>CM055978.1:13910000-15205000 GCA_029531755.1 Holothuria leucospilota
TAAGAGTTCAATTTACCCGAGTCAGAGACAATGCCGGTTACAGTACCCCTTGTTCCATAGGGACAATCGCAAGTCTGCTCTGAATCTAGTCCAAAACATATCTCTCACAAGGTGTTTACACTCTTTTACACATTGTTCTTTTCATTAATTATAATTTTATGAGTCAGTTTCAAAGTGTGGTCCATATATTAGGAGGGCCGTCGGACGCGGAGGAAGGAGGGGGCTTATCGGCTACAGCCAGCTCAATTAATTTTCAGTTTAAGGATTTTCTTCAAAACATTATTACCTGTGCCTGAAAACTGCCAACTATTACCTAGAAAATGCCAAAATCTAGGCGCCATGTGTCTTGGCCCCCTCCCCCAACACGCAACCTGACAAGTCTTCCAACGGCACTGAGTTATTTAGTTGGTAGTTTAGTGACCATTCATGATACAAAGCACTGCTCAAGCCATGACACTGACTGATAGATAAAAGCAGGCAGAATGTTTACATTCTGAACATAGCTACTAAGGTAAAATAATAGCCTAAATATTATTAATGAATTATTTGTAAAGTCTCTACTGTTTGCAGGTAAAATTGCATCATTCTGATTGGTCACAGTACTTGACTGCCAGAAATGGTCTTGATATTATCTGTCCAATTAGGAATTGAATATGCATAAAGTTGCTCGGCATGACAATGATTAACCAAGTTTAAAAAAAAATCATTCAATTCCAGTGTTTAACACTCTAGTGTGACTGAACCAGTCCCGTGGTCAAGTGGAAGGAGCGACTCTTAGAAAATTTTCGCCATTACAATTTTAAGAACAAATATTTCTCTTGTTTCAACGTACCTCGTCCCCTGGAAAATATTTCACCCTTTCGACCTTCACTGGCTAGGATACCTGCTTGAACTGCACATTTCTCAAAAACATGACTTTTCATTACTTAAAAACATTCACAACATTTGACATAATATCACTTAAAAATTGCGTGTCTAATTTCCAAAAATATTAAAAGCTGCAGAAAACATTGGTAGCCAGCTTTCACTTACACACGTACAGTAACATATTAAGGAAACTTCCTGAACCCTTTCACATGCATAGACTTCGCAACAAGAACTTGCAATTTACAACGCGCCAACTGGAAAAAATTTCAGACAATCATCTACAGTTTAGATTTGAATTAGCAGCCGTTGTAAGACAGGCATAAGTAGCCTCATGTACTACATAATCACGCCTGTTTGTTTGATGTGTTTGTGTCACGATCCGGCTCCATCAACTGAGAGGAAGTCCGCGAGGAGACGAAGAAATTAAACAGATTGTACAGACCCTGTACTAATGTCCGCATATCTAAGATGAAATCACGCTTCTCCTCACTATAGCTTATATCAGGGAGTTGTCACTAGCACAAGTCCCTGCTTATATCATCGATCGTTCGCCCTTTCAGAAGAAACGGGAATGAGGGGACATTTGTTGGGAAGGGGGTACACCAGACATGGTCAGAGGCTCATATTGGTAGGATATTTAAATGATAATGATTTGCTTTATCCTTTGGGTTTTCTTCCTCTGGGAAGGGATGGCTGTATAATTTTAGTACCTGCAGGCAAGGTACATTGTTTTTGAAGGCAGAGAGTTCTCATAGTTCGAGTCCTCCCCCACCCCATATCGAGTAATGTGATTTTCTTACCTTTTCACATTATCTCAATTTTACCCCCTGGCATAATCTCAATTTAATTCCCGTGTTACCCTTGACCATAGTCAAGATGCACATGGACCGAACTTACTGAAGTTTCATTTTACAAAGACAAATTAATACAGGTAGTTCCCTGAAGTAAAAGATTTTCAGACACTCAACTCCTTTTCTCCCGTCGCTGTCTCTTCACCACCCGTGTACACTTACAATACAATTTGTTCCCTTGCTTCACTTCAATATTCCGTTACTTTGCACTATGTAGTAGCCTACGTTGCCTTACTGTGTGAAGTGCGACCCAAAACTACAGAGATGAAGAAAAATCTAAACATAAGAAGTCACGCTATTCGACGCAAGACTGAATTCACTTCTCACGCCATGCCATTGCCAGACGAATGATGTGTTTTCGCTGATAGTAAAGCCCCACACGACTAAATTTACAAGTCCTGATGGGGAGAAGGATGCTACAAAGATATTCTCCCTTTCCTCGTTAATGAAGAAATTATTGTTTTAGTGAGAATATAGCATGGTATAAATTTGTATTCCTTTGCTTTTAAAGTTATTTGACTCTATTATGAAAAGCCAACACCTTGAATAGTTTTTTATCATAATTGCCGGCTAGAATTTATTAAGCTCTTTCGGAAATGTTTGGAAATTCCTGATGAGTTTGACAGCAACATCAACTGAGATAGTTAGCAGGCCACCAACTCGGAAGTCTTTATCACGTGATGTAGTTTCATCCTTGGTAGACCTAGAAATGTTCAAACTGTATATTTCGAAGCATTTGAAGTAATGGTGTGCGCAGACTAACCAAAGTTTGAACGAAAACGCAGACCACCCGGTTTAGTTTGGGTGGTCTGAGTGCCAAAATTCTTCGGTCACGGGTGGTCTAAGTTATGTCGTCTGAAAACCAGACCAGTGCACACCCTTTACTTAAAACAATAACACAATAATATACCAGCAAGTTCAAATATGATCCCAATCACGGCCATAAGTTAGATCCCAAGTGGTCCATCACGGGATGTGATGAAACGCCCAAAAAGCTTCTCTACTGAACACTGAGTGGCTTAGTGTCGCCCAACAATACCGGACTTTGACGGCACGAATTGTAAATGGTCTAACTGTTGCATTAGGTTATGATAAGATTATTGAACATGTTCAGGGAAAATATTTAGCAAAACAGTCACTATTTGTTTGAAATCAACCCAGACTGACCAATGTTACTTTAACTGAAACATCATTTGAAACAGATTTGGTTTAATGGACAAGTTTGGAAAAATTTCCTGTACTTGTTTCTTTCCTAAAATCATCAAAGTTTAGAGCCGCCGCAGGGTGGGTCTGTTTTCAAATGCATGGGCATTTATTTCCAGCACTATATGTTTTGCTACATTTTAAGTTACTTCTTCGCAACTACACCCTTCTTCATCCAGGGTTACCATTCCTAATTTTGACAACGTAAAAGTTGCACCGTGGTTTGAAAATAAAAATAAAATGTGATAATACCAGATGAATAAAGTGGTGTAAAGAATCAACGCTGGCCCCCGTATACCCAGTGAGTTTTTAATACCCGTAGTGCCCCTGTGACAACTTCACGGCCGTTTCCTGTAGACTAGCCCCCTTGTTCTTCCCCTTTTACCCACTGAGAAATTCAGAAGAATGCAAAAGGTTTTCCCTTCGTCCCAAACATTTCCCACGAGTCTCATTTCAGCCTGCACTATTTCCAGCATTTACCCCTCCCTTACACAGAAAAATCTGGCTGTATCGCGAGAGTTACCGTGACCAGCTGTCACGGACGCGAACGTGGTAGCACAAAGCGGCTATTAAGAACTCTGACTTTTTCTTGAATCTTGTTAGCCAGTAGGCTTTATGTTCTGTCCAATGTAACTCTAAGAGCACAGAGAAGAGTCCTGGCCAAGAGTTCAGTCCAATAAAAACACAAACTTCTTCGTATATTCATCGAAAAGTTAATCGTTTTTGCCAGAACCGGTAACGAGTGGCGTAATTTACGTGGCCTGGGGCCATCGGAACCGTAAGGGGCAGAGAAAGATACTGCATGAGTCCCCAAAACGGTTAGTTTGATTTTTTCAAAAGTTATTATAAAGTTTGTCTTCAAAGAGACAAACACTACTTTAGAAAATATCAAAATCCAGTTTAGCCTCCAATACTGGAAAACCTCTGACGACTCTCGTTCAGTTTTTCGGTATGTTCAATGGCAAAGCGAATTTACCAAGAAGCCTCTGAGCGTTCCCACGTCCACCCCGGCCATCTCACATATGTTTATACTTTTTGTGGTCAACTTTTTTACTTAAAGTTAATGTGAATAGGTAGAGGCTTCATAATGGCACATTTATACTACTAATAGCCCGCAGGTCATTCAGAGTATTCTCAATGCTGCACCCTTTCTGATGGTCTGAGGGTCTCTTGTCAATTTTGTAAGTGATCTTATCTATTTTTCTCCAAAGTGCCTCTTCCACCTGCACCATTGCCATCACTCAAACACCCCTCCCCCGCACAGCGAGTCCCGGCCCCACTCTTCCCCCTGTGCAGTTCCGAAATTCATGGATTCCCCACTGCTGTATGTGAATCGTTTAACTAAAATCTCGAACACTTAACGATATTTAGAATTAATATGGCAATTGTAACTTATAAATACTACATAAAATTCTCCGAAGGCGACTTACCGTTCGTGCTACCATGATGATAAAGTTAACAGGATAAGTGGCTTATATCCAAAACAATCTGTCTGTACGAATCCAATTAAAAATCGGTTTGTTTCCACATGGAAGTAACAACGACGTACGTCGCACACAATATTACCATTAGCGTGAGTTTATATCAATATCGAACAGACACAAAGCCCACTAAGCTGCTTGCAGATAATAGTTCCAATATGCTACAGTTACCTTGATTGACTTATTTAAAGGAGGCCGAGGTGATATGGCGTCTGTAAGTTTCACTAAAACACTTGGGTCTTTTTCGATGGCATTCCACAGGTTAAATGAAACCCCAAAATATTACATAGATCCCTCCTTTCAGCGGTTTGAAACATGCGCAGTTCACATCGCAGTCTACCGTCCACAGTGAGGTTACAGGTCTACTTCTCGATACAAGATGCCCGTACGAACTTTCCGTTCCTAGTATTAGATCCTGGATACTCTCCCAAACCTAGCGATATTAATATGACTCAAGGTATAACCTTTTTGAGCAACTGTAAACTGGAAAGGAACACAACACATTCAATCTTGTAGACTTAACAGATTCGAATTTTCGGACAGCTCTGCCAAGAAAACGTGACTGTGTGAACCTCTGCAACTTTATGAAGTCAAATTATGTTACCTCAGCTCACTTCTTGAATGATAGAGTCACGTTTTTCATTCGCTAACAAACTTTTTTGTTGTTTCCAGCATAACTTAAAACTCACAAAAGGTAAACCAAAAATTCCACTCCTCTCACGTTAATACATCCTTTAAAGAATGTGACTTGTGTGAAGAAAACAACCATGAGATTTTTTTGATCTACTCTGAAAGTAGGAGACAAACAAGAGAGATTTTCTAATCGCTGATAAAGTCTGTCTGCTTTGTGTTAGAAATCAATGTTGTTGGCACTTTTATACAGTAACTAACTGCACGTAGTTAAGTAGTTTTATACAAAGTCGTGCAATCCATCCATGCGCATATCAATAGGTAGAAACATACGGATTTGTAGTATCCTGTATCCCATTACAACACATCTATCTTCTTTGTCTACTGTTTTAGTGCTGTCACTGTAGATAGTGCCTTTCAACTAACCTTTCATTGCTCGCTACCATTGGTAATGCAACTAGAATTATAACAACTGCTGGTAGAGTAGACAGTGTGTATCGGAAATGCAATGCTTTCAACAGCAAGACCGCTCAACCTGTCAACTGCATGGGTTTTTATACCGTTACAGGTATCCACCACAACACTAACAAAGCTCGTCTATAGGTGTCTTTTCGGTCGTGAAAAAAGAACGATTTTTTTTTTAATCTTACCAGTATAGCTTCAAGACAACACTCAACACTGTACCAGTAGTAAGATCAGGCCCTTTTTATAATCCAACTGTTCAAGAGTCGTATCATTCAAAGTTAACAAGGACAAGGCAAAGTGTGCAAAAACTTTTTATTTCCCTTCTCGGCTAAATCGCTACTAGTTAGGTCAACGTTGTATTACACATAAGTATAGCAATGAATCACCCATCTTGTTCCTGTATAACCTTTTCTGGGACAATCGCCGTCAGTGCGCGACTAGTGTAAACAGTTCCAAAGTGCAGTGAATTCACCCAAGCCTGTTGGCTTTCACGGTTTGAGTATTCATATTTTTTTGTTATGGTGACAAGCCATTGAAATATCCTATACCAATTCAGAGACCGGAATAGGCTGCGACACGTGTCTTGGACACAGGGCTACCAATGAGGTATGATATGAAGGTAATCAGATGGCAGATGTGTCAGAAGTTACAGAAGTTCCATATGCCGCCTTCGGCAACTCCTGCTTTTGTGAAAGTATTAGCTTGGCCCTATAAAAGTTTACATATAAACCGAACCCTGGGTAATATTCTCACGGGTCATAAACATTGAAATATATGGCACTTACTTTATCACATAAAGACATTGGTAATTTGCCATAAACATTAACGTCTGCCATTGAACCATAGCCCTTTATTCAATTATACCCAGCCACTGTAGGAGACATTTTCTTATTGTTTGCATGTCATTAGCATTGACTGGCGTCATGAGGGTACAATCCAAAAGAAACGATGTACTTTAGCTCACTCGAATCCATGGGAGATGGTGCTTCACATAATGATTTTACTTTCATTACGACAAAGATTACTTAGAATTTAATAACCTGCTACACTCGAAAGGTTTATGTTCGCTCATCGGGTGTCCCTTAAGTACACAGAATTCCCTTCTATCCTCTTGTCCACACTACCTAGCTTTGTTATACTAGAGGGGCTTTCTTCACCTTAGTCATCAAAACTATCTACTACTAACTATCACTTCCAATGCTTTGTCATGTTGTAAAATAATACAGTAAACTAAACATAAGAGATAGGCCTACATATATTTGAGTAATAGCTTACTTATATTTATAGATATCATTTTAAATCGTTGATCTATGCCAACTATTTTCATAGCACAATTACGCCGTTGCTTGCAGGCAGAGTGAAAAAAGCAAGTCGACAAAGATGGAGTAAGACTTATATTTAAATAAATTTGTATACAAAATTAACTTATAATTATTTTCTCAATATACAGCGTAATAATGTGAATATTTTCACAACTTTTGGAATAGGATCAATACTCTTTCTTTAAGAGACGTAACAGATGGGAGCGCTAGTCAACGACAAAGTCAAGATGCTCATAGTACATAACTGGTACGTAACTTGTGTAACCTGTCCTCTGTTCTGTGTTTAGTCTTCGTTGCTTTACAGGCATGGAGCGTCCTTTCACGGTTTTTCATCACACTTCCCTTTTTACAAAACTTTTTTCACAACAACGCCAAAGAAAAATGTTACGTTTGCGGTACAGAAAATTATTTTCATGCTTTCAAAAGTATGGATTGTAGATGCAAAATGTATTTAAGGCATTGGGTAATTTTATTTGCCAGAAATAATTTTCTCATCTCACAGAAATAAATTCATTGCTTTGATACTTGTGAATAATTTGTTTACACAAACTTTCACATGTTTATAAGTCTCGAAATATTTTGATAACAAACTTTCATCAGACTTTATTCGTAAGACTGAATGGTTAAATGATAAAAAAGGATTTTCTGTATAGACCACATTCATGCAATGTGAACAATATTAAAACAATATTTTCATTTAAACAGAATTTCTGTCAAGTGAATGCTTATACTTGTATATGATATCACGAATTAAACAATTAAAACTAAAAGAAATGAAATAAAACATTCTTTTTGGCAAAAATTAGAACTTTTAAGCTGGAAGTTCTAACTTATACAACATATCAAAGAAGCATTATCGTGAGTAAATCCTCTCCACATGAAACTTCTGGGAACATTTCTGAGAGACGGATAGATAGAGGGATCAGCTCATAGGATTTTAACATCCCACTGTTTCATGAAGGAGAGCCATAGAATATGTCCTCGGAATGACTTATTCGCGGCTCACACTGCAACCATATCTTCGACCGTACCGTTATCCTTACACTGTAAACACTCCCAGAAGATATAACCTGTTATGAACAATTGTTTATAAAGAATTTTTGATCTCTGTCAACCCCACATACGAGAAAGGAGCGACATTACTCCTCCCCCCTAATTACGCATCACTGGATGCTATTATGTGATAAAACCTATGATGACACAGTGTGGGGATTGATATTTTTAAGAAAATCCTTACGTTGACATACGAGCGGGCTGAATTTTTGAAGGTAGATAAAATTATAATGTTTGACTGCATGGAATTGAATTATCAAGGTTATCAGGGATGAGAAACAGTTCGTCCGTATATAGCCTACGACCGACAAAACAATTATTTCTAACCAGGGATACAATTCATAGATACAATTTCATCAACTATTTTTTATTTTAATTCTTTATTTTAAGACACCATTTAATCTGTTTGAAATTTTCCGGATATTTTACCTGTAAGTGAATATATGAAGTAATAGTTTACCAATAATCAATGTTAATAATTAATGGAAGCAAATGTCCTTTCTTTTTTCTTGACCTTTCTCAGAATCCCCCTCCCACCCCACCCCACCCCCACCCCCCGTAAAATGGAAGTAGATCACAGGAATCAACAGGAAATTTCAATCAAATGTGTAGATTTATTATGTTATATGAAGTGATAATTGCGCTACTAAAAATAGTAAAAGCGTAATTTTGTGCGTCATCAGTCATGGTTAGTTGTCTTAACCTTACTCTCTGTAAGACGTCTTGAGGGGTTTTTATGTTCTAAAGCCCAATGCAATCCCCGCTATTATCTATCCCCCGCAAGCTCCCTTCTCCACCCCATCATCAAATATACTAGCCAACAGTCTAATTTTGCTATTGGAAAATAGTCACATTTTATTTTGGGTTTCCGTTTATCCAATGCCACTTGTTAAATGAATCATTATATTGTCCGCAAGTTTGTAAATACAACTGGTCTATACAGGGACGTTGCTCCTGGACCGACGTCTTCAGAGGAGTGCGTTGCGCTTGCGTGGCACCGTTGGTGCCATTGGCTAGGAGCACCAGATTTGCCCCTCTTCACTTTCAAACATCAAATTCTATCTTTACTGAATAGGTTGTGTGTTTGTGGTTTGAACAGGACTGAATTGCTTGTTGGTCATGTTTTAAATATTCGAAAAGTAATTTGCCTTGTTTCATAAAATATGTTGCATTTCCAGCTTATCTTTTCAAAAAAGTGCATGAACGCACAAGAATTTAAAAAGAAACAACAGCATTTTCTTCCAATTCTGCTTCTAGGGGCACGGATTCTGCCACCAAGGGCACATTTGTAGCCATAGACCCCTCCCCGTGGATAGTCGATGAATGATCGTTCAGTAACTAACTTGTGAAAGGTGGCTACCTGAGATTATACATGTAAAGTAATTTAAAAAACTATTTTCCCGTCACAAATACATCTTCTTTACCGTAATAATCTTATCGAATTCACCTTTCTTTGGAAGTGTAAGTTTGTGCAACATGAGGCCTCAAATGATGGACGTTAAGCTGCACCGTTTAGGGCATGAGAAGTGTCATTTCTACACTCTGGCAGTCGGGGGGGGGGGGGTAATTTAGTCAAAAATTTTCTTTTTACGCTCAAATGATAGTTACGCTCCTCTACATAGTATCACATACTGACTCCCCCTGTCAAACGATCCAACAAAATTTTGTCCCTTCTCAGCAGGCACTTTTCTAAACATGGCGTATCTACTGATTGAACTTGAAAGATATACACTTGGTGACGACAGGGTTACCCAGTATCACGCTTTTTATGTGAAAAGACAAAGTCACACCAACGTGACATCTAGCTCTCCCCACCCCGTTTCCCTTTTCTATTTCTTCATAAGAACCAGGCATGCAATGTTGATTGGGCTTTGGATAAGACTACAAAAACCAGACAACTGTAACAGAAGGAGGAAATGAGCCCATATAGTAGGAGAGACCAACATATGGCCTGCTAGCCGAACGGTTGTTCTCACCCGTTGCCAAAAAGAGGTTGCCTGCGTTACGTAATTACTAAGCTCTTTCATGGTATCACCGAAGGAGAGCATGCAGCGCCGCATCTACGGCTCTGGTCGGTGGACGTCGCTCTTAGGTAAGAATTTCACAGAGTGATGAAAACGATCTTTTTTCTCCAAGATTTTCCAGGGTACTTTCAGAGTAGTGGCGCTCTATCAGAACAAAACTGGAGCCGTAGCCTATACACTGCTGATGAGGGCTCTGCACTCAAGACCTTGAAAAAGGCCAGGGAAATAATATTCGCTCATATTAAATGGACCGTTCACAATGCATACATCCAAAGTATCGTTTTGATTCTGTTATCAGCTTCTAATTAAGGTTCAATTTTCAGTGTCAGTTTACTACGTCATTTAATTAAATGTAACAATAAAACGTAATTGTTAGCTTTTTTCTCATTGTGGGCAAAATATTTCGTATCTTTTTGCTTAACACTTGACGAATTGCAATTTTGCAATAGACATTAATTGTACATGACAAATGTCTTAACAACACAAATATTGATACACTCCCACTTCACGGTATTATATTTCAATCGCAGAGAATATTTTGACAGGAAGCACTGTATGAAAACTCGTTTATTCATGTTCTATACTCGTCAAAGTATGTACCTTCCTTCCATTAGGATTATTTAGAAATATTAAAAAAAATAATACCGTTTAGCCCTGGTGAAAAAGCATCAGGATAAACGGGACATGGATACACACTGAGGCCGATTGTTTAAGGCAAACGCCAGGGCCAATGGCGTTTGCCTTGAACAATTGGCCTCAGTGCATAGCCGGATTTACCCTCAGGGGGCCCGTAACCTATCATGTGAGGGGGCCCCTTCAGTATCATTCTTGGTGACATTATTTGTGGGTGTGACTAATACGTGACACTATCTAAGTGGAGCGCCACCACCATTGGCGTGTAGCCTACGGAAAAATTTTTGGCAAAATTGCCGATGTCGGTGGATTGCTGGAAATGACACTTCCCAGGCTTGTCAACTTGCATAAGGCTGTGCCATCTTTTATGATTTAGAAATTTTCATCCTCCGTAAAGAGAGTTAACTCCGACACACAGTTTATTCCGTTACATAACTGTGTAAACGGTAAAGGAGAAAAAGAACTTGACATATAACTTCTGCTGTGTTCATTTCTGTTATGAGTTAAACAGGAAAAAGAAGGTAATATATGCACATGTCATTGGCATAGAAATCTGAAATATGGTGTTTGAAATCCCAATTTATTCCAAATCCATCAAGAGGGCCAATCTGTAGGTATTACAATAATCGTTTCATCAATAATAATAACCACCGACACAGAACTTGCACTTGGGCATTCTGATGGTAGCCGAAGCATATGATAATCGACACCGAGGATTTAACCTTTCGGCGCAGGACAATTACCTGCCATGTCAATGCAAAATAGTTTAAATTGAAATGTGTAACTATTAAAAATAAACAAAATACAAGAGGTTTGGCCAGGTGGGTCGAGAATGGTATTTAGGGAAACTTTATAGCAAATAGATTCCTAATGCATGGACGGCACTGTACCAACTAGCTGGTAGTGCTTTTAAACCCTTTCTTTTTAATCTCCTACTTTTCTTTCTAATTTCCTACTTGGTTAAAAACTATTCCTTACCCTTCCCCGAATATATTAACGAAATCTTATCATGCCTCTCTCTCAATCGTTTCCTTTCCCATACTAGAATTAAGGCGAAAATTCAATTCACTTCGTGTTCATTTGAATGTTGGGTACGAATACAAGATTATGAACAAAAACGTTGTTGCAAGGGGGTTAATGGCTCACTTCGTGAGAGTGAAGATAAACTGCAAAAAGTGTCCAAAAGAGGGCCACAGGTCTTCCAAGTAAAATGTTGAAATGAACACGCTGTTTGACCGAAATGTAGTCTCACTCCTTCTGATTAACATTCAGTAATGTAATGAAGGATGATACAGAGAGAGTGAGGATGAAAGGGAGGTTGGATTATTGTGAGATTTCCGGGGATTAATCCTACAGAAAGCGAAGCGCGCCGAAAAATGATATCTTTAGAAATTTCTAGAGACATAGGTAATAGAAAAAAAAAAAGAAAAACACCCTCAAGAAGGAAACGGTTGTTCTGCCTCCCTTGCTACCAGCGGAGTATCGATGAGCCTGGGCCCCTAGCTCTTGGACCCAAAAGGGCCCCCTATCAGGAGGTCCAGTGGCGCTGCCAGAGGTTGGCAATTGGGGCACTATAGAAGATGGTGCTTTAAGCCTGCTCTAGATACATCTGGGCCCACGGTCGGTGTAAACTGTGCATTTTTGAGCATTTTTTGTAAATTTTAGATGACTTAGACGGTGAGGCTGAATGCGCGCGAAGTGCGCGAAAATTTTGATACCATGATTACTGATATGCCCAAAGTACTGATATGCCCTAAGAATTCAATGCTCTTCCCATTCTTGAAGCAAGGAATATTGCGGGTACAATTCCAATATTTTAGACCTTATGGATTTTTTTCTGCGCATCAGAGTAACGAGGCCCCGTTTTGGTCGAGGCCCCCGGCTCAGCACTGTCTGAGTCCATAGAAGTTACGCCACTGTTTGCTACGCGTATGTCAGAAATGAAACTTCCGTGACTTACAAATTACGGCTAAACCTTCTTTAAAAATGTCAATAATACAGCGAATATGAAAAAGTTTCAATGAACCTCTAAAGCACGCACTTATAACCACTTGCCAGTATTAATACCACTATAGGGCTTCAGAGTACATACTTTTGTAGGAAGAAAGGTAAAGATTTCTATTTTAACTCAGAAGCAGATTTGAAAACTAAGCTATAAAGAGTGACTCGTTTATGGAAATTTCCGGGGGCCCCTTAAAGTCGGGGGCCCGTAACCTGTAGGTTACCTCGATTACCGGGTTAATCCGGCTATGCCTCAGTGTGTAGTTATGTTCCAACGTAGTGAAGCATGGGCTGAATTATCCAAAATTCAAATAAAGTCGCCCCATCTTTGTCCATGGGGGAGGGACTGTTCATGGTGTAATATCTTCAGGGCCGTATCCGAGTCCAGCTAACCCAATTCCGAGCCACTCCCGATTCCAGTGGCCACTATTCGGGACAGATTCGAGTCCAGTACTCTCCGGTTAAGAGCCACTTCCGATTACATTGTCGGGGCCAATTCAAAGACCGGCCATTTGTCAATGTAGAATATCATACAAATGCATAGCCTACTATTTTTTCGAGTACTGTTCATTAAAAAATGTAATTTTTAGGATTCAATAACATAGTTTTGTCCACCTTGTAATTTTGTTGACTGTGTGCGGCCATTTATGTATTAAATTGTGTGTAACTAAGAATGTATCTTCAACACTAATGACACACTCATTTCTGTGAGCTCGGCTGGAATCGACTGCGAGTCCGAGTCCAGCTGCAGCCCATTCCGAGCAAATTCCGAGTCCAGTACCAATCGGACTCGAGTTTGAATCCGGAATCGGGCGTTAAAGCCCTGAATCATATCTTTGGTAACAACTTCGGAAAAGCTACAATACGGATAGAGAAAAAAGTGTGCAACTAGTCACTTAACATATTTCATTGTAGTGCTACATAGTAAAGAATATAAAACGAACTTGCAAGTATGTAAACTGTGTGCAGGAATCCACGAGAGGGTTCGTTTTAAGGTAAATCCAGAAGGATATACTTAGGGAGAGTTTGTACTCTAGATTCTCTATTCAATTTTCAGTTTCAGTAATTAAACAAATAACAAATTGGCTTTAAATTATGCTCACAATTTCTTGAAAGTTACTTTAATATACGTGGTTTAACACACCTCCTTTTCGGGCATGTCAGCCCAAAATAGAATCAACAGCTTTTGTCGGTATTAAATGTGGTTTGCCGAAGCTTCTTAATAAGTTATCCTTGTCAAGGTCGTTACCATGACCGGTCCACTAGAACCCATAATTAGTCCAGTGACAACTCCCTGATTAGTCAACCACGTTGAAATCTTCCCTTTCTACGGTCAATCTGCATGGCTGAGTTTTCTTTCATTTACCTTTCAGAAAATACCTATTATTCGTACTTGTGGCAATATGATTGACAACCGTTTGACAGGCTAGCATTTTAAATGACCAAATTATTATGTGGCACTAGACTACAAGGGCTTTTCTATGCTACACTAGTTACGTTACATATTTTAAGATTAGAATTGACTTTTCAGAATATCCGTAACTGCATTTTAAGCCTATGGTTATAAATGTTCGATGTATTTAGAATAAACGCCTGTAGCTGTTTGTATATTTCTCTTGTATCTCGGAGCCAAGCCCGTAGCCAAGGATGAGGGAGGGAAAAGCGCCACCTCTAGGAAAATTTCGCCCCTCGAAATAAAAATTCCCATGGTGTTAATGCATTTTAGTATACCTTGCCCCTTAAAAATCCCCCGCCCCAGAAACCATATTGCTCCGCCGTTCAATACCTAGTCTGGATAAGGGCCTACTCCGAGCTTATGCATCGTAAAATAGTCTGTGCCATAACACTTTACTTAAAATCCTTTTAAAATATCAAAATCCAGGTCTATATTCAATTTTAATATTTAACCATTTATCCATTGTGACTTTCATCTGAAGACATGCAGTATATAAGGGTCCACAGATGTTGATTACGACTGGCGTTTTATAAATTACAGTTTTACGTCGAGTGGTCAACCACTTGACCAGTTAATAAGTTGTTGTCTTGAAGGTGTTACAGTACATCATAAACTGGCCAGTGCTTATTTTCCTTTCTGACATAACGATCCCCGTTTACCGTTGAATTTATATGATATAATGAAAACGTATGGACAGCTTTACTTTGTGACACTTATTGGCAGTCAATTAGCTGTTGAAGCAGGGAGGTCCTAACACCTCCCTGGTTGAAGTTTGTTTAACCAGGGAGGTGTTAACACCTCCCTGGTTTAATCCGCATGTGAATGGTCTACTGTAACGAGCAATCGCGCGGAAAAATATCTATGTAGCTAGTTTGTAGGGCTTCATTTAACGTTTTTCATATAACAGTGCAATGTGTGAAGGGTCCGACTCGTATAAGGCCTCTTATCGCCTGAACGGAAATGACGTGTGTAATGGTTCCAGCTTTATTTGGAATGCAATTTGGAATGCTTTTACGCCTGATAACATCGGCTTGCTTGCCCCATAGGCGAAACTCCCTCAATGACACGGGCTTGAGTTATTTATAAGAGACAGGCATGTGAACCAACCAATACCCAACTTTGCAAATTCATGCAAAGTGGGTGTAATGGAAATTTTAAGTACTTAAATGTTTACGCTCAAGTAACTAAAGCCCATATTAAGTGCCTGGTTGGCCCTAGGCGCAAGGCCTGCAAGTTCTTGTAAGTGGAATTCCTTTTCACAAGGCAATTTTGGTATGCCCCCTTCACATGCCTCTATGTGCTTTTGCCCTGGTGTAAATATTATGTCTTTTTTATGTGAAAGCATGGAAAATGTGAAAAACAACCATCATTTCTATTGAATTCCGTGAACATCAACCATCATACAAGACTATTTTCGTTTTACAGCTACTTCATGAATACTGACGCAGCCACACATGCAAATATGTAACTTAGAAAGTCTCACTTACAATATGTCTGTTATCATGTCATCCTCTGCTTGTTTAACCTTCATTCCAGGAAAGTTGTAATGTTATGAGGGGTTTATATTAAAAGTAGCTGCTCTTTTATTTAAAAATGTCCACACCACAAACCAAACTCAAAAGAAGCTGACCAGTAACTGACAGATAATTTATGTAAGATTAAGACAAAAAATACTGACCCTTTATATCGTATTTTTCAATAGCTAATGGGTACTTTCAAAAGTCATCAAAGTCTGTACGAATATGGTATTTGAGAAGAGTAAAAGATATTAAGGCAATTGCAATAAACGCTTCATTAGAAGAGATATTAATTCATATTTCTGAGTGAAACAGCTATCTTGGTCACTTATCTACGTATCTACATTTCTTAATCGACCGCATGTACAAGAAGTTAGTTCAAGGTTATACTGCTTCACCTTGAGATGGTTCTTGCGAAAAGTTTTCTCTTCCTCTAGCCAGGCTTCGACAAATCCCCTTCCCACCAGCCTTGGGTGGGGGAGTCAAAAATCATTCAGGCAAGTATGCTCAGTACCGTAACCCACCAAGTAAGTAACCCTTGCCTATGAAATAAATTTTTAACTATAGTAACATACATTTTCAATCACAAAAACCACCATTAATAGTTATGTCACCAGAACGCACATATGTTGATCAAAACAATGTAACAATGTAATAGTTCGTTTACTAATGCTCCGAAATTATTAACATTATCCTTAGTGTTATGGGTATGCTGTTTTGTCTAAGTAGGAATAGATCAATATTCATTTTTGTAACCTTTTTTTCATCAACTTTAGCGTTTGCCTCCTTGAGATGCAAACACTGGCACTTGAACACTTATAACATAGCGTTTGTCGACTTTCATAAGTACTATGTTGGCTCGGATTGGGTAAGCCAATATTCATGCAGGCAATTAACTGACAACCCCAATTGCCATCATTACCCTACTGTCAACAGCTCCCTGATTAGACATTATGTTCACATTGTAGTATGACGTGAAAAAGGGTTCATTCGATAAAACCTGCGTCCAGGGTTACGGAGTTTTAGACTGGGGGAACTGTTCTTGACCTTTAACTCTATGAGCACAGCCTTGTGGGCATTTAATATTGTGGTAGTAGGTTACAAATCAAGCAATACAAATGCACTGTTTCTTATCTGTTGTCCTGCCTCCAGTGCTGCCGACGAAGCTAAGTGCTTGATCCTTGTGGAGATTTTGTAGACGACAGGTACTGGGTACGACTAATTTCCATATGTAACCCTAAATTGTATATTAGGGAGACATTTCCATTGACTTACACACTAAATTCTAACCTAATTTTCTAACCCCTAACCCTAACTATCCAAATATGATATTAAGAGTCCAAACATTCTAAAACTTTCCGACAATAAAAAACTTCTAGAAATAGTACCTAAAACATTAACAAGACATGGAATGAACAGCATCCCCTCTAAAATAACATAGAAAATTGTCTCCCTAAGGTTTAATATGTATATATATATATATTATATATATATATATATATATATATATATATATATATATATATATATATATATAACGTATCAAAACGTTGTAAACTTGGATGAAAAGACTTGAATTACAACTGCACACACAGAGATAACATATACACCTTGAGTCGAGGAACTTTCGGCTTTCTATTCAGCCTTCTTTAGCTTGAATGGAGCAAGTTTAAAAACGTTCGATGTAAAACTTTCAGACTAAAAACATTCTAAAAGAGATATAAGCAAGTAAAACGGGTCAAAAGCAAGAAACTCATTCTAAAATCTACCTACATAATAAGGCTAAAAAGGTAAGAAGGATAACCAGCTGAAAGAAACAAGTAAAAAGTGCTATTAAAAAGAAATACTAATCAGATGGAAACCATCCAATCAAAACACTGCAGGGAATACTGCTGAAGTGGGTTGCTACAAATGTAGTAATCGCATGAGATGCGACCTTTGCCTCAATTTTTTTACAGCCCATACAAAAATCTTCTATAGAATTCTATAGGAAAACATCTATTGAAACTGTATAAGATTTTGTATCGGAAATTCCTGTGGAAAATCCTATAGTCCTTCTAAAGGAAAATATACACCCTCTATAAAATCTTAGAATAACTCTAAAGAAACTCTAGAGAAACCCTGAAGAGGTTATTTAGAAAAGTGGGCCACTTTCATATAGAAACTGTATAGAGGTTCTACAGGAACTGTATGGAAGTTCAAAGATCAATGTCTGCAATTACTCTCTGTGAAAAACAGACATTGTCCGTTCAATACTCTGAACATAATGTGTATGAAACTTCTGCATCCAAGATGCTTTTACTTTTTCAATGCCCAGAATTTTGACTGCCCACTTACTCTGTACCATAAGTAATTTCAGTGAATAAAGAAAGAATATTTTCAGGAATTTTTGCTCAATTTAGAAGAATATTTTGTGTGGGGACCTTTATATTTCTGCAAAGATCAAAATATAGGGGATTTGAATGCATCTTTTAATTTTTTAATTAATTACTATGCAAATTAGATGTTCTATAGAAACTGTATAGAAATTCTATAGACATTTTATGAAAGTTCTATAGAAATGTATCAATATGTTTGTATAGAATTTCTGTAGAGAGTATCCTGTAGGATTGTTCTACAGAGATCGTTCTCTGTAGAAACTGAGCTATGGAAACTTCTATAAAATTCTATAGAACTCTAAAGGGACTTCAAATTTCTATAGAGGACTCTTAACATTTCTATACAAAATCGTTGATTCTATAGAGTTCTAAAGAGCTCTATAGGCATTTCTATAGAGTTCTATAGAAAACTTTTGTATGGGAGGGTTCGTCTTTTTCTAGTTGTGCGACGAAAAAGTTTTATAAAATTAAGAGTTATGTATCATGTACAAGTAAAAGTGTGATTATTAAGCTGCTTGCTTGAATTGCAACTTGCAATATGTTGGATCTAGAGCTACAGAATTTAAAATCAGATTCAGAAATCATAAATCCGACCTTCCTAATAACCGAGGCAGAAGAGAATTGGCAGTAAATTTTAATTCTGCTCCTCACCATATTTCTCAAATTAAGTTCATTATTATTGAGCAGATTTACGCTTCATCAAATATTGATTCTGTTCTTATTAAAAGAGGGGGCTATTGGCTTGTCCAGTTACTTAATTTATTTCATTTAGGACTCAACAAAAGAAAAGAATTTAATTCATACAAAAGGGTTAGGGTCTTGGATCTTTTAGCTTTTGCTATTTTGTAATTCACATTAAGCATTGCCATTTTCCAAGTAAGTTTCTTAGCTCCTGTAGCTCCTGTAGACATTTTTGAGTTTCTTATCATTTTTTTTATCTCCTTAATGCTATCTGTTACAGCTGTTTTGGTTATTTACTTTTTACTTGTTTCTTTCAACCGTTTATCCGTCTTACCTTTTTAGCCTTCTTATGTAGGTAGATTTAAGAATGCGTTTCTTGCTTTCGACCCGTTTTACTTGCTTATATCCCTTTTAGAATGTTTTTAGTCTGAAATTTTTTCATCGAACGTTTTTAATCTTACTTCATTCGTGCTGAAGAAGGCTAAATAGGTAGCCGAAAGCCTCTCAGCTCAAGGTGTATATGTTGTCTTCGTGTGTGCATTTGTAATTGTAGTCTTTTCATCCAAGTGTACATACATTTTCAGCTAGAATACTGTGAATTCTTCTGGATCCTGAACAAACCTCTTAAATATCGTTGTGATCCTAGCTTTACATTCTCTTGTATGTATTTATATATATATATATATATAATATGTGTGTTCTATAAAAATAATATATATTTAGGCATATATGCAGGTATGTGTGTGTGCATATATATATATATATATATATATATATGTGTGTGTTTCTCTAATTCGGCACTTAGGGGGAAAGTTGTTGTTGAAAAGTCGACCTTAAGGGGAAAAAAATTTTCGGGTGAAATATAAGTTTCGCCTTAACGTTTCCACACACTTTTTCTATAGGAATACGTAAACTTACAAGGGCACCCTCTTAGATTTACAAACTAGATGCCATTACTTCAAAGTTGTCAAATTTACGGACACCTAGCTGTTAACACGAACGGATGGCTGGCCATTGAAATAACGTTAATTTATATGTTTAGACGTTAGGGCGAATTTATTTCTTATGTATTTTATTATCTTTTTTTCGCCCTATGTACAAGCAGATATAACAATTTCCCCTTAAGGTGGGAATTAGCGTTATATATATATATATATATATATATATATATATATATATATATATATATATACAATACGAATCAGCACAATTGGATATCAAGCCACTACCAGTGGTTTCGTGCTAACGCTTTCTTCAGATGGCTGTGAACATTCACAGCCATCTGAAGAGTGCGTTAGCACGAAACCACTGGTAGTCGCTTGATATCCAGTTATACTGATTCGTATAGTATTTTGCTCTACTGTTATAGTACTGAGCACTGTTTGTATCGGAGGAACACCCCTTCTGTAGTTTTCTATATGATATATATATATATATATATACACACACAATATACGGAAAGGACTGAGTGTTTCTCCATACTTCAAGACACACTACTATCCGTTTCTCTTGAAGGCTCGTCAAGTGTGTGATGGAGATTCAACAATTAGCTGGCACCGTACGTAGCAGAGGCAGACAAGTCAGTCAACTGCAATACATGGATTACGTATTGGAGAGGAGAGACTTATTCGAATGTCTGATTAGTTTGATTGGGCTTTTTCTTTTGTGATGATGAAGTACTTTTCCCATAAACATAATTTGCAGCGTTTAGATGAATTTGAGAAAGAGATGGCTTGTATGAGGATATTCCAACCTAACACCTTCGTGGTTGGAACAGGGAGGTGTTAGGTTGAAAACAATTTCGTTTTCACGTAAGCTGGCTTTCCATATATCCGTCATCCGTCATACGTCATACGTTATCCGTCATCCGACGTACGTCGCATCCCTTTCCATACATACGACACGATCGATACGATTTTACTCCGTTTGACATGGGGCATTGATGTGCTATACTACAGCTAGCATAATGAAAAGTAATAGAAAGGCGTGTGCACCTCTGTTATTTCCATATCTGGTTATAAACACTTGTAAACACGTGGCACTGACCTGTTATCCTCTCTGGTACCGTTACATCGGCTACACTGGCCCAGACATTAGCAAAAATCTTCATGGCATCCATATGTTTTTTACTTCTGACGTCATACAGACAAGGGTTTTCTTGGACTTATGTAATCAACTTCTCGAAGAGTGTGTCTGTTATCTTCATTTGTTATCACAAGCACGCATGCTTGACGTACGTCAGTCAGCAAAATACAGATCGGGTAGCAATTAAATCGGAGACTTATGGCGGATGACGGATGACGAACGACGGACATATGGATAGGGTAGTATGGAGGCGAATTTTGCGGATGACGAATGACGTATGACGGATCCAAAAAACGGAAATATGGAAAGCCAGCTGTGGCCTCCTTATGTGTTTGCTAAGCATGGTTCGAATTTCGATGGGATGTGACCGTAGCCTGGTAGACAATGTTTTTTTTTTTTGTTCGTTTGTTTGGCAGTGTCCCTATAATGGGCAATTGGTAGGGATCCTGCAATTGCATTCTCTGGCTTTGCGGTCCACGTTTGTTAGAACAGATCTGTTGTGTGCGCTGATTATGTTGGCTATATTGTCCATTACAACTATAACTTAGCCTACATTTGCTACAATTAATATATATTTATATATATATATATATACATATGAAGAGTACAAAAGACAGGACTTAACAGATTGCTCAATTTTGCGAACAAAAAAGCTGGAATAAATTATTCATCTGGACCTCCTAATGAACGCACCTGCGTGAAACTCTGAGTAGAGGTTTTTATTCTTCCCCAATACATATATATATATATATATATATATGTATATATATATATATATGTATATATATATATATGTATATATATGCATATGAATGGTGTCACCAGCATGCTTAAAGTGCTCAATACCGAGTTTGGCAGAGCTAAATATACGAAATAATGTAATTACGCAAGCATATTTTCCTCACTACTCTGAGTTTCTCCCGGCGATCATCAGGTGAGCTGACTGACCTAGTTCAGATTGGAAATCCTTAGAAGCAGAACCGAAAGCTGCTTGAACAAAAGAGCTGAGCTCATTATAAAGTGCAGGCATAGACCTCGTCCACCGAACCGTGCTAGGAAGAAGTAAGCATACTGGTATAGGTTTGAACTTGGTCAGTCAGCTCACCTGATGATCGCCGGAAGGGCGAGAAACTCAGAGTAGTGAGGAAACTATGCTTGCGTAATTACATCATTTCATATATATACAGGTCAAAAAAGAAGTAGTAAATAGTGTTAAAATGTTGTGAAGAAGTCCACAACGTTTCGGGTTTAAATCCTTCATCAGGTGGCAAAAATGCAACTGATTTTTTACACGGCCAAATGTACAAATTAACCAGAATGCAAAAATGCATTGAGGTTTCGATGATATATGTTCTATTCCAAATAATGACATGATGTCCCATATCTTTCAGTCATTGGTCAAGTGCTTTCTTAACATGTTGGAAAATAATTTTAGGTTCATATTTGATCTTTGCAATTCCAGAAAATTTTGCATTTTGACCGCTAATGACTCAAGATGATAATCTTGGGAATTCTTGGGGAAATTTACTTTTTGACTCCTGGTGAACCCATGAGACGATCTTGAGAATTCTTGGGAAATTTTGCTTTTTGATCCTTGTGACCCCACATGACCTTTAACCTCCACCAAAATAAAAGCATTCATCTTTTCACCATAATGCATCAACATACTGAGTATGAAATCTATCCAAGCTTCCTACCAGGAGATATTGTGTTAACAAGGTTTTTAGTGTGTTGACCCCCAATTACCTCAGATGACCTTTGACCTACACCAAAAATGATAGGATTCACCTTCTTACCATAATGCATCCACATACCACGTTTAAAATTTAACCAAGCTTCCTACCTGGAGATATCGTGTTAACAAGGTTTTCAGTTTTTGACCCCCGGTGACCCCAGATGACCTTTGACCTCCACCAAAAATGAAAACATTCATATTCGCAAAATAATGCATCCACATACTAAGTATGAAATCTATTCAAGCTTCCCACCTGGAGATATCGTGTACAAGGTTTTCAGTGTTTGACCCCCAGTCACATCAGATGACCTTTGACCTCCACCAAAATTAAAAGCATTCATCTTCTTATCATAATTCATCCACAAACCAAGTATGAAATCTATCCAAGCTTCCTGCTTGGAGATATCGTGTTGACAAGTTTTCTGTGTTTGACCCCGGTGACCCCAGATGACCTTTGACCTCCACCAAAAATAACAGCGTTCACCTTCGCACAATAATGCATCCACATACATAGTATGAAATCTATTTAAGCTTCCTATCTGGAGATATCGTGTTAATAAGGTTTTCAGTGTTTGACCCCCAGTGACCTCAGATGACCTTTGACCTCCACCAAAAATAAAAGCATTCATTTTCGCACCATAATGCATCTACATACTGTGTATGAAATCTATCCAAGCTTCCTATCTAGAGATATCGTGTTCACATGGTTTTCAGTGTTGGACCCCTGATGACCCCAGATGACCTTTCACCTCCACCAAAAAAAGTAGGTTCATTGTCTCACCATTAAGCATCTACAAAGTATGAAATCAATCCAAGCTTTCTACCTTGAGATATCATGTTAACAAGGTTTTCAAGGTTTGACTTTCGGTGACCCCAAATGACCTTTGACCTCCACCAAAAACAATAGGGTTCTTTTCCTTACCATAACGCATCTACATACTAAGTATGAAATCTATCCAAGCTTTTTAGCTTGAGATATCATGTTAACAAGGTTTTCAAGCTTTGACCCCTGGTGACCCCAAATGACATTTGACCTCCACCAAAAGCAATAGGTTAGGTTAGGTTAGATGAGGTTTAACGTCCCAGTTTCCAACCAATTGGTTCAAGTCGAGACGACCACGGCCTTTTTTCCACTTGGGGCTCACTGGCTTGTTTTCCCTACTCCATTGTTTATGCTGAGCACCTAGCAGAAAGGCAGTAGGTTCCATTTTGTAAGTCTTTGGTATGACCCGGGTTCTTTTCCTTCCTACAACACATCTACATACTAAGTATGAACTTTATCCAACCTTTCTATCTTGAGATATCGTGTTAAAAAGGTTTTCAGCATTTGACCCCCGGTGACCCCAAATGACCTTTGACCTCCATCAAAAGCAATAGGGTTCTTTCTCTTACCATAAGGCATCTACATGCTAAGTATGAAATTTATCCAAGCTTTCTATCTTGAGATATCGTGTTAACAAGGTTTTCAGAGTCTGACCTTTGTGACCCCAGATGACATTTGACCCCCACCAAAAACAATAGGATTCTTTCTCTTAATATGGGGCATCTATGTACCAAGTTTGAAAACCGTCAGAGTTTCCATTCTTGAGATATCGTGTTAACGAGCAAATGTCACAAACACAAATACACACACACGAACACACACCCATACATACACATACACGCCATCACGAATGCATTGGTTTCCATTATCATCGAAACCAAAAATCACTTATAAAATTGGGCACGGGAAAACCGGCTAGGAAAATAGACAGTGTTAAGTGGTTAACACAGGTAACAACAATACAGGATTTGTGATTCATAAAAGTCCAAGTCTAATGTTCTAGACCATGTGGGGACAGGGTTCCAAGTTTCATGATTAGACGGTTTTCGGTAGCCAGGCGGTCATGATCGGAACCTCGACACGAGATGGCCGCCGAAACCATCAAGTCACGGATCGAGCCCCCTGTGGGCTGGGGTTGTAGAATATGCCCACAGTATTTCCCGCCTGTCGTAAGAGGCGACTAAAGGGAAGGACTTGCACTGTATTTAAACTTTGCTTGACACTATATAACACATTTGTGTTGGTGTGTCGTTAAATTAAATTTCATCTAACAAAGTCACGGATCGAGCATGTTGACGGGGGATTGAAGTGTGCGGCCACAGGGAAACCTGGGAGGTTCTGTTTGTATTTACTACTTCTTTTTTGACAGACCTACTTTATAAGTGCTACTACGCAGTACTTTTCCCATATATATATATATATATATATATATATATATATATATATTTATATATTGTTACAAGACGACCCGTCAGGAACACCGGATTGAATCCATCGACGAGCGAATGGAAAGTTCCAGAGAATTCAACTTCAACGCAGCCTTTCTAGAATTGTCTAGAAGTGAGAACTGTTTACGTGGCCTGACGACACTTCTAAGAAATGTTGACATTGTCTGTTTACTACGGTGCATACAAGGAACGTTCTCGTAATTGCTGGACTGTGTGCACTAGAAGTTTCTGTTAAATTCTGGAGAGTTCTCGATTAAAAGCCTGGCGTATAAAAGGCAGTTCAACAACTGTTATAGAGGGGAGACATCAACGAGACCAGACTGTCACACTGGAGAGATTTCAACGAGACCAGACTGTCACACTACTGAGATATCATAAGCCAGCCACTGACACTGAACACTTCTGATAAATTGCCTTACGCCGTTTCTACGCTGTGTATTGAGATTGTTATCATCCATCATCGCCTAGCCTTGTCGTTATTCGCTCGTGGAACCAGTTCCTACGCTACAGCACGCTGCAGGTCTACTACCGTACTCTCGTCGACGTGCATGCACTACCAGCCCTTGGACCAGACCAGGCAAATATTAAGTAAAGGATTGTGAGTAAGTCTAATTAATTATTGTAAATTTAAGTAAGATAAGGAGATTGTAAATAATCATTAAGTTGTTGAATTTTAATCTCGTTCTTCTGTGATCTTTCGCTGTTATTGGTTTGACTTGCGACCACAAGCCGTAACAGAATTGGTGGCCTAACATCCGGGAACGAAGATACTAGAAAATTCGAGAAATTCTGTTGTGAATCGTAAGCAACTGTGTTTGCTCAGACTACTTATTTGTTTGTTGAAGGCTTGATACAATTTCAAAATGCCATTCAACTTAGATAAATTCGTGGCTAGTCCCTCAGTCGAGGAACTAGATTCATTAAAGAAGTCTGAGATTGTAAAGGTCGCAAAACATTATGGCATTGAATTTCAGCCTTTAATGCGGAAGGACGAGATTAAAAGATATGTTCTAGAATATCTTGTGGATGAAAGTATCCTACCTAGTACAGTATTGGAAACAGCTATCACTGTGCCAACTGACAACACATTTGAACTGAAAAGGCTTGAAATGGAAATGAATAAGGAGATTAGATTAAAAGAAATGGAAAGAGAAAGGGAAAGAGAGGAAAGGGAAAGAGAGGAAAGAGAAAGGGAAAGAAAGGAAAGAGAAATGCAAATGCAAAAGAAAAAAGAGGAAAGACAAATGCAAATGCAAAAGGAAAAAGAAGAAAGAGAAATGCAAATGCAGAGGGAAAAGGATGCAAGAGAACATGAATTTAGGATGAAGCAACTAGAGTTAGGGGTCATAAAAGGCTCAGACCCTAAAGTAGGCTTGGATACTGGGGTATTCGACATTTCTAAGCACGTAAAATTTGTCCCCAAATTTCAGGAGGATAATGTGGAGAAATTCTTTAACCACTTCGAAAAGCTGGGTGAGCAACTAAAGTGGCCAAGAGATAAATGGTCCATACTCATCCAGAGTAATTTCACAGGCAAGGCTCAAGAAGTGTATTCCGCTCTGTCAATAGAGGACAGCATGGATTACGATAAGGTTAAAAAGGCCATATTACAAGCCTATGAATTGGTGCCCGAAGCTTATCGCCAAAAATTCAGAAAGTATCGTAAGGCGGATACACAAACATATGTAGAGTTTGCTTATCAAAAAGAAAGGCATTTCGATAGATGGTGTGCTTCCAAAAAGGTCTCCACATTTGACACTTTAAGACAACTGATGCTGGTCGAGGAATCCAAACGGTGTGTGAATGATGACATTAAGACTCACCTTGAGGAAAATAAGGCTGACAAGCTGAGTGAAGTTGCAAATTTGGCTGATCAGTATGCACTTACCCATAAGTTTGGTAAAGTGGGTCAGACTCAAAACAAGGGTCAGTTTAGTAGGCCAAATAAGAAATATGGCAATAATAGTGACACGACAGGTAACAGTGGATCTCAGTCTGGTTCTATCTCTCCAACAAATTCTGGTAAAAAACAACCAGATTCGAGTCGTCAAAAGAACGACCAGGTAGGCTCAAACAAAGCTGCCTTTAAAGACATAACTTGTGGTTTCTGTCACAAAAAGGGCCACACAATGGCAAATTGCTTCACATTGGCAAAATTAAAGGAGACTGAAACAGCGTCTAATGCCTTAGCCAATGTAGAGAACTCTTCGGAGGTAGTCGTGACTTTACGGCCTAATTCTAAAGACCAAATTAAGGAAGAATACCTTCCATTCGTGTCTGAGGGGTTTATTTCCCTAGATGGGAATTCAGCTCATCCACCCGTCAAAATTAAAATTTTGCGTGACACAGGCGCAACTCAGTCGTTGCTTCTTGATGGAGTTTTGCCATTATCGGACTCTACTTACACAGGGGCAAATGTACTAATTCAGGGGGTTGAGTGTGGATTTATTTCTGTCCCTCCCCACAAAATTAATTTGAAGTCAGATTTAGTTTCTGGGTCGGTCATAGTAGGGGTCAGACCTACTCTACCTGTAAAGGGGGTATCTCTGTTGCTAGGCAATGACCTAGCTGGTGGAAAGGTAGTAGCCAATGCAATTTTGACAGATAAACTATGTGATTATAACAACACAGAGCAATTAGAAAAGGAATTTCCAAATTTATTCCCTGCCTGTGCTGTCACTAGAGCTATGTCACAAAAGCTCGCCATGGATGATAATCTTAAACATCCACTCTCTAAAAATGAGGGTATGATTTCCGAAAATAAGGATGATAAACTTAATCATCCGCCCTCTAAAATTGAGGAATTAGTTCCTAAAAATGGAACAACACTCCCAAAAGAGGAGTCAGAGTCTGAAAAAGATTCTAGTGAAAATATTCATGAAAGTGAAGATTCTTGGTATGATCTCAACCAATCTTTTATGACTAATCTTAATGATAGTCAGGATTGTGAGTCTCCTGGCCCCACACATAGTGAGGGGGTAAAACAGGAAAAATCAAAAATGTCTGACACACTCCACAGAGACCAGTTGTCAGTCCAACAACAACATGATGAAGAGCTTCAGCCATTAATAGCTGGTGCACTCACTGAGGATGAATTGAAAGACGTCCCAGTCTGCTTTTATGTTAAAAACAATATTTTGATGCGTAAATGGCGACCACCTGGTGCACCATTAGATGAAGAGTGGAGAATTTACCATCAAATTGTGGTACCTAGGACTTATAGAAGGGAAATACTGAGTATTGCTCATGAAATGCCATTTGCAGGGCACCTAGGAGTCAATAAGACTTACCACAGAATTCTAAATCACTTTTATTGGCCAAAACTTAAAAGTGATGTGGCCAAATTTTGTAAGACCTGTCACTCATGTCAAATGGTTGGGAAGCCGAATCAGAATATTCCGGCTGCACCCTTAAAGCCAATTCCTGCTTTTGAAGAGCCGTTTAGTAGAGTCATCATTGATTGTGTAGGTCCCCTACCTAAGAGTAGGGCAGGGCATCAGTATATATTAACCATTATGTGTGCTTCTACAAGGTTTCCAGAGGCAATACCTCTGAGAAATATTAAGGCTCGGGCAGTCTTACAAGCTTTACTTAAATTTTTCACATTGTTTGGGTTGCCTAAAGAGATCCAATCAGATCAAGGGTCTAATTTCATGTCAACTGTATTCCAGCAGATGTTGTATGAGTTAGGCATAGACCAAATTAAGTCTTCGGCTTATCATCCTGAAAGCCAAGGGGCTTTAGAAAGGTTTCACCAAACATTGAAAAATATGTTAAAGACATATTGTCATGATAATGAGAGAGATTGGGATGAAGTCATTCCATTTGTAATGTTTGCTGCCAGGGAATCTATACAAGAGTCACTTGGGTTCAGTCCATTTGAACTTGTCTTTGGACACACAGTTCGTGGACCATTGAAATTGTTAAAGGAGAAGTGGTTATCAGATCCAGGTGAAGACATACATCTACTTGATTATGTATCCCGCTTTAAAGATCGTCTTCATGGAGCATGTGAACTTGCTCAGGAAAATCTGAGGCACTCTCAGAAGAAAACGAAAGCGTGGTACGACAAGACCACTGTGAAAAGAGAGTTTAAGCCTGGTGATAAGGTGCTAGTGTTTTTACCTGTTTCTGGTCAGCCACTTCAAGCTCGCTTTCAAGGACCTTATGTCATTGAGAGAAAAGTTAGTGACACAGATTACGTCATTTTGACACCTGACAAGCGTAAATCTAAAAGAGTCTGTCATATTAATATGATGAAGAGATATTATGAAAGAGAAGATTATGACATTTCTAAGGATGAAAGTGTACATGATGTAAATAGTAACACTAATGATACAGGTGATCAAGTGTGTATTATCAATGCTGATCATGAACTCAGTAATGATGAGATCAAAGCTAATAATGTTCCTGACATGTGTATTAAGTTACAAAATTCTGATGTGTTGAAAAATCTTGACCAGAAATTAAGTCATCTGGATCACAAAGAAAAGTCAGAAATGAAATCATTAATCTATGAATACGCATGCTTGTTCTCAGATGATCCTACTAGGACAAATTTGATTGAATATGATGTTGATGTGGGGGATGCCACACCATTCAAGCAGCATCCTTACCGAGTTAACCCTAGAAAACGACAACATCTCAGGGAAGAGGTTCGGTACATGTTAGACCATGACATTATAGAACCTAGTAATAGTGAATGGTCTTCCCCTTGTATATTGGTCCCCAAGCCAGACGGTGGGTACAGATTTTGTACTGATTACCGAAAGGTGAATGCGGTCACAAGAACGGATTCCTATCCGATACCTCGTATCGATGATTGTATTGATAGGATTGGGAAAGCTACGTATGTATCAAAGTTTGACTCACTAAAGGGGTACTGGGAGATACCGCTCACTGAGAGGGCTCGGAAAATCTCAGCATTCGTGACGCCAGATGGTTTATTTCAGTATAAGGTTATGCCGTTTGGTATGAAAAATTCACAGGTGACCTTTAAACGCTTAGTAAATAACCTTACGTCAGACTTAGAAAATTGTGAAGTATATGTTGATGACCTTATTGTGTACAGCAACTCATGGGATGAACATGTACAACATGTTAGGGCATTATTTGACAAGCTTGCCAAAGCTAATTTGACTGTCAATTTGGTCAAAAGTGAGATTGCTTGTGCCCATGTGGTGAACTTAGGGCATGTGGTTGGTCAGGGTAAAGTTAGACCAATTAAGGCTAAAGTTGAGGGCATTGACAAATTCCCTGCCCCTACTGATAAAAGGCAGCTTATGCGCTTCCTAGGCATGGCTGGTTACTACAGACGTTTTTGTCCGAATTTCTCTGACATTGCTGCACCACTGACAAAATTGTTAAAGAAAAATGAAAAGTTTGATTGGACAAATGATTGCCAAGCAGCATTTGAATTATTGAAAAAGGCACTAATGAGTTCACCAGTGTTGATTGCTCCAGATTTTGAAAAACAATTTAAGTTGGCAGTAGATGCCAGTGACAATGGCATAGGAGCAGTTTTGCTTCAAGCTGATGAGCATGGTGTTGATCACCCTGTTTGTTATTATTCTAAGAAATTTGACAAACACCAGAAGAATTATTCAACAATTGAAAAAGAGACATTAGCTTTGATACTTGGTCTTCAGCACTTTGATGTTTATTTGGGAACTACTAGTTTCCCTATCACTGTATACACTGATCATAACCCTTTGACATTTTATCTAAGATGAAGAATAAGAATCAAAGATTGATGAGGTGGAGTTTATTTCTGCAATCGTATAATGTAGATATTAAGCACATTAAAGGGAAAGACAATGTTGTACCAGACTCTTTGTCAAGAATTTGATCTGATGCAATATGTTGAAAATCTCACTGTATATATTCATATATATATATATATATATATATATATATATATATATATATATATACATATATATATACATATATATATATATATATATATATATATATATATATATATATATATATATATATATATATATATATATATATATATATATATATATATATATATATATATATATATATATATATACTTCTTTCAGTCCATAGGTATTGAAAAGTCGATATGAAAAGATAGGCTTTCTTCTTACACAAGGCATATATTCAAAGGCTCCTGAGATCCCATAATAATAATATTAACATGTATGCACCATCCACAGACATTTTAGTGCTAGTTCGTGTGTATATCTGTGATAGCAGTAAATGCCACTACAACAATGAAATACTGAGTGACAATATGATCGTTCATATAAAGCAAACACTACATGTTTGATTTGCTGTTTGTCTCGGTTTAATTTTGTTTGAAAAGGCTGTTGACATATCTAAACTTAGATTTATCGTCCAAATTAGTTGCTTGTTAAACATAATGGAACTAGTTTGGAAGTTCTTTGTCAATATTGAAGTCCACTTCAATTTTGTTGTCATACCGATGACACATATGGAAGTAAAAGCAGTTTTAAAATGTTATATACAGTAAACGGATTACTCTCATGGGACTTACTTGAAACTGTGCGTTAAAAACAAACCGTTGGTACAAACTACGTCCAGACTTTTCAAAAGCCAAAAGGCGTACTGATTACTCGCCCAAAAGTAAATGATATTTTTTTTTACATGCTCATGCAATACTAGAACTGTTGTTCCAAATTAACAGTTCATGGTGATTTAACCGTGTATACAGGAAGACACAGAATGGCAATTAATGTGCACATTGTTGTCATGTTAACGTGGTCATAAATAAGCTTGTTCCATTCATCCCAACCCTCCCCCAACTCCACAACTTCTTTGCACCATTGTTTCGAGAGTTCGCGCCCTCATGAACTCAATCATACTATCATGTATGAACTTACAATTATGTACTGTAAATTTGTTCTGACAGTCATCCATTCCATCAGGCTCCATTGTGTAAATACCTCATCATGCAAGTGATATTAATTCAAATTGTTCCGTGACGGAAAAGTGTATATTTGTCTTTGTCGTGCACGAAGGCTTCACTCACGTGCTCTCGGTGCAATTTAACCTGTTCACAGCCTCTTCTTTGTGTCTATATGATCTCGCTAAATCTCGGAACTTCATCACGTCATACCCTTTTTGGCATTTGTATACGTCAACTAGAGAAAAAATTACAATCTCATCGTGACGGTGGCTTAGAATGCAATTTCCTGCGATATGCGATGGAATACTCAATATTCTCTCAACTGATATTGGCGACCCACACAAGGTAGACACAAAATAAATTTGAGTTTTAGAGTGGGATTTCCTCTGTTTTAGAGTGGGATAATCTAGGGCGTTTGGAATAACAAATCAGGCTGACCTGAGACCTCATGATGAGACTGAGGTCGGCTTTGGTCCCGTAAAGAGCCCCTCTTCCAGTTTTTAGGAAGCACGCTTATAACAAATTCCTGGGCCCCCTCTGGAAGGAGTGGTCAGTCCAAACAAGCAAAATATGTCTCAGTACTGTCCTTCATGGCCCAGTGGTTAATGTGCTACAAGATCAACGGTGTCATTGTGTAGAATAATTTATCTTCAATTCCGGGGGGGGGGGACGATTCACTGCACCTGCTTCCATGCCTCCTGCATTCTTTGAACTCTCATGCCACCATTACCCATAACAAAACCTAAAGCTTTTTCCTTGTGCAATCATTTAGGCTAACTCACCCGAAATAGCCCTTCTGCTAAGAAGTGCAGCGTGTTGGAAAGTAATGAGCGCGTCAATCCCCCTACCCCTATAATACACTCATGACCAGGAAGTTACATATTTAATCCTAAGAAATAATATTATACATTTCATGAATATGTTTTTTTCGAAGATCATTTGACAGCTTCTAATTACTTATTACCTGTACCCAATTGCTAACATCGCATTTTACACAATCTGAAAGATAACACCTGCTTTATTATGTCCAATACGCAGGAGCTTCTGGGTTTCACCTCCTGGGCTGCACACGGTCTCCGCCCTGGACCTCACCAAGGCCCTAGAGCGGGCTCCTGAACCACACTCGTTTAATTCGTCTTCCTTGCACCCAGTACAGCCGTTTCCCTAAGACCACTCTTCTGTATCAGTCGAGGAATCACATGTAGAGTCTCACCTTCGAAATCCTGCACATGCCTCTGGCCACCAAAATAAACGCCATTTGCAGAAGAATGCACGTTATTTTTGCTGTCACTTAACTTCTAACTAGCACTTAAAAATATTATTTAAGAAAATAAAGTTTACAGTAGAGAAGAGAGGGTTAAAATTAAATACTGATCGTGAATTTGTTATTTATTGCATATTCAGAAATAATTGCTTTCATACCCATGGCTGTGATATTTATTACGTTAACTAAGAACGTTCATAACCCAGAATTACCCCTGGAAATTACTGGTTCGTGCATCCCTTGGAGCGAAGAGACAAAGCTTTTGATAAGGTGGGACCTTTCATTTCGAACCAGGCCACTGGCTTCATTTCCTTTGCAGTCTTCCATTCACAGCCATGAATTCCCAAGACCTAACTTTTTCATGCTCTTTTTTATTGTTTTTCTTTACGATGCAAACCGTAAATGATAATAGTAGTGCAGGCCGCACTTACTTTTACGGTATATTGGACATTGAAATAAATAACTTGCAAGTCTTATAATTAAGTAAAGCTACAAACAGAATGCTAAAATGCATTGTGATGGAATGATTAGCCCATACATTCTCAAATAATGCCAAGATGTCTCGTTTTTCAGTCACTGGTTGGATGTGATCTTAATGTGCTGTGATAGTTTTTTGTTCATATTTGACCTTGGGAATTCTTGGGATATTTTTCTTTTTGGCCCCCGGTGATTTCAACTGACCTATGACATCGGACAAAATTTATACGTCTTTTCTACTGGATTTAATGCAACACCATGTGAAATATGAAATCTATACAGCTTCCTGACTTGAGATACCTTGTAATCAAGGTTTTCAGAGTTTGACTCCCGGTGACCCCAGGTTCTTTTTTCTTAATATGGGGCATCTATGTACCAAGTTTGAGAATTGTCCGAGTTCCCCTTCTTGAAATATCGTGTTAACGAGCAAAGTGTTCACAAACACATACACACACCTACACACCCACGCATACACATACGCCATCATGAATGCATGGGTTTCTCTTTTCATCGAAACCAAATACTCTGCCAAAATTTCCGTTGATCACATACCATACTCTCCAGAAATCGACACAAATGTTGCGATTAGACCTGAATGTTCATCCTAGGAAATTGAAATTCTCACCTTTACCATACCGTGTTACCAAGCAGATTTATCACGATTTGGATTAAGACTTCGCATATTCTCTTGCTACATTCTGGAAACGTGTTAACTTCAGTCCCAACTTTTCAACACAAATAATGTGAAGTGTATGCTTCGAGATTTCATGACATGGCAGCTTATTTGAGTGCAGAAGTTTATATATTTTTATTTTTTTTTTTTATATATTTATATTTTTGTCTGGTGTAGATAGATGGTGAAGGTAGAAAAAGACCCTACAGTGATTTACTGTCATCTTTTCTAGGGTATACTTATAGTCAAAGGGAAATAAGGTTTCAAACTGAAATACTTTTATGAAGCTGCTTTTTCATCTAGATATTTAATCAAGTTTGACCAGAACTTTGATTAACAGTTAAAGATCTTCATCGTCGTCAGTCTTTTCTGGACGGTGGTGCATGTGCTCCGAGTTTGAAGTGGATGGGATTGCTTCCCATACAAACCCTTTTGCCAGAACTCAAACAAAACAATAGTAGGACACAAGTTTGATTCCATGGCTTGCAATATAGCTGATTCAATGAAATCAAAGTCAAAACTTTAAACTTTAATAGATTAAAATCGTAGGAAAAGGCCTCATATTACACAGCAGATCATTTTTCCTGGCCCTTACGTGTACACCGGATCTCACGGTACCTTCTTAGCAGTGTTGAATATGTATCGGTACACATCGTTGGTATATGAGTACAGCCAATGTAGATTGAGAGGTAATACACGTCCGTCGGGAGGGCAAGATCTTTGTATTTGCACTTTAAGTAGTGCTGGTCACGGTCATGCACCCTCTACCCCTCCTCAATTTTTAGACGCTGTTGTCGCTCTTGATATCATTCAATTATTCCTAAACTTAAAGTTGTGTAAGTCACAAAAGTGGAAAGGAGAAACCTGTTTGGTCCAACTCTCGTCTTCGAAGCTCATTCTAATGATGAAATATTAGAATGAGATATAAAAGTGTTTTTTTTTTCAAATATTGGATGTGATGTAATTTGTTATGCTATACGCAACGGTACCACTCGTGACACCTACATGGTTTTGTTTTCATATACTTTAAGCATAATGAGATACTGTAATCTTGGGAAAAGACCATATTTCTGTCATTTATTTTAAAACTTTGGATGAAACAATACGAAAATGAATACATCGTGTGACAAGTTTCCTCTCATAGTTTATCCTTAATTTTAAGTAAGTTTAAAAATAATTTGTTACACATGTCACCGATTTTTTTCAAAGTTCTTAAAGGTAGGTGGATATGAAACCAAAGCAGCTGTTTTACTCAAGAGTGATAAATTAAGACCCCCTGAAGACAAGCTGTTAGAATCATTTGAATATCTTTCACCGTTCTCAGATTTATCTTTTCAAATTTTGACAATTTCTGAGGTTCCTCTTTAGCTATGCAAAAATTATGATTTTAAGTGCTGCACGGTGTCTTTATTTCTTTCGATAATCCTTTACAAATTTTCTGTTAATTACTTACTAGCTTCTTTCTTGTTTAGTGTGTTAAGTTTACTGAATTGTTTTTGCCAGTTGTCTATCAGTATGAGTATTCATTTGAGATATCAATATTCATGTTGGCAAGAGTGATGATGAATATTGATGAGCAGGTAGGTGTTCATCAATGCACCAGCTGGAATTTTCCGTTCTTTAACTATGCCTCCCTAGCACTCGTCTACAATTAGTTGACAACATGGCTTCAAGATTTTATGGAGGCAATAGGCAGGCATGGGTGCAGGACAAGAAGTGTTCTACCGTTTTCTAATGGTGGAAATGAGTTTTTTGAAAGACACTGTAGTCGAGTCCCCACCTGCCGAATCTGAGTTCGAGAGTCACTGGCATTCGAGTCCAAGACCGAGTCCGAGTCACACTCTCCGAGTTCGAGTCCCCCTACGGAAAGGTGTACACTTAGAACAGGAATTTACAAATGATCAATGTTTGCACTGCCTTGCACGCAATATTGTTGAGTGTTATGATGGAGGCCCTTGGTCTCAGTGACAGAGAGCGATTGTTCTTATTTTATTGGTCAGGTGGTGTTTCTACATGTATACCGAACACTGTTATGCTTTTATTTCCTTTCATGATACTTCTTATTGGCGGAAAGGCAGGTATTGACGAATTTTATAAGTCTGTTAGGAAAATCGAAGTAGGCGGGGAAGTTTTGGCTGGAGGTAGGGTGGTTGTCATTTTTAATGATCGATCTTTTAATATTTTCTATTAAACATTGTTGCAAACTGTCAAAATTTTCTTACGTTCATTTCTCTGTTCATTAAAATTGAATCGGAACATATCGAAACCTTTTCTGTAAATGTTCCGTACCCAACGGGTCCTGCGCCCGCAGATGTACCTTTGGTACTTTTCGTGAGAAGGTCTTCCTTGTACCTCATTTCTGCAACCGTTTCCGCTCCTAAGGGTGACCAGTACCGAACGCTTGTGAAGAGGACGCTTTTGGGAAACAAATTTGTTAACAAAGCAATTGTGCCGACAGCCTGACAGCAGATCAGTTTTGGGAGGGGTGCGTGAGGTGTCTGGTTACATCTTGGTTAAATTGAAGTCTATAGATGACCTGTATGGACTATGGCAGTTGGAATTCTCTGGCTTCAAACCCACCTTGAATTTCAGCTCCTGCATACCATCACCAATCCCTCTACCACATCCCTGTTTGCAAACCGTATCACAATCCAATAACCCCACACCCAACTAACCACTCAGATGCTCACAGCAGTTCAATCGACGGGCCATATAGTTTGACGTAGGCCTATATAACCCAGTGGTGTTGGGGGGGAGGGGGGCTAGGCAGGTCAGTTGAAATGAACTTACAAAATCTTAGGAGACCATATTCCCTTTAACAGAAACATATATCAGAGTTGTAATCGAGTCACTAGATTCGCGACTCGAGTCACCAATTTTCAAACTTTTAAGTGACTCGAGTCGAGTCATTGACTGGAGTCACTGTACTATTTCAATGGGGAGATTACTCCTGAATTATCTCTAGTCACTATCATTTTGGGAAGAAGTGACTGGAGCCGTGACTCTTTACAACACTGACATATATGGTCGAATATTATTTTCTTTCCTTTTATTTGCCTTTCTTATTTGAACTGTATAATGATATTTCAGAATAAAGAATACGGTATCGAGATACAACTTTTGCAGCCTGCTAACATGCTACTCAAACTGAGGCAATCTAGGAGACATTTTTGGTAAAAAAATATTCTTGTTACGCTGTATAGTGACGCCCATTCAGACAAAATCGCGCCAAATCACCTTCTCCTCAGCCATGCACTTTTCAAAAAGATTTGCACCACTTAATCTGACATGACTACATTTGTTACCCGCTCTGTCAGACCTGGATTGTGTCTAAATATGGAAATTGTGATACTTGTGATCATCAATTGAGTGCGCATTCAATTTCATTTGCAGATAGCGTAGATAACTGTTCAGGTTTAAGTCCACTATTTTGTAAATACCCTCAAAGCTTCCGGGGCTACCGGTACCCTTTTTATTCCATTAGGTGTTGCTCTAAACCTGTGCTCTAAACCTGGGGCCTTTCGACGGGTCCCACACATTCAGGTGGAACGCTAACCATTTCAACATAAGGCCTAAAGGCAAAGTCATGGATATACGAGTCTGGCTGTGGCCCGTGAGATCTTCCCAATTATACACGTAGCCCACAACGAAAATAATTAGGGACCCCTATGTGCGTTTTTACCGAAGGAATTATAAGAATATCATCTACAATATACAACGCATATTGTGAAGACTTACATACCTGACCAGGATACCGTGTGGAATTGTATAGAAACTGCGAAGGACAATGTAAAGAGCTATAAATTTAGAGCCGAGTCACGAGTCCGGACTGTACGAGACCGAGTCCGAGCCCTTGCCCATCAAGTCACGAGTCCGAGTCCTTAAAATCGTGACTCGAGACCGGTCTCGAGTCCGAGAAGGGTCCCGAGTACGACGGCACTGACAATTAAGTATATTCTGTTTTATTCTTTAGGCGTTTACCTACATTGACAACTATATTAAAATTAAACTAGTCTTAAGTCTCCACCATTGTTATTAATGAGCTCACCAGTAGGTGTAGGCAGACTTAGGCCTAAAGCCTAGCTTGCCTGTACATATAAGGTACCTGTATATACAACCATTTTCAAGCTTAGGGTGAAATTAATTTGCTCCCGCAACTAGCGAAGCCTATACGGGACCAGACGCGGATCCAGAAATTTTGAGGGGGGGGGGGTCCAAGATGGAAAATCCCATGTGCACCGAAGATGCACCACGAGCGCATAGCGCGAGTTCCTACGCGTGGAGTCCAGGGGCCCGCGTAAAGGTCCCTGACGGGGTCCAGTGGCGGAGCCCCGGTGAGGTTCCAGGGCAAAGCCCCCGGAAGCTCTCGCAATATTGCATTTTAAGAGAACAGAAATCGGCTCCAGTTCTTATGTAAGTGAGATTTTATACCTTTTCATGTTGCATGGAATTTGATGTGTATGGCTCAGTATAATTTAATATAGAGATGTACCTGCAGAAGTTCCAGAGAATCTAAGTTATCTTAAAACTTACACGCCAAAATTATTAGCCCGTGTAGGTAACTTGAAATGATTTTTGCCATAGTGAGTGTTTCATTTTCGTTATACGGTATTCGGGTATAGGACGTCAGAAGAAACAATTGCCGGCGAATCGCGCCGAAAATTTGAATTTACATTTAAAACCACTGTTATGACTAACGGTGTCAATTCACTTTATGTGTGTCTATCAATTAGAAGGTGGATTCGATAACAAGTTTTCAGTTCTCATAAGAAGAGGAGAGTGAAAAAATGAATATCAGTTGCTTCACATCCTTACAATGCTGGCTCCTCTGAAATCACGTTTATGCACACGAATAATTGGCTTATGGTAGAACCCCACCAATGAGTAACGCGAATACGTTTGGGACCTTATTGATACTGAAAGGAGCAATTCAAGGCTAAACGTAAAAATCAAGAAATATTGAGAAGACTTTGAAAATCGTGAAAGATTTCAAATGATTTTTGGTAAAAATAAATCCATCACTCAATAAAAACGTACCTCTCTCCGTAAGCGTAAACGATTGGGCTCGAAGGGCGCCGAAAATTTTCGGTATAGAGCCTCCCGGGAACTCTGCATTTATTGTACACTGAAAAGGGGGACCAACAGGACTCTCACAACCTGACGTCCATATGGGAAGAGAGATGATATATCACCTTCTTTATGGATTTCTGAAGGGTATATCCTTCAGAAATCTATGACCATGGTGCCGGTGGGAGTTCGTGATTGGGGGGGGGGACCGCAGATAACTGCTAAACCGTGCCTTTTTAGGCAGTGGGATTTTATATACCCTATATACCAGAATGGGAGAGCCTTTTCTGGTTAGTACATGAGAGTGCAATCCCAGGAAGCGGTTTACCTTCCCCTTTCAGAAATATTAACTAGTTTTAGGGGGCCTATATGCAAAATGGTGGTATCATTGGGTCATTCTAAAGTGATTGCATGTTTAAAAAATGTCCACAATTTAGTGAATTCTAACTTTTGTTCGGGTGAAAAAGGGGAGTAAGAGACGGTTAATATATTGTCTTCAAACTTCATTTAGTCCCAGGGAAAATCTTCGGCATAGATCCATCTCCAAAAGTGTGTGTGGGGGGGGATTTTTTCACATTTGTGACTCACCGTCCTGGTGGAAGAAGCTGTGGTGGTAGCCAGTATTTGCGTCACGAGGAGGCAATAAGTTTTTTGATCGTCGGCATGGGTGAGGGGTCTAAGGGAAATTTTTCTAGAACTGAATGCCCTCAGATGCGATTTGGTGCAACAAAAGTGTAGGATTTTTAGGTTATTTTTCTTCTAAAAATTTCGTTTTCCTGGGCATAATTGCAATCTGTTCCATCATTTTTGAAAAAGTGAGGTGGTCTTTTTGACGATGTTCCCCCTTCCAAAAAAGTGAGGGGGACGCGTCCTTCTGTCCCCCCATGGTCCACGCCCATGGAAAAATTGTACACGCAATTATATACCTGCGTGGAGTCCACAGAAACATTCTTGGACTGAAATAAAATTTTTCCTTTACATTTTAAAAGGATAATCAAGATTGACAGAGAACAGTATAGAGCCTCCCGGGAGCCTGAATTAGTTACAGTATACACAAGGGGGACCAACGGGATTCTCACTACCCGACATCCACATGGGAGGAGATATGATATATCACCTTCTTTTTAGGTATAGCAGAGGGATGGTGGACAGGCAAAAATTCGCTTCAGAAAAGATTTTCGTCGTTATTGAACGTCGCGGTAAAATGTTTGGAAAATAAGCAACGGCATTTACGTACTTTCAATCTTTCAAATCTCGTGCTAGACTAGATTATTCAAAGATCCCATAATGATAAGAGCCCTACAGAGAAGAAGATGTACTTTTTAGAAAAATATTTGCATTGGAATAACTTCTTGCGTCATAGCTTTGTCCATGGTATATGAAATTGGGTGTAAACCCTGTCGTATGCGCGCGAAGCGCGCCCAAATTTTGAATAAAATATTAGTCCGTGACAAAACCTGCATTCAGAACCTGCATCGGACAATGTCACTTTCCCACCAACCTATGCTATTCAGAAACGAATCTTCTGACTGAGAATTCTTAAAAATCACTTTTGCTCCTTTATTCCCCCGAGTTACCGAAAGCTATTGATAATAAGGACAACTCTGACACAAGGCTTGACGCTAGCGGAGCGTGTGAAAATTTGGAATTTGTCAAGAATTTCCAAAACTTATGATAGTTTGAGAACAGTTTGTGAAGTTAGGTTAGGTTAGATGAGGTTTAACGTCCCAGTTTCCAACCAATTGGTTCAAGTCGAAACGACCACGGCCTTTTTTCCAGTTATGGCTCACTGGCTTGTTTTCCCTACGACATTGTTTATGCTAAGCACAAAGGCAGAAGGTTCCATTTTTAAAGTCTTTGGTATGACTCGGCCAGGATTTGAACCCTAGACCTTCCGGCTGCAACAGTTTGTGAAAGAAAATGATTCGAACAAATAAAACAATCATCAAAAATACATCTCACCCTACACTCTTTACAGAAAACTGCAGCTTAAACGACTTTTGGGACCATTTTAAAAATTTTCAAGAATCAATCGGGGAGGGGGACACACGTCACCCATTGCCCACTGTGCCGACGCCACTGTCTGTAGCTTAAAAACCTTTTGAGTTCATTTTAAAGCTTTTCAGACAGTTTCAAAATCGAATGGGTATGCACGCTACTTTGCCTGCAACAGCTGGTGCCACTGTGCACATAGCACGTCTCCTGACAGCTTGTCTTCTGTATTCATTCTGCAAGGTCTGTATGGCGAAAACTTTGCCTCTCAATCCCTCTAGATTACAAAAAATTTCACTCCTTAACACAAAATTGTTACTAAATTTCAGTGCAGCTAGCCGGGCCCATACTGCATATGTCACGATGTTTACTTATTTAGATCTTAAGTCAACGATCATTACTCAGCTCTTCAACTGTTTTCGAACACTGTAGCTTTCCTTTCGTCGCCAGTCAGTTAGAAAGATATCTAAAGAGATAATCCAGCTATAGCTCTACCCAACCCCTACAGAAATATATACTTTGAATACGTTCTTAGACACTTTTAATCATTTTTTGCTCTTAATTTTTCATTCTCCTTTTCTTTTTTCTTTTTCTTACTTTTTCTCCTTTCGTTTTTTCGTGGCCAGGGGACGAGGTCGTGCCCCCCAGGCCCCCCTGGATCCGCGCCTGTACGGGACCCTGGTCCAAGCACTTTGTAGTCAGCAGGACACAGACCCTTTCCACCCTATTCCTCAGCTAGCCTGGATTCCGAACTCAGGGTAAGTTTTGTTTTGTTTACCACTTCATCTCAAGATGTATACATGTTCAACGTTATCAACAGCTACTTCCAAAATAAACCCCTCAAGGCGTATCAGCATTTACAACTGTGCATGTTATCCAATGGAAGGTAAACAAACACAGCATAAAATAAGACAAGTCTCACTAGTCCCTCTTTCTACGTCATAAATTTTCATATGTACACATGTTCATTCAGGTAGGGTTACAACAACAGAGATTTGTCTGGTAAAAAGATCAATATCTGATTAGTTTTGATGGGAATTATGGCTATTTTTGACATCTGTAATGTTTTTTTACATCAAATAGGTACGACACTTTACATGTCTATAGTCTTTTGAATAGTCTTGTTTTTTCTGTCTAAAAAGAAAACAACACAGACACCAAGATGTAAAACGAAAATCCGATAATGTAAGATTTAACTGAATTTAAAAAGAAACAGACAAAACAATTTCACAGACTCACTGAAAATTATGAAAGATGGCCAAACGTTAAAAGCAAGATCTCTATACTCTATTGCTGCATTATTACTGCTTATTCACTTGTAAATTCTAGTACTGTTAGTTACTCCACATTGTATATGAATTCAGCGCAATAAGATGGCGTTAATACGGTGTCCGTAACCAAAATGGTAACAATTACAACAAGTGACATGGCACTAGCGGTGGCGTAGCCACAACTAACAACTCTCCGGAAAGCTGATAGGCCTAACCATTAGAGGTGCGACTGTAATACATCGTAAATTCACTCTACCCTATGGCTTTCCATTTGTCTAGCAACGTTCATCTTCCAAAAAGATTCAATTATTGCCTATGCCTGTGATGCTTTATTAATATTCTAATCCAAGCATTCAACAATTATTACAAGACGTATACACAAACCTTCAATGAAGGCAAGGGAAGTTTTGTAGTAAACATTCCAAGAAATGAATAAAATAAAACAGCTGAAAGAATGTCCATGCTGAAATAGTGGTTTTTTTTTTTCAATTAAGGAACGTCTGCCTGGTTGCATTCAACCGCATGCCGTCTTAATTACAGGGCATGAGCGTCCCCCACCCTTCTGAAATTTTAACAAAAAACTAGCTGGAAGCGAATGTGATACTACCCTTTAGTACAGTTTCAAGCCTGTGCGATTGTCAAGGAATCGGATTCAATTTTCAAAGGTATAGTGTGACACGTGATGGATTACTTGATACTTTGCAGAACAATTTTTGGAATGACCAGTAATTTACTAAAGAGTTGCATTTCCACATACGAAAGAATGATTTGTAGCTAATGTGCAAATTTTGTGACGTCGAGGGAGTGAGTCCTGGGAGGGAGTTTTCGTAGTTTCACCTCTGTTGACCTCACATGACCTTCGACCTCCAACAAACCATAGAGTTCCCTCTCTCCTAAAATACATCTTTATACTACCAAGTATCAAAAATATCCATCATCCCTGTCTTGAAATATCGTGTGTTTTTCAAGGTTTTCGGTTTTTGGCCTCCGATGACCTCAAATGATCTCTGACCTCCACTTAAAAGAATAGGGTTCTTTCTCTCAATATGATAGACTTTTGCACCAAGTATGAAAATTGTCCATCATTGCTATCTTGAGATATCGTGTTTACAAGCACATTTTAAGAATTTCGTATTTTCACCTCCGGTGAAAACCTACAGGGTTCATCTTCTGCCTACAACGCATCCACATGCCAAGTATGAAAAGCATCCAAGCTTCCTATCTAAAGATATCGTGTTTACAAAGTTTCGGTTTTTGACCTCTGTTGACCTCACATGATCTTTGACCTCCACTTAAAACAATAGGATCTTCCTTTCAATATGATAATTCAGGCTATAATCCAAGTAGGAAAGTTATCAATCGCTTATATCTTAAGATATTGTGTCTCCAAGCCAAGGGTCACAAACACACATACATACGCACGCAGTCATGTCAGTCTTCACGCATACGCACACGCCTCCCCCCCCCCCCATCCCCTCGTGATTGCATAGATTCCTTTTCGCCCTCGTCAAGGAATCAATAACACGACGAAAAACTTGTGAAACATGTCCTTAAATTTTCGGACCACACAGGGCCCTTCTTCAGTTAACAACCAAAACACACTGAACAACAGAATGAGCTACAGTACACGAAAAACACAGAATATACCACAAGAAGCTTAGGATAAAGCCACTACAAAAGCAAGGCCCGAAGGGATTAAAAGTGGGTCAGGGCAATGACACAAAAGCCTATTAAGGGCGAACACGATATTTGCGGACTTGAACATGAAAGCCATCATCGATATTCAGGCCCTTTGGGTAAACAGTGCCAAGCCTCCAAACCCGGGTTGTTTCTAAATTACGTAAACCGGATTCGCTTGGAAGGACCTCTAAAGTTGTAAACGAAAACTTATCAACTAATGAGAAACAAGATGTTCGTACAAGCGCCAGCAGTTATTACGTTGTCTACCGAAATTTTGAATACATACGTAGTGTTGGCTTATGCTTGTTTAAGCGAGTAAGAAGGTTGACCTGAGCCCGCGTATTGCAAGTTGCAAGACGGGCAGGTTATGCAAAATCCACAAAATGAAGACTTGCAAATACTTCCCTCAGGACTTAGCTTTTAAATGAAATAATTTTGCCATTTTCTTTACTACGCAAAGAAATGGTGTTTATCATTAGACCACACAAAGAACGTTTATCACCACAGGTTTACAGGCCTGGTTCACGTCCAAAGTTTCAATCATATTATAAACATTTATATTATATTATAGATATATATATATATATATATATAAGAGAAATAAGTACTACTCTAAGAGATGCAAAAGTACATGAAAATCTGAAGACATAAAAGATGAACAAAAGAGAGTACTGTTTTGTTAACGTCAGGTATTTCCTCCCCACCTGGGACCTTCTTCAGTGACAATTGAAAGCTTTGAATTTAAACACACACATAAGTACATGCATTGCGTGTAAAACAACTAGAGCGTAATAAGATGCGCGCAATGAGATAAATTTCGTCACAGAGTTATGACAACTACAAATTAATGGAAAAAAGACGCTCGTCGTTTTGCTTCCTAAAGACGGATTTCAAGTAACCTTCGATGCAGGTGTCGAGTGTGTACTCCTCTTTTGAAGTACATACTCTAAAACCCCTTTCACACAAAGCCAGGACCTAAACACGACTATCCCGACCTGCGCGAAGCTGGCTTGGTTAGGGTAGTCTTCATACAATCCTTATAAGGTCCCAGCAAGGTCCTGATAAATCCTCGTAAGGTCGGAGTGATCGGCGTCAGGCCACGACCGTTTTGAAATGTTCAAAACGGTCGGGCCAGGCGCCGACAGCACGACGACCTGATTTGGTCGTGGTAAGGTCGTACGTCGATCGTATCTCTGTCGGAGAGGTCGTATCTTGTTCGTATGTCAGTCGTGTCTCAGTCTTAGTGGTCGGTGTAGGATCTGGGGTAAATGGAACTCAGAGGACCTTGCTCAGACGATTCCGACTATCACACGACCTTTTCGACCATACTCCGACTTTATGACGACTTTGTGAAGACCCAACAATTCCAAATCAAGCCAGTTCGTGGGGTTCTTCACAAGAGCCGACTGCGCTACGATCGAGATCCGACCTAGACACGATTGTTCCAGGACCTTGTCAAGAATGTACCAGGATCTCTTTACTACCTACCTGACCTTTCTAGGCCGTCAACCCGACTACCAAGACCAAAACCGACTTAAGTGATACTATACTAGGACTGGACTATGATCACTCCCACCGTACTAAGACCGCCACCCGACAATCCCGACAACACACTGACCTAGCCAAGATCTCGGGAGGACGAACTTCTGGTCAGGTGATGAATCTTCGCTAGCCCACGTTAAATCGGGCCTATAAACATAGGCCTATATATATATATATATATATATATATATATATATATATATATATATATATATATATATATATATATATATATATATATATATATATATATATATATATATATATATATATTTATGCCTATGTATATGCCTGTAGACGCCATGCGATCCTTTATACAGAACACATCATTATGGCACTGAGAAGAAAAACACGAAAGGAAAATGTCTCGCGAGCAGTACAACCATGAACTTCTGATAATTCTGAAGAGGAAGAGCCAGAAAAGGGGCCAGATGAGGTCTCGGAGCCAGCAGCAAATGAACAAAGTCATTGAAAAGAGCCACAAGTCCAAAATCTTGCAGCTAAGGAGCCAGCCTAAATGGGGGAGCAGTTCAGAATGAAGCAATCCAGATTAGTCACCTCCATGTTCCCAGTCCTCCCACAAACAAAGCAACTCTGGATGAGACTAATCAACCTAAGAAAAGGAGAAAGAAATTAACTGCATACTTTTTCACAGAGGAACAAGAGGTGGAAACATCTGAGTGGTTCATGGACAATGAAAGTCTCTACAACAAGAAAACTAAGGACTTCAAAAACATTCAAAAGCAGAGAAGACTTGCAGCAAGTAGAATGGCCTCCTCCTCGTAGAGCAAGGCAAGAATCTGCTGACTGTCTGCCATGGCTATCATGAATGATGAACCCGAGTTCAGATGAAGCACACGTGTAGAAGTCAAATGTAATTTCTGACTGGAAATGAACAAACCACACGTGTCTTGGTCTTATCTTCGTCTGGGTTGTTATCGTGTCTTGGTCGTATCTATATTAGGGTGGTCGTAGCTAAGTCATAATAATCGGAGTAAGGTCGGATTAGGTCCTATCTTAGTCGTAGTCCAGTCGTGTGTCGGTCCTCTCTCGGTCATGATGATCGGGTACAGACCTATGTGGGTCGGATCAGTTCCTGGTAGGGTTCTACCTCGGTCCTACCTTGGTCCTATTTCGGTCGGGATGGTCGTTGCTTGCTCCTATTTCAGTCGTGATTGTGACAGTCGGGGTATAGGTCTGGGCCATTTTCCCCGACCCAACCCCGATCTGGAAGAAGATGTCAAGTCGGCATAGTCGCGTAGATCGTTGAAAAGTCCTATCTCTGTGTGAGAGGGGCTTTACGAGTGCAGTCAGTGTGGGTGCAGAAGCAATACACGTCCGCCAGGCGGGCAAGATTTCAAGAGAAGCCACGCGAATGAGATTCCCAGGAACTGAAGGGCACACACGCAGTAATCTATATATAAACAGCACACGCGCACGGTGTCTAATACCACCCACCGAAACCCGTGCGAAGTGTGAAAGAAAATCTACGACATGTGTAACAATAGATATCGATTACTGACTGACGATTAACGAAGGGTTTAGAACAACCAAAGATATCATTGCGTTAATTTGGAATGTTTCCTTTATTTTTTATCCCTCATTTCCCCACCCCGATGAGTGATTTTCACAGGTCCGATTACAGAGGGGCTAGGCGTCCCCCCCCCCTCTCATTTGAACATACCACTGTACACTCCAAGATTTATTTCAAAACCTATCTGAAGTCTACGGAAAACAGATTCTTACCTTGTAAGGGATAGTAACTAAACTTCCACTGAGTTTTTAGTACTCTATATTTACGCAAGGAAAGTTTCAGCTACGAAAAGATGGAGAAAGTCACCAAGTTACCTCTTTCTTTTCCTGTATAATTGGTCTTCTTTCCTTTAATTTCTTTGTCCTTACTGGGAGCCTAGGGTATAACTGATGGGTACGTATAGTCAACGAGAAGTTACCTCTTCGCTCGCTTGGATCCACTCTTCTTTGAAGTTAACTCGAATTCTTTTCTCTGCCTTTTTGACATTCCCTTATAGATAGCTTTTATTTTAATTTTAAGGTTGCATATTTTCACATCCATCAAATGTTGTGTATGAGGCGAGTATCTAAGAGACTACGAAATTCCATCAACTTTCGAAAGCGCTTAATATTTTATTTGAAAAAGGGCCCATGTCCTGCAAACATTCATGCCTTGTCATACTTTTAATTACTTTGCTCAGATGGTCCCTCGGCAAACTCATCCACGAATGCGGATCAATCAGAAGTGACATAGATAAATAAAACATCGAGGTTATTCTCGCCGTCTTCTTTTATTCCAGTGATTGTTTTAGTAGTAAGATGACATTCAGCGCTATTTACTTATTAGACAAATACCCAGAAGTAAGAATTTTCCTCCAGTTTTAATGATATCATGAGAGACTGTCGCTCTTATTATCTTACTTAAAAATAAACAAGTAAGACCACTCCGTCACGAAGTCTATACTATTCCATCAGAAAACGAAATCTTGGCCAAGTTGGCTCTTAAATCCCGGCCATCATTATACATCAATAATCCAGATTAAAAATCTCGATGGGGGCAAAGGATTTTGGGATAAATGGGGCCACAGAAACCTTGCTTGGCACAAAAGTACTTGAAGTATGGGTATTTATACTGAATCATTACACTCAGGTGTGGCAACACGATTTTCCACACTGGGATGGGGAAAGGGGCAGGCTCCTCGAAAGGGGGGAATGCAACCCAAAGCCCCGAAAAAGGTATCAGGTAGCCGAAAAGGCTGGCAAAGGCAACATTTTCAGCACATGAAGCGTGCCAATTATGTTTGGTTTGCGTTGAAGAGAGTTCAAATGTTGAAGTTTTTTTCATATGAAGAGTGCGTGTGCAACATCATTTTCGAAATGGCATGTAAAAGAGATGCTTATACAAAGTAAAACGTACGGAAAACAGCATATTTTTCACACATGGGTAATGCACTATTCGTAAAATGTAGGATATCAGCAAAGCATAGTGCGTTGGGTAAATGTAAGTGTATAACCACACAATAAGACTTAAAGAGGGATTTTCATCACCCCAAGTATGACTTTTACTTGGTGGTAAGCCCCGCCCATAATTGTCTTTACTGATTCTACTTGTGCAGACACAAACAGTTCACTGCTCAAGGCCACATCCTCAGTGATCATAAAAGACCCCATGTGTAATCAAAACATTCTCTGTGCATGCTGTGTAATATGAGCTGCTCTGCATCTTTTGAATTTTGTAACTCTGATGTCAATCAAAGAGTAGTCACCAACTGAGACTTTTGCTAACCCCCACTAAAAGTCATACTTGGTGTGATGCAAATCTGTCTTTAACGTTTGAACGATTTCAATTGTTTGCTGGATAGTATTGTAAGGTTGTTTACAGGGAGCATCAACCTGATTGAACCATAAACAAAAGTTTACTCAACTGTTTTTTCGTGCACACAAAGATATTACTTACAAAGTCATTTCATAAATAACACTATTTTGTGGGAAATGATTGTTTTACCAAGCATAGAAGTATCACCAGCACAGATAGAGGTGCTAACAACCTCTCAAATATTCTACTTTTCCTGTAGTAAGTTCGATAAGTGGTTGCTGTGTATGAAAAATATCTAACCCTGGGAATACCTTCAAACAATACCTTGAAATGTTTCAAATCAACCGATTTCATAGCCTGTACAGTTAAAACTGATAATGGTTAAGAACCATTATCAGTAAAAACTGTACAAAACTTATGGTTGATATCATAGATTAAACCATGTGCAGTTAAAACTGGATAACGTTTCTTTGAACTTGATAAAGTCTATTTCGTTTTTACTGTCATAATTTATGTAAATTTAAAACTGATCATGGTCTAATCTTTTCTATCAACCATAAGTTTTGTACAGATAAAACTGATAATGGTTCTTAAATCATTTTAACCAGTTTTAACTGTACAGGCTATGAGCATCGGGTGTTCAAATAAGTCTCGTGTGGCTTATTCGTACAACACTCATGCTGAACTAGACGTATACTTGATGTCTAGCCATACTTCAAAAGTCACTGGGAGTTTTATCGATGCGAAACGATCAGTCGGAAATATGTATCATCTAAAGGAGGATAATCACGCCACTGTTCTGTTTACATTGGTAGACTGTAAACGTGAAGTTTGTATACATCACAAAGAAATTTGGACATGGTCTATCACTTCGTCCCTCTCTTGGGAACACACAGAGGAACGTTGAATTATGCCCTCGACTTGCAAATGTCATTTAGTGTGATTGGTAAATTCAACCCTTTCTCCTCCCCAGGCCACCCATCCTCCCGCTGCACTTGGTCTGCCAGCAATGGCCTTTAAACAACAAGTGGGTATTAATATAAGTGGGACTAGGGATTGTTAACATAGGAGAGTTGGATTTACTAAGTAGGTGTATCGGCTGCCCAGTTCACAACAGTTTGATCTTAACTCTATTGTTCGGCGGCCTAGCTTCATCAGTTATCAACCTGAATTCACTCAAAAAGGCAAATTATGAGGTAAAACTGTAACAGACGTGTGTCTTAGGACACAGCTTCGGAAAGATAAAGTCTGATCTTCCTTTGGCAAGAGAAAGATGTATTTTCACAAACTAAACGCTGATAACCCCTTTAAAAAGATGCTACTAAAAGAATCCCATCACTGACAAGAGGTTTTTTTTCGAAAGATATTTATGGAATGATGTTTTGCTACACAAAATTTGAGAGAGATACTGAGCATGGAAAGTCATTTGAATGACAACTATTTGGATATTAACAGCGATGTGGCGTGACCATTTCGGATGAGCGGAGTGATCGTTACGTCCGGTTGAATCAGGGAGTTGCTATTTGACAATAGCAACTTCCAGGTTGAATTCCAGGTCCATTTATCAAAATCAGAAGTAAAATTAAGGAAAATGTCTTGTAAGCCAGTTATCCAGATTCTGATTAAAGCAAGCCCCTTGTAAACGAGGCTACTCTGTGACATACTGTCACTTACCAATATACAGAAGAATCCAATAAGCATATGTCTCATCATATGGGATCTGGCTAAACTAAGTAGTGACTCTGTACTCACGTATGACGGACTGACCTATATTTTACAAACACCTAAGAATGTTGCAATGTACTTGTTTGAAAAATGCTGATGGCTGTGCACCATTCACGGTAAAACGTTAAACTCCTCCAGAGACATTTTAAATGAGCTGAAAAAAATCAGGTACTTTAATCTTGAAGAATGTTGATACATTGAAGAACCGTATAGCTAAAGAGTGTTGCACGTTTGACTGCTAATGCATCCATACGTTTCACAAAAATTAAAAAATCGTCTCCTAGCTGGTCAAACTAAACAAAATAAATAAATGAATAAAAAACTCACGAGTGAAGTTATCTTATTTGTGCTGACTATCAAACTAATTATTTTAATTGGAAGTAAAAAATTCCAGAGCCAATGACCTATAGTTTTCCATCCTACTATTTTTAATTGGTGAATTATTAGGATACTTTCTTAAAGAAATAGACGTACCTGCTGATTATACTTCTAATTCTAAAAGGCAGTTGTAAGCTTGCTGTCATAAGTCCAGATACGACCGGATAAGCCAAGTTTCATAAGCTTGTCGTGTAAGACAAAATCAGTACCTCTTATACCATCGGTAGATTCTTATATCATTGACTGTAATAATTAATAGCTGCTGCACTTTTGCAAATACAGAAACAAAGGCGACCGATGTCAGTGCAAATGCGCATGCTCAGGGATGTTTACACGTTTACTCCCACAGATGGTGTTAAGATGAAATGATAAAATGTCACGAGTGTATACATTAATGTTGTTAAATATAAGAAAAGATTTAGGCATAACCTCCCATTTGAATTAAGTGTTTCAACTCTGTTTTCTGAAACATTAATCTTTTAACGGTTTTTCCAGTATCAGATAGTCCTCAGTTTTCCCTTTATTACCATACCAAAGTATTTAGATGGATTCCAAATATCATATGATGTACCGGTGCAGCATAATTTTATGCAGAATATGACGTATTTAGAAGAGGTGAAAAGAAAAGTGATTGGTAAAAGTTGCAAGTGTCTTTTCACAGGAAGCAGATGTTTTACAGGTCTTTAATTTAGAGTGTTGATCTCTCTACATCCTCAACTCCTGTACTTTCCTCTCCGCCTTTTCACTCGGTAGGTTATGATATATCCCTTCACTCGGTATGATTCATCCCTTCACCGGGCATGTTTTGAGAGATCATATCGGTTAAAGTTACCAAAGCGATCATAACTCTTAAAACGTAACAGGTAAGTGTTAATACATACACCTACCCTATCTTTGAATAACATAATTGGCACCATGAGACATGACAGGGCGCATATTCCCCATCCCTGTAGAAACTTATGTACAGGTGTGTGTATAGCTATCCAGTTTTCTTTTGTCATATAATACTGCAGAAAAAATAGGTGGGAGGGGAGTACTCCTCAATTTTTAGTCCCCAGGAGTTTTGTCGGTACATTGGTAGTTGTATAGGTCTTTTTTGTTGTAAGTATTACGTAGCTGTATTTGCTTTCTTTCTTTCCCCTACCCCCTCCCAACAACGTTCCCTTGTCTTCTTAGCAAGTGACTATTAGGTCACGACGTGGTGTATTTTTATACACGCATTTTGTGAGTGACCGACAATTAAAGGGCATATGCAGTCGCCCCTGGCAAGGGGAACCTCTATGGGGTAGGCACTCACCGGTGACCTTTGTAACGCACCGTAGCAAATAATGCCGTCAGAAAGTACGTAGTAAGCATAATATCCATCATCGCAGGTGACAATTGTTCAATGTAGAGGGAATGAAGTACCTGCAATAGGTCACTCACTTAGACTTTGGGTCTCTTTGAGCAAGTTCTGTTACTTTGGGGCACACCTCCATTGAACCTGCTTGGTCGATTAGCAGTAAGTCTAAACATCAGTTCTGATAGGAAGGAATGCTATTCAATCAGGGTGTCAGTGTCATTAGAAAAGAACACGTTCCTTACTCAATCGTACCAGCTCAGTAGGATAAAGCTGTAAGCTTCATTGCCAAAATGTAACAGTTCAGTCGAGGAGTTAAACATGGAGCTACGGTCTGCAAGAAGGCACGTAAGTATTTTGAAGGTACGTCAGGCCAGATGGCTGGTGTAAGCCTGGATACCCGCAGAAAAAGTTACCTCGGCAGGGAATCGAGTCCTGACTAGTTTACTTTTAACGAATATTTGCCAAAAGAATTTAACAAGGCATTGTATAATCCCGAAACACGCGATCCTCGCAGGCCTAAAAATGTCTTTCCAATACTGATACTGTTTGAATTGCTTTGAGTCATTTTAAGGCCCTACTTTATAAATGTCAGTGAAGAATTAGCGAGCCATGCACGTACGCATTACAACTTAATCTATAATGTAATACAGCATGAATTAACGACGTTTCATGTTAAAAGCCTCCTTACTGATATAATTTATTGAGTTGAATCATATATAATGAAGACATCTACAAGCAGAGCATTAACTTTTACTTTGTTGGCAATAAAAAATGCGAGTGCTGGCAAAATAAGGAATTAACAAGCTGTACTTTTCTTCTTTCTTTTCAGAATTACCATCAAATATTCATATAACATGAAATCATAAAGTTTTCAGTATACTGGTGTTGCCGGAATATACACAAAACTCAGTTATTAGATTAGTATCCATACCGTCAAGTCTTTATTAATCCGAATTGAAGCACGGCACGATTAAAAGATGAATTATTGCCTGGGCGTGCATTTTCTAGAATTTTATCTGCTTTATATGAAACCCGCTGTATAGAGCAGTATAGTCCTGCTGTGAAAAGATTAACAGTTAAGCATTTTGACACAATGTTACTCAAGATTACAGACACAAACAACGAGATCACACCAGATCCTTAGAGTTTCAAGCAAAATAAAAAAGTTCAAATTCTTTGTTGATGCACCAGTTATATCGTTTTATTTCGGACGTAACTGAGTGACGAGAAACAGGATTCCACTGAATTAAATAGCAAAAAGTTTGCTATATATGGTAAGCACCGACACAAGTTGGTAAAAACAGTTTCTGAAAAAAGGTCGAAGTAGAGAGAAAAGCAAGTTTTAGGATAATCTTGACCACTATTCTTGTAACTTTACCGGGAGTGGTTAGAACAGCGTCTCCTGACAATTGTAGTTACTTCTAAACCAAGTTTTCACAATTTCAGTACGAGTGCCTTTTCATCCCCTGAGGAAGTTAAATGACGATTTAAGTACATAGCATTGTAGAAATATCTTGATTCAAATACAACATGAAACGAGAGAAAAAATTAAGGAAAACTGCTGTGAGTCCCAATCCAAGATTGATGTGCTTTTCTTATGTCCCCGTAAAATAAAGTCTAATTCATAAGTAGTTCTTTCTTACTCTTTGCTAGATGTAGGTCATCGGTTACTTTAATGTTATCTTGGCTGCAAAACCATCGCATCTATACAAGAAAGTCCGCTCATTTCCAATTAGGCTTCCCGCAGCCTCGATTGCCCAAGTTATTGTGGATGCATTGAAGATAAGTAACCCACGTTTAGCAAGGAAAACGACACTAATTTGTGACAGATCATAAGACAATTTTAGACCAAGAAGATGGTTTACATGCTGTTAGCGATATTAAATCAAGGAAAGAACCATACGCATAATTACTTTCAGTTTGTAAATAGATTACTTGAATTTCTTTTAAAATAAACTTAATTTTTGACGTGTGTTGTAGGTAGGGCGATGTCATTGTGTATCGTCTGATATTTGGAATGTCCGCATGTGCAGTCGAGACTTCAAAAAGCGGGCTTATGCTTTCACTACAGGGTAAATTACAAATTCGCTTGTTTAACACAGTGTTTTTAAATCTTCCAACAATGGGACTGACAAACGGAATTTGAAAACAGTGCCTTCAGTGATGTCTTTTTAATGTTAAGTGTAGTAACAGTAACAAGCCTAATATTTTTCATGCTTACTTTTTGCTTCAAAATCTTGTAAGTTAAGCAGAAAAGATCATTCCTTCAACTTGACAACCACTCCTTTCTCTTTGTAATGTCCTTCTTTCTTACACGCTCAAGACAGTTAATAGTGAATTAATACAGGATTGATCGGAGAAAAAACAAAAACAATACCGCATTAACTGATTAATTTAGTCTGATAAATTCATAGTTTTAGAGGATTAAAATTATAATAATGGGAAATGTGTGGACATTATTTGTTTCACAGCCAACATAATCTCTGACTTATTGTTCCCCGTATCTAGCTATTCACTGAATGAAAAAAGATCTCAATGTAAACGGCAACATACATTCTTCATTTTAACTTTATTATTTAAAACTCACTCATTTTAGTGTACTTCAGTACTTTATCAACGAAGTAAGCAGATCAATGTGCCGAAACAATACTTTATTTGACTCGGAACATCAAACCATTGAACTCCGTCATAAAATAGTTACCATTTTATTCTAACTTAAAATTCCTCTACTTTGACTAAAAATCCACTCAATCAGTTACAGAGGATCATCTAAATTGAAAATAAACGGAAAGAATAAAACAAAAGTTGAAGGCCTGCTAGTAATAATAAGAAAGCGTCAACCTTTCTGCGACAGCTAGTTTTACAGCTAAAGCAATTACTTACGAAATTTACAACATTACTTCTCCCCTACAATATCATCAATCATCATTTTGCACAACTTTGTTGAATGAAACCATAGTGGCTGGCATCGGTGATAACAGATGATAGAGCAGTTTTTATGTGGTTACAAAACTAGGATGATACATACGACTGTAGGCTATCATTCATTGTACTTACTGGTAGTTGCGGACAAAAATAGTCACTACATGAAACGTGAGCATTGTGTAGCAAAGTATATAGGCGCAAGTTAACGAGAAAGCTAGATTTAAAAACGCCGGTGGAAAAATTCTGTGCCTGTATCACTCTATCTATTAAAAACAAGGACATCCGCAAAGCGATACCGTGTAAGAGAATACAACCATTAAGTGCAGACTGTCGGGGTCCAAAATAGATTCACAGTGGCAAAATCAGATATTAGAAGTTTTTAATTAAAATTAAAAAAAATTATGGGCTACTTGGATTGGTCAATGGCATGAACAGATTAGTTACAAATGTTCTACACATGCATAGCAGAGCGGTTGTATACGGGAGAAGACCTTCGGATCCTCGGATTACAAAAGGGTGCGAAGAAAACTACATGGAAAAAGTTAATAACCTACTCTGCGGGGATTGCTCTTTTCTAATTATAATACATGGTGGGCGGTACGGAAGAAAGTTGCTGAGATTAAAAGAGAGTGTAAAAGTAAACTAATTATGAAAATTAGGACCATTTGGAACAAGCAATTGGCCCTTTAAAAATGGGAACTCAACACTTTTTATTAAAGATGCCTTGTGCTTTTTGTAAACTAAAGGAAAGGTAAATTACTCAAGTTGTTCTAAAATCGATTGTTCATATTTACTCTCCTGAGCCAACATGCATTTGCGAAAGAATATAGTTCTTTGCAACTTTTTCATAAAGTTTCATGGACAAGAATCTTGCAAAACTTATTTCACATTTACATCATGATTTTTCACAGGTTTTGTTAACGATCAGAGTCCTCAAGGGGTAGAAAGTGACTGTAAAATAAAAAGAAAGCATACTGTCGGTCAAAGAAGATTGAATTGAAAATATTTTTATTTGGTTTTATTTTACTGTTTCCAACATAATGAGAATTTTTCCCGACATATACCATTACCTTCAAAGTTGTCTCCAATAACCGCAATGTTACCTTCATGTTTATTTCTCCATGGTTTTTTCGGCTCTAAAAATGCATTTGTTTGATCCTTGGAAAACTCTGATGTTTCGTGTGTTGATTAGGGTTGCAGAAAATGACCATCTGAAGTATAATGGGGAACACATGTGTGGGAGGAGATGACGCTCTAAAGGTTCGCGTGATATTTTAGAATATAAGCCTGAGATGAACCTCATTAAGCTTGTGTTCTTTGTGGAGGTGTGAAAAATAACAAATAATGCTTTTTAATCCTCCCTTTTTGCCAGAAAGTGTTAAAGTCACATTTTTACTGCTGACAAGTAGCATACACAAGAGTTAATGACAAACCAGGGTGTCAGCTCTCTCTATAGGCTATATGGTGTAATTAAAGAAAATGTCACATCTGTTGCATTAAAGGGCATACGTATTTAACAGTGCGTTAACATGACTCAGATAGAAAATGTCTTTGATATGTATGAAACTACTCAGTATCACCAATGGACTCTGAGAATTGCTTTACTTTCCAAAACGCATTACACATGAGGAGTAAGTAATTTTGCATCATTTGAAAAATATGTGAAATTTGGGGCTAGCAAATTATTCATGAGCTACGACGAAGTGATATTTTCCTGTAAAAATCTTACTTCTTGAAAATTAAGTTTCAAAGGTATGAAAGGTTTTGTAACACAACACACTGGATAACTTGACGTTTGACACTTGCTTTTCAATCTTCAAAGTGATTTTTCTTTCTTTTATAATGTATAATTTAGTAACTAACTTGTGCTTGTTTTGTCTATTTCCTTTTCCCGGCTTTTTATGCATTATGGAAACGCGTGATGTTGATTCGTGTTTTTACAGGCTCAAATTAGTTGCTATTCAGATGTAAATGATTTCAATGATTTTGATAATTATAATCATGTCGAGTTTTCTACTTTACATAAATGCTAGATCTTTACCCCAAAACTTTGACCCCACTGTAAACTTCATTAGTTGTGTTGATGAGTAAATCATTTTCATTAATCGTAATCACGGAGACATGGTTATATGATAATGATTATAAAGCATTCTACAATATGAATACTCTATAGTGTGTAAGGTGGACAAGCGTGGGGGAGGGGTAGTATTGTACATTAGGAGTGAGCTGCAATTTACTGTTTTGAACAACTTGCCAAATTCTAAGCATTTCGAGTCTATTTGTAAATATTAATAACATTGATTCAAAAATCATCATTGTTGAAGTTATATATCGTCGTCCAGATGACGCTGCTAGTGACTTCTTTGGAGATTGATTTAGCTTATGTAATAAATTAAATATCGAACGTGATGTGGGTTTTCTTACTGGGAGTTTAAGAGTTAACCTTCTTTCTGAACAAAATTCTGATGTATTTGTGAACACTTTATCATCTTTTTGCTTATATCCTGTTATTGATGGACCAACTAGAGTTGCCAGGGTGACTTTAACCCTTATTAATGACATTTTTACGAATATCAACCTTATGACTAGGTTTACTGTTAAATTAAAACTGATATATTAGACCATTATCCGATAAAGTCACCGTGACCTGAAAGACATGTTTATAAAAGCGATTACATTATACTTGATACGCGAAACTGGAAAATTTTAAGCCTGAGAACGGAGCTAAGGTTATGTGACTGGTATGATGTATTATTTGATAATAATGCACCGTTTTCCTGTAGAACCTTTTATAATAAATTATTTGATGTTTTCAATAGAATCTGTCCTGATCGAAATTTCAAGTACAGAACAAATTTACAGAAATCACTCTGGATTACCTCAAATATTCTTGTATTTGTTCGTAAGAAGAATATATTGTATTACGCTTAGAAACCCTACCGAGCATAATTTTCTCCACTACAAAAACATTAGACCAGATTAACCACTAGTTTGCCATGCTAAACAGTTCCACTATTATAATAAACTTTTTAATGAGAATAAGAACAATAGCAAAACCAGAAAGCGCAAAGGGCGAAAGGGGATTCTTTATTGCACTGAGGTTTATCCCTCAAATTATCCTTCTTGAGGTATCCTGTTTTTACGATGTTTTCACAATTTGACCTTTGAAGACCTCACATGAAATCAAGTCCACGAAAAGTCGAATATCTAACAAAAGGCAAAAAGTAGGTGTCTTAGATGGGATCTGACCCTGGCCTTTGCGTGAGAAACCGAGCACCTTCCACTAAACCATCTACAAACACGTTATACATACCGTATAGTATTCTAATTATGTTATGGTCACAGCATCGGTCACACGTGTTCATAATTAGGTACCGTTAATTAAAATAAGAATTACCCATTACTATAAAAGTTTTGCTTGGTTTTTTCACCTAAATAGCAATCATCATATTTATCCTGCAAGGGGAAGAGATCATCTACTACAACTTTTCACAAGGATAATCTTTGCTCACTCTCACGTGATAAGTTAGGGTGCACACCTCTGGAATTCCCTCGATACTAAATTATGAAATTCCCCTAATATAAATGTTTATTACAGGTACTTTACGAAGTTTCTGTTTTCTCTATATCTTTCTAAAAGCAGTTTTTCTTGTATATTATGAGCCTTAAATTCCATACGATTCATTTCTGCACTTTTCTATATCAGTATATATAAGCTGCATGGTGTTTTTTCTTGAAGTATTTACAATGAAGACCTCTGGATAGGACCAGACTAGGAACGCATTTAGCAGTCTGACTCCTTTTTTTTTGCTTTTGTTTACATACATTTTTTAATTTTCTGTTCTTCATTTTGTATAAACACTTGTATGTAGTGAAAAAATAAACGAAATGAAGCAATTAATCAACCTCATACACAAGCTCAGTTTTCTCATCATCTGCCCAGTGGGCCTTATAATTGCACTTACAAACGGATGCGTCGTTGTAACATGCGTGGTCCACATGCGGACTGATGGGCAGGGTGGGCTATTTGTTCCCATTTTTAGAGGCATAATATAAATGTAGCAATTAAAGGGAAATATTGCGTTTAAAATGCACAAAAATGACATATAAAGAAAATAGCTTTAGTCATTATCTACCTATTCAGTCTCACCAATTAACTCTTGCAAAAGCTTTATCTCCTCACACTGTAATGCATTACAAGAGTAATGGATGTTGCATAATTTGAATTTTTGAAAGTTTAGGTGAACAAATTGTTTTTGTGCAACAAATAACCTAATTACTTCCTGTGAGAGCCTTATTTCTTGAAAAGAAAGCTACCGTACTGCCTTATTACGAATTGTCTATCATTCTGCATCTATTAATATTGGTTTAAAAAATAAGAATTTTTTCTGTAAAACAAACGCAATATTTCCCTTTAAGAATCTGGATTGACATTCGATTGATATTGAAAAATGTATGTGGAGACCATTGAGAAAGGTGTAGAAACTTGTACAGGTACAAGAACAGTATGTAGAAGTGGTCTAAAAATATAAAGACTACAGACAAGACGGAAATAAACTGAAAAAGGTAAAAAGGAAAAAAGCAGAAAATCTTTACGGGACAGTCTTCTGATAATGAGAGTCAAAAAAGGAACTTCAAATCAAATTTGATCACTACTTTGACTTATCCAACAAAATATTAAATCTTGCGTCAGAATGGGGAACACGTAAGGTGTTATCTTTTTGTTATGAACTACTGCTAAATCTGTAGGGCATGTTCACATAACTACAATTATGAAGTTAAACTTTGGACACACTCTCTTCAAGTGTCTGGCCGACCGATTAGACTCTACTGTTAACCAGCACAAAACGCTTGCAACGCTATTTCATCCAGATATCACCAGAGAGGTGGTAAAAAAACCTCCCAGATATCCCTGCTTGTGTTCGAATTAAATCAGAGCGTACTGTAATTAAAGCTATTCACCAACACATTATCTAAAGGTAGGGTTGTTTGATCTCTTTACAGCAATAAGTCAGGTTATTACAATAAGAAAGGGAGGAGATCAAGTAAGAAAGATCGGGGAATTATTCCTGTGGACATTTCCTGACCCATTAAACTGGATTGATCAATTAAAAAGCAATTTAATACCCACCATTCGATTCATTCCCGTTATCAATCAGTTTAACTTAATTAAATTCATTGTGATGCTAGAAATGTGTCAATGGCTTATTTGATGAATCAATAAGCAATTTACGGGTTGGACAGTTGATCCAACAGAGATGTTTTTACATAAAATTCGTAGAAGTTGTAACAATTTGGTTTTCCCAAGAGGAGATTCAAGTGTTATCTCCTTCTTCTGTGTCTTCTTTTAGGAATCAGTTGTCGGTTTCAGTCACAGCATTACCTACGACATGAGTATAGCATACGATGTGACACAGTTATCTTGTTGTCAACATAAGGGAATGGGTAGACATTTCAACTTACTAACAGAACGAAAATGTCTCCCAGATATTTTCCTGATTGGTAAATAATCCAGAAGATAATGAAATGAACTTTAACCTGAAAATAGAGTGTCAGTGCCTTGAAATTTTGCTCTCGTACGCTTATATGGTTGGGAGTATATAAGAGGAAAGTACCATAAATAGTTCGAAAACTTCCATTTTGATAATAAAAGAAGTATAAAAAGTCCGATAATAAAGTTACAAGTTGATTATTGCGTGTCTTTTCTGTGTGTATGCATGTATTGAAACCAAGCATCGCTTCTAACTGTAAGCTAAACAACTCGAAGCTTTCCAGGGATAGGAGTAGGGCGCAGAGGAAGAGGGGGATGGGGTTAAAGCCCCCGATCAAAAATGTGGGGACCGAAGTATGCTTTCACCCTCGACTATATATGCAAGCACTAAATCCCTTATTTGTCGTCTCTGTCAAACATGTCAAAAACTTTCCGCCTTTTTTCTTAAAATTTGTACAATATGTTGCACCAAATTGCATTTAAGGACCCTCAAATATTCAAACATTTCCCATGAGGGTGACACCCCTCTCCCAGGACGGCGGTTGGAAACGTTTAGTCTTCCCCTCCCAGATGAGACCATCTTTCTACTCCTGTGGTTGAATTACGCAGGAAAAAAAGCAAACCAAGCACCCTAAAGAGTTCCTATTTATGATTATTTTTTGTGTGTTTTACTAAATGATAAATAAAATGTTTGTTGAAATACTGTCACATTGATCTCAAGAAACACGCCACAAAACTTTCAGAGATAAAGCCTGTATATACGTCCAACATTTGTAAAACATTCTCAAAACACTTCAGTTGCAACAAACCCAAAACATGCTTGTTTTCGGTTTGTTGCACAGTGTAGACAGTAAAAACAATTTGAACACATTTTGAAAATGTTTTGAAAATGTTTTGAAAAGAATTGACAGGACGTTTCTTTTGCAACATTTTCAAAACATACTGTATACCCTGTCTACACTGTGCAACAAACCGAAAACAAGCATGTTTTTGGATTTGTTGTCAGTGGATGTTTTGGAAATGTTTTGGGAATGTTTTGCAAATTTTGCTCGTATATACAGGCCTATAGAAAACTTGCTAAACACAGAAACTATCAAATGTCCGTCCAAGCTCGTAACCAAACAATATACTGAAAAGGGCAAGACAGCTTTCAGGCGAGCGAAATATTTTAAAGGGACGAGATCTGTTAAAATTTATTAAGGCAACAACAACGTTTAGTTTCTTTGAGGCGAAAGCTGCTGGGGCGCCTCCCCTTGCCTCCTCCACTTCCCCAGCTACCGTAAGGCCTGTATCTCTTTCACTCGTACGAGCACACGGATTTATGTTTCAATACTTAAAATGTTACTGTTTGCAATAGTTCAATGACAAAGTATTCTAGAAGAGTTTCTAGATTCTTAACTACTACCCTAGTTTAGTTTATACCTGACTAAACAAACATTTAAAACTTCCCTGAAATTCAATTACATTTTCAAATTGCACCACGTTTGTAACACTTGACTGAGGACCGCCCAATCCTTAAAGTAGATTTGTAGAACAGCGTGTCACGCTTTTCGCTTATCTTATGTATAGTTTCTCCGTGTTAATCGAGTGCACTGATATTTAAAACTCTAAAATAGTGCATTATTCCCTCTCTGAAGGAGTTATCTTTTAGTAGGCCCCTGGACTCCTCGTCGATGCCATCGGCGATTAGCTATTCTTGCTTTTTACAGCTCTCTAAGAAACAGCAAACAAATTGAGTGGTTATAGTTTCCGTCAACATATTTGCCTCTTGAAAATAAGAGAACCTACCTTTGAGTGTTCTTCCTCTCGATCCCCTGCAGGCTAAAAAATAATGACTGAATGACAAAGGTGCATTTTAATGTTCTCTAAAGATTAAAATGATGGCAACCTCAAATAGGACTACACGGGTACCACTGCACTCTAAAAATGGGCAAGAACATAAGTCTTATCAAATCTTTGACTAGATTTGGCTAAAATATTTTTGAATCAAGTATCGTACGTGCTGTTATTGACTAAATTGTGGTTAAAGAATTGAACATAAATCTGTAACAGGTAGGTCATTGAACGTTCGTGCATATATTTCAAAGTTATGCAGTCTCATCTCCTTCTTTTTCTTGTACACTAAACTTAACTTATTTGCCATTTTCTACATCCTGGGGAAACTAAGAGATGGGTCACCTTAGCACGTTGTCTGTTGGACGTTTTAGACAAAACGTTTCAAATAAGACATTTTGCTTTGCTTTAATGTTTCAAACTGGTTGAAAAACAGCTCTGGGCACCATTACAAAATATGAAAAAAAATTTCATTTTTCATCCATAAAGTGCAAAAGTGGAGGTTCCTTTTCAGTCTGTCAGACTTTGGTTATGTGTTATGTGTCAGTGTGGTGTACCTACTTGTAAAGCACAGTGATGGTTTTGCTAATGTGGCACGCTAGCTACTTCGCATTTCCCTGTAAGCAGCCTCTAGGCGTTGAAAGAAGGTTTTTTTATTATTTGAATTTCAGCGGCCAAGTACTTTGATCAATACCGCCTTAATTCCATACGCCGTGTAAGCAAAACTTGTAGAACGGTCTACTATTACGAGTAGGAGGACGGGCAAAACTGGTGTGCAGTAGCACCACCAAATGCAGTAGCACCACCAAATATGATGCACTAATAATTTGTGTAGTACAACGACCACGTAGCACGTGTAATAAGCAGACAACCACGTAAAGCCCCCTTCTCACATTCACGATTTTTGCTACCTTAGAGCACGATTTTTCAACTAGTCACAATCCCAACGACGTCGTATACATGCTCGTTGCCAATCGTGGTCCACCGTAGCACACCGTAGTGACTCGTGCTGCCACCAAGAAGCAACACGACTTTTTTGGAATGTTCAAAAAAACTCTTGCTCTAGCGTAGCTATGGAAAAAATCGTGTTCCACTGCAGCACATCGTATGACAGTCGTAACGTCGTCGTGACGTTGTCGTGGTGTGTCTCGACGGCGTCTTATTCATTCGTACTCATTGTAATGGCCGGGATTCCTACGGCAAACCAAGATTTCCCTACGGTGATGATACAATGCAACTACGACGATGCTGCGGTCTAGCACGACTTGAACAAGACAAATCTTGACAATGCAGTAACTCTACCGTCATAATTCGTAACACTACCGTACTGCATCTTGACGGCATCTTGATATTGTCTTGACAAAACTTAAAAATTCGATTGACCTTGAGCTTTTAAGTTAGAATTGCTACGGTACATCAAGATTTTTCCATTCTGAAAAATCGTGCTCTACCGCAGCAAAAATCGTGAATGTGGGCAGGGGGCTTAATGGGAGGACGACCAAAACTGATATGTAGAATAAAAATATTGCGTAGAATGACCAATCTTTTGCGTTTAGTATAACGACCAACTGTACGTGTAATAAGCGGACGACCAGTTACAACGAGATTAGAAGAAACGGTACAAGAAATTACAGTACAACGACCAATCGCAGTAGTAATCGGACGACCAGCCTATATAGCAACTGTATCACGAGATTTGGAAGTACAATTAAGCGGAAGACCAATAGTAATCATAGTAGAATTAATCGCACGACCAGAAATGACGGTAGTAGAATCAATCGAACGTACAACGTTGATCGTAGAAGTATTAATCAGATGAGCAACAATATCATATTTCAATCAATAGGACGACCAACAATGATAGATGCAGAATTAATCAGAAGACCGGCATGAATCGGACGACCAAAAATAATCATAGCAATAGTAGGGCGGTCACCATTAATCGATGTGGATTTAATCGGACTAGTAAAGGCAGAGTTTCCACTTTCAAGGAATTTCCTGATTTTTAGGGAACTGAAAGAACTCTAGAGGATGTTTCGAAGGATATTCCGCTTTAACAATTTAAAGAAAATTACGCAAATGTAGGCAAATTCAAGGATATCAAAGAACATTTAGATATGGGCATTCATGGAAGTTCAAGGAAACAGTTCTGGATTTAGACTGGCAGTGGGCAGTCACCCCAATCAGAGTGAGTATGCCCTGTCACTCTAGTTTATGATTGGCCTATTTTGATCATGTGACAACATTACCTATTGTTTGAAATAGTTATGTTCAAAATGTCTTCAGAGGTGCTTGTAATGCAATAAGAGGAGATCTGAAAGAGTGCTGATTTTTCAAAGAAAATTTTGGGGCGACTGCCTATTGCCTTTAAACATTGGCCTCCGACGTATGCTGTAACCGCAGTGCAATCTTAGTTTACGAAACTAATGCAAAAGCGATAGTTTATGTAACACTGGTGACAATTTTTCAACTCTGACATGGTCTGTGTGTAGAAGAACAGTCACGATGTTGGCATTTTAGCAGGAACGAGTTAGAAATCTGAATTATAAAATAAAAAGGAAATTTTGAGGTTCATTTCAGGGGAATGGAATTTAAAACATGAAGCACTGAGTGAAACTGTATTGAAATCTACATGGTGGATAGACTACTATGAAGATTCAAACACATATTGTTTCAGAGAAATTTACCCCTCCCCCATTACACGAAGTAGCCGGCCTTCACCCAGCGGTTCAATCACCCAGAGGGGTACGTAACCGTACATTTTTCCAATACTAAAATTATCATTACTACTATCGACTGCTTTAGCATTAATAACCGGTGTAATTATGAACCATCTCAAGTACAAAAAGGGCAAAATACGTATGAGGCAAACGTACCGGTACACTATATGTACCAAAGACAAACGGCCAGTACCGATGTGTCATTCCCTACATAAGCTCGCATGTTTAATGAATAAGCCGTACCCCCACCCACAAAAACTGGCCGCCAGTCATTGTGATCCGATTACTTGGTGCTACTTCGATCAGTACTGCTCGTCCGATTTAAATCCTATTGCGATTACAGTTTATCGTCCGATCAAAGTTACTACTATCATTGCTGGTCCATCGATTGATTTTACCTCGGTATATGTTACTCCTCCGATTTATTCTGCTACGATCATTGCTGGCGGGCAGGTGCGTATGCAGGAATTTTGTATCCGAGGAGGGGGGGACTTAGGCCGACCATCTAAGCGGAGTTGGCGCCGAGCGAACAGAGAATATTTTGTTTTTCGTACCTCCCAGATGATCGGAAATGCCCCTTCCCATGCAGGGCCGTGTTAGGGTCATATGTTTGGGGGTAAAGGTACCAAATTTCGACTGGCTGGATGTTTTTCCCAACTGAGTGGTGGCACGTGAATTGCACTTTTTATGCACCCTGCGTTTGTATACAGCTAGTCGGGATCCTTCCTTGTCACAATATAAATTTTTTGTATAAATTTTTGTTAATTTAAGGTTGCTTAGATGCAAATTGGTGCTATCTTTGGGATATTTTTAGAGCTGACCATATATGGCGGCAAAATGTTCATAATTTAGTGACTTCTAATTTTTGGTTAGGTGAAAGAAGAGAGTATGTTGTTTAAGAGAAGAACACGTTGTCAACAAACTCCCCTGCGCTATGCCCTGCCCTGCGTTTTGTATACACCAGTGGGGATCCTTCCTTTGTCACTACATAAAGGTGCCGTCCTGGGGGAGGGGGTGTCCTATCACCTTTTGGAAATTTTTGTTAATTTTAAGGTCGCTTAGATGAGAAATGGTAATATCTTTGGGATATTTGGAGGGGCTGATCATATATGGCTGGAATATGTCCATAATTTAGTGACTTTTAATGTTTGGTTAGGTGAAAGAACAGTGGCGTAGCTAGAGGGGGGCAGGGGTGGTCGCCTCCCCCCACAAAGCCTCCAAAGGCCTCTGTCGGAAATTTCTAGTCTCTGTCGGAAATAAATAAAAACAATTCATTTGAAACACTTACAACACTTCTTATGTTTTTAAGCAGAATTACACATCGATATATCAACGTGAAAATCAAAAGTCGGTCTCAAAATTGCCCGAAAAGCAAAAAAAAAAAAGAAAAAAAAGGTCCTCAGAATTTTCGAATCGTACATCTATCAAGATATCAAGATAATAACCTGTCGGAACTTTTTTGCTTTTGCCCCCCACGAAAAATACCTAGCTACGCCACTGTGAAAGAAGAATGTATGTTGTCCAAGAAAACATATCGTTGTCAACAAGCCTCCTGAAGTCCCCCTTTTGGCCACTTTACTGCCTTCTAATTCGGGGAAAGTTTCACGCAAAAATACGTACATGGAGTCAACAGAAACATTCTTAGACTATTACGAAAATTTCTGTTCCTTCATTGTGCATTATAAAATGGCATCTAAGCAGGGAGTTGTTATTTATTGTTGTTAAATAACAACTCCCTGATCTATGGCTGGCAAATACCTGTAAAGGCCTCCTGGAAGCTCTTGATCAATTGTATAAAATGGAGCGATTGCATCATCCAAATAATAATACAGAGTATGACGCCAAGCACTTTACTACATTTATCGTATTTCAACTAATTTTAACCGAAAATCCAGGCGAACAGCTTCCAGCAATGGGGCATGCAGACGGTAGAAAGAGTGTAAGTGTAGGAAGGTGATATTAGACCTCCCTGATAGGTATAGCAAAAGGGGTGAAGGATTAACGAGCAAGTTTCAGAATGCTTTTCGTGGTAAGTGTATTAAAAAACACCATCAATACAGATAAAGGCTGCGCGCGAAGCGCTCCGTAAAAAAAAAAGATAAATGTATAACGGCAAATACGTAGGCCTACTTAATCTTCCACATAATGCTACCAATTAGATTGAAATATCCGAGACCTACAGATGTTTGGCGATGTATCTCTGTCTTTTTCGGAAAGTGTTCGATCAGAATAGTTCCATGTATAATTACCTTAATTATGGTCCTGAGATGGAGTGGGAAAGTGTTTGATCAGAATAGTTCCATGTATAATTACCTTAATAATGGCATGAGATGGAGTGCAAACCGTGACGCACGCGCGCGAAGCGCGCCGAAATTTTTTCATTAAATAAGATTTCCATGACACAAAATGCATTCAGTTTGTCCAAAAAACCTACATGTCAGTCAAAAAGCCCGTCTTTTACCTGGTAATTCGTAAACAGCTTTCAGCTTTTGTTGCTGTGCAGGCGCGGTTGTAGAGACATTTTTAGGGGGTTATGTTGCCGTAGACCCTGGTGAAACCGGATTAAGAGAAGGCCCGTGGTCAGAGATTCTGGCATCGGGGGCTCCGGTAACGTAAAGGTGGGCACTGAAGAAGATTATGTTTGTAGCTGTAGGGGATTATATCTCAAGACGTACCCGAATCATCACTTAAAGAAATCGGGCCTACGTATGAACGTGAGCCTTAAGTGCACCAAGTTCCCCTTTCCTGGCGGCAACTCCCCCTTCTCTTACGATGCAGAGACGTGGAATATGTAGAAAGTCTCATAAGTGAACGGACTATGGCTATAGCTATGATCAGATGATGGTGCTTCATCAGCTCCGCAAGCACACATGAAAAGTTAAGTGATTTTCAGACGATGAGGGAACCATGGTGCTATGGGCTACCACAAGGCCCCGGGGTGATTCAGTGTAAGATTAAACCTTGTTTTATGCTAGAAAAGTTCAGTGGTACTTTTGTGCTAATAATGTTCATAAGTGACGCGTTGCTGACGGTTGTATCCTCCGCGAATCAGTTTACGGGCTGAATAAGCTAGTCGGGAACATCCAGAGAGGCAGTTCAGTAACGCACCTAGCTATGCCACGCTACCATTTCATCAAACGCGTCATTTCCGTTCCCTTATCCTTTTTACTTTCCCTCTCACTTTCTTCCTTTTCTTCTTCCTTTTTTCTCTTTTCCTCCTCGCCTCTCCTTATTTCTCTTCTTTCCTCTTCCTTTTCCTTTTTTCTTCTCCATTCTTTTCTTTCTCATTTTTTCTCCGTCCCTCCTACCCGGGGGGAACGTGCCCCCAGTCCCCCCTGGATACGCGCCTGGGCGAGTCATTCGATTAATTCTACTAGCCTACTATCATTGTTGATCTTCCCATTAACTTTAATATGATGACTGTTGGTCGTCCTACTAAGTCTTCTACGATCAGTGTTGCTCGTCTCAATAGTACTTCTTTAACTCGTGATACAGTTGTTATGGGCTCCTGTTACTATTTCTACCATTGGTCGTGGTACCGTAATTACTTGTACCGTCGTTCGTAGGCAGCACTACACACCAGTTTGGTCGTCCTCCCACTCGTACTCGTGCGCATGGTCGTCCGCTTATGCACGTACTTGGTCGTTGTACTACAGAAACTATTAGTCCTACTACGCATCATTTTTGGTGGTGCTACACACCAGTATTGGTCGTCCTCCAGTTCGTATTAGTACTCGTGCTCGTACTCGTACAGGTATGCAGGCTACTACAACTTTTGCCTACATGGGGCTCCATACATGGCATTTCATACTAAACGGCATGAGATCTTGTCAACCAGGCCTAAATGTGGTCTTGCCATTAGGCTGAACCACGCAGACCGTGCTCTGAATGCTATGTGCGCATGACTTTTTAGTGTGTGTGACTTTATTACCTTGTCGGGTCCCTATAGGTAAAGTATCCTTAAAGAGGCTCATTGCATTGATGTCTATTATTTTGTGACCAGTATGAAGGAAATCGTTGCATGACAATGCTTCTAATTAGGCTCATTACTCATGTATCACTTCCTATAGTGACCAAAATTGTGAGAAATTGTAGTTCTATGGGCTTAAGAGATTGTAATTGGTGATGCTTGTCCAAGCCCTCGATAGACCATTCTTTTTTTAATATGCAACATGTATATACATCCGAAGCCTTGATCAGGACAGCTGTTGGTAAAAGGAGTTGCAAGTCTGTCAATCAAGTTGGTATAATCCTCACTCTTTGGTTGTCTTTGAACAGGGGTTGCATATGGTAAAAAGTGTCTGGTCACGAATTTGTTATAAATGATTTTAATCATTAATTACCCTACCATTGCCATTTCAGTTGTGTGTCAGATGTGCAGAATCTCTTAGTTTGACCACATACCATCAAGATGTGAGTAAAAGTCAACAGCTGCGGTAAAAAATCATGAATTTCGTAAACCAACTCAATAAGCCCCTTTAACTTACACAAGTATTATGTTGACACAATATAACAGCACACACAGATTGATACAATGCAGGGGTGAGCTTTGTTTTAGTCAAAATAATTTAAAAACTTCTTAAAACAGAAAAATATTACTTTTTATCAATTTTGTCATGCAATACATTTGTCAAAGAGGAGGCTCAAAATATAGAATTAATTCTTCTTATCGTGCAAAAATTAATGTTAACCCTTGTTAACCAACAAAATTGTGTACAAAAATAATGTACGAATATTACTAAGATGACAGTAATAAATTGGTACACCTGTAACGTTTCGAAGTTTTGTTTTTATCTCTCCCTTTGTGAAGAGGATGCAGTATTTACACTATACTTTGCCAGTTGAGCTGTATACGGCAATGACAGTTGAAAAGGAACCGTTGCCGTGGTTACGGTTAATGTTCCAAAGTCCCAGGGTCTAACCAAGTGATTCTCGAACCTTTTTGAGGATGAGGGCAAATGGTTGAGGTCGAGAGGCGCAGGGGAGAATCTCAAGCCTAGAGAGAGAACTTTCGCCAGGGCGAAATCCATACTTTTTGAGGTTCCGAAGCTATATCTACGGAAAACGGTGGCAGAGGTACGAATTTTTCATAGGAAGCGGTTGTTTTAGAAGGCAATCTACACTTTTACAGCGTCTTATAGGACCAACCCTACCTCAGCCTCACCATGGTTGGGAGCCGAGTTCAGAAAATTTGGCTTTCTAGATGCCCTAGATTGCAAGAAATGACACTATAAACCATAAATTTGTTTCTAAAATCAGGGGTGTCGCCAGGATTTGCCCAACAGGGAACCGAGCTCCCCGACCGGGGCGGCAACGCGTATCCCCGACAAATGCGACGATGTTGCCGAAAGGATGGCTGTCTATATAACATAGGGTTAAAATAAATCCTTGTTTGCTGTCCTCTGTAAAATGTGTTCTTTCAGAGAGAGCCGAGCTTTTTTTCCAAAAGTCCCCTGACTCTCTGGCGAAGAGCCAGGGGCTAAAACCAAACAATAATCCCGAAGAAGTTCTCCCCGAAGGAGTAACAACGTCCCCAAGAGACAAACTTTGACTATTTACATATGCTGCATATCTTACTATCGATAACAAACTAGTTTAAGCCCATAAAGGGTTGTTGCAGGCAAGGCGTCTCCCACGAAAAGTGGGCAGATCCCGTCGAACACCTTATGAAGGGGATGAACTGTAAAAAGCATGGGTTAAATTTATACTACTAATTACAGGAATGCTTCAACTTTTCTTGAATAGCCATGTAGATGCGGGGCTATTATTGCCGTCAAGGGCAAAGTAATTGGCTTAGCGTCATTGATGATACCATGTTCACTGTTGGGACAAATTAAGCAATTTGTCGCTCAGTGAGATCGATTGCCGATTAGATATCGTAGCAGAGGTCGATAATCTATCTACCTGTCTGTCTATCTGTCTATTGTCTAACTATACCGACCGACCGACCGACCGACCGACCGACCGACCGACCGACCGACCGACCGACCGACCGACCGACCGACCGACCGACCGACCGACCGACCGACATACATACATACATACATACATACATACATACATACATACATACATACATACATACATACATACATACATACATACATACATACATACATACATACATACATACATACATACATACATACATACATACATACATACATACATACATACATACATACATACATACATACATACATACATACATACATACATATAAATGAATAAGGCACTAAAAAAGAGTCAACTGCTCATCTAAAAATGGCGCGATTTCAGTTGGTATAAGCATCTCAACACAGAGCTTTCGTCTTTTATTTCAGACTTCTTCAGCATGAATGTAGAAGCAAGCATTGAATCCTCATATATGTACGGTCAAAGCCTGTAAACAAGTTCGATCAAATCATCTTAAAGCATTTAAAATGAGAGATGAACAACATCGTATAAATGGCTTCTGCCCACCCGCTAACCAAATAAAAGATTTTAACACTAAATCCCCACAAATCAAATTGCCTTACTGCCCACCTGGAAATGAAAGCTAAAAGTATAATGCTCAAAGAAACCTAAAAAGTTAAGTCTAAATGCAGTTCAAAGTCCACGGTCCGAAGATTCTGCTTGGCGGACATTAACTAACCAAATCAAACTAAATATACTAATAAAAATGAAACTTCTAAGAAGTTAAAAGAACTAATTCTCTTGTGAGGGGTAAATTGCTTTCCTTTGTTAAGTCCCAACTCATGAATAAATTGTATTGGGCTAGTCTACATCCTTCCCTTTTAGTTGAAATACTTCCGACTTCAATTTTATTTGTTATTTGTTCTATGACCATAAACTGAATATCTTGAAGGTTGTGTTGTGTAGTTCTGGAATGAATAGCTATGTATATATATATATATATATATATATAATATATGATAAGAAAGAGTTAAAATGCATTTTCCGACATTTTGGGTCATTGAACCGATATGAACGTTGAAAATGTACTTGCACTACAATGTTGTGCCATTGTGTAACTTTGAGAAAATATGAGATTGTAAAGAAACTATTTAAGGCTTGTAGTAAATGTAAAGAAAAATGCAAAATGAATCTTTTTAAAGTGTGTGATAAGTGTAAAAAGCCTCCTGAAAAGAAAAAACAGAAGCCGGTGAATATGTAAGGTGTAAAAGCGAAACTAAGACAAATTAGTAAACTTATTGACGGCGTATTTTTTAAGCTCCCAAAAGAAGTGAGTTTTTGAGTGAAAGGGTACCAAGAGGGGCAGTGTGTTATATAGTTGCTGAGACTTTTTTCGCAAAATGTTGTCAAGGTCCAATTGTCGTATGACAAATGCATTTTATCCCAAGGGCGGATCCAGCCCTTAGCTGAAGGGGGGCAGTTTGAAAAGGGGGGCGCCAACATCATGCAGGGGCCGCATACTCTTGAATTTGACCGACTACATTTCGGAGACCAACTCCCATTGCCATAGTTATATATAGCTATACGGTTCGAAATTCTGAGGACCTTTTTTTTTTTTTTTTTTACTTTTCGGGCAGTTTTTACTTAACTTTTAGGACGCAGGGGGCGCATTTTTCTTGTATTGAGGGGTGCTAGACTGGTCATAGGGGGGGGCAGTTGTCCCTAGTTGCCCCCCCCTGGATCCGCCCTTGTTTTATCCCGGTTTAGCAAAATGTTGTCAAGGTCCAATTGTCGTATGACAAATGCATTTTATCCCGGTTTAGAGAGGAATTCTAGTGGGTGAATCATTCCCTTTTGAGTAAGGCAGGGTTATAGTGATGCTAGTGATGCGTTATAATTTTGTGTACTCCACCAGGATTGTCACGAGGGCACTTTTGGCTCACTACCAAGGCCACAATCCATTTCCTCACTTCATCATAACTCGACCCTAGCAATGCAATCGGGGTACCGTCAATCTCGCAACCAAGCACTGCTCGCGCTCGCATATTCTTACGCCACCTTCACCACCTTCAGTTACATAGGAGGAATAAATATACCACCTCAAAGACATACTCGGAACTCTTTTTATCATTTTCACCCCATCAGTTGTTCACACACTTCAGTGAAGGCACCGTGTAATATATAGTCTCTTGCACTTTCCATTCTTTCTCCATCCAATTAAAATAACCCACGATTTTTAAGATTTGTTTCTTGCGCTTTCTTGTTTCACGTCAGCATTTTCAACTTCAATTTTTAGAAGTTGCTGTCGGAAATTAATACTACGGTGCTATATTTAACTTCAAGAGTGGGTCATACGAGAACACCAGAATGTGCTGTCTTAGTCCTGGAGTTATTATACAGAGGTTACTACACCAGTCGGTTATCATAAGAATGCTCACGCCAAGCATAGCTTCTACTGTCGCCTAGCATGGCATTCAGCATCGTTATTACATCTTAACAATAATAGCGCTTAGCTTTAGCTAATTGCCAGTGCATAAGTATGCTAATGCTCATCGTAACCTACGTTGTGAAAATGGTGTCATTTTCCTTTGAAAAATGGAAATAAGAGCAGCCAAACTGTTCTCATCGTATGATGGCAACCGCGTAGAAGACATCTCTTACACGATTTTTCCGGCAAAGGGAAAATCATTACAGTATTTCGTTTTCTTGTGAGCTCAGTGCTCACGTTTCAAGAAACACGTTGTAAAGGTCTATAACTGAGCCATAGATAAGGATGTTACGCAATACCGGTGCTGGAATTTTTTCCATAGGGGGTTTGGGGACTGGACCATTTTATATTGGCGGAGCTGGGAATAAAGGTTTTGTCGGAGCTCTGAAAGATTTACCGTTGTCACACGATCCCTCGCGAGTGCTCAAATTTGTGCACTTACCCTTTTGAAGTGTATAATGGACTAGATGGTACTATTTAAATAAAGGAGTGGTTTTTTCGTCCTGAAAAACAAGGGGCATAAACCCATAGCCACGCCACTACGCACCACAAAGACGGTGAATTTTTTACTCTTTTTCAACGAGAACATTCCGCCTCCTCTAAGATTTAAACAGTTGTGCTGACGATAAAATGCAGACACCAAGGTGTTGAAAGTTGTCCTCTTGAGCCGATGCTACTGTAATAAGTTAATAACCCCTATCAACACTTGAATTTAGGTTTTCCCCTTATATTAACACTCTCATAAACACAAGAAACAAAAGAAGACCATACATCTATCTAAAAATATTTTGGGTATGCAATGATGACTTTTCGTGACACGGTGATGTTTTGCACTTTTTGTTAACAATGATGGTATATCACACTAAGAGAAATGGAGAAGGTGAGAATAAATGCTTATACCATTTCATTATTGTTGTTTCGTAATTAAACCAGCGGCGTAGCTACGGGGGGGGGGGGCTGGGGGCCCAGGCCCCCCAGATATTCGTCAGGCCCCCAGTTTTTTGTGTCCTAATAAAATGTGTAAGAATTAAGAAAAAATAAATGTTTCAACGGAAATAAACTTTGAAGTATTTCCTTCAAAAAATAAATAAATATAATGTGTAAGAATTAAGAAAAAGTAAATGTGTGAAAAACACATTTTGCGCACGTATGAAATCAACTTATAACTTTAAAATGCCTACTTTCACTAAATTAGGTATATAATCTGCACTGTCGTTTAATTCGCATATAATTCACTTGGACGATGAAACGAACGTCCCGACGACAAACTCGGATGTGAACATTGTCAGGTTTAGATCCTTTCTGCCTTTCGAAAAGCTGGTTGATTTACTGAAAACATGGCAACCATACACTGAAGACCATTCTTACACGACCATTCCTATACGGTATCATACACAAAATATGCCGTACGGTAAGGTACTGCGTTCGAATAATTCTTCTATCCTTAACAAGTATGTCGTGTCTCTCTCCTTGCCCATGACAAGTGCACTGTAGAACGATTGTTTTCGAGAAGTCCTCTTTTTAGTACTTCTCACTGGCGTCACGGTCCGGACGGATTTGTAAAATTGTCAACAAGGTCCGGATCTCATGTGTTTCCCACATGATCCCTACTTCTGCTTTGCGGGTTAAATAGTTTGAAAGATTTACTGGTGGTATTATAGGTCTGACCAAGTAATATACCGATGACTTGAGTCCGTGAACAAATACACCACCATTTTGCATCTAGACACCATTGAAAACCGGAAAAATTTTCAAAGGGAAGGGGACACCCTTAGACCCCTACATCAGGACAGTGATCTATGTCCTCCTTGCTAGAAAATAAATATGGTAACCCTAGGTTGGAGACAAATGGTATGATCTAGGGGATATGTAATTGAGTAGTGGACATGTAGCCTATGGATAGGGTGATGAACAAATGTAACAGAGATATAGTAAAAGGTGAATATGCAAGAACTGCAGGCAGAATAAATGAAAAGGGATGGATCATTCAGTAGGATTCTTGTATTATCTCAGCTCATATGATATCCACGGCCGTACACAGCGGAGGCGGGCAATTACCCCCAGAAATTTTCAAAGTGCCCCGTTTCCAACTTTGAGAATATACAGAGAAAACGCAGTAAAAATATAAGAAATGGCCGTACGTAATCGTAATGATAGAACTTAAACAATTTCAAATAGGCAGATCAATATTTTCATGCCTATATCTGTACACATCACCAATCATTTACAGCTCTATTAGGATGTATTTCTAGCATACTTTTCTAAAATTCTCGCGCTACGCGCGATTGATTATGCATAGCTACAATGTTGCTGTTGTTGCTATAGGTACTAGCTTCAATCATCAGTGGCTTAAAAACGTTTTCAAAACGTGCCAGTTTATTCATGAAAACGTTTTATAACCAATAACACTCCCTCCCCTCCCTTAAACCCTCCCCCACAACGGAGTTCAATGGCTGAGGTCATGCTTCACATCATATCCACCACGCTCTCAAAAATGACTTTTGTCGCACTTAGTCACAACTTCTTTTCGTTTTCCTTTACAGCTGAAATCCCTCAAACATTGCACCATTTGCTATCTATGCGTCCTCCTGAAATTACAAACTTTCGCCAAGGGGGAGGGAGACACCCGTTCCCTTTAGTCCCCTCCCCCAGGCCACAGATCAGTGATGCCCACTTTTTGCCCCCTAGCAAAAAAATGTATGTGCGGCCTTGTGCATTACCATTTTTCATGGACTGATTTTTCCCATTATTTGAGAAATGGCAGATATGAGATTCGAATTTCAAGGCTGGGTACATGCAGCTTAAAACACGTGGGAAGTGCCGTTTCCGGCCATCTGGAGGGTTTGTAAAGCCAAAAATTTTCTTGAACGCTCCTCGCCTTCTGATGGTGGCGCTCCGCTTAGATAGTCTTGACAAACCTGACCCTCGGCGGTGTCGCCACCCCCATTTGTTACCTAGGCCCCCCTAAAAATTTCATCCTAGCTACGCCCCTAAATTAAACTTCCTTTTTGTTCATTTCAAATGAATAACCGTGGATGACAAGATGATTGAGGCTTTGTTGACTGTCATCACTGTCTTGGTGAAATTCGTATTTCTAAGCGCACTGAGTACAAACTTAAAGGACGCCACCACTTTGCTTAGGGTTTTTTTCAACTAAAAGCGTCAATTGAATATGAATACCCCTGTTATTGTATATACTATATATATATATATATATATATATATATATATATATATATATATATATAGCAATTCGTAAAACAATTAATAACTCGAAGATGGAACGCGACGAACTATGAAGTAGTAACTATCTTCCAGAAAGCAAGCAATGGTTTTAAATTCTGAGGAAAATCATAAAAAGTCTTACTAAATTGTAGGTCTAACGTATGGCAACAAAATTCAACTGCTTTGATACATTACTTACTTTATAGCAGAGTATGCAAATAGACGATCTGGTTTAGGAGAATCAGTCTCATCTAGAATGGATGAAAATATAATGATCTGAGAACGGTTACTACATCTCAACTAAAGCAGACGTGTATTAATACCGGTACCGCGGTACTTTTGATCTGTGATAGCCTATGCAGGGGCTGCGGTCCAGACAGATGGGTGGGAAGTGACCCCCTCACCAAAACGTGTGTGACATATTACACAGATATCCCCAGAAATCTGGGCTGAGGGTATACTATTATAAAAAATATAAGCAAATACACATGAGAAATTAGGAAGAAATTCTTATAATATAATGGGAAACTTTTGCAATGCGAAGTGGAATAAAGCCTTTAAAATGTTCTTTTTCGACGCTCCTTGCGCACCCCATCGTTGGAAGCCTCCTTGTTTCATTGTAACTTCCTGCGGGACAGCCTGAATGGCAGTATTGTTTCAAAGCCACATGTAAACCCTACCATCAGCCATACTTCCCACCCACTGGTCCCTAACGTCACCAAATCTACAATCTGTCATCTATAGAAAATGGCAAAACCGTTATTTTTGTGTTCTGTTATTACTCGCACAATGTTATCGTTGCATCTTCACTTTGATGTCCTCAATTTTAAAATATCCCAGAATCTCAAACTTCGCCCCTCGTTCCCCAGGGAGAGAATTTTAATAATATAACCGAAAACGTATGCAATATAAAATTAAATAAAATATTTCTAACTTAACGTCGAAAAAGTGGTAGTTTGGGGCGCTTGGCGTACAACCATCCTACAGTTGTCTCCCTATTACTTCATCAAGAGAGCTTGACTAGAATTATTGATCCAAAGCCCTGATATCATTGATACGTCCAATACACAAGTCTCCCGGCGTCAATAAAACGATCTGTCGTAAGCCTTCCTTAGGATATTATGATGAGAAAACACAAAAGGGTCTATAAGTGCTTTTGTGGTCTGTTTAGTGCACATCAAGCGCCATTCCAAGATAGTCAAGTGTTGCATTCTAATTCCTCCCATTTTGTAAATAACCCTGAATTTCAGGAGGCTTCATTCCCTGATGTCGGACGCCCATCTAGACCTTACCGTGGGCCCAAAGGCGGATCACTGGAAGTCACACCCTCGGGAGGAGCCATTCGTGTAACCCGGTACCCGTCACGATCTAAAATATCATGGGTAATATGACAATTTTAATTACATTCTCCGATTACCACTTCACCAAGATAGTGGTAGTTTTCTTTTTGTTCACAAACCATGTGACGTAGAAGGGAAGTTTGCAATAATCAAATTTAAAAATGATGTTGTCACCTATTTATGCCGACGATAAAGATCCTGACCACGTCACCTGTGTCACGCTCCCAGTCATTTCCCTCTTTTCCGCCAAACAACAACCCGAATTAAAATGCTTCCTCTAAGGTTTTTTTTTTCTCTTTCTTCCCCTTCAGCTTTAGATATTCCAGTTGTGTGTAATAGTATCGCAACGCCAGGCTTTTATGCACAGCGCATATAGCCTGAGAGGAGGAACGTCAAAAACAGAAAATGGCTGGAATATATCTTGTCCTTTTAGCCGTTACTCTCGGGCACTTGGCAGAGGGACAAGCCGTACTGAATCCATGTCAAGAATACTTCAAGTCGTTTTCGGGGCGAGGTATCAAATTTATTTGCTTTTTGTCTTAACCCAGGTCACTTTTACCTAATAATTGTTTTTCTAATCGTACTTAAGTTGAAATGTGAGGTTCTCTGAATTTTATCAAAAGGGAAGCATTGCTCTTTTACTGCCATGCATGGGTCACGATTTTTCAAACTTGTTTTCTACTTCACCTCTCCTTCAGATTACTACACAATCTTTTAAAGAACAGAAACTAATGGGGCGCATTGGCATGATCATCTTATAACGATGCGCATCAGACAATCTAAAACGACTGATCAACCGAGCACCAAACAGAATCTGGTTAAATATTTGACTAGATTCGGTTGATAACGAATCAATTCTTGTCACTTTTTAACCAAATCTAGCCAAATAATTGATCAGACTCGGTTAAAGTTTGATCAGGACGGGTTTAGAGTGGATGCTTAAACGCCATTATCACAAAGGCGTTTTTACGATTAACATGACTTTATAAAATAGGTTTTAGATTGTAACATTTCCATGGTTTGCCAAACCATGTCTTTCCATTCTAAAGACATACAGACTTAAATTACAGTCCATATTTCAATTAGCTTAAGTCACTAGATTGTATGATAAAGCCTTGCATACTTTTACGAAAATTTGGTAACAAGAAGAACTTGTAATATTCAAAGTGCACAGATACTAAATAAATATAATTACTCCCAATGAGATGAACTGTTTATTTAAAAAATCGTTCCTTGCTGGAAGATGATTAGGATAGTTAACTGAGGATTCTGAATGGTAAATCAAGGTGCAGCCTCAGCGAAATCCCTAAGGGAGCAGTTCATGACACTAGCTAGGCGGAGCATCAAGTGGTGTGCCTACAGATATAGTTGACACCCAGGAGGACCCTTCCTTTTTCTCCTCTGCATGAGTGCCATGGGGGGGGGTGCTGAGGGGATGGGTACATGTACGGCCTGGTTTACTTGCAAAATTGTGTTATCCTTTTGCAAAGCCTTGAACTGATTATTTCTTTACAAATTGTCATTATTTAGTGATATTCTTCCTAACTTTTGGATGGGCGTAAGTCGAGAGGTGCTAAGAGAAGTGATGACACTCTATACTCTTTGAGAAATTTTTGTCCTTGTGAGGTGGCTTGGATGCAAAATGGTGATATCTTCCGTAAAGTTTCGCAAAACGTTGGATTGGTTACATGTTTAGGAATCGTCATTTTTTACTGATACTTTTCTGTTTTGGTTGGGTGTAATTGAAGGGGATGTTGCCGGGGGAGGGAAGATGACACCACTACTCTTTGAGAAAGTTTTCTTGTTCTAAGTTTCCCGAGATCTAAAATGGTGTTATTCTTGACGAAGTTTTAAACTATAACATGATTTGAAATTTTTAATTATTTACTGAGTCCTCCGGTTGTGGCATGGCATCCCTAAAAGGCCGGTACGCGGTGCGGGTTTCTCCCTAGCGCTCTTAGTACGCCACCGGGGGAACCACCATCGGTTGGTGCGTAGCCGTAGCGTAAGCCTGCAAGAAAACGTAAGGTCGAAATGTCTCTCAGATGGGGGAAGTGACACATTTTAGACCTTAAAGTTGCACCTGAACATTCTTTAATTTTAGAACTCATGCTTTAGAAACAAATTTATATTTCAAGAACAAAAGTTAGATTTGATAAAGGGAAAATGCAGTCACTCCAAGATGAATGAGTGTACCCGGGCATCCTATTTCATGAATGGCTTTTGAGGATCATGGTACAATATGTTTCTCACTGAGTTGTGAAATCCACGTATAGCGTAACTCCTTGGTTTGCCTTGAATATGCAATATTTGTTCGAACATATCAAGAAAAATACTTGAAGTGAAACAGGACGTTTGTGAGATTTAGCCGTTGTTTCAAAATAAGTTTGCAGGTGACTGCTTATGCCCTTTAAACTAAAAGTTTCATACCAGTTCACTGAGTTTAGCTAATAATTAGGTAATCATAGGCTATTTTATCTTTAGCCAGCGTATATGATGGTGCGTTCAAGGGGTGTATCTTGTAGGAGGAAGATGGTTCATTCGTCAGGAAGAGAAATCCCCATAAGAATGCATCCACAGCGGGGGTCCGGGGACCACCCTCAGAAAAATTTGGGAAAAAAGAGGACCCTTACAGGCGATTTTCCAGGTTTGAGGGACCTTGAAATCATAATTTGGACAGTGAAATTTTAAGCATTTCAGTATTTTTTCTCAAGTAGGCCAATTTTCATTTATACGATTTGGAAATCTCAGGGGGTTGTTGCCCCCTGCCCTCACAGGCTATGGCCCTTTAAAACTGTAGCTATTGAAGCTATACTTTAAACTGAAGAAGTATTTCCAAATCTTTGTCAAAACTGCACGTATTACTTATAAATTGTATGTCATGGAAAGGCAGTATCTGTCAACCCATAAAAGCGTCCGTTCCAAGTCGTTTTAGTGGAATAAATGTAAAAAGGGTTTTGTGGGTTGTATAAAGGTCTGGTGAGATGAAAAGGACATAGTTGGATATTTAATGGAAAGAGCATTAAAGTCCCCCAAAATCGCCACAATTTTCATCAAAATTCATCAAATATTGACCATTTTAATTCAATTTTACACTTACATCATGAATAAACATGAGCCAAACATCCAAACCTGTGGCGTCGAAAGAGGTATTAACCAAAATATGGCTGATGTCATCCTTTGTTTTCTGAGCTTCATTTCAAGGACACCTGTAGCACTGGTATGTCCTGAGGGAGGCCTTGTGGAAGTTAAACTTGTCTTCCTGAAAAATATCAATATCACACACAAAACTGTAAATAATCTGATGAGTAACTAATAAATACTTATAACGGTTGTAAGGGAAATACTAACACTGTGCAACAATCCTCGCTACCAAAGAGTTACTAAAGAAACCGTCAAGTTTTGGAGGGGGGTATATCTCTAGAATGGTAAAGATATTGTAGTAGTTCCAATGGATCTCTCCTCGGAAAATTTTATTCTTTAACTGCCAAGTAAAACGCAGTTCTTTTTGGCGGCATAACTTTGAAAGTTTTCTGTGTTACTCGATGCTGACACATTTTCAATTTTGAAGTAGTTTGTTATCTACATCGTGCTTATTCTGAAATTACACAGATGTTTGGTGATGGCTTTTTCCTTTGTTTACTTCATTTGTAAACTTTGTGGGCTAGTACGACTCTGATTTGAAAGACACCCCGCCCCTTCAAAATAATATTAATAGTGACTCACCTACTCACCTAAAGAGAGTTCTAGGCACATGGTTGGTTTTGTGACGTACCGCTATGCTTAAAATCAATTTAAGAACTAAACATGTAAATATACGGAGAATGGAGATGATGCCATTGGATGTGTATGTCTTTGTAATTAAAATTAAGTGTTAAGTAAGAAACCATTCTATAATTAAACCTCAAAATTTCAATAGTCATGATATACAAACTGGACAACTCTGTCAGAAGCCTGCATTTGAGCAACAGCTAGTCGAGTATTAGTCAAAGCACAACAGAAACAAGAAATACCAAAGGATGCCTAACATGAATATTAAAAAAAATCGAAAAATCCGTCGATTTGAAATGTCTCTACAGAACAAAAAAGCCAAAAATATGTTTGACAGTTTATTTAATGTATGTCTGTAAATTGCATTGTCTGAAAAAAGAAAACCTTCCGCCTGTGATTTGAATTATGTGAATTCTTTTCTTTTTCTACAGCGCCCATTTACCTAGCACGTGACTGTGATCAGGTCCGGGACCTTGGGGGTGGAGTCGATGGCGTCTACATGATATTTCCAGATGGCGCCGGTAACGATTGTAAGCCGGCTCCTGTGTACTGTGATCAGACACAAGATGGTGGCGGCTGGACGGTACGTTTATCTATATTGGCCTACCCATTTCACTAGTCAGAGCAGGGAGCTAACAGCTCCCTGGTCATAGTAACCCTGCCTCAAGGAACGTGCTTTCTTGGGTCTTTTACTTTCCCTCGACGTCAGGGAGCAATAAAAGAAGAGCTTGGTGTCTTTCACTTACCCTCGACGTGAGGGAGTAAAAAAGAAGAAGTTCAGTCCCCGGCCAAGTAGATGGGCCAATCAGGGATAAGAAAGCTCATATTTTATGAATATCCACATTAATATTACTAATAGCCAATGAAAAACGTGATTGGAAAGAAGCTTCTTTTGAACCAAAACAACAACGCATTTTCATTGAATACTGTTCTTATCGACATATCAAACAATCGAAAGGAATATTTAATAGCTGTATACCTTACTGTAAACTTAAAGCGATATCATCGTGGTTTGTACTGAAAATATTTCAGATAGGTATGCCTTCCACGATGACAATGTTAATGGTTGAAATCTTCGAGTGACCAATAGCAATAACGGTATTAATAAATATGTATACATACTCTTGAAGCAGAGCGGAACTCCTTCGGAAGTAACGCTTGTTTTTCGCCCTTCGGCTCTTCGCCTAAGAGGCGATGGTACTTTGGAAAGTATTCTCGAAGATCCACCTTCCCTGCGAGTGAGAATCAGTGATGTAATATGTTCCACGAGGTCGGGGGGTAAGTGAAAAGAGCAAAAGGAAACACGTTCCGCGCGGCTGGGTGACCAAAACTACCCATTTTTTGTGACCTCATGTTTCATTATTCAGCCATGTTGGAAGAATACGCGGAGAGCTTGCAATGTTTATTTGTGCTTTTCCGAAGTCTGCTGACCTGGTATTCGGGTCGCTTTGGGGCTTCCCATTCTAGGTCAGCAATATATGTCATTACAAAGTTGGGCTACTTCATCTTCAAAGTTTATGACTGGTTTAATTTTTTTCAGATTCACATAGACCTATAGTCCTAAATCATTCATCTGCACTGCTCCTGTACGAGTTTTCCAAAATTTTGCGAAAAAGTCCATTGTCAACTCATCCTAAACCATATATCTCATCAATATCAAAGTTGGTGAATAGGCATAGGCGTAGGATGCAAAGGGCTGGGACTAAATCCCTCAGTTAAAATGTGGAAGGGCTAAAGTATACTTCCGACCCTCCCAACATTTGCAGGACGAAAAACCCTTATTTGTTCTCTCTGCGGTACTTCCGGTTGGGTCACAAGGTCAACTGTGCCTTGACAACTGTCTTGCCTATATGCTTGTTGCACTTACCTTTGACCCATTCCCACTATGTACTGTGCGTTGACATTTCAACTCCTCTCTTCCGGGTCAATTCTAAGTCACTCATTTGACAATGTAGCATCATACGAAAAATGTCATTTTATACTTCTAACCTCTTTAATTTATTTGAACAATTATAAGAGTCAATTATATTGTTTTGTCCACACTGTAAGTTGTCTGTGCGTGACCAGTTATATTTAAGTTCACCAATACCAATGTAGTTTGAAGAAATATTCATGTAACTGTCACTTTTGTAGACTTGGCAGGAATCAGCTCCAAGTCCTAGTCCGACTATTGCCCATTCCAGGCTTATTGTAGTTTTCGTTTATATTTTTTCATGGCCCTCCCCCCCCCCCCCCCATCCCTCCAGAGAATCTCGGATCTGCCACTGGTGACTGAGCTTAAAATATTTGGGAGCTCTTCTTCCATAATGACTTTTAGAACAATAATATTTCCTTTCCTTTCAGGTTCTCCAAAGACGAAAGTTTGGCAAGGATAATTTTAACCGAACCTGGGATGAATACAAGAGAGGATTCGGATATCTTCACGGGGAACATTGGTTAGGAAACGACATGATACATAGAATCACTATGCAAGGCACTTACGAATTACAGATTGAACTGGAGGACTTCCAGGACCATAAATTAAAGGCACTTTACTTTCCGTTTGGTATCAGTGACGAGGAGACTAACTTCACCCTAGGCCTTGGTGTGATGGAAAGTGGAGCTAGCGTTGGTAAGACTATAACAATGGTCCCTTGGTCACGCTACATTAGGAACACAGGGCAAAGTCCCACCCATAATAAAGAACATATTTGCCCTACCCTGTTTTTTAACAATTTCAATGCGTAGTTTCAATGACTAGTACCAGTGATGGTCATACATGAAACTCTCAAAAACATGTGAAGCATGGCTGTATGAGCCAAGCACTAAAAACTGCGTCAAAATGATAGTGAGAAGGTATTTACACTAGTATGCACAAACATTTTTAAGTGAGTAGAACTGAACTTGAAGGAAAAACTCCTGGTGGCTCATTTAGATATAGATGAGAGTTTCACATTCATAGGGAAATAATTTGTCAATGATTTCATTTTATGGAGGTATAAACGTAGTCCACAAATCCGATTTGATTTATGGAAAATGATGCTGCTGTCATTGAGATTATGATTAAAGAACGCTGTACAAATTTACCATTGCATTAGAAAGAAATCATACAAGTATGTTAAGTAGTATTTCCGTGTTGTTCGATTGGCCAGTTGATTCCCTGAAAAAGAAAACTAATATTCAAACGAGAGGGATATAGTCCCACTAGTACAAAAATACATACAAAACTTCTTTTCATAAATATTCATCCTTGACAACTCACGTTTTTACAAACCAATTAAATAGGCCTAGAAGTCCAGTCATGTACATATTTTGTTCCATCAAAAATTTAATCTGAAAATTTTACGTAAACATAGGATAGTCTCTAAACTTGAAGCTTTTGAAATACCACGGCAATAAGATGGGTCTTCATTGCTACAGTAAGAGAAGGAAAAGAAACAGATCCACAAAACTGGACTTTTTAATCTGAACTTTTCAACTATAGTTGATTATTATTAGAATAAACGACATGCTGTCATTATAAAACCTTGTAAAGCCAAGGAGGAGTTGCCTTTCGAGAATGGCAAGTTGAACGATATAATTATGCTAGGAGATCTAGTTTTCCAAAAAGTGAATCGTCCACTTCTCAGGGCTACACCAGAGTCCCCTGACTTGATCCGAGACTGACCCAATTTTAATCTCAGTGGCCCCAATTCTGGGACATGATAGAGTCCTGCTTGTTCTACTCCATTTTATAATGTAGTACATTATGGATGCCGTGAAGCAGCCGGTTTAGCAGCAGGGCAGTGTCACAGTTAGGTGGGTGTTTCATCCAAGAACAATCTAAAGTTGTCCCATCTGAACTGGCCTTTCAAAAGAAACCACATTTTACCTAAATTGTTCAGCAACCCTACGAAAACTTTTAATTTTAAAAAGCCATAGGCTTCATTTTCATTTATTATCTCTTAGCCGCCGTCACGGTAATATAACTTCTCCCAAGATCTGATTTAAACATAATACTATTATATATTAGAATAATACTATTTTACGTCAAGAATTAAATTATTGTTAGGAATCAAATCTCAATCTGGTCCATCAAAACTCAGTTGACTGTGTGTGCTCTTTCATTCATTAAAACTGCTCACAAATAACACTGGAGCCGTAAGCAAGTCACTAACTCCTTGTGAGGTTGGTTTTTGTGAATTGGTCTGGAATCGATTGCGAATTCGTGTCCAGCTGCAGCCCATTACGGACCAATTCCAAGCCCAGCAAAAACGGACGACACACGATTCCAGAACTGAATCCGAGTACGGACTCACGTGTTACAGCCCTATCATTCTCCTCTGTGACTCAGTAGTAGTGGTCTCTATTCCTAATAACTTACTTGAGGCACGTATTGGCTACTAAATTACCTGCATAGCTGGTTTTTACAAATTTCATCTTTTTCTTTCTCATTAGTTGGAGATTCATTGTCTGGACACAACGGTCAACCCTTTTCTACTTGGGACAGGGACAACGATGCTTGGCCAGCGGGTAACTGCGCCATGGAGTATTCAGGAGGATGGTGGTTTCGAAACTGCCATAAGTCAAACCTTAACGGAATTTACCATCTGGGGCCCGGCGCTCCCTTTGGTAAAGGCGTGATATGGTCAACGTGGAAAAACTTTGAATATTCCTTATACGCGACTGTGATGAAGATTCGAAGAAGAGCACCACAGGTCCCGTAAAATTATAATTAAACAACATATAACATGAACATTTCTGAGAGATTAGTCCAAACGTGATTAGGCTATTTTACAAAAATAGAAACAATTCAACGTTGTGGAACAATGGCTGGACTTGAAAGGGAGGAAGGGGAGTGTTTAATTCGCACTGACCAGTGCGAGTTAAATAAATGCCTATGATATCGATTCAAAGATATTGTAATATCTTTATATCGATTATGAAACAGCACCTCCACTTTCAAGATTTATATTTAGTAATGCATACCTCAAGTAGTGGGTTTAAATTTGGGAATAATAGCGTTTATGCCTACCAAACAGTTGTTCTATTTTTACTCAAGATGTGTGCTAATGGGTATTTTAAAGGATGTGAATGGTTTACGAAATGAATTTTTTCATTACAAAGTTTGACATTATCATTAGAATGGGTTCGTACAATAAGATATAGCCTACCGTATAAGTAATGAGGGTGTGAAAATTCATCATATAACATGAAGCTGAAACAAAAATACTCTCAAAGCATTAAATCATATTATTTGTCTGACTTCTCTCTAAAAATACGCTGATTTAATTTAACCAGGATTGTGTTCAAAGATTAGCCAACTACGGTATATCTTGGTATCCTTGAATTTTGCCAGGAAAACATTAACATTTGACTAGAAGTTTGAAACAGTAATTGCTGTAACCAGAAAAGTGATACCTTTGACCCGGATTTCTTTTTATTTGTACCCAGGGAATGCATGGGCGTGGATGGCGGGGGGGGGGGATATATCACCAAGAATTTTTATTTTTTATGAAGTTTTTCATCTTCCTTGCTTTAGTAAATTTTTTACTTAGTTCTTGGGCCGGGTAAATCAAGACCACACTGTATGAAGTAAGTGAATAGTAAACCATTAGCCAGGGGCGTATCTACATGAATTTGCAGGGGGCGAACTATTTTGGGACCAACTACATTTCTTGGAGACCGACTCCCATTGACATAGTTGTATGATCCAAATTTCCTAGATAATTACAATTTACAGGACGGTAGTAATAATCATAGGCGTACGGGACTCTTCCAATTTGGGGATAGAAAATCTTTTGCCCGAATCTCAAAAAATTGCCCGAAATTCGTTGCAGTTCAGGTGCATAAAATAGACCACTAAGCCATTACATCCGCTCGAAGCGCGCGAAAATTTTTGCACATTTTTGGGGCATTCGATCAAAAATTCGGAAACTCAGTAGGAAATTCGGGCAATCATTTCAATTAAAATGTTTCTCATGTCTGGTTTACTGTTACAAAGGCATATTTAACTGGATTCCACTAAACCGCTACATGCGCACGAAGCGCGCGAAAATTTTTGCACAGTTAGGGGTCATTCGATCAAAAAATCGGGCACTCAGTAGAAAATTGGGGGGGGGGGATATTTTCACTTCAAATGTTGTTCATGTCTGGTGTATTATTACAAAAGCATATTGAACTGGATTTGAGACCGACTTTTTGGCGCGCAGAGACCAACCTTTGATTTTCACTGGGGGCCACCCCCCCCCCTTCCGTATTTACGCCCCTGTCAATAGCATGTTTACTCATATCTAATAAAATTTGGATATGGAAGTGATCAGGACTGTGCATTCAAAGCTTTTTCGAAAGTCTGATAGAGGTGATACTGGTAGCAATCTTTTCATTATTTAACTGTGGTACACCTTGTCCTTGCATAGTAGTCGACTCTCAACGAACCTTTCCAATATTTTCTTCAACTAGCATAAATTAGTTTTAGGAGCTTTAGTAAATAGTGCCATGAAATTTTGTAGCACAGAACCGACGGCAAACTGCAGGGGCACCACGGCCATTTTTGACGTCGGCGTTAGCAATTTTTAAGTAACTTTACTATTTAGTCTCTTATTTCGAGCAATGAGTAAAGACCGCAAACATGGAAATGAGGTGGGGCCACCTCCCCTGTGAAAAAATAAAAATTGGAAGGTAACTAGATGGTAAATGGTGCAATATTAGGGCACAGTTTTGCTTTTAATATGTAGTGTCAATTTGTAATCTACTGTTATATTATCTTCTTCACAGTTTTAGTTTTCATCATTTTGAAAAAGTAAGGGGGACTTTTTGGAGATGTCCCCCCTTCCAAAAAAGTGAGAGGGACGCGCCCCCTGCCCCCCCCCCCATGATCCACGCCCATGAGGGAATGGTTGGCTAATCTGTGACGACAATTCGGCTCAATTTAGTCACGTTTTTAGAGTGAATGAGTGCAAAAGCAATATATTAAATTTCACCACGTAATTTCACTCTTTTTTAATTTTAGTTTTGTGTTTTAAACTTAAAATAGACCCCTCCTTGGAAACATGCATTCCAAATTGTGAGGCTTACTATTTATCAAGCATATCTCTATGCTCGTGGAACCAGATCGAATGGACCAGCCGCATGAATCTCTCTGATCGTTCTGAAAATACTAAGAACGTATCTCACACACTTCTTGGTGATGAGTGGCCTATACAACAACGCTCTTCTAATCTCTCCCGCGGAATGAAGGAAAACGTTATTTTCCGAAGATTCTCTTAATATGTCCACACGCTAAAATTACTTGGATCTCTTCGATCCCAAGAGATGCAGGGAACTTATTCAAATTTTGAATTAAATAATTACCCGAATTTGCGTTACTTTGACTCAAAGTGACGTCAGTTTGACTCACCATTGGTAAAAATTTACCCAAAACTTGAGTTAGTGCTCTCCTCACCCAAGTGATTTTAGAGTGCGGAGTTGAAAGGGATTGCCAGTAAAGTAATAGTATTTGAGGAACATTTACTCATTGAAGTTTCTCTGTAGCCTACACCTATAGGAAGACCTAAAAGTCTTTAAATACACAGACGCTCAATTCATGAAAAACGTATTGGCTCTCCAGGTATTGAGGCAAACATGAGGTATAGGTATCCTTAAAACTACTAAAAACCTCTTTCCCCTTCTCTATTACATCAATTGCCTCAAGGCTGGACGTTGCCATTGTCCAGATCATGACATGTGATAGAGCTTGTTGGAAAGAGATAATTAATTGGCTCAGCGATGGAGATTAGCGCCTCTGGCGTTAGAAAGTGATATATAATCCTACCCCACGAAAGTCCAATTTTGGGGGATCGGAAATCTAACATTTTTAACGGGTTCAATACGGCATGAAACAGTTAAAAGCAGTACCGTCACAATTTTTCATGTACTCATCTTAATTGAATCTACTGACCCCGATTGTGAAAAGACGTGAGGGACTTTAGAAATATATTAACCTTCCTGGACAGACTCAATTATCACGTGATGATGATGTAATAACAAGAATCACAATTGCCTACTCGACACACAGGACAGAATGATTCTCAAACTGTCTTTATTGCAAGTCGTTTTTAACGTTTAAGCGAGTATTGCAATGGAACTAGTACTCCTCGGTAATAGTTCCGTAGTATAAGGTATAACAAGGGTTTGGTAAAGGGGGTTTCAGCGTGGTATCTCTGAGCAAAGCCCTGACATAGTTCCCCACACGGGACCGCTTGTTATATTCTGACTATATCCTAATAAAGATCAAAGGCCATCGCATTCTGCACCCACCCGACTGCGACCCGACACAAATCGACCCGACTACTCGTCAAGATTGAGTTGGGGGCAATCGTGGCCAGCTAGACGAGAAGTAGTCAGGTCGCAATCGGTTTGCCGCACACTGTGCAAATCCGATTGCGATCCGACTCAACCCCTTTGTTTACCATATCCATGAGGGGTGAGGGCTGCTTTTTTTTTTACTTTTTAGAGCTGTCACCTGATTTCACTACGCTTCTTTGTTGGCTATCGACAAGAATCGGGTTGCAGGTCGATGAAAGCGGCACACCGCCACCACTCGACGAGTCCATAGCGAATATCGAACATGTTTAATATGCCCGATTTTGTTACAACAAGGACCATCTGTCGTATCTTGCTCTAGGTTGGGAACAAAATTTAGCACACTTTGTGCCGACCCGACAGTGGTTTTCGTAGTTGAGTCGGCGCAGTGTGTGCCGGCCATAAATGAAAGACTAGAGTCCTGTTTTGAGAGTTCTTACCACTGAGATATACTGTGATGTACTGTGGTCTCGGGTTCAACCAGTTTCTTTTAAGAGCTGCTGTGCTTAAATGGGGTATACAAATTTACAATTCCACGGGGAATAGATCACAGTTATGTTAGCATGGTCATGAAACAGTTTCTCGCTTTCAGTTTTGGCCATTACAGGCCCAATATAAGAGTAAGAGTTGCCAAGTATGTTTCATACTTGGCAAATCATGTTTACAGGCTTTCACAGGTTGATCTCTGATGAACTCTGATACTTCACCTTCACTCATAACAATAGCGATCATCAGTGTTGTAGCCTTCAAAGACACAATTTACACGTGCTATATATATATGGTCCCTCACTGTTACCTATCTTGGATTGCAGTGTTTACGAGCACTTTTCAATTTTATACCATTTGACTTCTATTGACCAAAGTAACGTTTGATTTCCACTAAATGCAATAGAGATCATACACTAAGTATGTGGCACCCATATGTCAAGTTTGAGATTCATACAGGCTTTCGTCTTTGAGGTATAATGTAAAAGGTTTTCACAGCTTGACCTCTGGTGACCTCATATGACCATTGACCTCCAGAAAAACTTAACAGAAATCATTTACTCAGTGCTGAGTATTAGGTTCAACTTCAGACACGTCCCCGCTTCTTTAGACATGATGCATACATAATATATGTTTAACCTCAGATAACCTAAAATAACCTTTGATCGCCGTCAAAAACAGCAGGGATCATTTACCTAATAATTTTCAAGGTTTACACGGTGTGACCTCTGATGACCCCTAAAGACCTTTGACCTCCACCACACTCAACAGAACCTATCTGGTTAATGTACTAACATAGTACGTATGAGATGCATCTATGTTTCCCTTCTTGAGATATTTTGTTTACAGCGTTTTCACAGTTTGACCTCTGATGACCCTTAATGACCTTTGACCTCCACCAATATCGAATGGGCTCATCTAGGCCTACTTAATAAGGGGTATCTACGCTCCAATAAGAGATCTATCATAGTAATGCTTCTTGAGTTACCATGTTTACGAGCAAATATCATAGGTTTACAACGTTTGACCTCTTATGATCCCATGTGAATGTTGACCAACACCAACATCAACAGTTTTCTTTTAATTATAGTATAAGGGGCACCTACAATTAAGTATGAGATTCACAGGAATTTGCCTACTTGAGATACGGTGTTTACAGCGTTTTCGCAAATGACCTTTGACCTCCACCAAAAACTAAAGGAGTCATCTAGTACTTAATAAGGGGTGTTCACATGCCAGTTATGAGATCCCTAATGGTTACTCTTCCTGAAATATCGTGTTTACAAACAAAGCGTAGTATTCCCACACGTAGGCTTCACCCCCCCCCCCACACACACACACACATACACAAACGCACACACATGCGACATCATCATCGCATAGATTCCTTTGCCTTTAAGCCTAACGAGGCTAGGAAAGAAATGAGATAAGTTATGTACAGTGAAAAGGTGGGGCTTGAGAAGAGGGATTCGTCCGAACCATTGACGCTGTGGAAAATACTGTTGAAAACGTTTGTCCTCTGTAAAACTAAGGGGGATCAAAAGTGACATTGATGTAAAGGAGGGAAGTGAGTACAAGAATAAGTTGTGTCTACTACAACCATGCTCAATAATGCTGTGTTTGATAAGTGTGATATATTTGATAGAAAGAACCATAAAGGAAGATCAATGCAAGTACTTACTCTACTTTTACATATTACATCATCCTTTAGGGTACTGTAGGAGCTTACAAACATATGCTGTCTTATGAAATTCAATTAATATTCCAGTACACTTTTGAAACATCTCTGTCAAGAGGAAACAATCAGTACCGGAATAGACTTAGGTGAAATAAGCTGTGGCTTAGCAGTTTCCCATCCGCATGAATCTTAAAAATGCTCATATACATGAAGCAGGTTTTATGAGAAAAATTGGTGTAAGTTTATAAATAAGTGGCCCCTAGGTTGATATAACTTTGTCGACAAGTCTTAATCCGGCTCTGGACACAGTCCAGAAGCCTAACAAATAACACTGTATGTAGATGGCACTGTTTACTAAAGTCCCTTATATTGTCTCCTCCAACCCACGCTAACAGAAATTCATCAAGTTTTTTCGCCCGGCCTACGGTTATTAACTTTTTGGTCACAGGCTCTGTTTAAAGTCTCGCCGAAAAGGTAGAGAAGTCACGGAAATCCAGTAATCAAACGACAAATATTACCTGGCGTTATAATAAACCTATCTACCTGTAAATAATGATTTTTTTTTCTTCTTTTGCATGCCTTACGGACAAGCCTATATCGACAATGGAATCAGCAAGGGTCAGGAAAATTTCTCTTCTCGTACTAAACTGAGACTTTCTTCATCTAGTTCCCTCTGCACGTAATGCAATGAATTTTTCCTGGTCGGTTAGCAGGAAATTTTCCGTAAAGTTTTAACCAACCCCTCCCCAGTTTGCAAACCGTGCCAGTTTCCCCATCATATTATATAGAATTGCGTTTATAACATATTGAGGTTATTCCATGTAACGTCACTAGTAGAAATTGTAATGAACACAAACAAATTGACCTGACCTGCTGTTAATGTTAGATGTCTCAAAACCGAGTCCAGTACATATACAGCACAGAAGTTAGTATAGTCAGCGCAGACGACATCCGTTTTATAATATTTCATTTCCATTTCGAATTTAGACGTAACATTTAATCACTTCAAGTCAATACGCTTTTTAATTCAAAACGTAGGCTAATACTCACGGATCAAACTTATCCTTTACACACAGACTTAAAAATGTCACTCTCTCTATCCCGGCCCCTTTAAAAATGGGCCTGGACCCGTTGAACAATGCACCCAAACCCACTTTTCAAACTTTTGAATATGTGCCTGACTTGATACGTCAACACATTTCACCTGTTCCCCTTGTTGTAAGACGTAGATACGTCCCACCTTTCCCCGACCCTAAAACTTTTGGCGGCTACAATGGCGTAGGCCTATACTTGTACACACCACAGACAGCAAAATATGGCTGAATGTACCATTTAAATCAAAGGGGTTGAGAGCCAACAAATATTGAACTGAATGGTACCTGAGCGAATGGACTATGAAAACTTCTGTATCCAACACCGAGGTCGGCTACTTAATTGGCCCGGGCAGAAAGGAGAAAGGCTACCAAGTCTGTAAATTCGGTAAAGGGCTTGAGGAAGGAGGGGAGAATGGATTATTTTGAGTGTTTCCTGGGACTTTGGAACAATAGTTTTAAGAATGGGAGATCTAGAAATCAGAGTGGGTGAGTGCGAAGCGTGCAGAAAAAATCGCGTTTTTTTTAGACTTTTTAGCGATATGAGTAATAGAAAAGCTAAGAAAAAATGTCCTTCTTTTCCCAGTTGCCTGTTCTTTCCATAGGGCAGGATAAAGGAACCTATATCTTGCTCTATGGTTCTTTCTTTCATGTTTTCATTTTTGGTCTGGGGCAAATGCCCCTCAGTTTTTCATTAGTTCAAGTTCAAGTGTCAATTTTGAAGGTTATGGAGGATAAGATGCTTAAAAAAATCAATGAAATGTTTTATAGTTTTTAAATGGACGTGATCAAATGCATCGGCAGTTAGAGTTTCAGAGGGTAATTTTCATTGGAGACTACATCCTGGGAAGTTGTGACCGTCGAAGCCTTTAACCGCGAGAGCCAAAGGCTGGGAACTAAGGGCTCACCCCCCCCCCCAGTACTTTTTCTTAAATTTGACGGCTTTTTACTGTCAGTCTGGACATTTCTTGAGAAAATCCTTCTTCCCCCAGTGAGATGCTAATGAAATATTTTCCTTATGATGATAGCAAATTTAAGATAGTAACCGGCCCGTGAACAGCGAGAGGTGTAGCGAGGGTTTGGGAATAGAAATTTACTCAAGCTGCCATACAGGAAGTAATAAAGAGGCAATTCCACCAAAGTTTTCCTACGCATAGCAGTACTTATGAGACATCAATTTAAGTTAGGCTCTTGCTAAGCAACGCCGAAAAATTTATCGAGAATTGCGATTCACATGGGTAGGGTTTGGGATTTGTTTGCAAAGACCATGGTGCATTAACTTACTTACATTAGCACTTTCAGCAGGGATTTGTTAGGAAGGAAATACAATTTTGTTCTCAAAATTCTTATCTCAATACCTAGACATCAACTAGGATCAGTAAGGCATTGTCAAAATGACCTTGAGAACACACACTCCTTACGTTGAGCTCATAAACTTTGCGTTGCCAGTCGTCATGCAAAAATGTAAAATTTTAACCTTTCGTCGTTATTCGTCACACTAAATATCACTTCATTTGAAGTCAGCGAAGTATTCCTTTACGACTCACTTTTCGAATGTTTCTCAATGATGGGAAAATTTGCTAAAAACTAAGAGATATGTATAGGCTTGAACAATGTTTCCAGCAGGTGACGTATTAAAATCGTGGGGGCAAAATTAAAGTACATTATTTAAAGTTTGTTGCCAGTCGTTTAACTGAAAATCCTGATTAAAATTTGTTCATTGGCGGAAACAAACCTTACTTCAAAGCATGTATAGACTATGGCCTTTGTCTCGAGATTACTTGGAAAAGAAAGGAAGAGATCATCATTAAAAGGGTTTAGTCAACAGAGACTTAACAATAAGAACAAAGAGACCTGTCAATCAAACGGCAGTGCATGAAAAGAATTAAATCATTTTCAAGTACATATTGTCTGACGGATTTGGTAGTTGAATCTCCTTCCTAACAACTCCCGGCTTTCAGTGACTTTTATCTCAGAGCTTTTAGTCACATTGTGTGACGCGTTGGAGACGCCCATACTTTGAAAGAAATTTTACGGTGCCAGACAAAGTTTCAATTGTATTAGTCAGTTTTCTCTGGCGGTGCGAGCGAAGCACGCCGAGAAAAATCTCTCTAGCTTGGCATTCGATATTTATGTTTTCCTTCAGGTAACATTGCGACATTCAATCATAACAGGCCATTGAAAATTCTCTTAAAACTTTTCTAGTCTCTCTAACTGTCGCTCATTTTTGTTATTATTATTATTATTTTTATTATTTTTTTAAGCTCTGGAAATAAGTGGGAGAAGTGCCCCCCTCTGCCCTCCCCGTAATCCCGCCTATGGGTACTTCATATAGAGCAGGTAATATCCTGCATAACGCTACTACCTCGGACGAAACTATAACATTCCTGAGTGATTGAGGGCGACATTTACATTTTAGTAGGTTTGTGTGTATGAAGAAAAGTATGTTACTTTAAGAAGGACGTATCACAATTTAACGAACTGACAAGCTTAATGGCTTGTGCGAACAGACTTTTATCAATGTGTGTTACATCTACTCGTTATTAGAAATACTTTAAAGAAGTTTTCATTGATAACAGAAATTTCACACTGTCGGTCAGTTAATAAATGCCTTTCACTAGCTCGTGTATAACGGGCTAAGTACGGACTTTTAATGCCTAATATGTATTTAAAGTTGAGAACAAATGATCTGCAACTAAAATTTCAATCATTTACTAAGTTGATTTTTCTAAAATATCATATTTTCGGCTGGCATCGGAGAGTTGTAGAGATCTTTGAACATTTGATATAATTTCAACGTTACCATGGGGGCATAGACAAGACCTCTGACGTTGGGATCATTCCCCTGACCCCCTCTGGCTACTCCCTGGTACTACAAACCTCAAGTCAGCGTATGACAGGGACTAATTCACAAGTAAAAGGTTTATTTCCAGAGCCAGTTATACCTCAGAATCGGTCGAATTTCCATTTTCAGAATTTTCCTGTTTTAATGTGTTTATCAAGATGACATGTCAGAAAGTGATTAAGTCCAACTAAACTGACACACTTAATATCAAGTAGTTAGGCAAAGATAATTGGGCCTCTGAAATGTTACAAGTATAGGTGATGGCGTCGATATATAAAATCTTAAGTTCAGTTGTTCATTATGTATTTGTTATTACACAAAATATCCCTCTCCTTCTGTAAGACACAGTTGTCTCACAATTTTCCGGAACATCACGAATAAATTTTTGAAAAAATCGGGACTAAGATTTAATTGCCTCGTCAAGCATTTACCAGTGGCTGAGCCAAATTGTAAGACACTCTGGGTGTTCCAATTCCATTTAGTCAACATGCCGACCAATCCGAGTAAATTTGTTTTAGGACTCAATTCCCTTTTGGGGTACTTTAACTTGCAACTTTTCAAAGCTTACCCTTTTCGCATCATCACGATACCTTTAAAACGAAACTGGTTTGCTTTTCATGTACCTCTTTTCCTGCCTTGTACGAGGAAATTACACCTCCCTGATTTTATTATGTTAAAGCATGAATTATGGAACTACTGATGTAACTTTTTCTCTGACTCGCCCTTGCAAAACACGAATAATGCAAGAGCGCCGTAAATATATCAGCTATGAGTAGTCCCCTCTTATGTCAATACTGGACTCGTGAAAATACGTCGTTGATAGAATTTCATCACGTGAGTGTCACAAAACGGAACAAGTCTAAATCTAGATCTTCAAATATAACACTATCTGTGGGCATACCTTACAGTAAGTCATCAATTACAGTTTCCTCTTCACGTAAGAGAGATAATTATCATCTTCCTTCAGCCGTTGCGTTAATTAACATAGATGACACACGTATGTTTTTTTTTCATCCCAGAACTTACCTTATAGAACCGACTCTATCGTTAGCTGCTTTGTGAGCTACATTTAAAAGGATTTACGGTCTCCTACTAACCAAGATGGGACCTCTACACACCTCACTTCTTTGCCTTCAAGTCTTATTTCACATTTCAGCAGGACTTCTGGCACCTCCGACATCAGGACCCAATGAGGCGCAAGATTTTATCCCATGTCTATCACATTTCACAGGAATAAGGGGAATTCGTGAGTATTATAATTAGTGCAGTATTTTGTCCATAAAGTTTTTTTTTCCAAAAAGAGGAGTTCATGTATGCCTCCTGTCTTAGTTTTATGAATGATCTGTACAGTTTTGAAAGAGCACCGCCCTTTACAGTTGTGATGCACAACAAATAGTTGTGCACAACAAATGGCGGCGGTGTACTTAACGTAACGAGAAATATTAATGAGAGAGTGAATGAAAAGTAAACACTACATTAACAACGCCTAATAAATACTAAAACTTACTAACATCTTATTTTATAGTCACATACGATGATGTTAATCAGTTGATATACGTCTCAGTTTATGAACGCTTAAAAACCATTCAAGTATACAATACGTCAAAAGAAGGTCGAAATAGCGCTAATTAGTCATATGCGTCTTAATAAATTACATTTCAAATCTTTCTTTTCTTGTATGGGATTTGACGCAGTTTCAGTCATTACATTCAGCCCTTTAGCATATACATTATTTATTGTGTTAGTCACGTATTTCCTACTTCTCAACCTTCTTAATCAGCCTTAAATCCGCTACCACGTGACTGCAGGGAGGCACTTCTGATAGGTGGAGGCGTAGATGGAACCTACGTTATTTTCCCCAATAGGGTTGGGGAATGTAATCCCTTGATGGTTTACTGCGATCAAGGGGCAGACGGAGGGGGATGGACGGTACGTCAGTTTTACACATTTTGTACATATTTCATTAATACCATTTTATATTAACATGGGGTGTGAGTCCCCGAATCCAAAGCTAAACCCAATCAAAATGGCACATTAACTATAAAAAAAAATGTGCTACATATTCCTTTGTTTCATGTTACATGTTGCATGATACGTGTTATATGTAGGAATTCTAAAATGAAGGCAGGGAGAGGGGACATTGAGATGCAGTTTTCATTAGGAGATCCAGAGCTTACCTCTGGGTGGGGGTCGAGTACCATGCAAGACTCCAGTGGTATCAGGGGGAGGAACCTCCTAAGTGTGGCGGTAGAAGACCTACTCCCGCGGTGACGACAACTCTTAAAATTTGGCTTACAAAAGTAAGCGGTTTTTGAAGCAACTTGGACATAAAATAACAAATAAGAATAATCTAAGGAGAGGATACCTCTTGTGCTCATTTGATCCGACACTTATAGTTGACAAAATGTTTTCTGTCACAGCATTTGAGGTAGATCAAGTCAAGGTGAAATAAAGTTAGGTGAAATAAATCTAAATTGTTTGGCTTCTCATACTCGTTTCATTTTCACTTCTCAGCTAATTCAGCGAAGGATGGATGGTCGAATGGATTTTTTCAGAGGATGGGAAGAGTATAAGAACGGCTTTGGAAGACTGCACGGCGAATTCTGGTTAGGTCTGGATAACATACACGACCTAACAATGCAAGAAGAATATCATCTATTTGTCAAGATGTACCTTCCTCCTCACTTAGGTCTAGTAGAAGGAAAGGCTGAGTACTACAGATTCTTTGTTGGATCAGAAGAGACGAATTACACTCTGGCAGTATCTGAGTATGAACCATCCAGTAACGCAGGTAAGACTATCTGATGTAAAAGCTTCTTATTCACAGAAACAATCAAAGACAACATCAGGAAAGGGAACAGGTTAAAAGGCATACAGGTGCCCTCGGTTATTCTGCTTTCTCTGCGAAAGTCCGCCCTCTATATTGAGAATGATTCAAATCCTACATCGTAGACGAGTAAGTGCATTTTACAAATGGGTGTTTACACTCGCGGGGGACGGGGGAGTGAGGATACCATATCGTTTCTCCTGCCACTTTTTCCGGAACCTTCCTCAAATAGTTAATGTATTTGATTCTGTCCCCTATGAAGGCTAATTCACCAAAATCAATTTCGAAAAAGGTGGGGAAATGATAAAACGGCAAAACATTAATCAAAATAGTGAGAAATGCCTGATATCTCTCAACGGTCCCTGGACTCTACTCCTCTAGGGCTTTACCCTTCTCGCTTGGATAAGCTCCAGCTAAGGTCATGCATCTCTCACTGTTGAAAACTGTTGAGGCCATCGTTTTCAAAACGTCTGCAATCAAAAATTCATTGTCAAACAAACTTTTCAAGGAAAAGGTGGTAAAACTTAAATTTAACCTCATTAAATTGGCTGCTTTTTCATTACACTTTTGTAATACCATTGCCCTGTTTGATAAAAATTACGCTCGATCCTAAGTCTCGTTTACCATGTAGTGGGCCTTTATAGATCAAACATGAAATGTGACCATTTGCGAAACAGGACCCTGTAGTACTATAGTAAGACCGTGGACCTTGTTGGTAGGTGAGTTTGGGTTGAGTAAACTCGAACGGGTCACACATCGCGTCCCCTGACAACACCCGGCCATATATGAAGAGATCCAATGTACCATCCCTTTCAAAGTTAGATCATGATTAGTGATTTAATAGTAGTAGCCTTACGATAACATATCACAAAGTACTCTTTTACTTTACCGCGATATCCTTATAGGGAGCATGCATTACATTTAGGCCTATATTTTGTCATAAGAAGTTTTAACATTCCAAAGTTTTATCTTACAAAATGTCATTTGTCAAACACATTTCCTCACAGTACATCCCTATGATGAGATAGGCTTATTTGTTACAACTGATAATGTAGTAATTGACCAATAATATATCATTAACCGATAATGTAGTAAAAATTGACCTATAATGTATCACTAACCGATAATGTAGTAAAAATTGACCGATAATGTAGTAACATTTACTACATGATTGGTCAAATGGTAATGCATTATAGGTTAAAGATTTTTACTATATTATCGGTTTTCAGGTGATACATTATCGGTTAAAAAGTTACTACATTATCGGTCAATTTTTACTACGTTATCGGTTAGTGATACATTATCGGTCAATTACTACATTATCAGTTGTAACATGCTTAACCAGAACGTCTGTTTAATTATTCATTGCCGAAAGAAATAGTACATGTCAAGCACTTCCATTTTGCCTGATGCCGGGGGGTGCCAAACGGTGGGTGCCAAGGGGTCCCGGGCGATGCCGGACGGTGCTATGGGTGACAGAATCAAAGACCGTGATATATACATATATATATATATATATATATATATATATATATATATGTATATACTAGTTATACACTAGTTATAGTGCATGGTATTATTATGCGTTCAGGATTATCTAAAAGTTTGACCACTGGCAACCTCCAATTAGCTTTAACGTCTACCAACGCTACAGGATTCTTTAACTTAACGTGGAGCATCTAACATGTATGAACTCTCATAGAATTATCCTTGAGACATCATGTGTGCAAGGTTTTAACAGTTTGACCTCTGGTGACCGTATATGACCTCTGACCTCCACCAAGAGAGTGGGATTCCTATACTTAATATGGGGCATCCAAGTGCTTAGCAGGAGATCCCTCCATGTTACCCTCCTTGAGATATCCTGTTTGCAAAAAAGTTAAAAAGTTCTCACAATTTCATCTCTGGAGACAAAAGGTGACCACCTCCACCAAAAACGATAGGGTTTTTCGCTAATATGGCTCGTCTATATTTTAGGTATATAAGCATCTATCATACTTATCTTGAGATATAATGTTTGGAGTTTTGAAATCTGGCGACCTCAGATAACCTTTGACTTCCACCAAAATGGCATTTTCCTCTTAATATGAAAAATAAATACAAAGTATGGAAATATATCCTTCATTCCTTTCTAGAGAAAAGTCTATCATGTTTACAAGTCAAACGTCACAATCGCAAACTCACTATCACACATACATAAAACACATACATAAATACATACACACAAATGGCTGCGTGACTGCATAGACCTTTCAACGCAGTCGGCAATGTGTAAAGAGTGAATTCACCTTTGGCGCTATAGCTCTAGGTGTAAGAGCAGGGAGGTGCTAACCCCCTGGTAAGAGGGTACCTTGCGCAATAAGGACATCTCACATTAGCTGTGCACAGATGATGATTGGATGTGGAAAAATAGGATTCTTTGTAACCATTGTTTTACAGATATTTTAGAATGTGGAATGTTCAGTCTCATCATTTGGTTATGTTCTTTCGTTTGTCACTCTCTTTCAGGGGACAGTCTGAGGGTACACAGCGGCCTACCATTTTCGACCTTTGACAGAGATAATGACCAGTGGACCGGGAACTGCGCATTGGACTACCAGGGTGCATGGTGGTATTCATCATGTCATACGGCCAACCTTAATGGTCAATACATACGTAAACCACCTTATCCATTCGCTAAGGGCATCGTCTGGCAAACATGGGGTGACTATAGAAACTCAATGTATTACTCAGAGATGAAAATCAAACCACGTTTCCTCTAGACTTCATCTCATTAACCCTAAACGAATGGTCATCATCATCTATAACATGATGACCTACCCCAAAATTGCAGTCTTATTCAAAGATGGAATGACACAGTTTTCCATTTCAGTCTGAAGTCCCATTGAGGGCTGATTTGTATGATTAATGCAAGACAGCAAAGTACACGTGAAAGCACAATATATGGTAGATTTAAATAAAGTAGAATAATTACCGAGTAGGGTAGGCTATACGATTCGGCTCTCGAGTTAACTTCAGAAAAGTGGAAACTGTGCACACGGCTTGCAATATTGTTCGACTCCGCTGTAGCGACATACGGTACCATCGTTAATATCGTATCAGTAAGGCCCATCTTACAGAGTTGGGGAACACTTGCAGTTCTCGGGAGAAGTGCGAAATATTTACCAAACCAATGTTTTTCACTGAAAAAAATAATACCCTTGCAGAATGGAACATATGATGATGAGCTGACCCATAACAACTGTTTTGATAACTAAATCATTGGTTGCCCACTGTGGTACATACAGGGTAACTTCTCTCCATCTTAATGTCTTCCCGCGTTGGCAACGCCAGGGAGTCACTGAAACTATACAATTATGGAAGGATCTCTTGGTATATACCTTACGCATATGACGTCACAGGTAGAAAGTGCGCCCTCGGTTGGAGGCAAGCGCGTATCATTGCAAGCTAAGCCTCAAATATAGATAGCTAATTTGTTGAACAATCGAATACGCTCGTAAGTCTTCTGCATCCGCGTGCGAAGTCTACATCGTGCGTACAGTGTGCTTCATTTCTTCGCCTCCAAAGTGACGTCAATTCATAAGGTCTACTAATGAATAAATATCCATTGCAGATGTTTCTAACAAAGTCGTGAGCATGAAACGTCTCTTTCTATTAACGAAGAATAGTTAAGTGGCAACAGGCATCGTTTTTGCAAGCAATTTTTCTACAAGGCTTCCGTTTTCACAATTTAGAAGGCGGAGACATTTTTAGTTCAATAACGTGTACCTCTCTGGACACTTTGGACCACGTTTTAGCTGCTCAACTGCTGATGGACCGAGAGGTATTCATATTATCTTAATGATCATTCAATGGTGTTTTATTAAAAGTTAAAATATGTCATATAATTAAAGTTGTAAAGTACGGTAACAAAAAAGGGTCCTGGTCATCAAATTCAAATGTGTATAGATTTTCCTTACGAATTTGTTATTGTTAATAGGGGAAATATGAAAAAGGCACTTCGGTTTCAACAGGAAGACTCACTCAAAGTTTAGTTATATATATTTCTGTTTTGAAAGTCTGAACTGTTCAGTCACACAAAGTTATATTGAATAAACCTACAAATGCAATATCTTGTTATTTCTTTCCTCCAGTCGCCCGGCGTCTTGGTTTTGTTCTTAAAGACAGACACTCATCAACCGAAATACATTTTGGTTGGGAGAAAGCAAAACTCTCAATTGGTCATAGGTGAATGCTCTTTGATTGACATCAAGCTCACAATACACAGCATGCCCAGAGAATGTTCTGATTACATATTATGGATGTATGCCCAACAGGATAAGCCCTTAAGCGATAAACTAGGTTTGTTTCTGCACAAGGGGGGGGGGGGGCTCAATACAGTTTGGGAAAGAGTAACTTAGTCGGGAGAATTGGAACTGTCTAGGACGAAGAGGGGCAGATTCTTCCATAAAACCCCAAATTTTCTAACTTTCCTTAATAAGAACCAAATATTTCAATTCTTCTTCAACAGAATCCCAAATTTTTCGCCGGTCGCCCAGAATTTCGCGTTCGGTATCCAATCTGTAACCCATTGCTTCGAAGCCATTGCTTCGGGTTGCTAGACCTCTTAGGGAAGCTTGGTCCCTTCGTCGGGCTTATCTTTCCACCACCCCTTGCTGAGTCTGTATGCAGGTTTTACCGTGGTAAATAATTTTCCTGCAAAATTTTGGCGCGCTTCGCGCGCAATTCTCACAAGTGAAATAATATCGCCCATGAACATTATTAGTACAAAAATTCAAGTGAACTCTTCCAGTCAAAGCTAGGTGAAGGCTCAAAGTTAGATCCCAGACATCAAGGGGCTTTCTTGTAGTAATCTAGGACCTTGAGTAACATTCGCTCCGCGATGACTATACGGCTTGAAGGTAAATTTACTAGTACCAAAAATTTATTCAAAAATTTACTTTTTCTGTTTTTTTTTCTCATGCAAAATTTCGTTCAAAGAAGAATTACGATAATGAACATCTGAATTGTGAACTGTGAAGACATTTGGGTGCTCTCACTGTCATTCAAAGTCCTGCTCAAACTCGCTGGTGTTCCCATATTGTTAATTCGCCACATTTTCGGGGAATTTCCCTCTGGGTCCTAACAAAATCATACCGGATCACACCAAGCCTGCCTAATGGCAGCCTCTGGTCCCGCCTCGCCGTTCGCAAAATACTCAACCGGCTTCACCTGCGCTTGCTGAGCTGAAGATATATCGTGATTATAGTCTTGTTCCCTTCACTTGTGGAGAATTTCTACGTCTCTGCATTGCAAGCGGAGGGAAAAATTTCCATCAGAAGAGTGAAATTTTCGCGCGCTTCGCGCGTATGTGCACACGTAAAACCGATACCTTTAATCTATGTGTGGCAAGCTTGAGATATAATCCCCTGTAGTTCCGGCAAACTGTAATTATGTGGTGGCACTACTGACAACAAATATAATCTTCTGTGCCCCTCTATGAGGTGTCGGTGTCCCCCTATATAAGAATTCCTGGCTACGGGCCTGATGACCACAAACATAGTCTTCTTCGGTGACCCCCTATGTCAGAAGTCACGGCTACGGGTCTGACTACACCGGCCAAGAATTTCAGTGATCACGCCATGAAAGGCATTAATTATACTGGACGATCAAATCTACTTAAATTTGCCTAAACCAAGGGAAAATAAAATACCACTAGTTTTCAAAATAACCTATAAAGCCCTCATCAAAACCAAAGCGCTAAAAGAAACTCTGCTGAGACATTGGCACTTGATATCGGGAGACCCGAATCTGTGTCAAATTTTCCGGAAACCACCGTTTTTAGCCTACGGGAGGGTGCCCAACCAAAAGATTGCCTAGTTAAAGGTCAAAAGCAGTCGCCTCAAACTTATTTTGAAACAATAGCTAAATGTCACAAATTTCTCTTCCAAGTATCTTGAATAATAGTTTAAGACATAAATATTGCATATTCAAGGTAAACCAAGCAGTTACTCCTTGTAAATTTTACAACTGAGAGAGAAAAATACTGTCACATGACTCTCAAGAGCCATTCAGGAAACAGGATAGTCTATTATAAAATTCTCTATTGGATTGACAGCATTCTCCCTTTAAATCTAGACTGAAAAGTGACGGTGAACTGGAAACAACTCACAAGGTTAAAGAGGACTGCCATCTCAATGCTCTTATCGAGAAGCTCCAAAAGAGCCAATTCCTCTTTTTGAATAAGATCAGGACAAACTTAAAATTCCCAGCACTGATGAAGCCTAACATTTAAAACCAAGAGCAGAATCATGACCAGGCCCTTACGAAGGGGGGGGGGGTCGAGTGGTTCGTCAATGGGTTGGTTTTTGAAATCGAACCTCCCTTTGAAATCGAGCCCCCTTTCTGATATAGAGGTGGTTCGTCACTTCTTATGACTTCTTCCTTCCTCTTGCAATGCAGAAACAGAAATTGTTACTCAATAAACACATTCCAATATGAATATAAGAATAACATAATAAGCATGGTTACGTCATAATTCCAACACCACCATTTTCCTTTCCCTTCGAAGACATGCAGTATCATTGGTTTGAGTACCTTCGATGTTAAAAACAAGGTTAGGCTATGTACATTTGCCTAATTTTTACACATCCATTTTCTTTTAATGACTGGGCTGACTCGGTCTGATGTAAATTCCCGAGGGATAGCTACTATGGTTTTTATGTTTATTAACGATAGACAAGTGGGTGATTAAAGAGGCAATTGCGTCAGCTCATATGAACCCTGATTCCAGTTAAATGGCTCTTCCCACCATATCTGGCGCCCACGCACGATAGACTGCCTTGAACTATAGCGAAAAGTTTGTGTTTTCGAGCGCACTTTCCCGCAATCTGGAGCGTTTGTGACTCCAACGTTTTTTTTTTTACCATCTTACACTCTGGATATTATTTTTGATAGACAAGAAAGTCTGCAGTGACACGCTTGCGCTTTAGAATAAGCATTCTGCAGTCTAAGGCATTTCCAATACGTGTGCAATGTCTTGTGCAACTTTGTAATGAAATATGGTATTTTGAATTCAAAATTTCGGCGTGCTTCGCGCGCTTTCGTCACCGTTTTCATTCTACATCTTAGGGCAATAACATACAGGAAATAGTTCTATTGAACACTTTTCCGAAATCTAGAGGTTCATCTTTCAGCCCTAGTCGGAGCCGGGCATTATGGAGGGCAACATTCACCAATCAAATATATCAATCAAATATCAAGAGAAAGTTAACATGCGCAGCATGATTTAGAAAAATTGAAGTATTCAATTCTTGGTCTACATTTTTTTCAAACATTTCTCCTGCATGTTTCGCACGCACCCATTATCGGTAGATCCTGAGAGTTAACAAATTGAGGAAACGAAGAAAAAGTATTCTAAAACTTTCTTATAAATCCTAGACCCATTCGGTTGTTCCTATTTCCCCCTTGCTCACTCCCCAGTAGAGGGTGGTCTCTGAATTCTCGTTGTTCATGCCATACTTTTGTCCCCAATTTGTAATCAACCCAGAACTTTCCCATGACCCATGGAAGTATTACCCATGACAGCCAACAAGGGCCCGCTATAAGGCCCTTGAAAGCCATGCCTTACAAAAAGCGCTCCAATTGACAAGCCAAAAAGTAATCAGTACTCTGCCGATCGTTTTCTACCAGGATTTTTTAAATCTAAAGTGTAAATCTCCAATACATGAGATCTCCAAATGAGACATATATTAATGGAAAATAGGGGGTATAAGAAGTGTTATTTTGCAACATGAAAGGAATTTTGGCAAAAATTTCCTCGGTATTTCCCCGATAACTGGTTGTGCACTTCGCTGAGATATTTTCATGTCTGTCCTTTTTTTCAAACCACCTCCCGTCCTTCCATTGAAAAACTTCGTATACAAGGACCTGCTTCCTACGCTTCTGGATGGGTTGTGCCACGATTGTCTGCCGGTTTCCGCACATTTTCGCCGATGGAGCAATCTGGGATGGGTTTACGACATTCTCTGTGGTGACAACTAATGGTCAACCCCTTGTGGTTCCCCTACAGATGAAGATTCAGCATCCATATCACCAACGCCAGATTTTTTTTCTTACGGCAACACATGTTGGGGTAATAAGCGAGGCGCAGATATGCATATTCAAATGGTATATCGGGCGAGGTCAGGCAATGGCGCAACAGCTGCGTGTAAAATATACTGTACATGTATGGTGTTGTGTACAACTAGTGTGCAGCGGAGAGATGCAGCGAACCAGGGAGTTGTTACGACACAACACCCTGAGTGAACAAAAAAATGTTTGTTCCATGTGTGCCCTCAACATGGCCGCGTTAACAAACGATGACGTTATGTGACACGGTCTATTCGAACCCCCTCTTGAAAAATCCTGCGTAAGGGGCTTAATGACTATGTCATGTAAGGTTGAAAAACCCTAATATAGTGGTACTACAAAGTACCTGCATGCGGTCTTTAACCCCACCCAAAAGCACAAAGATGCTATTTGTCTACTTACAAGACACAATGTCCGTTAACAACGCATTTTTTTTTGAAAAACTTTTGGCACAAAGGACTGCCTACGTAATACCAGATAATGCTACCGCCTACCCCTTTTGTTTTAGGAAAGGTCAGAGGTCACTTGATGTCACCAGAAGTAAAAAAACCAGGACTGAACCTTGTGAACACCATATTTCAAGATAGGAATGCGATGGACACTTATAATACTTACTATCCAAATTTTTCCTAATATGAAAAAGAACCCTATTTTTTGATGGAGATCAAGGTCATCTGAGGTCACCAGAGTTGCAACTTCAAATAACTTGTAAACCGCTTAAAAATAAGCTATCCTGGAGATAGGAATGATGAATACTTTTCATACTGGGTATATAAATTTGTAATAGATTTGTAATACTGCGGAAACGTTCCTATTGCTTTTTATGGAGGTCAGGGGTCATTCGAGGTCAAAAAACGAAAACATTGTAAACACGATATTTCAAGATAGGAATGATGGGACCAGGTTCAGACTTGGTCATCTGAGCCTGTCACTAGGCGTGGGACTACGAAAACCTTGTGAACTGCTCGCACACAATATCTCAAGAACAGACAGGTCGTTCCTCCAAATTGTGTCGCTTCGTGGTCAACGAAAAGGGAGGGCTGAACGTTTGTACCATACAAAGGATAAAATTATTGAGAGCAACATATATCTTTTCACAACCATAACACTGGTATATTCCAATTTTATTGACCTAATGATGGGCTGGTATGAAGGATGCTGTCTGTGACTATTATTTTAATTGAAAAACAGCAACGTGTATGTTGATGGTTTAGTGGAAAGGGATCGCTTTCCCATTCGCACGGCCGGGGTTTCGAGTCCCATGCAAGCACTAGTTTTTCAGTTTTTTGTTATTCGGTTTTTGTCTCTTGTTACTTATCATACTTGGGATCTATATCTTTTATATTCAGATGAAGAACCCTATTGTTTGTTGGAGGTTGGAGGTCACCAGAGGTCAAAAACGGAAAACCTCTGAAACACCATATCTCAATTCAGGAATAATGAATGCTTTCATGCTTGGAATGTAGTTGAGTACTTAGAAAAATACCCCTGTAGTATTTAGTAGAGTTCAGAGGGCCTTCTGTCATCGGTTTACATCCCAGCTGCGCGCACAAAATTTTACTTACAAAACTGCTCAACAAGTTCTATCACAACATTCAGAAAAGAATACAAATATTAGCAGGGAGAAATGCCTCCTCGAACCCCATCGTGAAATGTAGGCCCAGCTGATCACAGCTGATCGTGGAAGTTATTTTCCGATTTCGTCCGTCAGTGAGGGAGTCGAAGGCGATCAGTCGTTGCTACAGTTTACCTCAGTTTTTTTTTTCTCTCAACTGCTCGAGGAGGGCTTTTTTTTAATAGGAATCCAAATTTTCGGCGCAATTTTCGTTGTTTCAGTTCTTCCATAGTTGCATTCTATATGTTTAGGTAGTGCAAGCCATGCATACAAGCCCCTTACCATGTACCCTATCGCGGCAACTTGAGTAGATTTGAATATGTGTGTGTGCGCGCGCGCGTAATTGGGTCTGGAATTGCTTTCCTGATAGCATAAGTGTTCTGTTGTATTCGTCATTAGGAAGGTACGAAAGCCCGCAGCTAGACAAGGCACTGAAGGGGGACAAGATAGCTTCCATGAGGGGAAATATTTTTCATGGTGGAGATACGTTAAGATGTTTTTTGCCAGTTGTTCTCAAAAATTCATAAGGGCGAAAATTTTTGGACGTCATACTTGGTACCCCTTTACCTGTGGCGTAGGTAGCATATTTTGTTTAGGGGGCTCTAGTGGACTGGAGGTTTTTGTGGGGGCTCCCGTTTACTATCTAAACGGAGAGCCACCATGAGTAATTGGCGCGGAGAGTACCAAGAAATTTCAGATTCTAATACAGTAATACATCCCAGATCGCCGGAAATGGCACTTGACAGGCTTGATAGCAGCCATCAAGAAGTGCAATTTTGGTGAAAAAATGTGAAGTTTGATGCTATGTTATTCTCACACACATTTCTGTGAGGACGGATTAGCTCAGCTGGCCCGACTTGGGGTCCGAAGATTGCAAGTTTGAATCTCGTTTACTGTCTAAGCGGAGCGCCACCATGAGTTGGTCCGGAGCACGCCAAGACAATTTGAGATTCTAATGCATCCCAGATCGCTGGAAATGACACTTGCCAGCCTTGATAGCAGCCATCAAGATGTGCAATTTTGGTGAAAAAAATGCAAAGTTTGATTTGATTTTATTCTCAAACACATTAAGTTTGTCACAATCTATCCGAATTTATTCAAAATTATTTAGAGTGGAGAGTGGAGATTTTCCACAGCCAGAGTCTAGCATCAAGTTGGGTAGCCACGTCGAATGATTTTTTTTGGCCCAGATCGCCAGTGGGGATCGACGATTTGGGGGGTTGGAGCCCCAAGCCCCCCCGTAGCTACACCACAGTCCTTGACAGGCTATGCACCTGACGGTACCGGTAAACTTCTTGGGGTGGGATATTTCATCATTTCATCGTTTATACAGTAGGTACGATACAGTTCATGTTATCCCTTACAGTAATCAGCGCCAAGACAGTAGATCTACTTTTGCTCCCAGTGGAATTCCCATCGGCCATCCTCCCCACAACTCGTCTTCCTTTTCGTCAGCTTTGCGCTGCTCCCCCCCCCCTTTCCGGTCGAGGAGCTTACCCCTTGCGCATAGGGCACATTCTGGAGTCAACCCTGACAGGCTTTCAAACTAAAAAACTCCAGAGATTACTATAGTCATACTCGCGCGAGTGAGACGTGGCAGGATATCAGGGCATCAAATTAATCGTAAAAATGCAGCAATCATAATGAATATCCATAGTTCAAGAGGGTGGTGCTAGGATTTGCCAGAAAGGAGAGCCAAGCTCCTTCACGGGGACCAGAAACCCGAAGATCCCACAATGGTAGCGAGTAACTGTGTAAGAATGGCGCACGCAAAATTGTCGCGCCCGCCAAAAAATTTTAACTTGAAAACTTGAGTTTTACCAAGAAAACTCTCCTGATTTTTGCACTTAAAAATCCGACACTGTTTCGGACGAATAGTTTTTATTGAAGAAAATTTGAAAAGTTTGGTTTTAAAATCTGCTTTCTTTAAGTGCGAAAACATGTTAACCGTCAGGGCGGCAAGTCGCCGTAGGGGATTTCATACTTCATTGTAACTGTTATGGTTCCCCTATGAAAATGGTATTCAATGTCGAACTATGCCAAAAGGTTTTGAACATGTGTTAAAACTGCGACAAGGCTCAATAACCTGCTACAGCCCACGCTGTCAAGAAGTCCTCACTGATCGTATCGTACTAGTAGAGGTTCGCAGTCAGTGCGACCAACGGCTGTTGCAACAGATTTCGGTTTTGGTGTGAACACACCTTAACACCTCTTAAGCCTATTGAATCATCAAGAACAACACGCAAAGAGATCACTGTCCGCAACTAGTAAGGTTCAAAGAAAGAGTTTTCGATCTGCCAGTGTATCTAATATCACCTTCCTGTTCTAACATACAATAGGTCTATTTCCAGTGTTCCTAGGCAGATACACAAGTAAAGCCTTAGAAGCTGAATATGCACACGTGGCAATAAACAAAAACATGACAGCATATATTTTTAAATTTAAATTTAGGCAGTCCCTAGTATTTGCCCAAAATGCCAATGCACACATATATGTCCACCTGTTCTCTATCAAAATATCAACATTTGCCATCTGCCAGTGTCACAAAGAATGTTATTAACAGCATGGAGCTACTACTTGGTCCAAGTAGTAGCTCCATGTTAACAGCCTAACAGGTGAAACTGCTTGTTCAATCAAAAATAAATTTCATGTTCCTTTTGCGAATTTTGAACAAATTAAACAGTTAGGTCTACTTCTATTTGAACTAGGCTCATAATTAATAAAATATGTAATCATTATATTTGTCACAATAACTGTCAAATGTCAATAAATGTTGGCTTCGATATTTGCTCACTCTGAATGATCTTTATTGCAGAGATAGAGCTTTGTGACGTTACCGGACCATATCGAAATGCTCTCAAAGACATGACTGCAGGTGGAACGGAAACGGTGTCAAGATTTTCTTAGTTTGAAAATTCGTTCTAAGATAGTTTCAAATTTTCCACCATTTCTCGACGCGAATTGGATGATGCTAAAAGTAACGGTACAAAACAATCTCTTTGATTGCTACAATGCTTGTGAAGGCTAAGTAATAAATTAAACTTAAGCTCTTATATCTTGTAGCCCACATGCTAGCATTTTTTCGACTAAAACATCTGCAGGTTCAAACCAGGGGCGGCGCCAGAGGGGGGGGGGCAGGGCAGGCATTTGCCCCCCCCCCTATGGTTTTTGACCCAAAAAATAAAATCGGCTAAATAACGTTTTAAGACACATACTTTTTGTAGGGGGTTGGGGTGAGTTGTAACAGTATCATGAAATAAAGTATTGTGATATATTATCCGTCGCATATAGGACATTTTCGGTGTAAATCCTCGAAAATTCTCTGTCTAACTCATTGTACATCCGCCTCATACTGCAATAATCCTACGTGCAAATATTTGGAATGTTCGAGTATACACGCATTCATCATTTGCTATATAGCCTATCTTCATCCACCTCAGAGCTTACACTTAGGCCTCTTCTACATCCCAGAAGACCCATGATTGAATTTCTCTCTGAGTTTTTTTTTTTTTTTGTCGTTTAAGGGTTAATACCTAGTAGCGTAAACAACAGGGGGGGGGGGCAAAATACAGCATATCCCCTGGCGAGATTCTGTGAAAATTGATTTGAAAACAAGCAAAACATAGTATTCAACACTAAACTGACTGATTTGAGTGATTAAAATTTAATTCAAATCCGTATTTGACCGACGTATTTATCAATATTCTGTAAATTCTCGGACTACGCGCGAAATGTGGTACGGTATCTATTACGAATTCCATGGCTACCTTCACGACCGTGGCTCACGGAGAAGTAGGCCTGCATCATATTTTAGTGTGTAAATCCAGTACGCATGGACCTACCAGCTTTAGTTGTACACTTGCCTTACACATGCAGTGACATGTCTGTAGTGCAGTATCGTATCCAACCAGGGGAGGAGGGGGGTAGGATTTTCGCTTCCGTGTACATTGTTCAATCATGTCACAACAATCACAAAATGGTTACATTGGTACGCAGGGAAGGTTATACCAGAGGAAGAGTAACAGTTCCGTGAAAGTGGGAAAATATATATAAGGCGTGTGACATATCTAGATGTTTTCAGTGCAATTTGAAAGATCTGGGAAGGTCCATTTCTTGCGATCTGGGAGCTGTTTTGGCAAAAAATTTATCGGCGCAGTCCGAGCCAGCCAATAGAAATCATGCAAAATATCAAGATGGCTTCAGTGCAATTTGAAAGGTCTGAGAAGGACCATTTAATTGCGATATAGAAGCCATTTTGGCAACATTTTAAACGGTACGCTCCGTGCCAACCGTTAGTGGCGCTCCGCTTCTATACCAACGCAACCAAACGCCGTTCACACGCTCATGCCTGTCAGTCGTCACGTATCAAGTATCGTACCGTTCAAAACTGCCTCAAAGATCCCGAGAAGTGCCATTTCATGCAGTCTGGGGGTCTGAAGGGCGAAAATTCTCTTGTACGCTTCGCACCAAACTATGATGGCGCTCCGCTTCGATGGCAACTTTCATTCTGCGCCCCTCCCCCAATAGCCAACACAAATCGCCGCCCTTGCCCGTTTGTTATGTAATCGTCGACAATAAGTGCAACAAAATTGGAAAACTGTAGTCGGCCAAAAGTAAAGAACGTTGGATTACTTACCTGGAAACTAGATTTCTCGAGAGAAAATATGACTTCAAAAGATGCAAAATATTGTACCAGATTGCGTCTAAGGCTTCCCGGTAGTCGAAAAATCTTTCATACCCCCTCCCCTTAACCCCTTCCTCAGAACCGCGGTCACTCATCTCATGCCTGGGGCGGATGCAGGGGGAAAGATGCAGTCGCACCCAAAAAATTCAAGAAAAAACGGCAAAAACGGTTGTTAAGCTATAGTATGAGGAGGGGACAGGATGCAAGTACGCTGCGACTTCGGTCTATGTCCGTCCCCTGTACGTTTCTTTGCCTGTGTTTTTTCGTTTCTTCAGTTAAACGTACGTTACCTATCCGTTCATTGTCAGTTCTATTCCTTTACGCTTCCGTTACTTATGCGTTAGTGTCCGTCGAACATTCGGTACAGGTACTGTACTTTTACGTTTCATCCGTTTGTTGTCCGGTAATGATTCGGTGACGAACGGATACTGTAATAAGAGTTACGATGAGTTATGATTCCTCTCTCTTTTATAAAATTCAATTTTGTGTATAACCCTTCCTCAGTGATTCGGTTTTTCTATAAGCAACAAAAAAATCACACGATGAGAAAGACAAAAATCACAGTCAAATTTATGAAGGACACCAAATCGGATTTAAATTTAACGATACACATAAATCCGTCTATTAATGTGAGGAAATGACGTCACTCCTGTTTGCGTAAAGTTTACTTTAGCTTGCAAATTTGGTTACATCATTGGTTCAAAAACTCAAAAAACTATAGGTAAAAATTTAACATTATCTCATAAGAGTTATGATTCCTCTCTCTTTTATAAAATTCAATTTTGTGTATAACCCTTCCTCAGTGATTCGGCTTTTCTATAAGCAAGAAAAAATCACATGATGGGGATTAACTTTTTCTCATTAATTAAGAAATTGCAGACATGAGATCCATATTTCAAGGATGAATAAATACGGTTTAGAACACTCGGGAAGTGCCGTTTCCGGCCATCTGGAGGTTTTGCAAAGTCAAAAATTTTCTTGAACGCTCCGCGCCAACCAATAGTGGCGCTCCGCTTAGAAATATGTTTTACCATTTTTCATAGATTTATTTTTTCCTCCTTAATTGAGAAATTGCAGACATATGGTCCATATTTCAAGGCTGGGTACATGCAGCCTAGAACACTCGGGAAGTGTCATTTCTGGCCATCTGGAGGGTTTGTAAAGGCAAACATTTTCTTGTACGATCCGCGCCAACCAATGGTGGCGCTCCGCTGAGATAGTTTTGCTGGCACTCAGCCCCCCCCCCCAATATTTTTTCGTACCGTCGCGCCTGCTGCATAGTTGAAGCGTCTCATTCAGTGAGGTGCCGATTTCCACTGACAGACAACCAACCCTCCTCACAGTTCGTATTTCTTTTAGAAAATATTTTTTTTTTTAGAGAGAGAGAAAAATAAAGTCCAAGAAAATGAAAACGCCAAAAATGCAGGTTCTGACACGGAGGGGGGGGGGAGGGGGGGAGGGTGAGGCTCTGAAGTCTTCAGTGTCTGCACCCCCAAACAATAAAGCTGGGTCCGACCCAGCATGCTTTGCCTCCACCCCCCTATCGAAAAACCCTGGCGCCGCCCCTGGTTCAAACTGGTGCATGTAGCATACCCTTTTTCCTGGGAACAGCACTACACGTCTGAGTTGGACAATAGACTAAATGGTGAATTCTCCTACCATAACCATAATTTCCTTGACAGAGAATTGGTTCCTGAAATGAGCTAACTTGAGGCAGAAAAGCTGGGAGACCTTTCTAACATTGCTGAAGGCAAAATCTCTAAAATGAAATTTGACGGACCAGGGTTCTGTGAACCAGTCAGTGTTTGCCTTAGCAATCAAGTCAACGCCAAAATTCTCACATTTGAAATATTTTTTACAGGATTTTTTGTAAGATCTGCAGGATTTCTGTCATTTTAAATGTTTTTGTTGTATATCTGTCTGTTCCAGGCAGCTAAAATTGTGCGGCAATTTCTAGCAGAAAATTATTTTCTTTGCAGAATAATCCTATACAGGTGCAGGAATCATGCAAGCCTGAAACTTGGCACCAACGATACCACTGTTGTGAACCCAAGTATATACCAAGTTTAGTAAACGGACTAAACTTTCATCCTTCACCAAACAGTTCGGGAGATTCCCCCATTTTAGAGAATCTAATTTTCGGGGGCATCCCACGAGACCGAAAAAAGGGGTCTACGCGACCGAAAATGAGAAAAGGTTCACGAGACTGAAAACGAGAAACGGTTCACGAGACAACTTTACCCCAAGTCCTCAGAAGTATCACGCCATACTGCTACGCTCCGCGTAAAGTAATGCTGGCACGCGGATATACCTTTTGCAAATTGCGTTGCCCTTACAATACCACCCTACTGATATTAATCCTTATAGACCCCCCTCTCGTCCATTGCAAACCACTAGTGGGACCGTTACTATGACCATGTGACGGTGCAACAACACCATGACGAGTGTTTTTTTTTTTTTTTAGCTCACACCAGTGGTGTGAGCTATTGTGATGGTGCAGTGCCTATCCTTTCATCTATCCCTCTACCATTGTGTCAACAATTGATTAAATGGATCCCCTGCCTACAGGTCTGATTTTGATCAAACTTGGTCACAATGATCACCTAGTGAGGGGTCATCTGGGGTGTTCACAAAGTTGAGGCCAAAGGGGTCAATTTTAGCCATTTTGTTAAAATAAACAAAACGCTTCTTTACCTACAAATTTGGTTGGATTAACTTGAGTAGTTGGTCAGTATTATCATTAAGCTGTAATACATACAGGGTGTTCAGGAATATGAGGTTAAAGGTCATCTTAATGGTCAGTTTTGACAATGTTGTGAAGTGGTCAAATGCTCCTTCTCATGCAGATTGAGTATACATGATAGTTTTTTTCAGTATCATCATTGACCATCGGCACATATAGGGTGTCAGGAATCTCAGTTAAAAGTCATCTAAGGGTCATTTTGGCCCCAAACGACCATTTAAGCGGTCAAACAGTAAAATGTTTTTACTCCTACGGATTAAATTGAATGGTCATGATGCTTCGTAAGTATTATCACTGGCCAGTGGTGCATATGGGTTGTCAAGGTATTTCAGTTCAGTGGTCATCTAGTGGTCTTTTTGGCCTGAAATGACCATTTCAGGGGGTCAAGCAGTCAAAATGTATCTCCTCCTACAGGTTACATTGGATGATCATGATATACCAGGTATGGTCAGTATTATTATTGGTCAGTGGTACATATGGGGTTTGCATGAATTTTAGGTCAAAGGTCATCTCAGTGGTCAATTTTGACTAAATGATTATTCTCATACAGATTAAGTTGGATATTCAAGATATCAAATGCAGTCGAAATGCTCCTGAATTGAATGATTAACCATGATATATGGTCAATATTATTGACCATATTATTATTGGCCATTGGTACACATGGGGTGTTCAGGAATATGAAGTTACAGGGCATCTTCATGGGCAGTTTTGGGTATTTTGTTGAAGTAATCAAAATGCTGCTTCTCATGCAGATGAATATTCCTTGGAGTTGGTAAGTATTATCATAGACCAGTGGTACAAATGGGGTGACCAGAAATTTAACTTCAGTGGTCACTTGGTAGTCATAACAATACAGTACTTGGATGGTGCTTCATGTGAGGATGTCCGGTTGGATCAGTGCTCATCAAGTGGTCATTTTCAGCATTCCATCAGGTTGATGCAACTATTCATAATCTATTGTTAGTATGGACCGCAATATTTGCCAGAGAGTGGTCACTCTTTACAATCTAGTTATCATACAGGAAACAAATCTGGTATGAGCTTCTGAACCATCTTACCATTGGTTCTCAGTCTAGTTTTCTTTTATACCCATAAGCTAGAAAGAATTCTACACTGCTGACAAAAAGAAACCAATAAAGCGAACAATAAACAAAAAACGTTTTCTGGAAAATGCACATGTATATTGTTTCATATAACTGGAAGATTTCAAAATATAACACAACAGTTTGCTTTCGATAAAGTTTAGTTTACATAAAGTTTAGTATGTAAATTTTACATTCACAAAAACATGAGCTTATTTACTGTTTAACTTTTAGCAAAACATAGTTCCCTTTTTTACATAAAATGTATCGTTTCTGTTTGGAAAGGATTAAAACACAGTGTATCTTTATAATGACAAAACAGATCAAAATGTTTACCCTAACAAATAACAGAATGCTCATCGTATCTACAAATATGCAGATGTCTAAAAAACACATACATCAAGGTGAGCATATTGCAAGTGATAGTAATTCAAGACAACCATAACACACCCCCCCCCCCCCATCCTGACACCTGGTGTTAGGTAAACAACACCAGGGCGGGTCATAACAAGAGACTTAAAAGTGTATCCTACTACCGTTGTGCGTCTGTGTGATGTTCCGCATACCCAGTAGTGTAGGAAAAACAATCCAGTGCCTAACATCTGAAAAAAAGGCCATGAGTGCCGCTACTGGCAAACCAGATGGTTGAAAGTTGTGGTGTAAAACACTATCTAACCTACAACCTAACATTTAGCTTCCCTCTTCCTGTAATTCTGTACAGGTAAAACAACATCTGCAACCAACAGCCATTGCACAGAACAGTTACCAAGGGTTTTCACTCAGCATTTTTTATCAGGAGTTACAGACCCTTCAAAATAAATTTACAAGAGTCAAATTTAAAAGAGAAGGGGTTGAAATAAATTTGAGTTTAATACAACAAAATTTATTCCTGTTTTTTGTTTATTTTCTATATTTGTGATGCTTTTCCACTATCTTTTTCTTGTAAGACATAATATTAAATTTGTTGATAATCAATATGGGAACTGGAAAGTGCTACATTTTGTGAATTAATTTGCACAATGAATGTATTGGCAAAATTGTGTTATCATTACTGATTGTTGGGGCGAAAAGGCTGGGGGTCATTTTAACCCCAGAGGTTTTGTGTCTGTGCGTCAAAATGAAAAGTTGTGCGTCATTGACCTGGGTGCCTGAGTCAGGGAAATCACTGGTAACCACGTACCTACGTATTAAATAATTATTACGTATGTAATAGGCTTAATGTTAACATGTACATTACGTAGCAATATCACGTACATACGTAATTATAACACTACTTGATAAAAACACGCACTTAAGTAATAATCATCAGGTACAAATACATTTTTCTATAATAATGCATACGTACATAATAAATATAGTGGCCGCGTATAGTGACATACAGTAGCAAGGGGTTAACTGGGTCGTGGCCCAACCCCAGGCAAGAATAAATAAACCCAATTTTAATTCCAAAGAATGAATCCACACACAAAATTATTTACAAATCATCTCAAAGGAGAAGGGAGAAACCTCCTGTTAGATACCTTCCTCTTCAACCCCTCTCCTGGAGCATCATTCTTAAAAAGTCATGGTCCCCCTCAGCTGAATTTTGGTTAGTGCATGTACATATATCCCTTAAAGTTCCAGTCTCGCAAGCGGGTTTTTAATTTTGACCTCACAGACTTCTGCCTTGTGAACCCTATTTCATTTTCGGTCTTGCGAACCTTCACGGTATGGTGAACTCTATTTCATTATCGGTTTCATAGGCTGTAACCTAATTTCTCCCTATTGCGAGAATAAATGGTAACTGTATAAATGGTAACAGGTGTGACCATTTTGCCTATTTTAAGCACAGTTCTATGTGTTCTTTTGGTACTTTTTCAGAGGCAAACGGTTCCCTAACCTCCTTGCGAAGTTCATCCGTCTAATGTAATGGAATTAAATTTATATTCTGTAAGTGTACAGTATTATCATTGCTACCGAAAAGTTACGTCCTCATCTGTGGCACGGTTCACCACACCATATTTGAAAAAACGCAAGTTCTTGAGTGACCTTTATTCTTGCTATTAAATGTTTGTGTTAGGCTTGTAAGCCTATATACACTGTTGCAAAAGTTTTCCCCATTTGGAGAATTTGGTTTTCTCCCAAACTGGAGAATTCTCTGAACTGCAAAATAAAAAACTTGAATATCTAATAATGGATGTAGGAAGATAAGTAAATTACAGGAAACAGACTCAACAATGGGCAGTCCACAAAGTTGCAAATATTAATTCGCTTTATATGATTTTGATATTGATAGCAGTTTGCTGTAAGCGCAGGTTGTATCTTTTGATATAAAAGGTGCCATCAGGTCTGGATGTCCTTTAAAGCGGCACACTGAGTTGATATTGATGATTTTGTGAGGATTTTGGAGGATACTACCACATGACAATGCTATAATTAGCATAATTAGTCAAGTTTCACATCCAACACTTATGCAAAAACTAAAAATTTGGGGTTTTTGGACCCTCACTTGTAATGGTCATGTGCAATTATGATAACACTAATGTGAAAAAGTGTCTGGTCACAAATTTTTGAAAACCGAATTGAATCGTTAACCAAACACTCATGAAGCGTTTATTTGCACGTAGGGTATGGGTATCGTCTCAGTTTGACCATTTGTCATAAGTAAGTGAAGAAAACTTGACAGGTTGGAAAAATTAGTAAATTTCACGAATCAACTCAAAGTGCCTCTTTAAGTTAAGCAGAATTAGTCGAACAAGCCCAAGTTGGCATCATAGTTGAACATGTTAAATGACTGGATGTGACCCATAATAGACCAAAGATTCACTAGACCAAAGACCTTTTTTGACAAAAATGTTCTTCAGGTTAGAATAAGGATCTTTGGTCTATTAAACCATCAATCTAGCGAACCTTCGATCTAATGAACCCTGTGCTCTTTTACTTACTCAAACATGTCAAATGACTTATTTAACTGAAAGCAAAGAATAGCTGACAACCAACACTCCATCTTTGACCTCAGACATCATAAATTAAACATGGACAAGTTTTAAAGGTTGGAGAATATTTTACCAAAACAGCTGTTTACTTAACAGTGATAGATTAATCCCCTAATGAAAAATGTGTTGGAATTACTTGAATATTTTTTGCCCCTAATTCTCAAGATTTACCTCTTAAAAGTTTGACCATTTTCTCATTTGCCATGTACAAAATATGATGTAGAGTGTTCACAGTGTCCATCTGCATTTCTTCTTTTTGTCCAGCTTCCCAAATTATCTGTTAATTACTTACAAGCTAGTTTCCAGTTTAGTATGTAATGTCTTCATTTTCCCTTGTAGAAAACGGCTACTTCCAAAACAAACTCTCAGGGCATACCAACATTATGAATGTCCTGGGGATTGAGGTTACACAAAGGATACCATAACACTTATCTCATGAGTTTCTCTTTTTATATTTCAAATTTGCAAATGTAGCACATGTTTATTTATGATGCAGGTGCAAAACGGTAATTGTCTTGTAAAATAAACAATGTTTGATGGATTTTGAAGGGATTTGTGGCTATTTTCAATGGTTTTAATGCTTTTCACATCATATAGGCAGATGACCTTAAAACATAGTTCAGCTGGTACCCTTCTTATTATAGGAAGCATCTAGACCTTCCATACAGTAAAGAAGATCTTGATCTAAGCATTCTAGTGAAACTTCAATACCTGTGATGGGATCTTGAGATAAAAGCAACTACAGTTACCATAATTTCTACCGAAAATAAACTTGGAGGATTCAGATATTTCAGTGAACATGAAGATTAGCATACACCAATCTAGTCAATGTGATAACCCTTGACAAGAAAACACAGAACACCACACTTACATCAAGACTGTGTGTAGTACAAAACATTCCTTCCAACAACTTTGACTTTTTATCACTTAACCCCACTGTCATGCAAGCACTTCCAACTTCAGAACAATAATCATCTAGCTGGAGGTCCTTGCTTCATTGTAGATCCTTTTGAGATTGCCTTTTTCTTGGAAGGAGCACTTCCTCTAGCTCTCTGGCGTTCTTCACGTAACTGTATAAAAGAAATGAAAATACATTTGCTGATTGGTTCTACAATCACACACACTGATATAAACATAAAAAATAACATACAGTGCAAGGAAGCAGTGGGGTAGGAAGTACCAAGGGCTGAGTCAATGTCATTTGTAGTTTCTAAATGCAGAACATCAAAAAAGTGATGTGATTACATGTGCTACTGCAGGGACTGCCAAGCCTTGCAGTAAGCTAGCCCCAAGTGATTTATACCCCATGGTCCTCAAGATTAAATGCCTGGTATGCCCCAAAGTATGGGACCAGGAGACTTCTAAGTTTTGAAGAAAGTACTGTACCTAGTCATCTCCCTTAACTTATAAAATCCAACAGTGAGCAAAACTGTGTTTAGTTTTTAAAACATGAGTGAGCATTTTACACGCTATGTGCTTATAAAATTTCCTTGGATTTGTGCAAACTGACATGAGTTTGTGACTTCATTTGACTTGTCAAATGAACTCACAAACTCATTTTGTAACTTTTTTGTACGTACATTTTGAAACTTTCAATATCAGTGTATTCCTGGAGTCATGACAGTGTGCATTTGCCATAATGCCAAATATCATGTATAATTTGCACTTTCAATGATTTTAAAAAGGTTCCTGGTCATACAAAAATGGCACCTAGATCTGCTGAAATCTTTCAGAATGGGGGAAAAATATGGCTATTGGACTGGTGTCTGGTCAAGGCCTGCTTAATGTAAGGCTAATAAGGACTGCCTATAATTATTTTATTGTAAACCTCAAGATGGAAGCCAAATAAGAAGGCATACCCTCGCTTGGTATCTTTGCTCATAATAGTCCATATCTCTATTTGATCCTGTTAATTGCACTGCTTGCATGCCATGAGATAACACATCTTCATCTGAAAATCCACCATCCCTGGTGTGCATGCGAAGAAAAGGATGATCAGAGGTTGTCACAGGTTGTGAAAGGAATGATTCATCAGGTGCACCTAAAAAAGAATTGGGAATTAACCAAATTGTAAATTCTTGCTGACTGAAGCTGTATGGCACACAAAATCATACACTAATTAATGGTACATAAATGATTACTGGAAAAAAATTACTGAAAAAAAGCTATTATTTTGAATTCAAGTATCTTATCACAAACTACGGTAACCATTTATGAAAACTGTAAAGATTACCAATGCAACATAATGTAATGAAAAATAGCACACATTCAAGATCAGACTCAAAACCCCACGATTTCATTGATCTTTGAAATATCAAAGAATTGCACAACACCTTTCTAAGACACTCATGACAATAACAATCCCAGTACTACATTTTTTACAAATCTATACTTTCTCTCTGATACTAGAATAAAGTAGCCTAACTGCTACAGCAGAACCAAAGCTAGAAGAGAGGGGACATTTTGTAAGAAAATTGTCACAAAGTTTGACTGTACCCCCAGAAAACTCTTCCCTATCTTTAAGACCCTTGCAAGTGTCTCTTCCAACAAGCCTTACCCACACAAATCTGGACAGCTGGTTACAGTCCCTCTGGGAAAAGCAGATTTGTGAGCCTACATGTGAATAATTACATATCCCACCCGAACAGATACTCTGTACTCTGGTAACAACAAACTAATAATCCACTGAACATGCATCTTGCTCAGTAAAGTGCGCATACAATCACTGATAAAAGAGCTTCAACTTTCTTTGCTGGCAGCAGCAGTGAAGCACAAGCAACAGAAATTAGGAGCTTTCAGTATCGGCTTTTGCTAGATATGTCTACCTGTCTCCTTCAGCATCATTATCATGATTTACCAATTTCTCATGCAGTTACGAAAATTACAGCAGGTTAGAAATGTTACTGTTATAATTTCCTACCCATATTGACTAAATATGAAGAATCTACCTTACAGAAAAATGAAACTCAGGAGTTTCTTGTCATGGTATACAATGTTCACTTCAAATTATAAAAGAATGTCATCAGTTACTACTTTTTTGTGTTGGGTGCCACTTTATTTCACTTGAAAACTTTATTTTACTTACTACTCATTCTATGCAGAGAAAATAAATCTGAAACTCAAAATTGTCAAAGCTGTAATCATACAATATGCAAAGAAACATAATTACCAAATATGATTACATTTCCTACGCTTGTATGCAGGACACATTTTTCCCCATTATGCACAAAATGATAATATCTGTGAAACTGCAAAACTACCAACTTTTCAAAGAACACATACTATCAACCCTAGTGTGCTAAATCATGTCTGGCTCTTTTTAATCATGTCATGATTTGTCAGTTGAAGAATTGCTAAACTAATGCAAAATTACTGGGGGGAATTCCAGAAGACTAAAGGTTCACTACATCAAAGGTTCACTAGACCAAAGATCCACTAAACAGAAAATCTACTTAGGGCTAGGGTTAGGATTAGGGTTAGATGTAAAATTAGGGTAAGGCTTTAAACAAGGATTAACCTATCTGTAGGGTAGGATCAGGGTCCTTAGCTGATTATTCCTTAGTTTGATGACCTGTGCTATACCTCATTTTTTGAGAGAGAAATAAAGGTGGATTTAATTGGCTCAAATGGTGTGTCAAAGTCAAACTGGGGAGAATGCTATTTACACTTTTAAGGTTGAATAAATCATTTAGGATTTGAAGAAAAAGGACATTTAAGTGTCAGATATAGTCCTTCTGATGTTGTTTCCTGACTTCATACTTAACTATTTCTAATCACAGAAACTTAAACAGTGCCTGGTAAATAATTCTTACAGTTGCAAATTACAGTGTGAAAGATAGTGTGGGGGTTAATAAGGTTCTAAACTATTACAGGAAGAGCACACATCAGAAAAAGGAGCTATAACAATTTATTTCATTTACATTTACCCAACAAGTTAAAACATTGAAAAGCTGTCACTTTTGAAAGTGTGCTGTAAATGACAGATTGTACAGAATACAAGGACAAATTACAGTGCAAACTTTGCATAGTAACATTCCTGCAGCTGTATAAACATCTTGCCATGCTTATTTTATCGAAATGTTTTTTTTTTTTTCTAAAGTGAGAAAATTAGTACCTGAATTAATTACTTTGTTTATTCCCTGTAATGTGATCATCCAAAATGACTAAGATGATTCTTCTTATCCAGACATTTCAAACAAGCTATATTTGTTTATTTTAATAAACATTTACATTATTTACATGAGATGACAAAGATATGACATGCATTCAATTTCTGAATAAGGACTTGCGCAAACAGATAATATAAGATACACCTTTACTGTCCACATAAAATGGAAAATTGCCTTTTTGCGGCAACAGAACAAACAACACTCAACGACAAAATAAATATAAAAATATCAATTACCAAAGAAGAAAAGAATAAAAGCCGAGAATAATAGGAGAGAAAAACACATTAACCCGTTGCATTATTGTTGTAAAACGAAATGCAGTGCGGTACAAATGAAAACCTGTATCTGTTAGTTTTTACCCAGGGCAAGCGAATTCTTTTACCTTAAGGGCAGAAATTATATGAAAGGAAAAGCAGATGGGACGAGTCTTTTAAAATTTTTGAAGTTTTGCATTGGATAAAATCTGCAAAGATACAAGAAATACTAGGGAACAATGATTTGTTGCCACATACACCACCAGCCATTTGAACTACTTTTATCAAATTCTCTTTTGATTCAATAGGAAGCAATCCATAAAAACAAGAAATGTTAAAAGTTAAAATGCTCTGAATAACGGAATGATATAACCAGAATGCAAAAATGCATTGAGGTTTCGATGATACATGTTCTATTCCAAATAATGCCATGATGTCGCATATCTTTCAGTCACTGGTCAAGTGCTATCTTAACATGTTGGAAAAATAATTTTAGGTTCATATTTGATCTTGGGAATTTATTCTTGGGAAAATTTGCATTTTGACTTCCGGTGAACCCATGAGATGATCTTGGGAATTCTTAAAATTTTGCTTTTTGACCCCTGTGACCCCAGATGACCTTTGACCTCCACCAAAAACGAAAGCATTCATATTTTCACTACAACGCATCCACATACTGAGTATAAAATCTATCCAAGCTTCCTACCTGGCCATAACATGTTAACAAGGTTTGCAGTGTTTGACTCCAGTGACCTCAGACCTCCACCAAAAAGTGATAGGTTCATCTTCTTACCAAAACGCATCCACATACCACATATGAAATCTATCCAAGCTTCCTATCTTGAGATACCATGTTAACAAGGTTTTCAGGGTTTGACCCCCAGTGACCTTTGACCTCCACCAAAAACAATAGGGTTCTTCCTCGTACCATAACACTTCTACACACTAAGTATGAAATTCATCCAAGCTTCCTATCTTGAGATATTATGTTAACAAGGTTTTCAGGGTTTGACCCCCAGTGACCCCAGATGACCTTTGACCTCCACCAAAAACAATAGGGCTCTTCCTCTTACCATAACACATCTACACACTAAGTATGAAATTCCTCCAAGCTTCCTACCTTGAGATATCGTGCAAACAAGGTTTTCAGGTTTTGACCCCCAGTGACCCCAGATGACCTTTGACCTCCACCAAAAACGATAGGCTTATTCCTCTTACCATAACACATCGACACACTAAGTATGAAATTCATCCAAGCTTCCTACCTTGAGATATCATGTTAACAAGGTTTTCAGGGTTTGACCCCTAGTGACCCCAGATGACCTTTGACCTCCACCAAAAACAATAGGGTTCTTCCTCGTACCATAACACATCTACACACTACGTATGAAATTCATCCAAGCTTCCTACCTTGAGATATCGTGCACACAAGGTTTTCAGGTTTTGACCCCCGGTGACCCCAGATGACCTTTGACCTCCACCAAAAACGATATGGTTCTTCCTCTTACCGTAACACATCTACACACTAAGTATGAAATTCCTCCAAGTTTCGTACCTTGAGATATCGTGCACACAAGGTTTTCAGGTTTTGACCCCCGGTGACCCCAGATGACCTTTGACCTCCACCAAAAACGATAGGGTTCTTCCTCTTAATATGGGGCATCTATGTACCAAGTTTGAAAACTGTCGGAGTTTCTCTTCTTGAGATATCATGCACACAAGCTAAGCGTCACAAACACGTACACACACACACACACACACATACGCCATCATGACCGCATAGGTTTCTCTTTCATCGAAACCAAAAATTGCACAATTTTAGTATCATCATGAAACTTCTTCAACTTTCTAAGGAAAAACAGACAGTGGTGAGCCTTTGATTCACATATGATGAGAAAAAGTAAGCTTATCATCAATTGCAGTACCCAAACTTTTGTAAGAATGAACTTGTTCTATGTTTCCGTCATTTACAGTAATTGAATTATGGACATGGCTCTTTTTCCTAAAATCGAATACGGACTCCTTTGTTTTCTTCACATTAAGTACTAAGGGATTTCTTTTACACCAGTTTACAAAGTTTTAGATTTTATGGTTGTAGGAATCTAAAGTGTCATTGAATAAGTAACCCGTCCAAACCGTATCATCTGCATATTTAATAACTGAACAATTTTGATCAATACATCTGTAATCATTGGTATAAAGACAAAACAAAACAATGAAACAGATGATCTCATGAATTTTTTAATGAGACATAGTCAAGGTTGTACCATCTAATCCTAACAAGATGCATGCCACAGTATGAGATACCATCTAATGGAATGACAGATCACAGATGTGACTATCTACAGAATTGATGGGTAAAGATTTTAATGACTGGGTGAATATTATAAAACTAGATTTCATAACAATTGTGATGTGAGAACACCTTAATGGGGCTGTTAATACACACGATTGCACACAACTGTACCTCTATTGGCATGTGTGGCGTCAAAGTCACAGCTGCCCCTGGCTGGCTAATATCTGGCATCCAATACTATAATATTAAACCAGAAAGCCAAAAGGCTTAGTGATTCCTTGAGGTATGGATACATTGTAGCAAACATGAATCACCCACATGACAAGCATGATATCCCTCACAGTTATCCTACTTCAGATATCATGTTAACAGGGTTTTCACCTCTTGAAATCTTGTGACCCAACATGACCTTTCACCTTCACTTTAAACAATTGGGATCACCTACCCTATATGGCCATCTACATGCTAAATATGAACAATATATGAACAATCCATAGGCCAAGTATGTGATCCCTCACAGCTATCCTCCTTAAAATATTTTTACAAGGTTTTGACCTTTTGTGACCCCAAATGACCTTGTGACCTCCACAAAAAATGATAGGGATCATGTACCCAATATTAGCAATCCATATGCTACGTATGAGATTCCTCACAATTTTCCGTCTTGAGATACTGTTTACAAGATTTTGACCTTCTGACCTCTCGTGACCCCAAATGACCTTTGACCTCCACCAAATCCAATAGGAAGTATCTCCTCAACTCGAAAAATCCACATGTCAAGTGAGAGATCCCTCGCAGTCATTCTTCCTGATATAGTGTTTACAAGGATTTGACCTTTTGACCTATGGTGACTCCCAATGACCTTTGACCTCCACCAAAAACAACAGGAATCATCTACTCAATACTGGCAATTCACATGCAAAGTATAAGATACCACACAGTTACCCTTCTTGAGATGTAGTGTTTACAAGGTTCTGACTTTTTAACCTCTGGTGACCCCAAATGACCTTTGACCTCCACCAAAAACTATAGGGATCATCTACTCAATGTGATCAAGTAACCCACTTGCTAGTATGAAATCTCTCACACTTGCTGTTCTTGAGATAGAGTGTTTCAAAGTGTTGAACTTTTAACCTCTGGTGACCCCAAATGACCTTTGACCTCCACCAAAATAGTAGGGATCATCTACTCAATATGGGTAATCCACATATGCTAAGTATGAGAGCACTCACAGTTACCCTTCTTGAGATAGTGTTTACAAAGTTATAACCTTTTGACACCTGGTGACCCCAAATGACCTTTGACCTCCACCAAAAACAATAGGGATCATCTACTCAATATTGGCAATTGATTTACCACATATGAGATCCCTCACAGTAACCCTTCTTGAGATATAGTGTTTACAAGGTTTTGACCTTTTGACCTCTGGTGACCCCAAATGACCTTTGACTTCCACCAAAAAAGATAGCAATCATCTACTCAATACGGGCAATTGACATACTACGTATGAGATCCCTTACATTTATCCTACTTGAGATAGAGTGTTTACAAGCAATTTCCAAGGTATTTTCCATTCGACCTCTGGTGACCCTAAGTGACCTTTGACCTCCACCAAAAACAATAAGGATCATCTACTCAATATGGGTAATCGACATACTATGTATGAGATCCCTAAAAGTTACCTTTCTTGAGATATAGTGTTTACAAGGTTTTGACCTTTTGACACCTGGTGACCCCAAATGACCTTGACCTCCACCAAAAACAATAGGGATCATGTACTCAATATGGGCAATCTGCATGGTACGTATGAGATCCCTTACATATATCCTACTTGAGATAGAGTGTTTACAAGCAATTTCCAAGGTATTTACCATTTGACGTCTGGTGATGCCAAATGACCTTTGACCTCCACCAAAAACAATAGGGATCATCTACTCAATAAGGGGTATCTATATGCTAAGTATGAAATCCCTAGATGTTACCCTTCTTGAGACAGAGTGTTTACAAGCAAAGCATCACATACACACATACACACCCACATACATACACACACACTCACTCACATGGCATCACCATCGCATAGATTCGTTTGACTAAACAAAGGAATCAAAAAGAATGTAATAAGTAACAAACACAAGACTGAGAAATTGTATACTGTCAGCTGAGGCCTTGATTTACACACTGATATTCACAACAGAAAAAGTGCATAAATAGTGGGTAACTTCATACAAGCTTCACAGATGTTAAAAGTACAAAGAGCCATGGCAACACTAAGGCTTCCTGTACCTAACAGTTGTGTATACCATACAACAATAACACTCAATTCAATTGGCTTAGGATATGACAGAGCAAGATGCAACTGCAAACAAGACTGGCTCATATGTGCATGAATTGCACTGGCAGATAATATGTTGTGTAATTAGCTTTGTGAATAATACTGTATGTAACGAAGTTCTAATTAGACGGTGGGCCGAAGCCCCAAATTCGCTTGTTTCGTGATCCCTCTCAGGGAAGTACTTGAAAAATAGCTCAAAAATCGTAAAAATATATAACTAAAATGAAATTACATGTTCCCACGTGCAAAAGTTGCATATTTTGTAGATATTAAATGAAATATGAGCCAAAACTTTTAAACATAGCTGTTCACGAACGTGCCTTAAGATTGCGCAAGACTTCGTGTCAGCAACCAATAGCATATCAATTGGAGTACCACATGACCTTGATGGGAATGTAAATATTACGGAATTATGTACAAACACCCGCAATAACACAGTCATGGAACTCTCTCACTTCGCAAGATTCTGTACGTAAAAACTTTAAAAATGGGATGCTTGGAGCTTACTTTTGGGGTTAACTGTGCCCATTTCCAAGCCTGCTGGAAAAAGCCGAGTACCGGATTGCTGTTTGAAAGGATCAGACCTGCAGTGAGATCGTAGCAACTAAGAACATGATGCAGCAATTGTCATGTTCGCCAGTCATTTCGCTAAACCAGTACGTAACGTTACACCTATTGCTAGAACATGGTCTGTTTATTACCGCCTACAGTATACAGAGAGTGCGATACACTCTTCACTATAAAGTATAACGTTCAGAGGGCAGTGGAGAGGAAGGCAGGGACATATCCCCTTCAGTTAAGTAAGTTGACTTTCTCAGTGTATTTAAATGGGAGCAGGCTAATTGCAGAATACCCCGCATATGAAACTCTGTTTGGGAAAAGGTAACGTGACAGATTCAAGGCAAAATTGTTATTGGAAAATGACTGGCATAGATGTTTCTGACTAGATTCCCATACCACTATACGAGGATATGCAGTCAAAAGACTATTTTTGTGAGGCACTCAGCAAATGTTCAGTTTCCCTCACAGTCACAGGCTTACTGTGGTGTATTTGGGAAGCTACAGGGAAACACCATGAAAAATTTGAGGCAGCATCCTGTGTGTAACCTATGAAGGTTTACTTTTCTTTGAGAGGCTCAAAGATATACAGAATTATGGTTGTTTTATAGAGACTGCATAGGTATGCAGTCATAACTGAAATTCTGTCTCGTAGGGGCTACAGGGATGTGCAGTGACTGTGCATGCAGCCAGTGAAAAAACAGCTGTATCTCATGGGGTATTCTGTAATTGTTTGTTTCTAAATGTAAGATGAAATATACAATTTTAACTGCTTAAGGATAGGCGGTGCTAAGCTAGTCTGAAAGAACATTGCCATCATAGCTAGTTGCTGAGCTTCCCAGGCCCTATTCCTAGGCTTGTGCCTTGTGACATCCATGTAACATCTATTGCACAGCCCAGTCTGAGAGCTGTACTGCTAAATGTCTTGGAAGATGCAGATTTTATATCTTCATTTTTCATTACTCCATTTTTATTTTTCAAGTTGTTGAAGTAAAGCTATCATTGATCAAGGTGGTGCATGTAATACTGTATCTAGCCCTTGAACAGGACCCAGCATTATGTTCCCATACTATACACTCCATTTCTAGGGAGTGACTAGAAGGTTTATATGGTCACGTTCAGTGACTAGTAATATTTGAATTGCATGATAATGCAATGCTATTGTGTAGGCTGAGGATGGGCTACCTTCAGACTATAATTTGCCTTAGGCAGACCCAGTAATTACAGTAACTCCCAGGCCTGGTAACTCTGTGGAAAAGTGATTACTGTAAGTGTGTAAAACATTGCACTTTAAAGTGCACAAAGACTGGGCTTTCTGAAAGACCCACTTCTAATTCAATGCTGCATGTTTGTTAATGTCTTTCACTGAGACATAAAAGGCTGGTCAAAGTAAACATTGATCAGTGATGGCAAGTTTTCCTTGCAGGTTATACTGATGTATTACATGGGTTCATAGGCATATATATATAGGCTACCATTTGCAAAGTAAAGAGCAGATTATACAGACTAGCCTTTGACTGATAGTCTGTTTCCATGCATCTATAAACAACTGAAGATAGTAGATTTTATGGAGGGGGTTAAGCAGCTGCCGTCTGACAGATACCAATTCAAATGGGTGTTCCTTTAACTTTTGAGAAATGTGGTAAATCAAGAGTCAGATAAATTTTAATCATAAGCTTATGGGCCCATTTGGTTTGGGAGGAGGGCACAGTTTCTTTTGCCCCAAATCTCTGCATTTTGGGAGTTTTGAAAACTTTCAGTGCACCTCCCCTTCCCTCTCATTTGTCATATCCATATGATTGTAACAATGCTCTGCAGATTTTTTTTTTTTTTTTGATGTTGATATTCAGAACCAGTGTTCATAAAATGTCAAAAACAAGTCTTGGCTGCAAGTAACTGTAGTTTGGAGATTGACCTTTGACAATTTTGGTTAATTGCAGCTTCAGAAGCCGAAACACCTGCTGGGAGTGAAATGCCTAGTGTAGCAAGTGAGCAACCACTTGAGTATGTAAGAAGGAGGGCTCGGTCATGATCTGTTTATATATCATCCTTTTGTACCCATCCAGTTTGAGATTTGAAGAGGGACCATTTGCCTTCAAATATTGGGGACCCTAGGGACTCAAAGATGCCATGATATAGTCATACACTTCAGTAGATGATGTGAAGATGAGATGCTTTCAATTGGTGAAATATGAAGCAGTGAAAAACAATGAAAACCCTCTCAAGACTGGTACTGTAGTATGTTTCGATGGTCATGGTGTACTCCTAGAATCCACCAAGTACTGTGTAGAAATGGCACTCAAAGGGTACTCTTATACAGTATCAATGAAAAAACCTGTAGTTTGTACAGTATAGGAGAGTATCTTTCAGGAAAACTTGCTGGACTGGAAAATATGAGGCACCAGTCAACAAGCGATTGTTATATAATCCTTTTTAAAATACACATGGTCATGAACACTACAGTTTGTTATGTATGTAAGTTATTAATTGTATGGGCAGTTCTTTTATGAGTAAAGGGTAGGTGGAGTTGAGGCTGGATATCTGTAGGAATACTGAATAAATCCAGACACTACTTAACCAGTTTTATAGGCATGGTGATGGTGAAATGTAATAATCCTTGGTGACCTATCAATTCAGCTTGAAGCTCTGCTTGTTAAGGTTTATGTTTTAGGTAGGGTCAGCATGAGGATGGAACTAGGCAGCCTCTGAAGAAAGTAGAGTAGAATAAGACAGTTACTGATTGAGAGAATGTGTTTGGGAGGGGGGGGGTAGTATATTCGGGTCATTCTGGTATTAGACCCTCTACACTTAATGTACATATGGAAATGGAAGGTTACAACCAAGGTTCAATGAGATTGTCTGAAGGTTTTTAAAGCTTCATCATATATTTTAAGAAGTATATAAAAGGGGCTGCTGAAAGGCTAGTAGATAAATGATGTAGAACAATGTTGTTAAGTGATTATTGGTTAAATTTGCATGTTCCTACCATCATTTGTGTAGTGCATCTCATAAGAGATGTTGATATTTTCAAATTTCAGTGAACTAAAATTATTTGTTAACATCAGTTTGGCAATTTGTTTTTATCCTGTAAGTATTGTAACTTCAGTTGCTATGGAAAATTATGCCAACCAACCATTCTCTGAATCCTCACCATTTTGGCAGATTTCTCCAAAAAGTCACAAAAATTGTTTTCTTTAAATACGTACCCTGAAATACCTATTCACATAACTTGAAGCTTTCACTTTCTCTTTATTCTGTGCTTACACTTTCTTTGCGAGGTAAAGTTATCCTTAGCAACCAAGCACTGAAATGTCATTGAGACATTGTCATTTGAGGTGTTTTCTCTTGATTTCTCTGGAAACTTGAAGGTGGAGAAATTTATCGTTCACGCCTACAATTGAGATTTTGCATCTTGTGTTCATTTCCCAGGGCTTAGGCTGCCATTGCTAGGGAAATTTTCCAAGGTTTCCAACCAAGGTGTATGTATTTTTCACGATTATTTCAAAAAGTGTGGATAAATTGTTTTTATTTTAAAGGCGAATGATATTTCTTCTGCATTTTCATAATTGGAAGTTTGGATTTTGTATTTATTCTACTTTTTGACTTCTGTTGCTAGGGAAAATTTTCCCTAACAACCAAAATAGTGAATTTTCATGATAATTTCAAATATTGTGCATAAATTGTTTTCATGTTGTGAGGGCAATGACATTTCTTTTGTATTTTCATAATTGGAATTTTTAGATTTGTGTTTATTCGCTTTTTTACTACTGTTGCTTGGGGAAAATGTTCCTTAGCAACAAAAAAGTCTATTTTTCATGCTAATTTCAAAGCATGTGAATGAATTATTTTAGTTTTTGGAAGGGAAGTGACATTTTTTCTGTATTTTCATAGTTGGAAGTTTATATTTTGTGTTTATTCTGCTTTCTGACTACTGTTGCTAGGGAAAATGTTCCTTAGCAACCCAAAATGTGTGTTTTTCATTATAAATCAAAGGAATATATGCAAATGAGACTTCTTTTGAAAAGAAAGTGGTATCTTTTCTGTTTTCCCATCATTAGAAGTTTGGATTTTGTGTTTATTCTGCTCATAAGCTACCGTTGCTAGGGAAAAAATTCCCTAGCAACCAAAATAGCATATTTCCCGTGATTACTCATAAATGTGCAACTTTGAAAAGTGGGAACATGTAAAATATGTCTTAGGACATCGTTCCCAATGTATCTAGGTCATTTTTAAGTACTTCCCTAGGGGGGACTACGGAAGTCAAGAAATAGAGCACTTTTCGACCATTGGCCCACCGCCTAAATGCACTTTGAAGTATTTGACTAACATGCAAAAGGTTTAAACATTTCTTAGTAAATTTCACTCTGAAATGCCATATATAAACAGGACCACCTCTTTCTTCCAAGTATGCATGCATGCATGCATGCTTGGAGTGACTGTACATACGACTTTTAAGAGACTGTTTTAAACAACTTTCATTACCAATGCCACTATCATCAAGACGCAGGTAAGCCTCTGCCAATGAACTGAAGCCTGTGAGTCCACCCATGGCAGCATATGGTACATCCTGACCCACAGGATGGCCCCTTGCTAGTCGCTCCTCCTTAGTTTCAACAATTGTTTGGTGTAAATAGGCAGGCTGTCCGCAAGTACAGGTGAAGGGACTGCGGAAGGAACCACATTTTCCTTTACCTGAAAATAAGGAAAACATTATTTTAGAAACTGGATTACCATTCTATTATCTAAGAAAGCAACTTACATCCTGCTAATTTTGCCATTTCTAATATGAGGCACTGTCTGGGAACTCAAAAAGTTAGTTTGTGGTGCTGTATGTTAAAAAGTTAGGTACAATGATGTTAATAGTATATGCATTGACATAAGTGCTTATTGTGTGCGGTCCCACAGTAGCTTCCTAACCAAAAAAAAAAAAAACTCTGCTATACTTCATAGTTGATTGTCATAGGAGCAATGACTCATGCCATTGTAGCCAGTAATAAAAACGTACTTCTCAAACCCACTAAAGGAATCAATTTTTGGAACCAGTTGGTGTGAATCAACTGTTTACGTTTCACTCAGCTATATATGGTCTTTACAGCTTGTGTCGTAATACAGTCCATCCCTTGGCAATCAGTGTAATGGAGGCAAAAAGGGGATGAGCTGCAGCCATTTTCAGTGAAATCACTTCCTCATGATCTGCTCATGGCGCATTTCCTTCCCTATAAAGAAGTTCACCCGACACCCCATCATAAAAAAGACTAGGTGGGGAGATTAAATTTTACCCAACTTCCTGCTTAAGTCACTCAAGCATGCTTCAAGAGACTACTATGTAAACAATGAGAGAGTTGATCCACATAGAGATGTGGGTCTGTGTTTGTCCTGCAAATGCATGCAAGGGTGAGAGCATACATACATACATACATACATACATACATACATACATATATACCGACTTTCATATAGCGCAAATTCCATATGATCAATGCGCTTACCAAAACAAGAAAAATCGATGCCAACAAAATATCAGTCAATTAAATAGGTAAGTCTTAAGTTGTTTTTTGAACAGTGTAACAGATTTCGAATGCCGTATGTGAAAGGGAAGAGAATTCCATAACACAGGGCCAGCAATAGAAAAGGCACCATCACCCCCTACTCGCTTTTTGGAAGAAGGTATCAGGAGTAGGGTCCCATCCATTGCAGACCTGGTAACAGGACCATATAAACGTGAGGTTTTCCTGTGAAGCATACTAGAGAGATAAGTCGGAGCAAAGTTATTCAAACATTTGTAAACATATAAACAAAATTTAAATTGGATTCTTTCACGAATAGGTAGCCAGTGAAGGGCACGCAGAAGAGCTTTCGGACTATCTAATCTAGCTGCCGAGAAAATAAATTTAGCACAACGATTTTGCAAGGATTGAATGCGATTAAGGTCATTTGATGACGCACCATACAAAAGGGCATTGCCGTAGTCAAAGCGTGAAAGGAGAAAAGCACGGACAACAGAATGACGAGTCTCTTTATCAAGATAGCGACCAATGCGAAATAAATTTCTAAGATGATAATTACAAGCTGAGACTAGGCTGTTAACATGTTTTGTCATTTTAAAGTTTGAATCAAATATAATACCTAGATTACGAATTTCACTGGAGGGGTTGATATGACAAGATCCAACTTCCAGTTGCAGTTAAGGAAGTTTTTGGAGACTTTGTTTTGTGCCAGCTATAAAAAACTCAGTTTTGTCATTATTTAATTTGAGCTTATTAGAATTCATCCACCAAATAATGTCAGAAATACAGTCCTGCAATTTATGCAAGGCTAGTTCCGCCTCACCCGTTATGTTAGGATTGAAGGATACATAAAGCTGAGTGTCATCAGCATAAGAGTGAAAATTGACATGGTTTTGCATTATGCTACACATTGGTTGAGTATACAATACATACAAAAGAGGCCCCAAAACTGAACCTTGTGGTACCCCACATAACAACCTACCATGATCAGAAGAGACACCATTAATGTTCACATAACATGTTCTGCTTTTCAAATAACTTGTAAACCACCGAAGTACATTTCCAGTAATACCAAAGTTATCATGAAGACGGTGTAGTAGCAAATCATGATCAACTGTATCAAATGCTGCAGACAGGTCAAGAAGGGCCATGAAAACTACCTCCCCCCTGTCTACAGCATTCAACACATCAGACTTAACCTTTAGCAATGCAGTTTCAGTGCTACAGTTTGACTTATATTAAAGCTGACTGGTACATGTCATCCAAGTTATTCGCTTGAATATGAATCTTAAGTTGCATTGCAACAACTTTCTCCAAAACCTTGGACTAAAACAATATATTAGACACAGTAATTCTTAAGAATATTGCGATCAAGAGATGATTTCTTGAGTACAGGGGATATAACAGCGCTACCAAGCAATTTTGGGAAAATACCGGATTCCAGTGATTCATTAACCAGAAAGCCAAAAGGCTTAGTGATTCCTTGCCATATTGATATATTGTAACAAACATGAATCACCCACATGACAAGCATGAGATCCCTCACAGTTATCCTACTTGAGATATCATGTTAATACGGTCAAACGCTTTTGAAATCTTGCAACCCAAAATGACCTACATGCTAAATATTAACAATCCACAGGCCTAGTATGTGATCCCTCATAGTTATCCTCCTTGAAATATGTTAACTAGCTCTTGACCTTTTGTGACCTTAAATAGCCTTCGACCTGCACGAAAAATAGTAGGGATCATCCACATGTCAAGTGTGAGATCCCTCACAGTTATCCTTCTTGAGTTATCATGTTTACAAGGTTTTGACCTTTTGGCCTCTGGTGACCCTACATGACCTTTGACCTCCACCAAAAATAATAGGGATCATCTACTCAATATGGGCAATCCACATGCTAACTATGAGATCCCTTACAGTTACCCTTCTTGACATATAGTATTTACAAGGTTTTGACCTTTTGACCACTAGTGACCCCAAATGACCTTTGACCGCCACCAAAAACAATGGGGATCATCTACTCAATATGAACAATCCACATGGTGAGTATGAGATCCCTCACACTTATCCTTCTGGAGATATCATGTTTGCAAGGTTTTGATGTTTTAACCTCTGATGGCCCCAAATGACCTTTGACCTCCATCCAAAAACAACAGATTATCTACTCAATATGGGCAATCCACATGCTAAATATGAGATCCATCACAGTTACCCTTCTTGAGATATCATGTTTACAAGATTTTGATCTTTTGACCACTAGGGATCCCAAATGACCTTTGACCTCTACCAAAAACAATAGGGATCATCTACTCAATACAGACAGTCCACATGGTAAGTATGAGATCCCTCACGCTTATCCTTCTGGAGATATCGTGTTTACAAGGTTTGATGTTTTGACCTCTGATGACCCCAAATGACCTTTGACCTCCACCAAAAAAAATAGGAATTATCTTCTACATATGGGCAATCCAAATGCTAAGTATGAGATCCCTCACAGTTATCCTCCTTGAGAAATAGTGTTTACAATGTTTTGACCTTTTGACCACTGGTGACCCCAAATGACCTTTGACCTCCACCAAAAATAATAGGGATCATCTACTCAATATGGACAATCCACATGCCAAGTATGAGATCCCTCACAGTTACCCTTCTTGAGATATCATGTTTACAAGGTTTTAATGTTTTGACCTCTGGTGACCCCAAATGAACCTTTGGCCTCCACCAAAACAATAGGGATCCATCTACACAACATGTGTAATCGACACGCTAAGTATGAGATCCTCAGAGTTACCCTTTTTGAGATATCATGTTTACAAGGTTTCGATCTTTTGACCTCTGATGACCCCAAATGACCTTTGACCTCCACCAAAAATAATAGGAATTATCTTCTACATATGGGCAATCCAAATGCTAAGTATGAGATCCCTCACAGTTATCCTCCTTGAGAAATAGTGTTCACAATGTTTTGACCTTTTGACCACTGGTGACCCCAAATGACCTTTGACCTCCACCAAAATTAATAGGGATCATCTACTCAAAATGGACAATCCACATGCTAAGTATGAGATCCCTCACAGTTACCCTTCTTGAGATATCATGTTTACAAGGTTTTAATGTTTTGACCTCTGATGACCCCAAATGACCTTTGACCTCCACCAAAAATAATAGGAATTATCTTCTACATATGGGCAATCTAAATGCTAAGTATGAGATCCCTCACAGTTATCCTCCTTGAGAAATAGTGTTTACAATGTTTTGACCTTTTGACCACTGGTGACCCCAAATGACCTTTGACCTCCACCAAAAATAATAGGGATCTTCAACTAAATATGGAAAATCCACAGGCTAAGTATGAGATCCCTCACAGTTACCCTTCGTGAGATATCATGTTCACGAGGTTTTAATGTTTTTGACCTCTGATGACCCCAAATGACCTTTGACCTCCACCAAAAACAATAGGGATCATCTACACAATATGGACAATTCACACGCTAAGTATGAGATCTCTCACAGTTACCCTTCTTGAGATATCATGTTTACAAGGTTTTGACCTTTTGACCTCTGATGACCCCAAATGACCTTTGACCTCCACCAAAAATAATAGAAATCATTTACTTAATATGGGTAATTCACATGCTAAGTATGAGATCCCTCAAAGTTACCCTTCTTGAGATATAGTGTTTACAAGGTTTTGACCTTTTGACCACTGGTGACCTCAAATAACCTTTGACCTCCACCAAAAACAATAGGGATCATCTAATCAATATGGGCAATAAACATGGTAAGTATGAGATCCCTCACATTTATCCTTCTGGAGATACCATGTTTACAAGGAATTTCCAGGGTATTTACTATTTGACCTCTGGTGACCCCAAATGACCTTTGACCTCCACCAAAAAGAATAGGGATCATCTACTTAATATGGGCAACCTACCTGCCAAGTATGAGATCCCTCGAAGTTACCCAACTTGAGATATCGCGTTTACAAGGTTTTCACCTTTTGACCTCCTGTGACCCCAAATGACCTTTGACCTCCATCAAAAACAATAGGGATCATCTTCTCAATATGACCAACCCACACACCAAGTATGAGCTCAGTCATAGTTACCCCTCTTGAGATATCGTGTTTACAAGCAAAGCGTCACACACACACACATACATACACCCATACACACACACACACGACATCACCATCGCATAGATTCCTTCTTACTTTGGCAAGGAATCAATAATACGTGAGAATATTGGTAGAAAAACATCAATGGTGTCCCGCAACAACCACGTTGGGATTGGGTCCATTACGCTAGACTTCCTATTACAACCTGTTATAATCTTAGAAATTTCATCAACAGAAACCATGGAAAATTCAGAAAATAATTCAAAATCAGCATTAGTCTGAAAAGCACCATCATTAGAACTACCTGCCCTAAAACTACTAGCAGGGTGTGGGCAATCATTAAACCCTTCCCACAGAGCAAACTGTGTGGTCAACTTCTTATCTTGTGTTTGTTGATGTTGTTCATTCAAGCAAAGAGAGAAGGGGACAGACCATCAATACTGAGGGGTAAGATTTCAGCATGTGTTTTGCTGTGGCTATCTGCATCATGCTGCAAAATAGTACATTAGCTTTAGGCATGTATAGCTTCCAAAAACCCATCAGTTGAGGGACTGGACAGGAATTTCCAGTTGAATAATTGACTATAAATGAGTCATGTCCTTTCACAACCAAGTCAGACAAATATTAAGCTATCAGTTTGTGTGCCCAATAACTAACTAATCCTACAGGCTTCTCAGTCTCTTTGTGTAACTTATTTTGTTCAGTAATCTCTGCAGTCACTCTTTCAGTTCCCTGAGTTCAGCATGTTTACAGAAGAGATTCAGCATTTAACTCAGTGTGTTTGCAAGAGAGATAAATTTAGTTACAGTGAGCTGAGGTACACTGGACAGAAACATAACAGCCAAGTTCGTGTCATGCAATTAAAATAATTACATAAAACCCAGGCTTTTAATGTCATAACACAAAATATCAGTACCTTTCTACTTTATGAGGCCAAACTGAACAATTAGTGCTAGAACTTATACAAGACAACTAATTAGCTGATAGCTTCACCATACATGCCATGACAAGGCCCCTTACAGAAACACACACTTCTAAAAACCCGATATACGGGCCTTTAGTCGGGTTTTCAGCACAATGTTTACTCTGGAGTTACCACCTTCAGCACATATGCAGAGATGCTTATCAGGCTTGTGTAAACAAGCTATGTGGTCATGCACTGCTTTTCTGTGTACATAGTACTTTTTTGGAGAAAAATAATCAGCTAATGAAGGATAAAAATTGCTGACATGAATTGGAAGTATAACTGGACAGAGGCCTCAGGTAATAAGCATTTCATGCATGGCTGCACAATTTCTGTCAAAATCCCTAAGGGGCAGTGCTTGACATGTACTTTTAGCAAAACACTTGGAGTTTATTTGTAGACTACCAGGCTACACCAAAGTTGTCCAATCTGTGGCCTAAACACCACAGTGTGGATGCTCCAGCAGGTCCCATACCACAGGCTAACTTAATATTCAGACATTTTTTCCTTTAAAAAATTCTTAAGGGCCAGAAATTCAAGGTCAGTGTCACTGCTAACCATCATAATCTAGTCAACTATTTATCTGCATATCAGCATATCATGAAGAAAGTTTAAGGTAATGAACAACTTTTATGAAGAAAAATGAAAACATAATTCAAATGAAGAAAAAATTTGTTTAACTTTTGGCCCCCTTGAAACACACTCACTGTCTCACTTTTCTATTTATTAAGATAGCTTGCATACTAGCTGTATTGACAGCACTACATCAGATTACCATTCTATTATCTAAGTGAACAGCTTACATGCGGCTAATTTTGCCATTACAAGTATGATGCACCTTCTGAAAACTCAAAATCCCGTGGTGTGTCTGTCTGTTTTCTGACTTAGTTTATTGGAGTATGAGTCATCCTCTCACACCTAGCTCTCCCCTCTTTTCTGCACTGAAAAGGTTGTGTAGTGGTGCATGTCTAATCTCAAACAATAGTCTCTGTAGTATACAGTACCTTGCAAGCCAAGTAGTTAATTAGGTGATATCACCCTTACTCAAATTGCCCACCACTGAACAGTGCAAAACCCGCATTTATGGGGGAAAAGTCGGGATTTCACATGATGTTCACACCAGCAAATTATAGCCTAACACTTGGAAATATCACTAAAAATATGCAAAAACCTGATAAACGTCCCTAAGGCTGTAATCTGCAGGTGCAAACATCAAGTAAAATCCCGACTTTCCCCCCAGAAGATTGGGTTTTGCAGCGTTCAGTGAAAGGCGATATCACGTAATGTTCTACTGGTTGATAAAAAGAGTTGTGGTCAATAGTGCCTGGAAGCTTGATTGCTCAAGAGATTAAAGTACAGATAAAAACTCTAGGGCCATATGTGGAGAGAGCTGCATGTCAAGTGCAACATATGGCCAATGGGTCCTCTATAGTGACATGTATACCATATTACCACTGTGATAGGTGAAAATGCAAGCAACTCTAAAATGGTTTTCTGTTAAAAATATTTGCATCTTTCAATTGTGTCTTCAAGCTAGCTGGACAGATGCTTCAACTGAACTGTACATTCACAGGTTAAACTAGGAATGTAACAGTTGACCACTTTTAGGAAAGCCAATGCCTCATGTGAGCAAATCACTGCTCCAAAGTTAAATGTAACTTGTACCGTCACGGTCCATCCTCTCACCCACATACCCTTTGCATCATCAAGCCAAAAAGACATTAGTCCAAGTTCACAGGCATACAAAACTGAATTTCACCATTAATTAAACCAGAATGCACAAACCTTTCTTTGATTCTTTGCACTACAGACATGAGCTTTTTAAGTAGAAGCTATGCCCTTATGCCAAACATGTTCTCAGCGAAAACTTCCATCAATGTCATGCAGCCTCAGATTACAAGTATAAGAAGTAGGCTACAAATTTATTATTGAACAAGGTCTACATGAGGCTAGAATTCAATAGGAGAATTTAGCCATCAGGCGAGTTAATAGTTCTTTATTTTTCACCCCGGAAAATGGCCTTTTCCCGGGGAACTTTGGATAAATGAGCCTATTGAATTATAGTGGCATGACACTACAGCCAGAATTAGGTACACTAAATCAAAGGTTTTCTTGATCCAAGGCTTATAATAGACATGAGAAGCACTAAAAATGACCCCTAACCTAATCTTTATCCTGATCCTTATTCAATTCTATTCCTAATCCCTAGTACAGCATACTTTATCAAAAATGGTGGTCCACATGGTCACTCAGGCAATCATTGTTAATTAAGCACTCTAGGTAATACAACTTTATGTCAGTTAATGTCATGTTTGCAGCATCAGCTAGGTCAAAGATTGAGAAGGGGATGAGGGCCAGCTAAAATACAGGTTTTCAACAACATCCTTCTATGCACTATCTAGTCCCACTAGTGAAGATTTGTGTAAACCAGAAAGCTTAGGATTAGTGATTCCTAGCCACATGGATAACAGTTCAGTTCTGTCGTTCCAAGTTAAAGAGCAATATTGCGTTTGAAAAGATATCACAAAATGGCATTAATGTAATCCCATTGTGGTCTTTTCCCCTCTCCAAACATGAATCACAAATAACTTGCAGCAGATCAACACTAATGTCACAAAATATGGGCAAAAAGACGCAACAATGTTGTGATCAAAACAGCTCATTATCCAAGGATAAACCTCGCCCACATTGCAACGTTTTGTATTGTTGCATATTCAGAGCGGTTACATGGGGTCATATTTACACCCATTACACAATATGTGTTGACCTTGCTAACCCTGTGCTTCATGCTCTCAACACAACAAACTATCACAGCAGTTTCCGGACGGCCTGTGCAGTACTGTGGTGTATTGCTGCCCACCCTGGGACATGCAGTCCATCGCTCTGGTTCACCATACAGTTCACCTCTCACACAGTGAGCACTATTCACAGGCCGTTACAAAAATGGTATTTCATCCATGGAAGTACTACCTCTTAGGAGCAGCTCCATGATCTGTTGAACAGTTGAAGGATATTTCATGTTTTTCGAGTGGCATATCACAGGTTCGTAGTTTTCGTTTTCTACTAGGGCGTAAACCGACAGTACCAGTTAAGCACCAGAAATCTCTTTTACATTCCACTCTTTCGACAGCGAAACAACCTGCTAAGGACCAAGGGCTTCAGTTCGAATTGCAGTAGCCTACTTTGTGAATAGTATACAAGGGAGGTGGTAAAACCCTGTAGTATACTTACTGTGGTTCAATACAGACAATGTAGCAATAATTCTCAGTAGTTCGTAATTTAGGCCTATGAACATTTTGCACATGCCGTAAAAGGCATCTGTTATTGTCTGATGTACGTGATAAAATGGATTTGATTGGTGGATTTCAAATCAGGGGTGAAGAATGTGTGGTTCTGCATGCATAATTGTTTGGGTGAACAGATTTATCAGTTTTCACAAAAAGGTTGATTACTTGTTAATCAGTGCTCACTGGGTAGAATTGCTTTCCCTGTTACCTCTCTTTCATCGAAAGGGACCTGACCATATGTAAAAGAGGATAGGTTGAATGACAAGTCTTACAAATGCAATATTTTCCTTTAACACATGCAGTGTGACCTTACTGTGTATATACCTGAAGAGTTAAAAATCTATGTTTTAGGCACTCATCTGCTCAGAGATCCAGACCCTATTTTTGGAACCATAAACTGTATCTTTTACCTAATCCAATAAAATGTGGTCTCTGCCTACAAAGGTGATTGATTCCTGGTGATATCTCAGCCCTTCTTTTAAGTAATGAGGACTTCCAGTACATGTACCCTATGCAAAAGATTTAACTGTGGAATGAGATGACATGTCAATTTCACCAAAAATAGTGGTTATGCATTCATCATAAAGTACTTACATCCCAAGTATGAAATTTGTAACGTTTTCTTCCATGCAATTATTATGTTTATGCTTTCAAAATTTCACCTCTGGTCACCTCAAATGACATTTGACGTCTACAAAAAAATTACATCGATCATCCATCCACCTGATGTTGGCCGGCACCCAACAGACATATATGACATTAACACAAGAGTTCCCTTTGTGATATCATATTTACAATATTTTTGTAGTTGAACTCCAATGAATGCACCTTTCACCTCTGCAATTAACTTTAAAGAGACTATCTACTCAATGTGGGGCACACATATGTCACAGACACTATAAACATAACAACCACTGTGAAAATAATTAAACATGGTTAAAACCCTTGCAGAATCCACCACAAAAATTCACCATGTTGAAAACACTAATTGACAATCCATGAAAAGAAAATTACCAAAGTGAAATTGTAATCAGTTGCTAGTTGTGGTTTAACCTCAAGTCAAAGCACAGACATTACCTACTCCTGAGTCTATTTTAGGAAAAAACAAGACCTCTATTACAACAGCTACTTAGACTCCTGAGTTAGATGTAGTCAATTCAAGGACAATATGGGACATCCACACACCAAATATGACGTCTTTCACTATAACTTGAGATATCATGTTTAAAAGCAGTTTTAAAGGTATACATCTGACCTATGGTAGCTCAACATGACCTTTGACTCCCACCAAAACCAACAGGCTAATTCACCTTAATATGGAGTACTTACATACCAAGTATGAGATATCATACAAAGAGTTTATGTTTTTGAAATATTATGTTTTACACAATTTTCACATGTGCACATACAGTATACAACATTGCCATCACATAGATTCCTTTTGCTGCCAGCAAGGAACCAAAAAGTGAGGTATGAAGGGCCCTTGAAGCAACATTTACTGTATGAAAAACTGACAAATTGATCATCTCCAAAGAGTGAGTGGGGGGATACATGTAAGATTTCTGCCTAAATATGTCAAATACAGAACTCTGTCCTTATTTTGATCAACTACTTGTTTACTACAAGCAGAAATGTCTTACCAGCTGCATACAACCAATAGAACTAGCAAAAACTAAGTCTCTACAGGGGATGGGGTAGAGGGATGGAAGACAAAGGAGGATGGTAAAATTCAGAAACTACCCTTTACATTAATAACTAACATTTTTTACACAAATGGCCTTCTGCTTCTTCATGATCTTCACTAGTGTGCTTGCACTGACATCTGACAGATTGGCTCCCATTGAGAGGGACAAACTCATAGGTGGAACAATGGCAGCTCTTCACTTTGCAAGGAAGATGGATAGGTCGTTTTGTGGGTAGCACTTGGAAATCAGTCTTGTGTTGTTTATATCTGTGGCAAGAAAGTAATATATCTGATTTGGCACAGAGTAGTTTTCACTTTAGCTTTATTTTCTGCACACAAAGATGAGAAAAATTTGACAATAATATTTGTACTTCTTAAGCACCAAAGTCTAGACAAATCCTCATCAAGAAGGCCAGTACCCCACATATCATTCCTGCTCAACATACTGTAAGTATTAACATTCCTTTGCAACATGTTCTCTTGAGTATAAAGGCCAAAGATAAACAGTGCAAAGTAACAAATAAGTTATTTTACCTGTATGTGTCTTTATTTACATCTGGGTGACATTAAAAAACAGAAAAGAATTTTGCCCATGGATAGAATTTAAACTATATGTATCAAGGGAACAAACCATGAATCCTTAGACCACAAGTTTAATGCATAAACTAGCATTACACTCTCTGAACCCTTACCGTTGTCAATGCAAATTTGATGTTAACCATGCAGAATGCACCCCCCCCCCCCAAAAGGAAACTAATGATGCCTCATCCAATATGGTGTATTTTTCTTCCCTTGGATAATGAGGAACATGTCCAACCCAGCTATGCAAGCCTAAGGAATCAGGTCCAGGGATAAGGATACTAGTTACACATTCCAAACAAGTTTTGCACTGGCTGGTACAGCCAACTTGATCTGCACGTTTTCAAGTTTCCTGTTGGCTGAGGAACGCTATAACCTATCACAAATGTACTTGTACAAGCATATAAAGTTTTCTGTCACTGTGTACATGTACACAGTGAATGCATTCCAGCACAAAGTATAAAGAGCTTTAGAGGCAAATCTGTGACACAAGCTTCACGTACTATTACACTTCATTAATTTCAAACACATCCAAAAAATGTAACCATACAGTCAATCCTGAAGTCAGCTTGGAGGAAAACCATGTAATGAAATGAGACAGTTGCCAGAGTGAGAGATAAGAAGGTTAATGTTAATGTTACTGTGATCTAGCTTAGCTAACTTTTGCCCCATATTTTCCTAGGGCTCATTATTTGTCATGAAGACCATATAATTCCAGGTCAATATTCTGTTTACTATTCAGGCTTTAAATGTTGGTGATGCACTTAGTGGTCCCAGCTCGAATGTACGCAATTAATGTAGGTTTAGTTTTCATGGGAGTCTATGGATCATCATGTCACCAAGGTTTGCACAATTGGTTACTTTCATCTTCATAATATTGATTGTAATCATGAACATCTTGCTCACGATGCTGCATGTTCTCTTGTCGATGCTTTCATTCCAGTCACATCAATTCTTGTAATAGTCTTCTGCATGGTCCCCCTCCTAGTTAATTAAGAAGCTATAACATGTTCAGAATTCTACTGCCAGAGTTATTCTGTGTCTAAGAAATTTGAGCATATTACTCCAGCTCTCATTCAGCTACACTGGTGGCCGGTGGAGAGGTGGACGTACATATTCACTTTTAAAGTATATTGATTGTTTTTAAGTGTTCTGAATAAAATGGCCCATAAGTACCTTGAAGAAATGATTGAAGAGCCAACCAATGTTTGTTATCACCTAAGATCTCATGACAATTTCAAACTCTTCACCCCCAGTTCTAAATGCACAACTCTGGGTGGTAGTGCCTGTATATGCTCCACAGCTTTAACTTGGAATCCCCTTGCAGCTTCATTCAATCTCAGCACAGCCTTGCTGTCTTTAAACAAAATCAGAAAATTCATCTTTTCACTATATTTTTAAGCAATAACTCCTAATTGTACTACTTTTATCTATTTCTGTATTTTTGTAGTCACTATACACTGTGTGCATTTTTATCTGTGTCACTTTTTTAATTCTTAACTGTGCTCTCTGTATTTTTTGTAAAGTATTTTAGAATGTTTGTTTAACAGATTTAACACTTCATAAGTAAATGAATAAATTTCAATTTGTAATTGTAAGCAAGTTGACGATCATTTCATTGTAACGATATAAGTGGCAGGTAAGCACTCCACATTTGGTATTTTCACATTGAATGTGCTATTTGAATGACCTAGGAACAGAGTATTTTAATACATACTATTAACATGTCCCACATGTTTAAACTCAGTTTGTGTTCTACTAACCTTCTTAGCATGTGGTAATGTGCATGGTGGACCAACACATACATAAATATCTACTTTTCCATACAGAGCTGCATACAGGGACAGGGCATACTGTTCATACAGTTACATCATACAGACCCTTCAGCAGGGTAATCAGGAGATAAATATATTGTATAGGTACAAGGAATACAAGGGGAAAAATCCATCAGAGGAAATGCCTATTAGCCAGGACTGAGAAAAACTCCAACCACAACTAATCCTCTCAGCAAATTAACTGTGTAAAACAACTTCCTGGTAGGCATAAACCTCATCTTGACTCCTGAGAACTTGTAATGTTGAAGGTCATTCATGCATGACACACTGGATAGCTGTGCTGGACCTGAATGGGAGAGTCTCCCCAACAGTTGTGAGGAGAAATCCAATAAGCAAACACATCAATAAGGTGTCCTGATCCTGCTTACCCGAGTTGCCATTCACAGACAGGGTTAGAGTAGGTAATGGTAAATACCTGTCATGCTCTTCCTAATAGCTAACATACAGTACAGCATCTGCTACACCACTAGTATGTAAATCACATTCACAGCAATTTCCCTTCTCATGACTAAGGAAAATGGGATTTGTTCCAAACAGTTCATAGGAGGCTACATACTAGCTACATACAAATTCAGTGTGATTAAAGCATGGAAGTACTTCTTCTGAGGAAGCACTTCCATGATTTAAGTAATAAGATTTCTGAATTAAGAGTACTGTACCTGTGCTGACAGAAACAAGGTGTCTCTGGACCAATCAATTTGCAGTCCATTCCATTTGGCGAGGTCCAGGAAACAAATAAGCGATTTTTCAAACGTGCTGGTAATACATTCTTTTTATAATCTGCATATTCTTCAGGTGTGAACAGTTTGCCATTGTCATCATCACCAACAATCCTGACGGGAAAAAAGGAAAAGAACTTTATTGTCCATCAGTCAAATATTACTGTTCACCACTTAAAACTAAGTCTTTATAATAAAGATCCAAAAATTTCTTTGAAATTTCCTTGTGTCTGCAGCTGGTGTCAATGACTCTATCATCTTTTGTGGAGCTTATGGTACACTCTGCTGTAACTGGACTTTCACTGAAATAACAAAACTGTAGATACCATAATGTATATCTACCATGAGACAGAGATACATACATACTGTACTTACAGGGTAACACTGGGTTATGAAGAGGGAACGGTAAAGAACACATGATTGAAGGGTACATGCATGGGGGAGTGGAAAGGTGACTTTCCCACCATACTGCTAGAAAATAGAAATCAGTAAGAGGTTTTAGCAAAGGTACTCTACAAAAGTGCCAATTCCTAGGATTGCTTTATCCAGGCTTTAGAAATATAGGAGGTTTCATAGGAAGGATACTGATGAATATATAGGGTTTTATAGGAATTTTCCAGGAAAACATAGAGTAAATATAGGAATGTCATACACTAGCTGTTCTAATTATCTTCAAAATTCCTCAAAGTTGTGGATAAGGAAAGCATGGTACCTTAGGAAACTAATGAACTATACTGCTTAAATGATACAAATGTGATTAACAGTATCACAAGTGTGGGCTATGTGGCAGAAAAGTGTGGTTCTACCATCAACATGGAATTAAGAAAACCACCTAAATATTTTGGTGGGAGGGAAAGAGGAAATCCCCTGAAGGTGGTGTATTTGCATATTTTGACCCCGGAATATAGTATCCATAAATCTTATTATTTGTGCATACCAAAAAGGCACCAAAATGTGCAATATCAGAAGAGGAGTACACAGAATGGATGGGTAGTTAATGTGGACAATAAACTGTTGCTTATATCCTACTGTAAGTACACAGACAGAATTCACCTCAGTTCCAATACTAATGGGGTTGAGGTGAGGAAATTTTTGAATTTTTTGCTGCTTAAATAACAGGAAATGGTCTCTCAATACAACATTTTGCTATAAACTATACACAGTATTGCTAGTCAATCTTGATATAAAGTGTGACACATGGGTGATGATAGTCAGCCCCAGATCACAGGCCTACATAAGACAACTGTATGGTTGCTGTGAATACCTTCCAAATCACTTTCCCAGTTTCATAGCCAGAACTTTCTCATGGGGGCCATGCAGTTTATTCTGTGATTACCAACATGGGGAGGGGTCTCAGGGGAGGGGGTTCCCCTCCCCTTTGAATGATTGGGTGTACTTACATGCAATTTGGTGCTAAATATGATATCTTTTTGAAGTAAAATTTATTTTCAAAATTAGATTTTAGGTTACTAAATTAAAAGAAAAAAATCAGCATTAGGGAAGAAAAGTGGGCATGGCCCAATGGTCCCTCAACCTAAAATACCACTGCTCACTTTGAATCTGTACAACTTGGCAGAACAGTGTAGTCCACATATGTCAAAATGCCTACAGTGTGCAAAACTGTCTGTGCAATTAACATACTTTACATCTAAAATCTCAATTGAGGCAATTACATGACAAAATCAGGGAGAGGGCAACTTGGCAAGTACCGCTGCTTGTCAACAATGATGGGCACTGCAGCACCAGACCCATACATGGATTAAATTTTCCACTTTGGTCTGTTGGACAAATTGATGTGGCATCCAGAGACCTACCACAGAGCTTCTAGTGGAGTTTAGGGAAAACCTCCTTAGAGATCTGCACATTGTAAACTTGTAAACATTACAGTGAGATTCTTAATTTTCTCAAAGCACTAAGTTCTTATTCTTCAGGGGAAATTTTTAATTATACAACACTTTGGACAATCAACTGATCAAATGGTTAACAAAGTTTGAGGAAAGATGGCAGATGACAGGGAAAATATTGGTATTTCAAACCATTGTCTACAATATTTTGAATGAAAGAATCAGTTATATTGCAGACCAGCTATCTGAGCATACAAAGCATAGGTAAGAGTTTTAAAAAGTGGGAGACTGCATGATTACAGGGGATGCCAGGCAAAAGGCTCTAATCCACCCCTTACAGTACCACTAAAATTCCTTCAAAGAGATGAAATCATAGAGTACTTAAAATCACAGGTGTGAGAGTGGAACACTTATGGGTGATCAAATAATTGTGTTCATTAGTGCCCAATGCTGTTTCATATGAGAATATTTCTGAATCCTATAATTGGCCATTGTGTACCTGCATCTAATTGAGATACTTGGCATCTATACACTGCTACCTGTCTAAATTTAGCCACTCTGAGTCTACAAAACTATCTTGGAAAAGAATACATCTGAAATTTTCACTCCAAAACACCATATAAAAGAAAAACATTTTTTTGACAAGATCAGAAAAATATAGGAGAATATAGGAAAACAAGCCCAAAATCATACAAATATAGGATTTTTTGAAATTTATAGGAAATTATAGGAAATACACGATCACTATGAAGCCTGTTTATCTCCCCACCTGTAACAGTAAATCCCTTTTGTGAACAAGTTAGCTAGCTCCCTTGACCACAGACTCTTTAAAGGGTTGTAGCCTTTGTTAAGAGATAAAGTCATGGACTTAAAATTACTAACAATTGTGTGCCATTGCAATACAATACCCCTATAATTATGTTTGTCTCAAGTTACCTGCACAGGGCCTTCACCAATAAGAGTAAAGATGAACAGTCATCAACCAGGAATGGCTTAAACTTTGTATGCTTTTCTAGCATTATAATATGGAGAACACTTTTATTCCATTTCATCACAGAACATTGCCTTTGATTAGACAATCATGGAAAGGAAGAGTTTCAACTTTTATTAACAAGAATATGCAAAATTTGGATCTTTACTGAAGAAAATTTGAAAATTTTGGAGTTTTATTGTAGAAAATTTGAAAAATTTGGGTTTTTATTGACAAAAACTGGAAAATTTTGGGATTTTTGTGAAGAATATGTCCTTCCTAAGTGCAAAATCAACCAGAACATTGGGGCACCTGACTGTCATTAAGATTACACATTTTATTTTATTGTACGCATTAAGGATCCCCAACAAAATTGGAAAATTTCCAAGAGGGCATGGTCCCCTATGCTGCCCCACAAATGGCACCACTCCTGCAGTGTGGCAGAATATTCTGCAGTCTTTCAGATATTATTACAGTTATTCTAAAAAGGAATCCTTTTCTGTCCAACTCACCTGTGGTACTCTAAATATGCATCTACAGCTTCTGCAGAACCAGGTCCAAATTTCAGATTGTACTGGTCTCCCATTTTCGCTTGGCTGAGGCTTACCCTTAGTTCCTAACCTACAGTCAAGAGTTAATGGCACTGTTAGTATAGTTCGGACATGGCTAGGCCTAGTCCTCAGTAAAGGACTGTGTATGGTTGTTCACCAAGAGCTCACTGTATACCAGGGATGTAGTACTCGAGACCGGTTTTTCCCGGTCTCCATCTCGGTCTCCGCACCATGTGGTCTCAGTCTCAGACCCTTGTGGTCTGGGAATCTTTTCCGGTCTCACTTTGAGACCAGCTAAAAAAACTTGTCGTCCTTTTTCTTTTCATTTTTTGAAGTAAACTCATTTATTTCAAACTATTTTTTAAGTTCATTTACTTTCACTGAAAAAGTAATTCATTCATTGAGAAAAAATCGTTCACCCAGCGAGTCCATACACTGTATCTAATATGGGTTGAACTTCTTCTGTGAGCTAGTGAGTGGGTCCTAAACTTGACTTGGTCAATGGGGATAATAGTGCATTAAACTAGCACACAGGTCAGGTTACTCAGTAAAATCAGAACAGTACTGTTCTGTGGCAGTCTGGTACTGCACTGTGTTATGTGTTCACTGTGTGTCTGTGTGTATGTGTGTTGAAATCCCCCTTCTCAGTGTTTGTTCAGTGCTGTCCATTTCTAGCTCTTTGGGATTTCCTGTTGGCCTTCTCATGACCATATTTAACCAAATCTGGCTACTAATGATCCTTTGGCTATTGAAAAAATAGAATGAACTACTATACCAGTTCCATATATAAATATCTTAAGTTATTGACCAGAATTGTTTCTTAGATGGGAAAAAAGTGCAACTGTAAAACATTTGGCCATCATGATCAACATGATACTACAGCTACCTGGCAACTCTGAAGGCCATGAGTCTAGGCCTAAATATTACACACTGTTAACTGTATATTACATGCTAGGCCAGGGGTGGGGAACCGTTTTCCCTTGACGGGCCGTTTTGATAGTCATAATCCACTTGCGGTGTGCAGATAGTGAGGGTGCTATTGCTTTCCCCAAAGGCCAAGGAGCCCTAAACAGGTCCTGGTGGGGTTAGGGGAAAAGCCCAGGTAAGGAACTAGTGCAATGCCCCCAGAAGCTTCTGAGTGTGTGCAAATCTGTAGGCAACAGAATGCTCATCCACTAACTTTTAATGGCGTTGACTGTGCAAGGCTACGTACTGTACTCAGACAGGAGTATCACCATACGACCATTTGTCTTCTTATTTATGCATTTATGCAAAAAAATCGCGCATTTTGGAACCAACTTTATTTTTCTTCCTTTTAAATTGCCAAATTATCTACATTTTAACGTTTAACTTACTCTTCGGAGGGACACTCCTAGCCCCCTCTTCCAATTTACCGGAATAAATACAGTACCCTCTGAGTTTCATACTGTAATAGATAGACCTATATATGTGATACTGCAATTCTGTTCAATGCTACTAGTAGCCTACCACTAGAAGTATTAGGATTCTGCACCTGGTTTGTCTCGATCTAACGAAACAGTGGGCATGTTATGTTGTGCATACTAGGGTTTTAGTAGCAGTATTACGTGAAATACCCAGAAAGTGGTATGTGCAGGATAAATGATGGACACCTTGGGCTAAAGCGGGATAAACGCCAGGAACCATAGGCTTAAAGATTGTTACCAATAACTTTTTAAATGATTCTGAATTTGCATTTATGAATTGCTTTGCGAGTATGTGGTAGGTGTGCCGTTTTATTAAACTTTAATAGATTTTACCAGAGTTCCCATTCTTTATCTAGGTGTGCAAAAAATTCCAGTTTTCACGAGAATTTGCGGTGAGTGATGATGTGTGATCGCACTCACGCACCTTGAAATTCAAGGCCTGGAAATCCACACATTAGTACGTCAAAAGTGCCTGCACAGCAGGCAGTGACAGTTCTAGGGAGTCTTAATTTGGGTGGTGGTTTCTTAATGGAGGCATCTTATGGGATCGCAAGGTTCCTCGTTTACAACTGTCCTCAGTCCCACCAAGGTTAGGGCTGAGGTGAGAACATCTGACATTTCAAATGCCCTAACTTAGATACTAGATTGCACAAAAAGGCATTCTACAACACAAATTTGCCAGGGTGGCTCATCTCCCAGCCTTGTGTCACCAGTATATGGGAAGGAAATTTATCATCCTAAAGACCCTAGATTGTAGGAAATTGCATCCTTAAAACATGACCATGTGTCATTAGAACTCTAAGTCTACCATGTGAGGGTCACCAGTGCAAGAGAAAACTTGTCATCCCATATGCTCTGGAAGAGTGGTTCTTAACCTTTTTTGTCCCATTCCCCCTTTCCAATCAACCACCCCGTACCATTCGCCCCCTTTCCAATCAGCCACCCTATGTATCCCCCCTCCTAAAATATAATTGTACAGCAGTGCATGCTATAAAGCACGCAATAGCACTTGTGAACATCCTAGTAACAAGAATTAGCAGGTTGACAGGATGTTTAAAAAACAAAACAGGATCGTTTGTATAAATCAAAATTTTTGGTCTCTTTTTGGAGACTAAGTGCTAGTATCCTTAGAATGCTGGGTCTTAAACATATAACTGGGCGTACCATGAGTGACCATAAAAATATTAAAAACCAGGCTTCGACAAATCCCCCACCCGACAGTCCAGGACAAGTAAAAACTCACCTGGACAAGTGCATTATTCAATATCATAGGCCGCCGGGTAAGTACCCTTGGGAAGTCTCTTCCACAAAGGAGTTGAAAGGATATTAAAAGTGGACAAGTACTGTAGATATCCATGCGGACAAGTAGACTAAGAGAACAGCTAGCCCGATGGACAAGTAATGAAAAAGGAATTTGTCAAAGCCTGTCAAAACATTTACAAAAATCAATTAAACTTTGCTGTAACATTTTGTTATATGTCTTCCTCATTGTGCTATATTTTGGTGTTGTTTGGACTGCATAATCCATAGAAAATGAATTTTGAAATATAGGTGGCAGTACATGCAACAATGCATTATATGAAGGAACCTTGAGTCAATTGCTACAAAAAACAAGCAAATAAAATGCTATAAATTAATTACCACATTTAAGAACAGTTATACATATAATCATCTAGAGAATAATGTCCTTTCTTTCACATTTTTTGATCAGAGCTTCATCAAAGACATTTTGGTCACCATCTTTTGTAAGTTTTGCAAATTTCTAGTTCATACTTATGCCGAAACTTGAAAATTTGGCCATGAGTAACATTTTTGCTTTGGACATCAAAAATAGCAAGGCAAATAATTGTCATGACACTAGAAACGAATAGCAAGTTTTAACCATCTCTAGTTGACCACTCTTAATCCAGAATCTATCAGAGAACTTCCTGTTCAGGTATCTTGAGATCAATAAAGTTAAAGGGGTTTGAACCCCTTTAAAAAATGTTTGGTCAATAGAGCAAGTTTGTAAAAGAGATTAACTGTTGCAATTATAGAGATAAGCTTCACCCGGGAAAAAGCCTTTCTCTTGGGTAATATTGGCTAAAATGTCTTATTCAATTCTAGCAGCATTCTTTTATATTGTTTGGAGAAAATGCAATGCAGGTCATGCTCACACTGCAGCAGGGATGTAGCTAGCCAAATTTGAGTGCCGGGTAATTGTCTGATCTGGGGAAAGCACCTCACTCCCCACCCCATGACTTCTACCCCATTTTTCAGCCATTAATTTTTCATTTTTCACACATTTTATTTCAGGGAGTAAATTTAGGGCTAGTTTTAGGGCTAGTTTTAGGTCTTGGTAGGCAGATTTGTGGTAGGCGGGGAGACGTGTTTGCCTGGAGTGCCAGGCAAGAATATCGAGTGCTGGGTGTTACTGCCCAGCACCGCCCACCATAGCTACATCCCTGCACTGCAGTCACATCGCTCCTTCATGCTGTACTGGCGTTTGGAATGCAGTGATCGACTCATGATACTGATCGACTCATGATTACTTTATGCACTTATCAATTGAATGACGCACCCCACTACCCCCGGACATGGTCAGTCATTGTCCACAACTTCACTGACAAAACATATACCACTGACGTACCCCTCAGTCACTTCCGTGATGGACAATTTCAGTAAAACGACATACCCATGAACAATTTGCAATTTTGACTGACATGTGCATCACCAAAGTGACTGACAATGGTTATAATTGTACATGAGGAGCAATGCTGAAGGCTGTCATCTTTGCCATTTGTCTGGAGAGGGGGGATACTGTGCTTATCCTTTTTTGTCCATAAGTCATTTTTGTTGATAAGTGCATAAGGCCTACTATAAAGGACCCGTAGAGGTCAATTACCTAGGAGTATATCTGAATTTGAGAAAGATCGAGACCATTCAAAATTTTTGAGGGAGTGGTAACTCAATTTTACCAATGGGTATATTGCTGATCTAGTATGGGAAGCCCCAAAGCGACCAAAATACTAAGGTCAGCAGACTGCAGACTACGTAGACCTACGCCTAGGCCTAGGCTATCAGCTACTGTATGTATAAAGTTAGGCCTAGGCCTAACTTAGGAAGTTAGGAAACAGGTGCCTTCATTGACGATTAGGCTAGGCCTATCGCTTGTCTTTTATTTTATTAAAAGCTGTTGCTTTTACCCTATCAGAATTTAAATCCTGTTCATACATTTCAAGTTTGGCCTGTAACCGAATGCAACAACGTCTAACTTGTTGCACTAGGCCAGGCCTAACCTAGTCCGCAGTCTGCTGAACTAGTATTTGGGAAGCTTTGGGGCTTCCCATACTAGGTCAGCAATATACCCATTGTCAAAACTGGGCTACCGCAACTTCAAAAATTTTGAATGGTCTCGATCTTTCTCAAATTCACGTATACTCCTACATAATTGACCTCTACTGGACCTTATATGTTTAAGACTCTTCATTCTAACATTTTTTGCACTTAGTGTCCAAAAAAAGACAAAAAATTTCGATTTACACAAACGATCCTGTTTTGTTTTTTTTAACATTCTATGAAACTGCTAAATCGTGTTACTAGGACGTTCACACTAATGTGTGCTAAATAGCACGCACTGCTGTTCAATTGTGACAGTCTATAGCTATAGTTATGTTCATACACGCGCATACGCGTATATAGCAACAATCACTGCAGCAACGCACGCAGACGATATTACTCTCACAGTAATATGCGGTCAAAAGTTTGTGTTGCAATAGCCTAGGCCTAGTTCAGGGAACAAAGTGTACGTCAGAACTAGGCCTACAGTATGTGTACCAATAGCGTGAAACACATTTTTTGGTTGTATTTTTCACAACTTATCAAATTTTACATCGAGTATCATCCATATTCAGTACAAAGACAAAGTCTTTCATACTGCATTAAAATAATCTCGCAAAGTTTATTAAGATATCGGTAAACACAGTTTTATTGGTTTCACGCTATTGGTACACATACTGTAGGTACCCTAGGCTAGGCCTAACCATACAGGCTATACAGTCATTGCCCAAACACTGGGGCTTCGGGCTAGGAGCCTAGGGCGAAGTCCTACGTTAGGATACCACTATCATCAGTTTCGCGATTAGCCTAGGCTATGTGATATCACTTCAAGAATCAAGCCTCATCGTAAACTTTACAATGAATCACCCTGAAGGTCGATTTCTTTAATTCTAGTTGGCTGACTCTCGTCTGACTTCGCCCAACACATTAGTTGAGCAGTTTCTTTCGACTTTTCAACGTTTTTACAGACTTTTTCGATGTTCCAACACACGCGAAACTAGTACTAACAATATTAGTAGACGAGACAGCTGATTTGGGTATAAGCGCGCGTACGTACCACGGCGGTTATGCTGTATTGCTATGGCAACAAGCCCTGAGTGACAAAATCGAGAATTTCAATTTTCATACACATAGGCCTACATAAAGCATAAGGTAGGGAATTTAGTCAAAAATTGAGAGTGCAGCTATTTCTAAAAAAAAAAAACACATATAACCAGTGGCGCCGGCACGGGGGGGGGGGAAGGGGCGTGCCCCCCCAATCGCTTTCCGGATTTTTCTTTTTGAACAGAAAATTTTAAAATGATGCCAAAAGGCGATAGATTTCTTTAGGAGGTAGGGTGAGTGTGTTTTCGTGATAGTGACAGATCTGTTTTAACCATTTTCTATCACAAATGGTTCTCAAACTATCAGAATTTCGCGCGCTTCAAACCTACCTCAATATTTTCCTTATATGCCATCAATAATTTCAGGTAGCAACTCCCGCAGAAGCACAGCAACAAAAGTTAGAAGCTGTTTACGAATTCTCAGGTAAAAGACTGGCTTTGTGAATGGCAAATAAGTCTGTTGGGGAACTGAAAGTGTCTCGATGCACTGGGATGGATGCAGATTTTGTCATGGTTATGAAAAATTTCGGTGCGCTTCTCGCGCATTCGTTACGGTTTTCACTCCATCTCATGACCATAATACATGCAACTATTTTGATCACAACACTTTTCCGAAAAACAGAAGCACATCTCCAACGTCTGTAGATGCCTATGGCATATCTAATTTGTAGCATGATGTGGAAGGTTGAAATTACGTGTTTGCAGTTAAACATTTTTCAAGGAAATTTTTACCGAGCGCTTCGCCCGCAGCCATTACCGGTAGAGTGTGATTGTTAATACACTTACGACGAAAAAACATTCTGAAACGCGCTTTCTAGTCCTTAACCCCTTTTGCTTTACGGTACGTACCCATCAGGGAGGTCTAATATCACCTCCCTGCACCTACACTCTCCCTCCCATTCCCCATTGCTGGAAGTGTTCGTCTGGATTTTCGTTCAAACTTACTAAAATATACTATAGTTGTAAAGTGCTCGGCATCATACTCTATAGTAAGCCTATCATTTGGATGTCAGGTAATAACCATCATATCAGTGCCCCATTTTATATAATTAATTAATCCAGAGCTTCCAAGAGGCTCTACACTGGTGTCTGCCAGCCTTAGATATCCTTTTATAATGCACAATGAAGCAAGGGAAAATTTTGGTAATAGTCCAAGAATGTATTTGTGGACCCACGCACGTATTCTGAAGTAAAAACTTTCCCCGTATAGAAGGCATTAAAGTATCCAAAGGGGGGGGGGCTTCAGGAGGTTTGTAGACAAATTACCCTTCTCTAAGACAATATGCTTACTCTTTCACCTAACCAAAAATTAGAATTCACTAAATTGTTAATAATATATATATATATATATATATAAGCACTTTTTACTACTTTCATTGACCTATATATATATATATATATATATATATATATATATATATATATATATATATATATATATATATATATATATATATATATATATATATATATATAGTGAGAATCGGCAAAGCTGGAAAATCTGGCTGAAGTGAAAAGCAAAGTTGACTCCACCGGGATTCGAACTCGGGACCTTCCGCTTGCTAGTGCGGATGCTCTGACCACTGAGCTATGAAGCCAAGTTGGTCTGGCCTTTGTTCACCCCCTCCCCTAAGACAACTCCACCAGAACAACACCTTTATGTAGCGACAAAGGAAGGATCCCACACTGCTGTATAGAGTTAGAGTTAAACAATTGGTTTAAGTCGGGCCGGCCACGGCCTTTTTTCCAGTTGTGGTTCACTGGCTTGTTTTCCCTACTCCATTGCATATGCTGAGCACCAAACACAATGGCAGTATAGGTTCCTTTTTTAAAGTCTTTGGTATGACCCGGCCAGGAGTCGAACCCCAGACCTTCCGGCTGCAAGTCGGATGATCTAACCACTTGACCATGCAGTCGGTCCACACTGCTGTATTCACACTGCTGTATACAATCACAGGGACGCACACTTTTTTTCTTTCATCTCACCAAAAATTAGAATTCACTAAATAAGGATATTTTCCAGCGATATATGATCAGTTCCAAAAATACCCCAAAGACAGCATCATTTTGCATCTAGGCTACCTTAAATGAACAAAAATTTCTCAAACATTCTCCCCTTAGACCCCTCCCCCAGGACGGCAAATTTATGTAGTGACAAAAAGGAGTTTTACACTGCTGTATACAATCGCAGGGGCGAACAAAATAGGTACAATTTACGCAGACTTGGGGGACTGAGGTGGCATTACGACGTCATTTGTTCTCCCCCCCCCCATCACCAAACCCTGGCAGCGCCACTTCATATAACTGCAACGTTCAGTAAAAGAGACTATACTATGGTGACTATCTGGGCCCATGGCAGACTCTCACATGCCCGCGTGGCCAGGAATTCTTACACGGGGGCCGATAGTGGCAAGGGGCACAAGCACTGCAAAGGCCGGGAACCGGTGAAGAGTATCGAGGCTAATGGTGAGCCAAAATTTGGTAATGGGGGAGAGGAGAACGACAGGGGTCACAGGGCCGGATTAAGACTCACTACCCCTGGCACCGGTTGCACAGAGCAGGGGCCGAGTGACGCCTGGTTTCCCCGAGAGGTCGACAAAGGAGCATCCCAACGGGGTCCTCCTCATTGTAGCCCGGCTTGCCCGTACTACTTAAACGTAGTATCCCGACTATCCATTGACATACATTTAAGGCATTATTTCTGTTGTAGTAACGTTAAACTTGACTAGAAGTGGCAGGAAGTATTTTCTCAAACAGTGGCGGAGAAGGAAATGAGGTCAGAGGGGGTTAGAATGGCCTGTAAAAGGGGCTCTCTGAAGTAGGTAGACACACTACGCCTCAACACGATTTCAGTCATGGCTTTTCATCCTTTTCTTTTAGATTTCCCCACCCTGCCTGGTATAAAACTGTTTTCCCATTCCTCCTCCCGGTATTTCTGTTAAATCATGATTCCATTTTTAATTCCTTCCTTTCTCATACTATAACTAGTATAAAGGCGACCATTATAATTCACCTAATGTTCATGCAGGGCCAGATTAACATAGTAGCAAAAGCAGCATATGCTACGGACCCCGCGCTTTCGGGGCCCCACGCTAATGCTGTCAATTTCTTTTTGTTTGTTTGTTTTTTTGTAAGATTTGCTTTAATAATCTCTCTATTTTGGCCTATCGGCAGAACATTGTTGATTAACAGTTTGTCATAATTTTCTTGGTTGGTTAATGAGCTCTCAGATCTGCACGAGCCAGGCGCGGATCCAGGGGGGGCCTGGGGGCCCGGCCCCCCCCCCCCCCCCTCGCCACGAAAAAAAAACGAAAGGAGAAAAAAAGAAAAAGAAAAAAAAAGAAAAGGAGAAAGAAAAATTAAGAGCAAAAAATTAATAAAAGTGTCTAAGAACGTATTCAAAGTATATATTTCTGTAGGGGTTGGGTGGAGCTATCGCTAGATTATCTCTTTATGTATCTTTCAAAGTGGTTGGCGACGAGAGGAGCGCTACAATGTTCAAAAACAGGTGAATAGCTGAGCAATGGTCCTTGACTTAAGATCTAAATAAGTAAACATCGAGACACATGTAGTATGGGCTCGGCTAGCTGCACTGAAATTTAGTAACAATTTTGTGTTAAAGAGTGAAATTTTTTGTAATCTAGAGGGATTGAGAGGCAAAGTTTTCGCCATACTGACCTTGCAGAATGAATACAAGAGACAAGCTGTCAGGTGACGTGCTATTGTGCACAGTGGCACCAGCTGTTGCAGGCAAAGTAGCGGCGTGCATACCCTATTCGATTTCGAAACTGTCTGAAAAGTTTTAAAATGAACTCAAAAGGCTTTTAAGCTACAGACAGTGGCGTCGGCACAGTGGGCAATGGGTGACGTGTGTCCCCCTCTCCCATCGATTCTTGAAAATTTTTAAAATGGTAACAAAGGTCGTTTAAGCTACAGATTTCTGTGGAGGGTGTAGGGTGAGATGTATTTTTGATGACTGGTTTATTTGTTCTAACCATTTTCTTTCACAAATTGTTCTCAAACTATCACAAGTTTTGGAAATTCTTGACAAATTCCAAATTTTCGCACGCTCCGCTAGCGTCAAGCCTTGTCAGAGTTGTCCTTATTATCAATAGCTTTCGGTAACTACTCACAGGGGAACAAAGGAACAAAAGTGCTTTTTAAGAATTCTCAGTCAGAAGATTCGTTTCTGAATAGCATAGGTTGGTGGAAAAGCGACAGTGTCCGATGCAGGTTCTGAAATGCAGGTTTTGTCATGGACTAATATTTTATTCAAAATTTCGGCGCGCTTCGCGCGCATACGACAGGGTTTACACCCGATTTTATATACCATTGACAAAGCTATGACGCAAGAAATTATTCCAATGCAACATTTTTCTAAAAAGTGCATCTCCTTCTCTGTAGGGCTCTCATCATTATGGGATCTTTGACTAATCTAGTCTAGCACATGATTTGAAAGATCGAAAGTACGTAATTGCCGTTGCTTATTTTCCAAACGTCTTACCGCGACGTTCAATAATGACGAAAATCTTTTCTGGAACGAATTTTGCCTGTCCACCATCCCTCTTGCTATACCTAAAAAGAAGGTGATATATCATATCTCCTCCCATATGGATGTCGGGTAGTGAGAATCCCGTTGGTCCCTCTTTTGTATACTGTAACTAATTTAGAGCGCCCGGGAGGCTCTATACTGTTCTCTGTCAACCTTGGATATCCTTTTAAAGTGTAAAGGAAAAATTTTATTATAGTCCAAGAATGTTTCTGTGAACTCCACGCAGGTATAATTGCGTGTACAATTTTCCCATGGGCGTAGATCATGGGGGCGAGGGACGCGGACCCCTCACTTTTTTGGAAGGGGGGACATCGTCAAAAAGTCCCCCTCACTTTTTCAAAAGTGATAGAACAGACTGCAATTATGCCTAGGAAAACAAAATTTTTAGAAGAAAAATAACCTAAAAATCCTACACTTTTGTTGCACCAAATCGCATCTGAGGGCATTCAGTTCTAGAAAAATTTCCCTTAGACCCCTCCCCCATGCCGAAGATCACAAAACTTATTGCCTCCCCGTGACGCAAATTCTGGCTACCACCAACTGCTTCTTCCAAGCCACCAGGACGGCGATTCACAAATGTGAAAAAGCCCCCCCCCCCCCCCACACACACACACTACTGGAGATGGATCCACGCCCATGATTTTTCCTGGGACTTAAGGAGGTTTGAAGACAATATGTTAACCGTCTCTTACTCCCCTTTTTCACCTGAACAAAAGTTATAATTCACTAAATTTTGGACATTTTCTAAACATACAATCACTTTAGAATGACCCAAAGATACCACCATTTTGCATATAGGCCCCTAAAATTCACAAAACTTTCTCAAAGGGGAGGGTAAACCCCTTCTTGGGATTGCACTCTCATGTACTAATAAGAAAAGGCTCTCCTACTCTTGTATATAGCGTATACAAAATCCCACTGCCTAAAAAGGCACGGTTTAGCAGTTATCTGCGGTTCCCCAAATCACCAACTCCCGCCGGCACCATCGGTCATAGATTTCTGAAGGGTATACCCTTCAGAAGTCCATAAAGAAGGCGATATATCATCTCTCCTCCCATATGGATGTAAGGTTGTGAGAGTCCTGTTGGTCCCCCTTTTCAGTGTACAATTAATGTAGAGCTCCCGGGAGGCTCAATACCGAAAATTTTCGGCGCGCTTCGCGCGCAATTGTTTACGCTCACGGAGAGAGGTACGTTTTTATTGAGTGATGGATTTATTTTTATCACCTTTTACCAAAAATCATTTGAAATCTTTCACGATTTTTGCAAAGTCTTCTCAATATTTCTTGATTTTTGCTTGATCTGCGCACTGTTAGTCTTGAATTGCTCCTTTTCATCGGTGGGGTTCTACCATAAGCCAATTATTCGTGTGCATAAACGTGATTTCAGAGTCAGCATTGTAAGGATGTAAAACAACTGATATTCATTTTTTTTTACCCTCCTCTTCTTATGAGAACTGAAAACTTAGTATCGAACCCACCTTCTAATTGATAGAAACACATAAAGGGAATTGACACCTTTAGTCATAGCAATGGTTTTAAATGTAAATTCAAATTTTCGGCGCGCTTCGCGCACATTTGTTTCATCTGACGTCCTATACCCGAATACCGTATAACGAAAATAAAACACTCATTATGGCAAAAACATTTCAAGTTACCTACACGGGCTCATTACGTTGGCGTGTAAGTTTTAAGATGACTTAGATTCTCCGTAACTTCTGCAGGTACATATAGTAACTCATACTGAGCCATACACATCAAATTCCATGCAACATGAAAAGGTATAAAATCTCACTGACATAAGAACTGGAGCCGATTTCTGTGCTCTTAAAATGCAATATTGCGAGAGCTTCCGGGGGGCTCCTCTCCTGGACCCCGCCAGGGGCCCTAACGCGGGCCCCTGGACCCCACGCGTTGGGACTCGCGCTTCGCGCTCGTGGTGCACCTTCGGTGCACGTGAGGTTTCCCATCTTGGGCCCCCCCCCCTCAAATTTCTGGATCCGCACCTGGCACGAGCTCATATTAATCATTGGCCGTGATTGTCAAGTTTGAGCAGTGAGTTTGAGATTGTGACGGGAAGCGCGCGCCTCGACTATGTCGCGTTCCATTGGCTCGGTGATCACGGTATGCACAGCGTTTCTTTTTTAATGCAATGCAGATAAGCTTTCGAAATTTTGAACTTTCAGTTCCGCAGAAAAAATAACGCTGTGTACACCGTGATTACCGAGCTAATGAAACGCAACATTAATGTCAAAGACGAAATCCCCGTCGCTATGTAGAGGGCGTACATGGCGCTTTTGCTCTTCTGCACACAAAGGACCATAATTTTTCATGAAATTGTATATCATTATATGACCACTTTGCAACAGCCAGTAATTAAGTACATTGTTGTAAATAACCAAAGACGGACGGTTTACCTGACCCTCTAGAGTATCTTCTTCAAGAAAAATGATATAAACTTTATTAGATGTGATGTCCTGAAATTTGGGAATTAAGAAAGTACAGTAAGAAGCATTTCCATGTCATTATTATGCAGAATCAGATGACCACTCTGCATTTATAGAGTAAGCGAGCCAGTTATCTTGCCCACGTACCCTTGAAAATGGTCTCTTGAAGGAAAGCAAAAAGGAAGCTGTTCATTAGATATGAGTCCAGTACTCTAAAGTCATTCCCACAAGGACAAAAGTTTTATTTTATTTTAACCAGAAGACTTTGTGGGAAACACTTTGCGGAAGCTATTTTGGGATCATCATAGATTTTTTTATTACTGATGTTGACAATTATCTAGGAGGGGAGCAGGGCTATTTTCGCATTAATTATTTTTGCGCCCTCATCAACATCTTTCTTTGGAGAGGGAGGGTGATCAAAGTCACTCCGTGTATTTTGTACGCTCAGTACCACGCCCAGTTGGGAAGCAATGACCTAGTAAGCGAGGCTCCCCCATTTATTAGTGCACACAGCGTGCAGACAAGTTTGGACTAAACCTATCTCCTAGATCACAAAAGATGACCCTTCCAATAGTACATTTCTAATTAGAATATAGCGACAATGGCCGCTGTTTGGACATTTTTTTCAATCTGGGCCTAAAACTAACACTGTTAAATGTAATTTGGTCCCAGTGTCAATGATAGTTCAAGAGTAAAGTACGGTAAAAACTTGAAAAGGACGTCTGTAGGCGATCTGAGTCAGCGGGGGGGGGGGGGGACCAACGACCCCTTTACTATGTGGAAGCTCCGCTATGCTTTAAAAGTCGTACAACAATATAATAATTTCCCGACAAGCAGAATAGTTTCCCACATACAGTTACACCTGGAAGGCTTTAGGTTTCTGGTTAAATGCATCCAAAGCAATATTTCCACCCCTCAATAATTCACTTTAAGTAAAACGTTGTGATCATAAAATTTCTCGACATTTCTGTAGCCCCCAAAATGATTTTTTCTGACAAAGTAAATTAATTGCAGAAGAAAGTGGCAATTTTTTCCCGACGGACAGCAAAATTTTCCCAACAGACCGCACTTTGAAAATTTTTAGGGGTGTAGCACCCCCACACCTCCTCGGTAATGACTCCCTATCTATAACGCCACTATTATTTTGTCAAATCCCTGATGATGTACCGTATTGCGGCTCCCACAGAATACCCAGTTCTACGAACAAATAGACACTGCAATTGTGAGTACGCCCTCCAATCAATACTTTTTCCGTGAAAGTAATTTAATAAGCTGTGACAAGTTAACAAATACTGTAGCCTAAAAGGAGTTTATTCAGACAGATTTGTTTGTAATGTTACGTGCGAGTTGGAGTCTACGTCAATTTGCTGCGTAACTAGGTTTGCTACACAACTGAGCTTACTCGGTTCATTTGTACATACATGTATGGCCGGGCTACGTTTAGGTAGTGCGGGCGAGCCGGGCTACAATTAGCAGGACCGTCCCGTCGGGGTAAGGGAGGGCAAGAACCCTTAGCTCCGAGACGCCAGGTCGACGGGGTTCTTGAAAGGTTAGTGACAGGGGTGGCACCAGCGGAGGACAGGGGCCCACCCCCCTCCCCGTCGGGGAAGGCTGTCCCCGGTCAAGGAAATTTTCCAATTTCGTTGAGGATGCGTACGATAAAATATGTAATCCGCGACGACAGTCAGTCGCCCCTACGATCTGCTTGATGCTGCTCTTTTAAGGACAAATTCTTCAATAAAAACCCCAAATTTTCCAACTATTTTCAATATAAAGGCAAATTTTTCATTTTTTTCAATAAAAATCCAATTTTGATCACATTTCCCTAAGTAAAGACCCGATATTTCAAATGTTTGTAACTTGAAACAGAAGCGAAAAAAGGATTGGCGCGCAAAGCACGCTCAGCGCCGAAAATTTTACGTTTCACACTCTTTCGGCAAACAGTCGTGTGTACCACAGAACAATGTATAATCATGGAGCTACCACCCCCGAGGTGGTAGCTCCATCTTATAATTCTGTGATATGTGCGTACGTTCGTGTGGTTACTACTTACAGATCAGCACACTATGGAATTCCATAGCTTTTATGATTTATCAGAGTACTCAGGAGAAAATTCCAGAAAATTCCCATTGAGTCCCATCGGATTATTTTAAAAACTATCAGAAGAAACGTTTTCCGTGTTTAGCAAAGTTCTTTGTCGAACAGTAGAAAGAGCGAACAAGAATATAAAAGAAGGAAACAAGAAATGCAATCCGAAAAAGTTTGCGTTCAGTAGTTGTCATGTTGCAAATTTAACAAGATGCTGAAGTCGACTCGAAATAGGCTTGAAACGGTTACTTAGTGGCACCTCGCGAAGATATTTTCGGTCTCGTGAATCCTATTTTATTGTCGGTCTCGTGAAGCTTATTTCATTTTCGGTCTCGCGGACCTTTGGTCTCGTGGACCTTCGGTCTCGGTGGACTGTAACCCTCCCACACGCCACAGGTTAGTCAGGTGAATCGCAAATGTGGCCCCTCCATTCCCCAACACACTTGCGTACGCCAATGCTCCCCAGGCTACCAGTAATTTGGGTGTCAGATACATCAGTGAAACTCAATTCGGCCAGCTTGAGGGCCACCTTGTGGGTCCTAGTATTAATTTGAGAGGTTACAAAAGAACCTACTTTGCAATGTATTGGAGTAAAAAGGGAGAAAATAAGTCTCGCACAGTGGGAAAAAAGACGTTCTTATTACGAGTGTTATGTGACTGTTTATTTACTCATTTTGATGAAAGAGAGGTTTTTCGACGGTAGGGCAAATAAGGACCATTATTTTCCCGACATACAATTCAAATATTTTCTGAGGTACAGACTTAGAATGGCGCCATCACTTTCGTCCACAGTCGGAAAAAAGGAAGCATGTCCTATACTTTTCCCGACTGTCGGGGAAATAGCTTTAACCTTATTTTCCCGACATACTATTCAAGCAGTTTAGAGACTACAAATTTAGGATACACCATCACTTTGGCCACATTCGGGAAAAAAGAGAAGGAAAGTCGAGTAATTTTCCAGACTGTCGGGTAAATAGCTTCCACCTTAAACTTATACATTACATGTCATAGCCTATTTAGCAAAATCAAAATACTTGATTTAACTGCATTTGTGCTAAAAAGCTAATTCAAAAGAAATTGCATGGAGTGTGAACTAGAGTGCTGAAATTTTGCAGTTCACTCGACAAAATCTGTACTTATTGAGAGCAAAAGTAACGTCGAGGCAGTGAAAACCCTGTTGGAGACAACATACGGTGAATGATGAGTCCAGCAACATTTGCCTCACAAAGTTCCCGAAACATTTACCGCAACATATCTAGGGGGTGATGACCAGTGGCGTAGCCAGGGGGGACAGGGGGCAAGTTGCCCCCTCTGGAAAAATCTTGGGGGAAATTTTGAAAGTGAATGGTGAAATTTGCGCATGATCCGGTAAAATTTTATATTTCTCAACCAGTACACTTTACTTATTTTAAAGTATATGCCACACTGGCACAACCAGTCCTCATTAAGGTTTTCAGAGATGGAATGATGACACCATGCTTATAGTTGTACTAGTTATGTTTTACTCTCTGTTCTATACAGCATGGGATCTCTGGACCCAGGGCGTCGCCAGAGCTTTTATCATGGGGGGTGTGGTGCCGTATTTGCCGACTAAGAGATGCAGTTAGAGCTGAGAACCGTTAGTCCAACCGGTAATGGTGTCGCCAGGATTTGCCCAAGGGCGGGGTGGGGCAACGACTCGAAGCCTAGACAGCCCCAATGCCTCGAAGGGTTGGTGAGGGGAGATTTGAAGAAAACCTGTGTACTATACCATGTCATTGCGGGGCATATATTGCATAAAATTTTGTATATACTAGAGGAAAATACTTCCTCCCGATTTAAGGTTTTTAAACTGTGAAATTGCAAAGCGCGCGAAGCGGGAAACTTTTGGGTAAGCTTACACTAAAAAGAATCTGTACTTATTTAAAGCTTATATAGGTCAACCAGTAGCGTACCCAGGATTTCTCTCAAGGGGGGATGCAATATGTTGTGTGATCGCCGGCCGGGGCATGGGCGTCCGCAGGTAGGGGCAAGGGGGGCACTTGCCCTCCCCTGGAAAATCAAAAATTTGAAAAAACGAAGAAAAAATAAAGAAAAATTAACATCAACATTTCTTCACAGTTCACTCAGTGTTGCCCCTATTTATATGCAGTAGATAGGCTTTAGAAGTGCCATTTCCAGCGATGTGGGAGGCTTTGGGGCCAAAATTTTCTTGCGCTCCGCGCCAACCCATGCTTGCGAGGAGCTTTTTCCCCCCTAAAAATTTTTTGCAAAAATTTTTGCCCCTCCCTGAATTTTTTTCTGCGGACGCCCATGGGCCGGGGGGAAGGGTGTAAAGGGAGAGAGTGTCCCCCTCCCCTCTGAAAATTTTTGAAAAGTTAGGTGTCCTTAAATGCAATCTGGTGCCACATATGCCACCTTTGGAAGTAAAATTTGTGTTAAAACATTTCCGTTTTTTAGGGACCAGAAAAAAATTGGCATCCGTGAGGGGGATATGCCGCCCAATGGCCTCCCCCTGTGTACGCCACTGAGGTCAACTGTCCAGGCAGTTGGGCCCAATCGGGCACAACTTACATTGTATTTCCCTCTTCGAGTCACTAGCCGTACCGAAAGACCGACTCAAGAGAACATTACTAGTAACTTAGTTTATCGAAATGAGATGAGATTCCCGGTATTTACATAAAACGATAAATCCTACTTAAGTTACTTGAAAAGATGGAAAGGGTTTGTTCTATATTCAGCTATTAGTAACGAAACTGAGGAATAGCGGGCAAAGTATACCGAAAATTTGGGTTTATATCGCAGAAATGACCCTTTTGAAAGCTAAAATAAGTAAACCGACCATGGGTGGCGACAGAATTTTCCCAACATGGGGCCGGGCCATGCCAGCGACCCCAAGTTCCGACAGCATGTCGAGGGGGTGAGAAAGGGATATGAAGGAGCCTAACTATCCCATGGCATTGCAGAGTACCGTATATTTAGCATAATATCACTTAATATGTCAAGAGCCGAGTTGCGCACTGATACTGTTCTTTTGAGTCTGAATCGTGAAATTGCAAAGGGCGCGAAAATTTTTGATAGGCTGACACAAAAACATGTTATCATTAAGAACAAAGAAAAACAGTAAAAACATAAAAACTGTAAGGGTTGTAGGCTGTATCAGGGACAACATACATTGTGTCGAAACCACCTGGACTAGCCAAACTTTACTCCGTGAGTCGCTCACCAACTGACCGTATACCGCATGACACAGACTAGAGAACGGCAACTAGGCTTTGCGATATGGGATGAAATTTACATAACCTGTGTACCCTGCCTACATGTTACTTGGTAAGGTTGACAGGACTTATGCTATCTAGCTATGTGGAATGGAACTACTGAAGAAACCGGGGTGACATTACAGCGCGCGTAGTGCGTCGAAAATTTTGGGTTCTGATTACAGAAATTGTCCTCTTTCTTTCACTTTTTTCCCTTTCTTTTCGTCATGTTTCCTTCATTTTGCCGACTGGTGCAGAATTTACCTACTCAATGCCAGAAACCACATGAACGATGAACTCTTTTAGTATACAATGATACTGAAAAGCCCTATGTAGCTTTTTTGCCGACAGAATCTGTTTTAAGTTTCAAAAAGTGTTGCTTACGGGCTTTGAAAATATTGTAATAAACGTTGTTTACAAATGCATTCCAGTCTCCTGTCTTCCGTCTGCACCAGCCCCTTTCTCTTGCCCTGCTTTGTCCCTCCCTCCCCTGTCCTTTTCTCTGTTCGCTCGGTCTTTCTCTCTCCCTCTTCTTTCTCTTTTTTCTCTTTTTCCCCCTCTTTCTTCTTTCCTCTTACTTTCCTTCGTTTGCACTTCCCTTTTTCCTTCATTTGCCGAATAGTGCCGGATTTTGCCGACTGCGTGGATCGGAGGGGAGGGGGGGGGGATGTTCACACCTCCACACCCTCCTCTAGCGTCGTCCCTGTCAGGACCTCTGACAAGGGACTCAGTCCTTTTGCTGTATACTTCCAATGTTTCTTGATAATTGAAGGAGCAGCATTGTGGTATATGCAGTTTGTTAGAATAGGTCAGTGGACAAGTGCTATACAGTACTCTGATATCAGGGCAGGTCCTCGTTAAATTCGCTATTGTGGTGAATGTGGTGAACCGAAGGAAGGAAAGGTTTACCAGGGTTCACTAAATTACTGTAATTCACCCATTGTGATTCTGAAGTACCAGTAGGACTCAAGAAAAATTCACCAAGACAAGCAAGATAAAAAAAAGCTTCCTAAAAAATAGGAATTCTTGGTGGGAATTCAGTTTTCATTTAGCACCAAATGTGGCACCATTTTGCATCTAGTGCACCTTACATGAGGGGTTTTTCCCTCCCCTTAGACCCCTCCCCCTGCAGGACGGCGATCAGTCACATCAGCCAGGTCAGGAGAAATCACCCGGACAAAATTTGGACCCGCGGAGAACACTGATTATTAGGAAGCAGATCACTAATTGGGGGAAATCTTGGTGCTCTTGCCCCCCCCCCCGACAAAAAACCTGGCTACGCCACTGGTGATGACATCCTCGATTTTAACAGGAAACTGACTGTGTAACCTTCTAAATGGTTACGTTGTTAAATGGAGTGACATGTTCTGTTAACCAGGAAGCTGAGACGTGATTTACAGAACCAAACTGCCAAAAGAAAGCAAAGTAGTCAAACTACACCTAACTATATCGCACGAAGAACGCCGGCAATTTTGGGTTTCCACTTAGTGACAATTTCCCTCACTGAGAGCAAGACCGGGTAACCATCAGGCAGGGGGTGCCAGGTGGGGGCAGGCGACATCGCCCCCAGTCTGGAAATTTTTCCAATTTCGTCGGGAAGCCGTAGTCGGTACGGTAAAATACGTAGTCCCCGACCTTCGTCTGTCTCCCCGACGGTTTACCCAGGCGCGTAGCCAGGGTCTTCGGCCGGGGGGGGGGGGCAAAATGAAAATTTTCGTCCCGATTTCATGATTTTTCAAACTAATTGTAGAGGTGGGTCCCCCCCCCCACCACCGTTTCTTTTGGGTCCAGTTTATCACCCCCGGACAGGTCCGGAAGCTTCGGAATAGAATTGGGGGCATGAGAATAAATTATCGACTTGATATTCAAATGGCCTTATCAGTATGCGAACTTATAGTCACGATGATCACAATTTAACTATTTACCACAACTCGATTTGATGAAGCCGGGGTGAACTGTCAGTGGTAAACTCGGTGTAAGATCGAGGAGGAATCATTCTTGAGGGATCATATCAATGCCTTTCTTCAGAGAGACCCTTTGAGACTTTATCATCGCGGAGCGCCGCCATCAGTTGGCGCAAAGCGTACAAGGAATATTTTGGCCAAAATGCCTTTCCAAACTCCAAACTACACTGAGGAAATGATCCTTCCCAGGGTGTTGTACGTTACACCAGTGGCGTGCGCAGGATTTGTGAGGTGAGTGTAGACTGTGAATTCCACCGACTGGCACAGAGAAAAGTCCAACTGGCTAGACGCAAACTATTAACAGGGGCGTAGCAAAAAAATGTCAAGGAAGTGGGAGGGACGCAGCTCATAGAACGTCTCTCAGCGCTCCGCGCCAACCGATGGTGGCGCGGAGCGCAAGGAAATTTTAGTCCAAAATGATGGCTGGATATAGCACTTCCCGGGCCTATTTATCGCATGTAAAAATGGGAAACACTAGCACTATTGTAAAAAGTAAACATAATAAAATACTAAAAATAAGGTGGGCAGCTGCCCTCTTCCTCTACCCCCTGACTTCACGCTTGCGTAATGACCAGTCTAAAGGTAGTCATCTTTATAACTAGATGATTGACCGTTCTTCAGACTGCTATTTGTTTATAGTGATTATTGTTATAATAGAGAGACAAAAAAAATGATTGTTTGCCTTCCCGGGGGAGGGGAATTTTTGCTTTTAGAAGCTCGCTGAGATGAAAAATGGTGCTATATTTGACACATTCTGAAGCATGTTAAACACCCATAACGGCCAATTGGGGGAGGGAGAGTGCGCCTGATGCTCGGCCAGTCTCGGTCAGACTGCTTCCGATTTCCCCCGACTAGCTGATTTTCCCCCGACTACTTACAACGGTGGGGGCCATGGCCCCGGCTCCCATTGCGCACGCTACTACGTTACACTCCAAAATTACTACATATTTTGGGTTTTAGGATGTTAGAAGGATTGCTGCCAAAGTCAGTCACACCAGGAGGTCCCCTGAGAACAAAATAAAATGTAAGTGCATAGAGCTAAGATTTATCACTTTATATCTAGTCAGCTGGGAAAGCAAAATATGGGTGGAGCTTGCCCATGTTATATTCAAATTCATGCTTATAGTTTCTCTTGGCAATTTTTCTTGACCACTCATTAGGGTTCTGACACCAAAGCCAAATAAATGTCAATGCAACTGGATACTTTCCACACATTGTGTGACTTTGAAGCAAAATCTGCACCGGGACATTTATTTTAAGTATCCCTTTTTGATAGTGATTAAAAATAAAAATCGGGACGGTAGCTACTATCCCTATAGCTTCCACACTGACAGCCTTGCTTTACGTCCATTTTTCTATCCCCTTACTCTGACTGCTCTGCTTCATAGTCTGTCCTTCCGGACTCCCTAGTCGTCTAACGCTCTCTATTCCCTTTCCTAGTTCATCTTTTCCTCTTTCTCATGCATAATCTGCCTCGCTTCATCCCTCGTCCCGTTTCTGCCTTCTTAGCCCTTCTCTTTCTCATTCCCTTTGGTCTTTTCCACGGTCCCTAGCCCTACCTGTATCAGTATACTCGTCCCGTCGATATTTGAACCAGTGCTCTACCTTATCAAGCCCGTTTCCTTCTTTCCATCCTTTCCTTCCATCGATAATGATTCCTATTGTTATTATTTTATTTCCCTTTTCTCCTGTTACTATCCTTTTTTTCTATCTCTCTTTTTCTCCCTTCTTCCCCTTTCCTCTTCCCCTTCCCTTTCCTTTCTCCCTCTTTTTCCCTTCGTTTATTTTTTTTTCCATTTTTCCGTCGTCCCGATTTTACTTCGATTTTTCGCCCGGGGGATGGGGCAGTCTGCCCCCCTGCCCCCCCTCTGGCTACGCTACTGGGTTTACCTGATTCTACTATCATTAGGACAGTATTACTCACTTCAAAAGTAACCCAAAATTTTTCAGGCGCTTCACTCGGTGTGAAGTTTTAGTTGTTTCAGTTTCTTCCATAGTTCCGTTATATACCTCAATCGGTACAAGCCCTTTCCCCCTTGCCAAGAAACCTGAAAGTAGACTTCACAGTTTTACGCAAAGATCGAGATATTCATCTCATATAGGCATAGTCGCATAGTCTAGTTTTTCTGTGAGGTATCCAGAGGGGGTGCCGTGGGTGCACGTGCCCCCCCCCCTCCCCCATTGTTTTTTTAATTGAAAATTGATCAATTGTGCCTTTAATATTCTATCGCTGACATCTCACTGTTGCTCTCCTCTTCACGGTTTTGACAGAGAAACTCGTACACTATATTGAGAGCACGATTTTTTTTTTATCTAAGTCCTTCAGATGGATGACACTCTCCCACAGTGGGTGAATCTAGTGCACCCCCAAACAAAAGTCCTGGATCCGCCCCAGTTGTTCTCTTGTGTTTGTCGTGCAGTACGGTAAGCGACTGGGGCCGTAGGAGTAACTATTTCATCGGCCAGGGAAAGGGCAGTAGGTACAATTGATTGGTAATAATAATGACGTGTATATAGGTGAAAACTACATACTATCATGATTAAAGCAGGGAGCTGTTATGCGAGTTACTCGGATTACAACTCCCTGAATCAAGTCAGTGACATGTTTGCAATTTTCTAAAAATTTGATCGTGAGTGAAGTTTATCACGTACGCATCTGGGAGTGCCCAATATATATAAACTAGCACTGAACTAGCACTAATGACGTATCAGCTTAACAGTGACCGATCAAAGCTACGGTGTTCTTTAAACGACATGAACAACTTGTAGATAGTTACTACATGAAACACTCTTCCTTTGCAATTTCAATGAGAATGGGTATGCCTTTGTGTTCATGTCTGGTACCGAGAGTTTGAAAGTAACGAGTTACAGGTAACGCTGTTACTGTAAAGAGTTACTTTATGTGTAAAGTAACCGAGTAAAAAGTAACATTTGTAACCTTGTAACAGAGCTGACGGTGTGTACGCCTCCCCCCCCCCCTTCTCAAAATCCTGGATCCGCGCCTGTCATTTCACAGGCGTTTAGGTTTTTGAATGATTGACTGTACATCCCGATATCTTTACCCACTATATTTCTTCAAAAACTTTACCACAAAGTTCTGATGATTGCATGGTCACTATGCACTTCACGGTGACACGGGCCAGACACTGTGGAGGGACCTGAATCCGACAACTTGAATGGGCAACCAGCCTTGTAAATTCACTGTCAGACCTCCTTTTGGTACCACTGTGAAGAGCTTTCTCGACAATAAACTTTATTCTAAAGAGCGTATTGTTGTTCTTTTACTGGGTGGGACCATGACTCCATCTAACCAACAAGCCCCACTGTACCCGAATTTCTGCAAAGGCGAGCAGGCCGCGAAGGATTTGGGTCCAGGGGCCGCCAGAGGGAACTGGCTGGTGGTTTCCAGGGCAGTGCCCCGGTGGGGGTCCAGGGACAACTCCCTCGGAAGTCCTGAGGTGTTTAAAGAACTTAAACTAAAGGAATAATAATAATAATAAATTAGGCTTATATAGCGCCAATTTGTTCCAAAAGTTACTGCTCAAGGCGCTTTACAAGAAAACAGAGAAGTTCACTAAGTATAAGCAGTATTGAACAAATGAGTCTTAAGTAAACTCTTAAAAACAGAGAGTTGCGAGCAAGTCCGTAAGTCATCTGGTAGACTGTTCCATAAAGACGATGCACAGTACCGAAAAAAATGAAGCATACCAGATCACAAAAATCATTTTGACCATTTTAATAAAAGCCTGACTCAGAATAACAAGTCATTTTATACGATAAAGAAACATTGGCTTGTGGGTGGTTACAATGATAATGGAAGAGTTTGTATGGAGCTCGCAAGATGTTTTACAGGGAGTAACCACGAAACAGTATTTCAAAACGGATGCGCGTGAAGCGCGCTGGAGAAAACAGCCTTGCATAAGACATTCTAGTGTAGTCCATTATTTTTCTTCATTTTTTTTCAAGTGCAATATTATCCATTACATAAGAGATCCTTCTACTTTCCCTAGCCCTCTATTCTTTCTTGTATGTTTTCATTTTTGTCGATAGTCACTGGGACAAGGGACTCCTCAAGAAAAATAAGATAGTTTCCAAAATCCACGTTAAAGTATGATTTAGCAAGGACGAGCGAAGGTTTACAGGTATACAATGCTTTTCAAAATCGATGAAATGTTGTTATGGGTAGGTTCTTACAGAGGCATGGCAATGGACGTCCGCAGAGAAAACATGCCAGGGAAACACTCTCACTGGAGGCTGCGTGGTGATCGCCGAAGGCGCGTAGCTGGAGGCTGGGGACCAAGAGTCCCCCTGGGAACTTTTCGAGAATTCGTTAACTAGTTGCGGCCATTTTAGACCATTTCAAGAGAAAATCTTGCGCCCCACGGGTATAATTTGAAGTGGGAGTGAACTATTCTTGTTATGATGATTGTCTATTTTAGATAGTAACATTCGGTCAATTTGATGGGGATGGTGTGAAAAGTGAATAGCGGGAGGGATTGCAAGTACTAGCGTAACTGAAGTGATATGGCGGTCCCCCCCCCCCCACTTGCCTTCCTGGGATGGTGTGTCGGTACATTTGCTGATCTTGTCGGTACATCCGCCCGGTGTGAACGACGACTAGTCTCCCAGACGGTTTACCAGCCTTTGTTCTCAAGCAGTCAAGAGGACAAATTCTCTAATAAGAACCCAAAATTTTCGGCCCGCTACGCGCTCTGTAGAGTCACTCGAGCCTGAGTTTCTTCAATTGTTCCTTTCTACATAGCTAGATAGCATAAGTCCTGTTACCCTTACCAAGTAACATTTAGGCAGAACGCACAGGTTATGACAGGTCGTTAATTTCATCCCCCACCGCAAAACTATTTGCTGTTCTCTCGTGTGTGTCATGCGGTAGGGTTAGTTGGTGAGTTAAAGGAGCTGAGTAGCCGCGAAAGTAGAATAAATTCTCGGACCCGCCGACTTCGTTACGTCACATCCGGTTATGCTTCTTGGTTTATCGATTCGATCCGATACCGATACTTATCAAAGCCATGCATGCAGTGTGTCTGGTGTAACAGTACACTTGTTACTGTCGTTAACAGTACTAACGTTAGCCTAACTTAGGCTAGCGTTAGGACCTAGGTCTACCACGAAGAACAAACTCATTGATCGAAAAAAACAGTTTCAATACCTGCAAAATCCACAATGTTGTTCATGAACCTCCTGCAGATGATGCATAGGTGTGTGGCTTGCCACTTGTAACGCTAATATACTACATACGTACGTACGTTGTAAGTTGTGTGCTACATGCCTGGGTAGATGCATCGATCAGAACCGATACAAGAGGAAACGATTCAAAATTGCCGGTGCCAGAAGAAAAAGTAACGAACTAGAAATTCAAAAAAAAAAAAACAAATTGTAAAATATCTTGCGAGTGTAAAATCAAATAACCCAAGAAATAGTATAGAAACGTTATTGCAAAATTACTTTGCAAGATTATTTTAAATGAGAATATAAAACGCATTAGGATTAATATTTTTAAAATTAGCCCCGTACAGAGGGTAATCATCTCGTTTCGTATGATGTATTTATTTTGGAAGTACGCCACTACTCAGCTCCTTTAAGAGTTAGAGTTAGATGAAATTTAACGACACACCAACACAAATGTGTTATACAGTGTCAAGCAAAGTTTATATACAGTGCAAGTCCTTCCCTTTAGTCGCCTCTTACGACAGGCGGGAAATACCGTGGGCATATTCTACAACCCCCCAGCCCACAGGGGGAGTTAGTTGGTGAGCGACTAACGGAGCAAAGTTTGGCTATTCCATCGGGCAGTCCAGGTGCTTTCGAAACAATGTATGTTATTCCCGATAAGGTCTACAACCCCTACATTTTCGATTTTTCTTTATTTTTCTAATAATTACATATGTTTTTAGTGTAAGCCAACTAATAATTTTCTCGCGCTTTGCAATTTCACGATTCAGACTCAAAAGAACATTATCAGTAAACAAAGTCGGCTCTTGAAGTAATAAGTGATGCAAAATATGCCCTGCAATGGCATGGGATAGTCAGGCACCTTCATATCTACTTCTCACCACTCCCTCGGTAAAGGAGCTGACGGAACTTGGGGTCGCTGGCATGGCCCGGTCCCCTGTCGGGAAAATTCTGTCGCCACATATGGTCAATTTATTTATTTTGGTTTTCCAAAAAGGGTCATTTCTGAGATAAAACCCAAAATTTTCGGCACGCTTTATTCACTGGTCCTCAGTTCCGTTACCTATAGCTAAATATAGTAGGCTACAAACCCTTTCCATTTTTTCAAGTAACTTCATAAGTAGACTGCATGGATTTATGTAAATGTCGGGAATTTCATCTCATTTCACTAGACTTAGTTAATGTTCTCTTGTCTGCTTTTATCTGTCTTGCGGTACGGCTAGTGACTCGAGGAGGGAAGTAAAATATAAGTTAAGCCCGACAGGGCCCAACTGCCAGGACAATCGACCTATGTAAGCTTTAAATAAGCACAGATTCTTTTTAGTGTATAGGTTGGTTAGTTATATAGGGTTTTACGCCTCAACGTATAACCTCTTGGTTTAATCTAGCAGCGCCCACGGCTTTTTTCCAGTTGTGGGGCACTGGATTGTTTTCCCTTACTCCATTGCTTATGCGGAGCATCACGCACCAACGGCAGTAGGTTCCATTTTTAAAGTCTTTGGTATGACTCGACCTGGGAATCAAACCCGGGTCTCCCGCGTGAGAGGCGGATGCTCTACCATTAGACCAAAATTTCGCGTGCTTCGCGCCCTTTTTCACAGCTTAGAGTCCGGCAAAATCATTTAATCGGCGCGGAACTATCTTTCTTTAGTAAATACAAATTTGATGCAAAATATGCCCCGCAATGGCATGGTATAGTACACAGGTTTTCTTCAAATTCTCCCTCATCAACCTCTCGACGGAATCGGAGCTGTCCGAGGCTTCGGGTTTCTGGCCCTCCCGTCGGGGAGTCTGTCCCCCCGTCGTGCAAATCCCGGTGCCACCCCTGGGTGGATGGGAATCACGGGTGCGGGGGTAACTTGTGAAGTGATAACCCTTTGACACTAAGTACCTGTACATTGACTATATGCTGTCGGTACCTTTACCTTCCCCCACTTCAAGCACCCCAGTTACTATTGGTTGCAAGGGTTTGGAAATAGTAATTTACTCAAACTATGCTACATGCACGATGTAATAACTTGAAGGAGGCAAACTCACAAAAAGTTTTCATACCGACAGCAGTCGCTCTTAACGTAACACCTATTTATATCAGGGAGGTGTTATTAGCTAACAACACCTCCCTGTTTATACTGAGTTCACGCGAAGCGCACCACTACTAGAAAAAATTGATTGAGAATCGCGATTCCCTATAGGCCTACACGAAAGTTCTGTGAATTTGGGAGCATTTTTTACAATGAGCCCAAAAGGCGTTTAAGCTATAGATTTCTTTGAGGGTAGAGTGAGGTGGGTTTTCGACTGAGTGGTGGATCTGTTTTAATCAATTTCTATCACAAGTCGTTCTGAAACAATCAAAATTTTCATTACTCCTTCGCAAACTATCGACATTTTCGCGCGCTCCCAGCAACACCTCATCGCTGTGCATTTTGCCAATAGTACCGTCTCAAACGTATTTGCATGCACTACATATTCATCTGTGATCATGGTTTTTAGGCCGATTGTTAGTGTCCATAGGAGTGATTACAGAAGAGCACAGCATTACAAGAATGCGAAACAGGGGCATTCCAGAGAAGACATATTTCATGAAAATTGAAAACGTTTACTTATTAGGGCAAAAGACTCGACCTCTAATTGGCAGATAAATTTTGTTGGGAAATTCAAAGTTGTCGGTCTGCATATAGTCTGCATGGGATTTTTGAAGGTCCTGGAAATGATTTTTAATACAAAATTTCAGGGCGCTTCATGCGCAATCGTCACGGTTCGCACTCCGCCTCTCTTGTCCATTATTAGACTAGTGGTAATATTCAGACCAATACGCTCTTGAGAAAAATAGTTACATCTGCAACCTCTGTAGGGACCCTACATGTAGGGAGGATCCTAGTGCCATCAGTATATCACGAGTACCCTATACAGTAACATTTTTAGCGTGATGTAAAAGATTGGATACGTGTATTTGTCGTTACACACTGATTTTTGTATAGCAGGTGCCATACCACAGCCAAAATATCGCTTAATAATGACAATTTGTTAAGATATTATTCAAACATTTGGCAACGGTAGCACCATTTTGCATCTTAGTCACCTAACATAAACAAAAGTTCCTCAAGAGGAGTTTTCACCCCTCCACTTAGGCAATAAACCCTTCCCTTCGCTTGACCGAAACAAAAATAAAAACTTACAAATTTATGAGAATTTTAAAACTTTCAACATATGATCAGTTCGAAAATTTTCAACAACATCACTATTTTGCACCTCGAGACACCTTAAACGAAAACCACTCCCCTTAGACCCCTCCCCAAGACTGCACCTGCACCAGGGTCAAACTAAGGAAGGATCCGCCGCGGGTGCAACCTATATAGGTTTGCATATGCACTATTTACACTGACTTTGTGGGTATCTTCGGTGGTATTACAGTATAACCTTCTGTTTTGCCCTCAATCAACTCCTGGCGGCGCCACTGATACACGGGAAGGGTTCAAAATTGTGTATGCAAGGACCATTGTGCGTGAAATGACGAACATTGAGTACTTAACATCAGTTACTCCTATATTATAAGGCGTCGACCGCCCATGCTTACTTTGAAAGAAATTTCAGGTACCAGACAAAATTGTTCAATAACAGTTTCCCCTTGCCTCCCCACCTTTAAACTCTGCCGCTGTATTAGTTAGTATACACTGTGGGTGCGCGAAGCACCGACGCCGAAGAAAGGTTTCTGACATTTTGATGGTATTTGATAATTGATCAAGTTTTCCTCATTTTACTTTGCAATATTTACTATAATATTAAAATTCTCTCATAATTCTCTGGTCTCGCTTCCTGCTGTTATTTTTTACAGTGTTTTTCAAGGTTCTGGAAGAAAATGGGGGTGGGGGGTTGTCCCCTTGCCCGTCGTAATTCCTCCTATGGGGTAGGGGTTTCATCCAACTGTAATCCAGTCTATGTCTTCCACAACTTTTTGCACGACAAAAAGGGCACTAAATTGCCGCACACAACTTAACGAAGGCACTGTGGCTAAGCTGACACGTCTCAAAATTACTAAGTCTGTAAAAAATTATAAAAGTTTATCAAATTAAGAAAGAAATACCGGGGTTAGGGGGTATACCCACAAGACGTGTTAGGTCATTACTATATTATGTATCGGTACTTTTCAATGATGTAGAAAAACAAATGAAACGAAACGAAACGAGGTACATGCTCTAGCAGCGCGAGCTGCTTTCTTTTGAATCAGCATGTGAGCTTGGGTATGTTCTACCATGGCTGTCTTAGTCTTCCGTAGAATGTGTCATGTTTCCTAGGTTATTGGACATGCAGCGCTGTACGCGCTAGACTATTATGTATTGTATTATGCAATAAAGAATCAGTTCATATGTCATGTCACAGCAAACGGAATCGAGTACATGCCGTGGGCGCCGGGTCAACGAAATTGCAAACTGCGAGTGCGAAGTGAATCTAGCAATCCGGGTGTGTACCAGCGCGGCGTAGCCGTTTTCTTCGGTCCTAGCTTTTGGTAAAGGTAAAAAGGGTGTATCTCATGTAGTGCAAGTCCAGCATTATATTAATACTACGCCGGCCGGCTGGTTGCTGAGTGTGGCTGTAAGTGTAACATTAAATAACTTAGCCTACAAATACTAAAATAGGCCAACAGTTCTAACCATCAGGCCCCATATCTTCATTTCTCCACCTTGTATAAAGTGATAGGCCTGTTACCTGTTCAAGAAAAGGTACGTAGGGCTAAGGCCTAGGCTAATGCTTTTCTTTATTTGTCAATAAGTTAGGCCTACACTAACTATGCTAACCATAGATGAAGTTGTTCTTGTACGCAAGTGACTGAAAATGGTAATAGGCTCTAACGTTAGGCCTGTAAAGAAATGGTGCAAAATCAGGCAAAATCTGCAGACTATTTTGAAAAACGAATTCTCATGCTATAACACATGAGGCAAGGCTAGGGAGAGAACATCATCCCTAAACCCCAAAATAAGAATAGGCCTAGGCCTAGTAGCATGGTGGGTCCGAAGTTCGTTCACCTTAGCCACTGAATCCGTCAAAAAAAATATAAATAGTTCCACATGGTTCCCAGTTTTAGACATTTTATCTTTGGAAATATGTTGTCTGTACAAAAACGGATTTCTTCCTGAATATGTAGAGTGTAACCCGGAGTTTGAATGATTTCATGAGACTGTCTCTGACCTCAGGAATTTCTCTCCAGAGGGTCACAATTTCGTTCGCACATTTTCAATTGCCTCTTTTCGTAGAAAATCAGGTAAATATCCATTCAATTTGTCAAATTTCCCATGTAAGAAAAGGACTCACACCAAATTATTACAGTGTTGCAGTCACATCTTGTGAAATCACGAAAATATAGGATCATTTGGAAAGTAGGTTAGGCTTGTTAGGTGAGTTGCCTAGGTAATTTTCAGATGTCAGAAAAATGTTGTACTCAGGCAAATTGGGACCATGTGGTTGGAATTTTTTTACTACGATTGTTTATCAGTTACTGCTCGATATTTTGTGCAATTTCCCAATCATTTCATTAATTATTCATTGAATTATGGTCAATGAACGAACTTCGGGGGTGAACGAACTTGTGTTCCCTAACTATACTCATTTGTATGATATCCTTGTTATTTGTAATTCGGATAATGCATATTTAAGAGGCCACTTAACCCTAACCTAGGGCCTAACTCCTAAACTGACTTAACCCTAACCTTATCCCTAACCCGCAGGCATTTGGGGCATTATATATAATTTGGGATTTAGGTGAAAAACGCAACTGTTGGGAGAACTTGACCCATATGCGAAAAATCCGTTTCACCTTAATGTTTTACACAGTGTTTAATATAGGAATGCGTAACTCTATACGCAAGTCCGATTTACCACATAATGTTTTTGCAATTACTTAACTGCACACCAACTTACATGCATGTATCCGTTGACACTAAGGACTTACGGGCCATTGAAATAACCAGCATATTTATCTCAGAACCAAAAGGGGAAATATAATCTTATGTATTTTATTATTTTTTCCTTTAGGCCGGTTGCATTGGCGGTATACCGAGTTATAGGCGAAAGTCAAATCCGCTAATACAAAAGGCAAAAACAAAAACAATTAAATACTTAAGATTATATTTCCCCTTTTGGTTTTGAGATATATATATGCAGGTTATTTCAATGGCCCCTAAGTTCGTGTATGAGGAAGTCACGTCCATGGTCACGAGGATGGAATCTTTGGGTAAGTTCGGAATTTCGTTTAGCAAAATGAGTACTGTCTTGAATATAGCTCGGAATGGTAGGCTTTAAGCTTTAAGGCCAATGCTAATATTATCATAAATAACTCACCGGATAACTCACCGGAACCCATCAGCAGTAATTGCCGATGGGATCGTGAAAACTGGGGCAGGCAGCCTCTTTTGGCTTATGTAGAGCCCCCTTCTTTTCTGTAGGATTGGGTCGATCACACTTTTAAATCCATTCACTGATAGAGAATTTACTGCTTCAGGTGGCAGACTATTCCATTCCGTTACAACCCTTTGGCTGAAGAAAAACTTCTTGATATCAAGTCTACAATGATGTCTCTGGAGTTTAAACTGATGGCCTCTAGTTTTGCTATCGGACATAGTAAAAAAGTTGCTGGGTCAACATCTTCCAGTCCCTTAACAATTTTAAAAACATCAATAAGATCAGCTCTTAGTCTGCGTAATTCCAAAGAAATTAGACCAGATCTTTCAAGCCTTTCTTCATAGCTAAGAGTGGACAATTCTGTTATCATTTTGGTAACACGGCGTTGAACCTTTTCAAGATTGTCAATGTCCTTTTGAAGGTAAGGGTGCCATGCCTGACAACAGTACTCTAAGTGTGGTCTGACCAGTGACTTGTACAATCTGAGAATGTTACTCTTACAATCATAAGTTCTATTAATTACACTGAGTACCTTATTTGCAGAGCAAGCAGCCTTAGCACATTGTCTACTAGGGTTTAAGGACTGATCAATAAGCACACCTAAGTCCTTCTCAAGTAGGATTTGCTCAATTTGAACACCACCTATACTGTAATTAGTATGAACATTGGAATGACCAAAATGTAAACATTTGCATTTTTGGGCATTAAACATCATTTGCCTATAAATCTATAGAGCAAAGGCCTCAAACAAAAACTGACAATATGAGCAGGTCGGAGCACACTGCCCTGGCAAGCTTTAAGGCCAGTGCTAATATTATCATAAAACCCGCCGATAAAGGAGGCGCAGTGGTCGTTATGGACAGGTCGGGTTACATTTCTGAGGCCGAAAGTCAACTGTCCGACACCAGGTTCTATACAAAGCTTCCTGATGATCCAACCCCAATTATTATAAGGAGTTGATAACCCTGATTCAAACTTTTGACAGTAATGTTAAACATGAGGTCATGCCCCTAATACCCATGGCGCCAAAACCAGCCATTTTCTACACCTTGCCCAAGGTCCACAAACTGAAGGATATGGTCAACAGGCAACAGGGGGATGGTAAATAATTTTCAGACAAAGAAGTGATCGATTTCATTCGCCAAACCAGTATACCAGTGCCTGGCAGACCCATAGTTTCTGGCATCAGGACATTGACTGAATATATCTCGGCCTATGTTGACCAACATCTACAACCTCTATTACCTACCATTCCGAGCTATATTCAAGACAGTACTCATTTTATTAATAAGCTAAACGAAATTCCGAACTTACCCAGATTCCATCCTCGTGACCATGGACGTGACTTCTTTATACACGAACATTCCCCATGATGAGGGGGCAAAAGCATGTTATAATCTAATGAGAAGAAACTCTGTTACTGGGTACTCTGAAATAACAAATCTCATTGAATTCATTTTGAGCCACAATAATTTTCAGTTTAATAACAACAATTACTTACAGGTAAAGGGGACTGCCATGGGCACGAGGATGGCACCATCATATGCCAATATATTTATGTACTATATAGAAGAAGAAATTCTGAGGCTATCTCCACATAAACCTATGTTCTATGTTCGATTCATAGATGACATCTCTATGATTTGGGGCAAAGGGCTTGACAATCTGCAAACCTTCTTTAACCTTGCAAATAGTTTTCATCCGTCTATCAAATTTACTTTTGATTATTCCTTAAAGGAAGTGCCGTTTTTAGACGTATTGGTGACCATTGAGGGCAGAAAAATAATCACGTCTGTCTACTCTAAACCTATAGACAGGCATACTTATCTTCATTTCCATAGCTTCCACCCCTGTCACACAAAAACTTCTGTCGTGTACAGTCAATTAAATAAATAATAATAATAAATAAATGACTTAAGATACTGCCGTTTATGCTCCACTGACAATATCTACCTGGAAAAAGCAACAGATCTTGTGCACTTTTTCCTTAATAGGGGTTATCCCTACAAGCTCTTGGACGGTTATTTCCAAAAAGTGCTAGCCACACCGAGGCAAAATCTCCTTTGGTACCGCCAGAAATCCAGTTGCGATCGTATACCCTTAGTGATCGCATACCATCCATCCAACCAACCCCTAACAATAGCATTAAGAAATCCTGGGAGATACTCAAAAGTGACCCATCCATCCATGAAATTTTTGAGCAACCTTACCCCCAATGGTTGTCTGCAAACAACCCCGGAATTTAAGATCTATGCTAGTCCGTGCAACCCTGACTGCTGCGGAAGACCTAAACACGGGCAACAGGAGTTGCAACAAACCTGGTTGCCAGGTTTGTAAACACATGGAGCTTTCTCCCACCATATTTCCATTGACAAAAACGATGCATACTAAAGCTTTAACACACAGTCCTTTGTAATTGTTATTTGGAAAAGGGTCTATAGGGTGACACTTTCTTTAGCCGCATGTCATTATAACTAAGTTAGCCAACAGGTAGCTCAAACCACACCTGTCAGAACTCTGTATTAATATTCAATGGGTCATGGAGCTGTATGTACCAGAACTGTACATTTAGTGGGCTTATATTGCTGCAGTTATTCCAGTCTAGGGTACGGTGTGATCTAGCCACAGGTGTTCCAAACATTACATACATATACAGTACTACACAATATGTATAAGACAAGGTAAGACATTTCTCAGGACGAACAGTGTTGTAACGAGTCACTCAATGGAGTCCAGTCAAGTCATTTACTAGGCCTACTTTTAATGTGACTCGAGTTGAGTTACTGTATTATTTCTATGAGGAAAATTATGATACAATAGCTCAAGTCATTTTGTTTCTGAAAATTAGTGACTCGAGTCATGACTCGTTACAACACTGATATGAGGACAAAGCATGAAGGCCTATTTTTACTCTTACGTGTAACTTTGAACCTCACAAGACTTGGTCGATCATGTCATCTGTTCCAGCAGAATATCCAGCACCTCTGTGGATGCAACTTTGTGCATAAGATAAATTCTAAACAGTAAAAAAAGGTGAGAAAATAAAATAAAAAAAACTGAGAAGAATTAGACCCAAGTTGCACTTCACTGCAAGCCATTTCAGGTAATTTTAGATTCCATTTCAGGAAAAATGAATTTAGAGTGTGGAAGCAACTGGGCCTAATTCTTCTCAGTTTTTATCCGAGAAATATCTTACCTCAAGTGTCTTATTATATATATATATAGTGCGTAGTGTATGTACGTAATGTTTCGAATGCCTGTAACCTAGCCTAGGCCCAGGCAGTGTTCGCGTTAAGGCGCGGGATTGTATGAATCCCGCTTTTGTCTTTCCCATCCCGCACAAGAAAAACATTATGCGGGAAAATCCCGCACACTTTCCTGCAGCTGAGATCGTAACTACATACACACATTGAATTGCAATAGTATCTTTTATTTGATAACCTCCACCTTGATTTTGAAAATCCCTCCCAAAAAAATTCTAGAGAGGGAATTCCCTCCCAGGTTCAACTCCTTAAGCACGAACACTGGGCCTAGGGTAGGTTTGGGTATGGTCGGACAGTTGACAGGAGTTTCGCCATAGCCTAGGCCTAGCTTTCAATACAGTTGCATTACTGATGCTTGTTATAGGCCGATCTACAGACACAACTAGCCTATACTAACGTGCCCCCGATATACCTGGATCTAGGCATATGAATAGAGGTTCTTCACTGACATCACAATACATCTGGCAACAACAAAGTGTACTATATTGGACTTCAAACTTATTGCGCGCAACATGTACGCTGTGTACAAAAGTATTGGTCAAAGCTTAAAATGTTTAGTTCCTTGTAGGGTCGTGGCCACTAGTAGTAACACATTCCAGTTTGAGGAATAATGAAGTTTTCAGACTTTTTGCAAGTTATTTAGAGAGTCGTTCTCAAAATGCTATTGATTGTATTTTATTACTTAATGCTTAAAAATTGTCTTGAAAGAATTAGGCCTATTTTGAGAACACACATCTTTTGCCACAAAAATGTGAAATAAAAAGATTGCAACCCCCCTATTATACAATGGAATAGCCCAAACAGATGGATAGTGACCATGATCCTCCTATAGAATGTTTTCTTGATGATGGCGAAAGTCCTCAAGGAGAATCCTCAAGTGAGAATCCTGAAGGAAAATCGCAGACCTTACAGTTTTATTCTCCAGTTCCAACAAACGTACAACTTAGCTTTATGGGTTTCTGAAATTTATCAGAAGAAATATTGATCTCAGTAGTCCACATACTAAACTGTGGAGTGCTCACTTCATATCCGGTGAGCAACTCAAGGTACTACGATAGAGGTTTTCGTTGTAATCGTTACAAAGTGTTACTATATTTAAACCCGACACTAGGGCTGTAGTGTAGTAATTAATTGCTAAACAGTCGCATGTAGAATAAACGTTTAGTACAAGCTACTAAGCGATTAATCGCAAAACTTGTTTTTGTCCATTTTCTATCCATCTGAATACTCACTCTGTAAATGCAGAGTGCATAATATTGGCCCCTATGTAGTATGTCATCATGTTGTGATTACTGTTTCGACTACAAACAAGCCTTTACAGGAATCGTGTTTGGGGTTCTCAGGTATTATTCATTTTAAATAGGCCTGTTGCACGTAAATCAACACACACCGAGTCTTTCTGTTGTGGTAAAGTAATCATGATTAATCACCACACGATCGCAAATATTTGGGGTTAAATGTTTAACTATTTTGCTACACGCTCACAGCCTACCCGACATGGAGCTTACAAGCAGGCCTACACTTACTGTACAGGTACTTGCAATCGATTGATAATACCTGTAGTAACGGAAAATATTCTTTGAAAAGAAGGAACACAACATTCTACGCTTTGACTGATACTGTGTGCACACAGTGCACAGGTAGTTGTTGCCCGTGCAGTAAGTTTGACATCCAAAATGGCAGTACAGGTAAAACCATACCTATTATGGCATCATGTGAAGAACCTATATACAGGTGTAACACAGCACTTTGAAAATGTCAAATGTGTGTTGGGGATTGTCGTACACAGTCCAGTATTCTTGGACGCTTTACTATTTCAACATTTTTTCAAAATAAACTTCAAATACATGTATATTTATAGTTGACACTATATAACACATTTGTGTTGGTGTGTCGTTAAATATTATCTAACTAACTAACTTCAGTGCAAGTATGGTCTTAGGAATGAAGGGTCTTACATATCAGTAATCTGTAAAGATCAATTACCTAGGAATATATGTTATTTTGAGAAAGATAGAGACCACCAGAAATTTTTAAAGATGTGGTAGCCCAATTTTGCAAATGGAGTATAGGCCTGTTGCTGACCTACAGTAGTATGGGAAGCCCAAAACGACACAGATATGAGGTCAGCAGACTGCGCACTATGGTTATTCATGCATTAGCTGGGAACTGATTTTGAAGATTGTATACTGCACAGCAAACTGGAGTTTTTGAAACAAAAGCATGTATTTTCATCATAATACCCGTTAGGGAAGGGAAGGGGACACGGGGATGGCGTCTCCTCTCCCTGTTTGAAAGAATTGCTTTCAGGAGGGGACTTACATATAAAATGGTGCTGTCTTTTTCATTATTTATATGCATGCACTACAAATTATCATTTTTGTGACAAAGTCAGAAATAAATGGTTTCAAGCACCACAAATGAATGGGGAAGCCAAACTTTTGACGTGTTTAATTACAAGTCCAATGCCTGTTCTCAGCACACAGCTTGCATTTTAATATTGAGTGAATCTTTCGAGCAGACATTGAAACTGTTCTTTCATAAATTTGCAGTTCATGATTACTCGCTGTCAGCATCGCATATAACTACACAAATAGCTTGATTATTAAGCCTGAAGTGTTCTCTCTTAGGAAATTGTTATTTTCTGTGCCCTATAGGTTGTGGAAGATTTTTTATTACAATTTAAAAAATGGTGGATATCTATCCCGATCAAATTTTTTTCACTGCACTCCCCACACTATTGACTACCACAGTCAGTTGCAGATGAGTGTCGTGTCGCTCCAGGATGCCAATTCTACATACTGCTGTATTAGTGCTACCAGTTATGAAACACATTATTGTGTAAAGGCGATAATATCCGACACTTGTCTTTGACATTTTTCTTTTTGTTTATATGTATTGAAACAAAGTCATTGCTCTTAGACCAGACCTTGTTGCTGGTATGGCTTCTGGCGCTATGACTTGGTCATTTTTTATTGATATTTTTTTTTTTTTTGGTCAGTGGAAATTTCCCACGAGTGACGGCATTCACGCCAAATTTCCCGGGAATGAGCTTCCCGAATTCCACATTTTTTCCCGGTGTGCTTGCCGGCCTTAATAGCAGCCATCAAGATGTGCAATTTTTGTTGAAAATTTGTGAAGGTTGATTTGAATTTATTCTAAAACACATTAAGTTTGTCACAATCTATCCGAATTTATTCAAAATTATTCAGAGTATAGTTATCCCCATGTATTTCAGTGGATTAATTGGACTGGAGATTTTCCACAGCCAGAGTCTATTATCAAGTTGAGTAGAGGTGGGGCCATGATTTGCTAGAAAGGGGGGGGGGCAGCGACCTGAAGCTCTGACAGCCCCAGTGCCGTCGGGTATTGGTGAGGTGGAATTTGAAGAAAACCTGTGTACTAGACCATGTCATTCGAGGCGTATATTGCATAAAATTTGTGTTACTACTGTAGAATAGCATACTGTAGTTCCGCGTTCTTTAAATGTTAGTCCCGGAATCTAAAGTGAAAAATTACAAAGCGCACGAAATTTTTGGTAGGTTTTCACAAAAAAAAATGTAATCATCAAGAATAAAAAGAAGAAAGAAAATCTCTAGAGGTTGACAGGTTGTAGACCATATTGGAGATAATGTACATTGTATCAACCATCCTGACTACCCGATGAAATACCGGTAGCCAAACATTGCTCCGTGAGTCCCTCACCAACTGAACGTACCGCATGACACACACAGAGAATAGTAACTAGGCTTTGCGATATGAGATGAATTTAACCACCTCTACATCAAGTACTTTCTCTACATGTTGCTTGGAGAGGTGGAAAAGACTTGCGCTATCTAGCTATGTAGAATGGAACTGTTTAAGAAACTAGGGTCGCTCTATAGCGCGCGTAGCGCACCGAAAATTTTGGGTTCTTATTAGAGAAATTGTTCTCACGAGAGCAAAAAACGGGTAAAACGAAACTGTAAACTATCGCGATTTGGGGGTCCAAAATGATATTTGGCCCCCCTGTCAAAGCACATTGGGGGGCCATGGCCCCCCCTGGTTCTTATGCCACTGTACTGTATTACTCCCATCAGTTTGTTCACCCGGGAGTGGGATTGAATGGAATGAAGATTGTGTGCAAGCATTCTTGATTTTCATAGTTTTTGTCATTTTTATGATAATTGAAACAATATTTGGAAGAACTACTTCTGTGAGGGATCTTTATTTGGGCCCTTCTCGTGTGAAGTACATGGCATTTGGAAGGTGATTTTCTCATATAAACCTTAGATGTCGGAACACAGAAAGTTTCCTGGTAAAGGAAGACCTTCACTCTGAAGCTGGGGAATATATTTCAGATAGTTATTTGAGACTCTTTTGCATATGTCAGGTCTATGTGTAGACTACATTTTGATCAGTTTTGGATTCTTAGGACGATCAGTTCTGTAATTGAGTAACTGAGACATACTGTACAGTGTTCGATTTTAAGGAATTAGCAATGGTTGTCCAAAGGACTACCACATTGTAAAATTTGGTTGTCCTGCTCACAATAAGGTAGTCCCAAGTGTAACCATTTTCGCAAGTTTGCAACAACAGAATTGATAATGCCCCATTATCACCAGCCTTCCAAAGTGGCTTTCACTTTTAGACAACCCCCCCCTCCCCCCAAAAAAAAACAAAAACACAGAAACAGATATCTACTGTGTAAGAGTAGTGCTGTCTTATGGCGTGCATTTATAGTTCATTGTGGACATAGTTAATGTTATGATGTTCGCATTGCGGGTTAATAAATTAAACATAGCTCTAGACTGAAAGCACTGGTGTTACAACATCAGCACTACGAATTCGTAGCTTGCACGAAGGAATTCGGCTTCTCTGTTAGGCCGTAGTACAAGCTCAATTATTCCCTTGTTTCGTGAAAGTGAAAGAGGGATTACTTGAAAGTACACTACAAAATTCAAAAATATTATATACATCGTAAAAATGCTTATCCCCACGCCAGTGTTGTGCACATTTTTTTGTAACTAATTAAAATTATTCCTATTTTTCAATCACGTATTGACCAATCACGATGGCTTATTCAGCTGGTTCAGGCAATGTGGCGGCGCCCATGGTTGCTAAGACGCCAGATAAGCAATCCAAACTTCAATCAACATTTTGTGCTATGCAAATGTTTTCTTCTACCAAAGGCAGTTTCATAAGCTTCCACTCAATTTCCTGGAAACGTTTGTGAATTTCGCAAATGAATGGAAATAATACGAAGACTGCAGCTGCAAAGAAAGGGAAGTCACTACAACGTCAGAGGCAGAGCCCAAACTAACGTTAGGCCTGACGCTAACGTAATAGACGTTGACCTTCAGTGCCCGAAATAATGATCATTACATAGCCGGCCTAGGCTAGGTTACCACCACGATTGCTACAAAAAAAATTGCGATGAACATGAAATAGGCTTAGGAAGGAAGGACTCTGCTCTAACAAAGAAACGTGTAATTCAAGGTAAGCTTATAGCTTACATTAGCGAACGTTTTGGGCTTTGAAACGAAATGCAGAGTGACCTATGCTACGGTTGAGTACAAGCTCATGTCTGAAGGACCTAACCAAATAAAGCGTAGGCTGTGTATTAACGTAATAGTCATGAGACGTTTGGCTAAGAGTTAAGACGCTACTCGAGTATAGAGGGCCTACATACGACTGAGAAAATTTGTGCGGAAATCAATAGGCCTAATCCTTAATTGACATGCTCGAAACTTTGGCATGAACAACAAAAAATGTTTAGCTATGTCATCGAGCCTAAACTTTGACCAAGTATACGCTAGCCTTAGCCTAACGTTAGGCATATTTATGCTGAGCCTAGTTCGTACTGGCTTGCTGACATACCTAACGTTGTAGTATTAATGTCACACTGCACTGTAAGGCTTAGCATTCTACTTCTAAGTACTAGGACCTAGTACTTAGACTAGGTCACAGGCCTCTGGATTTCAAGTTGGTGATGTGTAAAAGATGGCACAGTATTTTTTCTTGAATCTATTTGTGATATCCTTACAGTTTCAAATGACAGTGACAAAATGTGGTGCATGGAAGGAAAGTCTAGTCTGATAATACGAAGGTTAACTCCAACATTTTTCACAACAAGTTTGTTCTCAATGCTGATTAGCCTACTACTACTTCTGTTAATGATATGGATTCAATGTGGAAGTAAAAACAGTACATTTAAAAAAAATAACAAAAATATTGAAGTTATCCTATCCCTACCTACATTGCCAGCCAAGTAGGCTACAATTTTCTTTTGGGGGAGGGGTTGGGGTGAGGACTGAGGAATCTGGAGAAGGGATTCCAACCAACGGCGGCGATTGGTTTTCATAATGGGGTGGGGTGGCATGACCCAATTTTCTATTTCAATGGAAGTCAATGGGCGGTTTCTCAAATATTTGGGGACATGTCCCCCTCTCGGGATCGCCACCGATGATACCGACCATTTTCGATGTAAGATAAAATCAGAAACAGTTAATTTATCTGTTCAGAATACAAATTTAAAAACAGAAACTGGATGTTTACCTCACCCCACCTCAGCATTTCCTCGTTTATTGTACATGGCCTGTTTTCCTCGGCCAATATATTAACCCAGCCACTTAAAACGGCATCTTGACTTACAGTTATCGATTAAGAATCAAAGCCCTGGCTGCAAGCAATCTCGGAAGCTGCCAATCTGCAGTTCTAAGAGAGCTACAGCAATCATGTGCCTTCAGTTTAGGACGGAGATCCCCCAAAAAGTTTCAAATCATTCACTCCATACACCTGATACAACTAACGTAGAGCTATGTCAACAACGTTTCTTTAAGTATCTTTTAAAATTGATGATACTAAAGCAATTTCGAAGCTTGACCCTGAGAATATTGTCCAAAATCTGAGCATAAGATGTCCCCAAGACTGCTTTAAAAAAATGCAGTTCAATATACTGTACTAATGTATTAGTACACATCACTGTGTAGGGGTTTCAGCCTCAGGGTAGGCTATCCTACTCAAAAACTCAAAGGGGAGGGGCTTCCCCCTCCCCTTTGAAAATTTTTGCCCATTTCAAAGGCTCTAGATGCAAAATGGTGCAAGATTTTCCATATTTTTGGTTCCTTGCGTTAGCAAAAGGAACCTATGTAGTCAGCTTGGCGTGTGTGTGTGTGTATGCGTGTGTGTGCGTGTGTGTGTGTGTGACACTTGCTTCGTTACGCTGTAACTCAACAAGGGAAAGTTGGACTAAACTGAAACTTGGTATATGGATCTGTCATAGTGAGAAGGTGTGCCCTATTGTTTTTGGTGGAGGTCAAAGGTCATGTGGGGTCACCAGGGGTCAAAGACCGAAAACCTTGTTTGCACGATATCTCAAGGTAGGAAGCTTGGATAAATTTCATACTTGGTATGTAGATGCATTATGGAGAGAAGATGAATGCTGTAGCTTTTGGTGGAGGTCAAAGGTCATCTGGGGTCACCAGCAGTCAAACACTGAAAACTTGTTGTTAAAACAATATCTCAAGGTAGGAAGCTTGGATAGATTTCATACTTGGTATGTGGATGACTTATGGTGAGAAGATGAATCCTGTCATTTTTGGTGGAGGTCAAAGGTCATTTGGGGTCACTGAGAGTCAAATACTGAAAACCTTGTTAAAGCAATATCTCAAGGAAAAAATCTTGAATAGATTTCATACTTGGTATATAGATCCACCATAGTGAGAAGCTGTGCCATACAGTTTTGGGTGGAGGTCAAAGGTCATCTGGGGTCACCAAGAGTCAAAAACTGATAACCCTGTTGTTAGCACAATATCTCAAGGTAGGAAGCTTGGATAAATTTCATACTTAGTGGATGCCTTATGGTGGGGAAAAATTTTTGGTGGAGACCAAAGGTCATCTGGGGTCACTGGAGGTCAAACTCTGCAAACCTTTTCAACTCTATATCTCAGTGTAGGAGGCTTGAAGAGATTTTTGCTTTGAGGTGTTGCATTAAATCTAGCAGAAAACCCATATGAGATTTGTTGAATCACCAGACGCCAAAAAGCAAATTCCCAAGAATTCCTAATGTCAAAAAATATAAGCCCAAAACTGTATCCTTCCAGCACATTAAAGGCAGTCACTCGTCACCCCAAACTACAATTTCACCCTATGTACATCAAAAAATTCAAAAAATGCAGAGCATCTCATATTACACAGCATGCACTGAGAGTGCTCTGATTACACATTTAATAAGGACTTGTATGCTCACTAGCAGGGCGCTGCCATTCACAATGGCAGCTCCCTGCTCACTAGTATGCCCTGAAGCAATAAACTAGGATGGTGTCTGGATAAAGATGAGTTTTAGTTAGATGTGGGAGGGGCTAGAAGTAGGTAGGTTGGGAGAATTGGAACTGTCTGGGGTGATGAAAATCTGCCTTTAAGATCACATTCACCCAATGACTGAAAGATGTGGGACATCTTTCAGAGATGCCAAGTATCTCTATTTTAATTAAAAATTTTAGTATTATGATTTTAATCCATAATCCTGCCATTATGAAAACATGCATCAAGTACTACTTTTTAATATTGCAGAAGATTCTCTGCCCACAAAGCAGAGGACTGTTGTGAAAGTTCACTAGACAGACAACATTTGTCCTTAGATTAGGACATGTGAGCTTGCAGGAATTGGAAATTAGAATTGATTAATTAAATGCTACTATGGGTTGTTAGTTTTATAAAGAGAACCAAGTTACTGATCATTTGGATCAGATACCATTGAGCGTGCATGAATTGTGATTGCTTAATTGAATAAAACAAATTGTAACTGTATACTGTCTGGGTTGATATCCCCTGAAGTGCCTGTAGGCTGTATTTCTTCAGAATAATTTATTTATGCTTGAATGTGTTAACACAGGATGTGCATTGTCTACAGAGCAGATTTTGTGAATCAACGGAAATACTGGTTCATTCAGTAGTTGGCTCAGTTTCATTACATTCAGCAAGGAACCACAGTGCCCATTGGGCTCCCGTCTTATATTTGTATTCCAAAAAGGCTGGTCTCGTAATATTTTTTCCTCCTTCAGTGCAAGACCTTTTACTGGAAACTCTTGGGGGCCTTGCTGACGATGGGCTACGTTTTCTTAATAGATCTAGTTATTTGCTTTAGCTGTTATGCTTTCCTGACAAGTTAATATACGAAGATATATTTGGCCTAGTCTAGCCTCTCGTGTTTCAAAGTATCACTGTGTGAGGCTGGGACAGTTATATTGTCCTGTGGCGTAATTTTGATTCAGGGTGCCAGGGGGCAAGAATAGGGTGGGTGCCCCCTGACCAAATGACATGTGCGCATGCTGCAACAGAGCAAATTAAGGTAGGCTATGCCCACCGGGTGCCCTAATCCGGGTGCCCGGGATCGCCCCCTCAGAGCGCATAGGAGTTACGCCACTGATATCGTCGTGGTTACTTTACTGTATAGCTTGGTGCTAGATTGCTCTACGTGTAGTGCATCCAGCGTGGAGTTGTGATTTATGCGAGGCGAAATCGACATGGCCCATGGGGATTTTACGGAATATGCTGTCATTTTAAACCTATAACATTAAGCCTAACTAGTGTTCTCCACAGGTCCAAATTTTTCCGGGCGCTTTTCTTGGATCTGGAAGATGACACTGATCGCTGTCCTGGGGGACCAAAGGGAGGGGGACACCTTCCCCTTGTTCACGTAAGGTGGGCTGGATGCAAAATGTTGGTACATTTGGTGCTAAACTTGAATTAAATATATCACCAAGAATTTCTATTTTTTAGGAAGTTTTTTCATCTCTATTGCTTTAGTGGACTTTTTCCAGTCCTTGGGGTAATTCACAACCACAGTGTGTTAAGTAAGTGAACAAAAATTGTTAGACTACATATGCCATTCCCATGTTTACTCATGTCTAGTAACATTTAGATATTAAATGATTAAGACCGTGTATGTCAGAGACACTTCAAAATTCTGATAGAAGTGGTGCTGGTAGCAATCTTCTCATTACACCACTCTGGTACACTTTTTTCATTAATTGCTTCTTGCTACAATCAGTCCCAATTTTAACATGACCTACCCTAGTATAGTACTTGACCTCTGACCCAGTCTAACAAATAATGAGGGTCACATACTTCTCATAACACTTGCACAGAGACTTGAAATGACTGTCTAGGTTTTGGAGAAGTTTAAATAGTAAAATAATTTTTATTCAAAGGTGTTTAAAATAGTTCAATGTAAGGCAGGCGCGTAGCCAGGAATTTGCCAAGGAGGGGGCAAAGGCTACAGGCAAACTATCTAAGCGTAGCGCCACCGTAGGTTGTACAAGAAAATTTTGGCCGAAATGCCTCCCAGATCGCTGAAAATGGCATTTTATGTTCATCTAGAGTAATTGTATGTCTACCGCCTAAAAATAGAGGAATTAGTAGCGATATCATAACAAATATAAAAAAGAATAGAAAAAATACGCTCGAGGAGGGGGACCCCTCCTCCTTCTCCTTGGCTACGCGCCTGACGAAAGGAGTGTTTAATTTACTTCGCAAACGTTTCTAAAAGAAGTAAAGCAATATTTTTTGTCCGGGCCGCCAAGGATTTTGTGCGGGCGGCAGCTTTAAGACCGGGCGCCGACGCGTGCTCTTCAGATTTTGCCCGGGCGGTGCAACCGGATAAAACGGCTAGTGGAGAACAATGCCTAACATATTCTACACTTTCATGAAGAAATTTGATTTGATTAGAAGGATTTGGTTTGAGTGTTGTCCTTGTAGGCTTCAATGCTTATCAGTGAATTAAGCTCAGCCCTAGAAAAGTACAAAACCATGGCAAGTTGGGAACCGATTTTCGGGCTCTGTAATTTTGACTTTACGATAACGACACATTACCGGAAATGATCGTTTCCGTGAAATCCGGAGGCCAAAGGTCAGTAGTATATGCCACTGCAAAGTTGGGCTACCCCATTGTCAAAAATTTTGACATGGTCTAGTCTGGGAGATATATCACAAAATATCGTTATAGCGATGATTTTTGGCGAGACGATATGATAACGAGAATAGCAAAAAATGACAAGCGCAAAAAATGACAATAGTTTCATGTGAAAAAATTTGAAATAATATGTCATTTTTTTTTATTTCTTTTCATTGCAGTCTCCAACATATTCTTTTAAGTGAAGCCATTCTTTTATTGAACTGATGTTAATCGATGAAGATTTGTCATTTCTCTCCACATTTTTCCATCGAGTAGAGAGCGAATGCGCAGTCATTAATTATAGGTCTGTAATGTATGCAAACACTGACACTTTAGGCCATCATGTCCGTGTTCTGCACAGAAGTTCCAGTGAAATACAATGACAGCACAGTAAAGTCAAGTCACATGTAGGTCCGTAATTGTATGCACACCTGCCAAACATTCATGCATTAGGCTACACACCTGCACGTAGAGAAGTTGACATACATCGCAAGAACACGGGACATGAAGTTCAGGGTATTTTCGATCGCTGCTTAATTTCCAGTCATTACCTCATATTTTGGAGTAGTAATAGTGGGGCTTTTTTATGTAAAACATACACCTTACTTTGTGTGATGTGAAAGTGTACCTTAAGGGTCGTTATTAAGAATGGTGGTTTGATTCCGAAACTACAAGATTAGGGTCGCTTTTCGGAAGGTTTGTTATTTAGAATAGAATATAGGGATCGTTATTCCGTTCCGAAGGGTCGTTATTCCGAATTGAGAATAAGAGAGATTATTCCGGATAAAACATAAGGGTCGTTATTCCGAAAGGAAGAGGTGTGCAGGAAAAACTTGAAAATGAGACACTTTAAAGCATGTTCTGGGTGACCAAATTTGATGTTGTTAAAAAAGCAGGAAAGTTTTCTATGTAAAACAGTGAAAACCCCATCTCAATAGTACCTTATATTTGGAAGATGGGAATTTGAAGAAATTAATACTACATTAACTACTTCTGCAGTGCATGATGGGAAATCTGTGATGTCATCTGGGCAAACTGATTAGTTGTAGATTTTGAATTTCTTTATAATGTTGATATCTTTACATTGAATATTTCTCTACTTTATTTGCTGTACCATAAGTACTGAGCAGTTGTACACTATATCTACATGAAAAAACATCTAAAGATTCCAATACTATCAAATTTCAAAGACAAACAAGGTATCAAATTATGCAGAATAACAAAAGGAATATGAGGTAATTTGCCCACTTGGGATTACGTTCTGTAACTTGACCTTGGGGAATCCTGGAGGTATTTCCTATTAAATGTAACCAATATTTAGGAAAGAATATCTTGAGTTAGGAATGGAGTTTTGGTATGGGGTTTGGATGACATGTAATGAAAATGTTTTATCTTTCATATAAGATCTCTACAAAATGCCCCCAGTCAATCCCTTTAAATGGATGCATATTATATACCAACTTTGAGGCCGTTATGGTACAGAAAATGAGGAGAGCTTGAGTCGGCAAAGCTCCACTGGCATCGCACCTGCACACATTCTCATTCTGGAATAACGACCCTTATGTTTTATTCTGAATAACAACCCTTACTCATCGACATGATAGACACATTTTGGACATTTCTTCATCATATAGAGGGCGCCCTTTGTCACTGAGATATGTATGATTGAAGGTTAAACGGAGTCACTAGATTTAAACATAAGCTCGAAGCTTTTTATTGCGATCTTACTAATCACTGAACAATGATTATCACATCAGTCTATCAAGAAGACTCAAGAATAGTATATTTTGCAAATTTTGGACATTTGGGGGCGCTCTTCAAATTTTTAAAACATACTGTGTGTCCTTGAAACAAAATTTTGTCTCAAAAAGACGTATAACTTATATATGAAATAATGTGGAAGTTACGATTTGGTTTTAGGATTAAAAGCACCACTTCCAGCAATAAAAGTAGGCAATTGGCTATGTTACTTATAGAGGGCGCCGTTCAGAATTGTGCAACTTTTTTTCGAGGGGACATGGTGATTTTTACTCAGATACATGTCCTTAAATCACCTGCCAAATTTAAGGTAATCCCTCAAAGACTTTCACAAAAGTCATTTTCTGAGCATATTTTGGGCTGTTGTACTACGGCCTATATGTACAGTGCAGGCCTAGTGGCCTACTAGTGGAGTTTGTACGTGGCACATATTTTGGCTTGATAGTGCACATTTGGATAAGGTGACTATGTGGGAAGTTGTGGTGAACCTGCGTAATCACCGCACTTTGCTGCAAATTGTTTGATGTAATTTTTAAAGTTCCTTGCTTGCGCAATTCATCGAGCTGCTAAATGTAAACATCACATCACTTTCCTCAAAAGATTTGGTTGTCCTGATGGACAACCTTACACACCTGTTTTTGCAAAATTTGGTAGTCCTGCAGAATTTCTGGTTGTCTCGGGTGACAGGACTACCCTTAAAATCGAACACTGCTGTAGTACCCTGTAAATCGTGCACCATTATCAACAGAGCTGTAGTGTACATGTGCAATCCAATTATGAATTTTGGGATTAAAATCTCTTACTTTTGGAAGTCATTTTTGGTTTCTGTTTACAGATTTTTTAAATTGTCCTTGCTAGAAGTTTTATGGTTCCATAATATTTCAATCCATTATAGTGATATGGTTTTTATTGAGATGCTGAGGCTTTCAGAAAAGTGCCAAGTTTCTTGTTTGAGCTTGTACAGTACTGTATGTGTATACTGCACATGAGCCATTACCCAGTAATACTATACTGCCAATGAATGACACACTTGCATCAGTGAGGTTGAGTAACAATAATTCCCTGCTTGCATTAGATCTGAGTGTTAAAAACTCTGGAATGCTGAAAAACAAAACAGGATCTTGTGTATAAATCATTGCATTTGGACATGTTTAGGACACTAAATGAGAGCATTCGTCAATATAACAATTTCTCAAACACATAAAGGATCCAGAAGAATCAATTATTGATGAGTATACTGTAGCCTATGTGATCTTGGCAAAATTTAGACCAGCCAAACTTTGTGAAGACAAGGTACAGTGCTGTAGCTCATTTTGCAATGGCATAAATTGTTGACCTAAGCAACCCAGTGATGTACTAGGACAGCAAACTGCAGAGAAAGTCTACACGAGACAATAGTAGGGACTGTGTATGCATTCATACAGGCCTACAGTAGCTGGTAAAATTTAGATCTCTTCATAACTTAAGTGGCAGTAATATTCTTCAGAAAAATGTCAGAGCCAAAAATTTCATTCATTACTACATGTACATGTACCTTCTGCCTACTGTGTGATGTCAGTTTTATTTGTTGAACTCAAAGCAACCAATAGCAATAGGGGTACTAGTAAATATGTATGTTATTCTCAGAGCTCCACCTTCACTGTGAATGACAATCAGTGTAATATACTCACTGACATCAAGGAATAGGTGGAAAGAACATTTAAATAAATATGCCCCCCCCCCCCCCGCCTTATGTAAACCATGACTAGTTGAACCCCATACTGTGTCAGCATCAACTACCTCTGTAAAGTTGGGCTGCCTAGACCTCTGAAGGTTTGTTGTTGGCTTCCATAGTTTTGAAATTGATACTTGAAAATCTTCTGTGTGATGTCTTTACATGGCAAAGGCATAGCCCAAATCAGTATTTTAGCAACAGTTGCCTTAAGTTTCCTAAACATATCCAAAAATAAAATAATTTCTTCAAGCAGTTCTGTTTTGTTTTTCAACTTTTTTTAAGCTGCTACATAATTTTGTTAATGTGAAGTTAACACTATTGTACTGTAAATGCTTCAGAACACAGTGGTGTTCCATTATGACATAGTCAGATATGTTGTTAAGGTTCATAAAAGTGGATGTACTCATATAAAGTAACAATCACTGCAGCCAAGGGGGTCAGGGGCCTGTTCACCCCTGGACATTTGCTAACCCCCATTTGCTGCCAAGTGATATTTTGGGTATTGAAACAATAGGCACAGACACATATATTGATTTGGAAACAAGGACCCACTTTCACTTCATCACTCACTTGCAGAGGATTTAAATTGTGCAGAATGTGGTATCTCAGGAAGGGAAATGTATATTTAAACTTGTCAGTTGGGTACTCCATATTTGGCTTGTGACCTTTAAAATATTTGTTGGAGGTCAAAAGGCATTCGAGGTCACTGAAGGTTTCACTTAAACCCTTGTTAACTTGATATCCTAAGGAAGAATTCCTTTATGAATGGTACACTTGACATGTGGGCAACCCACGCTGTGTGAATTAGTTACAGCATTACTTTATCATTTTAGAACATGAAACATGAAAACCTTGATTAAAATGATTTGTCAAGGATGAAATATGTCTGAATCGTACACCCGGCATGTTATGCCCAAATTTAGAAACATGAAGATAATTTATGATAACTTTGATGACAGTTATGAATCTGATCTATGGCCATAGATTTTTAACTTTCTGTATACTGTGGCACAGGAACTTCACCATTAATTGTGTCAATTTCAAGCCATCGTACAAAAATTGTATGTAACAGGCAAGGAATCACTGAGCCTGTTGGCTTTCGCATTGTTTTAACTTTCATTTTTTTTTTTTTTATTTTTCCCAGGTTTGTATTTGTCATAGTGCAGAGACATGGATCAGCAGGAGGTACAGGTTTTGGCACTCTCTGCAGAAGAAACCAAAAATTTGAAAGATGGAATAAACCTCATTGTAGTTTCTGAAAATGAAAAATATGTCATATTCAAAGAACCAGGCACAGATGAGTATAAAGCCTGCTTGAATAAGTGCAAACACCAAGGTGGTACTTTCATCGCAGACATCGAAGACGAATCCAAGTGGTATGAAAGTGTCATTGAATATATCATTGTTTTTGTTTCATTTATTTTGGAAACAACTTGGGAACAGTACTGTATGTACCTACTGTACAGTATTTGTAAGTGTCATTTTCTTTAGCCAGGCATATTCTTCAGTGCAGATGTCACAGGGTCACAGAGAACCTTGGAAATGTACAGTACATTACAGTAAAACAATAGTGTAGTGCTAACAGTTTCCTAAAATCATAGCATTAGTATAGCAATATCTTTGTATTTAGTATGAATGTGTAACACAGTTGTTACAGTATGATATCCCAAATGTTGCAGACTGTTGTATTAGCAAACATTTGGCTTCCAGCAGTGTTTGCGATAAAATACCATCAAAGCAGTACATTCCGTCACCCAGAAATTTTGGAGTACAGTAAATGAGTATGATATTTTGGTATGTTTTAAAATTCCCAGTGAACATCACTTCCAAATTACACTGGTAGTTTGGTATATATTCAACTCTCAGGGCAAAAGTCTTTATATCACCTACCTTAAGGTAAAAAAAATAAAAAAATACATGAGCATATATTTCGCCTGATCGTCTTCAAGATATAATCAACGTTATTTCAATGGCCTGCCATCCGTGCATGTTAACATACATGTCTGTATAAAATTTGTCAACATAGAAGTCATAGCATATAGATTGTAGGTTTAAAAGCACATTACCATATGTTTACGTATTCCTATATAAAAAAGTGCTTGCAAATGCTAAGGCGAAGTGGGTTTTTCGCCCTTATTTTTTTTTTCGCCTTATCGTCAACTTTTCAACAACTTTCTTTCCCCTAAGTTTCAGATTAGTAAAATATGTATGTATATTTGAACAAGGAAGAGACTAGTCTCATGGTTGACAAACAAGAATGCAGATTCAAAGAAATGGATTATATTGAAATTTTTGGTCCCCCTGCGACCTTCTTCAGCAATGACTAGACTGCAAGTGTGAAATTTAGAGTTCAATGTACAAGGAAACATACTGTTTAACTTAGCAAACATATACGATTCTTTAATTGCTAAGTCTAGCAGTAATCCTCTTTTGTTAAGGCCTAGTTTAAATTGTTAAATTAGTAAACAACTCAAGGAGAAACCAGTTAGCCAGCATTACAAACAGATGCCCAAAGCCACCAGCCTAGTACTCCAGCTGGTAGGTTACAGATATTGAATTGGACTTAGTTTATTTCCCCATGGAGGAGTCTTATTCTGTACTACAAGTCTGTTTTCTTATATTGTGATGTTTTAATCAACCAATTTTTATTGGATATGTACGAACTCACCGTAATTCTGGTGTTGGAGTGAGTTTTCCGGTGTTTCGTCACTGTTCTACAAGCTGGCCCATTAAAATACAATATCTCAGGCCAAGATCCCCACCCTGCTGGCCTCAACACTACCATCCCCAAACCAACAACCCATATTTGTTACAATTTGGTGGCAGTGGTGGGATTGACATTAAGAAAAGAAGGCGAGCAGCAACAAAATTATGGCAAGTAACTCTTTTACTTTTCCTTAGCCATTGAGCTACCGTTGAATGTAACAGGAGACCTCGAGAGATAAGTATTTAGAGTCCCTCTGAATACTGAAGTACTGAGTCCCACAGCCGAGAATGCAACAGGCTGATGAGGAGTGCAGGAAAGGAAAAGAAGGTCAGAATGGAACTTAGAACAAGAACCCTTGCCAAATAATTAGCATACAATCCTGAATAGAACTTTCTGTCAAAGTTACAGTACCTTTGGTAGTGCCCAAGAAGAGCAGAGAAGGAGGCCCCTGCAGTCCACCTGTCTTGTGAGAGATTGGGATCCATTGTTGGGGGAAAAGTGGAACATTACGATGTGAAGTCTACCAGGTTGCTTCCAGGTTGTGTAACCATAATTATGCCAAGCAGAGGATGGTTGGAGGAACTACCATTACCTGTTCATAAAGTAAGGGTAATGTACACCATTTGGAGTCATACCCTCATACGGAAGTGGACTCCTGTGGGTCTTCCTTCTCTGTGCCGGTCTTGAACCACATCGGATTCAACTGGGGCTTGGTGAACCAGGCTCATTCATATAATTTTCTGAAGAAAAATGTTTGCCAAGAAGAGACCACAGAAACAGGCTGTTGACTTGTGACCCCTACTTGTGAGACATTCACCTTCAACTGGAATAATGCAGATAAAAGGATTTGGAATAAAGAAGCAAGCAGAATCCTAAGTAAAGGAGTCCAACCATTCTACAAAATGTGCATTTAGCAAACTGTGCTATAATTCCACAGACATCGTTGAGGCAGCCGGAGCAGACTGGAATCTGAACCATATCTTTCAAAATTGCCATGCACTTTATCCCATGGATGGACTCGTTCACCCACGGTTTCATTGAAGAAAAGGGGAAATATCTGTAATTTCATGAAGGAAAGCTGTTGAATATGCAGTTGAATTTTGTGGACAGCGAATTGCTTAAAAGTATAGCCTATGTCACAGAAGATAGGCGTACATGCAGCTGAGTTTTTCTATGTCACGGAAAGTTACCCAGGTGTTGAGCCGTTATATGGATGGATAATGCTTTATTTGTTTGGTTCTGATGACTACACCATTGTGGTAATTTGTGAGGGAGATTCAGCCAAACGCAACGATAAATGTGAGTTACGATACAGTGCAAAAAAAGGTTCCTGAACTTTGCCTACCCTTTCAAACTGTGAGTTGCATGGTATGCCTCTTAAGATGCTTGCCAGTAACAAAAGTAGACAACAGGATGTTTTGTTTTTGCAAACTGAAATGGATTGTTACAGTATATATAAAGTCTCTGTTTGAGTGAAATAGTTTTTGCTGTATGTAGTGCTTTTATTGAAATGTGAAATATTAAGTATTTGTTAAGTGAGGAGCTTTAACTTTGCACTGTTTTAGATACTGTTTTTACTTAATTATTTCTTTTTAAGCATGGGTTGGTTGCAATACTCTGTCACCTTGTTTTTGATGATTGTTTGTTCTCATGGAAATAGTTGTTACTGATATGTCGTGTCTATTGTGGGGTGAAATTCCTTGGGCTGGTCTTAAGGTGAAATTCCTTTTAGTTAAGGTGAAAATTCCTTGCATGAAGATTTGGGCTTAGAGTGGTAATTGTTTTAGGGAACATTAGGCCTGTTTGGGTTGTTCTTACAAAAAGGGGTGGTCATGTATCCTACCTGGTCGTGGGGTGAAAATTCCTTGAGTGAGGACCTCGGGCTCAGGGTGAAATTCTTTTGGAAGGGCTAAGTAGCCCTTGGACTAAAGGTGCAAAATTCCTTACATGCCAGTTATGTGTGTGGTTAGCCATAGTGTGAAAAAGGATTGTGTCATGTAAAATGGTAAGGAGTTATTGTTGTTTACATTGAAATCTTTCGTAAACATCAAGAAAGTGTGAGACACATGCCCGGCAGGTACTTCAAAGATACCACGTACAGTAGTCGCTGGTTAAGTCATTGCTCTTTTTGTAATTGATACGATATATTAAGAAATGTGCAATATCCCACATGGTCAATTTTGTGTGTTCAGTATGTTGGTTGTATTTTTTTTTACAATGAGTGTGTACATACAGTAACGGAGGTATCTCGTATTTTATGGATGGAAATTTGAGCTCAGTTGCTGAAGTACGTTTGTTAATTATATGTGTAGTATGTCAAGGAGGAGGTTGTATTGACATTAAGGACTTTCTTTTGGGTTGTAAAGTGATACTGGGTTTCTTATTACGGTGATGTGCATATATGATGAGCTGTTATAACATGTTTTACACTTTCTGTATTTATTGCATTCTTGATTTACCAGTTTGTTAAAGTCTGCATAGCGTGTTATATGTGTTTGTAAAATGTACTGTAAGGGTTTTGCAATATTCGTCTTAACATCTTTTTACACGTAGTCAAGTTTTTAAAGTGTATGTGTTTGCAAAAGCCATATGAGGGCATGCAGTACTCATAAAATTCTAAGTAGAGGAGGGTATAATGGCGGGCTGAAAGCCCTTATTATTTTATGCTTTTAAACTTCCCTTTTTCTCATAAAATACTCTCTTATGTTAGATCCTGTTCGTTAGTCAGTGCAGGACAGCTTTACCTGGGAGTACACAGTTATAGTAGTAATACTTGTTTGTTTTGGGGATTAATCATTTTTATACTTGCCATATTCAATGCCAGGGAGCAGGCTTATTCATTTTACTCCCCATGTTTAGTGTGATCCCCTGGCTCGCCTCTACCGAGGACAGGGATTTCAGATAACTGACAAAGGGAACTAATTAATTTAAATGTATTATGTTCAGGCCTGGGTCTGTGAGAATCCAGGCAGTAATAATCCTCTATTGTTTAGTCCAAGTTTAAATTGTTAAGATAGTAAACAACTCGAGGAAAAACCAGTAAGTCGTCATCAGAAACAGACATGTTTTTACTGACAACAAGGAGTTGAGTTAAGGTTGGATGGCAGGCTTCATGCCCTGAAGCTGCCAGCCTAAATTACTCCAGCTGGTAGGTTACAGATGTTGAATTGGACTTAGTTTATTTCCCCATGGAGGAGTCTTATTCTGTACATTAAATCTGTTTTCTTTTATTGTGATGTGTAATCAACCAATTTTTATTGGAAATATACAAGTTCACCTTCATCTGGTGTTGGGAGTGAGTTTTCCGGTGTTTCGTAGCTGTTCTACCACCACCTGGCCAATTAAAATACAACATCTCAGGCCAAGATCTCCACACTGCTGGCCTCATCCCCAATCCAACTCATATTCGTTTATATATGTTCAATACAACCAGGGAGTTACTGTACTGAAACAGTGCTTTTATTGAAATGTGAAATATTAAAGTGGACCTAAAGTCTAAAAATTCAAAAATATATATTTTAGAGGTTACAAAATTAATCTTATTGGTCCAACTCCCATTGTCATAGCTTATTCCATTGCTGAGATATTAAATGTTAAAATTTATTCACTTAAATCCAAACAGTTCATTGCGCAATAATTTTTGACATTCTTGTTGTACAACTCACATTAAATGCTTTGTTTTCTTTTAAAATTAAAAATGTTTATATGACCTTGACCGCTTCCTGTTTTCTTGCATGACATGCTGTACAGAGAGGGCTTATATAGTCAAGTCACCCCAAAGCAGTAAGAACGCGATCACACTTTGGCACAAGGTGCGGTGGCTTTCAGAAAAACAAAGAAATACAAAGATTGTAATTTGAGTAGTACAACAATGACATCACAAGTTATTGCGCAACCAGGGAGTTACTGTACTGAAACAATGCATGTGGCCAGTACAGGCTGGGTCTAATGTTAAGTGAAACTATGGCATGCTCCATTTTAAGGGTGTGGTAAACAAAGAAAATGAGCAAAATATTTCACTTTTTATTGCCATATGTTTTGAAGCAAAAATTTTGCAGATACTTTGAATAGCAATGTAAAAATATGAGCAACATAAAGTTAGGATTCCTGTCAATATTTAAGTGAGCAAAAGTACTTGTTTTTCTATGCACACAGTGCACTGCATCACATGGAAGAATGTATATGTTGCTACAAAAGAGGCAAATTTTGTTTCCAAAAAACTTTCTCCACCAAAATTGCAAAGTTTAAGGGATTAATTTGAGACAAAACAACATTGTATTTGATGAAAAATGGGCACAGCTCATACAAGCTTAACTGTAGTACTTAAATAACATCTCAAAGTAACAGAAGCATGTCATCTTAGGTTGAGCGACAAGTATGAAATCTAGTGATCGAAAGTTCAAGCCAACAGAAAAATTGGGAAAGTAGATTTTGCTGTACCATTGTAGTACCACAGATCAAATCCAAGGACATTTTCACGCGGATTCGAAGGCTACGAGCGATTTTTTTCCTTTCACAATTTACTGTCATACTGGAGATACATATGGAGATTAACTTCAAAAAGAACTTTTCCACCTACAAAAAATTCTCTTTGACCTGTGATTGATGGAACCATAGGTTTAAAGTCAAAAACTGTGCGTGATTATACAAAGTTTCTGCAGTCTTGCACATGCAGTCTCTGTTGTGGTACACTTTCCTTCCCAGCATGCATTGTATATCGAAGTTTCCCAACTCTTCTATTGCACATGTATCAATGTGTGCAGAGCGTGTCAACAAATTGTACTGTCCAAAATTTCTTGCACTTTCATCTGTTACGTTGTTTTTCCACCTTCCTGTTCCCTAGGAGTAGTGTGCACATTGTATGTGAAATGTCTTTTGTAGGATGTTACATTCATTCCGATTGGTTAGAAACTGGGCTGTAAAACCTCATCCAACTTTAAAGTTCATTTATCAACTAGATAGGCTTGGCTCATGTACAGTAGTATGTTGTTGCACAAACTGATATAGGTGCAACTTGATGTACAGTTAGAAGCATGCCCCATGGCCTGCAGGACTTGTGACTGGTGTATAGTGCAATTTAATAAAAGCAAGGTAGGAAAACAGACAAAAACAAGATCATTTTAAAGTCAGATTTACAGTATTGTGAGAAAGATAGAAGGGAAATACATGTTGTATAGTAGGTTGAAGTAATCATGCTGTTTCACCTAGATCGAAAAAAAACCATAGAAGAAAGCTACCCAGGCAGTAATTATTCATTTATTCTCCCTGGGTAGATACATCAACAGTCAGGTACCCTTGTACATGGTGAAAACACTAATAAAAAAATCAACTTTTTAGGTGCAGGGAATTTCTGCACATGATTCTAAAACTTGGGGGATTGTTGAGAAAAGTGCAGGAATCATGCAATCTTGCTGCCTAATGTGAACACTGGTGATGCTGCTTACAGATGTTTTGTACCAGAATATATGGATTTACTTCTCTATATTTTATACAATTGTGCATCAGAACTATAACAAAACATCATGGTTAACAACTTCATGCAAGAGATAACAGGCTATAGTAATGCTGAATCCTCTGCAGGAAAAAGTCTTCTAGCCATCCCTAGGAATTCTACAGCTGCTGGCAATAAGGCCTTTTCTGTAGCTGCTCCTAAACTATGGAACTCTCTTCCATTAAACATTCACTGTTGTACTTCTTACCTACGTTTAAAGATAATCCTAAAACTTACTTGTTCTGAATTACTAACGATTAATCTTTACTTCACTGATGGTTTTGGTTGTTATTATTTCATGTTCTTATTGATGATCCACTACATTCCTTTTGCACCTTCGATTATGTTTTAGATAGATGGCGCTTTATAAATGCATTATTCATTATCCTTCCTTTTACTTAAATCCCTAGTGTACTTTACACACCCCTAGTGGATGACAGTAAATACTGTACATTGCTGTACATTGTAATTGTGGTGAAGCAGTGTGTACCTAGTTATATGCTTAGTGATAACCAGTATTTGCATACTCTGGTGTTAAAAAAATATATTGGTTGTTAATATTTAGGGAAATTTTCAGTGGAAGGGAGAGCTTAAGTGCTTTGTGACCTCTTGAACAGCAGTACAAATATAATATTAGAGAAGTTACGAACAGATTAAGCAGAATAAATTGTTTAATGGATGAAAAGAAGGAAAAATATTGTTGAATAAAGTACAGTACCATAAATCACAGAGAGGGAAAATGTTATGTTATCAAATACAGGGTATGTAATATAATTATATAAATGCTTAAATTTACTTGCAAAGGAAAATATGTCCTTGCTTAATATCAGGAATTAAAGATAACCCCCTTCAGTGTTTTTACTAGGAAAGAAAACTTTGCATCCCAGGTACTCTAAAGTCACAACAATGAGATGAAAAGCAAAATTTTGACTTTAAATAAAAAGAAAAAAATTAGATTTGAAAGTCAAAATTGTAAAATGACAAGTTTAATTAACGACATTGAAAGTCACATTTTAAATAAATGTTTCAAAATAGAGATTTTTAAGTCACTTAAAGTAGACTGTAAGTCGTCATCATGAAATCAAAGGTCAACTTTGTGACTCTTTACATGAAATAATAGCTTCAAAAGGTAAAAAATATCACCCTAAGCTCAAAATCTTGACATTGGTGTTGAAATAGAAGGAGTCTTACATAAAATTAATGAGTTCAATTGATGTTAAATTCAGCGAGTTCAGAGTTTCATTAATGAGTCCAGATTCTGACTATAAAGCAAAAAATGGTAACATTTGAAAGTAAAATTCTGATCGAGAATTACATGAAATTTACATGAAGTGCATGAAATTAAATGCATCATTCTAATGCTCACAATTTTTAAGTACCCCCATGACAGGTATTTCCCCATTACCTACTCTAACCCTATCTGGCAATTGCAACTCAGGGATCAGGCCACATTATTGATTTGTTTGCTTTGTGGTTCCTCTTCACAACTGTTGGGGCGGTTCTCTTATTCAGGCACACCACAGCTTTTCAGTTTGTCATGCATAAGTGACCTTCAACAGTACAAGTTCTCAGGAGTCAAAATGAGGTTCATGCCTGCCAGGAAGTTAAAGGGAGAATGCAGTCACCCCAAAAAAGAATTGTATAGTAGACTATCCTATTTCCTGAATGGCTCTTGAGAATCATGTGACAGTATTTTTCTCACTCAGTTGTAAAATTTACAAGGAGCGATTAACTGCTTGATTTACCTTGAATATGCAATATTTATGTTCTAAGTTATCATGAAAGATACTTGGAAGAGAAATAAGAAATTTGTGACATTTAGTTATTGTTTCAAAATAAGTTTGGGGCGACTGCTTCTGACCTTTAACCTGCACAGTTTATTTGCTAAGAGGATTAGTTGTGGTTGGAGTTTTTCTCAATCCTGGCTAATGGGCATTTCCTCTAATGCCTGAGCTTGGGAGCTTCGTCCCGTGGACCTACTGAGGTATTGCCCTGAACCCCACAAGGGGACTTAAACAGACCTCTGCATCCCACGGTATTGGGGGAGTTCTGTTATTTCAACCTGAAATCGCTCCCATCCCCAGCCCCCTTTCACAAAATCCGGGCTACCTGCCAGAAATAGGAAACGTGACAATTTTCTTGGTATGCTACGCACCAGCTGATGGTGGCCTTCTCCTTAAGTCCCCCTGCCAGAAAATTCCTGCCCACGGCAATGGGGACCCATGCATGCACAGTAGCAAGTACAACTCTTCTGACTTACATTCACTATACTTCTGAAGTAAAGCATCATCTAAGTGCATCTTTTTCTTTGTGCATCCAGTATAACATGCTCTAATTCAATGCAACAGTCTTGGGCAAGGAAAAGCAAAGGTCAACTTGTCAATCGTAATGTAACTCTCAGACCACTAGTCACAATTTTTACAAACTAGTACCACAAGCAAAACAAATTGTCCGATCATATCTTTAAACTTTCCAGTATTTTCTGAGGAGATTTAAGTCTGAAAGTACTGTCTTCAGCAGAATCAAATTTTAGGACTCCCAAACTCTTCTAGATGATCCATTTTTGATTCCTTGCCAAAGGCAGAAGGAATCTATGCGATGGTGATGTCGTGTGTGTGTGTGTGTGTGTGTGTGTATGTGTGTATGTGTGTATGCGTGTGTGTGTGTGTGTGACGCTTTGCTTGTAAACACGATATCTCAAGAAGGGTAACTATGACTGAAGTGACTTATCTGTTGTGTAATCAACTGGACAAAGTTTCCCACTGTTTTTGATGGAGGTCAAAGGTCATTTGGTTTCACAGGAGTACAAAGGTGAACAAATTACATTGTAAACGCGATATCTCACTTTGTGAGGTCTGGTCAGAGTGTTCTGATTTCTGAGGAGGCCAAAATCTGATGCTGGAGTGCCTCACGCTCGAGACTCTTTTCCTGTTAACTCAAAGGTCATTTGATGGTCACCAGAGGTCAATAGTAAATACCCTGGAAATTGCTTGTAAACACGGTATCTCCAGAAGGATAAATGTGAGGGATCTCATACTTACCATGTTTATTGCCCATATTGAGTAGATGATCCCTATTGTTTTTGGTGGAGGTCAAAGGTCATTTGGGGTCACCAGTGGTCAAAAGGTCAAAACCTTGTAAACACTATATCTCAAGAAGGGTAACTTTGAGGGATCTCATACTTAGCATGTGGATTACCCATATTAAGTAAATGATTTCTATTATTTTTGGTGGAGGTCAAAGGTCATCTGGGGTCATCAGAGGTCAAAAGGTCAAAACCTTATAAACATGATCTCAAGAAGGGTAACTGTGAGGGATCTCATACTTAGCATGTGGATTGTCCATATTGAGTAGATGATCCCTATTATTTTTGGTGGAGGTCAAAGGTAATTTGGGGTCATCAGAGGTCAAAACATCAAAACCATGTAAACACGATATCTCCAGAAGGATACGTGTAAGGGATCTCATACTTACCATGTGGACTGTCTGTAATTTGATCCCTATTGTTTTTTGGTGGAGGTCAAGGTCATGTGGGATCCCTAGTGGTCAAAAGATCAAAACTTGTAAACATGATATCTCAAGGAGGGTAACTGTGATGGATCACATATCATGTGGATTGCCCATATTGAGTAGATTCTCTATTGTTTTTGGATGGAGGTCAAAGGTCATTTGGGGTCATCAGAGGTTAAAACATCAAAACCTTGTAAACATGATATCTCCAGAAGGATAAGTGTGAGGGATCTCATACTCACCATGTAGATTGTCCATATTGAGTAGATGATCCCCATTGTTTTTGGTGGCGGTCAAAGGTCATTTGGGGTCACCAGAGGTCAAAATGTTGTAAACACTATCTCATGAAGAGTAACTGTGAGGGATCTCATACTTACCATGTGGATTGCCCATATTTAGTAGATGATCCTTATTATTTTTGGTGGAGGTCAAAGGTCATGTGGGGTCACCAGAGGTCAAAAGGTGAAAACCATGTAAATACGATATCTCAAGAAGGATAACTGTGAGGGACATGTGGATTTTTTGAATTGAATAGATGATCCCTACTGTTTTCATGCAGGTCAAAGGTCATTTGAGGTCACAAAAGGTCAAAACCTAGTAAACATATTTTAAGGAGGATAACTATGAGGGATCTCATACTTGGTCTGTGGATTGTTCATATTTAGCATGTAGGTCATTTTGGGTCACGAGATTTCAAAAGCTTTTGACCTTAGTAACATGATATCTCAAGTAGGATACTTGTGAGGGATCTCATGCTTGTCATGTGGGTGATTCATGTTTGTTGCAGTATATCCATATGGCAAGGAATCACTAAGCCTTTTGGCTTTCTGGTTTTTTTTTTTTGACTGTTTTTATGGATTTTTATCTTTTTTTTTTTTTTTTTTTTGATCCCTTTGTGGACTACACCGATTGTAGGAACGGTGAACTCCTCCTAAAATTGGCTTATCTGTTGTGTAATCAACTGGACAAAGTTTCCCACTGGTCAGGGTTTAAGTGTTCTTCTAAAGAAGTGATAGTGGTTTCTTTATTACAAAGGAATGAACAGATTATATTATTACATCCGAACTCCACTTTGTGAGGTCTGGTCAGAGTGTTCTGATTTCTGAGCAGGCCAAACTCCAATGCTGGAGTGCCTCACACTGGAGACTGTTTTCCTGTTAACTCACATGCTTTGACGGCCAAGAACAGATTTTTTTCAGATTAGATTAAAATCTGGCCTGACTTTCCTTTCTGATAAGGAACCAGTCTCTACTCCAGTGGAAGTTAGATTCCATGTCTTCCCTCTTCACCTGTATTGCTTTGACTGCCAAGGACAGATTTATCAGATTAGATTTAAATCTGACCAGTCTTTTCTTTCTATTAAGGAACCAGTATTTACTGTACTCCTGTGGAAGTTCTTCTCCCAGGAGCAACAACCTCTGGTGAAGACACATACTGTACTCTACACCTAGCACAACATAAAAAGTGAAACTGTCATACTTGGAGGAATCTTTAAACAGGAATACTAGATGGAATTTAATGCCCAGGATATTTTAATATCATTTTAGAGATAGATTTATTTTTCTAATCAGATTTTTTGTAATTGACCATTTTGACTCCAGAGATGTGCCATATTGTGAAAGTGGCAACTTTACAAGCTAATAAAGAACAGAAATATCTAGAAGTCTGAAACGTATTTTGTAAGTTCTTTGCACGTCAGGTACAAAGGTAAAAACTCAAAAGAGTTTTCATGACTCCATCAGTAATAATTGTGTCTCCGAAAATGCTTTGTGCGCAGTATGTTACTTGCGAAATGGCATTTTTAACGCAGCATGTCTTAAAAACCCAACACAAGAAACCAGTGAAAACAGTATTCTGTATTCTCTCTGTACCAGATAGCTACCGCCATGAATTACAGGGATGTAGGTATACCAGTTACAGAGATATTGGCACCTAAACTTGGCCATTTATGTGGCAGAAAGAGTCAAAAATGCAAATTTCAGATACTTTAAGAAGCCTCTGCTCTGGGAAACAACTTTGTAAGGCTTCATAGTACAGAGACCTATTTCATGGGATAGTACTGTATCACTAGGTCAATATCATTACAAGTTGGTGGGATATGTTGGACCTCAAAATTGACAGATGTCATTTTGGTGCCGATTTGCAGAATTTCAAAGAATTGTGTCAAAATTCAACAAATTTCTCTAAAATTTTCAGAATATGCTTTTTTCATAACAGACTATTCATGCAAATATTTGGGGATTTTTTTTGAGTTGGTTAGGCAACAGCCTCCAGTGATTTGACATGGAATGTAGGGATGTCGGACCCATATTTGACATATCTGGATGTCTTGTACAGTATTGAGTGATGTTGTTTATGAGAGTTTTTTACGGTTTACCTGGAAATTATAACAGTCACCTGGGTCATCAAATCTCATTCCATGCCATTGTTTAGAAGGACACCAACATGGTTTTAAAAATGTCTTTAGAATAAAGTGCCATTTTTGAAAGAACAGAAAGTTTGCTTTACTGAGTAATCATATACTCACTGCATTGTTTGGTTCCCCGTATAAACAATGGATCTCCAGTTTATACTCACTTCACCTTACCTGTACAGTATGTGCTACCAGTCCGTACAAATGGTGAGTTAAAGATGGGTAAGTTAATGTGGTACAGGCTTGGTACAGTACTCAAATAATCCTATAGTGGGTTGCTACACTCAAATTTCTTATAGTAGCCAATTTTTTGCAAAATCAGTATTTTCTTTGTGGTAGGGGTGGGGGAAATGGGGGTTGATGAGGAGAATAGTATATCTACTGTACTGTACCTTAACCTTGCAAGTTGCCTTCTGAAAATGGATTTTGTGAATGAATCATGTATATTTCAATTTTCAGGTACAGTCATATTGCAAGATACAAAATTAATGAAGGCTGTTTGAATACCAGAGGTTAATTACTTAATTTTAAAACTGGCATAAATGCTAGCGAACTGGATGACTGACTGCCAGGATCTATCATGTTTCCTTCTATCAGAAATTCATATTATTGTTAAGTTAGACCAATGTTGCTTTCAAAAGTTTGAATTTACTGTAGTTTCTCAGCAGTTTAGGTAAATTGAACTCACCGGATATTTATATGAAAAAGTGTGTGTGTGTGTGGGGGGGGGGGGGGAGTGGGAGGAGGGGAGTACAAAGTGTCCTTGATGCAAAATTTACTGTGTGAAATTGTAAAAATCAGTGGGACATCCAGAAAGTGGGGGCATAAGGCGCATATATCCCTGTATGCTTCCAGGGTTTCTGTCTTTGCCAGTACCATGCCTTTGTATGTAGCAAATGGAGAAGCTTACATTGTTGCACAGTACATTTATTTGCACAGTACTGTACACTAGCCCTTGAGCATGTCAAATATACAAATTACATTGTAGAGATTTATACATGGCAGTCAAGTGTTGTTCCTTACACAATAAAGTACTCTGCTAAGTACTTCATGATCAAAGTTGTAAAGTACTGTATGTTTATGGCATGAATCTGTCTTTGGTTAACACCCATCAATCATTGATATATTACTTTGGTTAGAATGAACAACTAAAATCTGTAGGACCTTTGACAATGACAAGTAATTTCCATGATTAATTAGTGTATCATTTTTTAAAATGCTATTTGGTCACAAGTTCATTACGCTTTAATACAGTCTATGCTCACCTAGGCCCTATATACTCACCAGTCAATTCCACCATGAACAAGCACAGTAACTGTTGTGCTGCATCCAACCCCAACAAAAATGGGGGGGGGGGGGGATTAAAGTATTTATATTTTTTAGGGAATAATGGGGATAAAATCAAGTGGGAGAAGGAAGCCTGACTTGGAATGTGGTGGTAACCTCCCCCCTCCCCCCCCCCCCCCTAGCACTGCCACTGACTGACATACTGTTCTGGTTTAGGTTTATCTCCAGTGGTTTAATAGAAGCTAAATGTAGGAGAATGTTCCATTAAAATAGGGTTATGTAAATCTCCTTAAAGAAGTAGGTGTATAGTTAACATTGGTTGGTGTTTCATTGACTGCAGAGATCAGCCACAATGATAGTACAGAAGGCTGGGGTTAAGGGCCTTCATAAATAAATCAGTGTGTTACTAGGCCTAAGCTTGAGTTTGGTAGCCTTCAGGCCTGTTACATTTTCAACCATTCATTTAAAAAGTTACTTTACCCATGTGAGGAATTGGAATGTCCGGTAATACTCATAAAACATTACTTGACAATGGAGATGTATACTCATCAATCTTACATGAGTGATAATCAGTGGACTGAGGACAATGCTGTTTTACTGGTATTACAGGGGATATGACATCCCAGACATTCATTCAAACAATACAGTTTCACATTGGTTGGTCAGCAATGACTTTTACAGTCTGTTGTGTTCCCAGTTAAGCTGGTGCACACTGTGCTTGATAATACTGCCTCAATATTTAAACTCAAGGTACTGTAACTCTGTCTTAGAGGTGTACTAGATAGGAGGCTTGGTTTAAATTGGAGGCGGGGCTAGAAGTTAAATTAGGAGGGAGAATTGTTACTGTCTGGGGTGAGCTTAGCCTTTGAAGGGCAGTTCTCGCCATCCCAGACAGAGTTCTAATGCTCACAACCATGCAACTTGTAGCTCCTCCCACAACTGTATAAAGGTCCTCCTTATGCAAACACAAACCTGTTTTATTGCTTAAAGCCGTGTCCTGATAAGCATACTAGGCTATAATGTATAATCGAAGCACTGCATCTTTTGAATTTTCAAACTTTTATGTCCATCAAAGAGCATGCAGTCACCAACTGAGAATTTTGATACCCTACATTAAAGATATACTTTGGGGGTGATGACTGCCTGTCTTTCAGTCAGATAATTATGGTAAATGTATGCAAGACCATCCATCAGTAGTAGGCACCAGTGTCAAGGAAGTTGGTATGGCATTGGATGGTCTATGGCATGTATTAATTTGCTAGTTAACAAGCATATACAGTATAATAGTATTTGCAAAGGCTAGTTCTTTAATTTAATTTACTTTTAAAATATACAGGAGTTCATGACATTACATATTTACATATTGTCATGCAGCTGATTGACTTTATTCCAGGATGTAGTCTTCTTTCAGATTTACACTGTGCAGAGATGCATCAGTAAAGTACAGTATTAAAAACCCCATTTGTCTGAGTTGGTTGGGAGGGAAGGTAGTGTGGCTTGTGGAAATGTTTGTATAAATAGGGATACATGGTTTTACATCAAGAACCATACACATACTGGGAAAAGGCCCTTAGCTGCACTACTTAGCAATTTTAGTATGTTGTAGCAGTAATATGGTATGTTTAGTACCTTGGATTAAGTCAAGTACAAGAGAGTATTGTGTGTGTGCATTCATCCATGAAGCTACTTAGGAAATGTCCAGAGACAAGCCCCAAAGAAGCAGTGTGACTGCACTTCTCTGTGAAGCAGAACACAAAAGCCACTGTGGCTGTCAGAGTGTGTTTATTTTTCTGCTTGGGTATTTCAAATTCATGCTGGGGAAAAGCTCTTAGATACTTTAAAATTCACTTAGATAAAGCTAAGTTCAATAGAGTATTGTGTGCATGCATTCACCCATGAAGTTTATTTAAAGGCAATAGGCAGTCGCCCCAAAATTTTCTTTGAAAAATCAACAAAACTCTTGCAAATCTCTTCTTATTGCATTACAAGCACCTCTGAAGACATTTTGAAAATAACTATTACAAACAATAGGTAAAGCAAGGCGAAATTCTCCTTGAATTCCACAATTCACTAAGGCCGTGTTCCCATTTGAGTGAGCGCGGTGGATCTTGATCTACCGCGGTGGGTCAAACTCTAATGGGAACGCAGATCAACAACACCCACTCAAGATCAAGAACCACTGATTTTGATCGACCTACCGGGGTAGATCAGATCGACCGCGCTGGATCAAAGTTTGTAATGTGAACATAATCGGTAGATCAAGTGACCCCGGATCTTCGGAATGGCAAGTCGACTTATAAATATTGGTGACCTTTTCACGCTTGCGCATTGTGTTCATATAGCACGTTGATCTACAGCGCTCACTCAAATGTGGACGCGGCTCTGGATCAAGTTCACTAACACCCGTGGGGCAATAAAACCATGATCCACCGCACTCAATCAAATGGGAACACGGCCTAACAAAAATATTGTCACATGATCAAAATAGGCCATTCATGAACTAGAGGGACAAGATACACTCACTCTGTTTGGGAAGACTGCCTACTGCCTTTAAAGAGGATTAGTTGTGGTTAGAGTTTTTCTCAATCCTGGCTAATGGATATTCCCTCAATAAATGTAGTCTGTCCTACAATTTATGGGTAACATATAGCCTACTTATTTGGTATCCTATGAAAGGGTATACAGGTACTGCAGTTTTACTAGTAGGCCATTACAGTGGTTGGCCAACAATTAAATTTGATTTAATGTTATGTTTTTAATTACAGGAAACTGATGCAAACTTTAAACCTTTATTATTTGCATACAGTATGTGTCCAGGATGTTCCTTTTAATGAAAAAGCTGTTATTTCCTCTGCAATTGTCCCCAGAGAAAGTTTAACCTAGCAGTTACTAGGTGAAAGAATTGTTTAAAAGCTTTAGCTTTCAAAGTTTTGCAACCTTAAACGGAATTGATTTAAAATGTTGCATTGAAGTGTGGTAAAGGAAAGATAGTTGTTGCATTTTAGTATTGTGTCTCCGTATGCACTTAAAAAATTGTAGGCACTTTGTCAATAATTCTTAATACAGAATGATAGTGGGGAGGAGTCCGTAGAAGGAGGGGTAACAATTACGTATTGACAGGCTGATGTTCTTAGTCTCACATCATTGTATGCACATCAAGGCCTCAAGAAAAGGGTTAACATTTGGTCATGAAAGCTGGAACTTTGAAGTCTTCATGAATAAAGAACACATGAGATAGAGTATGGAGTTCTCTGTTGTGTGGAAAAAAGATTGCAACAACAAAAAGGAAGGAAATTGATGAAAACTGGGTCAACTAGAGAATATGACATCATCACATAAAAACAGAATTGAAAGTGGCACTTCAATTGAAATATGTCTGAACTTTGCTTTGTTATCATCTGAACAATGCATAAGGCTAAGCAATGAGAAGTACAATAAGGACTTTGACCAAAGTAAGAAAGAGAAAAACAACAACAAGTGGCTATTGACTTTTCTTCAGTAAAAATGCGGAAAGATGCAATTAGAAAACAGAAAAGAATGGGAAGGAATTTTTATCTCATATGTATAGAAAGTCACCCTACATAATTTTTGAGGGGTTGGGGAGGGGAGGGGAGGGGGCAGGAATGGGTGGGTTAAGGGGAGGGTGGGGCAGGGAATGGGTGGGTTAAACAGCAGTTACCACTGTCTTGAAGCTATTTTTGTGTACTGTATGCATCTCTCCTACAGTATTGGACAGACTGCTCTGAATTGTGTCATTTTGTGACCACTGAAAAGGCAGGACTGAATTTTTGTACCATTCCAAAAATAAAGTTATAGAGAACAACATGTGCATGTTTGCAAGCATAACTCTGATACACTGATAAGTAATTCTAATTTTAATTACCTAATAGTGAACACATGTGCAGGATGCTGTGACTACAGTATAACATTGTTAAAAATAGATAACTAGTGGAAAACGCTCAGTTTCACATTTGACGTCAAGGGTTTGAATCCCATTCAAGAGACTTACCTTTTCAATACTTTTGTTATGCAGTTTTTATCTTCTGTTAATACCATACTTGGAAAATAGATTTGTTATACTGAGAGGAACGTTCCCATTGTTTTTGGTGGAGGTCAGAGGTCATTTGAGGTCACCAGAGGTCAAAAACTGAAAAATTGTAAACACAATCATTCTGGATAGGAGCTAGAGTTAGATGAGGCTTTACGGCTCAGTTTCTTACCAATTGGTTTAAGTAGGGCCGGCCATGGCCTTTTTTCCAGTTGTGGCTCACTGCGTGGCTTGTTTTCCATACTCCATTGCTTATGCTGAGCACCAAGCACAGTAGCAATAGGTTCCATTTTTAAAGTCTTCGGTATGACCCGGCCAGGAGTCGAACCCCAGACCTGGCTACAAGTCAGATGCTTTGACCCCTTGACCATGCAGGAAATGATAGATATCCCACATTGCCTGTCACAGTCCAGCACTGCCCAACGGCCAGGGTTGGGAAGTAACGAGTTACAAATAACGCCGTTACTGTAACGAGTTACATTTTGTGTAACAGAACCCTGTAACGAGTTACATTTGCATTTCAGTAACGGAGCAAGTAACTCGTTACAATTCTGTGTAAAAGTAACTGTAACGGCGTTACATTGGGGTCCTGTTTCTTTCCCGTTACAAAAAGTCAAAATGACCACAAATTGCATTTTACTCGAAGTAGTAACAGAAAATTTTCAATTTGATGACACTTTGGTAGTAAAATTATTTTCGATATATTTATCATTCATCTCTATTATCGACGTCGCCCTCACCAACATCAAATTTTATTCACGATTATAATCAGCTGATATTAGATGCACATACTGCAGGCTTACAGGGTCACTTGATTGTCGATTAAACTATGTTTAAAATTTGATCTGTGTGTCAATTTACTTATGAGACAGATCAATGCTTATTATCCATGAGACCGAATCTTTGTGCGATTAGTTGAAAAATACTGAACGGTCCTCTGGCAAAGTAAGGCCAAGATGACTTTATTTAGCCTATTATATATACTGAGTAAAGTCAGCTGGACCTTAGTTTACTCATATTGTCATTTAGAGGACACGTTGGAGATAGTGCACCATGAGAAACAGGTTGGCCCATAGGCATTCAAATACTAGGCTTACTTTGAAAGTTTAATCATTGGCTTTTGAGACGTTAGGGCTGGACCCGAGTCCACCCAATCTGAGTGGGAGCTATCTGCCATTCTAGATTCCCTAATCTTTCCGAGCATGGTACCTACCCCTCAAGTTATGGCCAGTTCTGATTCCAATGGCACCAATTCCGAGACCAGTCTTTTTGCCAATGTATTGCATATCAAACTTACAGATGTTTTAATTCTATTGTACATGTCCACCATTAATCAAGTCATCATTTGTAATCACTTCCATAGCCTGGCCTCCTCAGTAATTTAGTTGATCATGTGTGACAATACTTTACATCTGTACACTGTGCACAAATTACAATGGGACTTTAAACAATTTAATGTAACTTTCATATTTGAGAACTCGGCTGGAATGAGCTCCGAGTACAAGTCCAGTTACACCACATTCCGGAAAAATTTCGATACCGGAACCCCGGGCAAACTCCTAATCTAGAAAAACGCTCTCGAGACCGGCAGTAAGCTAGTCGAATCCGGACTCGTGCGTTGAAGCCCAGTAAATTATACGGTGCCAGTTGGCAAACACCGTGCATCCATTTATGTATCTAATTTAACATTTATGGTATCCTTATTTGATGAAACAAACGTATGAATTTAGGCTATATCATGTTTTTTTAAATGCCCGTAACTCCTTACGCTGCATGGAATAATAGTAAGGTTAATATAAAAACAGCAGAATATTGAAATGGTCAAATGGCGTTAAAAGTATCCTAACAAAGCTAATTGAAAGAGGAGAAAAGTGTCCTATTTATTGTAAAAAGAAAATAAATTATGGGTACATGGTTTGCATGTGTAAACTACATAGTCTCACCATTTCTATGCATTGTATTATATCGACGCAATGTGAAACTTGAACTTTATGCCGAAATATCACTTACTGTAGCCCAACCTTAGCAGTGAGGTTTTAAAATTTTACAAATATAGAGAGAGCATCGTATTACCATATTAATGCCCTTGAGAGCTGAAGACTAATTACTGCTAAAACAATGCTTTCCCCCTTTAATAGCCGCTAATCTCTCTAAATTGTGATGGGAGTATAAGATTTCCACCATCAAAGAAGTACTGAAGTAACTGGAAAAGTTTTGGTTACAACCAATTCGTCTAACAAATAGTTTGCGTAAGCTCCGACACAGTATCATGATTCGCTGCTTCATGATGAGCGTTAGGAGCCTCTGCCTGAATCCCCAGTGAAGATCAGCTGGGATCATCGTCTTTCTTCGGGGAACACCCCAGAATAACAGGCACAAATGAGGTGCCGGTCCTCTCATGTGCCCCCTTCTTACTGTCTAATTATGCCCCCTCCTCCATTTCAGGTACCGAGGTACCGTATATTCACCTTGAAGTAACTAGTTACTTTTGAAATGTAGCTAGCTACTTTTCAGTTAAAAGTAACTGTAACTAGTTACTTTTTCAACATTGTAACTAGTAACTGTAACGAGTTACAATTTTATGGAATTAACTGTAACTATAACGAGGTACTTTCAAAGTGTAACGGGAACAGCCCTGCCAACGGCACTCAGCACCACCCACACCATACAGAATAAAAAAAAAAAAAAAAAAGACATATATTAACTTTTGCAGCAAAGAATCATAAGATGTGTATTCTGGTTTTTACTTTAAACCAACTATGTGTAGCAGTTTGAGCTACTTCAGTCAGCCACCTTCACTCCATCCATCACATCTGTCAACAATTGTTCATTGGGCTCTCAAACACTCCTTTTTTGATGGATTTTGATGAAATAACCTGAGTATTTAACATGAAAATGTTTTCATAGCTAAAAATATTGGAGCAGGCCAAGATTAGGAGCAGGTAGTCAAGAACAACCAAACCATTTTTTTATGTTATCTTTGACAGTGTATTAAAGTGTACCAAGCATGGCTGGAAACTTGATGCTAAAAGTATGCGGTATATCAACCCACCAGACAGCTTTAGGCAAGAACAACTTGGTAGGTAACATATCATCCCCTTTCTGGTGTACTGACGAATCGCAAACTAGTGACAAACCTGTAGCCCATATTTTAGTCATTTTGGCATAGTGACGAATGCAATTTATGCCCAAATCTGTATATCTTAGCATTAAAAATTGAAATGACATTGTAATATATTTTATTTTCTACAATTTAAAACATATAAACCATTCATTAAGCAAAAACCTCCAACTGAGCTCAACATTTGTCACTTTGTGAAATGGAAAAACCACAGATTCGTGAAATTTGGGTTTTGGCAATTCGTCACTACACTATAGAAAGGGAATTATTTATTGTTCAAAAATTGTAAAATAATTTAACTAAAACAGTTTAAATTTGTTGGAAATTTATGGTTTTGTATACAAGCATTGCTAAACATTTCACATTAGTATATTAAACAATGTGATCAGCTTGTGTACAGTAGCTGACTCAGATTTGATATTGAATACATTATGCCCTGCGTACAGTACAGATTGTCAATTGTCAATGAAAAGCCATGATGAAAAGCATCATTGTAAGCAGTTTTACAATTGTGTAGAAATTAAAAGAGTCTGTTTGGAGAATTTTACTCCTTATTGCTAGATTCCTTCTTGCACCCCGTCCATGAAACTTCCCTACAGTAGTTGTGGGGGTGGAATTGCAGGGAGGGTACAGATTAAGTTAGAGGGGCTCATTGAGTTGATATCAATTATTTTGTGATGAGTTTCAAGGAAATCATTGCATAACAATTGTTCTAATTAGCCTCATTACTCATGTATCACTTCATAAAGTTACCAAAAATGTGAGAAATTGAAGTTTTTGAAGATAGGGGTTGATTAGATAGGGGGTGATTAATACCGTATGGTAAAATGTGTCTGGTCACAAATTTTTAATAACTAATTTTACTAACTAATTACCCCATCATTGCCATTTCAGGTGAGTGTCAGATGTGCAGAATCTCTTAGTCTGACCATTAACCATCCCCTTACAAAACCATGCGTGATCATACGTGAAAAACAAAAGAAATCACGCGTGTTCCTGGGTGGCAAGCCTGTGTGTTTGGAACCCTCTGGACACAGGTTTGACACAGGTTTGCACACCTTTTCTTGCTTTCAGTTTTAAGCCACAGGATTTGACTCAGAATTCTTTGTCAATATTATTTTTAATTGCCACATGTTTTGCATGTCAAACCTGTGGTTAACCTGAGGCAAAGTGTAGCAACTGGCAAACCTGTGTCAATTTCATGGGAAAATGCAGGGGAAATCGGGGAAAACCCATGGCAGACATGTGAGAAAACCTCAGGATTTGGAACCAATTGACACACTTTTTTTTTGTAAGGGTCAAGATGTGAATAAATCTCAGCAGGTGTGAACAAAAATCATGAATTCTGTGAACCAACTCAATAAGCGCCTTTATGTATTAGTGTGGATTCTGAAAGTTGTTTTGGAAGGCAGAGATTATGAGCAGAGTGTTGTTTCATCACCCTCATCATGGCAAACAGCACACCAGTGTCATGACATATGGGTAGTTGAGGTTTACAACAGTATCTGGCATTATCAAGTAAAGGCTTTACACTGATTTGTACATTAACAAACTACTAAGCAAGAGTTAGAAGCTTAAAAAGTAGTGTATTCTGTTTGGGGAAGTGTGATTGGTTTCTTCAGAGAGATGCTAGATTTACTGTATGCATTGATGAAGTTTTATGCAATCATGGTTTAATACCCTTCACAGCAGTTCAAGTCACAGTGCAACAGTGCTCACATAATTCATCAGTCATTGCCAGCTGACTCCATAGGCTATCCAACTAACGGAAATATAAGGGAAAGAGAAAAATGAAAGGGGAGAATGAAAGAGAAACCAGCTGGTAACATGTAAATGCTTTTATGCTGGGGCCATAATAAACATTACTGTGGAGGGAGTTTATGCTTCAAAGTTGTGATGTAGACTGGTTGAATATGTTTATAGGCAATAAACTTAGACATGGATCCGGGTTATCAAGTACCTAGACATCATATCATTTTTGTGTACGTATTATGGCTCTAAGACACTCCGGGACAAGACAAGCCACGTACAGTATGTAGCAGTTCAAGTTGGGTTGGCTATTTTGCCATTACAACCTCAGTCAAGTGTTATATATCTGTGGAGGTTTTACCTTTTACTACTGTATATGGCACTATAAAAGTCAAGTTGACCCAGTCTTATAACCCAGACTCCCATGCAAAGTTTGTCCAGTATAAAGTAATATTGTATGTTCCTTTATGTGTCAGTGCTGTCACATGCTAGTATTAAAATTGTTGGTAATTGGTCTGATCCTGTACAGTGTATAGTAGGTTATTTTAACAAAAAAAAAAGTCATGCTTACTAAAATATGGGTGGGGGGAGAGGGAGCAGTGGTGAGAAAATTCTATTTTATGGACTGATTTGTGTGATTCACTTTGGTTTGACTATGTTTGTCCCTTAAAGGGAAATGTACTTGTGTTTATACAGAAATTTCAATACTTTTAACTTCATTTTTTATAGATAAGGAATGTTTGGAAATTTTCTAATAAGTTAACTGGATAGACTTATTTTCAGGAAATACTATAACTTTTGCATAGAAAGAAATTCTTTCCTGTGTAGCACATGAAATTTGTTCAACCAAACTAACAATTTTCAAATGATACAAGATTCATATTTTGTGTAGTACTGTACATACAGTACTTTTAGGAAAAAGACCATTGCCAGAGTTCATTGGTAATGAAGACTCAGTGGTAAACAGTAGTGTTCAAAAACTATTTTTTGTCTTGGCCAAGGTATTGCAATTAAAACACAATGTTTTCCTATCTACCCTAGGTTGTATGTTTTGGTCTTGGCAATATGTTTCTCAGTAGTATGTGCACTATTAAGGACTGTTTAGGCTGCTTTTATTTAGATATTGCTGTTCATTTATCTTTTCTCTTGTCATATGTATTGCAATTTAGGGTATTTATTTGGACAGGTGAAAGTAATTCAAAAGAAAAAAAAAGGGGGAAAACAGATGTGACAAATTAATTAGAGTTTTACGGGGAAAACGTGATAAACAAATATATACCACCTGGCAGAAAGGAGAAATTTTGTCCGCTATGTTCAAGATAATATGAAGTGAGTAGTAAACTACTTTAGAACCAGCTGAGGGAGAGCCTTTAGTTAATGTATTTGTATAATCAGTGAATAAATGACAGCAGTGTATCGTAGGAATTACTGCAGTGTGTGACATGAGAGAAAAGTTCTGTATTGAAGGGCATTCTTAAAATGGTTTGAGGGATGGAGTTTGAAGAAGAGAAGTGACAAGTCCATACAGGAGAGGGGAGAAGGGGACAGAGGAGGGGATACAGGAGGAAGCAGGAGATTGTAATGGGTGGGTGAAAAGGAAAGAGATTGGTTTGGAATCAAGTTGTGATAATTACTTAGGATATTTTGACTGATATTGAGAATGACTTTATATTTTGTCTTTTCTATAGTTACAGAGATTGAAAACGGAGTGCTCACATTGAACGAGCTTAGACCCCCACAACCCTGGGAACATGATGCTCGAGAGAAGCAACCCCTAGTTGATGGAGAAGTGAAGGTATATGAGTGTGAAGAAGTGCAATGGTATCATCAGCTTTGTTTACATAAGCACATTGGAGGCATCCCTAAACTAAAATTTATCTCTGCAGTATACACTTTAATTTTTTTTAGTAGAAGTGCCTTAAGGTATGTAGGCATGTCACCAAAAGAGAGGTTGACATCTACAATGGTAGAAGAAGATCCCCTGATGATGCATCCATATTTGAATATTTTGTACCATTTTCAAGATAAACTTCTTCAAAGTTTGACAATTTCTAAGCTTTCTCGTTAACTATGCAAAAATAGTGGTGGGGAGCATTACACAGTGTCTGTACTTCTCTTGTTATTCCTTTCATTTTACTTCCCAGCTGGTTTCTAGTCAGTGTGATGTGCACATTTTTCCAACAAGTCAACAGCTACAGTACTTCCAAAGTAAATCCCTCAGGGTCAACCAATGTTACAACTGTCCTTGGAGAGTTAGAGTTAGATGAGGTTTTATGGCTCAGTTTCTAACCAATTGGTTTAAGTTGTGGCCGGTTTTCCAGTTGTTGCTCACTGGCTTGTTTTCCCTACCCCATTGCTTACATTGAGCACCACTGTCCTTGGAATGAAGGTTAAAAAGACAAAGGATAACGTAAAACTACATGACTTAGGAGTCTCTCCTACTGTCATGAATTTGCATATGTAGGTTGTATAAATTTGTTCATGGTGCTAAGTATAATTGTAAAATGATCACATTATTATTTGGATTGTGATGAGAATTGTTGCTAGTTTTAACATAGCTAATGTTTTTACATCAAACTGGCAGGTATCATATGTCATACACATGTCTGCACACCTTTTGGTATCATATGTTTAGCCTAAAAATGAAGGTTTGAATACATTGCTGTGCCGCATAATGTTTGTACTGCCTTCATGGATCCACTATGAAAGTGGCTATGGCAGAACGGTATAAACCATTTGGGATCTTAAGGAGTGTGTTCTCTACAATGAAAATCAACCATTCTTTGCATTTAAAACTTGCTTTTTTCCACACAAAACTTGAAAATGGTTGTTAGCGCAACAAGTTAAGCTATTGTCATGGTAATGTGTCTCTTTGTCTGTCCGTCAACCAGGGTTGGAAAAAATGTTCATTTCCCTGGAAGGTAGTCAACTTTTCCACAATTATATCCATATTTTCATGTACAAAACATTGATTAAAAGACTGCTGTCAGCAGGTTCTTTGACTTTCCCTTCTCCAAAGTTAGTAGGGTTGTAACACATACCAAGGGCTTGATAAACATGGTTACAGAAAGTAGGTCAAAGGTCATCTGGGGTTGTGAGAGGTCGAAGAGTAAAATCACTCAAAAGCCTTTAACTCCTAGTGGTTATGTTGGAATCTTTTCAGATTTGACAGGAGTGTTCAGTAGATGACGGGTCATCAAAGTTGTACTTTTAAAGTAGTTCAAAGGTCATTTGGGGTCAAAGAGAGGTCAAGCAAAAGGAGGTCATACAGTGTAATCATGCCAAAGTCTTCAATTCCAAGGGGTTTATGTCTGAATTTTTATCAAATGTGGCCAGAGTGTTCAGTAGATGATTGGTCATCAAACTTATACTTTTGAAGTAGGTCAAAGATCATTTGGGGTTATAGAGAGGTCGAAGAGTGAAATCACTCAAAAGCCTTCAATTCCAAGGGGTTATATCCAAATCGTATCAAAGTGGCCAGTCTTCAGTAGATGACTGGTCATCAGAGTTGTACTTTTGAAGTAGGTGAAAGGTCAGTTGGGGTCATAGAGCAGTCAAACAGTGAAATCAGTCAAAAGCCTCCAACTCCTAGGGGTTGTATCCAGATCTTATCAAAGTTGACCATATTGTTCATTAGCCGATGGTTCATCAAAGTTCTACTTTTGAAGTAGGTCAAAGGTCATTTGCAGTCAGAGAGAGGTCAAATACTGGAATCACACAAAAGTTTTTAACTCCTATTTCTTATTTCCAAAAAATCTTACCAAAGTTGGCCAGAGTGGTCAGAAGATGATGGGTCATCATAGTTGCACTTTTGAAGAAGGTCAAAGGTCATTTGGGGTCAAAGAATGGTTGAACAATGGAATCATCCAATAGCCTTCTACTTCTAGGCATTGTGTCTGAATCATATCCAAGTTAGAGTATCCAGTAGATGATGGGTCATCAGAGTTGTTCTTTTTAAGGTCACAGATCATTTGGGGTCAAAGAGAGGTCAAACAGTACAGTCAAGTTAGATAGTTAGATAGATACTGTGTGGCCACAGTTAGATAAATGAGGGTTAACGTCCCAGTTTCCAACCAATTGGTTCAAGTCAAGACGACCAAGGCCTTTTCCCAGTTGTGGCTCACTGGCCTGTTTTCCCTTCTCCATTGCTTATGCTGAGCACCAAGCACAAAGGCAGTAGGTTCCATTTTTAAAGTCTTTGGTATGACCCGGCCAGGATTTGAACCCTAGACCTTCCGGCTGCAAGTCGGATGCTCTAACCACTTGGCCACACAGTATAGTCAAGCAAAAACCTTTTACTACTAGTGGTTGTGTCAATGTTAAATTCCATTTGGGGTCACAGAGAGTCAGATGGTGAAATTCTTGCCATGCTTTTCTATAACTTTTGGTTTTGCATGATATATTTTGCCATAGGAATCATTTTTTGATGAGACTGACAAATTGGGGTATGAAGAGCACTTTATGTTTGGTGTTTGGTGACAAATAACCTATAGTTTTGGGCCCACAAACATAAAAAAGTTGTCACAAGCTGGGCAACTCAGGTATGCCACTGTTGTAACCATTAACATCTATTGCACTTGAGGTGCTAGATCATGAGTGTTCATGACCCCTTGGTTTGGATCCCCAATAAAACTACATAACAGTAACTGTTAGGGAATTGTTGTTGAGCTACAGCATCATTGATACTCTTGTACCCTCCTCCAGCCTTGAAAACTCGGTATTCTAGAAAACTTTCAAAATCTGGTTACCTCATATGACATCACTTTAGGACCTGCTCGTTGTTGCTGTGGTATCCTCAGAACAATTGATACAGTGTTTGCATTTCATTATACCAGTAATCAAGGTTGATAAACTTGATACAATAAAAAACCTGCATGAAAAGTCATAAAGTTTGGAATTATCATTTCCCCACTCATGCTTACCAGTTGTTTTTGAGTCAATGAATGGATTTCACACAGGTTTTTTGTCATTTGCCATGATTACCTGAGTGTACAATGCATATACGTGAATGCATGTACAGTACAGTGCAATGGCATATTACACAGTCATACTACACAATGTATTGCCAGTACTGTTTAGTAGAGCTACGATGTGAAATCAAGTTTTAATACATCCTTTGAAATGGTAAATCTGATCTACTGTAGCATCAACTGTTGCAACTGAAGAAAAAGTGGTTCTTCATTGGGCAGGTATGTGGGACTGTTGTTTAAGTGAGGTCTCTCCTTTTCCTAGCCATAAATTAAAGGCAATACTGAACAAGACATCAGTGGTGAAGCTGGGTGGAGTAATATGTTATGCATAGAACCACATCGATCAGAGCCTGTCAGATGAGCTGAAATTACACCTCCACAAAAATTTGAACAAGAGACTTGTATGGAACATTTGCAAGGGACATGAGCTCAGAAAGCTTTATGTTGGCAGTAAAAATGTCAAGGTTAGGTTACTTTTGTGCAGGTGTCAGTGGATTTTGCAGAACTAGCCTGTAAGTGCATATTGTACTTCACTAGCTGCCCGTCCACTCACTGTATAACTTCGGGCCATACTGAACAATTGCCAAGTTTTTTGTCATTCAGATAATCCATCAAGGATATTTATCAGTAATACTGCAGCTGCCAAAACATGGCAGACCGGTATCACTCTCTATTTTTCCAACAGACTGAATAAAATTAAACTTTCTAGAGATGTCATGCATGACAATCATTATTATCTCATAGCACTGTGTGTAGGCCTATGCTGTATGCCAGGTACATTGTGGGCTGGTGTTCCTAATATGACATTCTATTGGCATGAAATCTCATTTTCAACAGTCTTCTTCCAGGAACAGTTACAAAAACAATTTCTTATTAATGCTTGAGCATTTAAGAATGATGTGAATTTGATGAAAACAGTTTTGGAAATACCTTTTTGTATACTTTCAGGCTAAATAACCCTCCTGTTAATTCAATTTACGTGTCTTGGCCACTTTGAAGTCATGGCACTTTTACCAGACAGTGAATACTATCAAATTGTACTGTAGGTCAAGATTATTGGCACAAATGTTTGTACAAACTATGAAAGAATACCACCACAGGTATTTAAATGCAGCCATGCATACCCTTTAATACGTACTGTAAGTACTTTACACAATATGTATTTGTTCTCTGACAGTATTGATTTGCTTAAATCCTTTTCTGTTTAGTGATGACCTTTCCAGCACTGGTGAAATTGTCAATACACCTGAGTGCTTACCCTACACTAGAAGCCTATTTTTTGTGTGTCAAGTGGTTCGTAAACCCAGAGTATACAAATCCCTCTGTTTCACATATTTTGCTTTCAGGCTTTAGTAGGTGGGTCGAGCAGTAGGGATGTTTTCACAAAACTCTTGGGGTTAGGCTAATCATTTGCTGCACATAATGAAGTTGTCAGATCCTTTATGTTCTTTCTGTAGCATTGAAGAGAAAATCCTCTTTCATTATTTTACTAGTGTCATAATGTAAGGAAATTCTTGAAAGAAGTATCTAGTAATTGTATTAGAAATGGTTATAATTTCTTTGCCACAGATACAGTAACTGCTTTAGTCATTTCACCAATATTAATCACCCTATTAATTTCCTAATTCTGTATGCTAAGTACTACATTTCTGATTCCTTGTTGAAGGTAATAGGAATCATGCAGTTGTATGTTGTGTGTATGTGTGTGTGTTTGGGACACTTAGCCTGGTCACACAATATCTCAAGAAAGGAAACTCAGATTAGTGTCATACATGGTATGTGGGTGCACCATATTGAGAAGAATTCGTCTTATTAGGTCACAAGAAGTTATTTACTGGAAACCTTGTTATTCAAATATCTCAATAAATCAAAACTCAGACAGGTCTCATACTTTGTATGTGGATGCACCATATAAATTTAATTACCTTATTGGTTTTGGTAGAGTCAGAGGTCATGTTAGGTCATCAGTGGTTAAAAACTGAAAACCTTGTTAAAAGAATATCTTAGGAAGGAAAACTCAGATTGCTGTCATATCTAATATGTGGGTGCACTATATTGAGAAGAACCCATTGTTTAGGGGAGGTCAAAGTTCATTTGGGGTCACCAGAGTTCAAAAGGTCAAAACCTTGTTAACATCGTATTTCAAGAAAGGAACATGGATGAAGTTCATACATAGCATGTAGATGTCCCACATTGAGTATTAGGTCTGTATTGTTTATGTGGAGGTCAAAAGCCATTTTGGGTCAATTGAGGTCAAACAGTATAATTAAAAAGTGCTTGTAAACATGATACCTCAAGAGGGATCTCATACTTACCATGTGGATGACCCATATTGAGTAGATGATACCTATCATTTTGATGGAGGTCAAAGGTCTTTTGGATTCACCAGAAGTCTTAAGGGTGAAAACCTTATAAACACAATATCTCAAGAAGGATAACCTTGATGGATATCATGCATGGTATGTGGATGTACCATATTTAGTATTACATCCCTACCATTTTTGTGGAGGTCAAAGGTCATTTGTAGTCAGCATAGGTCAAACAGTGAGTATCTTGAAATGTACTCATAAACACAATATCTAAGTTAAAAGGGTAACCACTAGGTATCTCATACTTTTTATGTGTATGTCCTTTGTGGAGTAGATAGTGCCTTAAGTTTTTGGTGGCAGTCAAATGTGATTTGGGGAGTCAAAAGGTCTGAACTATGAAAACACTCTTTACATCAAGAAGTGTACCTTGATGGATCTCATATTCAGCATGTGGATGACCTGTATTGAATAATAGATTGGTTTTGTTTTTTGTGGTAGTCAAAGGTCATTTGGGGTCAGTGGAGTTCAAAATGTGAAAACCTTGAAAAGGGCTCAACTTGATATCTCAAGGGTTGTAGTAGTGAAGGAGCTCACACTTAGCATGTAGATAAAAAGTACTGAGTGAATGAACCTGAAGTTTTTGTTGGAGGTCATTGGCCATTTGAGTCACCAGAGGTCAAAAGGTCAATACGTTGTGAAAATGATATCCCACTTGAGAAATTGATGAATTAGAGAGGTGCTTTCATGATATCAATCTGTTTGATATCTGTCCATGGATCTTTCATTCTGCTCTTAAATGTCAGCACAGTGATTTTGTAACTTCTTATTAAAACTACCAACTTGAAAGCACTGTACTATTTTTGCACTGCTTTCCAGAGGCAAGGAATCTCTATAAAGCCTTTTGGCTTTCTGGTTTTTTGCCTGGTAAATAATGCAAAACTCAACTATTGCTGAATGCTGATGTTATGTCCCTTAGCAATTTTGCTGGATATCTAGTAAGGGAAGCATTGGCTTAAGAAACCAGGTGTGGCTGATCACTTCAAGAGGCGTGCACATCTACAGAATGTGATTTAGGATCTGTTGATGAAAGGTCAGTGGTTATGTAAATGTCATATCAGCCAGTTTGATGTAAATGTTAGCATTACAAACATTGAAAATACTCGCAATTCCCATTGCAATCCATCACATATTGACAATTTTACAAGACAGTTACTATTCTTGCACCCAGTTATCACACATTTTCTATTGGATATATCCTTCTGAAAAAGCACACCTCTAACGGATATATGCGAAGGAAATGCATTCCTTTGTTTATGGAAATGCATTTCCTCATGTATATAACCCTAACTTTTCATCTAAATGTGATAATGTAGTGGTTCTTGCACTTGTATCATGAATAAACATGAGATACATTTGCAGATTTGTGACGTGGAGAGAGGGACTCGTATGATATGTGCTGTGTTATCCTTTGAATGTTAAACCTTCATTCCAAGGACAGGTGTAATGTTGGCATGCAGTGAGTGGTTCAAATATTTCCAATGGATATTTCATCAGGGAATTTTAGTCTGTCACTGTTGAGAAAACATCTGTTTGGTTATATGTCCACCTACCTTTAATGCCTACAGTATTACATAAATTGTGTACCTTCAGGCTACTGCTTGCAGCCTTATTAGTTTTAGTATATATAGACACCTCAAAATTGAAAACTGGTTCCCCGTCTTGCTTACTTTTGGTAATATTATGCTTTAAGTACATGTGACATGGTCTAGTATGTTCAATGGGATTAAAGACAAGCTTGATAATTTGAAGCAAAGTGGTTTACCGAGACTGAACACTATGCAATTGAAGAACAGTAAGTTTAGGAGTTTGATTTCTGGTTGGGATTGAATATAAGGCAGGTGCATACCTTTTGAGCAGTCCTTACAAATTTATAGATTCCTTTATTGCAAGATACTTTTCCAAGTAAAGTATGTGTAGTAGTGTTAGACTGACTATTGGTACTCAATACCTGTATCAGGAGGTACTGGTCATTTTCATCCAGCATCAGTATCGGTAAACTTTCTTTTCAGATACTAAGTAACCGATATTTCTTGGCCTATACTTGATGAAAAAGTTAACATTTTTTTCTGAGTATATTAGTCCCAGTATTTTAGTTCATTTAAAGGAAACATGAAACAACAGTCCCTGTAGTAGTGCACAATGGTCTGTGGTTTAACATGCAGTACAATATACAGTATATATGATGATCACATCTCAGATATAGGTACAGTATTTGACAGTATCAGCCAGTATGGAGAATTGAATATCAGATAATGGTAAAATTGGTACAGTAAGATGTAGTTACAGTAGAAGATAAATTTATAGTTCATTCATTACTGTGCTAGTAGGCATAAACAGTACTTACAAATGAAGGCTAAAAAAGGAACATTAAAAATGAAAGATAATAGGTACTGTACTTATCTGTCTATTGCTGGATTACTAGTCAAATAGTGAAAGCTTGAAAAGTGCTCAGAAACACCATATCTTTGGAAGGTAACCATGAGGGATCCCTTACTTGGTTTGTGCATGACCCATGTGGAGTAGATAGTCCCTATCGTTTTTGGTGGAAGTCAAAAGTCATTTGGGGTCAGCAGTGGTCAAAAGGTCAAAACTTTGAAAACACTACATCAGGAAAGTTGCCTTGATGGATCTCATACTCAGCATGTGGCTCTTCCATATTGAATATAAAAGCTCGCTTTTGTTTGTTTGTTTTTTTTTTTTTTGTGGCAGTCAGAGGTCATTTGGGGTCAGGAGAGGTCAAATGTGAAAACTGTGGAAAGGGCTAAACCTGGTACCCCAAGAAAGGTAACAGTGAGGATCTCATGTGACCATGTTGAGAGGATGATCCCTATTGTTTTTGCACTTCATTTGAGTCACCAGAGGTCGAAAGGTAATATCTTGTGAACATGATATCCCACTTGACAACTTGATAATCTTGGTGAATCTGAGACATGCTACCAAGATACCAACCATTCTGTTTGATCTATGTTCATGGATCTTTAATTCTGCTTGTAAATGTCAACACAGTAACGTTATGACTTCATTAGGAAACTGTGCCAATTAGGATTTGAAATCGGGTACTATTCTTATACTGTATTCCAGAGGCAAGGAATCACTATAAAGCCTATTGGCTTTCGGGTCTGTTGTCAAATAGTACAAACCCGATGCAGTTATGGAAGACTGAGTTGTTTCCTTTGAGTCACCAGATAACTCAAAATCTTTTCAAACATGTGATTTAATATGCTTTAAACCAACAACTGGCAGAAAATACTTAAAATAATTAATGAAATGTTTGTCCTATACTTATTTTTTTTCCTTTTTGCTCAGGTTACGTATTTTACACATGCTTGCATGGAATTCAACTTCAACGGGACCATTTTCTTCACTGATCCATGGCTTACAGGACCAGCCTTCTCCAGGGGATGGTGGCTAATGCATGAACCACCTTCAGATTGGCCTGAGAGGCTGGCAAAAGCTGACCTAATCTACATCAGTCATTGTCATTCAGATCATTTAAGGTAAAGAACAGCATGCCTGGCAGTGCAGTCCAGTGGACTTCACTACTCTATTTTTTAACATGTTCCCAGTCACTTGTTCATCACAAAAATCTTGGAATTTTATACTTTTCAGTACTAACATATTCCCTAAATGTTCATTTCTGACCAAAAACACAGAGTAAAGTCCAGTTGATATTTGTGTCCCAGAGTTGAGTGTTTGCTATCCAAACTGAAAATTTTCAGCTTTTGTCACCTCACTTCCAACCATGGTGGACTGAGGTTGGCTATGTGTTGCTGCTACAGTAGTTGAACTCAAACAGAACATGGCAGTTCAAGACATTGCTAAAAAATAGATCACAACAATACATGTACAATGCTAGAGTATTAGGTAGCCATTGCAAGACCAAAATGTTATTGAGAGTACAGGAAACATGTCTGTAAAAGTCATGTGAGGCTGTCAACAGTGATATGTATAGGATGAAACTTCAGCACTACCTAAAGAAACAAAAGTCCTCTTTAAAATGTACCTATAAAGTCTAAAATTTCAAAAAAAATGTTACAAAGCATGAAAAATGAAATCAAATGGTCAAACACCCAACTTCACTGGACATTCCTAAGCTGAGTTGTAAAATGTTGAAGCTTATTCACTCTTAGAAATGGTAGATTGCACCGTTTGTTATGTCTGTTCTTGACTACTCAAATTACTGTCTTTGTTTTTCTTTGTTTTTTCAAAAGCCAATGCACCTTGTGCAAAAATATGATCACTGTCTTACTCTCATAGGGTGACTTGACTGCACAAGCCCTCTTCCTGCAACATGCTATGCAAGTAAACAGTAAATTTTTCGAGGTCATATAGTATAAACATTTTAATTTCAAAAGGAAACAAAAACAGGTAATATGATTTGTACAAGAAGGACATCACAAATTATTGCAATCAAGTATTTTAAATTAAGTGAATATCTTTCAACATTTTGTACCTCAGCAACAGAGTAAGCTTTAAAGATGGGAGTTGGATGAATTAGATTTATTTTGCAACCTCTTAAATATATATTCTTGTAATTCTAGACTTAAGATCCACTTCCTTTTGACATGCTTTTTCTCTTTCAAATCCTACTTTTCTCCTGTTTTATTGAAAAGTTTTATCCTACTTTTATCCTTTTTTTGACTTGTGTCCAACTTGAAAGCCTGAAGTTACAAATTCAGCTTTGCAGACTTAAAATATGAAATACTGATCAAATGAAGTAAGAGACATGAAGGGTGATGAATGGGAATCAAAAATGTGGGGAGTTGCAACCAAAAATGAAATGTTTTATGCAATAGTTATGTATTTAAAATCCCCTAATGTAAGGTTTGTTGCAGTTATTTTATTAGTGTTTTCAAGATGTACCCCTCCCTCTCCCAGAGCAAAGTTCAACCGTATCTGCGATAACTCATTAGCTATGTAAACATAATGCTGTGGAGTACCACAAAGTGTTTCTCTTTCTTCACTAAACCTATTTACCTAAAACCTTTTAATGACTGTATTTACTGTTTGATGTGAGATGTTGACTCTGTTTCATCTATTTACAGTTTATCAGATTGGTTACAATGAGGGAAGTAAGCAGTCACCTGAACCTTAATTTTAAACTTCCGTTAAATCTGTAAAGTCTTTTTCTTCCTGTAAAGTATTTTTCATTATGTCTCATAAGATGTTTTATACTAAAGGTTTAAAAAGTTAAACTGAATTTTATCTTTTTTGGGATTGATAAACTTTGCTAGTACATTTCACTAAAGCTCTACACAATTAAAGACATTAAAAGAAATTAGAAACCCCATAGGAGGATGAACTCATGAACCTCATACCAACTTGTGTGACAGCACCCTCTCATACAACAGGTGTCTGACTTAAATAACATTCTAAAAAACTAAAGTATCCCAAAGTTAACCTTTTATTTATGATCGCTGTTGATTTTTACATAAATTTCGTTTGCTTAAATATGTGCTTTTCTGTTTAAAGAAGTTATTATTGGGGTAAACATTCCATTATGATGCAGAGTGTATGGAGACATACAAGCAATACTTGTTTGTTTTTCCTACCACAGTTACCCTACACTGAAAATCCTAGCTGAGAGGAATCCAGATATACCTATTTACGTAGGTGATACCTCTATGCCAGTGTTTTGTAAGCTGGAACAAAGTGGAGTAAAACTTAACAATATCAATGTTTTAAAATTTGGAACTTGGTTTAAGGTAAGTTGGACAGGTAACATGCAAAGTGTACAGGTGTTTTTATGGTAAACTAAGGAAGATGTAATGACAAGCAGATGACCTAATGGAGATATTATGTTTATCAAGTTTGCACAGAAACAGATATTTTGTGAACAAAAAAAGCTGAATGATGACAAGACTGAATTTATGTTAATTGGAAACAAGTGCCATACAAGCAAAGTTCATATTCCCTACATTAGTATTGGTGACATGCAAATCTCTCCATCCCCCCAGCTGAGAAACCTTGGAGTGATATTTGATCCTCATTTATCCATGGAACATCATGTCACAGCTATATGTAAAGCTGCTTGTATTTCTTTAAGAAACATTGGTCGTATTCGCAATCATATTGACAATGATACAGCTAAAACAATGGTTCATGCCTTTGTGACATCGAAGTTGGATGTAGGAAATTCCCTACTTTATGGTATCTCCAAAACTCAAATCAGCCGTCTTCAGCGTATTCAGAACATTGCAGCAAGATTAATATCTAGGATTCCATCATCTTCTCATATAACTCCAGTACTGAGAGAACTGCATTGGCTTCCCATTGAAAGGCGAATTCGCTTCAAATTATTACTTTATGTATATAAGACTTTAAGCTTTTCGGAACCTGTGTATTTGCATGAACTATTGACTTCATATTCTCCCGGCCGTCAAGGTCTTAGGAGTTCATCCCAAAGTCTTCTCAAGGAGCAAGTAGCTAAAAATAAGTGGGGAAGTAGGTCTTTTGTTTTTGTTGCAGCCAAACTCTGGAACAATCTTCCTTTATCTATTCGTTCTGCAACCTCTTTGAATATTTTTAAAGAAAAACTTAAGACTCACCTGTTCTTAGACTTTTAATTGTTCTGGTTGAACTGTGTCAGCGCCATGAGCGTCTTTTGGCGGATACCGGCGCTTTACTAAATTGTCATTATTATTATTATTATTAAAAAGTTAATTTCAGTTCCATGGTATTTCTTGCTTAAACAAGAGAAGCATCCTAGGTGTGCATTTAGGGGCATGTTTAAGTAGGATCAAGTGGGACAACTATTGACACTACCATCCCATCACAGTCATGTCATCCATGAAAGCTTATGTCCTCAGTTATTGTGAACGGAGACTTCCGAAGGCAACCTGACTGAGTAGTATTTTACAGTGCTTCAAATTTGTAGCCGTGTTCAAGAAAAGCAACAAAATGGGGTGTTGGGGCTGCAAATGTGAATTGGATTGTTTGGTAGAAAGAATGTAGTGTGGGTGCAGCACTTACCTATGCTGTAAAAATATTTTGGGGTCATAGTTTAGGGTTGTTTGCATAACACAGGCTGTGTAAGTACCCTCTTTTCCTCTATTTTTCCTTTTCTTTTGGGACCCTGCCATGGTTTTCATATATTTTCTTCAAATGTTTGAGTTTTCATGCTTCCAAAGTCCATCAGGAATGACCTTGTTGCATCGCCCTTCATGTGTGTGTCTGTTTGAGTGTGTGTAATTGTCAGACTTTTTCTTAAGTGTGCACTCTTTATGATGTCCATAATTTTTGTTGCAATGAAAAATTGTTACGAAATTTGGAGGATCGTAAATACAACAGGGGAACCTTCATATGTTCGTGAGATCAAAGGTAACAAAGATCAGTGTATATGATATTGGAAAGTGCTGTCAGTGCACACTTTTTGTATTGTCCATATCTCTTTGGTCCTTTGCAGTATTTTAAGTTAGATCCACAGATGCAAAATGGGAATCTTCATCTGTTAATGATGTCAGAGGTCACATACAAATGTCAAAGATCATGTGAGTACACACTGTAAAAAGTAACCTAAAAATGTAAACTTGTCACAGGTGAAAAGTTGGAGTTCTGTAGCATCCCATTGGACCCACCCCACAGACATATTTCAGTAAAATCCTTCTCCAATGTTCCTACTTAAAAACAACTTCTAGCCTCCAGGTTCTAGCCCCATCTGACTGCCCTTTCCAAGTTGAAACATAGCAGTTGGTTTGATTGTGATTGCAAAAAGGTTTTCAAAAATTTGTTGTTGTAATGTGTGATCAATAGGTAACCTTTTGTTATAAGGGCAGCTGATAGCTTCATTGGAGGATCCCTTGTTTCATAATTTCCCCAAACCTCACCCCTAGGCCTACAAATGTATTGCTTTTGGACCTAACCAGGTACATTCTAATGACAAATGCCATCAGGCAGAGCAGATTTGTTATTCCATGATTAGATGGCTCATTCTGAGGGTTTATCAAGCCTTTGAGCCTCAGAGATATGCTGCTACATCTATCCAAATTTTGTTTTCATTTTTGAAACCTTTTTCCTTCTTCCGTCCTCCTTTTTCATATGGTGTGCTGAACAGCTAGCATAAGTACTTTGCATGACACAATATAGATGTGATGCTTCATCAGCTCTCTGTTTGCTAGGCATTGTCATTGTCATGATGCTAGAAATGAATAGCAAGTTTTAGCCATCTCTAGTTGACCACTCTTAATCCAGAATCTATCAGAGAACTTCCTGTTCAGGTATCTTGAGATCAATAAAGTTGAACTGGTTTGAACCCTTTAAAGACTGTTGGTAAATAGAGCAAGTTTGTTTGTAGAAGGGATTAACTGTTGCAATTACAGAGATAAGCTTCACCCGGGAAAAAGCCCTTATCTTGGGTAATATTGGCTAAAATGTCCTATTTAATTCTAGCAGCATGTATTGGGATAATATAGCACATCTGGGTTTTCATGGGGATTGTAACTTGGTTATTTGCAGTGACATAGATGGATCAGTATTTCACTGTTTAAAATACAATCAGTTAGGTAGGTAATGTTTGCCTTCTTCATTGATGAATCAGAGTATGGTCCATTTTGTTTTAAGCAGGGGGTCAAAGGTTATTTGAAGTTGTTAGAGGGCAAATTGCAAAAGCTTGTACACATGATACCTCGAGAAGATACCTCGATTCACTGATGAATCAGAGTATGGTCCATTTTGTTTTAAGCAGGCGGTCAAAGGTTATTTGAAGTTGTTTGAGGTCAAATTTGCAAAAGCTTGTACACATGATACCTCGAGAAGGGAAAAGTGTTAATGTCAATGTACAGCAGTTGGGTTCCCCACATTAAACTGCTTTGTAAGTTTTAGTGGAGGTCAAAGGTCATTTGAGGTGACAGGTCAAACTGTGAGAACATTGTAAACATGATAATCTCATGGAAGAAAAGTATGAATTTCATACTTGGTATTTAGGTGCATCTTATTGATTGGATAACCACTAGTGTCTTTGGTGTAGGTAAAATCTCATTTGAGGTCCCCAGTTAGTCAAACTGTGAAAACCTGGTACAATGACATCTCATATTAAGGAAAACATCTATTACTCTCATACTTGGCATGTGGGTTCCTCATATTGAGTGATATTATATGTATTATATGTGGTGGTGGTCCTAGGTTGTTTGAGGTCACTAGATGTTAATCTGTGAAAAGCTCCTTAACACGATTTGCTGAGTATGAAACCTGTCTGTATGATCTTTACCCATGGAATTTTAACTTCGGTGCCTGAATTTAAGCACAGTATTAAAATTCACAATGAAACAGTGTAAACTTGAAACCACAGTATTAATATTATATACATGTATGGCAAGGAATCACTTTTTTTTGGGGGGGGGGGGGGGGTTTATATAGTTCTTTGGAGGAAGTCAGGGAATATGAGAAAAAATATGCTGCAAATTAAGCAAAAATTAAAAAAGTATATACCAGCCCAAAGGAGAAAGTGATCTTCCTGTTATATTATGTCTCTTGTCCAAACAGTGCATTGATGAGATGAGGGCATGTCAGAACTGTAAATAATTAAAAAATTCAGTCATGGAATTTTGAACATTCATCAGGGAAAATTTAGAGAAAAATCAGGGAATTTTATTCCTGTGAAATACTTGCATTTGGTCACTTCTTTAAGCATGTAAATTGAAGTTGTAGACACATTTAATCTCATTTTACTTAGAGAAACAAAGTGGCAGGGTTGGAAAGGATGTGGGAGATAAAAAGAGGAGATGGGATGTTAGGGAATGAAGTTACTTAAGTTCAGATTTGCAACTCCTGATTAATACTAGAGAAGCTATTCTACTATGTCATTGTTTCATAAAGGGTTAATCGGTTCTTGATCATGCATTAAGGAGAGGATAATGAACCATCAGGAGTTAATGCAAGTGATGCACGAGGGCGCAGCCTGAGTGCATCCATCGATGGCATTAACCCCCGGGGTGCATTATCCTCTATTTATATAACACCTTATTTATTTCTCTACATTTGATTGGAGGATTGGTGGTCACAGGCCATGGGTGATTCGGAACTACCATCATGGTCGTGAGTTATCCATCATGCAATAGTCTAGTATAACACACGGTCGTCCAATAGTCTAGTGGTATAACACACAGCTGTGACATCACTATCACTGCGGTATGTACAAACAATGCCACAACTCAGCTTAAATCAACACAGCTTGGGGGATCGCACATTGCATATCGTACATAATAGGCACATAGACATCTAGCTAGCAAACGACAAACCATGGGGCTACCACACGGACAAACCCAAACCATAGTGACCGCCAGAACACAACTTTACTTTAACCAACGACTAGATAAAGGTAACGTCAGGTAGTTACAAGGTGTTATATAAAACAAATAATGAATGTTTTTCATTCGTGTGACAGTATGTATAATTTCATTCATTGAGAGATTTAACGTTCTGTTCAACTCAGCTTCGCCTCTGAAAAGAATGTTCAATCTTTCAACTCATGAAATAATTCATACTGTTGTACTGTTGCACTCAAAAACCTTCATTATTTGTTTATTATATAACACCTCATTAATTTCTCTACATTTGATGGGAGGATTGGTGGTCACATGCCATGGGTGATTCGGAACTATCATCACGGTCGTGTGTTATCCATCGTGCAATAGTCTAGTAGAACACACGGTCATGCAGTAGTCTAGTATAAAACATGGCTGTGACGTCACTATCACTGTGATACGTACAAGCAATGCCGAAACTTAATAAATCAACGCAGCTTCTGGGATCGCACATTGCATATCGTACATAATAGGCACATAGACGCGTAGCTAGCAAACGACAAACCATGGAGCTACCACACAGAGACATGCAAACCATAGTGACCACCAAACCTGACACAACTTTAACCAACGACTAGATAAAGGTAATGTTAGATAGTTATAAGGTATCATATAAAACAAATAACGAATGTTTTTCATTCGTGCGATAGTATGAATAATTTTACACAGCTGTATGCAATACATGTTGTATTCAACTCGGCTTCGCCTCATTGAATACAACATTTAATCTTTCAACTCATGAAATAATTCATCGCACTTATAAACATTCATTATTTGTATATTATATAACACCTTATTAATTTCTCTACATTTGATTGGAGGATTGGTGGTCACATGCCTTCGAGTGATTCGGCACTATCATCACGGTCGTGTGTTATCCACCGTGCAATAGTCTAGTATAACACACATTCGTGCAGTAGTCTAGTATAACACATGGCTGTGACGTCACAATCACTGCGCGTACGTACAAATTATGCCGCAACTCAATAAATCAACACAGCTTCGGGGATCGCACATTGCATACCGTACGCAGTAGACGCATAGCTGGCAAATGACAAATCATGGAGCTACTGCACGGACAAATGCCAAAACACTACTTTGACCAACGACTAGATAAAGGTAATGTTAGATAGTTATAAAGTGTTATATAAAACAAATAATGAATGTTTTCATTCCTGCGATAGTATGAATAATTTCATTCTTCAAAAGATTTAACGTTCTATTCAACTCGGCTTCGCCCCGTTGAATAGAACGTTAAGTCTTTCAACTCATGAAATAATTCATACTATTGAACTCATAAACATTCATTATTTGTATATTATTGCATGGGTCCAGCATTGATTAACCCCGTTCATTCATAAACAACAAGAAAGACAAAAAAGAAAGAAAATTTATGTTTGTAAGTAACTACATTGTTATATTAATAAAGCGAAACCCCAAGTTGGGGAGCCTTAATCTGTACGATAAAAAATGTAAACCCAGTGATCCCAACGATCTGCTTGATTTTGCTCATAGGAAGGGCATGTTCTTCAATAAAGACCCCAGATTTTCCAATTTGCCTTAAAAAAACCCCAAATTTCTCAGATTTTCTTTGATAAAACTCTTACTTTTTCAAAATTTCTTCGATAAAACCCCCAAATTTTCAAATTTTTGTAAGAAAACCCAAATATATTTTGGTGCCCTCGTGAGCCAGAATTTCGTGTTCCCCATCCTTTTGTCAACTCACCACCTTTGTCAGGGCTTTGGGTTGCTGGCCCCTTGTCAGGCAAATCCTGGTGCCATCCCTGCTTTAAAGTTACTTTAAAATGTTGAAAATTGCCTAGGATTAACTACTAATTTTTGGAGATAGATAGTTACAGCATTTAGAACGTACATTTGGAGAAAGGTCTGAACATATTAAAGATCTCTGCCCTAACAGTAAGGTTGATTTCATTCAGGAACCTGGCTTTATGTGCATTGTAAGGTTATGGCTTACTAGGCTTAGGCCTAGCTCATTTGACTTTGAATTATAACCCTGTACGGATCCTTTGCCTCTGACTGAAGGTTTCATGTAAGATTTGTAAACAAAAGCATTTCTTAGAAATGGAAGTCACTTTGCAGACCTTGACGTGAGTAGTGTCAAACCATAGAGCAGGCTTTATACAGGGTTTCCCCTGGCATTCTTTTTGTGAGGTGGCTACCTCACAGTTTTTGGCCACCACCTCACAGAAATTTGCTATACTTGCCACCTGTACTGTACTATCTATGGAAGTATTGATAGTTCTCACATACCGATTGTGCCAAAGCTGGCATCATATTACCCCCATGAACTAATACCACCTCACATTCTCCAAAACCTAGGGGAAACCCTGATATATATCCTGCTCTGTGCCAAGCCAGCCATATCAGTATGGGATTAAAAGTGCTTATGTTTGTTGCGAGGAGGAGCTGTGTCATTTAAAGCCACAATGTTGCTGCTAGTGCTCAACTCCAACATTGCTCGAGTTGCCCAAAATTACACTTTGGCACTTGGAATTTCCAAGGGTTATATATTGACTTACAAAATGTACTTTTTCTTATTTCCCTAAATAGGTAAATTCTGACCTGAGGTTTATGATTATGATGGACGGTGTTCATCCTGACATGGATACCTGTATACTCATTGATTATAAAGGTATGCAAGTTTAATGTGTGGATATGTGACTGGTGAAGTCTGTCACTCTTAGATGTGGTTTTCACTGTGTAAACATTGTTACCAGATAATATACTTGACATTTGAAAGACTGTCCCTTTGGTACTGGGCAAGGTGCATCCACTGCTGTACTGAGAGTAACTGTTGAATGTCAATCAAAAAAAAATGACACATGTGATGTTACAGTGAGTGACTCACCCCTAAGTCACTCTGTTGACTAACAGCATTGACACTGTGATGTATATATGTGACTCACATTGTGGCTGTCAGTGACCTACCTTTGATTGATTGTGTCCTTGATTGATTGTGTCCAAGGTTAGTGGGATAAGCCATTCAAATGGCAGTTTGATAACAGTAAGCCAGATTTCTGATGGCACAGTTAAAATGAATCCTTTCCTTAAGGAAGATCAGGGTTCAGTATATTCACCTTTGCATAAACAGTTATCCTACTGTCTATTGCAACACCCAGTGACAAGGGTGAACAAATCTAGCTTGTAAGTTAAAATGGGATGACATAGCCATGTCGTTTATTGGGTATAAACTAGGCCGTGTAGTGACATCACATGTGTCTGTGTTCTCCAGTCTCATGTACTTGATATAGAGTGGTATCTATAGGGTTGGAATTGTTCATTTCCCAGGAAAGGAGTAAAATTTCCCACAATTATTTCTGCATTTTCATGTATGAAAAAAGTGAAATTTCCCTCCAGATACCAAAATTTCCCTCCAAATGCCCAAAGTTCCTGGGAAGGAGCCTCCCAGCTTCTGAACTTTTTCCACCCATGGGTACTTATGTGGTACAGTCATGATATGAATGTGGTTTCAGTGTAATATGAAAGTAAGCACTCAAGTGAGATAATGTTACAAAAGAAACACAAAGCTGCATTCAATATATTTGTGGAGAGTTAACAATGGAAAATAAGGAGACTTGTAGATTTGTTATATTTCGTAAGCTGCGGATGCTTGTCAATTTGTATACATTTAAGTACAGTATACTGTTGTATTTAATGTTAACATTTTGTGAGCTCCAGAACTTATTGTAAGGTTGCAAATTTTATTGAATTCAATAAAAAATTTCAACATGATGGTTACTTATCCTAGATAAGACTTGGCATTTGTGGAAACTCAAAATGTCTGGGACACTCATGGAATCAGAGAATCTCTATTAAAGATACAGACAATTGAGGTGAATTATTTTTACTCTTTGCATATGGAGAGTATATTTAGACATGCAGACAGTACCTAAATTGCTGGGTGCACAATCTGTCTTAAATTAGGAAATTTTTACAGTTGGTGACTGAGATTATAGATGCTATGGGGTCAGTCGGTGACACATCACTTCTGCACGACAACATTGTGTTGGAGTGAAAACAATTTATTGCGCATACATTTAGTATGCACACAACACAGAGAAAGTACCAAGATTATCTGAGAATCAACCTGTCAACTGCAGTCTTCTCTTAAGATATCCCTGACATGGAGAGCTTTGAATCTTGACAGGTCACTTAATTTTAAACACTGTGGATTGTACCAACCCCAATGGAGGGAGATTACCACAAGGGGTGGATATAATGTTAAGTGACTTCGCTGGAGGTGCGTCTGGATTTCCTATGACGTTTCATGGTGGCAAGTACACAGGTAAGTTAACATTCTTTATACACCTACTGTTTCAAAACTTTGTTGGTTTAAAAAATGGGGCTATGGGTGGTTTGTGATGGACCTTCTTGGGAGCACTGAAGGTGTTTTTTAGAAATGTTAATGATTGGACATGCATTTGTCTTTGAGTAAAGAGACAAATATAACTGCTTGCACTGTTCTTGTAGTAATTAGTTACTTCTGCATAATGTACAAATTTTTACATTGTTACATGAACATGATAACATCATTTGGTCTAAATTTTGGAATTTTGCAAGACAAATTGCACTGTTATACACTGTTAGTGTACTGTTTAATGTGTTAACACAGTTTGAAGATACTTTATGCTAAAGGCTTTTGACTATGATCAGAGCTGTGTATATTTAATACAGTTGGAAATAATATCTTTATGTTTAGTAAATTGCATGGCAACAGATTACACTAGTAACAATCAAAATATAATTATAGCAGCCAATATTACCATAATACCTTAAACCAGTGTCTCCCTACATATCCTGCCTCTCAGTACATTTGAAGAGGTCATGCACCTTTAAAGTTAAATAAATGGAGAGTTATTTAACTGTCCAAAAATATAAAAAAAATGTGTATTTAAAACTGTTTTCATTAACCCTTAAAACCTCTGACACTAGTAAGAAATTCATGTATTTTAAGTTTGCTCCAGGAAGCAGACTGTTGAAAATGAGATTTCATACCAGCTCAATAATGACATCATATTATGTACACCAGCCCAGTCAGGACTGGTGTGCAGTGTAGGCTACACACACACACACTCACTTTTGCACTCACACACACACGTGTTAGTGACAATTATAACTCACAAAGTCTCTACAAATGTTAACTTTTTGCAGTCTGTTGGAAAGAAAAGCCGAGAGTGGTTCCCCTCTTGCATTGTACTGCAGCTGTAGAAGTACTGATAAATGTCCTTAATTGATAAGAGAAGGATTAAAAACATCGCAGTGGTCTAGTAGCATTGAACTGCACTTAAACAATAAGTGGACTAGCAGCCACAGAAGTACTATACACTTTCATGGGCTAGTTCCACAATTTCCATTGACTCTTGCACAAAAATAATCTTTTTACTGCCTGTAAAATGTTTCCACGCTCATGTTCATTGCAGTTGTTCTATATGGTTCTTTCCTTGGAAAGTGTGTGGAGCCTGTTGGGCTCACCAGACAGGCACGAATGGATACAGTTCTATGCCTAACATTACTGCAGCAAACCCTAGATGTCTTGTTCAGTATTGCCTTCAATTTCTGCTGTGAAATCCAAGAAAGAACACTCTTATGGCAGACCAATATCACTGCTGGATAAAGAACCACTTTTACTCTATTTGCAAAAGTTGCCAGATCAGATCCTCCATTCCAAGGGATCTTGAGACTTCATTTTAAACTGTAGTCTACTAAACCGTGCTGGCAATGTGTTGTGTAGTATGACTGTATACATCTGGTGTTGTCCAATCATGGCCAAGGAGGCGTAAAACCTGCATGAAATGAGTTAAAAAGAAGTGATGAGCACAAATGGGGAAGTGGCAGAGTTTACACACAGGTGCTTTACATTGTGTTTACCTTGACCAATGGAAGGCCCACAGTGGAATGAAAACTGTATCAAATGTTGTGAAGCTACCACAATAACAACAGGCAAATGCTAATGGGATGTCACATGACATAATTATATTGAGAAAGTATACAGAAAGATTTAACTTTTAAAGGCTGGAGGATGGTACACTAATTTTCAATTTTCAAGTGGATCTAAAAACAAGTTGTAAAGGCACAAAATGATTGATTTGCATTGTAGAACACCTACTTTTTCAAGATCCCAAACAGTTTAACCATTGAATTTACATGACAAAGCAACTTACTGAGCTTTCACTCGTGGCATTATACTCATCCATATGCCCCTTCATAATTACAGCATGATGCTGTTTAAGATAGTTTTAGTCCTTAGCTGACCCTCTGCCCCCATTAATAATTTTCTACACCCAAGGGAGGGGAAGGGGTGTATGTGCTACATGATAAGGAAGCATTGTCATATCCCAAGTTTGCATTATATTAAAAAAAATCACACTTTAAAAATGAAAATAGTCACCATTAAAAGACAGTGATCGATATTTCTGTTTGGGGGAAGAAATTTGTATTGTCAGTACTTTTTTCTTTTGCAGAAGAGTGGAAAGCCCAGTTCATCAAACGTGAAAGGAACAAGTTGCTGTACTATAAGACACAAGTGGTTCGAGACGTCTCTCCTTTACTTTATTGTCCTTTTGCTGGCTATTTTGTAGAAGCACACCCATCAGACCAGTAAGTAATTTTTTTTAGCCTGGCTTTTGCTTTGCTCAAAGAATACTTCTAAACATTTAAAAATTAACACAGCAGTCACTCCATCTCTGCTTTCATGGCCCAGACTAAAATGTACTTTTATTTTTTTACACGGCTGATTTTAACAGTGCTCTTGTGTTGATATACTGTGAAAACTAGTGGGTTACCCAACTCTACTTCAGAGGTGCAAATCCTGGCTGATTGTCAAAAAGCAACCCCACTTTTCTTGCAGTCACAACCAGGGTGGCACCAGGAAGAGGGTAACAGAGCTATGGGCCCCTTCTGAGGAAGGCTTGCCCCCCCCCCTGAGCTGGGGAAGTTTTCCAACTTCGTCGGGGATCTTTAACCCTTTCCCAGTTATCCCTCATTTCCCGTTGAACACTTTGTAGCCAGCTATGTTTGCACAGTTTTTTAAGTAATGGGCCATCATTTGAAATGTTAAATACATGTTTACCTGAAGAAAATTTGAGGTTCAAATGAACATGAAAAATGTAGCAAATACATGTCTCTATCAGTTTAGGTTGTTTAAAATTCAGTTCTGACAAATAAATTCAAAGTGGCTGTCATTCATCCTGACTGGTCCCTGTACTTATGTATAATCTTAACCCACCCCAAGATTGCATAATTTGCAATTTGTCATAACTATTGGCAGAGTCCTAGTCACCAGCCAAAATGCTCATGGGCAATATCATCTGTCTCAATTTCACTGCCATTTTCTTTCGCATCAGTACTAGAGCTTCGTACTCTGATTTATGAATCCACATTACTAACACATGAATCTGCATTGCTAATCCTGACTTGTTCCAGATAGCTGCTGTTTTGTTTGCTATGTAAAGTGTCAACAGTTGAAGTTATGCCCCACCCTTTCAGATTATATGTAGAAACTATACAGGAAGCCACACAAAACTAGAATAGGATGTCCATAGCTTGGCATGGCATTTCAAACACAGTAGGTTCCATACGTAATAGTATGTAGGTGGCTTTGCAATGCATCATTAACCTGGTACATAATATTTCGTAGCTGGCTGTGAAAGGGATAATGGGTATGGTAAAGTATGTAATCCTTGAGGATGACCATTGGCCCTAACCAACATCTTGGTTTGCTCTTAAGGAAGGCAGATTCTTTAACAAAATGCCCATATTTTTCCTAGTATTCTCAGTGTTGTGTATGCAGATATTAGTTCTTTACAAATCACAGATGCATCGGTAGAAAGTGCGCAAAACTCATCTAGGCTGCAGCTTTGCATTAGAACATGAAAGAGTATTTCATGGGGGGTTGCACTATGATAGCTGTGGTTCTGGCACAACTACCATCACGATACAATAATTACCCCCGGATAATTAACACCCATGTCAATTCAATTGCCCCTCACACAACTTCCCTTACCATAAAATTGGTTTCCTGGTTCGGAATTGTCTGCAGGGGAGGGGGGGGGGACTTACATGTGATATTATTATAAGTAGTGTAATATTTTTACACGTACTCATATATTTCAAAGGACATTTTACTACAACTACTACCATAACATGTAATGAAGAAAATTATGAAATTGTAATTTTAATTAACCAAATATAGAAATCAGGTAAAAAGTAAAAAAAAGAAATAGCACAATTTTGTGGGGTTTTTGATGTCACTTATAGAAAGGAGCTATATCTGCGGCAAACACTGTAGTTGAAATACCACATTTGTGTATCAGAGTACTGCGGGTGTGTGGTTGTAGTACTTAAAAGGAAACTGCAGCTGCTAAGTTTGCTCAACTCTTTTTAGTGTTGTTATATTATGCTATGTTTGTAGGCAATTTTAAAGCCAGAAATCTGTATAATTTAGCATCTTAGTTATCATGTATGGCATCTTTTTGTATTTGTGTTAACCCAAGGATATTTTACACAGGCCTCAAATTGAACAAATTGTACCCTGCTGGTAGACTCCATTTTATGTTTGGTCATTCCCATCCCACCCCCACCCCGCCAAGAGAAACATTACCATTCAGTTACATTTTTATAGAACTTATCATATTTATTTTTGAGATACTTTATTTGTTCTCTCTGTTATCACTGCAACTATGACATGTACGTGTATGCACACACTCCTGAAACAGCTGTTTAAACAAGCTATTCGTGTATTGACCTTCTGTGTTGCCCTCCTTTGATCAAGTGTAGCTAAAATCCACTTCTGTTGGCTCTTTCATTTTATGTGTATTATTTGTAGTGGGTTGTGTTTCATATTGTAGACATAATATTCAATTATTTACACAAATTTCAATGGGAAAACTTGGCTTTGATCCTTTTCCTGTGTTTGTTGTGTAAACTCTCACATTAAACAATTGGGACATTGTCATTTAAAATTTATGCATGAATGATTGATAGACTGAAAAGAGGAACTTGATTTTTACAAGAAATTAACTTCCCACCAGTGGCATAGCTACCAGGGGGGAGGGCATGAGGGGGCATGTGTCCCCCACAACAAAGCCGTGCCACCCCAGGAAAATTTTGGAATGCACAGTTCTGTATATAAGCCCAATGGAGAGGCAGAGAATTCAGAAATTGTGCCCCCTAGGAAAGGTTCATGACCCCCAGTTCCCCCTGCTCAAAAAATCCTGGCTACGCCACTGGTCCTCACGAGGTGTAATGTTAAGGTGATAGTATCTTTCGATGTATATTAACATCCAGCGTTAGCAAACATTGCCCAAGACTGCAGCTTATGAATGAAACTTCCATAACAAATATCACCAAATATCTCAATATACTTCATAAAGTAACCAGTCTAGTGCAGTATCTTTAGCACAAAAAACACTAAAATAGGAGACTTAATCAGTCTTGTGACATTCAGTTGTAAAATAGAGAAAGTACCAAAACCAGATCATACATGGGCTTGGAGGGCAGTTATATAATACTACTGTATCTAATTGCAAATGCAAAGGAAACCTGTGATTTTGAAACACATTAAGCATTACACCTTTTATATCAGGTGGCTAAGCAAGTCAACAAGTAATCAGGTTGCATTGATCATGATTCTTATCACTTGAAAGGTTAGCTTACATCATCAGTCTTGAAACTAGGGAGCCACACAAAATGGCTGAAAATGCAAAACACATACAAAAACGTATTTTTTTTTTGTTAAACTGGTTTTTAACAAAGTGACCAAAATTTATTCTGGTTCAAGAAATGCTAAGAGCGTGAGCCCTCATATGTTTTGAAAAATTTTGTGTGTCCCAGTGGTACAGAGGTCAAAGTGATATTATCATCCAGTTGATAAAGTTGCCATGGCATTACAAGATTCAAAAGCCTTGGAATAGCATGTCATTTGTAAGGAAATGTTTGCAGGAATTTACTCAATTGAGATATTTTCCTCTAAGTGTGGGTGGTGAACCGGTGTGAAAAACAATTGCTTTGCTTTTAAATTTGGTTTTCCAGTTTGTTCAAACATGTCCTTGTTTCAACAGTTATGTACGTGATACCAACACAAAGAATGATCCAGCTACCCTAAATTCTTTGATTGCAAAATACTCTCCTGATATCAAGACCTGGACGCCAAAACCAGGAGCTGTCCTGGATCTTCAGAAAGTTATCAGTGGGGACAGGTTAGTTTTGTACAGCATCTGCACATCTCTTTAAGTTGTACCTTAGTATACAAGAAAACACATTACAGATGTTTGAAAAATGAAACTGATTGGTTTCAAGTATTGATAATTGTGGTTTAATAACAATCATTACAGAGTAGTTAGTTGCTGTGGTGTCAGTTGTGAACTTGAGTCCTATTATTTCAAAATGTGTATGGTTTGATAATGTGTGATATTTCAGTATCCAAATGTTGTATGTGGAAGTTTCACCAAAACATTTCACTTTTCCACTTTTGTGAATTATATTTTTTGCAAGTTAGGCTTTTAGATACATTTTAAAGCTATTGAAAGTATGCAAAATGAAATTATATGATTAAATAATTTCAAGTGAAAGTAGCAACAAAATAGGGTTCAGGTGTGGTGTGGTAATTTGCTGGCACTGGAAGTTTCATAAACACCCCTCCCTTCCTCCTCCTCTCCTCAAATTCTTACTGGCCTTGAAATTTGTGGACTGCGTGGTGGTTGTAAAGTACAACATACCCTCTGAGATAAAGTCCATGTGAGGTACAGTGACCTTCAAGTAATGTCTACTGATGGAGGTTCTGTAGTGAACTGCTGAAAATTGTGCTCAATTCATATCACAATATCATGATACCTGGTGAATATAGATATCCCATCAAATCCTTACAGATGTGTACAACACAAGTAACCATTTGTGTGGCATACCACTCAATCTTAAAACTTGCTTTGGACTCTAAAGTACACCATGGCATGCAATCATTAGTTAGTTTGGAAGCTGGTATTTAATTATTTTTTGTCTTAAGCTTACATAGCTTTTTAGATATGAATCCATTATTTTTATATTAGCTGTATCATTGCATATATTTGAATTAAGTGTTGGGATCCAAGGTACATTTGGGCTGTTTGCAGCTCCTTTGGACATGTGCTTAGTTCAATCCATTATATAATTTGCTATATGATGGTAAATTTAAGTATTTTATTCTTTCATTCAGTGACTATGTGACAGAGGCATCTCCTCCACTGAAGGTATTCAAAGACAAGTAAGTTGGTGATCTATATGGATGGTTAATGATGTTTCCCTTCATAAAATTTTTAGTGATGTCTCTGATTGTCAGTGTGTTTTAAAGGATGAGTTTATTGAAATGAAAGGGGTTTTTGGCTGTTCTATTGGATGGCTTGAATCTGTGTATTCAAATTGAGAGTATGGACCCTGCCTATGGTCACTAGAAAGTTTGGATGTAATCAAAAGTAATTACATGCAGGCAACAAGAACTGCCTGGTAAGTGCCATTTCTTCCATATTTTGAGACATTTCTGGTTTCGAGGAAGGAGAAACCTATGCAGTCATGATGGCGTGTGTGTGTGTGTATGTGTGTGTTTGTGACACTTTTCTTGTGTACACAGAATCTCAAGAAGGGAAACTGGCAGTTCTCAAACTTGGTAGGTAGATGCCCATATTGAGAGAAAGAACCCTATTGTTTTTGGATGGGGATCAAAGGTTGTCTGGGGTCACCGGGGTCAAACTCTGAAACCTAGTTTACACAATATCTCAAGGTAGAAAGCTTTGAATAGATTTCATATGTAGTATGTGGATGCATTATGGTAACGGGAAGAACCCTATTGTTTTTGGTGGAGGTCAAAGGTCATATGGGGTCACCAGTGGTCAAACTCTGAAAACCTTGTTTGCACGATATATCAAGGTGGGAAGCTTGGATAGATTTCATACTTAATATATGGATGCGTTATGGTGAGAAGAAAAAAACCAATCGTTTTTGGTGGAGGTCAAAGGTCATGTTAGGTCACCGGGGTCAAACTTTTAAAACCTTGTTAACATGATATCTTAAGTAAGGAAGCTTGGATAGATTTCCTACATGGTATGTAAATGCATTATGGTCAGTGGCAGAAGCCTATTGTTTGGTGGTGGTCAAAGGTCATCTGGGGTCACCAAGGGTCAAAGTCTAGAAACCTTGTTGACATGATATCTCAAGTTTAAGAAGCTTGGATAGATTTCACAAATAGCATGTGGGTGCTGTATGGTGAGAAGAAGAACCCTATTGTTTTTGGTCAGAAGTCATCTGGGTCACAGGGGGTCAAATTCTGGAAACCTTGTGAACACTACTTCTCTAGGTAGGAAGCTTGGATAGATTCCATACGTAGTATGTGGATGCCTTATATATAGTCAGAGGTAGAAGCCTATCATTTTCGGTGGAGGTTAAAGATCATCTGGGGTCACTGGGGTCAAACTCTGAATACCTTGTTTACAAGATATCTCAAGTTAGGAAGCTTGGATACTTCACATGGTGTTGCATTTAATCCATCAGAAAACTCCAGTGAGTTTTGTCAGATGTCAGAGGTCAGCTGAAATCATCACAGGCCAAAAAGCAAAAATTCCCAAGAATTCTTAAGGTCAAATATGAACACAAAACATAAACTTTCTAGCACATTTAAATCACATTCAACCAATGACTGAAAGAAATGGGACATCTTGGCATTATTTGGGATTGCACATGTCGCTGCTATTCATCGAAACTACAATGCATTTTTGCATTCTAGGTAACAAATTTATTCTTTATGTGCGCTGTGCCAGCTGATGGTTGGGTTTAGCTTTTTGAGTGATATCACACATGAGCAAGTGCCTTAAATTGAACTGTTGAATGGGTCTGCCACTGGAAGGCATGAAAATGATCAAAGTGGGAAACGGGGCCACCAAGCAAAAGAGAATGATAATTGCACTGCTGGGTAAAAGGTAGCCTAGTGTTACATCTCTTTCATGCAGCCTTGAAACATATTTGTGCAGCCAGCTCAGTTCTAATGGCAAATACAGGTTTTCAAATTTTGTTAAAATACACATGGAAGGAAAACAGAATGATGCATTGTATCATATGTGCTATGATATCATTAATTACTGAATCCATTAATGACCGGTTAGGTTACCTTTTTAAGGAGGTATGTAAAAAGTAGAGCTACTGGTGTGTGATGTGGATGTGTTGTACACACGAAAGTAGTGTGCAAATTTCACATTAATATAGTGAGAAAGGTGTCACAGGCGTAAAGTTTGGAAATAATAAAGTAAATGCCATAAGTTAATAACAATTCTTAAAACTATTTTTATCAGCTGAAGTCTGTGAAAATAAAAAATATGTCATAGAAATGGTTGTGAGCTTAGGCATGGTTGCTAGACTGGATGGTGGTGTACTGTGATACAGTAGTGTGCAGTAGATGTACAAGTTACATGTTTATGATAAACAAGGTGTAAAACATATACACACAGACACAGGCTATTCTAGGATAAAGGTGTCAGTAAATGCATTTTCAGCCAATCTTTCCACTCTGATTGGATGATAAAAGCATTATCATGTGTTCTCAAAACATGAACCCAGCTGTCTTACTATCATCTTCGCAGATGGAATTTTGATGAGTATCTTACTAAAACAAATGAGGTTGTCTTTGATGAGATCTTTGCCTACCCAGAATGGATTCCATTTTACTACAAGTGGACTAAATTCTGCAATTACAATCTTGTTATAAGGGTGAGTGACACAACTGTGATGCTTTGCTATCTGTCATAGAATTAATATTGTCCGATGTATTGAATGTAAAAAACTGGTAAAAAAAATTGAATACAATTTGCATGTCAGGTTTTGTTCCATTGAATTTGTACTAGTTATGATAAATGACATGTTAGTTTAGTCTGTGAATACTTGCTTCCAATAGTCGTAAGTAAATTCAATCAATAATAGTGAAACAAAAAACCTAAAGATAGAAAGTTGTGTCAAAAGTGGAAGATGATTTCCAGCTGTAACTGTCATTTTCTTTTTAGATGATTGAAACAGATGACCAGTTTGAACCTATAAAAGGAGGGTATGATTTCTATGTTGACTTCAGTGGTCCTGAACCTACCTTCCCAACAGAAAGACCTGGCAAAGAACACAACTACTTGGAGGTAGGATATAAACAGATATATTCGGGTATGTTTTTAAAAAGGTCATTTGAGGTCACCAAAGGTTAAACTATGAAGACTTAGCAAATGTCTCTAGGAAGAAGAGAAGGTATGTCTGAATCTCATACTTGCTGGATGGTTGCCCACTATTCTGTGCATTATCTCTGTTGTGTCTGTTGGAGGAGGTCAAAGATCATGTGAGGTCACCACAGGTCAAACTGAAAACCTGGTAAGAGTGATATCTCAAAGAGAAACACATGCATGAATCTCATAATTGGCATATGAGTGCCCCATATTGAGTACATGATCTGAATTGATTTTGGTGGAGGTTTATGGTCATATGACCTAACAGATGTTAATCTGTAAAAACTTTGTGAACATGCATGCTTTGTCAAGTAAGTTATATTTGGATATTATATCTGGCATTTCATGCCCAAAGTTGAAAGGGAGTAGCTGATTTTTGACCATTTTGGTATGATACCAAGCTATTTGATCCACTCCTAAAGTTAAGCACAGTAACTGTACAATGAAAGTATGTCAACTTGAAACCACAGTTCTAAAATTATATCCAAGTGGCAAGGAATTACTTCCCATTTTAGCTTTCTGACTGTTGTAAGTAGAACACAATAACTGTTATTTGTGAGCCCTGGCAAAAAACACAACTACAAGAAGGTATGATGTAGACAGGTCTGTCTGTACATGTTGTGTTGTATGCAAAAGGCAAGTATACATTGTACTGATGTGTCCAAATGTTTGTAGAATGCCAGTGATACTAGAAATTTGTCAGTTCATAATGTTGTGTAAATATGGCAGGGACTGCTAGATTTAGTGGAGAGTACCTTTAAATTTGATAATGGTTCCAGTAGGCTGAGCGGAAAGATTGACATTTTGGGTTCCTGTGGTATTTCTTCTAACCATTCTGCACTCTGGAGATACTGTGAGCATATCTGGAATAACAGAAGTCTGCGATAAAATATCCTCTTCAACGCCCACAGTGGCTGCTTTTGATCAATTAAAAAATGTAGGGATGTTACCATGGAGCATAGTTTGGAGTAGTGGTAGTCTGTTGTTAAGTGTCCTGTTCAATGCTCCTTACTGCCTGCTTTTGCTGTGGTGTGTAAAAAGTTTTTCTTGTAGCATTTATTTATAATTTTCACTTTATTATAAGTTTTAATAATTGTTGATAGTAAGTTTTCATGCTAATTCAGGTAGTTTTCAAAATACCATACAGTCTAATAATTTGGATTGCAGATGAAGAATCGAATTGGTGTCCACAGAGAAACTGTCAAGAAAGGTTTATTCTGGGATGACCTATATATTGGATTCAACAATCGCATCTCTAGGGAACCAGACACTTTCCATTACCAGTAAGTTTACTCGCTATCTGTATTAAATTTTGAGTCCTTTCTGTTTCCTTTGCTGAAGGCAAAAAGAATCTATTGATCTGATGATACCAATTGTTTTTGGTGGAGGTCAAAGGTCATTTAGGATCATGAGAGGTCGAAAGGTCAGAACCTTGCAAATGCAATATCTCAAGAGAGGGGGACCTCACTACTTGACATGTGGATAGCCTATATTAAGTACATGTTCCCTAATATTTTTGGTGAAGGTCAAAGTTCATTTAGGGTCATGAGAGGTCAAAGGTCAAAACCTTGTAAATGCAATATCTCAAGAAGGGTAGTGTGGGGGATCTCATACTTGGCATGTGGATAGTGCATATGAAATACATGATCCCTATAATTTTTGGTGAAGATCAAAGGTCATTTGGGGTCAAAAAAGGTTGAACAGTAAAAATCTTAAAAAGTGTTCATTAAACAGGTAATCTCAAGGTAGGTAAGCATCGTGGATTTCATACTTGAGGTGTGGATAATTCATATTGAGTAGATGATTCAAATTGCTTGTGGTGGAGGTCAAAGGTTATTTGGGGTCATCAAAGGTCAATAGGTCAGAATCTTGTTAGTATGTTATACAAGAAGGGTAAGTGTAAGGGATCTTAAAGTTAAAATGTGGATGGCCCATATTTTGTATGGTTTTTATTATTTTTGGTGGATGTCAAAGGTGATTTGGGACAGTTGGTCAAACTGTGAAACTTTTAAACATGATATGTCAAGAAGGGAGATCGACTTTTATGAACCTCATGACATACTTGGTATTTCAGTGTTCCATACTAGGTGAAGAAGCATGTTGGTTTTGATGGAGGTCAAAGGTCATTTGGGGCTATTCTAGGTCAAATGCAGTATACCTTGAAAACTGCTTGTAATCATGATATCTCAAGATAAGTAATAGTGAGGGACTAAATGTTTGGTGAGAACCTCCTGAACATTATTTGTCAAGTATTAAGCATGTTTTGATCTTATGGCATATAATGCCGAAATTTTTAGTCCAGAAACTGATGTATGACCATGTTAACATGAGTCAATAGGTCTAATCTTTATTTATGGCATTTTAACTTAAGCACAGTAAATTCACAATGAAACTGTCAACTTGGAACCACAGTACTAAAACTGTATGCACATGGCAAGGAATCAGTAAGCCTTTTGGCTTCCCGGTTGTAAATTTATTTTATGATTGTAAAGTGATGTTTACATAAATCATCGGGGAGTATGCCTGAGAGCAAAGTAAATTTGAGTAACACAATTGCAGTCAAAAGAGTACTTACACAAATATCAAACTGAGGTGTATTTGCATTGCTTTACTGATATCTGCAGATGTTCAAAAAACGTTTTAAATGTAAATATTTTAGCTAGAACATGTATAACTCTCCTGATACATATTCAGTAAATTAATTATTCTAACATTGTGCTGTGCAATAAATATGTATTTTCTAATTTTCTTCCATTACCATGTCTTTAATTTCCATAGTTAGGGACTTGAAGTGAGACTAGAAGTTTTGAAAAGGTGCAGAAGTATCAAGTGTATCATACTTTGTACTTTAAGTGGGCATTTTTAAGTTTTCCCCATACAATCATTATGACTGTCAACAAAGTAGATTTGCATTTGTAGGAACTAGTGACTTGAATTGAAAACTTAAAGGCCCTACAATCTTGCCCCAAACACATTTAGGAATATGATCATATCTCTGAATACTGCACTTTGATTGACAAAATTCATACATTAGCTTCCCTTTGGTTGGCCAGTGATGCCTTGTGAAGTCAGATGGGTACCCAGTAGCTCACAAACAGCAATGTGTTGAAATGACCTTGAGCAATTTACCTCATTGCAAGTTGCTGTAGCTTTGACTGTGAGGTGTATTAGACAGGTGTTACTTGTTTAAATTCTAGGAGGGGCTAGAAGTAAACTTAGTAGGGAGAATTTTTACTGTCTGGGGCCAGATTGTAGGGCCGTTGGAGTTGTGAATTTAATATCCTTCAGACTAGGCCTTTCATACCCAGTGATGTTGTTTACAAATGAAGTGTTTCACTGTTATAGAATTACATAACACATTTGCTGTATTTATTGAAGAAGCATTTGTGTATACAGTTCAAGTATTGCTTAGTTTTCGTTTTCTTTTTCTTTTTTTTTTTGGAAAAATGATAGTGAAGTACAGCTTTAGTCATCTTATTATTTGAAGTTAGATGCAAACCCCAGTATGGACATAAGTCTGGCATTTTATGGCACTAATAACAGAACAGTGTGCCAGTACTGTAGTTATAAAAGGAGCATTAACATGGCTTAAGCATAAATGTAACCATTTATAACTCTGGCAATAGCTTTGCTTCTCAAAAATATTACTTTAAAATTTGTAGTAAAATTTACATTTTCCTGTTTTTAAATGAAAAGTAGTAAAATATTCTTTCAGCATAGCCATGAAGAAATTATTTACAATTATCTATACCTTCAGGAAATATATTTTGGTATCCTTTTCACCCTTTGTTAAATGAGGATGTAATGGTGTAGTTGGTCAATCTATAACAGGGTTTCTCAGCCTTTGGCAACTCTGGGCCCACTTTTGATTTCTGAAATCTTCCAAGGACCACCTTTCATGATAAAGGGAAAGTTCAAGTTTCATTTTTGACTTAAAATAGGGTCCTACAAATAGGGGCCTAAAAACACGACTTTCAACACCAAGCAAAGTATACTTCCAAACTTTCATCTGTGTCGACTGTTGCATGAAGTAAACTATACTACAAAATAATGGTAGAATGACTTATCCAAATTTTTTTACTTTGCTGGCTGACTTCGTGGCCCACCAGACAGTGTTCTGTGGCCCATCAGTGGGCATGGCCCTCTAGTTGAGAAAGGCTGATCTGTAAGATGCATGATGTCTAGTTTGGCCATTATGGGATGGTAACTATGGTAGTGTATAAACAGGCTTTGGTAAGTTAAGTTCATGATGTTGGGAAGATAATACTGCACCTTTATGTGAAATTTACTTCAGTCCTGCATTTTTTGGGTTGTGGGTTGATAATTTTTTTTAATATAAACCTTGTAAAATGTGTCATGCAGTTACTCAATATTTTAAAGGTGGGCTTTTGGAATTTCTCTGATAGTAAACTCTTTTTCCTCTTTTTCCAGATTCTGGAATCACATGCAAATTCTGCTAAAGGTTTCCCCACCTGACTGGAATACATTCCTCCAAGAAATGAAAGCTAAGAATGCACCACGTCGAGAAGTCTGGGCTCCAAACAGTATAGATGACATAGCAGGTTGGTGAAACTACAGTGTTATGTGCAAGACCAGGCAACTCCTCCCCCCAACATTCCCTACCCAGATAATTTCCCCACTGACAATTCTCACCTGTACAAATCCCACTTTGGACAATTTCCACCTAGACTTATCCCGTGGACAATTCCAAATTTTCTGGAGGGTGACTTGCCATAGAGAAAGTTGTCTTGGTTCGGAATTGCCCCGGGAGGGGGTCGGGGGTGGTCATTGGCATAGAAGTTGTCCAGAGGGGAAATTGTCCACATGAAAATAGTTTGGCAGGGACTCGTCTAGGAAGCAAAATAACTACCACTGCTAGAAATTTCCTGGGGATTTATTTCGTTGTTTCACAAAGCTGTTGAGAGTAATGCAGAAGAAGATAAAAAAATAAGTGTATTTTACAACAGTGTTTGGCTCCATAAAGGTGTTGTCTAATTCAGTTTTGATCTCCTTCAGGTTCCTTAAGCATAACCATTGAGCAGTGGCACAGAGTAATGGTTTTCCACCAATGTCAGCCTTCCTGGAAGTGACTCAATACTGGGAATGCACATTTAGAGCCCTGGGGAAGTTGCACAGTTGGTAGTGTAAAAGTACACCCCTAATCGTGTTATCCTCTGAATACAAGTCAAAAAGAGACTGGGAGTCCCACTGGGGTTCACCCATGATCAACATGGTATAGGGCCCTTGATAAGCACAAGTCTTTTCCCTGACCATCAATTAACCTAAACTAATTTTCAATAATTGGGTTATTATTTTGGTGTTTTAGCATAATCATGGTAGTGGAAAGGATGAAACTATAAGCTCAAATATGTTAGAATGAGTTGCCTGCTAATGTGAAGGGTCAATGTAGGGATTATGTTTTCCAGAATATTCATGGCCATTTAGTATTTTGGAAAACTGAGTATAATGTCTGGATTTTTTTCTCCAAACCAAAAGAATAAACAGATTAAAAAGATAAACAGTGAACAGTGTTCACTTTCCTGGTAAAATAGAATAGTGTCATGAAGACTGGATGAAAATTGTGTGGTCTATGGTCGTAGGGCTAGTAAAATGTACGTCACATGGAAAGCACACATGGAAGAAATTCATACAGGGATGGAGTACCTTTGAACTTTTGCTGGGACCCTTTGGGGATTCCTGGACCCCGGCCGAAAGAGTGAAGTGATCTGCATCCATTTCCAGAACTCATTGTGTTAGTTGCTTTTACAATAACGTCCTTGACACTAAACTGATGTGGCTTGTAGGTAAGCAAAGCAGGGTTTCTATTTACAAATCTGCCTGTCAAAATTAATGAAATGTCAGATTTATCTGAGGCTCATGGTCAGTCAGTGGTTTTAAGTGCATCAGGTTGTGGAGTGTGTTGTGAAGTTTGTCATGTGAAAATAAAAGGGACTTCAAGGTCATTTAAATCAGTATCCATCATTTACTTTGTAAATTATCTTTGACACTTCCCAAAGATATTTTCATACTGAGACAAAATTTCAGAACAATTTTCCTTGAAACAAGGCACTCATTACAAATTTTCCCTCTTTTAGGCTCTGGGCACACAAGCTATAGAGACCCTATAGTGGGAGAGATTGGCCAACTTATTTCATGGGCGCTATTTTGGAGCCAAATGTTAACTATAGCCAGATATCGTATACACTGTGTGCGTACAGGTTTCTGTACAAAATGTAAAGCAAAGTGAGTTACAGCGTTCTGTTCTTTTGTGACAATAATTTGTACTGGTTGACTCTGGCTGGCACCGTCTGCCGGATCCTTTAGTTTGTCACCCGGTGCAAGGAAAACCGTCCTGGGAGGGGTCTAGAGGGAAGGGATAACACCCTCAACTTTTGCCAATAGAAAGTGATGAAAATGCAGAAGGGTGTATGCTATTTTGACAGTTTTAAAAGTGATTTTATTTGAAAAAATTTCACTTGTGACAATAATTTGTATTGGTTGACTCTGGCTGGCACCGTCTGCCGGATCCTTTAGTTTGTCACCCGGTGCAAGGAAAACCATCCTGGGAGGGGTCTAGAGGGAAGGGATAACAACCTCAACTTTTGCCAATAGAAAGTGATGAAAATGCAGAATGGTGTATGCTGTTTTGACAGTTTTAAAAGTGATTTTATTTGAAAAAATTTCATTTTAGTGTGTCTTATTTTTGTGCTGGTAAGAAAGGGGAGGTGGTGGGTCTATTCTGGGCTGGGTTTACCCCTTCTTTCTGAGAAAACTACTAGTACGTTAATGCAGGATGGCATACATGCAAAATGGTGCTTTATATGGAAAGTTGTAAGCAAGTTGAACTATCATTTAAGGTTTTTCATTATTTAGTGAAAGTTTCAGTAGAGGTCTGGGGGAAGGGGTAAATATAGGGGAGCACTTCCTATTGAGACTTTTTGATGTTATAGAAAGGCCTAGCCCTAGGTTTTATAAAATTGTGACTGACCAGGGTGTATTCCATGTAAAAACCTACATCAAAGTCAAAGGTATGCAATGTTTCAGTTTTCTCATGCTACTAATCGATCCAGGAGCAATGTTTGATCTGTTATTGTGTTCCCCCTCCCCTATGAAAATTTTTGAAAAATTAGGTGTCCTTACATGCAATTTTGTGCCACATATGCTACATTTAAGTAAAATTTGTGTTAAAAATTGACATATTTTTAGGAACTAAAACAAAAACATCTGCATCAATGAGGGGAACCCTGGCCCAATGGGTGCCCCCTCCCCTTTGAAAAGTTTTGAAATTTTAGGTGTCCTGAAATGCAATCTGGTACCAGATTGCTACCATTTGAAGTAAAATTTGTGTTAAAAAATTTACGTATCTGTAGGAAGTAAAAAACATTTGGCATCAGTGAGGGGTGGGGGGGCGTGGCCTAATGGCCCCTCAATTCGCCACTGCTCCTACACCTATGACTGAAGACTGCAGCTCTGGTATTCCAGGGTCTCTATGGGGATGTCCCAACAACTCTCCAATACAGTCAGTATTGGGATTAGCTGGTTAGGCTAAAGGGTTAGGAGTTGTATTTGGGTTTATGTGTTGGAATATCAAGCAGTCGGAATATAGAGATGGAACCGCCGTATACGGTATAGGCTAGGCCTTGTAGAGAACGTCGTGATCTAACTCTAAGGCTAAGCCTACTCTAACGTTATTCCTACATGTATTACTAAGTTGTATACTGAAAAGTTACTTCGCGTAAGCGATCGCTATTTGATGGATTCCAATTGAACCTTCTTACTTTTACAGCCCACCGAAGCCTTCTTTTTGTACAGGATGGGAATCTGTACTATACAACTTGTAACCCTTTTCTAGTCTGTTCGTGCATCCAAATGCAGCAGAACCCGGCCACAATTTTGGAATCAAAACATGTCTGTCTTACATAGGATGAGTACGTCACGTGGCCCATACGTACAGCCCGCACTTCTTGAATGTATACAGCCTACGCATGATCTTTCAAGCTCGTACTTTGACTCCAAAATGGTGCCCATACATTTCGTCCAATCAGAATGCGTATCTGAGAACAATGGTTGGCCAGTCTCTCCCACTATAGGGTCTCTAACAAGCTAGCTAGGCAAATTATTTGCTGTCTGCTAAAAGGCAATTTCCCAGCTTACTTGATAGAGAAGATCTTTTGACTTTACTTTTACTGTGTAGAAGAAAACAAAAAATGTCCATGTTACAATCTTCTTGGAATTAAGAGCCAATCAACAATAAGTTTGAGCTCTGTCTACTTTCATGATGTAACATGAATATTCATACATCAGAACCAATCTTCAGATGTGAAAAAAGTTTCATGACTATTGTGAAATTGGATTATAATTCAGAAAGTTAGCCAATGTTTGGAGGTGTTTAAGTATACTACATATTCACAACTGCTCCTAAGTTTTGGGTATAGAAGATAATAATATGAATGTCAAAGGTTGTTTGAGGACTCAAAGCAATGGGCATTACAAATTATAATTTGTTAAATAGTTATTTCGTAAAATTGCTGAAATTTCTTCTTCTTCTGGTGACTTCACTCAAGATTAGCCTACTACTAAGTGTAGTGTCAGCTCATTAGAAAAGCTGTTCAAGTTTGAACGAGAATCCTAAGGTGAGAAAAAGCAGTCAGTCAGTCAACTTTACTTTGACACCACAGCTAAAACATTGCTTAACCCCTCTTATTTCCTGCAAATGTCTTCCAGAAACATAATAAGTATTGCATGTTGAGGGAAAACCAGGGAGTTACTAGCTATGAATTTTACAATTGTCTCGTGAGTGAAAAGTGTCATACATGAACTAAGAATCCATGAGGATGTTCAAATTCAAATTAAGTTGACTGCATTAATCGCCGTTAATGTATTTTCTGTCACACACCATCATTTGATCTACTGTGACATATTCTGTTTTAGTTTTATATTTAATATCAATTTTGTTTTATCAACAAATGAGAAAAGGTCCTCTTTTATAATTTTGTGATGCTCATAACAGCGAAAGAATCATTTGCATACAATGATTGACTGATTGTTTGATTTCTTTTGTTTTATCTCAGGTAACATCAAGGCCATTCCAAATGGATTCCCAGTGACCCCTCTACCCAGTCAGAATGGTACCTCCTGGAAAAAGTATATGCCCGTCATTATTTCTTTTGTAGTCGGTGTAGCAGCTGTGGTATATATGTGGAGATCCAAGGCTTCACTTTGATTTCAACACTATACCTATCTTTCAGTCCAGCTTTTAGCCTCTGTATTTATTATTTAATGTGTTATATTTTTCTAATGTTTTTCTACCAGCATGGAAAGGTAATGTATTGGGGATTGAGAAGTAATCTTCCTTTCTTCAAAACTTGAAAAAGTTTTGTTTATTTTCAATGTTTCTGTTTAAGATCACCATTTTTTTCAGTCAGGAACAAGATGAACAGGTTGGGAAATTTCCTCAGGGTATTTAGGGGATGCTTGTTGGATTATTTTAAAAGAGTGGTCAGTTTATCTTTAAGTGGGGTGAAGATTCTGGTTTTGTGAATCACTGTTCTTTTTAGGTATTGAATCAGTAGTGTTCTACTTGGTTACTGCTTCCTAGGTAGCTGCAGCTGTTGGAATTGAAAAGAATAAATAGGAGATCAACAGATGAATGTAAAAGAATGCAGCTGTTAGAAGGAATTGTGTTTAATGTGGACATATAATCTCCTATTGTTTCATAGCTACAACCTGGCTGCTGTGGCCTTTGAGACCTTCTAAGAACATGTTGCCTATAAACATTTGTACATAAACAAAGCAATATTAATTATTTAACTGATGTAGTTTGTTTTGAAGGTTGTGTGAGCTGTTAAATGAGGTTGTATTGCACAAATCTGTGTATGTCGGATGTATGTTTCTTTGTAAGATGTTGTAGGTATATTTTATAGGTTACTACACATTAAGGATAATGAGAAAAGTTTGGGAAAAAGTCTGTAATGTTTGGATGGTCTGAAAGCCTTTGAATTTTGGTTGGTTAATTTTTTCCTGATTGGTTTGAAGACTGAAAATTGTGCACTCATTTGTCTGTCAGGATCATGTTGTTGCATGTGTCCTTACTGCATTAATGCCTAAAAGTAAAGCATATTTCATCTTCTGAGGATAATCTTTGTCTTCAGTTTTGTAAAAGGCTGTCTTTCAGTATCCAAAAAGTATAGGAACCCTGAAAAAAACTAGCATAGTATCATGAATAAAATTTTGACTGGCTATTGGAAGGCTTGACCAGACAAATCCCCCCTCCCAAATGATCCCCACCTGTAAAATACCCCCATAAAACTACCATCCAAGCACTTCCCACAGGATAACTTTGTCCAGGGTAGAAATTGGCTGGGTGGGAAACTGGTCAGGTGGGAACTGTCCTATGGGAGTTTTCTGGGAAAAATTGTTTCAGTGAGAACTGTCTCCCGGGAATTGTGTGGGAACTTTTGCTAGGCCGTCTGAAGACTAATAGTTTGATTTTTGCTTTTTCCTAAACCATACATATATATATGTGTGTTATTGTTTGATGTCAGGTAAGGTGTTTCCTCATAGATGGACAGTAGTATAATATTTTTATGTTTCTCTTCTATGAAATTGTCTCCATTCATTATTCATAGGCATGGGATGGAGAGTGATCTATTCATTGGTACAGTTAAGGTGAACATTTCCTTCCAGTAATGATATTTGGGATGCAAAGTGTACATGAGGCTTTAGAATTTTTAGTTTCAGTTTCAACATCATATCTTTTGTTTTATTTTTCAATTTTTTTACAAATAAGAAGCAATATGCTCATGATTCAGTTGGAAAGAATTAAACAAATGAAGGGTACTTGAAAAATAGGAAAGACTTTGGCATTAGCTATTGACAATGAAGAAGTGTAAATGAAGTAAGCAAAGATGAAAGCAATAAGGGAGAAGCAGAGGGACACATTTTATTGAAGATGCCCTTTGGGTAAATCTGCTACCCTTTTTCAATTGCTATAGAATCCTGGAGGAAATGTGTAAAGCCACAGGATGAACAGCTAATTCTGAAAAAAATTTGATCACAGTTGATCAACTATATTTAATCAAATGCATGAAAAGAGTCTTTGACTTCATGTACATTGTTGTGCTTTGTGTAATGTAGAATGGAAAATATATATTTTATTTAAACTCTATTTAACTTCTTCAATATGTATATCTTATCTACATGACTACTTGAAGGGTATATATGGGACTGGTTACTTTTATGCAATTCTTTATAGGAATTTTATGAGAAATAGTGATCTCATTTCGTGGAGACTGGCATTTGGAATGAATTTGACAAAATTAAGTATTTTCGGTTTAAGGATTCTTTTCCTTCCTTTAGGATAAAGCTAGTAGTTATTATTTTCACCATTCATAGAAAATAAACAGCATTTTTTTTTAAACTTTTGAAGTGATAATGGCAGGTCAGTGGAACAGGGTAGGTTCAATGTGTATTTTGCTGAACTTTTAGAAAAGAATCTTGTATTAATGGCCTAGAAAAAGCAAAGGCAGTTGTAATGCTATTTAGTGCTATATATATACCTTTATACATAATGTAAGAAAGTTAACACACTTCCTTGGTAAGATCTCATGCAGCAGCCAGTTTGGCCACATAGACACTAATATGGCCAAATCGTCAAGCAAAATGGCCATATTGGCTAAGCACTGACTGATTTGGCCATGTATCTGTGGATATATGGCCAAATTGGCCAAATCTGTTTGCTTATTGTATATAATATATATAAAGGTACACATGTAGCACTAAATAAAGTTTGAACTGCCTGTAATCAAAAGTATGTTAATATATGTTATTAAATATACTGTTATTACCTGCTACAATACCATAGGGTAATCAGTATGCATAAGTAGACTGGCTGGTGCAGCAGCACTTGGACCAAGCTGCAAGGAGGGCCTGGTGAAGAGTGTCCAAAAATATGCCCACTGCTTAAAGTAGACTGTAGGCTAGTGAAATAGCTAGTATCAGTGTTAAAATTTAAGTTAGTTTGGTCCTGCAATGTACATCTGCATGAGGGCATTATATCTAGTTGACCTGACATGTCAATTTGTGGAAGATTGCATGTCCTTTTCTCAACTATTCCTTGCAATTGTTGTTTTTGGCTGTCTACAGTAATTGGTGCAATAACACCATTGTATCTTTCTTTTTCTCCTTCATTTACGTAAACATTGACCACATAATAAGCAATTCAATTTTTGTTGTATAAGTATACTCATACAACATATCACCAAACCATTTTGTCTTATTTTGTGTTTTGAAGGGGAAAATTAGGTGTAAAAATTGTGACTAGACTGTGAAAGATATGTAGCATTTATCATTAAGTAAACTCATACACTAATGTCGAGAAACTAGGCATTATCTTTGGCGATAGTGACGTCACCCTTTGTCAGAACAGAGTGATGTTTGCATTAATATATAGACTTCCTATATCAGTAAAACGACTGTAAGAGGAGGATGTTATCTTGTTCCTTCTTGTTCCTTTCACAAGAACCTGGATCTTGTTAGCCGCAGAAAGTATTATAAAGTTTGGCTGCATGGGCCCGGACGGAGGAACAACAGCGACACTGATCAAAAGTTTTAAAGGGATGGCTGTAGATCCCTTCCATGCTGAAAGTATGTATATATCCAAGTTGAATTAGCATTTACATTCCCCTTTCACTACATGAATGGTTCTACTTAATTCTGGTTTCCTACTTTTCACAAGATAAGTTCCTAGCTTACTTTAAGCATGCAGTATGTATAATGTTGTATATGACAGATATTTGGAAGGAAACTGTGAGATGTAGAGGAAAAGATTGGATGAGCACTTAATATGATCTTTAACAATATGACACCCAGATGAGAAAAATGGTTCTTGTAGTTTAGACCTGTATATTGGATAATTGGATTAATTGGGATGCTTTGGATGACAGTACATAAGCTATATAAACTGTGCAATAGAGCCTGGGTTTCTTTATGTCAGGCAGGACTGTGGACAAGGTAAGGCTGAATGAGTGGGCCTTGCGTGATCAAAAAGATGGTCCTACAAGCAAAGAGATGGGAAGTTCCATTTAGGGTGTTAGAGTGCTAGCCTAATTGTGGTACAGGGTTTATTCAGTTAAGAATGTCATTAGTTTCTGTTAGTTTTTCATAACTTTTCTATTGTATGAAGTGAAGTAAGAACTGTTACCTCTTTTTGTTAATACTTTAACTAGATGGTTAGCTTCCAAGAACTTTTCTATATTTTTAACACTGGAGACAAGGTAATGAACTACTCCATTGTGAGGTATGGAGAGTTACCTCACTAAATTTCTATTCGCAGTTCAATATATCTTCACTCCTTAGAATTGGTGCTAAGAATGGTAATAGATAATTGGAGTTGATGTTTCGTAAGTCTGCCCTGATGTGCATCAATACTCCCATTGCAGACACTTGCAATCTCTTGTACATGAAAAAACATGAAACAACAATAGGTGTAGATACCATTGCAATCCAATTGATGTGAAAATTTTAGATGATTTATTGATTCCTTGCCAAATGCAGAAGGAATCTGTGTGATGGTGATGTCGTATGGGTGTGTGTGGGTGTGTATGTGTGCGTGTGTGTATGTGTGTGTGTGACGCTTTGCTTGTAAACACGATATCTCAAGAAGGGTAACTGTGACTGAGCTCATACTTAGTGTGTGGGTTGGTCATATTGAGTAGATGATCCCTATTGTTTTTGATGGAGGTCAAAGGTCATTTGGGGTCACAGGAGGTCAAAAGGTCAAAATCTTGTAAACACGCTATCTCTTGATGGGTAACTCCGAGGGATCTCATACTTGGCAGGTAGGTTGCCCATATTAAGTAGATGATCCCTATTCTTTTTGGTGGAGGTCAAAGGTCATTTGAGGTCATCAGAGGTCAAAACGTCAAAGCCTTGTAAACATATCTCAAGAAGGGTAGCTGTGAGGGATCTCATACTTAGCATGTGGATTGTCCATATTGATTAGATGATCCGTATTGTTTTTGGTGGAGGTCAAAGGTCATTTGGGGTCACCAGTGGTCAAAAGGTCAAAACATTGTAAACACTATATCTCAAGAAGGATAACTGTGATGGATCTCTTACATAGCATGTGGATTGCCCATACTGATTAGATTTCTACTATTATTTTTGGTGGAGGTCAAAGGTCATTTGGGGTCATCAGAGGTCAAAACGTCAAAGCCTTAAAAACATGATATCTCAAGAAGGGTAAATGTGAGGGATCTCATACTTAGCATGTGGATTGTCCATATTGAGTAGATGATCCCTATTGTTTTTGGTGGAGGTCAAAGGTCATTTGGGGTCACCAGTGGTCAAAAGGTCAAAACATTGTTAACACTATATCTCAAGGAGGATAACTGTGAGGGATCTCATACTTAGCATGTGGGTTACCCATATTCAGTAGATAATTCCCAGTATTTTTGGTGGAGGTCAAAGGTCATTTGGGGTCATCAGAGGTCAAAACATTGTAAACACGATATCTCCAGAAAGATAACTGTGAGGGATCTCATACTTACCATGTGGACTGTCTGTATTGAGTAGATGATCCCTGTTGTTTTTGGTGGAGGTCAAAGGTCATTTGGGATCACTAGTGGTCAAAAGGTCAAAACCTTGTAAACGTGATATCTCAGGAAGGGTAACTGTGAGGGATCTCATATTTAGCATGTGGATTGCCCATATTGAGTAGATAATCCCTGTTTTTGTGTGGAGGTCAAAGGTCATTTAGGGTCACCAGAGGTCAAAAGGTCAAAACCTTGTAAACACTATATGTCAAGAAGGGTAACTGTGAGGGATCTCATACTGAGGATGTGGATTGCCCATATTGAGTAGATAATCCCTTTTTTGGTTGAGGTCAATGGTCATTTGGGGTCACCACAGGTCAAAAAGTCAAAACGTTGTAAACACTGTATCTCAAGAAGGGCAACTGTGAGGGATCTCATACTTAGCATTTAGATTTCCCATATTGAGTAGATGATCCCTATTATTTTTGGTGGAGGGCAAAGGTCATGTGGGGTTACCAGAGGTCAAAAGGTCAAAACATTGTAAACACGATATCCCCAGAAGGGTAACTGTGAGGGATCTCATAGTTAGCACGTGGATTGTCCATATTGAGTAGATCATCTCTATTATTTTTGGTGGAGGTCAAAGGTCATGTGGGGTCACCAGAGGTCAAAACCTTGTTAACATGATATCTCAAGAAGGGTAACTGTGAGGGATCTCATACTTAGCTTGTGTATTGCCCATATTGAGTAGATCATCTCTATTATTTTTGGTGCAGGTCAAAGGTCATTTCGGGTCACCAGAGGCCAAAAGGTCAAAACCTTGTAAACACGATATCTCAAGAAGGGTAACTGTGAGGGATCTCACACTTGACATGTGGATTTTTCATATTGAGTAGATGATCCCTACTATTTTTCATGCAGGTCAAAGGTTATTTAAGGTCACAAAAGGTCAAGAGCTAGTGAACATATTTCAAGGAGGATAACTATGAGGGATCACATACTTGGCCTGTGGATTGTTAATAATTAGCATGTAGGTCATTTTGGGTCGCAAGATTTCAAAAGCGTTTGACCGTATTAACATGATATCTCAAGTAGGATAACTGTGAGGGATCTCATGCTTGTCATGTGGGTGATTCATGTTTGTTACAATATATCGATATGGCAAGGAATCACTAAGCCTTTTGGCTTTCTGGTGTTTTCTTGTTCTCTGGGTTGGCTCTTGATGTAATGAGCCATTGCTTTGAATCTGCTTAAAACAGCTCTTTGCACATTGGAAAATTGTTAATATTTGTGGACAAGATCTTCAGGTAGCAATGCAGTGAATTTTGATGATATCATAATTCAACTGACTTTGAGAGGACCATATCTTCAGTTGGACATATTTTTGCCTATAAAACCAATTCACACATTATTTAACTCTAAGTTTAACTCTGTCCTCAAAAGACATTTTCATTGGACAGTCATTACATGCATTCATTTATATACATAATGCTATGATTTTGGTAGTCTGGTAACATACTTTTTTCTGTGTTGCAGTGTTTTATGGTGATAAAAGTAAAGCTACCATTGATTAAATGGTGTTATTTATTAACAGTGTAATTTAAAACTGAAGCTATGCTTCGGGATCACATGGTTATGTCAAAGGTGATAACCTCATTGTTTGTCAAAGAACTTTTATCAATGTGACAGCTAGGAAGTAGTTACTGTAAGTGACAACTGATTGGATGGCCTAGTGATGGTCAAGGAATGCACCTTCTGCATGGAGGCCAAAGTTCAAACCCTGCTCTGGTCATACCAAATAATACATTGGGACCTGTTGTCTTGGTACTCATCATAAGAGGCTTGCATAGTAAATAATTCCAATTTATAGTTTTTAGCAGTGGTGCCCAATGGCTGGCAGGTAGGCTTTGTCCGTGAGAGGTTGAGTATGTTGAGCTGTGAAGTGTGAAAATTTGTGTCTTTGCAATCTGTAATAGGTGTAATGTGGGATATAAACCAAACATATTATTGTTATTATTATTCAGTTACAAGATTGCTATCGGGTGTCATGTGGTAGTATTGTTCATATTAATAGGCACAATTCTGGTGCCTTGTTTGAATACTATATTTCATACCATATTATTTATGATAACACATTGTACAAAATACAGACTTATCAGTGTTGAAAGATGCAACCCACAACATGTTTTGGACTGGAGTGACCTAACAAAATCCAGGGATATTTGAAAAGTACACTCACATCCTAAAAATTAAAGTATCTGTAGAATCTGAATGAAATCTGGGGTGATACACATGTATTTTTTGTCACTGGGCCTTTGGCTATCGATTGTGATATGACCAGAGTAAATGAACTTTGGTATCGGTCACACACACACAATATGACAATTACACTTATCACACACATGTGAGAAGTAGGATTGTTCATACCTCTAGAACGATGGTATCGACCAGTTTCTACCCATCGCATAGACACAAAATGTGTGCTACAAAGTTGAGAGCATAATAATCCCAAGTAATCCATCCCCTATTGTTTAAGGTTTAGAGGGTTTGGGTTAGGGTTTTTTCATATTTCTGAATCTTCATTTATGCAGTTTAATATTGTCATGTGTTACTGAATAGTTTGGTCTACGAATGGAGTAGTTTGTGACTGAATTTTTATCTTAAGCATTGTCACATTGTGATAAAGTATAAAAAGATTGTAAATTGTAACTACCATGATATTACAAGTAGACCACCCTGAACGGTTTAATGTTGTTTTGAGTAGTCTTTTGTCTTCTGTGTGCTACCTGTTTTAGTCTTCACTTTTTGTCTGGTAAACACAGGACTACAGGTTGAACCGAAAAAGAAAAAAATATTTCATTATTGGTCGTTAAAATCATTTACAAATGTTATTTGATTACAGGTAATAGGAAATCTTTACAACAGTCATTTGATGGCATGTCATAAAAAAAACTTTTTAAAAAAGTCCATGAAGGCCATTTCATACTGCCGTCCTGAAGGGAGGAGTCCAAGGGAAGCTGGTGAAATTTTGCTTTTTGACCTCTGGTGATCCCATATGACAACCTTGGAAATTCTTGGGTAATTTTGTTTTTGACCCCATGTGACGATCTTGGAAATTGTTGGGAAAATTTGCTTTTTGACCTCTGATAACCCCATATGACAATTTTGGGATTCTTAGGAAATTTTGCTTTTTGACATGGTGACCCCAGATGACCTCTAACGTCCACCAAAAGCAAAAGAGTTCTTCCTCGGACCATAAAGCATCCATGTACCACGTATGAAACTTATCCAAGATTCCTGTCTAGAGATATCGTGTTAACAAGGTTTTCAGTGTTTGACCCTGGGTACATGACCCCAAATGACTTTTGACTTCCACCAAAAACAATAGGATTCTTCTCACCATAAGCATCCACAACCTAAATATGAAATCTATCCAAGCTTCCTACCTTGAGATACTGTGTTAACTAAGTTTCAGTGTTTGATCCCGGTGACCAGATAACCTTCGACCTCCACTAAAACAATAGGGTTCTTCCTCTCAACATGGCAAATCTGCATGCCAAATATGAAAAGTTTCTGTCATTGCTACATTGAGATAGGCCCATCATTTTTACACGCCATTTACAAGGTTGTAGTCGTTTAACCTCTGTGACCTCAGAAAAACTTTGACCTCTACCAAAAACAATAGGGTTAATCCTTACATCTTGACAAATCTTTACTCCAAATATGAAGTGTCCTTCATTTATATCTTGAGATATAGTGATTACAAGCTTGTCAGTTTTTTACCTCTGGTGACCTCAAATGACCTTTGACTTCAACCAAAAACAATAGGGTTCTTTCTCTCATCATGACAAATCTATATACCAAATATGAAAAGTGTAATTGCTGTCTTGAGATGTCGTGCTTATGATTTTGCAGTGTTTGACCTCTACCAAAACCAATAGTGTTCTTCCTCTCAACATGACAGATCTATATACCAGATATGAAAAGTGGCAGTCATTCCTATCTTGAGATATCACGATTACAAGGCTTTCGGTCTTTGACCTCAAATGACCTTTGACCTCCACCATAAACGAAAGAATTTTTTCTCTTAAGATGACAAATCTGTATAGCAAATATGAAAAGTGTCGGTCACTCCTATCTTGAGAAATCGTGATTAAGAGCTTTTCTGTTTTTACCTCCGGTGACCTCAAATGACCTTTGACCTTCATCAAAAATAATAGGGGTCTTTCTCTTAACATGACAAATCTATATACCAAATATGAAAGTGTCGGTCATTGCCATCTTGGGATATTGTGTTTACAAGCCATTACAAGGTTTTTGTAGTTTAACCTCCGGTGATCTCAGATGAACTTTGATTGACCTCTACCAAAAACAAAAGTGTGCTTCCTCTCAACATGACAAATCTAAATACCACATATGAAAAGTGTCGGTCATTCCTATCTTGAGAAATCGTGATCACGAGCTTTTCGGTTTTTATACCTCTGGTTACCTCAAATGACCTTTAACCTCCACCAAAAACAATAGGGTTCTTTCTCTCAACATGAAAAATCTATATTGGTCATTTCTATTCTGAGATATTGTGATTACAATACTGTCGGTCTTTGATCTCTGGTGACCTCAAATGACCTTTGACCTTCACCATAAACGATAGCTTTTTCTTAATAAGACAAATCATATACTAAATATGAAAATTGTCCTTCATTCCTATCTTGAGAAATCGTGATTACGAGCTTTTTGGCTTTTACCTTGACATATTGTGATTACAAGGTTTTTTGGTCTTTGACCGCTGGTGACCTCAAATGACCTTTGACCTCCACCAGAAACAATAGGGTTCTTTCTCTCAACATGACAAATCTATATTGGTCATTCCTATCTTGAGATATTGCGATTACAAAATTTTTGATCTTTGACTTCTGGTGACCTCGAAATGACCTTTGACCTCCACCATAAACGATAAGGTTTTTTCTTAATATGACAAATCTATATACTAAATATGAAGAGTCCTTCATTCCTATCTTGGGAAATCGTGGTTACGAGCTTTTCGGTTTTAACCTCCGGTGACCTTGAATGACCTTTGAACTTCATCAAAAGTAATAGGTTCTTCCTCTTAACATGACAAATCTATATATGTCCCAGACCATCGACAAAATGGAACATGAAAGAGAGCCTCCATAGAGCAGGATATAGGTTCCCATACCCTGCTCTGCTCTATGGAAAGAATAGGCATCTCGGGAAAGTAGGAAACTTTTTATGCAATGAAAATACTGCATTTAAGACTGAAGAAAAACAATAGGCTGCAATTTAATGTCTCAACGCTATTTTCTTCTGCGCGCTTCGCACGCACCGTTTAAGTATTGCTTTGGGGTTTCGGGGTTACTTCCTGTAGAACATCCTGCTTTTCACAGCTTCGTACAAACTCTTCTATTATCATTGAAACCACCAATGCCCCCATGGTCGTGCGCAGCGTAGGGGTAGTTCCCCCCTCCCCCAGAAATTTTCAAAGCAAAACTTTTATCACCATCTATCTGTGTAAATTTCCCCACTCTTTAAAGATTGTTTAGAAGCAGTTAGATGAAATTTAACGACACACCAACACAAATGTGTTATATAGTGTCAAGCAAAGTTTAAATACGGTGCAAGTTCTTCCCTTTAGTCGTCTCTTACGACAGGCGGGAAATACCGTGAGCATATTCTATAAGCCCCGCCCACAGGGGCTGTTTAGATGCAAGTTGTAAGGCACGGAAAGTGTCATTTTCGGCACCGTTATAAGGGACAGGCGCTTAGCGAAGGGGAGGCCAAGAGCCCTCTCCTTGAGGATACCTTTCTTTCTAAGCATTTCTATTACTCATATCACTAAAAAGTATGAAAATTGCGATTTTTTCAGCGCGCTTCGCCCGCACCCATTCTGAATTCAAGATCTTTCATTCTTAAGATTATTGGTCCGAAGCCACAGGAAACCCTCAAAATAATTTCTTCTCCCCTACTTCCTCAAGTCCTCAGCATTATTGACCCCATCTGACTGTTAGTCACATGGAGTAAGAATATAATTGAAAAAAGGTCAAACTGTGATTTTTGTGGTATGTTTATTGCCCATCTTTTGTCATTTGAAGTTGAAGCTAAAATGCATCATTTTAATGATTACAATTTCGTTAATACCCCAGAGCTTCCGGGGCTTCGCCCCTGGACCCCAACCGAGGCTCTACCCCTGGACCCCACCAGGGGCCCTGAGGCGGATCCCTGGACCTCGCGCCGTTAGGGGGAGCGCTTCGCCCTCCCAAGGGGCCTTCGACACCGTTTGACATTCCACCCGACTCCCCCCCCCTACTTTCAGACATCAGATCCCTCCCCTGGACATAGGCGTAGGAGGCGGGGCTGCAGTGTTTTTCTTTAATGGTTAAACCTATGTTATGATTATCGGTGGCGTATTTAGGGGGACACTGGATCACCCCCCTTACTGATGCCGATTCTTTTTTTAGTACCTAAAATACGTAAACTTTTTAACACAAATTTCACTTCAAAGGTAGCATGATGGGCGGCGATCACGGGGGAACAGTGGAACATGTCCCCTCAATATTTTAGTAGGGGACGTAATATCAAATGTTCCCCAATATTTAGAGGTACGCAGAAAAAGTAAATATTGTTACACACATTTTCGATACGAATTTGTGAAGTAGCCTATTAATGGCATCTGGGTAGAACTTTAGATCAGAAATAAGTGATTTGTGTCTTCTAGAATACACCAAATCGCTTGGCTTCCAGGGGCTGGGACATTTGGTGGTCCCCTGTATACCCCTGGCCGGAGGCGCAAAGTGTTCACTCAAGCAGGTGTCCCACCAATAATTTTAACAGATCGCCGCCCTGAAAGGTAGCATATGTGGCACCCCATTGCATGTAAGGACACCTAATTTTTCAAAATATTTAAAGGGGAGGGTCACCCCTCTTGGATCCCTCCCCCAGGCCGGCGATCACACAACATAATACATGCCCCCACTCCATGAGAGAAGTTCTGGCTACACCACTAATTATTATTATTGTAACGACCTCCCAAAAAATTATATTAACGCGGCAAATGATTATATGTAATTGGAATTCGGTGTGATAACCGATGTATGCCTATATGTAATGTTATGTAGGCTACATTAACATGTTGAACTCGAGTGGAGCGGGCGGAAATTTTGGTAATGTTTTTTTTTTTTTTCGGGCAAGTCGTTACAGCCCTCCCAAATCAGCTTGGGCTCCTACGTCCTTGTTATCAGAAGAAAATTACAGTTTCTTGTTTAATCATGTTGAGTTATCGAGCCAAATGCACAGGAAACCGATATTATAGATAGATGAACCAGGTGTGAAAAGCCGAATGTTCATTAAATAGACAATCTAAAACTTTTGTTAGACTACCTTGGATTGTCGAACGAAACTCCAAGATTATGAAAATAATATTGTATATTGCAGGCGCGTAGCTACGGGGGCCTGGCCCCCAGATGTTTGCTGGGACCCCCAGAAATTGTGTGTCCTAATAAAATTTATAAGAAGTAAGGACGTCGATCAATGCCGTGACCCCTCATTAGATACCTAGGTCCCCCCTAAAAAATTTCATCCTAGCTACGCCCCTGGTATATTGGCCGCTAGTCCAAGAATGTCGGCAGTAAACCTTAATTTTTGTTTCATAATCCAAGATTATCATTTTAAAAACCTGGTTTATCACTGACAATCTTGGATTATCTTGTAATTAACCTGAGCTTACACGTCTAATCTTGGATTATCGAGCGTTAATCGCCGATTATTGACTGATAATCTTCGATTTTCTGTACATTGAGCAGTCGACTTCGCTTTACTGAGTTGAAACACCTTATATTTCACACCTTCCTTTCTTCACAAAGGGTCTCACCAAAAAGGACAGACTAACATCTAGGCATGGCCGTACGGGACTGTTTTTCTTAGGGAGGGCGGTGATTTTTGCCCGACTTTAGACCTAATTTATTTCCGCCCGACTGAGACAAAATATCTGCCCGAATTAGTCAGGTCAGTTCTAACATTTGGGTCCCCCCCCCGTTCCTTGTGGTCATGCGTCTAGGTTTGCCGAAGTGAGGCAATGACGGCATACAGTTAGAAAAGTTACAGGGCATGGTATTTCCCTTTTTAAAAGTAGTTGGTCTAGTCAGCTTAGAATTCATCTATTTAATTCTGAGGTCCGCTTAGAGTACTCGCAGGTCTGGATCTCATTTACTGAACTAGTGGTGTCTATGCTTTTAAATTTTGAAACTTACAGACCATTAAAATGGACAACCCATATGGACTTCAACTGTCTTATCAACTGGTGTGAATACATTTTCAAACCAAATTGTGATACTGTTATTTTTTATGATCCCTTACAGTCATTAAATACTTGAATGAAAGTGGTCGTCACCTGGTCACCGAAGTCTATATTTACCCCTGTGCTGTGAAACATATTTTGTCCCATCAAGAAGCAGCTACTTGTCCAAATAGCAGCTCCTGCTCCCACAAGTCCCTCTAGCTGTCTCTCCCTTTTGTCACTATGTTATATGGTAGGTTATATTGACGCTGACAAACTGAATACAATGCGAACAAGCAGAATATTTTACCAGATTAGATGGACATGAAATCAAGGAGTAAGGGAGACAACAGCAAGCAAAAAGCAATCTTTGCCTTACGGAGATGGACAATACATAGAATGTCACCGTTGGTTCCATCATAGACCCTTTTCCAAATAGCAATTGCAATGGATTGTGGGACAGAGTTCTGGTAGGCGATGTTGTTGTCAATGGCATTTTGCTGTGGCAAAAGACGATGCACACCAAAATACTATCCCACAATCCTTTGTAATGCCTTTTGGGAAAAGAGTGTGGATATCCCATCTGCGTATGAATCTTTGTAAGGTCCATTGTCAACATGGTCAAGCCAGGCGGGGGATACTCGGTTTAAACAGGGAGGTGTTATTAGCAATAACACCTCCCTGGTTTAAATCTGTCTAAAAAAAATCAAACGTAAAGAACAAAGCGATTGGTTTGTGGGGATAGCCAGGGAGCTCTGTTGCAATCTCCTCTCTAATAGCTCCTTGTAACTCCCTCCCATAAAGTCCTGGGGATAGCCAATTACAAAGGTGGTAACCTCAGGTAAGTTGAGATCTAGCTTTGATGTTACTGTAAATGCACGTTTGAATCGGTCTATCCGAAACAGTTCTTCTACTACACTCCTTCATTACACCAACTGTGGACAGTCATTACCTATATAATTGTTATCTCAACAAAGAATAAAGATTTCAGACATTCTTCCTAACTATAGTGTAGCGCAATAATACAAAATAATAGTGGACATAGTGACGCATCATCACAATGCAACACATACAAATAAATTCCCTTATTAAGCAGTATATGGGTAATTCAATAGCACTCTGTGAAGTCCAAGGGTCACTAGCCGCCTAAAACAATGTTATATTTTTACATACTCTTTACGGCTAACGCCCTTCGTAATTGGTACTTAAGGATGATGGATGAAAGAGTGCTCCCAAATCATAACAGCTCATCTAAAGTTTTCACCATAGTAATGTCAAACCTCAAAAGGTGACAACCGTGCTCAAAATCCATTTTTAAACAGTCTGTCTATAAGCCATTATAACAAACTTCATGTACGACAAATATATTGAACATCCTTGTTTAAAATCAAGCTCTCATAACGGGGTAGACAGAGGGGCGGGCGGGGGGCGACGACGTTAATGGGGACAGCATGCAAAAGCCCTCTGCTCAGTGTTTCCCCTGATGCTGACTTTCACATAGTTGCTAAGGAGATAAGACGAAACTTCGAACCTAGTCATCTCTGATCTTGTCAACCCTATTCTGTCTACAATTTATGTACAAGGAAGCAATCTGTTTTCATTCCATGTGAACCAAAAGTGATCCTGATAAAACTTCTATCTGGACGAAGTAAAGTGTGAGCTAATCAAACCTTTATCTGGTGTGTCTGCATAAGTTCTGGAAATTGTTTCTCTTTTTAATGTCTCCCAAAGTTTCAAATTTGACAGATACAAATGCCACATGTGGTACTGATATAGATTAGAAATCGATTCCACATCGGACATTGTGTGCAGGGGTGGCGCCAGGATTTCCCCGACAGGGGGGCCAAGCTCCCCGACGGGGGGGGCCAGCAACCCAAAGTCTCAACGAAGGAAATAAAGTGCCGAAACGATGTTTGAAGGAAAATTTTGGGCTCTTTTTGGGGAAAATTTGAAAAAATTGCCGGCATTTTCCATGGAAAATTTGAAAAAATGGGGTTTTGAAGAAGAAAATTGGAAAATTTGGGGTTTTTATTAAAGAATTTGCCCTAATTTAGACCAAAATTAAGTAAATCGTCGGGGCGACTGGGCGTTGTCGGGGACTATATATTTTATCGTATACATAACAGCTCCCCGACGAAACCGAAAAATTTCCCCGACGGGGGGCCAGCCTTCCCCGACGGGGGGGGGCTATGGCCCCCTGGCCCCCACGCTGGCGCCACCCTTGATTGTGTGAAATTTACACTCAGCCAGTGTGCTGATTTTGAGTGAGGGTTATCAATAAATGGATGGTTTGCGCTAGATAGCTGGACGGACGAACTGATAGTTGGACGGACGGGGAGATGGATAGACGGATCGACGAATGTATGGATGGACGGATGGACAGATAGACGAAGAGACGGATAAACGATTATACAGATAGACAGTTTGACGGGTAGACAGATAGACGGATTGCGGGATAGATCGCCTTCAACCAAATAATATTAAATCATAATAACATTAAAACGTCCCAGTTTTACATAACTTACATAGGACACAGACTAAGTGATACTTACATTGGGTTTGAAGGAAGACCACACAAACATTTAACAATGATTCGCAATTTTCCTGTCGCCAGAAGCTTTGCTCTGCACCACTACTCTACAGCTAAACGGCGAAGACCTGAGGATGACAACTTCCTAAACTGGGCAACATTTTGAGTCGGACAATCAGGAACACATTTTTAAATTACCTGTTTGAAACCCCTCATCGCCACGAACAGCCATGGTTCACCGAACAAGCAATTTAGAGTCATACCAGAAGCAATGTGATGAGGTGAGGTCGTAACACCTACTCAATGCCTCTTAATACTTTAATGCAGCAGACGTCTTATTGAGAAAAGCAATTAAACCTGTTTGTCGATCCAATAACTTAAGGTTAACTGAGCTCAAACTTCGGATGTCCAAATGTACTGGTGACGACTTCATTATTAAAATCGTCCTTTGAAAGTCATTTTTATAAGTTAGAGATCTGAAATCTATTGAGTTCAGACAACGTAGAATCCATATAGAAGTTTCTTTGACTTTGTACGCATTGTTATCGATCAAACCCATCAGAATAGTGTATCGACCTGCTTGTCAGAACTTCTTACGGTACTTATTTTTCACGTTTTGAGTTCGTTTAAAATTGTTAATGACACACTCATGGCAACGAATAGTGCTATGGAACTAAGTAGTATTAAACTGAGAATCAGCTCTTGATTTCTCCTCAGTAAAACCCAAACACCGTCTTCAAAGAAAGGCAAAACACATTTGCTGTGCTCTGGTCAAGATGGCAAAACTTTTTCAAAAGCTTAAGGTAAGTTTATCCCTTTTCTTGTGAGGGGTTCATACTTTAAGTATCTATGTTTTAATCGTGCTTACCATTTTCTTTAGAATAAAAAATGGACCACATGATTATGAGCTTCCTAATGAAGCACTTGAGTTGTTCTGTTAGATCAATCATTTAGTCTCTCAACTAGATAGGATCGATGATATTTTTTGCTTCTTAGAATGTGCGTTTGTAAAAATGCAAGAACCCGACTAAGAGTCTTCAACTCCTGCGGTGTATAGTATATTAAACCTGAAAAGGCAAAATATAGAACGTGACACATGTCTTATATAGAACGTGGAACATGTCTTAAGTTTTTAAAAAAAACCATCTTAGAATACCAATCGCAGGCAGTGGCGGAGCTTGAGAATTTGACCACAGGGGGCGAGAATGGCCTGTAGGGGCCCTTTGAAGTAGTTAGATAGCCTACCCTATGCCTCAATACACGGTAAAAAACTAAAAAGGGCGCAGATAGGCGATATGAGTCCGTCAGGGGGACGTACGACCCCCTGACTATATGGACGCTCCGCCACTGATCGCAGGTGTAAAAACTCCAAATTCGACCATTAAATGTTTTTTCAAGATTTAAACAAAAACAAACACTACAAGCAACAGTTATACATATTTCCCACACAGGTGATTACTTAAACCATATAAAAAGTAAGCCATTCAAAGGTATAAAGCAATTTTATTTCCCATAGACTGATAGGGTCATATAGAGCTGCTGTCATAGTGGTTCATAAAAATTTCCATAACTTTTATCCTCTTTTCTCATTATATCATGATGATAATACGTCTTTATTACAATAATTAAAATTTTGGGGTAAATTTACAAAGTATGTATTACGTATTATATACAACGATTGAAGTCAACAATATTAATGTTTCCGTAAAATGTTCTTTGCATAGGGGATTATGTTCTCGAATGGGAGACAAGGAGCTAACTTCAAAAAGCTAAAACTCACATTTTATATGAAAACCATCACATCAGGATTGCTGTATCTGGCATTTGTGGTGAAAGGTAAGTTTAATAATTTTTAATTGTAGAAATTTATTGTATAGGCTAATATGCTTATAATTTGGAAAATTAAAGCTTACTTGAGGGAGAATCGAACCCCAAAGAAAGGAAAACGTTGATCACAAATTTCTAATATGCGATGGTATCTGCATTTCAAGAGGACAACTGTGGCAATTTTCCTGAACAGGTTTGCTCAAAATTTGTGAAGAGACCATTCCCCCTTCCCCCACCTCTGGCCCCTTTATTATAGCCCTTAGGCTTATATACGAAACTGAAAATTTTGAAGAAATAATTTGTCCTTTTCAGGCTCACATCTGTCATTTTAATAATAATAGCCTAGACCACTTGAACTTATTGTAAAGTAAACACAAGGCATGTCTTCGAGCAAGTATTGATAGTTATTTTACGACAATAATACGGCTGATTTTAATAACTTATTTAGGTGAACCTGTTTGTTACACCAGAAGAGAGCTGGATACCAAAAATGCCATAATAAAGCAAACGGATTGTAAAATTGAACCTCGTCAGAGCTACATGTTGTTCGCTTCACGAGAAGATGTTTATACAACTGATTTGTTGAGTAAGTATTGGAATTTCTTCAAAAGGCCACAGTTTTCAGAGATTATATATAGTACTTATTATATTTATCAAAAATGATCTTATTCCATACTTTTTTCTTCTACCGGTTAGAAAAGATCGCCTTCAAGGATCTTGTTTTACGTATTTAGAGTTTTCCATTCCAGGTTTAGTGTTTGTGGTAAGTCTCCTTATCAACTCTGACAATGCTATTGTGACTGGTCATGGTTCCTTTCTCCTTCACATTGTTAAAAAGAAAAAGGTAATTGTCTCCCAGCTCCCTGTTCAGTCATATCCCGAACGCCAGCCCAAGTGAACACTGAACATTTTTTTTAATTGTCGTAGAAATATGTGACCCCAAATGACTGGTTGATTGTTAATGAATACTCAAAAGAATACAACTTATGGTCCCGTTAAATCATTCAATAGCCTACGCTGCCCACAGAGTTGTAGGTCAGTGTAATTCCCACTCCCTGGTAGTGCCCACTGGACAGGTGATTGTGCAACACAGTAATGATCGGACTTCACAGGTTTCAGTCTATATGCTTGCAGTTTTACGACTATACCGGAGCACACACACTCAACTCAAAAACAGTAGCACGAATAATGAGAGAGAACATGAATAAGCCAAATTATAGTAATGAAGTTGAGTCAGGGCCGTAGCGAGCGGGAGGTGGGGGTATCACACCCCCCCCCCCCATATTTGGTCGCCGTCGGCAAATTTTCAGTCTGTCAAAAAAGGGGGGAGGGAAAGGAAAAGAAGAGGAAAAGAGGAAAGGAGGAAAAGAAGAGAGAAGAAGGAAAAGGAAAGGAAGGGAGTGAAAGGGAAGATGGAAAATGAAAAGAAAAAGGGAGAAAGATAGAACGGGAGCGCGTGGCCAGTCTGTTATCGGCTATTTCGATTTTCGGCTTTCCATCTCATTGGCCCATTCAAGTTGAAGGCCCTTCGGCAAATAGATTATGCATGTGACGGCCGTTTACGGCCGTATCAACGGCCGTCGGTGTAATTGGTCGAGTGACTGAGTCCGTCGGCAACTCGGGGAAAGAAAGGGAATAAAAGGCTTCTGTATAGGCGCACTATTTCGGGTCATATGACATTCTTGAAAAACCACTTTCTGCACATTATTCCTCACTTTCTCATCACCATGGGGAGCAGCACCCGATTACCCATGGAGAGGGTATCCTTAGGCCGTTTTCTAAGCCCTAACATTGACTTCAAACACATTTTGCAAACTCCTGAGGATCTGGTTCACCCACAAACATCCTGGGGAAAAAGTAATGCATCCTGGGAAAAAATAATGCGTGCCGCGCGGGTCTTCCCTTCACTGAAATCACAGGCTTTTAACCTTTGAATACCAAAGTGAAACAGATACAGAACCCATCCTGGTGTTCAAAGCATATTTTGAACCCTTGTGTTAAGATTCTGAACACTTTTTCTCCCTTTTTGAACGCCGGACACCTATTCAAACACTTACTGTATTTGAACGTCTGATGCGCCTACTGTTCAAATGCTGAACGCATAGTGTTCCAATTCTGAACGACAGGTTCAGCTCCTGAAGTATTGGGGCATGACGGGAGGAATAGCCTAAGACATTAAAATTTTCCGGAATCTTTGCATTGGATAATGTATTATGCACCAAAATATACCTGTCCTGCATGAGACTTAATTTTTACCTATAGATTACGGTAAAACCTCAGAGCTTTCGGGGCGAAGCCCCCTGGACCCCTACCACGGGCCCTAAGGTAGGCTCAGTGATTTAACCAGCTCCTGTTTGTGCGACAATGTCGCGGCGACAAATTTCGCACAAAAAAAAATTCTACCCGGGTGTAAATTTTGAGGTTCCTCATTAGGGCATAAATCCACTCAAATATTGCACCATTTGCGATTTAGGCACCTTTCAATTTCCAAAAAGACACCCCCTCCCCTTAGACCCCTCCCCAGGCCACAGATCAGTAAATGTCGCATTGAGAAAACATCCTAGCTAAAACACACGGGGGGGGGGGATTCTGGATCCCAACCGCTTAAAACTATAGGGCCCCAACGAGAGGAATAGCCTAATACATTAAAATTATTGGGAATCTTTGCATTTGATGATGCATTATGAACCAAAATATATCCATCCTGAGACTTAATTTTTCACCCAGAGATATGCTAAAACCTCAGAGCTTCCGGGGCTTTACCCCTAGACACCACCCGCTGAAGCTCGTTTTCGCGCTATCATTACCATATCTGACGGCAAAACATAATCTCTACACCCCTTAAAGATAACACCATCGCTAGGCCCCTGAATTGAGTCCAAAAAGTAGACGCAGTCCTCTTCGTTTGGGCGGACGGTGTTTGGGAAGCCCTAAAGAGGGACTGAGCAAGTAGAATCGGCTCCGCAGGGTAGGTCCGACATGAAGTCTGTAAAAATGAAACTACCATTTATTTCGTAACTTTGGCAGAACACTAGCGGTTTTACAAGTACGTAGTTAAGGAAGAATATTGATGGGTGGATATTTATTTCAAACAGTATGCTTTTAATATGCAAATGATAGCCCTTATATAATTTTCAAGATTTTCTATGCAATTTATATATTAATAAATAGAAATCTAAGAACGGAAACACACTTATTCTTCTCATGCCCGGTTCCCTTCCGCTGCAAAGCTGCAAAGTTTTAACTTCTGATTAAAACTAAGTTATCTCTATTGCTTTCAATCAGATTGGCCACATGATAATGTCGGAGGGAACCCATCACTTCCGGAAGGAACCACCCAACAAGGTAACTTGTTTTCACAGTAATTTTATATTCTTTCTTTTTCCAATCTTTGTGTTTCCTTCAAATTTTGAACGCAGTTCTAACTTTTCCTGCAATCAGGAATTTGACGATTTAACGTTACCGCATTCAGTTCGGAAGATTCCCCCTTAAGAGAGAATCTAGTTTCCCCCGATAGGGAAAAAATGGTCATGAGCTCCGTCATTTTGCCTATTTTACCCACAATTGCAGGAGTTCTGTGTGTACATTTTCAGTAACGAAAATGGCTTTGGAACCCCTTGCAAAGTGTATCGGTCTATAATGTTCACGATTTAAAAGCATATCCGGAAATCCGGAAGGTGTATTGCCAAAACTGGCGGAAAGTACGTCCTCACCAGTGGTTCACCAACCCTTTTATGAGAAAAACGCAAGTTCTTGAGTGGTTTTCATTTTTGCTAAACGTTGTTTATATTAGGCTTGTTAGCTTATAATATTGTGTTCCATAAGTTTTCCCCCGTTCTGGAGAAGTATAGTTTTTCCCAAACGGGAGAATCTTCCGGACTGGTATTTGTTGGTCGTAAATATTCGGATCATTGTCGGATGAAAGTGAGATTTTCATTGAGTGTTATACACCATCTTATATAAAATACCAGCTTAAATTAATAAAAGAAGTACAAATATGAATGAAATTGTTCGTTTGGTTGTCTGTTTAAAATGGCATAGCAATTTTTATATACATGGAAGCTATTTGAGACAATCACGATATATTCAACATATATTCTTATCATAAAGGCTGAGTTAACTTCTGTAAAACGTTACTCACATTCTTTAGCCAAAATCACTTCTGGTAACACATTCATTTATTAACTGAATGCGAACATGTGACACTACAATTTTTTCCACTGTGTATATTAGCAATTCAATGCACCGTTCAAAAAGACTCTTTACACAATAAAACAGGGATATTGGATACTCATCAGGTGGACATGACAACTTTCAACTGATGCATGCAGTAAAATGACAGGGAAACCATACCCCAGCAGCAAGTTTTGAGGCCGCTTTGTTGTCTACTGCAATACAAAGCATTTTCCTATATACGGGGGGGGGGCAAACTCTAGAAACAGCCAGGTACGCTACCGGCACCATGCTTTCAATATGAAGGCTGTAGTGTGCAATTTTATTAGCGTGATTCTCCACATCATTGTACTTCATGGATTTTACAGAAATCTTGGATTAGGAGAAATCCTTTATTTCTTTAGCTAACAAAATAGACTATAAGTATATTTGAAAGTGAACAAGAACAATTAATATCAAGGTTCCTTCTCCAAGTGCAATCTTACCTCAGACTCAAAGTAGATTCTACATTTTTACCCGCTAGATTTGCCCTCTGGTAGTACAAACGAGGAACTACTCAGTCCGGCAGGAACTAGTCAAAAAATTCAACTCCAAGGTAATTTTGCTTTTTCATCAAAAAGTTGTTTCTGCCTTTGTGTTACCACTACCTTTTTGCGCAGTTTGAACTTTTTCGTCGACACATGAGTTTAACCTGGAAAGGATGAAATCTACGTATGTTAAAATATTTTACTAATTTTATTTACATCCAGTTATTCCCCTTCAAAACGAAGTTCGTCCCAAGTCATTTGTAAGCTAATCAATCTAATCTTGCTAAGTCTGATAAGTAAGCAACTTACGTAAATGAGTAAATTTGCTTGCATGGGTACGCACATAGAAATGGTTCGGGTGTAAGCAATTGCTCTTATGAATAGCTTCGTGTATACTGGTATACAAGGACGTACTACGAGAACGTGTGTTATTTCATGTAATATGTGACTTTGAAACACGTCCAAAGCATTTAGAAAAAGACTTATATAAACATTTTGCATGCACAAGTTCACCATATAAGAAATTTCAACCTAACGAAATTGCTAAGTCTTTTCACATGTTTTTTAATGCCAGGAAATAACATTTCTTTAGATACGTTTGCTTCTTCGTTCAATAGTTCAGTAAATTGATCGAAGTACTGTTGTATTTTATTCTTGATTTAAATGGGTTTTCCCAAAACTAATATGACGAGACTGAAAGTGAATGAAAAAATGGAAGAGAGTTGGAATGAAGTTTGAGTAACATTTGTGCAGTTGATTAATCAGTTTATTGCTCTTACGTCATAGTTACATAAACATAATACTGGTTTATTCAAACATGCCATTGCTGCCCTTACAGCAACAACGTGCTTCAGCAACGACCTTCCGAATGTAGAAAGCGGTTCCTTCAACTGTACTTCTAACTCTGAAATATCAGAGGGTGATACCTGTGTTCTAACATGTGATAAAGGCTTCTACTTGACATCGTCTGATAAAAGAGCAGTTTGTGAGGCGGGAAAAACAAACCAAAATGGAAAATGGTCTTACACAGACTTTTCATGCCAAGGTAAAACGGACATTTGTCTAACTAGAACTGTGTCATGTTAAAAAATTACACTTATCTCTTAATTTTTGTAAATAGGCCTGCTTAGCAATAATTTACAGTACAATCGGCGGCTTCTTAAATCATGGGTTGATCTCAAAAATATTTACAAACCATTTTAGAGGCGTTTCAGGAATAGTTGACTTTTGATTCTCTCTTGTATTTTACCGAGAAAAATGTTTTTCGCATAAACAAAATATGGCAAATGTCATTCCACGTATTTCCCGCATATCTGAGATGTCAGGATGTGCCGTATGTTCAGCATAGCTTTTCTAGTTACAGTACTACTTTTTCCAAAGTCTTCTCGACTCTCTGGAGAAGAGACGGAGGGCGAATCCAACCGTTACTCCCGAGGGAGGTTTGCTCCCCCAACTGCATAGGATTGTGTATGGCACGCGGGTGTTAAGCAAGGGTACATAATGATGCCACTCAATTATGAAAGAGCGACTTAATGGCAGTCAAAATGATAGACAGAGAAACGATCAAATCAGTTAATAATTCGTTGAATACCTCCGAAGCTCCTAATTTTAACCTCGCATGAACTCCTATTTCTCAATGCAGGGAACACGTCCCATGGGATTAAAATATGAGTTTGGTTCAAGAGAAATTTAAAGGATTCCAGCATTTCAACGTTTAGCACACTTGGGTTAAAGTTATAGTTTTGTTTCATTTGAAATAAGCAGTCAATTGATTTTTGCAAGAAATTCATTCCTACTTCCGTCTATTCATTCACTATTTTGTGCAACGTTTGGTAAGCAAAAACTTCCTTTTTTGTCAGCTATCGTGTGTTTCACAAACGATCTTCCCAACATCCAGAATGGGTACTTTGATTGTGCTAAAAATTTGAACGTATCAAAAGGTGATTCCTGTTTGTTGAAATGTGATGGTGGTTTTCACATAGTTTTCTCAGACCAAGTGGTGTGTGAGTCGACAGATGGCGATGGAGTAGGTCAGTGGTCTGACGGAAACTTTGTTTGTGATGGTGAGATTTGTTGTAAATTAACTCTCTTCAAATATATTCCTTTTGCCTTTAGTAGCTTTTTCATTCATTGTTTCTTCCAGAGGTTTTATCTGTCATTTCAAGATCCAAGGATATTCTTTATTTTACAATCAAAAGTTATGATGAAAGTAATCAATCTTTTGTGCATCTAAATCTGACGTTTGTAGTTGTCTACTAGAGTAATTAACCCGTCATAATAAATAAAAATGTCGAATTTGTTCTCAGGTCCCCACATATAATTTTCAACGGCCAAAAAGTTTGTTTCACAGAAATGCGACCCTGTAATTTTAATTCAGCTGATGTTTAGAAAACCTCTCCAGTACCCGTATGCAGCTAAAAGGATGTAAGTCGCTAACGGTTCAAACGGACTTGGTAATATGGAACAGTGTGAAACGGAAATAATATATGGGTATTTGCATAATATCTTGTGAAGCATGTTCTTCGGTACACTCTTTGAGAAGTCAATGTGAGGCTATCTACCGCCTTAGCTCTTAAATTATTCTTTTTTTGCTGATACATAGGGCACATTACCCCTTACTTTTACTTTTTTATATGATAAGGGATATCCTAACACCTCCCTTATGTAATCAACCATTAAGTAAAGGGAATGTTCTTGACTTACATTTTAGAAATCAACTGTTCAGAAGGTGACCTGCCTGAAATGACGAATGGAAGTTTTCAGTGTCCCTCCGGACCTGATGTAGTAGAGAATGACGTGTGTAACATATCATGTGACCCTGGATTCTACTCCTTCCCATCAGGTAAAGCAGTCTGCCAGGCTATAGAACCTGGAAATGGAGGACAGTGGTTTGGTGGAAACTCATGTCGTGTAATTGGTGAGAAATGTTAAACACATATTACCCCATTACACCTTACTTGGTAGCTTGTTTAATTTGCCTCAGATATCATTTATTTATCCTTTCAAACACTTATGGAAACGAAAAGTGTAGAGGGGTGAGAGGTCAACGATACTTGAAATTTTTTCGGATGCTTAGCAGTTTTTACGTAAGCATTACGTCTCTCACAGACAACTCTATTGTCTGTGTCTATATTGTGTTGCAATTTTTGGATAGAGCAATGTAACTTCTGAGCCCGGAAGTGTTTTTTACCCCATTGTATGCGTAATTTTTCATTTATGCAAGAACTGATGCCTGTTATCACAAATAAAATCTTTCAAGTTGAAAAGTTAAAAATGAGGTATCAAACAACCAGAAAACCATAAGGTTTAGTGATTCCTTGCCACTTTGATTTAATGTTAGTTTTGTAGTTTCCAGTTGACAAACTTTCATTATGACGTTACTGTGCTTACATTTAATTGCACAAAAATAAAAATTCATGGGCAAAGATTGAACAGGTTGAAGTCATGTTGACACGGCTATGAAACAGTTTCTTGCTGTTAATTAAATGCCATATATAACACCCTCACATGTTTCATACTTGCCAAATCACGTTTACAAGGCTTCCACCAAAATTACCAGTATGCATTCAATACTGGATTACTCACATGACGAGCAAGAGATTCATATAAGATTACTTCCTTGAGGTATCAGTTTACAAGATTTTCAAAGTTTAACCTTCAGTGACCTCAAATGACCTCCGCCTAATTTTGTAGAGATCATGTGTTCAAGACTGAGTACCCACTTGCAAAGTATGAGATTCATAAAAGGTTAAAAGGTTTTGCCTTCTTTGAGGTATGTTTACGATGTTTCCACACATTGACCTCCAGGGACCTTAAATGACCTTAAACTCCATCAAGACGTATGAAGATCATCTACATAATGTAGAGCACCCAATTGTAATTTATGAGATTTATACACGTTTCTTTTCTTGAGCTATCACCTTTACAAGATTTTTGCCAAAAGACGATTGTGATCATCTAATCAATATGTGGCATAGCAAGTCAAGAAAGAGGTCGCTCACTGTTACCCACCTTAAAATACCATGTTTACGAACAGTTTCAAGCGTGTGCATGACCTCAAGGGACCCCAAGTGACCCTCAACCAAAATCTGTAGGTACCTTTTACTTAACATGAGGGACGCACGAGCTAAGAATAAGATTCATCAAATTTTCCTTCCTAAAGATATCGTGCTTACAAAGTTTTCACACCTGACCTTGTTGACCCTAATTGACATCTAGTTCTACCAAAATCTGCATAAATCCGAGGTAACCTGCCATTTTTGCCGCTTGTAAGGACTACTTATTGAATCCCGTACATGCCGAAAATAAATCACGCGTTAAACGTATGCAGAGACGAATGGGTAACGTCAAATTCGATATGGTACTTACTGATCCGTGCCAAAGGCGAAAGCAATCTATAATCACAATGACGTGTGTATGTAGGTGGTTGCAGTAGCGTAGCCAGAGGGGGGGGCAGAGTGCCCCCCGGGCGAAAATCGAAGAAAAATTGGGACGACGGAAAATGAAAAAAAAAGGAAGGACGAAGAGGGAAGGAAAGGGGAACGAGGGAGAGAAAAAGAAAAAAAGGAGAAAAAGGGAAGGAAAATAAAATAACAATAAAAGTAGGAATTATTACCGATGGAAGGAAGGGATGGAGAGAAGAAAAAGGGCTTGATAAAGCAGAAAACTGGTTCAAATATCGACGGGACGAGTACTGAAACAGGCAGGACTAGGGACCTTGGAAAAGACCGAAATAAGGGAATGAGAAAGTGAAGGGCCCAGAAGGCAGAAACCGGCACGAGGGATGAAGCCAGGCAGATTGTGCACGGGAAAGAGGAAGGATGAGGGAACTAGGCAAGGGAATAGAGAGCGTTAGACTAGGGAGTCCGCGAGGACAGACTATGACGCAGAGCAAAGCAGAGCAAAGCGGATTTAAGAGGGAGAGAAAGACGAGGACGTAAAGAAAGCCTGTCAGTGCGGGAGTTGGAGGGATGACAGCTGCCGTCCCGATTTTATCTTTTCATCCCTATCAAAAAGGGATACTTAAAATCACTGTACCAGTGCAGATTTTCTTTTAAAGTCACACAATGAGTGGAAAAGAGCCAGTTGCCAGTGCGTTGCCACGAATTGGGGTTAGGTAACAGAACCCTATAATGAGTGGGCCAAGAAAAGTTGGCAAGTTAAGAGAAACTAAATGTGAATTTGAATATGATAGATAACGTGTGCAATGTAAAGTGAAGTATGTCAAGGAAATTCATACTAAATGGTCTTCTCGGCGCACTTCGCTCTACTAATAAATCACAATTGCATAGGTTGTAGTTAGTCAGTTTTACAGGACAGTTTGAGCAGAATTTACTCAAAGCCTTATGCGTCCCTCCTTTACCATCATCCATCCTCTCACACGCACATCCAGAGGGTATGGACCCCATTTCCTCTAGGCAGAAAATAGGAACAAATTTTGAAAAATAAAGGAAACAAACAAGTAAAAAAGATCGGGAAAGAAAAGAGACGGAGAATAAATTGAAAGAATTTTAGCCAATTGAAGAAAAACACTGCCTTGCAGGGCAAGCTCTCTTAATTCAAAAAGGATTTTTCCGGTGTGTTTGTTTCATTTTTGCTCTTTGTGAAAATCTTAAATGGATTAACCCTTATAAAGACCCGTGTAGTTCCCGGCATAATCCATCCGCTCCCATCTACACTCAACCTATCACCGTGACCATCATACTGACCTACCGATAGCCTAGTCCAAGTTAGGTGATTAAAAAAAGATCAAATTGCGATTCTATATTGTTTGTAGTGCGCATCCAGTTCCATTTTAAATAGTTAAATATTTCGTTCAGGCTCGTCGGGTCACAGGGTAAGCCCACACAGACACTAAAACATGCGCTAGCTCCACCCATATTTTGCATTCCCGGCTGAGATATAGGCCGAAGAGATAAATCTTACCTCTGTCCAGTTAGATTTAAAATTTCTGTCAGGGGACCCACTGGTGTGCCAGCAGTCCTCCTAAAATCTAAAAACTAAAAAATATTTGATAATTTTAAAGTGCAACTTACAACACCTGGGAAATGTCATTTCCTGTAATCTGGGAAGGCGTATTGGCCAAAATATTACCCTGTACGCTTCGGGCCAACTAGTGGTGGCGCTCCGCTTGGGTAATGTCTCAAAGGTCCCTCTGAGGAAAGGTTATGGATCCCTCTGGAAAAATTCCTCAATCTTACGTCCAGTTTACCACTGACAAGGCACTCGGGCGTCATCAAATCGATTAGTAGTTAAATTGTGATCAACGTGACTTTATCAGTTCGCATACTGATAAGGCCATTTGAATATCAAGTCGATATTGTATTCTCATGCCCCAATTCTTTACAATTCCAGAGCTTCGGACTTGGCCGAGGGGGGGGGGGGTAAACTGGACTCAAAGCAAACGGTGGATGGGAGAGAACCACCTCTACAATTACTTTGGAAAATCATGAAATCGGGACGAAAATTTTCATTTTGCCCCCCCCCCCGGGCCGAAGAGTCTGGCTACGCGCCTGGGTGGTTGTGATGCTAAACTTATGAACACGCTATCTCATGATAGGAATAGTAGATACTTACAGATTTATCATACACCGAGATGGAAGGTCCTTTGAGGTCACCAGAGGTAAAGACACAGAAACCTTGTAAATCATAGTAGGACATCTCAAAATGGAAACCATGGATACTTCTATTTTGGCATGTGGATGTAATATGCTTGTAGATGAATGTCATTGATGCTGGTAGAGAACAGAGTGACCGGACGTCCCTGGAGGTAAAAGTGTGAAAACCTTGTTAAGTGCTTGTGAACACGACATCTCAAGATAGAAATGGTGGTTGATTATTCTACACTTGGTGTATGGATTTATCATATTGAGAAACAGAACCACTTCGTCTTTAGAAGAAGTTAAAGTTTATTTAAGGTCACCGGAGATGCAACTATGCAAACCTCGCAAAGTGATTGTAAAATGATATTTCAAGAAGGTTAACATTGAAGGATCTCTTAGTTCAAATAAGGATCCCATATTTAGTGCAAAAACTCTATTATGTTGAAGAAGTCATATTTCGTATGGGGTCATAAAGGTCATAAGGTAAACATCTTGTGAATACGTTTTGAAATGAAGGGTAAATTTGATTAAATCCATGTTTGCACGTACATGCCTCATCTTGCATTCAATAAACCTATTGCTCGGTAGAGGCCACATGTCATTTTGGGAACAAAGTTGAAATTGTTAAAATGGTGTAAAGACGATATTTTACAGGGGGTAACCTTGAAAGTCCTCATTATTACAATGTGAATGTTCTACAATGAGTTTAAGAAGCTTACAGCTTTTTGTGGCTGCCAAAGATATTAATTTGAGGTCAAACTGTGAAAACCTCGTAAGCACAATATCTCAAGAAAGCTAACTGTGGGGGTCTAAAAACGTAACTTGATCTTTTCAAGAAGGAATCACTTAGCCTTTGAGCCCTCTGGTTTAAAATGGTGCAATGTCATTCAAATCGAGATATGAAGCTACTGAAATCTAAGGAGGATAAGTTTTTTTTCAGAATGCGATAAATGGAACCAGAGAAGAGAAAAAGAATATAAATATATTGATACGTACCAGGATTGGAACAAATCTCGTCAATTATGTGAAGATGACAATGCTTACCTTGTCACTATCGAGAACGAGGATGACAATGACTTTCTAGAAAAGATGATTTTGCCATATTGTAATAGACATTGGGGGACTTGGATAGGATTCACTGACCTTGTCACCGAAGGTGAGGAGTAACAACATGTTAAAAGCAGCTACTCTAGAGCCTTTTTGTGGGCCTAAACATAAAAACTGATATTTTGATTCTAAAAATCTAATGAAGTTTTAACAATTCAAACAGTTAAATGATGGCATTTCCGTTGTATTTAATAAATGACATAGAAAAGAAACAATAAACGGTTTCTGAGATTAATGCAGTTATGATAGACTATAATGTTCTTACTGTAATCGTAGCATTTAAAAGCTGATCTCATCGAAAAAGAGACCAATGGAACCCAAATACACACGAATCGATTACTCTTCGTTCAATGCCTAGTTTTCTCTCCTAAAGTTTGTCTTCCAAACAGTGTCCATTGAACTGTGAGAAATGAAAATCTTCAAAGCTCATTTTGGATGCCGTATTTGTTCGTTTTACTGATCTGGTGATATTTTATGTAATTGACAGGTACATGGGAGTGGGACAGTAAGATATCCACAATATACAGGAACTGGGATGGAGCAGACCCAGACGGAGGCTACGAAGAGAACTGCGCCATGATGAAATCTGAAGACGGAGGGTGGAATGACTACCCTTGCAGCGAATTGTTTCCAACCGTTTGTGAAAAACCCATATCTTAAAATATCCTCGGCAGTATTTCTGCAAATGTTTCAATGATTTTAATCTCACAGGAATGGAGCAACATGAAGGTCGTTATCATTAATGGGAATTTTGAGGGAGTGGGAAAATTTTCCACACCAAGAATTGATTTTTGTCGCTAGATAAGTCCGGTAACACTTTAATACCGTTGAATTTGTTGTGTTGATACACACATGTTAATAACATTTATTTGTGTAATAAGTAAAACGTCGTATAACTGAGACCGTCACAGTTGTGTAATGAGCCTGTTTTACGTCGTACTGTGAGGAATCTCATATAGGACAAGTAAATGTCACAGATTAATTACAAGAACCTCACTGTTTTGCTGGAGGTCAGAGGTCGTATGGAGACAAAGGAGGCCAAACGATGAAACTTCATATACACAATATCTCATAAAGTGTAACCTAGATGGATCTCATAGTCAGCATGTAGATACTCTACATAAAGTTCAAGAAGCCTATCATTTTCGTCGAGGTTAAAAGTCACTTGCGGTCACGGGGAGTCAAATTGTGAAAATTTCATAAGCACGATATGTTAAGAAGGGCAATCTTCACGTATTCCACACTTAATATTTAGACACTTCACCATAATTCAAGACTACTGCTTTGGTGGAAGTCAGACGTAATTTCAGGTCACCGGAAGTTAAACTGTGAACAGCATATCTCAAGCAATGTAACTTTGAGGGTCTTTTACTTAGTATAAAAATGTTCTACATTGAAGTCCAGAGTGTTCGTGAAGTTCATTTGAGGTCACCAGAGGTCAAATTGACTTGAGAAAACCTCGTAACAAGATTTCGCAAGTAGGATAACTTCGAGGGGTCCTGAGCTTTGCATGTAGATCATCCACATTAAATTGAAGAACCCCATAGTATTTTTTGGAGGTCAAAGGTCAATCGAGGACACTAGAGGTCAAACGTTAAAGATGTAAACATCATATATCAAGAAAGGCCTTTAATTGCCCGTTTACTTGACAGGAAGGTGCCAAAGTGTACTCTCTGAGTAAAAGAAATGTATTGATTTTGGTGGATAACAAAGGTCGTTTGGTGTTGCTAGAGGTCACACTGTGAAAACCTTGTAAGCATCATATATCTCATGTGCTTTAACTAGTATACAAGTATATGTCAGTCTTTCATTCTGTCATCCTCCAGCTTGGCCAGGCATGGACAAGATGTGAGAACTTGACATTTAATTTTTCTTTCTTTCGGCCAGGAATCATAGAACGAACGTTCTTGTTATCGAAACCTACCTGATCTGAGACTTTGTAGGGTACGATAACTTTTAAACCTCATTGTCTGTGCAATACCTGATCGAAGGGCTGTGTAAGGGACACATGATTGACTATGCGGTACATGAACATTTTACCTGTGGTTTCAGTTTCCATGAGTTTCCTAGTGGCAACAGTCTACTGTAAACAGTTATTCATTAACCCTTTTCTGGGTTCTTGTTACACGTCTTTGGTGACCTGCAAGCAAAGAATGAGTGTGTAACAAATTTGCAGAGGGAATGTTTCATCATGGTGTGGATCATAAAATAGGAAAGAGCTTTATTGGAGGCAGCTTCCGTATACGTATGCTTCTATACATAGCTATCTATACATGTTTGCCCACACAAAGGTATATGCATATGCGTATATGCATGTACATATATCTATCTATTATGTGTATACCATACGTATAGGTGTAACCTATGATTACCATGCATTTATGGAAAGTACGTGCGATGCAGCCCAGGAAATAACCTTTCTGTAATCAAACAATAAAGTTGTTTTGTAAACAGTGCAAAACAATTCCATCGTTGACAAGTGATGACTATAAGCAAGCTGTTGATAGGTTTTAAACACTGAAAAGCTGTCTTCAGTTATTACTGTATTATGCAAAACATGTATCAGTATATACGATATTAATGATTCTGAACTACGACCTTATTGACTTCATACTGCTGAATTTACTTACAAGATTGGACTTGGAAAAGGCTTTTACCAGAAACTTCTAATATTTTTATTATAAGCAATACTCTTGTTCATAGCCAAGATATAAAATCCTCGTCATAGTCGAACGAATACTGGTTCATTTAACTTGCCCACTAGTAGCATTATAGTGTGCAATACCCTCACAGATTCAATAGAAAAATCTCCCTCACTATGTATGTTTAACAAGTCGTTTGTGAAAAGAAATTAATTATAATTATCAAGTATATCAGTCCCTTTCTCCACCATATCATAACCGGTGGATCCTGCTAAGTCTCCAGTGAATTTAGTATATATGTACTGGAAACAATTTACATTTTTGTTGTAAATGTTTCTGTTTTTCGTGTGTAACCAATATAATTGTAGATAACTTGTACATATTATCTGTTTTTTATTCTTTTAAAGGAAGTTCTCCACCACAGTATTTCAATTGTGTCTTACCGGGTGTCATAATCGTCACGCCAAGTGGCAGTGGTGACGTCACGTCAAGCGCAGCCGCAATGATAATATGACAGACGTTTGGCGTTTTTTTAAACACACGCTGTAATTTTGCTTTTCTCACTCCTTCTTCTCGTGCTTTAAGAACTGGCGAGAGCATATAGTCAAAGACCATCTTAAAAGAAAAGAAGTAAAATAAAATGACATGCTGGTATTCTAATTTAGTTTTTGAGGTGCCGAAGGAGTATAGCTACATATTACTGCACATTTCCTTTCTGTGCTTCGACTTTACATAATTTACAAGCGTCAGTTGAGAGTTGAATGCCCCTTTTGTCCCTCGAGTTGTACTTGTGCATACTTCCCAGCTTCTATTTGGATTGATTTCATATCGCCCCTGGCTCTTCGCCAGAGAGTCAGGGGACTTCTGGAAAAAAAGCTTCTATTTGGATTGATTCCATATTACTCCTTCCACCTGCTTTTCCCGTATTTTAATTTAAAATATTTCAACATCTGCTAATATTTAGCCTGAGTAACACGATTATTTACACTCGCTGTTAATTTACATGTCTATACACATACATACACTAAACATATTTACACAAACCAGCCATCCCAACTCTTTCAACCTTCTCCTCTGCTTTTATGCTGAATTGACTTAAACATTACCACGCTCCTTCTCTATGCATCGTCCATTGATAGAGAACCTTAAAACATTTTTCCTTTTTTAAACGTTCTTTAAAGAAACACTACAACATTTTCCGCCCTTTTCACTCACTTTGGAATGACACCTAACATTTTATACAATAGAACGTAACTTACGCCACGGTTGTCCAAAGTATTATACACCGTAGCTATACAATTGCAGCTCCTCAGGCTGCCTATCATTTTTTTTTTCTTTTTTTCTAGTCCCCTGACCTCTGGCGAAGAGCCAGGGGCGAAAACCAAACAATACTCCCCGAAGGAGTAACACCGTCCCCAAGGGACAAACTTTGACTTAACTGACACCACCCGACAGTGGTCCCGTTCTAGACTGGATGAACAGGTCCCACCTGGGAGCTCCGCCGTCGTGATCACGGATACTCCTGCGCAAGGTAAGTATCAGGCTGCCTATCATAATTCCTCGCCCTGAAACCTTCCCTTGAGAGAGTGACCGTTGCGTCTTAACTCCGCCCGAAAGGTATAGTTTTTCTTTGCTGCATAGGAGAGCCGAACGTTTTCTTCAGCCTAGTCAATGCTTGTCTGACGCTTTCACTAGATTCTCTTTCGGAGATCGACCTCCCCTACATTTGCATTATATTCCGTTTTACATAGCTCCGTGCATTCTAACATGCCCTGCTGGGTAGCCCACTTCCCAGAACAAAAGGGGAATTAACTTCGTACCATGGTCTAATTTCTATCAGAAGAATTCCGTCATTCATGTCACTAGGAGACTTCCATTCGAATTGCCTACGTTCATGTGACAAAAAAAAAATCAAAAGTAACTAACGACTTTGTGACGGAGACATTCCAAGGATTTTGGAGAAAAGCGCTTAGAATAATGATTCTACGTTAAATTTTCTGATTATACCTTCAAACAAATCCTGTGTGAAATCATATGGTGGATGTTAAAGGTCACTTATCTGAAGAAACTTTCAAATGTTGTTACAATATCATTCTGCTGTACTCTTTCAAAAATGGATCATCTTTGAGCTTCCTGGTTAATGAGACAAAGGCTCTTAAAAGTATCCAGCTTTAACAAAGCGAAAAAGGTTTTCATCCTTTTATCGAAACCTTCTGTTTGTTCAAGCAAGCCACTTCAGCTAAAAGCCCTGAACATTCCATTTTTTTGGTTGACGGTTTTATTAATAACGGTATTCTTACAATGCCACTTTATGACAGATCGTTAAAATAATTTTCAGACGACATAAAATGCATGCCAATGAGTCCTTGTCTTTGTCCTGTTATCGACCCAAGCCGTCCAAATTCGTAACAGTTGTCTTATAATATCCATTTTACACTGCATAATTTTGTTTGAGTGTTTCAATGACACGTTCATGGTAACGATTGGTGGATTGAAACGAGTGGTGATCAAGAGAAAAAAATCTTAAGTTATTTCATGTGAGTATTTCATACAGTCTTCGACCCATAGACAGACGTTATTTGTTCGGCTGCAATCAAGGTGATATTACGACATGGGCTGTTTTCATTCAAATTGACTGTTTTGACAGAAACATCTGGTAAGTTCTTTTTTTTTTATTTAAATTGTAATACTTTAAAAGTATGCAATGTTACCTATTATAATTATATTTTGAAAAACAGCTCCTGCATGGACAGAATCGTTATGAAGTTTCCCTTTAGTAAACTGTTAGAATAATCTCGCAGTTTATTATTTAGTCTTTTGTAGGAGGGAAAATGACATTCATTTTATTCACTATCCGTGAGTAGCTGGAAAAGTAAAAAACCAATAACGTCCCCACTCCGTTTCGTGTAATGTACGTACCCGTATAGTATATTGCGTCAGGTAACATAGAAGGGTAAAACTATTGCCAGAATTTAACTGTTGGCAAAACTCACGTAAAAGTTTTTATCGCAGGTGCACCCGTCTGGATAGGATTCTTTTACAAATAGCTTTTTTCTTAATCTTTTGACTTTTTGTCTAGATTGACCAAAACGAATGAATCATAACGACATTTTAACAGTTCCCCACATACGATTTTAAACGGTTAAAAACAAGGGCGTAGGAAGCGGGGGGCTTGGGGGCTTAGCCCCCCAGCCCAAAATGGGGGGCTGAAGTATGCTTCCGCCCCCCCGAGACAAGGGCAAAATCCCCTTATTTGTCTCTTCTGTAAGAAATGTCAAAAATTTGCAGTAATTTTCCTTAAAGTTTGTCCAAAATGTTGCACCAAATTGCATCTGAGGACCCTCAAATACCCAAAAAATTTTCAATGGGGAGGCCCCCTCCCCCTTAGACCCCTCCCCCAGGACGACGATCCGAAACAAGGTTCAGCCCCCCCCCCCCGTCTCGAAAAGCTTCCTACGCCTATGTTTAAAAATATTTGGCTTATATATTTTTTCAGTAAAATGAGCCTCTGACTTTGTCTAGCTTCTGTATAACTTTAACGTCAGTTTAAACTCTCACCAAGTCAGTACAAGTCTTTCAACTAAGTTGTGGGTGTATCCATAAATTAGGGGTCCAAAGTGTGACAAAGGGGTCAAAATTTAAAAACCATTTAATACTGGTGTAAAGTATATTTTCAAGAAGGTATATGTATCTATTTCTAAAATTTATATCAGTCCTGGCTTTTGTTTAAGACATCCAGGTTATTGATCAACTCTATCTCAAAGCTCCTTTCAAAAATGGCGGAGGTGACTGGGACACCAAAATTGGCAATATATGCCTAGAAAGTTTATAACTGTGTAATATATCCAAGTCTTTTCCTCACTTTTGATAAGGCATAAGTGGCAAGGATTTATGACAGAAACAAGTTACACCCACTGAAATTGGTTTTATGCTCAATTTAGAATAAAAGCTCACACCATGGTAAGGGAAATCATGTAATATTTACACTGAAACATATTTATTATCTGTACAGTTTCCAAAAGATAGAGCAAGTAGCTGCTTGAAAATAAATGAACACATAAAACATAAACATTTTTCAGAGTTGTCCCCAATTCATCCAAATATCTTACATTTTTGAGTAACTGGGTTACAGACGTTATGTGTCGGGTGTGACGGGACACCAAAATCCCAGTAATACTGACACAAACAATGCATAAAAGGTTTCACGTAGCATTTACAGAGTACTGTATTCAAGTGGGCAACACTAACAGTTCAGGCAAACCTATTTTTTCTTGGAACATCGGATATTTTTACTGTCAGTTGCAAATTTTTCTTATGTTACATATAGGGGTGACAGGGTCCTAATGAATTAACATGTGGTGTCCCAGTCACACCCGACCATGTCAACATTACTGTATGTTGTGACTTCTTAAATCATTACAAAATTGCACAAAGTTAAAAACTATACTGACTTGAACTAAAGTAAGAAAAAGATAGGAAGGATTTATCAAATAACAAAACAGCTTCATATTTACAGTAATAATGATTGTCGGGTGTGACGGGGACACCAAAGTGTGACCGGGACACCAAAAAAGTAAAAGAGATATTCACACTCTCCATACATTTTTCAAGTTTGTCACTTTCTAATTACTTTCCACATCTTTATGATGTTCATATTATCCATCTTAAATCATTTATTTTAAATTTTTTCAGTTTAAAACAGTTTAAATAGCTCATTGTTGTTCTTCAATGGCGGAGGTTACAGTGGGACACCATGGGACACCATTTTCCCTTTCAACCAGATAGTGGACAATACATTACAAAATGGGGAAAAAAGGGTAGTATCGATAACCATGTGCACACATGTTACAACTCAGGCATGTATGAATGGGATTGGCATAGTTGAGGTGATATGAGAGGGTGGTAATTTTGATGATTTTGTGCGCGATGTGACATGATCAGCGGGACACCAAACACAAAATGTGATTTCCAATGGGTGCCATTATTACAGTTGTCCTTGTACTGCTCATGTTTAGCATTTTACTTTATCAGTAGAGGTTACCAGTAATTGGACATAGTGATTCAATTTTCCAAGAGTAACACAGGGAGATGAGGCCTTGTATTAATGTCCATACTAGTATGATGTGACAGGTGGGCCAAAGCGTCACATCCGCCATGCCAACTTTGAAATGGGGGCATTTCGTTAAACATTGTCCCTTAATCTGGAAACTCACATTGTTTGTTTGTCTGGTTCTAATATCTCATCTGACATAACTTTAGGCTATCCAAAGGATAGAATAAATTTTTTATATTGTAATAACTGAAGTAAATAGCCCATGTCACAACTTTTACAGATAATCTGGTGGGACACCAAATACATGCTGGATAATAAAATTGTAAACGATAGATCAACAGACCATAATTGGACATTGAGATACCACAGTTAGTGATAACACATAGAATATTAAACACTTTCAATAACAGGAATCATCTCTAGCCTCAGTTTTAACCATTCTCTATATGCCACAAGTGGCGGATGTGACGGGGACACCATGGACCCCTAATTTATGGATACACCCTTTTCCAAAAGGAAACATTTTTTCCCGTTATATGCTCCTCTGACAATATAAATTATGTCCCAAATTAATAAAATGACAGGCTGTTTCATACAAATACTGATTGTAACAATTGTTTCAGGGTTCAACTTAGTACGTGACTTTGCAGGGAAGGATGCATTGAAACATTTGTTTTAGTAGTAGATATGAAAATACTAGAGTGCAAAGCCCACATGCTTATAATGTGATGGTCAATAAATATCTTACTCCAATCTATCTTTGTAGTTTTGTCCCTAGAGAAATTAAGCGTTGTTATGCAAGTGGTCGAAGGGACTGGCACTCTTGTAAATTTCTGACTATGTTTAATGAGATTATGACTATTAGTTTCATGTTACAACCATGACATGGAAAGAGATAAGTAAACGTTTGGTAAGGATAATCCAATTAAAACAAAAATTTGGCTTTATTTTTAAGTTTATTTTTGGCTTTATATTTAAGAGTACCACTTCCACGACATTGTTATCAAACACAGAACACATAGCCTGAATTTGGTGGTACACAGTGTAGCCGTTTATGGGGGGGGGGGGGGAGATTCGCAACTTGGCAACTTACACGACACAAAAGAAGACACAAATGCCTCGACTGGAATGGAGTAGTGGTATATTTCGCACGCAAAGAGCCAAGGCTCACGCCACCTCCGGATTCCAATTCCGTGAAAACTACAACAGAATAGAAAATACAAATACGCACAAATACATATATCGCAACTCAATAGAAATACGTACAAAAGACATATCGCAATTCAATATTGCAAGTTTAGCAATTTACCATACAAAGGTGTATACAAATTACCACATTTCCAACATTTCGCAAAGTTGTCGCAAAGGTATAATTTACACGCATAGAAACAAGTATACAAATTATCACATTCCAAACATTTCGCACGCAAAGTACAACATACTGTACACGCAAAGGAAACAAACCTACAACATTTCACCTAACAAACCATTACACAAACCGCAACTAACAAAACACAACTTTACGTCCCTAAATAAGAGAAATAATTATATCAAAACGTACCTCTTTGGGCTTCTTAAACTACAAGCTTCTTCACTTCGTAAGACAAACGAGTAGGAGGTACATACTGCAGGTGGTGAACACGTACTGTAGTAAGCTAGCAATAATTGCAAGGGGTTAGATATGCCAAGACATGAATACAGGTGTTGGTCAGCTGGCATCCAGGCAAAAAGGGCGTTGGACACGTATACAATATTCTTTTTATAGTGACCAATTGACCTGGACAAACCCATTCCTAAGAGGGCAACAAACAGCATGGAATGCCCAATTGCAATAAGAGGTAAATTAAGACATATAGCATTGCACGAATTTACACACAGGGCTCACTTCTTTACACACAGTGACCGCTCATGGCCACATTTCGAGAGTCAACTTGAGGACAAGCCGGATCGAAACGAGCTAACAGCCCCAGGGGCACGGCGGAAGTGTCAAGGCTCATTCCAACGATACGATTTTTTTTTCACGCAATTTGTCACACGCAACCATCGAGTGGGACAAACCGTATCTTGTTAATGGATTTGTCACATCTTTTGTTTGCGCACAATGTTTCGTGCAAAGTTCAACAAAATTTGTAGAACCGTAAAGCGGATACTTGAGACCGTTTCAGGACTATCATATGAGGCACAAAATTTGCAGACTCAACCTGGGTCATTTTTACACATGTTACATGGGTTTATTAAAACTAGAACACTGGAATAACACTTCACTGAAAACCTTAACTAGTCAGGATGGTGCCTCTCCCGACTAATTTGACTGACTAGAGTAAAAATTAGTCGGTGGATTAGTCAGTGATCAGAAACTAGTCAGTGGATAAGTCCGTGTGACACCGACTAACCAACTGACTAGTTTGTGATCACTGACTAATTTTTAAGCTAGTCAGTCAAATTAGTCGGGAGAGGCACCATCCTGACTAGTTTAGGTTTTTAGTGTTAAGTTTATGACTATTTTGTTATTTTCAAACAGGAAAAACGACAGGGTCCCGATTTTGGCGGTGTGTATTTAACAGCTTACCTAATACAGCCACTATAAATGACACCTGAAAGACTGTTGCTGATAAGAATGTGAAACTAGCAATATTTGATGTACAAGTTTACTTACACGACCCCTCACCCCCAAAGTGATAACAAAACAGTACAGCCCTTTAGTAGATGTGCATACAAGCAAAACTTTCTCTACCAGATGTGGTCAATCCTCTAACCTTCACTGTAAACGTCTCTTAAAATTAATCTGAGAATTTCCAGCATTAATTGTGTTTGTAGCTCCTTAATGTTCATTCTATTGGAGGGGAAAGTAATTCGGTTCACGGTCATTTTTACCGTCAATTTTAACGCAAAAGTCAGATTTCTCCATGATAAGTATACATTTCAAGCTTTAGAAAACTGTCTATAGTTTCAAAAACACCAAATTTTGGTATAATTTTGACCAGATATTTTCATATTTTGTAGCCAAGATGAGTGTCTGAACGGCTGAAATAGCTTCATCAATTTTTACCATCTTGCACAACAACATTTCACTGCTCCATGTAAATTTATTGCAATGCTCATGGTTCGGTAAAATATTTGTTAACGGCTGGGTTCTTAATTCGTCATAATTTGAATTTTTTGACGGTCGATGTCAACCACATGTAATCTCTCCGTATTAATATTCTCTTCAAAGTAAACTATGTCTTTAAAAAGAAGAAACAGAAAGAATTTTGCGAAAAGTCCCGAGTTTGGTTTCCTACACATAACATCAGGATTACTATATCTGGCCTTTATGGCAAAAAGTAAGTTCTTACCGTTTGCTGTATAAATTCTTGTTGCATGCAAGCTTATCGTTTCTCTTTTAAAAAATAAAGACTGAATAAGCTGTAAATGTCTTGGAAAACAATACTCTCTGTCCCCTTTGATAACATTTACGTTGTTGGTAAGCTAAATACAGAATATTTGTTTACAAAAAATGATGCTTACGAAACTGACAGACATGTTCCAGTGGCATTTCACAAGTGGTCTACTCCTATCTCGAGATGTGTCATTTTAAATATTGATTATTTTGTCAAGAAATACCTCCAGTTCTCACCAAGGTCACAGAATGCAATGTAGAGTGGGTACATTGCCTCAGATTCCTTTTTGCTTTTCTTTATAATTTTAATGAGCTGTTGTCCTTGAAATTTAAGGCTGTTGGAATGCTTGAATATCTTTCCATGTGGATCTGGCATAAAACTGTGCCATATATAGTGTTAAGCAAACAAAGTAATTAAATATTTCATACAATGGTGGCAATACCATCAAGAAGTACAATGCTCAGTCTAATCAATGTGCCGAGATGACATCACAGATTTCACATCATGCACTGTATCTTTTCTAAAAAAAAATACAGTATTTTGAAAATTAGTATCTTCCAGACGCTACTGAGTTGATGTTTTCAGCTCCTAGAATAAAAAGTATTCTGCTTTTTTTCTAAATCACCGAATTTAATCCCTGGCGAATCCCTTTAACTTACAGGTGAACCTATTTGCTACACCAGGAGGGCTTTGGACACCACTAACACAGTGATTAAGCAAACAGAATGTAACATGGAACTTGGTCTTAACTATATGTGGTTTGCTTCAATAGGGCATGTTAATATGACGTATTTGTTACGTAAGTAGAAGTCACTTTGTAACATTCCTGCATCTTTCCATCAGTCACAGTCTTAGTGCCATACAAGTCTTTTCTCCCATTATCCCCTTTTCTTCCAATTCTTCTTTCTCCCAAAATAATTCCCGTCCCGTTTTTAAGTTCGGGGAATCTAAAACTTGTTTCGTAAACCTAGAACTGATCTCTCTTCACCACTTACTTTGACACTGACATGCATGTAAACATGCAGATCATAGTGTTCCCTGTTAGAATGAAAATACTACCCCGTCATTGCAATTATTAATATCAAGATGTTTTAGATTAAAGAGTATCCTGAATTTCGTAAGTTTAACGAGGGACGTTGCACTTCCCTGTTTTAAAAGTAGCAAAAGTAGCAAATTATCCTATCCTTCGTATTAGTGTAAACAACAAGTATCATACCAAATTCCCCACTCAAACTGACATTGTCTTCCCACCTGGGCGAAACGACGTTTTGCATCGTTATCCATCAGACTGGCCCTTCGATAATGCAACGGATGACCCAGCTTCTCCGGAAGGAAGTGGTGCAGAAAATGTACTTCCAGGTAATTATGTTGCTTCACTGTTTGTGCCTTCAAGTTTTCTCTCCAGTTAAGCAGACAAGATGTAACCAGAGTCTAATCTCTCTGCATTACAACATTTGTTATCTATCTTTGGTTGATTTTGGATCCCTGCTGGATCAGACTTAGAAAGTGGGTCGTGGGAGGGAGTAGATTATCTAAAATTCCGTAAAAAAGTACTTGCATTAGAATAACAATATGAACAAGGAATCTCTCGTCGACAGTCACCATATGTGTGTGAAACAATTTTTTCAAAAAGATATAGTTGGAGACTATGCCTATAAACCAATTTAATAACACTTCTTTGCTTACCAAAATTTCGTTATTGAGCGATATTTGCATTTTTCAATATTTCTCTCGATCCGCCAACCCCTTCCTTGAGAAATTTTAGACTCGCTTCTGAATATTGTTCAAACCAGTACATGCAGACGGGAAATATGTAGTACCATTTCACGTCAATGTAGTTATGGATACTGGAATTCGTGCTAAATAAACCTGAAGGTCTGTCATGGCCCTTGTGATTGTGATAGAAGTCAATTTATGGAACAAGATAAAGACTCGTTTTTTAAACAGAGCTTTTTAAGCTGAAAAGGTTGCCACGCGTAACATTCGACTGCATCGCGGTAAGTGGGCCCTTAGTGTGTTTTGCAATTTTTGAAGTATAATGTGCGATAGTTTTCTTGTATCTTGTAACGATAGTTTCTGCGGAACTCCCCAGTCAGCAATATCTTGCGGTCCGCCTGTGGCCATACGGCCGACGGAGGGTCATCGGTGGTCCGCTGGACAAAAACTTGCATGATGGATTAAAGTTTTTTAACCAATCAGCGTCGCCACCATCTGCGGACCGCCGGTGAGCAACCGGACATTTCTCTGGCGGACCGCCGAAGTGGCCGACAGAGGTCCGTCTTTGGGACTTGAAACTATATGAGGCTAAAGTTTGAAGTTTTCGATGATAACTTAAGAGATTTGAAGAAGAATCTATGGACTTCCATTAAAATTTCTTAAACGTTTCAAACGTAGTCAAGGTCGTGTATCAGCGCTGTAGTGGAGTCCCCACCTTTCGAGTCCGGGTCCTCACCTGCCAAGTCCGAAACCGAGTCATTGTATTTGAGTCCAAGACCGAGTCCGAGTCACAAGCTCCAAGTAGTCAGTCCCCCTATGAAATAGTATACACTTAGAATACATTAAGAATAAGAATTTAAAAACGATCAATTTTTACACTGCCTTTCGTTCAATGTTGTTATGTGTTATGATATAGGCCCTGAGATCTGAATGGCCACCAGTGGGCAACATCCGGCCCACAAGGTGTTCCAGTCCGGCCCGCCATGCAAACTGAGATCAAAAAATTACGGTTGAAAACATGCACCAACAACCGCCAATTATCGTATTTGAGGCATTTTAGTTTGTATGAAGAAATTGCTGTAATTTAAAGGGGAGAAAAACTTAACTACAATGTCGTGCACCTATTGTAACTAGTCATCTTGCTATAGTGTCATGTAGGACAGCTATACAGTTATTGTTCCAAAGCCTCATGCAACCAGCACTGTCGCTAGAGGCATGCCACACCCTCCCCATCTTGGTAAATTTACAGTAGGCCTTGTTATTAAGTCAAAGTGCGAAAGGCTGGGTTTTCCTCTCCTGCACTCCAAATTTCAAACTACAGGCCTATTTTCTAATTCTTATGACAGAAAATTTTCCACTCAGGGACATAAACATTCTGACTGCCAAAATACAAACATCGCACGCTTTGAAGGCTATTGATTGCTCTCCTTTTATTGGTTATGTAATGTTACAGTGTTTATGAACAAAAACATGGCGCTGCTTTTGTGTCCTTTCTTACTAGCTCTGCTGATTAAGTTTCAACCTGAAAAATGAAAATCATTGGGACCTCTTTTCTGTAAATGTGCCGGAGGCCGAACGGAAATTACACCTGAAGATATACCTTTGGTACTCTTCAGGCGAGCCCGAGGGTACGGTTTCCTCAAGAATGAGCCCCATTTCTACAAACCCTGTTTCCGCTCCTGAGGGTGACTACTGTACCGTGCGCTTGTGAAGAGGGTGCAATGGGGACACAAATTGCTTACAAAACAATTGTGCCGAGAACACATTAGTTTTGGGAACAAAAGAGGGTGTGCAAGAAGTGAGGTGTCTGGTTAAATCTTGGTTTCGTTGAAGTAAGATTGATGGGTAAAGAGTACCGTAGGTGGCATTCTCTGGCTTTAGAACCCATCCTGAATTTCGTACACCATCACCAAGCCCGCTTGCAAATTTTGCTCACCCACTCATACTCTCATGTCGTGATCAAATCGACGGGCTACAAGTATGACATAACTAAACCAGTAATGGTGGGGAGAAATTAGGTACGCCGGTTCGAACGAACTTACGAAAATTGAAGAGACCGGGTGCCCTTTGACAGAAAATACAGGCAGAAAATATTTTCTCTTATTTGCCACTTCTTTTTTATACCGAGGATTGCTAAGTCATGATATCTCAAAATGAAGAATACGGTATCAAGATACAGCTTACATAGCCTGGTGAATGCCACTCAGTCAAGTCAACCAAGGAGACATTTTTGGCGAAAACTATTCTTGTTACCCTGTATGATCAAAATGGTGACGCTTTGCCAGTTTGCTCAGATAAAGTCATAACAAAATCACCTTCTCCCCAGCCATACTCTTATCAAAACAGATTTGCGCCACTTATCTGACATGTTTTTAGTACCCGCTCTATCATCCTGGATTGGAGCTATTACAGAACAGGCACAGTGGTCAAATTGAGATACTTGTGATCATCCATTGAGTAAGAATTAAATTTCATTTAGAGGCATAACTGTTCAGGTTTATGTCCACTATTTTGTAAATAACCCAGATTTTCCGGGGTTTCGTCCACTTTATTCCATTCAGCGCTGATCTGAACCCGGGGGATTTCAACGTACCCCTAAATACCACACATTTATTTGGAATAGTAACCATTTCAAAATGAGGCCCCCCGAGACAAAATCATTGATACGTGGTTTGTGGTTTGTTATTAAAATGTGGTCCATTTGCGAAAACAAGTAAGAACCCCTGGTACAGGCTTTCACAGAATTGGATTATAGAACTTTTACGAATATCATCTACATTAGACAGTGCAAATTGCAAACACATACGTACGGTATCGAGTTGTACAGCAACTGTAGAGGACATGGTAAACATAGGCGGCTCTAAGGAATTTTGTTTGTTGGGGCAAAATCAAGTCCGAATTCAGGGAGGTTCGGAACCCCCCCCCCCCTCCCCCGGCAATATCAATGATCCGCTCCTGATAGCACAGCAGGAGTATGGTTACTATCATGTATTACAGTGATGCTCCATATAGTCTTCGAAAGCTCTTCTAAAACCATTTCAGGCAGTCAGTCATGAGTTGTCTATTTTCAAGTTTAAACATAATTACAACCATATCAGCCAATCGCTACTCCATAAGAGAGGAGTAAAAGGCGCGGGGAAAAGGCAAAGCGGATTGATCCATTTGTATAAAATGAGCTCCATCTGTAATATTTTGTTGTTTCTTTGAATGTGTCACTATATGTTACAGCACAAAAATGTTGGTTTTCTGGATTTTTTTCTTAAAATTACGACAACTTCCAGCATGAAGACACCTGAAAACGAGGAAATGATAGCACTATTTTGAATTTCAATACCGTTCCGAAACAATTTTTTTAAAGGGGAAGGGGAATTCCCCTAACTCAGAACGACAGTCCATCCCATATGATACAAATAGGCCACTAGTCAGAAGTCTCAGCTTAGATTGACTATTTGGTTTGTTCATTTTAAATCAACTGAAACGGCAAACTTTAAAATAGAGGTAGAATATCTTTTGCATATATAACGGGCCATTTGACAGTCATATAAGACCTCACGCGGGCAAACGGCGCCGTCAATTTGGACAAGGAAAGGAAAGCCTCTCCTCCTATGAGAAACATGACACGTTTAGGCAAATTCCCGTTGCAGTTTTTGTAGACAGACACTGTACCTATGCTAATCTGAGTAAGTGACACCCGTATGAAACTGCTTTAGTCAAGAAGGATAATCAACATGGTTATTGGGTTGTATACCTGATGACCCCCGAAACTGCTCTGAAGTGTCTGCAACTTAACTCCAGCATTACCGTTACACTCTGTAAATGACATGATGCGCGAGGCGAATCATGTTACAAATATCACAATGATAATTTGTTTTATACATCTTAGCTTGAACTATAATGGCAGGTCCACTTGTAATGTCTGAAGTATAGCTAACAAGCGATTAAGAATAAGCGGGAGAAGCGCGCCCTAAAATTTTCTTTTTGAAGACACTTTATTAATGTTTAATCTTCGCAGTACATTAAAAAGTTATTCACTTCTTAGTGCTCTACGTGCCAACTCATGCATGATGGCTTCTGTTAGACAGTGTGACATTTATCATTTTTCTTAAGCACAAATTAGAATCCCATCACTGAAGGAACTGCATACAAGCCTGAAAATAAAATAATGTGACGACTAGAATAATATTATTTCACATGATCAATGGTGGAATGACCCAGTAAACCAGAGGTTGAATCTTGCATTATCACACAATACATACTTGACAATTACGGAGAAAATTTGTAACAGTAGGCCTATAAACGACTCTTTAAACCATTTCGAATTACATGGGTTTTTTTTTTTTTTGTAGATTGAAGACCCTACTTTGCAAACTTTGGGGGGAGCAAGTGCCCCCCGTGCCCCTATGGCGAGCCGCTAATGATAGTAAATGCCATGTGACGATAGATTAAGTGCATAAAAGAGAATCCCAACTCTACCGGTCTCTAGAATTTCGTAGCCGAATTACCCCTTCGGACTGTACGAGACCAATTCCGAGTCCTTGCTTTACGAGTCCGAGTCCTTAAAATCGTGACCCGAGCCGGAGACCGGTTTCAGGTCCTACATCACTGCCGTCTATACGAAAACACTGAAAAAGGGTTGGGAAGCACTAAACATAATGCATATATTCAAGGCTTTTAACTCAGTCCTCCACACTTAGTCAACATAACCTTATGCCCAATGTTGATTCTGCAAATGTCAATTGAGATATTCCAAACAGCTTGATATTGATGGTTAATCTGAGATACCATTATAGTTTTATGCAAATTTTTATCAGAGGAGATAATTATGGTTGGACGAAACATTTTAAAGATAAGATAAAGAGACTAACTGGATCTTTTCAAGGGTTCTGTTAGATCATAGCGATCAATAACTGGGTCTCAAGTAGCATACATACACACTTATTGTATTGAAGAATCCTTTGTAAGAAATCCGCTACCGTATTATTGATCTGCTGTCAATTTAAAAAAGGGCAACACAACCTTCTGTAACAACTGGGAATTGCTTAATGGTTTTCGTCTCCTACTTATGATTTCTTATAAGAACAATATATAATATCTTCAATCAATACTACCAAGAAAACGCAGTTTACTTACACCCATTGGAAAAACATACTAAGTAGCCGAATATTATACCAAATACGTTCGCACACAAATAAATAAAAGAAACATTTGAAAAACGGCTACATGTTTACCAGTTTACACAGAATGAATGGAGCATAGTATAGTCACATAATTTGCATGTATAAATGTATGAAGAATTGTAAGTACGATATTTGCAAAGGTGTCACGTCCAAGAGATACATTTCTACTTGTAAATATCTGATTGCCGATTTCTTACATTTATTGGCAACGCAAGGCAATATGCTAGAGCAGTAGAGGAGAGGTGAATGAAAAAAAAAAACAGTGTGGACAAAAAATCTAATAACTAATAACGAACCAAGAAGGCAATCCATGGACGTGCAAATCTCTACCCCCCCCCCCGACTGTCTACTTATTTTGTGACTTTTCTTTCGTGCCCAATGTAAAGACTACATGCATTAAGCAAGTGCGACGAATCGTCCAAGAATTTCCACCTTTCGCGACAAGTTTATGTAGCTACAATTACGTGATATTTCTTTAGAAAGTCTCAACTCTATCATTTAAGTCCACTTATTTGCTTCGTTCGGCTTCTACTGAAATGTCTATTTGGAAAAGCATTGAACAAGCAAATCGTACTGCATTTTACCACCAGCAATTATCATTGAATTGTGGCATTATCTGTATGAACTTCTCAATATTATAACATAAACAGATCAAAGGATAATAAATATCTATACCCTGATTAGGTCTTTCATCTACAATTCCCTTATGCATACACTTTTAATTAAGAAAAAGCTGGCCACTATTTTCCAGCTGTCATATGCTCTACCAACGACCTTCCCAACGTCCAAAATGGTTACTTTGATTGTGCTCAAAATTCGAACCTATCAAAAGATGATGCCTGTTCGTTGAAGTGCAACGATGGATTTTATCCAGCTTCCTCTGACGAAGCTTTGTGTGAATCGAAACAAGACGGTCAAGGAGGCCAGTGGTCTGATGGAGACTATGTTTGTCAAAGTAAGAAATGTTGGCAGTTAGCGTTTTTAATCAACTTAATTATTCTCATAACAATGTCATCAACCCAATGGACAATTCATAATTATACCTGATGCTAAACGCTACGGCATGTAAAATTGCCTTCTTTGGGATCTCGGTAGAATTCCCCGGATGAATGAGATGCCGTTTGGAAAGAGATTGTCTATACAATTTCTCTCTGTTCCAACAATACCAACAAAGTCCTTCTTTTACTTGCAGCATAAACTTATCTGTTTTCTGTTTTAGTTCTGGGTAGTGCCAGCCTCAAGAAGTTAGTTAAAAACGAGATTTTGGTTGTCGGCGTGTCGTTACTGAAGTTTCAATTAATGATGCATGCATGTACTCTAATCAGGGAGGTGTCCTAACACTTGCCTGCTCTAATATGTAACAATGGATTAAATGATACACTCAAACGAGGTAGTTGCCCTACCTTGACTGGTCAACAAACCTTTTCATTTTGTGAATTTACTTGACCTTCTGCCAAACTGCATCAAATGTGTATTTATTTGTACGGGTAAAGCCATGCAAAGTTTAGGAAAAGGTATACACTCTTGCATAAGATTTGCAGAACGAAAGCGTTGATCAGTATTTTCCAGTCATCTTCTGTTCTCCCAAGCACCAAAACTGATTTCATAAAACTCTAACAAATCAAAGTATGATTCTTGTTTCTTTAAATTCCATCCTTTTTTTAAATTTGATTTTAACACTTTTTTTGCCAGCGCTCACATGTTTCTACGATGATCTTCCGGAAGTTCAAAATGGATATTTTGATTGCGTTACAATTTTTGCGTCATACGGTGATGCTTGTTCTCTAATATGTTACGATGGATTTTATCCAGTTTTCTTGAAGGAAGCGGTTTGTGAGTCAGGGTCAACGAATCTCGGAGGAGAATGGTCTACTGGGAGCTTTACATGTCATGGTTAGTTTAAAGCTGGATTCCTATCTAACTTATGTAAGCTTAATATCGATAAACTGCACATTTTGTTTTTGGTGTGCGATAAAATTTCTTTCAAGATTTAAGAATCATGTCAAACTCTGAAATAGGTTTCATTTTAAATACGCTAAGCTTCCTACTGCAGCCACTGAAGTATCGAGGTAATGCGAATTACATTTTTGAAACACCCTCAAGTTTCCTCCTTTAATTATTTGAAAGGGGTTCAGTTCTTTGATGGGTTTATCTAGTACTTTCTGAGCTTACCCTGATAACTAAAACAGGGATAAAGCAGATGGATGGTCCGACCGTTTTAGACGAAAGATGAGAAAAGCCAAAAAAGTGACAATTGGTGTGAATTTATTTTTAATACATCAACTCGGCGTACTGACGAATCGGCAAAAACCGATTTCCATATGTCGTGTTTCTAATTTTACATAGTGACGAATGTTCTCTCAGTTGGAGGTTCTTTCCCTAATTAAATGGTTTGTTTTAAATTGTATATAATAACATATTTCAATTTTAAATGCTGAGATAAACGAATTCTTCCAAAAATTGCATTCGTCACTATTCCAAAATGACCAAATAACCATATTTGTCATAATGCCAATTTACCGACTTGTCAGAACGACAAAAAAGGGGACGCCGAAAACTCCCGTCTTCATGAACCGGTGTAAGTTCTGTAAGAGATTCACATGAATCTTCCATTTTTTTCTTAGGGGGGAGGAGGGCAGTCACTTACGAGAGTTTTAGAAGTAAATAGCGAAGTAGAGAGAAATGTCACTTATCAAATAACTCTCGGCTATAGATTTTCTACGTGTTACAAGGACTCTCCAGACATCGATTCGAAATTATAGATCCTTCTACGTTGTTCTTTTACGTTTATAGCAGTTCTCTTTATTGCCTCGTGGACAGTACGGCATGCATGTTTTTCCTACACCAAGCTCATTGTTTTCTAGTAGATTATGTAGAAACCATACAACCAACTGGCACTGCTTTTGAAAATTTCGTTTGATAATTTGCAAATTTAAAGAGAAAATTGCCCACTATCTCATGATCTTCCAACTAACGGTAACAACCTTTTACGTGGTCGTATGAACCTGAACTATTTTGGTTCAATTCTGTTCAAAAATTTATTGAACTTATGCACAACAAAATGTAGCGTACAACAGAAATTCTCCTGTCGACTGAAGCTCAAACAAAAGTTAACAACAATGAAATGTACAAAAAGTAAAGGTGTATACTGAAAACACAAAGTTTTCTGTAAATCTTTGTTTCAGTAAAAGTCCTTCATTAGATATTGCATGTTTTGTATACTAGTGTACATCATGACTACTTAGCTCTGATGGTAAAGACAAGGACTGATATCCAGAGGGTGAAATGTAAGCAGCCAGAGGACTCAACCTTTCTAGAAGTTTGCTCGTTCAAGCAGATCTATAATGAAAGAATCTGATTGGTTCAATTAATTCATATTGTACAATATTACCCAAAATTTGATTAATCAAATGTGTTCGTTGGGTACCGGGGACACATTGCAATATATATATATATATATACATATATATACATATATATATATATATATATATATATATATATATATATATATATATATATATATATATATATATATATATATATATATATATATATATATATATATATATATATATATATATGAGTCATTCCACGCTGTATTAAATAGTCGCACAGAGACCTTAGGCCATTTTTCCTCTAACAAGTTGTTAGAGGAAAAATGGCCTAAGGTCTCTGTGCGACTATTTAATACAGCGTGGATTGACTCATTCATATAAAGTCGTTACGTCACTCTACCTACCATATATATATATTTATATTTATATATATATATATATATATATCAAGAAAACAAAAAATGATAAGACGACGAGATTCAGAGCACAATAGTTTATATAAACTATTGTGCTCTGAATATTCGTCGTCTTATCATTTTTTGTTTTCTTGATATTTGAAATGGAGCATACGTGGAACTCACCATTATATATATATATATATATATATATTTATATATATATACATATATATATATTCCAAAGCTAGTAATTTCACTTTAACAGGTAGTAATAGCACCACACTAACCGACGATGTGTGTGGGAAGAGCAATAGAAAATATACGGTAGCAATACATATAATATGTTTAACTTGTTATTCATGTTTAATGACCTCTCCCACCTTTCTTTTTCTCCTTCCCTCCAATTCGCCTTCATTATCCCGATAGTTTGACCTGACCTTTTCGGTCAAAGTCCCGGGAAGGGGCACTCTTCCTCCGTTGCCACAGACATCGGATAGTGAAATTAATGTCATTAAAACTAACGTTCACTTGAATGAACGATGAACACCTGCAAATTTGATGTGAAATTGGTCACATCACAAGTGTGAAGTCATACTAAATTTTTGTTCTTGTGACGTTCCATTTTATATATATATATATATATATATATATATATATATATATATATATATATATATATATATATATATATAATATATATATATATATATATATATATATATATATATATATATATATATATGATTTGACTCATTCATATAAAGTCGCTACGTCACTCTACCTACTCAATACTACATGGGACGCGTTCCTATGACGTAACAATGGAAAGCTTGACTCGACAGTATTTAAGCTCAGTTGACCGCGTTCTACCACATAGGCCTCAATGACTCAGTGGTCAGAGCATCCGCCTTGTATGCGGGAGGTCGCTGGTTCGAATCCTGCTTGAGGATAAGTTTTCCATTCACAAAAAAAAAAAAAAAAAAAAATATCCTCTTTCAGTATAAGGCAAGTACTTTGTTAGAGGAAAAATGACCTAAGGTCTCTATGCGACTATTTAATACAGCGTTGATTTGACTCATTCATATAAAGTCGCTACGTCACTCTTCCTACTCAATACTACATTGGACACGTTCCTATGACGTAACAATGGAAAGCTTGACTCGACAGTATTTAAGCTCAGTTGACCGCGTTCTACCACATAGGCCTCAATGGCTCAGTGGTCAGAGCATCCGCCTTGTATGCGGGAGGTCGCTGGTTCGAATGCTGCTTGAGGATAAGTTTTCCATTCACAAAAAAAAAATATCCTCTTTCAGTATAAGGCAAGTGCTTTGTTAAAGGAAAAATGGCCTAAGGTCTCTATGCGACTATTTAATACAGCGTTGATTTGACTCCAAGTAGGAAGCTTTTGGTTGTTTATTCAACCTTCCTCAGCCTTAAAATGAATCAAGCGTACAACACTTCGAATGGGAGTAAACGTAAGAGAGGTATTAAAAGGCCAAAGTTTGAAAAATACAAAATAAATCGGTGGAATAAAACATTCTTGACGTCTGGCACAATCAAAGGTTAAACAATGGAAAAATATAACAGGCAAGTGTTAAAGGTACATAAAGGATATCATCCCGATTTTGTTCAAGAACAATTTGATAAAGTAGACAATGTACCTAGGACTCAACTTTTGAACAAGACTGTGAAGAAAAGGGTCCCCCATCGTAAAATTCCGCTTATTTTAGATTTTAACCTTGCCTTGCTTAATATCGGTAACGTCATACGTAGGAATCTACATCTATAATATAGTTCTCCTCTAATGAAAGAGGTTTTCCCCGGAGAATTCAATCTTTCCAGCTTTTCGTTCGTAAGTGTAAATCTTTGAAAGATCACCTTCAGGTTACGAAACTCTCTGTAAGTAGTAATGTAAATGATGATATTAATACTCAGTCTGGATGTTTTAAATGTGTTAGAGGTCGTTGTGACCTGTGTACAAACTTTTTAGATGAATGCATTTATATTTCTAGCTCGAGTGCTGGTAAAATATACCCTATTAGAGACAATTTTACTTGTTCCAGTTGCAATGTCATTTATCTTGCTACTGGCCTGGAATGTAATGTGCAATTTGAAGGTTCCACATCAACTCCCTTCAAGGTTCGATTTCGTAATCATAAATCCGACATGGTCAATAATAAAGCAAGGTGCGAGTTAGCCGTTCATTTTAATTCCAAGCCACATATTCTCAGAAAAATTCGTTTTGTTATTACTGAAAAAATTCGTAGCACCGTCAACGTTGATTATTTGTTAAAAAAACGGGAAGCATTTTGGATGGCTCAGCTTTGTTCTATCCACCCTTTTTGGCTCAACAAAAGGAAGGAATTTAATTCTATGAAGAGGATTAGCTACTTACGCTAATTGCTTGCTCTCCTTCCCTTTCAGCCTATCTAATAATCCTTTTAAGTACCACCTTTTAAGCTTTATCTACCTTTATGTACCTTTGTTCAAGCCGAAAATTATGTTAGTCACGGTGGTGCAGTGGTAAAGGCAGTCGCGCGGAAAGCGACCGTCCTGGGTTCAAACTCGCGTGGCTCAATTTTCATTCTGGTTACTTCTTTCATTCTTCCCTTATTCAAAAGGTTATGCCATTACTTGGGATGATTTTCATTCAGATCGAATCAGGTACTAACTCTTCGACCTACATTCACAGTCGATCTTACCACGTTATGTATATATATTACCACGTTATTCATATATTAAAGGTCACTTTCAGTATAAGGCAAGTGCCTATGTTAGAGGTTAAATGGCCTAAAGTCTCTATGGGACTTTTGATTCGACTCTTTTAAATAAAGTCGCTACGTCTGTCTACCTGCTGTATAATATATATATATACATATATATATATATATTATTGTAACATGAGCAATATTATATTCTGTAATGCAAGCGCGTAGTCAAGGCGTTGAGCCCCCCTACATGACAAAAGCTTGGAAAAAAATTAAGTAAGTAAGCAAGCAAGCAGGCAAGCAAGCAAAGGAAGTAAGTAAGTGAGTGAGTGAGTGAGTGAGTGAGTGAGTGAGTCAGTCAGTCAGTCAGTCAGTAAGTAAGTTAGTAAGTAAGTAAGTAAGTAAGTACCGGTGAGTAAGTACCGGTAAGTAAGTACCGGTAAGTAAGTACCGGTAAGTAAGTACCGGTAAGTAAGTACCGGTAAGTAAGTACCGGTAAGTAAGTACCGGTAAGTAAGTACCGGTAAGTAAGTACCGGTAAGTAAGTACCGGTAAGTAAGTACCGGTAAGTAAGTACCGGTAAGTAAGTACCGGTAAGTAAGTACCGGTAAGTAAGTACCGGTAAGTAAGTACCGGTAAGTAAGTACCGGTAAGTAAGTACCGGTAAGTAAGTACCGGTAAGTAAGTAAGTAAGTAAGTAAGTAAGTAAGTAAGTAAGTAAGTAAGTAAGTAAGTAAGTAAGTAAGTAAGTAAGTAAGTAAGTAAGTAAGTAAGTAAGTAAGTAAGCAAGCAAGCTCCATAAAAGAAAATTGAAATGGCAAAAAACACATGATCACTATTAACTTAATTACGTTTGAGGCACAAACATAGCACCATTTCGCATCTGGAGACCTAAACAAGCCGTTTTTTCTTCTAAAGGACAAACTCTCCTCCATGTCACACTCCAGCAAAAACACCTCATGCGGCAATCTTGGCTATACCCTTGCTGTAATGGTCAGCCAAATTCATGATCAATCCATGGTTGCTATCATGTAATAATCGTATTCAGCATTCGGCGAACTTGACTTGGAAGGGGTGAAACACTTTAAAGAGGCACTTTGAGTTGGCTCGTAACATTCACTAAATTTTTCCAAACCTGCCAAGTTTTCTTCACGTACTACTGACAAATGATCAAACTAAGACCATCCCTACACCCTACGCAGAAATTAAGTTTTCATGAGTGATTAATTAACAATTCAATTCAGTTTTCAAGAATTCGTGACCAGACACTTTTCACAATACTCTAGTATTAATAGCATATGATGATCATTACAAGCATGGGTCCAAAACTTCCAATTTTTTAGTTTTTGCATGTTGGATGTGAAACGACTAACTGTGCTAATTATAAGCATTGTCATGTGGTAGTGCCCTTTAAAATCCTCGCAAAATTATCAATATCAACTCAATGTGCCGCTTTAACCAGCGGGAGGTTGATTACGACACAAAGCGTGTTGTTCTTGGTTGTAGCAGGGAGTTGCTATTTGTCAAATAGCAACTCGCTGATTGTAGGCAGCCGCTGGAAGCTCTTACCATTCTCTCTACTGCCTTCTATTTCCTGGCCCGTATCAGGCTTGTTGTTTCTGTCCATTGTCGAGCACCTCTTGACGCCAACCTTTTACCCCTTTCCCCTTTTCTCTGATCCTTTGCCAGAGCTTTAGATGAAATTCCTCCTAAGGATTCCGCCAAGCAATCCCCCCCCCCGCCCCTTGGAAAATCCTGGTTACGCGTCTGCGTTGGGTGGTCTGACCTGAGAGCCACTTCGGTTTGGGTGGTTTGCCTGCCCTGAAACCGACCTCGGTATGGGGTCGAGAGCACGAGCTACGTCCGTTTTGGATGGTCTTGTTCAAGTCCAAACCGGGCAACAAAGAAAATATACCAACTCACATCTAGTTCATTTTCGACAAATTTCAGCCTAGTATCGTCGCTAAAGGAACCCATTATATGTAACTGACCGAGAAAACAAGGCAAATTCTCAGTTATTCACGTTCTAATGAGAAGAGTAAATCTCTGTCAATTTTTACGCTACTAACGGGGGTAACTACTGTTAGTTACTACAGTTAGTTACTGCAGTATATGCTTTCTTTCATGCTTCCAGTCAGTCATTTCTTCATACATATTTTACAAAACTAGTCAGTGTTGCCATCAGTGTCCATACATCTTACTTTCTGTGTGAAATGTTGGAAAATTCATTTCATGTGTGGCAGAATTTAAACACGTTTGACGTAAGTGACAAACAGTAATTGAATAAACAGTATGACTTCCAGAGTTGCATGTCCTTTTCGGTCGCCCTCACAATAATGACGGCCAAAATATGGACTTCCTTAACTTTCCGTTTATGGGTGTTTCCTTTATGACTCATCTTATTGTGATTTTTACATTATGCATTATGAAAGATACCTATATCCTTGCATTTACGTCCATTTCATAGCAGTTTCTTTCTCCTTCCATCATCCTCATTATTACGTAATTTTCTCTCTGCATGAACATCTGTCTCTTCAGAGTAGTTTTGTCTTTCAGTTCAACTTATTTGAATGAATATCCCTTGGGATGTTACCAGGATAATTTAAAGGTTACGCTTATAAGGGTTGTTTGAGTTGGTTGCCCAGACATAGAATACCAAACCTTACTGCGATATAACCCCTTATAATTCCCAATTACCAACAATATTGTTTGAATAAGACACGGCGCCTTTTAATTTTAAGTCACTGTTTATCTGAGGTTAAAACAACAATATGTTGGATAGCAAACGGAAATATTCTGGTACAACCGAGTCTCATAGCCTGTACAGTTAAAACTGATAATAGTTAGCCATCATCAGTAAAATATATAAAACTTATGGTTGATATCATAGATTAAACCGTGTGCAGTTAAAACTGGATAACGTTTCTTTGAACTTTATAAAGTCTATTTCTGTTTTTACTGTCATAATTTATGTACAGTTAAAACTGATCATGGTTTAATCTATGCTATCAACCATAAGTTTTGTACAGTTAAAACTAATAATGAGTTTAAACTGTACAAGCTATGAGAATCTGGTTAACATTAGAGCGGCTATGAAAAATACCAAAATAGTCTCAACAGAAATTCTACAGTAGGGCACTAAATCCCCTTAAAAACCGAAATTCCAACATTCATATACCTGCATGAAAATTCTTGAAAGCAAGCATTCAAAGCAACATCTCACGTAACCCTTATTTGGTAATTTTTGGATCATTCGGTCGATGTTTTATTGAGGTGTTTACACTGCTCAGACGGGTGACTGATGCAGCTAAAGTCGACTAAATTACAGGGTGAGCCAAACTATCTTGAAATGGACTCCTAAAATAATTTTTAAATTACCCTCATAATGGCGCTACATTTTTCATGGTATCTAAACCACTTGCATGCTATGCCCATATGAATGATCGGTCTAGGAATTGAGATCAGTGTAGTTGAGTAGTAGATCAGAGTAGTTGTTTAGTGTATCTGCCGAAAATAAGAAAATGGACAACTCTCGTTAAGATAATCACGTACCGATTGTAACATTAGTACAATTGAGTTATTTATTCGACAGTGCCAATGTAATGCAAATCCGCTCGAGATACTATATTTCAGATTGAGTTGTTCCCGAGTCTACTTAACCCAATTCCGAGCCAGTTCCAGTGCCCACCTTTCCGGGCCAGTTCCGAGTTCAGTACCCTTTGATTTCCAGTCAATTACAACTACTCTGATCCCAATTCCGATCATTCATATGGGCAAACCATGCAAGTGGTTTAGACACCATGAAAAATGTAGCGTCATTATGAGGGTAATTTAAAAGTTATTTTAGGAGTCCATTTCAAGATAGTTTGGCTCACCCTGTAATTTAGTCGACTGTATTTGACCAATAACAATTCAGCCTTAAGTAACATTTATATAACTTTCATTTTTGTGGGCTTAACTGGATTCGACCCTGAGTCCTAGTCCAGCTGCAGTTCATTCACGAACCAATTTCGGTTCTGATTACAGCTGTTTAATTGTTAATTAATCACCATATAAACCCCACTCAATTGAACCTTAAGGTTAAATTTTCCCATGACCTGTCATACTTGCAGAATGCTACAAATGGAATGAGAGGGATGGAAAGGAGTATAAATTCATCAGCACATATCAGGACTGGGAGACATCTCGTCGACTGTGTGAAGAGGACGGTGCTCACCTTATCACTATCGTGAATCAGGCAGAGAATGACTTTCTACAAAATCATATTTTACGATTTTGCAATAGTCATTGGGGTACTTGGATTGGATTGAGCGATCTTGCAACAGAAGGTATGACTTCGTTTTAACCAGAACGCCCGTTTTATGATTGTTTGTGGAAAAGTAGTCCTTGTCAAGTTCTTTTTGTATGGTACGGGCGGTGCCGGTTGGTGTGGTTATTCACTGCCAGGTTGTGCCAGGCAGCACGGGGTGTCCAGCATTCAGCTACCTTGAGAGATCGTGTTTACAAGGTTTTCGGTTTTCACCTCAGGTGACCTCACATGACCTCTGACCTCCACCAAAAACAATGGGAACCTTCCTATCAATATGAAAAATCTATATTCCAAGTTTGTTATGTGACAGAAGACAAAAAATGAATAAACAAAAGCTGAAAAAATAAATTCGAACCCTGGCCGTCAGAGCGAGAAACCGAGCACTTTCCACTAGACCACCAACATACTCATTAAACGTGTGTAATTTCTAATGGTCTAATAGTCACAACATCCTTCACACATGTGAATAATAAGGTAATTTTTATTAGAATAGCTAAATAATGTACCACAGTTATACTTATGAAAAGACGGATGTTGTTTTTTATAACCCTTTCTCTGGAATGGTTTAAAAATTCAGCCCTCCCTTTTCGGTGGTTACGAAAAGACAAAATTTGAATGTACCGCCCACTGTCCATTCGGTTTACGAGATTTCGTAGTTTCACCTCTGGTGACCTTAACCTTAACCTCCAATAAAAATAAAGGCTTCTCTTAAGCTGACTAAGAATGAGAAGTATCGTTCATCCCTGTTTTGAAATATCTTGCTTTTCAAGGTCTTCCGTTTTTGACCTTTGGTGACCTCGAATGACCTCTGTCCTCCACTGAAACGATAGAAGTCTTTCTCTCAATATGGTAAAAATACACACCAAGTATGGAAAATGTCCATCATTCCTATCGTGAGATACCTTGCTTACAAAGGTTTCGTATTTTCACTTTCGGTGACCTCAGAAAACCCTTTGAACTCTGCCAAGTATGAAGGGTATCCATGCTTCCTACCTTGAGATATCGTGTTTCAAGGTTTTGGCTTCTGATGTCCTCTGGTGATCTCACATGACCTCTGGCCTCTACCAAAATAAGAGAGATTTGTCTCTTTATATGACAAATCCATATACCAAGTATGAGAGGTGCCCACATTGCTATCTTGAGATATCGTATTTACAAGCTAAGAGTCACAAACACTTACATACATGCATATCCACAAAGATACACTTGCGCGTGATTGCATAGATTTCTTTTGACTTCGGCAAGGAACCAAGAGTGATAACAGCATTTTTTCTCTGAAATATGGATGTTTATATGAGAGACTCTTAAAGGCTTAGTGTGGTAATATAGCAATACTTGCAGTTCTACAATTTGGTCACCTTTAATTCAATTTCACTGTGAAAAGATAGTTATTGAAAGGGTCCAATACAGATTCTTATCAGTGTTGTAGTCAAGTATTCACAGGCCCGTAGCCAGGAATTCTTACATAGGCGGGCACCGAAGGAGATACCTATATTTGTAGACAGTAGAGCCACCATATGATTACAGTTTGCGGGAACCACAGGGGATGATATCTCAAGCGTACCACACACAGCTTAAAGGTATCGATTTTACGTGTGCACATACACGCGAAGCGCGCGAAAATTCCACTCTTGTGATGGACATTTTAGCCTCCTTTTGCAATACAAAGACGTGGAAAGTCTCCACAAGTGAAGGGAACAAGACTATGATCACAATAATGCTTCTTCAGCTTTGCAAGCGCAGGTGAAGAGTTGAGTACTTTGCGAACGGCGAGGGGACCAGGAGCTGCCATTAGGCTTTTGCAAAGTCTTGGTATGGTCCAGTATGATTTTGTTAGGCACCCAGAGGGAAATTACCCAAATGTCTGAGGAAATAGCAAGATGGGAACACTAACATGGAGCTTTGAGCAGGACTTTGAATGACAGTGAGAGCACACCAATCTCTTCACAGTTCACAATTCAGATGGTCATTATCGTATTTCTACTTTGAACGAAATTAGCATGAACAGAAAAAATAAATTTGGGAATAAATTTGGGTACGATTAAATTTAGCTTCAAACCATATAGTCATCGCGTTATGAATGTTACTCAAGTTACTAGATTACTACATGAAAACCCCTTGATACCCAGCATCTAAGTTTGAGCCTTCACCTAGCTTTGGCTAGAAAAGTTCACTGGCATTTTTTTGCTAATAATGTTCATAGGCGATGTAACTTCGCTTGTGAGAATTGCGCGCGAAGCGCGCCGAAATTTTGCAGAAAAATTGTTACCACGGTAAAACCTGCATACAGACTCAGCAAAAGCTGGTAAAAAATAAGCCCGACGACGGGACGAAGCTCCCCTAAGGGGTCCATCAACCTGAAGCCCCGCTAGAAGCAATGGGTTACAGAAAGGATGCCGAACGCGAAATTTTTGGCTCGCGACAAAAAATTTGGGATTCTGTTGACGAAAAATTAAAAGTATTTGGTTCTTATTAAGGAAAATTAGAAACTTTGAGTTTCTATGGAAGAATCTGTCCTGTTCGTCCTAGACAGTTCCAGTTCTCTCGATTAAGTTACTCCTTCCAAAACTGTATTGAGCCCCTTCTTGTGCAGACACAAACCTAGTTGTTTGCTTAAGGTCATATCCTGATGGGCATACAAGGCCATAATATGTAATCACAACATTCTTTGCACATGCTGTGTAATGTGAACTACTCTGCATCTTTTGACTTTGATGTCAATCAAAGAGCATTCACCACTGACCAATTGAGAATTTTGCTTTCTCTCAACCAAAATGTATGTGGGGTGATGTGTGTCTGTCTTTAAGAGCAAAACCAAGACGCCGGGCGACTGGTCGCGGGGCGACCTTCCACCACCCCTGGACATTGAGACACTTTACGTTTGATACAAAATATATTTATCATGATGTTGAGTCTGGATTAAGAATCTTCCTGATCATAAGAGAAAGAGGATAGAACTTCTCGTGGATTTAATTTTGTGTTTTTCCGGGAATCACGCCTACACGAAAGAACAATAGCCTAATTGTGGAACCTTTACCTTTATATAACGCCAACATATCTGAAACCGGTGTTAAAGCCATATGTAACTGAAGATGAAAGCGCGCGTAGCGCGTGAAAATTTTTGTAATTGTATAACAAAAATGTTACAGAAAGCAAAATACGTTCATTATTTAACGACTTTTGGGATCATTTTTAGTCAAAAATCGCCTGGTGTAATACCACAGCCATCGTTTACACGGTATTAAAATTTTATTTTCGATCAATTTTCAATATGGTGGGGCACAGTGGTCCGCAAGGGGAGGGGGGGCACGGCCCCCGTGCCCCGGCCTGGCTACGGGCCTGAGTATTTAATTCAGGCACCGAGTGCCTCCATGTACTTATGGTCCCAAGGATCACAGCCCTTCTTAATTCGAGTACCGAGTACGAGCACTGCTTGCCCGAATATTTTTCAAGTACTTTTGAAGTATTTTTTCAGGTACATTTTATTTATTCAATATACAATATAACCTTCAGTATACATGGCTTGTCCTTCTTAATCTGGTGTGGTTAAGGTCAATAACCTACCTCTACGACTTTCAGTCAGTTTGATCTAACTTTTTCCTAACTATTGTCTGTTCGTCTCTTAACTCAATGAAAAAATTAAGAAAAGCAATGATATGATTGACATCATAAGGAATACCTCGTGAATAGGTTGGCATGTGTGAAAAGGTTGTAACCATAGAATATCGAGGGCGGCATTTTCGTTGTGACCTTCGGGGGTTTCTCATCACCCAAACGAATCGCATCCACATTGTACGGCAAAGAAGTGATCACGATAACCATTAACCTGTGTATAGTCAGTCTGTGCGAACTTCATATTTACTAAAGTAAGCAAAGTTTGGAAATGTACGTGTTTCCCGTGCAGTAGACTGACATTCGAAAACACGTTATCCAGATGACTCGACCACTCACACGCAGTAGCCTATTTAGGGAGATCTGATAACTAACTCGTGATCGTGAAGATTTGCCTGCTGGTTTGTGACCAAGGTAGCACATCTTGATGTCGAGTACATTCACATGGAGAATTTGATCACGATTTGGTGAGGAGGTCGTTATCTAGTATGACGCGCATGAACCCATGTGAATCTTAATCTATGACTGCCAGATGGTGCTGTTCCTATTCTAACTGTTTTCAATATGATGACAATCAAGTGGTTTGAAAAAAGCACATGTACTGAACATGCTTCTCCGGGGGTCTGGCCCGTAGTCATGGGGGGCCAGGGGTGAAGCCCCCTGAAATTTTTTGCCCCCTAGAAAGTTTGAATCTTACCATTGACTTAACACATTTGTACACATTTGCCCCCCCCCCCGAAAAAATTTTCGCCTCCCCTGGAAAAATTTTTGCCCCCTCCAGTACCTTGTCTGGTTACGGGACCTGCTCTGGGTTGTATTAAACGAAATTGCCAATCCCTTTTTTGCTTTGGATTATTCATGACTTGTCATCAGCATGATTACAATTAAGGAAGAAAGAGTCGGCCTCATTTTAACCCAGACTTTGACAACAGGATTAAGTCTACTCTGTATAAAGAGAAGGAATGTCTGAATTTATTCTATAAAACACAGTTAAAAACTTTGTTCAAGTTGTAAGGAAGTAATTAAGTTTTAAGAAACACTTAATCACCAACTTAGGCTACTGTTGACAACAAACTGACCACGCCACTTGCTCCACAACGTCGCAACGTTACACCATGCGTTAGAGGCAAGAAGGCTCATATGCGTATAAGTAGTATAAGGAGTTGTAACTAAAACTCCATGACAGTTTACACTCCAGCTATACAACAACTACTAGAATTTTAACTCATAGTGGCACCAGTACTGTTTGAGTAACAATGCTTTGAAATGCCAAAGGGTAAAGAAACACATGTTGCTCTATGTTGTGACTAATTGTTAGCTTTACATAATTGTAAGCAAGCTTTACAAGAAGTTTATTTACCGGTACTTGTAAAGTACTCTTTCTGAGCCGAGTACAAGTACTAAAATATCGAATACACGTCAGTACAAATACTTCAACATTCGAGTACTAGTACGAGTACTTGAAAAAACTCGAGTAGTGTAGTACTCGAGTACTGAGTACTTTCCGAGTACTTCAACACTGATTCTTGCTGAAAAATTTATTATGGTTCATGCGATACCTGCCTTCATCTCTTAAGATATCTTTTCCATACATTTTCTTAATTTATAATAGCAGAAACCATATTAGTTGTATAAGAATCCTTAGTTTCTTCGTTATCATTACATTTGAATGTAACATTTTATCTGACTGTCAGGTACATGGGAGTGGGACAGCAAAATATCCTCAACATACAGGAACTGGGATGGATCAGATCCAGGAGGAGGTTACGAAGAGAACTGCGCCATGATGAAATCTGAAGACGGAGGGTGGAATGACTACCCATGCGGCAACTTCTTGTTTCCAGCCATTTGTGAAAGAACTTTGAGGTTTTCGTAATAAGCTGAGTTGATATCAAGAGTTTTTTTCTACTGTTGAGTTAGTTAGTTTAACGTCCCAGTTTTCAACCAATTGGTTCAAGTCTAGACGACCACGGCCTTTTTTCCAGTTGTGGCTCACAGGCTTGTTTTCCCTACTCCATTGCTTATGCTGAGCACCAAGCACAAAGGCAGTAGGTTCCATTTTTAAAGTCTTTGGTATGACCCGGCCAGGATTTGAACCCTAGACCTTCCGGCTGCAAGTCGGATGCTCTAACCACATGGCCACTTGGCTACTGTTGAAAAATATATATATATATGTGTGTGTGTGTTCCACGCGCGCAGTCCGTTATTATTCCTTTAAAAAATTGACAGTTTGGCCGTACGTGATATTAAAATACGCACTTTTCAACTTCCAGTGGTACTCTTTGAAGGTTAGGTGTAACCACTGAAAACCCCTATGTCAAAGCAAATGTTTTTGTTTTTAGCGGCTTGTGCTTGACTAAAGGAGACCCTGGACTTTCAGCAACATTTGCATCGTCTCTCCGTAGGTTGAAAATGTTGCGGCCCACATGTTTGTCCGGTTCGCGTAAGATTGTAAATTTTTGTGGGAACATCTCCATCAGATTATTAAAATTGTCATTTAAATCCAAGATGGTTCCAGAATGTCTAGAATCAGTCCCCCTCCCAGACAGAACATCTAAACACATCGCAAATATTTTCTGGTATTTACTTTCTTTAAAGTATAGATTTTAAAATTATGAGGAGACCTCAAAATGAGTAATGGTTACGACAGCTTTTTAATCAGGTTAGTGAGTAGTTTACCACTTTAAATATTTTGTACGATTTTCAATCCGGCTTCAGATATAGGCATTCTACTGATGATACTCTGATTTATCTTACCGATTTTATAAAATCTGACACGGAAAAAGGTAAGGCTCGTTGGGGTGGTGTGACTCGATCTGCAAAAAGCTTTTAATACCGGTACGTAAACCATAAGATTCTCTTAAGAAACTTAAGGCTTGTGGTATAGGTTCATCCGTCCTACGTATAAACTGGCAACGGTTGGGTTGACGTCCTACGTATAAACTGACAACGGTTGGGTTGAGATAAATGGTAACATGTCCAGTCCTTCCCGAATCGACGTAGATGTCCCTCAGAGGTCAATTCTTGGTACGTTATTATTTTCGCTCTATGTTAATGACATTTATACCGTTGTTTTCATTAGTGTGCTTCTTTATGCTGATAACAGCTCTCTTTTGGTCTCTGGAATCCCTCCCAGAGACTAAAACCATTCAAAATATTCTCAGTAGAGAAGAACTAGCATTACTTTGTAATTGGTTCACTGTAAAAATAGACGTCTTCATTTTTTAACACATTATGGCGTTTAAGAATTAGAAAACGAACAACAAAATGGATAAGCACAGTTAATGACTGAACGAATGCTAACACATAATAAAGATAATGACGTCAATTAATGTGCACTCCGCAAATACGTTTATATGTTTGATATATATGCTAATTTTTCTTTATTAAAAACAACTTGATGTTTACAGTAATCATAAAATAAACGCATAAACGTGTTTACGAGATGGCGTTAAAGTGGCGTCAATGCGTTAAAGTTGGCGTTTTAGACGTTTAATTTGCTTATGTATTTTATTGCTTTTTCGATTACATAAACGCCAAGACGCGTGTTTATCAGTTTTTACAGTGTTTACAGACAATAAACTCTCCCTATATCTAGGAAAGACAAAACTATTTTGCTTGGTAGACCAGGGGGCTGTTACGGATGGAGATAAAGCACCTAATCCAATTCCATTTATCAGAAAATACATACTCAGAGTATTTTAATCCGTTATATGGGAAGAGACTTTGATTGACAGGTCCTTTAGTTCCTCCTCTAAACTTGCTTGAATGAAACTAATGAAAGTCTGATCCTTTCATACTAATGTAATCCTCAAACAAAGAAATGATAGTGACAATGCTTTGGAGTGATATGCGATGCCGACAAGTGTAACGCTTTCGTCAGTCTTCTGGTTTAAACGACTATAAATGCACATTTAAGTGTTTAAATTCCTTTATTTTTGTAATTTATTCCATTAGTTAGTAACGTCTCTTTCAGCAGTAAATGTAAGTCTAACTTTGCATATGAACTTAGCAAAAATTCCCGATTGTTTCTGAAATAGCGAAACGTTCATGTTCGATAAGATAATTGAAGCGGTACTGAACCCTTTCAAAAAGTAAGCACCGCCGTACAATAATGAAATAATTTTTGTTTTATTTGACGACTGGCAATATTATTGCAGGGAGCTGTTATTTGGAGCTCCCTTATCCAACAGATGATAAAAACTATTGTCTTCACTTTCCAATCCCTTTAAAGTTGTCACAAAATTTCAAGAGCTATACAATCAGGAGCTGACTGCCGGCAATTTAATAGTTTCAAAGGAAGACAAGTGCTATATCTCCTTTCGTAACAGCACCCTGGCTAGACCTAGAATGGTTCGCAATGCTGCATTGTGTAATGGTATTCAGATAAAGAAGTCTACCTCTGTTCAGGGAGCGGTGAGAGAGAGAGCTCCCTGCTCTGTTGAGCATCTTGATGCCGAACTCGATGCTTGCCTTACTGGTGAAACAATGTGTTTTGGTATAAAATAATAGCCAGCTCTAATTCTGTTCAGAAAATAACCGTTCTAACTCTCCCTGCCGAGAAGTTTCTGGCTACAGCTCTTATACAGTGTCATTATTGTCATATTTAATATGCACAGTGGCGTAGCTGGGATTTTTTATTTGAGGGCTCTGGGGGATGGAGATTTTTGTGTGTGTGGGGGGGGGGGGGCTCCCGTTTACTATCTAAGCGGAGCTCCATCATGAGGTTGGCGCGGAGCGTACCAAGAAAATTTGAGATCTTAATACATCCCAGATGGCCGGAAATGGCACTTGCCAGGCTTGAAAGCAGCCACCAAGAAGTGCAATTTTTGTGAACAAAATGTAAAGCTTGATTTTATTTTATTTCATTTCATTTCATTTCCTTTCCTTTCCTTTCCTTTCCTTTCCTTTCCTTTCCTTTCCTTTCCTTTCCTTTCCTTTCCTTTCCTTTCCTTTCCTTTCCTTTCCTTTCCTTTCCTTTCCTTTCCTTTCCTTTCCTTTCCTTTCCTTTCCTTTCCTTTCCTTTCCTTTCCTTTCCTTTCCTTTCCTTTCCTTTCCTTTCCTTTCCTTTCCTTTCCTTTCCTTTCCTTTCCTTTCCTTTCCTTTCCTTTCCTTTCCTTTCCTTTCCTTTCCTTTCCTTTCCTTTCCTTTCCTTTCCTTTCCTTTCCTTTCCTTTCCTTTCCTTTCCTTTCCTTTCCTTTCCTTTCCTTTCCTTTCCTTTCCTTTCCTTTCCTTTCCTTTCCTTTCCTTTCCTTTCCTTTCCTTTCCTTTCCTTTCCTTTTCCTTTTCCTTTTCCTTTCCTTTCCTTTCCTTTCCTTTCCTTTCCTTTCCTTTCCTTTCCTTTCCTTTCCTTTCCTTTCCTTTCCTTTCCTTTCCTTTCCTTTCCTTTCCTTTCCTTTCCTTTCCTTTCCTTTCCTTTCCTTTCCTTTCCTTTCCTTTCCTTTCCTTTCCTTTCCTTTCCTTTCCTTTCCTTTCCTTTCCTTTCATTTCATTTCAATTTTATTTTATTACCCATTTCTGTGAGGACGGATTAGCTCAGCTGCTCGGACTTATGGTCCAAAGATTGCAAGTTTGAATCCCGCTTTTACTCAGTGGCGTACCCAGGATTTCTCTCGGGGGGGGGGGGCATGCAGTATGTTGTGTGATCGCCGGCCTGGGGGAGAGGTCTTAGGGGAGGGGTGTCCCCCTCCCCTCTGAAACTTTTTGAAAAATCAGGTGTCCTTACATGCAATCTGGTGCCACATATGCTACCTTTTGACACATGACACGAATTGGCGATATATAACTTTGGTTATATTATTACCAGCATGGGATGATCCCACTGTGGTACAGAAAAATCGTCGACGAGCGAGCTAGCTATATTACTTAAATTGAAAAGAGGATCGCTGGACATAGTCCATTTATAGACAGGGTGTTCGAAAATAGACACTGTGTAATGGTCCTTTCTTGAATTACCCCCTCACTAACTTTGGTTTTCTCCACTCAACATTATCGGTGGATAATGGCAAGGAGAAATCGTGTCTTGATTTCTCTTTCCCATATTTACCGAAGAAAGGGATGGGAATACTAGCATGTCAGATTTCACACCTCGCGATGTTCTCGGCTTCCGTACCGTAGTTGCCGGTTGGTACTAGTAGAAGCTTTAAGCTCTGCACACTGCCAATATTTTCGGTAGCATTTTCGGAAACATCTCGATAACACACCTGGGCAACAAAAATTTGGCCCTGTGCACACACGGCAACAGCTCGATAACATTCTCCAAATTTAAGTAGATCATGTGATTTATAGGCCCATTTCTGATTGGACAAAACTCGGCAACATCATAAGCATCTCGGTAACCAAATTGATCTTGTATTTATTTCGGTAACATTTGGACAACATGTTACCGAATGTTTCCGAACTTGTAATGCTCTGTACACACTAACATTTTCACCAACAACGCACCTGGACATGTTGCCCAACATTTTACCGAAAATGTTGGCAGTGTGTACAGAGCTTTAGGAACGCCGTTATGCCAAGTCAAATGTTTCAGCTCACCTTGAATGTCGGCACTTTGTCCGACATACGTGTCTTACGATAGGGCTGAAGAAAGAAGTGAACATTTGTGATTATATATAAAATCGAAGGATTTAATCGGAACACTTAGGTTCGTTCATTTTGAAAATTGCAACATCTCAATTATTGTCTATTGGTTAGTACTAGCTTGGCTTTTACTCAATGTGTGCAAGGTGTGAAATGTAACCAGTGACAAGCAGGGGGGGGGGGGGGTAGCTACATGTCACAAAGTGGAAGGGGGCACAGCATCTGAAGGGCACTCTTTTAAGTTCCGAAAATTTATGTACGTAAGTGAGCCTTTTTCATTTTCAAAAGGGGTACATTTACCATTTGCCAAGTGCTAAGTGTGAAAAGTATGCATCAGTTCCATCTTGAGATACTGTGTTTACAAGCTTAAGGGTCACAAACACACACACACCCACATAGACAAAAACACCTACACACGCCACACATTCGCGCCATACTGTATACATTCCTTTTGCCTATACGGCAAGGAATAAAAAACAGTAAGGTATAATGCACAATACTGGCACATAGCAAATGTATTGCTGACAATCTTGACGTATTTGGGTGACATTTCTGGCAATTGGCAACTGTTTAAATCTTCTGTAAAACGACAATATCAATCAATCATGAAGAACTTTAGGAAGAATACACGTCTTTTACTAACCAATCCAACCGGAGGGGGACCTAAAGATGTTTTCAGGGAAAGTTCCATGATGGTTTAAATGTTACATAAACCCCTTACGATTATTTGCATGCGGCCTGATCTAAGACGTATCCCAGGATACATAAAACCGATTATTGTTTCTACAATGTGGGCAACGATTTTAATACGAGCAAGAACTTAAGTTCATTAGAAAGGTTCCGATGTAGAGGAAAAGTTTGTGCTCTGAACAAAGTTCTAAAGTGGAAGGGGTTGTTAGTTCTAAGGGTAACCCCTTTAAACTTTAAATGTAGCCATTGTAATGTATAGGTATCTGTCTGCCACCCAGTAGCATTAATATTCTGATGGAGTGAAGTCACTGAAAAGGACATAGATTTAAACTAGAACTCCTGCAGAGTAGATTTAATGAAGAGACTATGAGCAGTAAATAAACGACTGTAGAAAGTACATATGGCAATCATAAAATGGTTTAGACGAAAAATATATTTGCATTAGTAGTTTAACTTTCGTCTACAAATGTTGCAGAATAATTTTGAAACTTCATCAGCTAGGGACATTTACTTAGAAATATTCCAATCAATGCGTTCTACGTTTTCTTTTACCAAATTTGCTGAAAGGTACCTTAAAGTTAGGGAGCTGCCACGGCAGCTCCCTGGTTTATCTACACTGACTATTTGCAGAATTCATTGCCTCTATTTATGTACAAGATGTCAATTCAAGGTATAGCACCCGACCCAGTGGAAGGATCGAGGTGGAACGATTCCATACCACGTCGTCACTCCCATGAAATGATGATCCCGGTACAGGATCTGGTAAATGCGTTCACGACCAAATACAATGTTTCACCATAAATGAATTAAAAAACAAAACAGTTGTTTGTCGTTAAGAAGAAATCCAGCGAAGTATCTCAAATTTTATAAATTGGTGTCTCTTGTTGGTATCTCAGATTACAAGGCACAACAATCAATGTACCGTACAGACTCCAGTATGGACTGCACATGTGCTGATCCTCAGGAAAATGTTAATTGCCAAGAAGTCACATGCATACCCAGACACAAGTCTAAACTATTCCACCAAAACATTCAACCACTCAAACTGGGATCGTGCAAGTAAATACTACGTAAAAGAAAAGTAAGATGTATACATTGTCTAATACCACTTAAAAGATTACAGAAACAGTAAAGTCGAGACTAATTTAATCATCTAAGAGAACATTAAAAGTTGAACGTTTAATCTGTCAAAAAGTGAGTCACAAAAGTGACAGCTAAAAAACTTGCCAGAATGGTGGTACTTCTTCTAAAATTTCTGATTATATAATCTGGGGGTGGGTGTGACACGCATGTGAATTTAAGGAAGATGAACGTAAGTTCATCACATGACCAGTCCTAACTGGTCAACCAAAGATGGCAACTAAGGGATCGTGCCTTAAATCAACCTTGTAGAACTCTTCTATAAAATCATCAGCACAGTTTTCTGGGAAGTTAACGTTGTTTCACCACATTTTTAAAACTGAAGAAAGAATTCCCGACTTTGCCAAAATGTAGAGAAAAAATAAGGATAAACCAAGGGGCCCTTTCACGTACACGTTCTAAATTAATTTACCCATTAGTTTAACCTATCAAGTGCATAACTCGTGCAAGAACTGTTTGTAATCTGACCTGGACTACCATGACAAGCATACAATGAAAAACTCAAATGACACAACTCTAACACTTCCTGACTTTTCTTTAAATGAGGTGCCACCCCATGTTACCATGTGGACCTCATGGACTTTAAACACGGATGTGTTCTAATCAAACTGGGCAATAACTTAACAGTTGAACTAACCAGAATGCCTAAAGGCTTGGTGATTTCTTTCTTGCTTTGTTTCACTGAGATTCATCCCTCAAATTTATGCTCCTTGATTATATCATTTTTACGATGTTTTCTCAATTTGACCTCTGCTGACCTCACATGACCTTTGAACACCACCAAAAATCGAATAACAAAAAATGAAAAACAAGCAAAAGAACATGGCCTAAAAATGATTTGAACCCGGGCCGTTCGTGTGAGAAATCGAGCACTAATCCATTACGCCATCAAATAACTCGCTTAGCGTAAGATATTTCTAATCATGCTATAGTCACAGCATTCTTTACATGTGTTCATAATAAGGTAATTTAAATTAGAATTATTACCACACAGCTACTACCTGAAAGTCCAAGTATTAGCTCCATGTTATTACTGTAACAGTTATGCTTGTGAAAAAAAATTCTCACAACCTTTACCTTTGAAATGGTAGGAAAGTTCAGCCCTAACTTTTTGTTGGTCACGAAACGCACGACACAATTTGGAGGTACCGCCCATGCACTGTCTATTTAGTTTACGAGGTTTTCGCAGTTTCACCTCTGATGACCTCAGATGACCTTCAACCTCCAAGAAACCCATACGGTACCCTCTCTCTTAAAGTAACACATTTATATACCAGGTAGTGTCCATCATCATCGTCTTGAAATATCGTGTTTTTTCGAGGTTTTCGGTTCTGACCTCTGATGACTTTAAATGACCTCTGATCTCCACTTCAAACAATAGGGTCCTTTCTCTCAATATGATAAAGTTATATACGAAGCATAAAAATTATCCATCTCTGCTATCTTGATAAATCGTGTTAACAGGCAGTTTTCAATTTGATCTCTACCAAAAACATTACGGTTCATCTTCTGACTATAACGCATCAAGATGCCAGGTATAAAACATCTAGTATTCCTTCCTACAGATATCGTATTTACAAGGTTTTCGGTTTTTGACTCTGTTGACCTCACATGACCTTTTACCTCCAGCAAAAAACAGTAGGGATCTTTCTCTTAATGTGATAAGCCCACATTCCAAGTATGAGAAGTATCCATCATTGTTTTATCTCGAGATATCGTGTTTGCAAGTCAAGCGTCACAAACACACATAACCTACATACACACACACTCACGTGATTGCATAGATTCCTTTCAACTTCGGCTAGGAATCAAAAAGGGGGAGAACAGTAGCCCACTGTGTTTCTGTAATTGGTGAATAAGTAAAACTAACTACACTATCTTTGGAAATAGTAGAACTAGCAGGCGGGATAGTGATGTCTACAGTATAAATGGGATTGCTATTAAGCAAGTTACCACAACCAAATTCCTAGGAGTACATATAGATGCTAAGCTCACCTGGCGAGATCATATTTCAAATATGTCCAAGCCATTTCAAGGAATGTAAGCATATTATTCAAACTAAAACACTTTTTACCTAGAAATATACTCATAACACTATACCAGACTTTAATCCCCCACTTTCATTATTGGTCTATTATCTGGAGGGTCAAACAGTTCTTATTTTAGCCAACTAACTACATTACAGAAACGAGCGGTTCGCCATTTAGCTCATGCAGGCCCAAGGAACCAGCCCACTATTTAGAAAGTTTAAATTACTTAAAGTTTACAGACGTTATTGATTTCAACATAGCAGTATTTACCTACAAGGCTCGGAACAGGTTACTACCGGATACATTTCATAAGTTTATTATTAAAAATACTCTTCCCTTGTTCATGGGCATGATAATAGACATGCTAATTGTGCCCATTGTCATTATTATCGTACAAAAGTTGGATCATTCAGCTTGGGTAATCGTAGTACCAAAATGTGGAATACCCTCACAGACTCAGTAAAAAACTCTCCCTCTCTGTTTATCTTTAAGAAGGCGGTTGTGAAAGGCATCATTGATAATTATTAAGTTTTCTTGAAATATTCCTCCATATCTTACCCGGTGACACCAGATATTTTGCAAATGTAAGTGCATAATACGGCAACAACTTACAGTTTTTTTTTTTTTTTTTTGCAGACGTTGCAAATATCTGTTTCCTTTTTTTGGTAGGGAGTCATCCACCCTGTTAAGCCAGTCTTGGTTCTCTGGATGACTTCCTTTCACATAATATGTAATATGTTGACTTCCTTTCACATAATATTTAAAATGTCGGATGGAACAAATGAAAGATACTCTAGCTAACAAACTGGTAAGGGAATGTACAAGGCGAAAATCAGACTCCTCTAACTTTAATTACTCAATAAACACATACGTACAAACGAGTCTAATGAAGTTTTATTTATTTGTACAGATCGACGCATATAACTTGTTCCCTTAAGCATGAATTGAAATCACTGGCCAGCCATGACGTGTGCTCAGTTCTCACCGAAATTGATTCCAAGATCTGTTGAACACACCGGAACGTTATTTCTCCAAGTTAAGTGTTTTATGTCTCCTTGAATTTTAGATCTCTTGGTGGACGTCCTAATCTCACGAACAGCCTATTAGGGAATGTAAATAATAGTTCATGATAACACAAAACAATACTTACATAGATTTTAAAATAGATCAATTCATGCTCGTATTGAAAAGCATTCTATTGCATTGACTCTTACGAATTTGATATTTCGCTACTATAGGGACCTTGAGATCTCGTGAATAATGACGTCACATATAATTGGTACAAAAGCCATACTAGTTAAGATCGATGCATCGAGGAATAAAGAAAAGAATAATTATCAATAGACCAGCACTGTAAAGACTGGAGTCAATGACTGGACTCCAGTCTGACTCGAGTCTCGATTTTAAAGACTCGAGTCTAACTCGAATCCCAAACTCCAAAGACTCGACTCGACTGGAACCATCAAAGGCAAACACTCGACGTGACTCGAGTTACCATTAAAAAAAGTTCAAAAGGCTCTCCGTGACTCCGGGCTCGGAACTTTAAAGACTCGACTCGACTAGAGTCTTTACCCACAGAGACTCGAATTGACACGCGTCTTCATCTTTGTGACCGGAGTCACACCCCGACAAAAACTCTGGTCTTAAAACAGAAACTACAATATGTATAAACTCTGCCAAACGCCGTTCCCATCCTAACGTAAAGGGTGTAGGCCTTTTTTGCAATGAAGAAGACTGAACCTCATAATACGTTTTATTTCCATAGAAACCACAGAACAGGATTAGGGAGGGAGGGCGGGCTTCCCCAAACAGCTGTGCTTGCGGCGTAATTTTTTCCCAGGAAGAATGAGGGCAAATCATGCCAATGGACGAATCAGCTTCTTGGAAATAGGCCACGCCCCTAATTCCAAAATGACAGCTTTTCGACCCTTTTTTTGGAAATTCTGACAGCGGATTATGAAAGAACAGGCCAAATAGCTCTTGCCCATGTAACCCTAATCTTAGATCATGAACCCACAGGCATTCGAAACATTACATACATATACTACACTATAAATATATATATTAACAATGTAGGACATCTCTCAGGTCGAAGCACGAATCTCGGCCTATTTTTACACTCTTACTCTTACCGCGAACCTCGAAAGACTTTGTTAATCATTTCATCTGTTCCAGCAGAACATCCAGCCGCTCATCGGATACAATTTTGTGCATAAGATTTATTTCAAACAGTAAAAAAATGTGAGAAAATACAATTTGGAGCACAAGTAGTCGGATCGCGCTTCACTGCCCGCGATACAGATGATAGTAGCCTGCGTAGCTATCCATGCTGTCTTTCTCTCGTAACAGAAGGTGAAGCAAATCAAAGGAACGAAAGTTCGCCATGCAGTTACGGCATATTTTCACTATTTCTACCATCACACGTAACGTGTGCTGTGATTGGCTAAGAGACATACCTGTCACTGTACGTACGAACTCAGGTTCACTACGCTAAGCCAATATACCACACATGCAGATCACTACAGTAAGTCATATTTTTTTTGCTCATGCACACCAGGATTGAGCAAGGGGTTTTGTTGTTGGGTTGGGTTTGGTCTAGGGGTAAGGTAATAGTTAGGTCTTTACATTGCTTTTATTACAGAATTCCCGCATGAACAACTGAAATATGACACATAACTTTTCTTGGTTTTAAAATGCTCCTGCCCATGAAACTGAGTGGAGGGTCCCTTCCTTTCTTTAAATCTTACTGACCCCCCCCCCCTTCAACATATGCATATGGGGGCCACATGGGATAATTGTGGGCATGATGGGCTTTTCATGGGCAAGAGTTGAGCATTAAGGAGCTCATGTGGGCCTTTGATACATTTTTAAAGGGTAAGTTTTCTCATGTGGGGCCCACAAGTGCACCGTGGCCAAATCTTCATGGAGCCCACGTGGACAAGTTCACCCCATGTTGTGTCCACAAAGGGCATCGTCGAGGACCCATATGGGCCCATGTGTGCAAGTTATAATGGACACAAGCAACTGATGACTGGAATTGACTCAACGTATAAAATCAGAGACTCAAGGTGACTCGACTTGGAGATCAGCCGACTCGAAATGACTCGACCAAAATACATTGGGATTCGAGGTGACTCGAACATTTGCAAAGAATCGACATGACTCGACTCGACTTAAATTGTTCGAGACCAGTGGCGGAGCGTCCATATTGTTAGGGGGTTGTCCGCCCGCCCCCTCCCCCCGACGGACTCAAATCGCCTGTCGGCGCCCTTTTAGGTTTTCACCGTACTTTACTCTTGCACCATTACTAATTGTTTCCAAATATATAACATGATTTAATAGTGTTATTTTAGGCTCAGATAACAAAATGCCCAAACAGCGGCCATTCTTTGTACTATATTCTAATGAAAAGGGTCTTCGTCTTTGATCTTGGAGGTAGTTTCAGCCCAAACTTGTCCACACGCTATATAATGTATGGTGAAGCTTTGCTAAGGTCATTACTTCCCAACCGGGCGTGATAATAAGCTTACAAAGTACAAGGAGTGACCTTTAATTCACCCTCACAATCCCAAGAAAGATATTGAGGAGGGCGCAAAAATAATAGTTGCGAAAATAGTCCTGCTCCCGTCCAGGATAATTGTCAAATTGAACAATAAAAATATTCTATGCAGATCCCAAAATAGCTTCCACAAACTGTTTCCCAAGATATTTGAAAAAAAGAATTCTGGTAAATATCAAATAAATTTCTTGTCCTAGTGGAAATGGCTTTAGAGTACTGGACTCATATCTGATGAGCAGCTTCCTTTTTGTATTCCTTTAAGTGACCGTTTCCAAGGGTGCATGGGCATGATAACAGACTCGCTAATTCCGTAAATGCAGAGTGGTCATCTGACATTGCAAGATAATGCCACATTAATGCTTCTTTCTGTACTTTCTTGATTCTCAAATGCCAGAAGATCACATTTAATAAAGATTGCTTTCATTTTTCATGAAGAAGATACTTTAGAGGGCCAGGCAGACCTTCCGTCTTGGTCATTTCTGATTAGTTTCCCAAATTTTGTTCCCCCTTTAAGGTTTCTAGCCTTTGGCTCTAGCAGATCTTTTTTACATAAATCTTGAATCTGGGCCTGACAAAAAGATGAACCTTATAAGTGAATTAAAATGGCATAGGGTATCTACCTACTCCAAAGCGCCCCTACAGGCAATTCTTGCTCCCTCTGACCGAATTTCCTAGCTCCGCCTCTGTTTGAGACTCGACATGACTGGAAACGCGACACCCTGTGAGGAGGGGTGACTCGAGATTCGACATCAAATGACTCGATAACAACACTGCAATAATGCAAAACTGCGATTTAGTTATTGTTGTCTCGTCGTGTGTCAAATTGAGGAGCGTAATGTGCAGTCAACAATTAGGAATCCTTTCCATATTATACAAAGAACGGAAGGGTTCGTTAATGAAACCTTTTGAAACAAATTTGTGTACCAAGTTCCTTTCTTAGAAATCAGAAAATGTTTGGACAAAAATAAGAATTAAAGTAACAAAAAAAACTTACATAGTAAGTGAGGCAACAGATCAGAAAGCTCAGCATAATCGTGGCTCCAATTAGTCCCCAACCGATGACAGTTGTCCTAAAGCATGGATGTACATCAGGTTTGCTTGTAATAACAATCTCGGCACACGAGGCTGTACTGCCGTTTACTTGACATCTTGTTGTTGGGTAGCCAGGTAAATTGCGATACCAGCCATCCAAAACATTGTTAAAGTCAATCTTAAAAGAGAGGAACAATCAACTGAAAATCTTTCGTGTATGATATGCAAACTTCTAACAATTAACTCTTCGCGTTGCTGACCATTCGCAATGACGTCCTAGTAAATACGACCTTTAAATACCGAATAATGCATAAATCCAGACGGCCTCAATGTAGATTTTCATCTACCAGGCTATCAGCTTCTGTAATGACAGTCTCCACTAATAGCTACTGAGTTCATTTATACAGAAAGAATTTGAACGAAGCAGTTTCTCATTTCAGTAATCTCATTTTACTGACGAGATAATTGAAGAAAATCATTTAATTCTAATTGTGTGATAGGCCTACTTTAAAAACAAGAAAAATGCTAAAATTTGTCAAAAGATGGCACACAGATATGTGCCAAACATATTTGGAAATCGTAAATACTATTTTTGATCACTTCAATCCAAACAACAATTGCCCTAAAATGTATGAAGAACTATGGACGTAATACAACTTGAATTCTTTGACTTAATTTTGTTTACTTGATATTTACGGACTCAAGCAATGTTCAGAAGAAGAGTACCTTTAACTCTACAGGTCTTCTCATCACACGGGGTCTTACTTCATTAACTGCATTCAGAATCTGACTTTTAATCACCGGGTTAGCGGTATTGACCGTAACAAAATAGTGACCTGTATGCAAATAAAATATCCCATGAGTCTAGCGAATGTGCACTGTCGTAAAGAATATTTTCGGTGTATTTCTATCTATAAAGCGCACATGCAAAATGCAAAAAGCCACTGTCAGTGGTGTAACTGGGACAGTCCAGGCCCCTGGGCGAAAATGGTACGGGCCTGACGTGCGGCGCCCAGTTCATTTCCAGAATTTCATTGGGGGAGGGGGTGCAATAGAGGTAAGTAATACATCTGTTTGTGCCTTTGTTAATTGTTAGACGCCAGGCATTGGTATCTATAGCAGTGTTTAATATCCAAACTTTCCCTGGCAGACCAACCCTGGGCCTATTCAAGATTCTTGCTTCTGGCTTTTGCGGGTTTAATCTTCCTCACAAAATGGGATTTCCTCCCTCCACCCACGAAACCTTAGTTTTGGGGAAAATTCTTGATCTGCATCTGATTGATTACGTACCGGTATTTGAGGAAGGTTTAATACTCGACTTTACATTAGTATGAGAAAGAAGGAACGGAAAGTGATTGGAATAATGGCTGGCATGTTTTGTAGAAATATTTGGTGAGAGGAATGGGGAAAGTTTTAACCAGGTAAGGGAATCTTGGAATCTACGGGGAGAGGTTAAGAAGTACTGGCTTAGTGTTGAGGCATTGAGTAGGCCTATATACGTACTATATATAGCTTCCCTTCACACCACTTTTGTTCCATCTGAGAGTAACCCTTACCACTTCTGCTGCTTGCTTTATGATATCAGAAGTCTGAACTTATGCCATACACGGCAAACATTTGTATATCCACCATATGAAGGTATCTTCAGAACTTTGTGGCATTATAATGGAGGCAAGAGTTATTTTCTATCGAGCAAGGGCCTTTAATGGGTACTCTCACGGAAGTTGAATTTCGGGAATTTACACAGTACATTGGATAGTTTCAGGAACATCGCCGAAACAGTCGTATGAATATGATTTTGATCAGCTCGACGGTAAATTGAGGGAGAGAGTCATCCGGATGTTTAGATAAATATACGGTTAACAAAAAGCACCAAAGATACAAAGGGCTTTTTGCTTCACTGGCTTGGATCGGGCTGGGTGTTGGGGCATATGGCCCTTAGCCTTCTGCAGGTGAAAACCCATGATGCAGTTTTGGAATAATGTCACTTAATTAGGGAGCTATGGCACCTACAGTTACTAACCATACGTGTGCGGGAAAGCTAGACAAAATGGAAGTGTCAATAAAGTTTTATAAAGTAAATAAAAGCAACGGACGGGTTATCCTTCTATGTTCCCCTCTCCCTCCCTTCACCATGACTACTTTGCCTTAACCTGCCTGATAGTTTGAGCTGGCCATTCTCGTCAAAGTTCCGGGAGGAACACTCTTCCTCCCTTGACCCCCGCCAATAAGCTACAGCCAACACAACTATACAGCAGGCACTGTGTAGATGGATATATTGCAACAAACATGAATCACCCACATGACAAGCATGAGATCCCTCACAGTTATCCTACTTGAGATATCATGTTAATAAGGTCAAAAGCTTGTGAAATCTTGTGACCCAAAATGATCTACATGCTAAATATGAACAATCCACAGGCCAAGTATGGGATCCCTCATAGTTATCCTCCTAAAAATATCACGTTTACTGGGTTTTGACCTTTTTTTGACCTCAAATAACATTTGACCTGCACGAAAAATAAAAGGGATCATCTACTCAATTCGAACAATCCACATGTCAAGTATGAGATCTCTCACAATTATCCTTCTTGAGATATCAATCAACATGCTAAGTATTAGATTCCTCACAGGTACCCTTCTTGAGATAGTGTTTACAGGATTTTAACCTTTTGACCTGTGGTGACCCCACATGACCTTTGACCTCTACCAAAAATAATAGAGATCATCTACTTATTATAGGCAATCAACGTGGTAAGTATGAGATCCCTCACAGTTACCCTTCTTGAGATACAGTGTTTACAATGTTTTGCCCTTTTGACTCCTGAAGACTCCAAATAACCTTAAACATCCACCAAAAATAATAGAGATCTTCTACTCTATATGGGCAATCCACATGCTAAGTATGAGATCCCTCACAGTTACCCTTCTTGAAATATAGTGTTTACAATGTTTTTACCTTTTGACCTCTGGTGACCTCATATGACTTTTGACCTCCACCAAAAGTTAATAGGGATCAACTACTTAATATGGGCAATTCACATGGTAAGTATGAGGTCCCTCACAGTTACCCTTCTGGAGATATCGTGTTTACAAGGTTTTGACATTTTGACCTCTGATGACCTTAAATGACCTTTGACCTCCACCAAAAGTAAGAGTGATCATTTACTCAATATGGACAATCAACATGCTAAGTATGAGATCCTTTACACTTACCCTTCTTGAGATATCGTGTTTACAAGGTTTTGACCTTTTGACCAAAGTGACCCAAAATGACCTTTGACCTCCACCAAAAACAACAGACATTATCACTTAATATGGGCAATCCCATGCTAAGCATGAGATCCCTCACGTTCATCCTTCTAGAGCTATCGTGTTTACAACGTTTTGACCTTGTGACCTCTGATGACCCCAAATGACCTCTGACCTCCACAAAAAATAATAAGGATCAACTACTCAACATGGGCAATTCACATGGTAAGTATGAGGTCCTTCACAGTTACCCTTCTGGAGATATTGTGTTTACAAGGTTTTGACTTTTGACCTCTGGTGACCTTAAATGACTTTTGGTCTCCACCAAAACAATAGAGATTATCTACTCAATATGGGCAACCCACATGCTAAGTATGATATCCCTCACAGCTACCCTTCTTGAGATACAGTGTTTACAAGGTTTTGACCTTTTGACCACTGGTGACCCCAAATGACCTTTGACCTCCACCAAAAACAATAGGTATCATTCACTCAATATGGGCAATTCATACGGTAAGTATGACATCCCTCACGTTTATCCTTCTGGAGACACCGTGTTTAAAAGCAATTTCCAGGGTATTTACCATTCGACCTCTTGTGACCCCAAATGACCTTTGACCTCCACCAAAAAGAATAGGGATTATCTACTTAACATGGGCGACATACCTGCCAAGTATGAAATCCTTCGGAGTTACCCTTCTTGAGACATCGTGTTTGCAAGCAAAAGCGTCACATATACTCACGCATACACACACATAAACGCACACGCACGACATCACCATCGCATAGATTCCTTTGGCCTTCGGCAAGGAATCAAAAATCAAAGCAACTATACATTTTCACTTGAACTGAATTTAAGGATCACAAATTACCATTTGTTGACCCTTCCTGCCCTTCCGGCTACCATGAATGCAGATATCGCATTATTTCACTGTACAAAAGCGAACTATGTAAAAACAAGAAGACGACACTGTAACGTTCAATTGTGTTAACTTTTACTTAGTGTGGCAGTGTGGCATTTTTAGATGATAAACCCTTACGAAGACAGCGTTCAATTTTAACACAGATGTTAGGTCCTATGCAATGAGGGGTGGTTCGCTCAAGACAAGTGGGGGTTCACTGGAAAGGGGGTTCAACGAAACCACCTAGTTACGCGCCTGTTTTCATGTTCACTAACACGGAAATAAGTACGTTACTTTTTACATTAAAAACTAATGGAAATCCTAAGTAATCTATCTGAAATATTCAACCTTTCCTTCATTGTCTGAAATTTACCACCACCTGTCCACAATTTCTTCAATCACTATCAATATGAAGGAAACATACCTACAACAGTTTTACAACCTGAGCCCACTTTGAAGTCAACTTCAAGAATCAGAGGCTTCGAAAGTACGCTTTTCACAAGGCTCTCAAATTCGTCCTCCACATTGAATTTGAAAACGCTGAAACAGTTTAAGAGATAAAAGGATTAAAAGTGATAGTTATTTGAATATCCTATCCACCACACAGACAGACAGATTGAAGCGAACTCAACTCCTGAAAGGATTACTGTACTCCGTTCATTAGGCATTCGTCACGGAAAGATCAAACAAACTCTCATTTATTAGTAGTAATTACTCGATTATGGAACACCACAATTGTCACTAATAGAAAGTGGATAGTGATGGGACGGAGAGATAAAGGTTAGCTGGTTTCAATTTACATTAATATTTCCAAAACAGTAAATGAAGAAGCGTATATTTTGCAAAACCAACATTCTTATTACTTCAAAGTTTTCGGGCTGCTGGTCTAAATCATGTCTAAGTAACTTTCTAATCTTTTTCATACTAGGTACTTACACAATAATCCAACACAAAGTTTGTTAATGGATTTACGTTTATGTCATGAACATTCAATTTAATAACTTACTTTCCCAACGCGCCACGAAAATAAGGATTTCTCCTTGGGTCAACACATATGCTGACTTGTGTACAATTTACGTCCCACATCAACGGGGCCGTACTAAGTAATCGAAGAAACGGTGGAGGATTTTGCACGAAGTCTTCCAAAGTGCTCAGTCCGATCATTGGCAACTCCTCTACGAGTTTGTTAGCCTGGTCATTCATTATGGCGTCACTGCAAGGGAAGCATAAAAAAGTAAGAAATTAATATAAGATGTGATTTACATGAAACGCAAGTGTTATTTCCGTTTTCAGATGAGTATATTCGTTTAACCAATGACAAACGCCTACATGAGTGTAAAACATTGATGTTTTTTTCTGAAAGTTGTAAAATAAACTTTTTCATTGTACGCTACATGGCTTGTTTAGAATTTCCTGCTTAAAGCGGAAAATGCAGCCACCCAATCATAATTAGTATACCCCCTTCGTCCTAAATCATGAATGGCTTTTTTGATCATGTGACAATATTTTTGTTACTGATTTGTTAAATTTATGGAGACTAACTCCTTGCTTTAAGTTTGTAAATGTTCAAAATAATCTTCAGGGGTACTTGCAAAGCAAATAAGAGGAGATCTGCAAGAGGTTGCTGATTTTTCAAAGCTATTCTGGGGCTATTGCCTCTTGCCTTTAAAACTAATATCACAATTTAGATGAAAAATAAAGAATGTTCATCTTTATAAACTTAGCGTATGGAAAAATAAGCAATAAGAAAGTAGTAGTAGTCCTCCTAAAACATCAATGCTCGAATTGGGGAGGTTCACAGGATTCAAGATTAAGAAAATTGTTATTGAAGATCGTTTTAAAATTGGACATACCTATAAACTGTTACCGCAATTTTCACACGTTTGAAAAGAAAAGCCACCATGCAGTATGAATTCTGACACAGCTATGGCAGCCAAAAGATATGTCTTAGTTATTGTAATCTTTTGTCATCTAGTTCAGAGATTTGCACTTGGTAATCATGGTATCATGTATTGGTATGTAGTTGACGAGGACTCTTTGTATGTATTGATATGTGACATATAGCTTAACGTGAAGAAGAAGCCTGTTATGGAGACGAAATTTTATGTAAGCATGTTTATTTCATAATTCAGGCCTTGAAGGGCAGTTGTTTTATGGCGCTAGGTGACCACGAATGTGGGAGAAGCCCATTGCTTATAAATGACAACGTCACGTACGGTGGCTAACCCACTCAACTCAGATCAAATTTGGTTCTTTTTAAAGGCTAGTTCAGATAGGAAAACCGTAGATTGCTCATCGATGCAAAATCCACCTTACGTTGACCCCGGCCAGAGAATGAACCCGAACCCCCCGGCTGCCGGTTGCTAAGCTTCATCGTTTCAAATGCCACCCCCTTTTAACCACAGGATGGATACCCACGCCAGGGTATCCCCAGGCGTTGATATCCACGCCTCTATCCACTGATTCCATCAGTTCTGATAGCAATTCCCCGTCTCCCTGCACTGACTCAGCTTATTTATGAACCATGATTCAATCGATCTTTAGGCAAGTCACTTCCAAATTTTTATCATATCAAAATAGGCAACCAGTTAACGTTGAAGAATGAATGCCATATATCAGCTTGATTTTGCCTCGGAAACAACCCTAATTATTTAAATTAATTTACATAAATAATACCCATATACGCCTTTTTTATTAAGATAGTCGATACGACTGTCTGAAGAACTCTATTTTTCCCAAGTATATCACAAAATGTGATTCTACTGTCCCAGCTGTTATCCCTCATATTCACCTATTCAAGAGGGCAAAGCTTCATTTCCCTATAGAACAAATTCCTTTCAGCATCCCGTATTTGAAAACAAGACAACTGGTTACCCTTATGGAATTCGCTCTGTTACTCCAATTATCGCTTTTGTTAAGAAACAACCTCATCTTTTAATTTTATACTTTCTTAGAACAAACAGTTCCCATATAGTCCCATTTGGATTCAGAAAGTTTCAAGTTATGTAAGTTGTAAACGCATTTAAACCCTGAAACTTTCGAATTTACTTGACTTTTGCCCAGGATACTACAGGCACATCGTTCCGTGGCATTCGTCTGACTCTCATACAAGACAGAATTCATACTCACTTCCTTATCAAAATATGGAGGTCATATGCTCAAATTATTTTTGTATCTCAAGTGTGTAAATATACGACTTGAGATACAATATTATAGTTCTGTACGAGACTTTCGCCAAAAATTAGCAGAAATGTTCTTTATAATACGATGCAGTTCCAAGCTTAATTTAAAGCTGGGTTCTTTCATCCTTTTGTAACGCGAGACCCACTTTGTATTGCTGAAATTACTAGAGGACGACTTTTTACTATTATAATTGAAACATGAAGTTCTTCTCTAATGTATGACTTAGCCATACAAGGCAAGTTTCAACACTTTTCAACGGACACTACAAAGATTCCGTATGTGTCGTCTTATCTATTATTTTCCGGTCGACTTTGCAGCCCACCAGACGGCGCTCCGCGGCGGACCAGTTTGTCACTGCCCACCGGTCGAGAATCACTGGTCTAGTACTTTTAAATCATACTTCAAATCTTGTTCTCTTCTCTAATCCAGGGATCACACTGGTTCCTTTTTTAAATCACACAAAGGTATTAAACTTTCATAACGTAATCAATTTAGGAAATGCGCCATTCACCAATACAACATGTCACCATACACTTCCTCAAACATCAGTCCGGGAGATTCTGGGATTTTTTTTTTTAAAAGAAAAAACCAAATTACTCCCGAATAGGGAAAAGCTTATGCAACACATTGTATAGGCTTGCTAGCCTAATTAAGACAAGGTTTAGCAAGAACGAAACCACTCAAACCGGCGTGGTGAAACACCGATTAGGACGTGGCTTCTCTGTAGCTATGACAATACACCTACCGAATATACATTTAATTCCATTACTTTAGACCAAAGAATTTTGGAAGGGCGTTCCAAACCCCATTCGCCACTGACAATGTACACATATAACGCTTGGAATTGCAGGTAAAATAGAAAAAGCGACCCCTATAACCAATTTTTCTCCCGATCGAGGGAAAAGTCGTTTCTCCCGAACTGAACACATTTGCAACTAATTCAAACTTTGACACAACTGATTCCACCGATCACAGCCACAGTAGATGTAATTTTCAGTTTAATATCAGTAGCCACTCTTTCAAAAGGCTTTTTAGTCGTCATAGGCTGCAAAGGAATTCTAAACGATGGGTTAGGTTGTCTCTTTGGTTCACATGCAATGCATTTCCTACAATACTCCTGAATATCTTTAATCTTGTAAGGCCAACATCAACTTTTTTCAGCTCTGGCACATGTTCTCTTTACTTTTAAAGTGACCATACAATGGAGTCATGAGGCTGTTTCAGTACTTCAGGTACTGAGGCACAACAGATAACAACCTGTAGTCTGTCTTCTAATTTTTTTTTCAAAGAAGGTCATTATGAGTTTCAAGGTCATCAAATGCATGCCACATTTTCCTTAAATATGGGCTACTATACTTAACCTTAGCAAATGGCGGTTTTTCACAATGTTCGCACAATTCAATACAGTAAATATATCTAAGTCTTGCCTTTGATGCCACCTTATGTAGTAATATCACTAAAAATATCATCATGCATATTCAAATTTGTCATTATATCACTACAAATATCATCACGCACATGACGGGGAGGGGGCACCCCCTCCCTTTAGACCCCTCCCCTAGGACGGCGATCACAAGAGCCCCCGGACAGAAAACAGACCAGTGGAGAACCCTGCTAATGAACCATACGATAGTCCATAATTCATGATCAAAAGTAGACCATCTGTGCTAATATAATATTAAAGTGCTAATAATATACGCCAGATCACTCTTTACTTTCCATCCTGTATTTGTGCCAGGACTGAACCTATAGTAGATTGAGAAGCATCAGTATAGAGTTTGAACTGTAGGTCAAAATTGGGAAATGCCATTACAGGTGGGTTAACTAATACCTGCTTAAAATGCTGGAAAGAATCCAAACAGAGTTCACTCCAATTAAAAGGAGGATCTTTCTTTGTTAGTTTATGAAAAGAAGATGCCCTTTTTGCAAAATCTTTCACAAACCAACGGTAGTAAGAACTAAGACCCAGAAATGATCTGACCTCAGTGACGTTTCTAGGGGTTGGTCACTGAAGATTTTCTCCAAATTATTAGGATCAGGTTTGATACCATCCCTGGATACCACATGACCAAGGAATGTGACCTGACTCCGAAAGAAATGGCACTTACTTGGCTTAAGCTTGAGGTTTACCTTACGTAGTCTTGTAAACACATTTCGTAAATTCAGTGTTGATTTTGTCATAGAAATCTTTGACAAATACTATGACATCATTTATGTAAACTAAGGCTTTGGACCAATGTAACCCATGTAGCACAATTTCCATCGGCCTTTGAAACGTCGAAGAAGAGTTTGTAAGGACCATCGGCATAACTTTGAATTGATGCACGCTACCACCAGTAGTGAAAGCAGTTTTCTCTTTGTCTTCAGGACTTATACTTGCCAGAATCCACTAGAAAATCTCCATGGTACTAAACATTGTATTACCTGATATGGCATCTATAGTGTCATCTGTTCTGGGCAAGGGAAGAGAATCCTTTATTGTTACACCATTCAACTTACGGTAATCTACGCAAAACCTAAAAGTACCATCTTTCTTTTTGACCATTACAATTGGTGAGTACCAGGGGCTGATTATCTCCTCACTGAGACCATCGCCTAGTAGGCTGTCACACTGCTTTTCAATTTCTTCCCTGACTTCGGACTAGACCTGTATGCTCGTTGTTTAATAGGAGGATATCTCCAGTCTTAACAGCATACGATACCACATCTGTTCTACCGAAATCAGTGTTATTCTTGCTAAAGATGTCATTAAACTCCTCTAGCAAGGCTTTTGCTTGATGAACTTCGTCTGCCGTCTGATCAGTTTCGGATAGATCAAACTGTAAGGGACGGTCATCTCCTTTTGTAGGGTAGGGAGGCTCTATATCAAGTGCACTATCATCAACCAATAAGTCCTATGGGTTACCTGTGATTACATAACCATGACCTAACCTGGTCCCTTTTGGCAAATGATTATTAGAATCAGGCACATTCATAACCAATACACATGCTTTTCCATTTCTTACTGTTGTAATGACCCTGGTAGGTGTAACTCCAATGCACTCCTTAAGATCTAGAGGCTCAAATATAACATTGATATTCTCCGATAAACACTGGTCAACTGGTACTAGGATAATACATTCTAAATTCGGACAGATGTCCACCGATTCATTAACAAACATATTACAAATACCAGAAATAGCCTTGGTTTGGAAAACGAAAGGAATTTCCTCGCTGTTGTGGAAAACAACTTGTTCGCTTCCAACAATCACACTGACATTGAATGCAGCCATAAAATTGCATCCAGTTATTGACTTTTGGCGCATACCCTTAACAACAATAAAGTTACCCAACTATGAACTCCCGCCTACAGATAGGTTGAGTTTAACAAAACCAGTTACAGGCAAAATATCACCCGTGGGGGAATACACAGTCAAACGAGTTTCTACAATAGGTAGCATTTTCAGAGCTGAATGACTCTGACAAAAATCATCATCAGTTACAGACACTGTCGCATCTGTGTCCACCAATGCATTAACAGCGACCGGATTTACATTTACCTTAATATAGGGTAACGTTTTATCACCTGTAAAAATTAAATTAGTACTCGCCACATTTTCATTTGAAGGGACAACTTCCATTCTAGCTGATGAATGCCCCACATCACCAGCTACGTCTCGTTTAAATTAGCCTCAACGTTAGCAGGCTGGGGGTTTTCTCCTCAAAGGTAACCCTTCTGGGGTTGCTACTGCGTCTACCTGGGGTACAGTCTCTGAGCCCTTTGGGGGTGGGGACTGGGAGATTAATATCTACAGTTTCTCCACGGGGATCTCTAAGGAGACTCACTACCACGCATTGGACTAGGCCCAGAAGAATCTGAGTTCCAGTAACTGGACCTACTTTTGTCATCTCTGGGAGCAGACGGGCTTCGCCCTCGATTATATTCATGATATCGGAATGGGCTTCAACGGAATCGGAATGGACAAAAAATTTCGATTGTCATAAATTGGCTCTAGTATGATAGTGATGGTTAAGCATGAAGTAAATTTAGTGAATAGTTTAATAATCAATCAAAATGGGATGATCAATTACAAAAATGATATCACCAAACAATGTACAAAGTATGGAAGAGAGTTGTCATCTCTCGCGGTTTCACCGTTCGTCTCACGGTTTCTGTGATCGCCTCATGCCAGATCAACAGGTAAAAATCACTTTGAGGCAACGCCAGATAAGTTTCAATAATTTAGACCAAGGTCCACGCCGGGAAAAAATGTGGAATTCGGGAAGCACCTCCCGGGAAATTTGCCGTGAATGCCGTCACTCGCGGGAAATTTCCATTGACCAAAAAGTAAATTATCATTAAAAAATGCCCAAGTTATAGCGCCAGAAGCCATACCAGCAACAAGGTCTGGTCTAAGAACAACGACTTTGTTTCAATACATGTATAAAAAAGAAAAATGTCAAAGAAAAGTGTCGGATATTATCACCCTTACACGATAATGTGTTTCATAACTGGTGGCACTAATACAGCACTCAATATTAAAATGCATGCTGTGCGCTGAGAACAGGCATTGGACTTGTAATTAAACACGTGTCAAACGTTTGGCTTCCGCATTCGTTTGTAGTGCTTGAAACCATTTATTTCTGACTTCGTCACAAAAATGATACTGTAATTTGTAGTGCATGCATGTAAATAATGAAAAAGACAGCACCATTTTATATCTAAGTCCCCTCCTGAAAGCATTTTTTTTCAAACGGGGAGAGGGACGCCCTCCCCGTGTCCCCCTTCCCGTATATCCCCACCCGTCAGGACGGTGATCACTAACCATTCTTGCGGGAAATCTGAGTTGCATTCCAGGGAAATCTGCATTTATTCTGGCCCTGCCAAGGTCACTGCTTTCCATCGTTGGTCAAGTTATTATTGAATCGCAGATGTCTCATTTTCAGAAAGGTGACTATTTTTTCTTTTCGAACAGTCGGCTTTGTAGATCGAATCTTAACTTTATTAAGAGGGTATACAAAAAAATTTAAAATCTTCCTAGTGTAAAAAAATCTTTCATAATAATATATGACTGAGACAATAAAAATCTCTAGGTTTGAGATGTGATTTCCAAGTTTTCTTGCGAGAACCTCAATGTTTGCCATTTTTGAGGTTGGCACGTCGGCCCAAGGCATGGTAGTTGTAGTTGACGTCTATGGTGTATCAGGGTAGGCTGTTTGTTAGTCGGCGGTGACGTATGCTATAATAAATACTCGTTAAGCTAACCTATACCATACTCTTACAAGACTAACGTTAAGCCAGGTCAGTTCTGCGCCGTCTGGTCTGTGGCTTGCGTTCGTAGACTTAGCTACCTAAGTAACGAGGGGCCATGGAGACACAAGAATAAAGAATTTAACTGAATATCCTACACTAAACTAATCTAACCAAGGCTATGCTAACACTAACTATTAGTTTACTTATCTAGAGTAGACCGGACTGCGGTGCTACCGTCGGCTACCGGCGAACAGAAATACGTCCTCTAACTTAAACAGTGATTCAAAACACTCTATCTGGGGCTGTCATGGGAAGTGACCACATATCTTACCTGGGCTGGTTCGTTGGACGTAAGAATTTTCCGTAACCGGATTGGTTTTCGTTTGTGTAAGGCCAGTTAGTTAATTCAGTGGGACTCTGTGGAACGTCGAAAGTTTATTTTGTATTCTGCTCAGGCTGGGCAATGGCAGTTTGGAACAATGTTAGACAAAATATTGGTTGAGCTTGTTGTAGTCCCGAAGTTTTAGTCTGAAATTCTGTAGTTCGGGGTCGTACTCAAGTGGTGACGGGCGGTCACAGGGTCTATTCGCAGACGAAGAGATTGAATGTCAATTGAACCATGAAATTGTTGATTCTAAGCTGCGTGAATACTGGCCAGTGAAAATTGCAGTTCGTTTGATTATCTCAAAATTGCGGCAGTGAGCATTTCTTCGTCGCACAAAATATATCCTGCTTATCGTAAACGTGTACTGCGGTAATCTGTAGGAGTTCGGATTATTTGCAAATTTGCAAGTTTCTCTAAAATGTGAAATGATGGGATAGCGTCCTCGATCGGGAAATATAAGGGGCGGATCACACTACAGCGATTTTTAATCCGAAATCCGATCCTGAGTTTTTTAAATCAGATCAATCATTTTTTATTCCGACTTTGATCTCAGGATGGTCACTCTATATCGATAACTGATCCTGGTTTGTCTCGCAATAAACTGTTCAGATATAACTTATACCCGCTCAACAGAGCGGTATTTGTTCGAAAAGTAATCCGATTTTTGCACAAGTGTCCGATAAACACTGTCTACCGATGTGACATAACGAAATAATTAGTTTTCATTTCATTTTCGTATTCCTCTGATCAAATCATATATTTACACAGGTTGGTAAATTTTTGGCTCTTTACGACCAGGGATGGAGAAGATTTTAACTAAAACTCACAAAAATCGGACCGTAATCCCATCTGAAAACGCTCTTGTGTGACGTGCGCTTAAGTGTTCTCTCAGAAAAAAGTATTGAAAGGTTTGTGATTCCGGGTGAAAGTTGTTGCAGTACTTCTCTAAATTTGAAAAGTCTTCCGGCATAAGCGTTACACAAATTCCATCATTAATCGAAAGTTCCATTTAAAATTTTGTCGGTTAGTTCGATGAAGTGTTGCAGTCCGTAGTATTTGCTGCCACCAAGTTATGTAAGGCCGATTTTCAGTCAATGGGTAAGCGTAGGGATCTCACACAAAAGTTTACTGAGTCCGAGTGGAAAATATCAACAGGAGAATCCGGAAAGTGGAGAGAAACGTTCCTTTAAGGCTCACAATGTTTTACTGTCCGCTTGGTTCACAAATGTCAACATGATACAGGAGAATTAACAAGTCGGGAAATAAATTAACAAGAGAGTCCTGAATACAGATTTGGATGAGTTGATGTCTCAAAATCAAATTGACTGAACAGAAATCCAGAAGGCCCGCTACAAAGCTGCGCATATGCTGATTGGTCTAAATAATAATGTCATCTGCATAATTTGTAATAATTCTCTGTGAGTGGCTAGATTATTCATGAGTTCAAGCAGTTACCAGCAGGCTTTCCAAGCGACAGCTCTCTGACACGTGACTAAGTTGGCAAGCAGCCAAACCCAAACAGTGAAATGAGACGATCCTGACCTTGAGCATGACCGTCAGCTTAGAGTGCAAATAGCATACAGCGCAATGTAATTCGTAAGTGTAATAACAGATCACACGGAGAAAAACATTTAAGTCTAAAATTGTCAAGAACGACTAATACGTTTCACATACATTTAATGGCTCTATCGTTTGGAAAAAAATTTCGAAATATGTTTCATTTTCATAATTCAGGGCAAATACTGGCAAATTGATATCACTTTATATCACGAAAATCACAAAAATCTTTGTTTTGGGAAGTTGAAAGGTAAAAGAAGGAAACTGAATACCCGAAAGCAGATGAAACACAAGTATAATGCGAAGCAAACCACATCCTAATTACACTGACTTAGTTTGCATAGGCGTAGTAACTTTTTTTTATTTTTTGTGTTTCTTACAGCGTTTATCCAATACTTTCATTCTTTTCTTTTCTTTCCTTCCTTTCTATTGTTTTCTTCATTAATACATTTTGACTTTCATATTTCAAGGATCCTCAGGCTCCCTCTTGCTACGTCAATGTCCGACAAGACTTCGAGGCCTCAGCAGGGCCTTCCAGTTGCTGCCTCTCATCGGGGAGATTGGCACCTCTTCGGGAAAATCCTGGCACGAGCCTAGGTTTGCCAGACACAAGTCCCAGTTGTCAAGAAAAACTCGCCTGAACGTACTAATGAGCAAAGTCATCCCTATTACTTGTTTTAAACAAATTCATCCCAACTATGACCACTTTCAACAAATTGCCCTCTGACAGGATCCTCCAAGCTTAATTAACATGATCCGGGCGGACTGGGAGTTTTACGCGGCCGCGGCAAATTACAGTGAGCGGCCTTTTGACACTGTCTAAGCGAAGTGCCACCAGTCAGTTGGCGGGTGGTGTCCCAGAAAATTTTGGACAAAAATACTTGCCAGATCGCAGAAAATGGCACTTCCCAGTCCCATTTTCAACATATAAGATTTCATTCAAGAGAATTTTAAAGGGGGCAAAACTTGCTCTGTTATTTAGGATTTTAAAGTCATAGGTCAACTAGGGGTTATTTACAAAAAGGTCATTTTGGGATCAAGCGGTCAAAAAGTTTCTTCAAACACAATTGATGATCAGGTGGTCAGTATCATCATTGAAAAATGGCACACATGGGGTATTTATCAATTTGCGGGAAAATGTCGTGAACGTAGTGCTTACTTTAGCTGGAATTGGCCATTTCTGGAGTCAGTTCACTTGTCTTGATCGATACACTTTAGGATATTGAATGAAATAAGTGTACATATTGATCTACCTAGTCACTGACAAGATCACTTACCCCCTGTCTTCGTTACATGTAAGATAGCCAGCAATACACAATTTCATGAAACATGGCTGGCCTGCTTGACCTTGTTACATAATGTACATGTAACCGATGCGTCTTACCGAAAACACGTTACAAAGTTTCTATTAACGTCTTAAAATCCTGGCACGAGCCTAGGTTTGCCAGAAACAAGTCCCAGTTGTCAAGAAAAACTCGCCTGAACGTACTAATGAGCAAAGTCATCCCTATTACTTGTTTTAAACAAATTCATCCCAACTATGACCACTTTCAACAAATTGCCCTCTGACAGGATCCTCCAAGCTTAATTAACATGATCCGGGCGGACTGGGAGTTTTACGCGGCCGCGGCAAATTACAGTGAGCGGCCTTTTGACACTGTCTAAGCGAAGTGCCACCAGTCAGTTGGCGGGTGGTGTCCCAGAAAATTTTGGACAAAAATACTTGCCAGATCGCAGAAAATGGCACTTCCCAGTCCCATTTTCAACATATAAGATTTCATTCAAGAGAATTTTAAAGGGGGCAAAACTTGCTCTGTTATTTAGGATTTTAAAGTCATAGGTCAACTAGGGGTTATTTACAAAAAGGTCATTTTGGGATCAAGCGGTCAAAAAGTTTCTTCAAACACAATTGATGATCAGGTGGTCAGTATCATCATTGAAAAATGGCACACATGGGGTATTTATCAATTTGCGGGAAAATGTCGTGAACGTAGTGCTTACTTTAGCTGGAATTGGCCATTTCTGGAGTCAGTTCACTTGTCTTGATCGATACACTTTAGGATATTGAATGAAATAAGTGTACATATTGATCTACCTAGTCACTGACAAGATCACTTACCCCCTGTCTTCGTTACATGTAAGATAGCCAGCAATACACAATTTCATGAAACATGGCTGGCCTGCTTGACCTTGTTACATAATGTACATGTAACCGATGCGTCTTACCGAAAACACGTTACAAAGTTTCTATTAACGTCTTAAAATCCTGGCACGAGCCTAGGTTTGCCAGAAACAAGTCCCAGTTGTCAAGAAAAACTCGCCTGAACGTACTAATGAGCAAAGTCATCCCTATTACTTGTTTTAAACAAATTCATCCCAACTATGACCACTTTCAACAAATTGCCCTCTGACAGGATCCTCCAAGCTTAATTAACATGATCCGGGCGGACTGGGAGTTTTACGCGGCCGCGGCAAATTACAGTGAGCGGCCTTTTGACACTGTCTAAGCGAAGTGCCACCAGTCAGTTGGCGGGTGGTGTCCCAGAAAATTTTGGACAAAAATACTTGCCAGATCGCAGAAAATGGCACTTCCCAGTCCCATTTTCAACATATAAGATTTCAGTCAAGAGTCAGTTCACTTGTCTTGATCGATACACTTTAGGATATTGAATGAAATAAGTGTACATATTGATCTACCTAGTCACTGACAAGATCACTTACCCCCTGTCTTCGTTACATGTAAGATAGCCAGCAATACACAATTTCATGAAACATGGCTGGCCTGCTTGACCTTGTTACATAATGTACATGTAACCGATGCGTCTTACCGAAAACACGTTACAAAGTTTCTATTAACGTCTTAACGGTAGTACGCGGGGGCACCTCCCTTGGGAAAATTCTGAAATTTTGATTTTTTTTTTTTAGAAATATTCAAAACGGTCATGACCCCGGACTAGGAAGGGGCATGATGTTGCTAAAGTACTACTGACTTGTTTGTCCCCATGCCGTCTCAATGAGCAGGGATCAATGAGAATGAGCCTAGGCAGCGGCCCTTTGATATGTAGAACTTCATTGGAACTTGTATGCGGACGCCCCAAGTGACTGGTGTTGCGATTATCCACCATTTCTAGCACCGACCCTGACTCTCAAACCGGAAAATGTTTTTTTTTTTTTCAATCTCGTGGTTTCTATGATCATTTCCGAACAGGGGGCCACCGATGAGGCAGGGGATTATTATAGGGCACAACCGAAATTCGAACCATAGGGACTAGTGTTACAGGTAAAGGGCAAAAACCAGAAAATCCATGATATTTACTACAAATCGGAATCATATCGGAAATCCTTCCAATATGTTCTTCCTTTTCACAAAACTAGTTAGATTATGCCATAAAAAAAATTACAAAATAACACTACCTAGCTTGAAAATAAGATGAATTTCTGCCGCGTCCGAGCGGTCGGAAGTGTTCGCTAGACAAAGATGATTGCGCAATAAAATCAACTTGTTAGCCTCGCGTCAGTCATTTCTTTCTCGTGAATATATTATGTGTACATACATAGTACGTTCACGAAATAAGAAACGACTGGTACAAGGCTAACAAGGTGATTTCATTGCGCAATCTTGTTTTTCTCACGAACACTTCCGAGCGCTCAGACGTTGCAGAAAATCATCTTATTTTCAAGCTAGGTAGTGTTATTTTGTGATGTTTTTGTATAACTTGCTAGTTTTGTGAAAAGGCAGAATACGTTATAAGGATTTCTGATTTGATTCCGATTTGAAGTAAATATCTTGAATTTTGGAGTTTTCGTCCTATACCTGTAACACTAATTGGCCCTATGGTTCGAATTTCGGTTGTGCCCTATAGAGCTATGGGACCTGCAGAGCGCTATATCTGTCCCGCTCACACTGCATTGCAATCCTGTGATCCCCCCTCTCTCCATCTTTTACAATCTCTTTCTTTTCACTGTCCTTTCTTTATTTTTCTCTCTCATTCCTTCTCTCCCTCCCTCTCGTTTTTCCTCTTTGATTTTTCTCAGCACGGCCCAAGACGGTCATGAAACGAGCGGCCCATGTGGCGATTGCCACATTGCCACAACGGCCAGTGCGCTTATGAACATGATGTTCCTGAATAAAAGTCTATCAGGAAGTATTATTTCCCCTTTGAAATCGGAAGTGAGACAAAGAACATCAAAGAACATCATAACTAATTCACTATGCATTGTAACTATGTGATCTGTTCTTATTCTGTATACGTCATAGGCCTATATAGTATGAAACAAACCCATCGAATCATCGTAAACTGGTATATTCCGTTTGCAATTCAAATAATGCTTGTCATTCTAGTGAACTTAGCCCAGGGAGTTGCTGTTTCTAGCAACTCCCTACTTAGCCACTTTAAAAACATAACGTCACTGAAATGACGGTATATGCCTCGGCTTGAAACTTACACAGCTACATATTGTAAGCTACCATATATTACAATCTACTAAGACATATCACAACACACACAGTACATGCAAACGTTTACGATAACTGGGTGCGCGTTATATACAGATATCAACGTGTGACCAAGTATACAATCCATGGCAACCGCCATGTCAATCCATGGAAGTAACTATCGATAGATGTATACTTCCATGGTTCTTGCAACTCCATGAATCTTAGTTGTATGTAAAATAACCGGAACCTATCTTCTCTGGCAGTGTAGTGCATTAGTCACAAAGTGATTCAACCTACCTTCTGTCGAAAGGTGACGATAAAGCAATGAAGGGGTCGGTGGCTCGATGCTGAGATCACCAAATCAATCACGGAGTCCGCGCAACCGGCGTGTTCCATAAAAGCAATTTTAACAAGTTTCCAGGCAGAATCTTCCATTGTTTTCAAGGGATTTTGAAAACAGACGCTCAAACCGTCAAATCAGAATTGCCTGTGTGGGATGTTCATAATATAATGCTAAATGTGTGGCCGTCATTGTGCTACTTTTCATAGCCGTGAGAATGGTGACGGGGCCGTAGCGAGCGAGCGGGGTGGGGATAGGGATAGGGTGGGATAGGGGTAGGGTGGATAGGGGTAGGGGTGGATACTAGTAGGGGTAGGGTGGATAGGGATAGGGGTAGGAGTGGATAGGGGTGGGGTGGATAGGGGTCGGGGTGGATAGGGGTCGGGTGGATAGGGGGTAGGGGTGGGGATAGGGGTAGGGGTGGGGGTGGGGATAGGGGTAGGGGTTGGGGTGGGGATAGGGTAGGGTGGGGATAGGGTAGGGGTGGGGATAGGGGTGGGGTAGGGTAGGGTGGGTGGTGTCACACACCCCGATTATTTGGTCGCCGTCGGCAAATTTTCGGTCTGTTGGCAAAAGGGGGAGAAGGAAAGGAAAAGAAGAGGAAAGGAGGAAAAGAAGAGAGAAGAAGGGAAAGGAAAGGGAAAGGAAGGGAGTGAAAGGGAAAACGGAGAATGAACAGCAAAAAGAGAAAGACAGAACGGGGACGCGTGGCCAGTCTGTTTATCGGCTATTTCGGCAACTCGGGGAAAGAAAGGGAATTAAAGGCTTCCGTATAGGTGCACTATTTCGGGTCATATGACATTCTTGAAAACCACTTTCTGCACATTATTCCTCACTTTTATCATCACCATGGGGAGGAGCACCCGATTACCCATGGAGAGTGTATCCTTAGCCCGTTTTCTAAACCCTAACCTTGACTTCAAACACATTTTGCAAACTCCTGAGGATCCGGTTTACCCACAAACATCCTGGGGAAAACAATAATGCGTGCCGTGCTTGTCTTCCCTCACTGCAATCTCAGGCTTTTAACTTTTGAACACCGAAATGAAAGATACAGAACTCATCCTGGCGTTCAAAGCATGTTTTGAACGCTTGTGTTAAGATTCTGAACACTTTGAATGCCGGACGCCTATTGAACATTTACCGTATTTGAAAGCATAGTGTTCCAGTTCTGAACGACAGTTCAGCTCCTGTAGTGGCATGACGGGAGGAATAGGCCTAGCCTAACACATTAAAATTATCCAGAATCTTTGCATTGGATAATGTGTTATGAACCAAAATATACCTACCCTGCATGAGACTAATTTTTGACCCAGATATTATGCTAAAACCTCAGAGCTTCCTGGGGCGAAGCCCCCTGGACCCCCACCAGGGGCCCTAAGGCGGGTCCAGTGTTTTAGCCAGTCCCTATTTGTGCGACAAAGTCGCATTAACGGCGACAAATGTTGCACAAAAAACTCTGACAAGCAAATTCTACCCAGATGTAAATTTTGAGGTTCCTCATTAGGGCATAAATCCACTCTAATTTTGCACCATTTACGATCTAGGCACCTTTCAAATTCCAAAAATTTTCAAACGTGAGGGGGTACACCGTCTCCCCTTAGACCCCTCCCCAGGTCACAGATCAGTAAATGGCGCATTTAGAAAACGTCCTAGTTAAAACACTGGTGGACCTCTGGATCCCAACCGCTTAAAACTAAGCGGCCTGACGAGAGAAATAGCCTAATACATTAAAATTATTGGGAATCTTTACATTTGATGGTGCATTATGAACCAAGATGTATCCATCCTAAGACTTAATTTTTCACCCAGAGATATGCTTAAACCTCAGAGCTTCCGGGGGCTTCGCCCCCAGGACTCCAGAGGGACTTTGCCCCTAGACACCACCCAGGGGCGTAAATACGGGATGTGTGACCCCCCCCCCGGGAAAATCAAAAGTCGGTATCTGAGTTCCAAAAAGACGGTCTCAAAACCAGTTCAGTGTGCCGTTGTAACGGTAGACTAGACATGAACAACATTTGAAGTGAGAAGTTTTCCCGAAAGGCAAAAAAAAGCTTCAAAAATTCGGATCGTACTACTATGTCAACGTGAATGTACACCCCTGACCCCACCAGGGGGCCAAGGCGGGCCCCTGGACCCCAACCTCTAAAGCTCGTTATCGCGCTACGCATTACCAGATCTGTCGACAAAACATAATCTCTACACCCCCTCCCAAAGATAATACGTTCGCTACGCCCCTGAATGGTGAAACTAGGTTCTGATTTATTTCTGTAATCCTCACGGTACGGTATAACAACCGTTTCGAAGCCTACAGGGAGAGCCAAACGAACTACCCTGAAATGGGTTACGACTCCTGCAGAACAACAATGATAGGACCAGGGGCGGCGCCAGGGTATTTCGATAGGGGGGACAAAGCATGAGATGAGTGATCGCCGTCCTGGGGGAGGGGTCTAAGGGGAGGGGTGGAGGGGAGGGGGACACCCCCTCCACATTGGTAAATTTTTTGTCAAGTTAAAATTGCTTAGATGCAAAATGATGATGTCTTTGGTACATATTTTGAACTGATCATATATGGCTGGAAAGTTTGTAATTTAGTAATCTTAATTTTTGTTTTTGGAAAGATACTTTTTCTGGGGAGGGGTGTCCCCTCCCCTTTGAGAATTTTTTTATTAAGTTAAGATTGCTTAGATGCAAAATGGTGATATCTTTGGTATATTTTTTCATATATGGAAGAAAATGTGTCATAATTTATTGAAATTTAATTTTGGCTTGGGGGAAGATGCTTTTCTGGGGAGGGGTGTCCCCTCCCCTTTGAGAAATTTTTATCAATTTTAGATTGCTTAGATGCAAAATGGTGATTTCTTTGGTATTTTTTGAGCTGATCATATATGGCTGAAAAGTGTTAATAATTTATTGAATTTTAAGTTTTGGTCTAGTGAAAGAGGACAGTAGCCTTTGTTGTCTAAGAGAACGGTATGTAGTCAAAAAACCTTGATTTCACTCAAAAATACGTGTGTAGAGTCGACAGAAGCACGAACTTTTAGGAATATTTTCATTGATTAATATGGGCATTATAAACAGATAAAAGGGTAACTAAAGGCTGGCAGACACTGGTATTGGGCCTCCTGGAAGCTCTGGACTAATTATATGGATCAAATAGATACCTACACCACCCCCTTTTCTTTTCTTCTTTCTCCTTCGGTTCCCATTCTTCTCTTTCATTTTTACCTTTTCTTCCTTTTTCCTGTTCTTTTCCTTCTCTCTCCCGTTGTTCTTGCAAACTTGATGATAGGAGACGGTCTCCCCCTGAACACTGTGGCGCCGCCCCTAATTTTCTTTGCTCTTTTTCTGATTGACTCAAGATTTCTTCATAAAGTAAAGGTTGTGTTGTGTACGGGCCATGCACGTACTATTTAAAATTCGTTTTCTATGGATTACTCAGTCGAGACAAAACCAAAATAAAGCACAAGAAGGCATAGGCGTAGGTAGCTTTTTGAGACGGGGGGGGGATGAACCTTGTTTTGGATCGCCGTCCTGGAGAAAGTTTTTGGGTATTTGAGTGTCCTCAGATGCAATTTGGTGCAACATTTTGGGCAAACTTTAAGGAAAATTACTGCAATTTTTTTACATTTTTTACTGAAGAGACAAATAAGGGGTTTTCGTCCTTGGATTTTTGGGGCAGAAGCATACTTCAGCCCCCCAGATTTTTTGACTGGGGGCTTTAGCCCCCAGCCCCCACTTCCTACGCTTATGCAATAAGGGAGACATGTACTATTACTTCAAAGTTTAATTCATTTTGTTAAATGTTTTTTATTATTTTATTGTCAAAATGTTCGTTAAGTGGTTGACTCATGATAGCCCCAAATATGTTCACGTTCTAAACTTTAAATGGTCACATGCTGGGAATGGAGAGACAGTAAAAGTTTGAGATTGCCAAACATTACATAATCCGGACGGGGGAATACCATAGGCGGAGGGTTTACTTGGTCGAAGGTTCACTAAAGACCTAAGATTCCCCGGACGAAACTATATGCCTAGTTACGGGAAGGGTTGGTTTACGGGAAGGGTTTATGTGTCTTAAAACGTTTTTTAGACGATTTTATTTTTCGGGTTGAAAAACCATAGGGGGAGTAAATGCCTGCCCCCCCCCCCTTGGCGCCGCCCCTGGATAGGACACAACAGTGACGTAGTTACTTATTTTGAGGGGGACTTGCTTGGTTTCACACTGACAAATTGAGCCCAGGCGCGTAGCCAGAATTTGCCAGGGGGCGAAGTCTGAAGGCAAACTATCTAAGAGTAGTGCCATCATAGGTTGGCGCGAATATAAGCAAATAATGCGGCTTTTGCCAAAAGGTACTCGGTCCATAAGTGGACGAGGATGGCGGTAGGGGCCATATACCCTCCCAATTCAGGCAAAAAAGTGGATCCATTCGGGCAAATGAGACAGCCAAGAAAATAAATTATTCCCTTTTGCAACCGACACAGCGATATTAACATTCGGGCAACTTGGTCCAAATTCTAAATTCGGGCAAAAATTATCACTAACCCCCAAAAATATTGAGTCCCGTAGGCCTATGACTCTGTCCTCCCTAACCAAATTATTGGAGGGGAATGTCTCACATACACCAATTTTGGCAAATATCACTTCAGTTGACCAAATCTAGAAAAATTCTTAGCAAAGGTATTACGTTCCCAATCAAATTATAAAGGAAATGTATACATGACATGTGTGTCTACGACTGTTTGTTGGTCACCGAAAAAGCACCCTGAATGGAGTGCGCGCGAAAAGCGCAGAAAAAAATCATTTTCAGGACTTTAAACTTAAAAAATCGTTTTTCATGATGTTACAAGACGACCCGTCAGGAACACCAGACTGAATCCATCGACGAGCGAATGGAAAGCTCCAGAGAATTCAACTTCAATGCAGCCTTTCTAGAATTTTCTCGAAAGAACTGTTTACGCGGCCTGATGACACTTCTAAGAAATATTGACATTGTTTACTACCGTGCATACAAGGAACGTTTTCGTGATTTCTCGACTGTGTGCTCTGGAGGTTTCTATTAAGGAACGTTCTCGTAATTGCTGGACTGTGTACACTAGAAGTTTCTGTTAAATTCTGGAGAGTTCTCGAATAAAAGCCTAGTATATAAAAGGCAGTTCAACAACTGTTATGAGGGAGAGATATCATAACACTTCATCGAGTCCAAACGCTGTTGAGAAGTTATTCCCAGCCACTGACACTGTACACTTGTGATAAATTGCCTTACGCCGTTTCTACACTGTGTATTGAGATTGTTATCATCCATCATCGCCTAGCCTTGTCGTTATTCTCTCGTGGAACCAGTTCATACGCTACAGCAAGCTGCAGGTCTACTACTGTACCATCGTCAACGTGCATGCACTACCAGCCCTTGGACCAGACCAGGCAAATATTAAGTAAAGGATTGTGAGTAAGTCTAATTAATTATTGTAAATTTAAGTAAGATAAGGAGATTGTAAATAATCATTAAGTTGTTGAATTTTAATCTCGTTCTTCTGTGATATTTCGCTGTTATTGGTTTGACTTGCGACCACAAGCCGTAACAATGACTTGAGAGTTATCAGAAAGTCTAATATTTATGCAAATATCAACAATAACTATGATTTTTGCCAAAATATCATAGATATTCGGTCCCCATCAACCAAATTACTGGAGGGGGCTATGTCTCACATTCACAATATTAGTTGACCAAATATTGGGAAGGACGAAAGGCGGTCCATCCCTCCAACCAAATTATTGGTGGGACATGGTCCCCCGGGATCGGCATGCGCGATACTCGTACTTACGAATAAACCTTCTTTATGCATGATGCACACACCGCAACTAAAGGCTACACGTTAAAGATCGTTACAAATGTTTCTCACGCTGTTCCTCAGCAGGCTGATATAACACAACCGTTGATTACGTTTGATTACATACTAAAATCAATGAGCTTGTGAAGTGCCTGTCAAGCTTGTTTTCTCCTAAATTGTGATTTTCTTGAATAAGTTTTTCAAGTTTAACTTTTCTTTTTGATATGAAGTCTTTGCTCTTAAAGAATGAAGTCTTGAAAAATGTTTAGATGCAAAATTCCAGGTCTAGAAAGTGCATATCCCTCAATCGGGGAAGCATTTTGACACAAAAGAACTAGGCTATGGCACCAATCGATGGTACCCCCACCCCCCGCCCAGTAGCACACTTGGAGGGGAAAGGTCGGTGCCGAGTAACAGACGTCGACTGTAGCATGGCCCCGTGTCATACCACAGTCGAAAAACACTAAATAATGATACTTTTTAAAACGTTTAAACGATTCAAAGCTTTGTCAAAGTAAGCATTATTTTGTATCAAAACAACCTTACAAAGGCAATAATTTCTCAAAGGGGACCTAGGGACCTATATACCTTTATACGTTCAGCAAAAAAAAAAGAGATAAAGAAGGCACCAAAAATGACAATTTCTAAAAATGTAGCCAGTTCAAAGCTTTCCCAATGATAGCACCATTTTGCATCTATACCCGTCTTTCATACACAGATTCTCAAAGAGTATTATGTGTGTTACCCTGCACATTAGACACCTCCCCCCCCCCCCCCCAAAAAAAATAGAGAATAAAGATACTAAATAAAATCAGTTCAAAGCTTTATCAAAAATTGCAACAATTTGCTCCTAAGCGACCTTACATATATGTAACGTTTTCCGTTTTTTTAGGACCACTCCTCTTAGACACCTTCCCCCAGGACGGCAGTGGATATCAAAGAAAGGATCCGCCTGTGTACCAACTATCCTATGTCACTGGATGCTATCATGAACTGCCCCCTAGATATTTTGCCTCTAGGCTACGGCTCTACCCCCATGATAGCACCAGACAAGGTGTTGAGGGAGGTAGATACTTTTCAGCTGGCGAGATCATTTTCTATCTCAAAAAATTCCTGGGGTGAAATCCGAGGGACGAGTACCTCACCCCTGACTATGGGCAAGCACCTCATTGGCTGTAGGACCACTGCCATTCGTCCTACTTCGACAGCCTATTAGTGCTATTATGCATAGTACCATATACTAATGTGAACCACTGTTGCATGTAGCACTGTTGCAAAAGCGCGCCTAGGGCAAAGCCTCTATCCAAACAACTGACACCCAATTTTAGATTTATCCATGCACGATCGCACATCGTAGTAACACTTTCGAGGCTCACACGTTGTTCACTCTAAGGTCCAAGGCAGGAGTTGTGAAAATACTTGCCTCACAGGGTGGCTAAGCTATGCAAAGGGAAGGAGTAAAACCCTCGAAGCCCCCCGCCCCCCCCCCAAAAAGGCGACGAGTGACCCAGAAGGGTGGCAAATGCAACATTTTCGGTCCGCGAAGCGCGCCGAAAATCTGGGTTTTTACTTAAGAACATTCAGACTTTGGGGAATTGTATTAGAAAATGTAAAAAGTTTGGATTTTCATTGAAGAAATTTTCCAGATTTGTGGGTTTCATTGAAGAAAATAAAATGTTAGGTTGTTTTTGTTGAAGAAACTGCCTTCCTTGAGAGCAAAATCAAATACTAAAACGTTGGGGCTACTAGTCGCTGTCGGGTATAACACATTTTATCGCATCCATTAGCTTCACGACGAAATTGGAAACTTTCCCTGACGAGGGAGTGGGACATGGTCCCTGTTCCCCAACCTTGGTTCACCCTTGGGAAGGGAGATCGTTTCCCTCTGGTCCCTCCCTCAAGCCGTCCGTTCCAAATTTGTCCTAGATTTTTATTCCAAAAATCCGGTCAGAGTACCCAAAAGTCTTGAAATGGTTTACAGAGGATTAGTATCGTAGATCACTCTCCGAGTGCAAACGCGGTGAACCGGTAACCTACACCCGACGGTAATACGCGATCTAGATAATTCGTCTACAAACGCGCATATCCTCCAAACCGTTGGGATAAACATAACACACCTGCACCTGCACCTGCACCTTTTTAGTCCATCGTAAATAAGGAGGGTTCTTACGTGTGGCTTTGTGCCGTGGACTGCATATGAACTGCCTCTTTGGTGTAAAAATTGTTTTTTAATCTTCCGTAAAGAACGATAGGGACTCCCGTTTTCCTGCAGTTAGCCTTGCCACACTTAGATTTAGGCTTAATGGTATATTTATGTACTGTACGAAAATTGGTGACGCACGAAAATAGGGGAACGCAGTACACTATGTCCTGAGCTCGGTTTGTTTACCCCGCGTGTATCCCACGATTGCATACGTCAACGAATTATCAAACTCGCTTATTGTGACACAGGGCGGTACACGGGATACGGGGATGAGAGTCATGGTGTAACACCTCTGATGTTATATGTATACATGACAAGGGGCTCGGAGATGAAACTGTAATTCCCTCTGCCTAGTATTTGTGAACAATGTGGCCAGTGAACGGTACTCACCTTCCGGAGCAAACTGTGAAAGACCGAAAATCCGACTCCGCAGTTCAAGACACTGTTCGCCACCTGTAAAGAAATTAATATGTAAATCGACCATTGGGCAGGGCTGTCTACTCTCACACATTCAGCGTGAGAGTCACGCATTTCGGCGCAATCTCACGATGAAGCATCAGTTTCTCACGCAATGTCTCAATAGGGTAAAAAATTCCACCCACAACGCAACAATGCGTCGGGTGTCGGTAAAACGCCAGCTATGATCACGCTACCTGAGTTCCTTCAACTGATCATAGTCTGCAGTAAGCTGACAGTAGTGCAGTTTAAATTACAGTATAATTAATCTTGCCATCATCGAGCTAGCCCCTTTCAACCCAAATGTGAACAATTGTGTCTGAGTCCACGAGGTATATTTATTTTCGATTTTGGGCTGTCAGCAATACACAGGCTACTGGTAGGCCTCAGAATTTCCAATTTTTCGTAGGCCTATTTATAATGTGAACAAAATGTGTCCTTAAAAATTTCCAGGAACATGAAGCATCTGAAAACTGGCAATTGTGGACATGCAGTAATGAGGCACGTAAAGTGTCATTTCCTGCATTCTCGGGTTATTTTTGGCAGAAGTCCCCCTGGCGGGACACTCCGCGCGAACCGATGGTCGCGCTCCGCGTCAGTAGTCTCCGAGCGAATCCCACTCTCACTAGTCTCTAAAAGGTGACAGCCCTGCCATTGGGGTAAAGTGTTTATGTTCACTGTATGTTTACATCCATGGATGGACACGATTGCAGTATTATGCAGTCCTAACGGACATCACCTGATCACGATCGCAATAAACTACGTATGCTGTCGCAGTACACACAATACACAAAATATGGTTATGATAAGCGTCAGTGTATATATCGACCAATCACTGCATTAATTTTCAGGTTACTGGGATAGCAGATACGATTTTGCAAAACTTTGATTTGACCCCTTGAATATTAATGGCAGTCCAACGAAAACCTGTACAAATTGACATCCAAGAGCCCACTTTCTATAAGGGATAATCAGTTAAAAGGTGATGTAAACTATGCAGACAACTTCATCACCTTGGTTCAGCTCAGTTTAGTTCAGTTCAGTTTCTCCATGTATCCTCTTAAAGAGGTATAAGAGACAAATACAACAGTATACAGTAAACAAATTAAAAATAATATATTGGTGTATAAATCGTCCGTGTGTAGGCTAAATCTTTCCATGGGGGATACTGGCTCGGGTGTAACAACTAACTACAGAAAAAAAAAAACCGTTGATGCAACTTTGGGTTTCAAGTTTGGATGACTTTTCGATGTTTAAGATTTACGTTAAATTTATGTTAAAACTTATGAAAGCCACAACCCCACCATCAACTCCATTTCGTGGAATCCCTTGGTGCAATGCTGCATTCATTTATTCCCTATAACATCACCTCGACCACCTCCTCATCACAGAAAGAGTGCGTGGCTACAGAAAAATTTGATAAGGAGACAAAAAACGTAAACTCAAAGGCAATTCCCATCAAAATTTAGGCACTTTGAATGGGGAGGGGTGGTGGTTTCTTGTACATACGACTCTTCCCCAAGGCTTTGGTTCATAAATTAATTCCATCGAAGTTGTGGGATTTGGGAAGTTGGTAAAGTTCGAAAATTGGAAATACCACAAGAGTAGCTAAAGGTACTTGATCCTGCCTTCTTGCACCCATTGTTTTCAGGAAACTAAAGACAATTATTCATACAAGACAATGACTAATCAAACATATGAAGTAGGGCCTGTTTCATGGTTAAGAAAGCAGTAGGCTGACAAACAGAATTATCTGATCGATACCGCTTGATTTAACCAGGTATGAAACAAGTAAGAGGTCTCAAAGTCCACAACAATAGAATCGCCCCATGCTGGTTTCACCTTATGAAAATTTGATTATAAAATGGAATGCCAATTGATGTTGGTGAATGGTTCATTCCAATAATACAAAAAAGAACAGAACACCAACATTATTTACTCCAGTATACTTAATATGTAAATTACCAATTATTTAAACATTTTATTCTTATGCAGTGCAGTCAAGATTACTGAATATCATGAAGACAAATGAGATATTTAATTATTTAAAAAAAAAAACTGACCCAATTTTACACATCCTTCGTAGCAACGGTTAGGGGAAATTTCAGCAGACTTCATATATGTTATACGGTATGTCTTTAACAAAGCAGCTAAAAATAGCGTGTCCACATACTACAAATATGTACAGGTATTGGTAGAAACAGCACAGTATTCGCCGCAATGAGTTAAGATTTCAGAATATTATGTTACACACGGAAACAATCAAACAGGAATCGGAAATATCACTTCCTCTTCGTGGTTAATTTAGTGTACATATCAATTTCATCACTGTCACTCACGTGGACTACAGGAATTAATGACAGCCCCAAAATTCTAAACATTTTAACAATGGCTTTAAACACCCTTTTAAAAAGCATCTCATCTAATTAAAGCTCTAAAAAATAATTTGGGAACATTTTGTGCTCAATTAATTTGCTTGAAAGTTTACAATTAGAGAACAAAACCAATCAACGATAACTCGATGATAAAAAAACAGATATTGTGGTAACAGTTCAGGATTTCATGAGCTATAGGACTCCGGCTTTGCCTGTTACATGCCTCTTGAAGTTGTGGTAGACGTAGCTCATGCCTGTCTGTTGTAACATTGGTCTAATTCCACAGTAAAAGCAAGCTAGGGGCCACAAGATTTTGTCGACCACAGGGGGAAGCATTCCGATGTGGGGGCAGAAACACGGAGCTCTGACACGGCGGCGGCTAACGGAAAAGGTGCACGGTGACTGAATTATGCAACACCATTCAGTGTAAGCATTTTTGCTTATACGTATATATATATATATATATATATATATATATATATATATATATATATATATATATATATATATATATATATATATATATATATATTTATATATATATATATATATACATATTGTTACAAGACAACCCGTCAGGAACACCGGATTGAATCCATCGACGAGCGAATGGAAAGTTCCAGAAAATTCAACTTCAACGCAGCCTTTCTAGAACTGTCTAGAAGTGAGAACTGTTTACGTAATGTCCCAATTATAGCAGCGACCTGGCAACACTTCTAAGAAACTGCAATTGTTTACAACTACTGTGCATACAAGGAACGTTCTCGTAATTGCTCGACTGTGTGCACTAGAAGTTTCTGTTAAATTCTGGAGAATTCTCGATTAAAAGCCTAGCGTATAAAAGGCAGTTCAACAATTGTTGGGGGAGAGATGTCATAACGAGACCAGACGCTGTTTGTTGAGAAGTTATTCTCTGACCGAATCCTGAAGCCAGCCACTGACACTGCACACTTGTGATAAATTGCCTTACACCGTTTCTACACTGTGTATAGAGATTGTTATCATCCATCATCGCCTAGCCTTGTCATTATTCGCTCGTGGAACCAGTTCCTACGCTACAGCAAGCTGCAGGTCTACCACTGTACCCATATCAATTTGTTCAAAACACTTTCCTGTCAAAACACTTTTCTGTCTAAACTGAGGATTGGGTGACTGAGACGTCATGGCTATGTATAATTCATACACACGCTCATCCCTTACACTTGATTGGTCGTGTGGGCGTGACCAAATGTTTTGTTTACCACTGCACGCACGTGTTCGCGGTACATACTGTACAACGCGCGCACGGTGTAGAAGTCTGTGGCGGGTAACGGTCGCGTTGTTTACACATCGCTTGGGGTCTTTTCATTGGTGCAAGACTTATGCATATTCATATTTGTGTCTGTTTGTACGTATTTTGGACTGGTCCCTATGTGATGTTGAAAATTTGAAAACAAAGGTTACCATTGGAAAGTTTACATGATAACCAATCCAGCAATGCATGAACATCGGCGATCCAAGCTTATTTGTACAAACAGCAGTAGGTCAAAAGTTCATAGCTATTGCTTGTCATGCAAAAAGATGCCTTCGAAATCTGTCCAGGTCCCTATGTAAAAGTCAAATAATATCGATATATTTTTACGTCATTCAGAAGCTGAGACATAGTAGAACATGGAACTGAATGAACATCACTGTAATTTTGCTATGCAACAGAGCACGAGCGATCGAAAGTTCGTATCCGTACTGTTTTCCACAGAGCGCATTTTCGTTGCGTGGGAGACGCTAACACAAGCTGTATGGGTTTAAGTAACAAACAAATTGATATGATCGTCGACGTGCATGCACTACCAACCCTTGGATCAGACCAGAATAACATTAAGTAAAGGATTGTGAGTAAATCTAATTAATTATTGTAAATTTAAGTAAGATAGGGAGATCGTAAATAATCATTAAGTTGTTGAATTTTAATCTCGTTCTTCTGTAATCTTTCGCTGTTATTGGTTTGACTTGCGACCACAAGCCGTAACAGAATTGGTGGCCTAACATCCGGGAACGAAAAATACTAGAAAATTCGAGAAATTCTGTTGTAAATCGTAAGCAACTGTGTTTGTCCAGACTTGTTAATTGTTTGTTGAACACTTGATACAACTTCAAAATGCCATTCAACTAGATGAATTCGTGGCTAGTCCCTCAGTCGAATAACTAGATTCATTATAAAGAAGTCTGAGATTGTAAAGGTCGCAAAACATTATGGCATTGAATTTCAGCCTTTAATGCGGGAAGACGAGATTAAAAGATATGTTCTAGAATATCTAGTGGATGAAAGTATCCTGCCTAGTACAGTATTGGAAACAGCTATCACTGTGCCAACTGACAACACATTTGAATTGAAAAGGCTTGAAATGGAAATGAATAAGGAATTTGATTAAAAGAAATGGAAAGAGAAAGGGAAAGAGAGGAAAGGGAAAGAGAGGAAAGAGAAAGGGAAAGAGAAGAAAGAGAAAGAAGGGAGGAAAAGGCAAGAGAACATGAATTTAGGTTGAAGCAACTAGAGTTAGAGGTCACAAAAGCCTCAGACCCTAAAATAGGCTTGGATACTGGGGGATTCGATGTTTCTAAGCACGTAAAATTTGTCCCCAAATTTCAGGAGGATAATGTGGAGAAATTCTTTAACCATTTCGAAAAGCTGGGTGAGCAACTAAAGTGGCCAAGAAATAAATGGTCCATATTCATCCAGAGTAATTTCACAGGCAAGGCTCAAGAAGTGTATTCCGCTCTGTCAATAGAGGACAGCATGGATTATGATAAGGTTAAAAAGGCCATATTACAAGCCTATGAATTGGTGCCCGAAGCTTATCGCCAAAAATTTAGAAAGTATCGTAAGGCGGATACACAAACATACGTAGAGTTTGCTTATCAAAAAGAAAGGCATTTTGACAGATGGTGTGCTTCCAAAAAGGTCTCCACATTTGATGCCTTAAGACAACTGATGCTGGTCGAGGAATTCAAACGGTGTGTGAATGATGACATTAAGACTCACCTTGAGGAAAATAAGGCTGACAAATTAAAGGAAGTGGCAAATTTGGCTGATCAGTATGCACTTACCCATAAATTCGGTAAAGTGGGTCAGACTCAAAACAAGGGTCAGTTTAGTAGGCCAAATAAGAAATATGGCAACAGTAGTGGCACAACAGGTAACAGTGGATCTCAGTCTGGATCTATCTCTCCAACAAATTCTGGTAAGAAACAACCAGATTCAAGTCGTCAAAAGAACGACCAGGTCAGCTCAAACAAAGCTGCCTTTAAAGACATAATTTGTGGTTTCTGTCACGAAAAGGGCCACACAATGGCAAATTGCTTCACATTGGCAAAATTAAAGGAGACTGAAACAGCCTCCAATGCCTTAGCCATTGTAGAGAACTCTCCTGAGGTAGTCGTGACTTTACGGCCTAATTCTAAAGACCAAATTAAGGAAGAATACCTTCCATTCGTGTCTGAGGGGTTTATTTCCCTAGATGGGAATTCAGCTCATCCACCCGTCAAAATTAAAATTTTGCGTGACACAGGCGCAACTCAGTCGTTGCTTCTTGATGGAGTTTTGCCATTATCGGACTCTACTTCCACAGGGGCAAATGTACTAATTCAGGGGGTTGAGTGTGGATTTATTTTTGTCCCTCTCCACAAAATTAATTTGAAGTCAGATTTAGTTTCTGGGTCGGTCATAGTAGGGGTCAGACCTACTCTACCTGTAAAGGGGGTATCTCTGTTGCTAGGCAATGACCTAGCTGGTGGAAAGGTAGTAGCCAATGCAATTTTGACAGATAAACCATGTGATTATAACAACACAGAGCAATTAGAAAAGGAATTTCCAAATTTATTCCCTGCCTGTACTGTCACTAGAGCTATGTCACAAAAGCTCGCCGTGATAAACTTAAACATCCACCCTCCAAAAGTGAGGATACAGTTCCCAAAAGTGGAACAAGTAGGGAATCATTTAAGGATGATAATCTTAAACATCCACTCTCTAAAAATGAGGGTATGATTTCTGAAAATAAGGATGATAAACTTAATCATCCGCCCTCTAAAATTGAGGAATTAGTTCCTAAAAATGGAACAACACTCCCAAAAGAGGAGTCAGAGTCTGGAAAAGATTCTAGTAAAAATATTCATGAAAGTGAAGATTTTTGGTATGATCTCAGCCAATCTTTTATGACTAATCTTAATGATAGTCAGGATTGTGAGTCTCCTGGCCCCACACATAGTGAGGGGGTAGAACAGGAAAAATAAAAAATGTCTGACACACTCCACAGAGACCAGTTGTCAGTCCAACAACAACATGATGAAGAGCTTCAGCCATTAATAGCTGGTGCACTCACTGAGGATGAATCGAAAGACGGCCCAGTCTGCTTTTATTTTAAGAACAATATTTTGATGCGTAAATGGCGACCACCTGATGCACCATTAGATGAAGAGTGGAGAATTTACCATCAAATTGTGGTACCTAAGATTTATAGAAGGGAAATACTGAGTATTGCTCATGAAATGCCGTTTGCAGGGCACCTAGGAGTCAATAAGACTTACCACGGAATTCTAAATCACTTTTATTGGCCAAAACTTAAAAGTGATGTGGCCAAATTTTGTAAGACCTGTCACTCATGTCAAATGGTTGGGAAGCCGAATCAGAATATTCCGGCTGCACCCTTAAAGCCAATTCCTGCTTTTGAAGAGCCGTTTAGTAGAGTCATCATTGATTGTGTAGGTCCCCTACCTATGAGTAGGGCAGGGCATCAGTATATATTAACCATCATGTGTGCTTCTACAAGGTTTCCAGAGGCAATACCTCTGAGAAATATTAAGGCTCGGACAGTCTTACAAGCTTTACTTAAATTTTTCACATTGTTTGGGTTGCCAAAAGAGATCCAATCAGATCAAGGGTCTAATTTCATGTCAACTGTATTCCAACAGATGTTGTATGAGTTAGGCATAGACCAAATTAAGTCTTCGGCTTATCATCCTGAAAGCCAAGGGGCTTTAGAAAGGTTTCACCAAACATTGAAGAATATGTTAAAGACATATTGTCATGATAATGAGAGAGATTGGGATGAAGGCATTCCATTTGTAATGTTTGCTGCCCGGGAGTCTATACAAGAGTCACTTGGGTTCAGTCCATTTGAACTTGTCTTTGGACACACAGTTCGTGGACCATTGAAATTGTTAAAGGAGAAGTGGTTATCAGATCCAGGTGAAGACATACATCTACTTGATTATGTATCCCGCTTTAAAGATCGTCTTCATGGAGCATGTGAACTTGCTCAGGAAAATCTGAGACACTCTCAGAAGAAAATGAAAGCGTGGTATGACAAGACCACTGTGAAAAGAGAGTTTAAGCCTGGTGATAAGGTGCTAGTGTTTTTGCCTGTTTCTGGTCAGCCACTTCAAGCTCGCTTTCAAGGACCTTATGTCATTGAGAGAAAGGTCAGTGACACAGACTACGTCATTTTGACACCTGACAAGCGTAAATCCAAAAGAGTATGTCATATTAATATGATGAAAAGATACTATGAAAGAGAAGATTGTGACATTTCTAAGGATGAAAGTGCACATGATGTAAATAGTAACACTAATGATACAGGTGATCAAGTGTGTGTTATCAATGCTGATCATGAACTCAGTAATGATGAGATCAAGGCTAATAATGTTCCTGACATGTGTATTAAGTTACAAAATTCTGATGTGTTGAAAAATCTCGACCAGAAATTAAGTCATCTGGATCACAAAGAAAAGTCAGAAATGAAATCATTAATCTATGAATATGCATGCTTGGTCTCAGATGATCCTACTAGGACAAATTTGATTGAACATGATGTTGATGTGGGAGATGCTACACCAATCAAGCAGCATCCTTACCGAGTTAACCCTCGAAAACGACAGCATCTCAGGGATGAGGTTCGGTACATGTTAGACCATGACATTATAGAACCTAGTAATAGTGAATGGTCTTCCCCTTGTATATTGGTCCCCAAGCCAGACGGTGGGTACAGATTTTGTACTGATTACCGAAAGGTGAATGCGGTCACAAGAACGGATTCCTATCCGATACCCCGTATCGATGATTGTATTGATAGGATTGGGAAAGCTACGTATGTATCAAAGTCTGACTTACTAAAAGGGTACTCGGAGATACCACTCACTGAGAGGGCTCGGAAAATCTCGGCATTCGTGACGCCAAATGGGCTATTTCAGTATAAGGTTATGCCGTTTGGTATGGAAAATTCACCGATGACGTTTCAACGCTTAGTAAATAACCTTACGTCAGACTTAGAAAATTGTGAAGTGTATGTTGATGACCTTATTGTATACAGCAACTCATGGGATGAACATGTAAAACATGTTAAGGCATTATTTGACAAGCTTGCCAAGGCTAATTTGACTGTCAATTTGGTCAAAAGTGAGATTGCTTGTGCCTATGTGGTGTACTTAGGGCATGTGGTTGGTCAGGGTAAAGTTAGACCAATTAAGGCCAAAGTTGAGGGCATTGACAAATTCCCTGCCCCAACTGATAAAAGGCAGCTCATGCGCTTCCTAGGCATGGCTGGTTACTACAGACGTTTTTGTCCAAATTTCTCTGACATTGCTGCACCATTGACAAAATTATTAAAGAAAAATGAAAAGTTTGATTGGACGGATAATTGCCAAGCAGCATTTGAATTATTGAAAAAGGCACTAATGAGTTCACCAGTGTTGATTGCTCCAGATTTTGAGAAGCAATTTAAGTTGGCAGTAGATGCCAGTGACAATGGCATAGGAGCAGTTTTGCTTCAAGCTGATGAGCATGGTGTAGATCATCCTGTTTGTTATTATTCTAAGAAATTTGACAAACACCAGAAAAATTATTCAACAATTGAAAAAGAGACTAGCTTTGATACTTGGTCTTCAACACTTTGATGTTTATTTGGGAACTACTAGTTTCCCTATCACTGTATACACTGATCATAACCCTTTGACATTTTTATCTAAGATGAAGAACAATAATCAAAGATTGATGAGGTGGAGTTTATTTCTGCAATCATATAATGTAGATATTAAGCACATTAAAGGGAAAGACAATGTTGTACCAGACTCTTTGTCAAGAATTTGATCTGATGCAGTATGTTGAAAATCTCACTGTAAATTTTGAAATTTTGTGTTAACTACAGCACAATGTGTATTGATGATGTTACTGTATCATCACCTTGCAAGACAAGTTGTATGTTATGATTATACCTTCCATTGAATATTGGACTACATGCTGTGCATACTGAAGTTATTACTGTAAAGTTATACATTGTAAATATTGTAACTTAAGTTTTGTCCGAGACGTCCAAACCTTTTTCAAGGGGGGGGGGGGGAGTGTTACAAGACAACCCGTCAGGAACACCGGATTGAATCCATCGACGAGCGAATGGAAAGTTCCAGAAAATTCAACTTCAACGCAGCCTTTCTAGAACTGTCTAGAAGTGAGAACTGTTTACGTAATGTCCCAATTATAGCAGCGACCTGGCAACACTTCTAAGAAACTGCAATTGTTTACAACTACTGTGCATACAAGGAACGTTCTCGTAATTGCTCGACTGTGTGCACTAGAAGTTTCTGTTAAATTCTGGAGAATTCTCGATTAAAAGCCTAGCGTATAAAAGGCAGTTCAACAATTGTTGGGGGAGAGATATCATAACGAGACCAGACGCTGTTTGTTGAGAAGTTATTCTCTGACCGAATCCTGAAGCCAGCCACTGACACTGCACACTTGTGATAAATTGCCTTACGCCGTTTCTACACTGTGTATAGAGATTGTTATCATCCATCATCGCCTAGCCTTGTCATTATTCGCTCGTGGAACCAGTTCCTACGCTACAGCAAGCTGCAGGTCTACTATTGTACCATCGTCGACGTGCATGCACTACCAACCCTTGGACCAGACCAGAATAACATTAAGTAAAGGATTGTGAGTAAATCTAATTAATTATTGTAAATTTAAGTAAGATTAAGTTGTAGAATTTTAATCTCGTTCTTCTGTAATCTTTCGCTGTTATTGGTTTGACTTGCGACCACAAGCCGTAACAATAAATATATATATATATATATATATATAAATATATATATATATACATATATATATATATATATATATCTATAGTGACTACTCGTAACCCACGCCTTTCGCCTCTTTCTCATATATTATCTAAACATTTTTCCATTTTACAAATGTCTAAAACATTTAAAGATAATTTTGAATCTCCTCCGGCCGTAGTCTATAGACTGCCACTAAATTTAAAATCTCTTTTGGTAAGGGCTAAAGTTTCCAAGAATAACAGGGGAGGCAGGGGGTGCTACAAATTACATTCTAAGCACTGTGTAACCTGTAATGTATTAAAAGAGGCCAATTGTGTTAAAAGTCTTACTACTGGTGAGAAGTTTAGAATCAGTGATGATATATGTTGTAATAATATTGGAGTTGTTTACTTAATAAACTGTATTGACTGTAACAAACAATACGTAGGAGAGACAGGGCTCGAGCTACGACGTAGACACCGAGGCCACAGGCAGGAATTTCGTAAACATAATACTCCTTTTTGCTACAGTCACACGGTCATATACGGATCTTGCGGACGCTGCGGATTTTTGTCCGTAAAAAATCCGCAGAATCCGTATCTATCCGTAATGGATCCGTAATTAATCCGCAGAATCCGCAGCATCCGCCAGGATCCGCAGAAATATTTTGAAAATCTCAAAATATTTTTTTAATTTCCTGCGGATAAAAATCCGTAAAAAATCCGCAATGCATCCGTAATTATCCGCAGCATCCGAAAAAATTAGATGTCACCTGCCGCAAATGTTTTTCATTTAGCGTAAATCTTCGTATTTATCCGTAATTCACCCGCAATTATCCGTATTTCATGGCTAATTTAACGTTTCTGCGCATTTTTTAAGTGATTTTCTGTGGATAAAAAATATAAAAAATCCTCAGCATACGTATTTGACCGTGTGACTGTAGCTTTAGGAAAGCACTTTGAAAACTGTAGGGATTTTGAGCTTATTGGGTTGGAAAAAGTCCAGAATAATTGTAAGAGGATTCGAGAAGAGGTTGAACTTAAATGGATTTATCGATTAAATACGTTTAAACCAGAGGGAATCAATGTAAAAGAAGTCAAGCTTAAAGTGTAAAGCTGAGCGGGCTTATAGATTCTCCTTTTAGAGTATTTTATAGATTCTCCTTTTAGAGTATTTTATCTGCATTTCGTGTAGCGTTTACCATCAGTTTACTTATATACGTGACCAAGAAAAGACGAGCTTTTCGAAACGTCGTTTGAGTATGTTCACTTGCCATTTATCGAAGTCTTGCCACTGTACCATGTTGTATTGAAGATCTTAGAAATCCATATCTCGTTGGTTTTTAATAAATTTTAACGGATTTGATATGATCAGCGTCTGGTGCGTTTCTATTTGCATTTATATATATATATATATATATATATATATATATATATATATATATATATATATATATATATATATATATATTTGATGTGTTTAAAGCAGATTTAATGTTTTATTATGAAAATGTTACTTGTAGAATTGTAAAACCTTTTCAGGCCCATGACCCAGATATTTCGACGGGGGCCAACGATGGATAATCCCAAGTGCATCAAAAGTGCACCACGAGCGCGAAGGGCGAGTTTGCACGAGTGGGGTCCAGGGGCAGGAACGGGTGAGGGTGCAGGGCGAAGACCCGGAAACCAGCAATATTCCACATAAAGAACGCAGAAAAATGGTTCCAGTTAATCTATTAAGGAGATTTTATATCATTTCATATTTAATAATAATAATAATAAAATAATAGTTTATTTTTATATAGCGCATTACAATGTACATACAACATCTCACTGCCCTTTGCAAAGATAACAAACAAAACAATGATACCAAAACAATGACAGAAAGTAAAGAAAAAAGGGGAAATGGTAAATAAAAAAGTTAAAACTAAAGTTGGAATAAAACTTCTCAAATAAAAACGTTTTCAGTGCAGATTAAAGGAACAATAATTTTTTTTTTAAATATTTGTTGAAATTTGATGTTAATAGCTGATAACAGGGTATACTATGAGGCCAGCTAGTTAGATCCAGGGCAAATCTGAGGCTATTTCAAAATATCGACACTAGCATTAAGCACAAAATTTACATTTAGTTTTCAGAAATGGTTTTGTCATAATGAGTGCTTTATTTTAGATATAGGTTTGTTAGACATGGGGGGTGAACGGTGACAATTGCGAGAGAAGCGCGCGGAAATATTTCCATTTAAGACCTCATTTTTTCAGAGTAATATCTGCATTCAGACTGCACTTTGAGACACCTTAACACCTAAACTTAAATGGCTCTGTCAGGAACATAAGTCTGATTTATAAACGCTTCGTAATCCGCTAGAGAACACTAGTTTGATTCAGATGTGTTTATCTTTTCAAAACTAGTAGAAGGCGGAAAGAATTCCCCTTCACAAATTAGATATTAACTTTGCTCTTTTATTATCACGCCTAGGCAAAAAAAGCATAACTGTAACAAATTCATTGTTCAATGAAGCGAACACGTTTCAGGTGGTTTTAAAGGAAAAATGAAAAAATTGAACCAAAGGTGAGATACTGTGTGAAAGACCTGAATCGGAAAACAATTAAATACGTCAATAACTTTCCTTGGTATTTCACCACACCTCCTGCAGTCCTGTAGAAATGTGATACTTACACTTTTGGATCTTTGGGATATTTTTAAATGCCATTGGGAACTGTTAAGTGTGCACTCGCGTCCATGTAATACACCTTGGCGTCACTTTTTGTCGCTAGTATACCTTTGGCAAGAGATTTACTAAATCCAGGCGGATTGGCAAAGTAATCCGCACCATCAATGGCGCCGACAGGAGTGAATTGGTGATTGAGGAGACACCACAAAAATCTGTCTACAGTGTGTAAATAGGTAGCTACGATAGTTTGCACCCCACGCGGATCCTTTCTTTGACACCTCGCGAGGTATAATCAAGGGAGGCCTGAGGGGAGGTATGCCCCCTCCCCACTGAGAAATTTTTGCTCATTTAAATGCCTTTTGGGTTCATTTACAAAACAAATCTGAAAACGATTGGGGTAATGCACTCCTATGCTCCCCATGCCAGCGCCACTGCGCACGATAGCACGTCCCCTTGCCAGCCTTAGTGGCGTGTTTAGTCATCCTAAAAGTCCTATGGCGAAAATTTGGCATCTCAGTCCCCCTAGAATGCAGAAGGTTTCACTCCCTACATAAATTTGTTACCACAGTTCAATGCAGCAGTCCGTGCACCCTGCCTCCGCCCCCCCCCCCCCGACACACCATCCTGATATATCATTATGCTTACGTCTATAGATTTGTTAACTATAGCACCATTGTCCAGCCATTCACCTGTTTTCGCACTTTGTAGTCCTCTCGTAGTCTACCACTTTAATGGATTTTTAAGAGAGGTGATTTCAACTAGAAGCTCCACCCAATCCCTGCAGAAAGATATATTTTGAATACGTTGTTAAACAATTTTCTTAATGTTTTCCTCTTTTCTTTCTTTTTTCTTCCTTTTCTCTTCTTTTTCTTCTTTCACTTTTTCGGGCGAGGGAGCGATCCCTAGGCCTCTGTAAATGGGCACCTGCAGTGTTTAACAACATGGGACGGAACTGTGGAAATGCCTACCCTGTACCTAAGCCAACGAAACTGTACAGCACTCGAAGGGTCCCGGAAATTTGGCATTTACTCTGAGAGTAAAAAACAGACAAACCATAGGGGCAACTTCATGGCCCATATATAGCAATCGGGAATAATATACACTGTATCGTATGTACCCTGTCCGCCAGTTCACTTTCATAATGCATATTGATCTTTCTACTAAGTTAACTCTATGTTCGGTCGTTATTACTACGTTTACAATAAGTTTACATATTGATAATGGTATAACGTTATCACTACCTCTATATATCGACATCGCAATAATATTACAGTTATTTCACAAATTGATATTGTTACAAAGTTACTATTTCTTCTTCTGATGACACTGTGTATAAAATGCCTTTACATACTGATATTTTTGTTACGTTATCACTACTTCTTTACATATCACTAAAACAAAGAGTTTGACCAACGATCTACATTTACGCTTGTCATTAAAAATCAGAGGACCCAGAAGTTTAACTTAAGTAACAGTATTTGGTCTGTAACTGTCAAGCGATAGCTTTGGTACGGAGTGTATTCCAGTTTGAATGTGAAGGAGGACATTCTAGTTAAGCACCCATTTGCACAGACAGTAAGTTACTGAAGCTCTCCAAGAACACTTCCTATGCTATTGTGCTATACTTGACTTCTTTCATTCTCCCCCTGATTATCAGTCCTGGACTTAACTTTAGACAAAGGTAAACCGTAAACGTCCATTTTTCATCTCATTCTTTCATGCCAAATAAGGTAGGTTTTATATTTTGAAGTAAGACATATTTTGCACCCGAATGTGTTTTCAAGGTAAAAAATCCATTTCACTAAATTTTATGTCTAAAAGTTAATGTAACGTGGTAGTTACTCTCTTTTGAGACGTCTGTTGACATGTCAGTTGATTTTACAACGATTTTTATTTACTACAAGCCTGTTTTTTCATGATCTAGAAACTGAAACTCGTTACAGAGGGGGAGGGTGGTCCTCCTATTTTCCAACGAGGCGACAAAAGTAAGCAGCTATTTACATACACTTTGTTGTTGTTCTCAGATCACTATCTGACTATTGTTACCATGAAACAAAATAGTGGCACCGATTTGTAACCCTTAATTTATAGGAATACCCATAAAAGTGGTTCTGCGGTGCCAATTGAGTCGGCGGTTGGTGGACGCTTTCGGAATGCCGTTGCTCCATGTCAGGTGTTTAACCTCACCTTGAATGTCGGCTACGGTGTCCGACATACGTACCTTACGATAGAGCTGAAAAAGAATTTCAACATAAGCCATTATGTTTAAAAGCAATGGATTCCATTGGAAGATTTACGCTTTTTGATTCCTTGTAGAAGGCGAAAGGAATCTATGAAATCACGCTGGCGAGTATGTGTGTGTGAGTGTGTGTGTGTGTGTCTGTGACGCTCAGCTTCTAATCACATCTCAAGATAGCAATGGTGGATAATTTTATACTTGGTATATAGATTTATCATACTGAGAGGAAGAAACGTACACAGTTTTTGGTGGAGGTCCAAGGTAATTTGGGGTCAGAAGAGGTCAAAACCCTAAAACTTTGTAAATTCGATATCTAAAGATAGAAAGTACGCATACTTTTCGTACTTAGAGGTTAAATACGTAATGGTCAGTAAATGAAGAAGTTCGGTTTTGGTTGAGAGCAACGATTATCTGCAGGTCACCGGGAGGTGAAACTACAGTACGAAAACCGAGAAAATTGCTTGTAAACCAGTTTATCTCAAGATAGGAATGATGGATACTTTCACACTATTCATATAAATTTACCATATTGAGAGGAAGAACCCTGCTGTTTTTGGGTGGAGATCAAAGGTCAACTGAGGTCAACAGAGATGAAACTACGAAAAACCTGTAAACCGCTTGTAACACGTTATCTCAAGATAGTAATGGTGGATGCTTTCCATACTAAGTATATAGATTTGTCATATTACGAGGAAGTTTCCTAGTACTTTTATGGAGGTTGGAGGTCATTTGAGGTCATCAAAGGTCAAAAACAGGAAAAATCGTAAACAAAACATTTCAAGATGGGAATGATGGAACTTTTCAGTCCTTTGTATATAGATTTGCAATATTAAGAGAAAGATCCCTATTAGTTCTGGTGGAGGTCCAAGGTCTCCTGAGGTCACCAGACGTGAAGCTGCTAAACCTTGTAAATTGCTCAGAAACACGACATCTCAAGAACAGACAATGAGCCGTAGCTCCAAGTCGTGTCGTGGCCAACGAAAAGGAGAGCTAAATGTTTGTACAATTCCAAGGATAAAATTGCAGAGAACAACATATCTTTTCACAAGCATAGCTCTGGTAAATTCATAAGTAATTCCAATTTTAATTATCTTATGATCGACTTCTGTGAAGGATGCTGTGAACATGTTATATTTAAAAACAGATGACAATAAAGTTTTATGTTGATGGTGTAATGAAAAGTGCTCGTTTTCCATTCTGACTGCCAGGTTTCGAACATTGTGCAAGCACTTATTTTTTAGTTTTTGTTGTTCAGTTTTTGTCTACTGTTACTGATCGTACTTGGGATGTAGATTTTAGATAATGAGAGGAACAACCTTATTATTTTGGTGGAGGCCAGAGGTCATTTGAGGTCACCTGGGGTCAAATGCTGAAAACCTCTGATACAACATATCTCAATTAAGGAATCATGAATGTGTTTCATACTTGAAATTTGGACGCGTTATACTTCGAAAAATACCTCCGTAGTTTTCGGCAGAGTTCAAAGGTCATCTGATGTCACCGGCGGTGGAACTACGAAAAGCTTGTAAACTGAAGTATATTTTAAGCCGATGCCACATACTAGTTACAAGAATCCTCTTGTTTTTGGTGGAGGTGAAAGTTGATTTGAAGTGACTAGGAGTCTTATGGTAAAAAACCTCGTAAACACGATAGACCATAGAGAGTAATCTTGACGGATCTCATAGTTGGCATGTGGATGCCCCCATATTACGCTCAATAATTCAATCGTTTTGGTGGCGGTCAATGGTCATTTGAGGTCAAAAGAGGTCAAACTGTGAAACCCTGGTATGTAACTGTGAGAGATCCAATACGCAGCAGGTAGACGACCCACAATGAGTCACCAGAGGTAAAATTGTGAAAATATTTTAAATATGGTATCTCAAGAAGGATAACTTTGAGGAATAGACCTCAGTGCGACAAAGTATTTCCTATCGGCAAGGAATCACTAAGCCTTTCGGAATATTGGTTGATTAAGGAAAGTGCCACATAAAATTTACTGTCCAGTATTAACTATACATAACCCAATGTGTGAGGTGCTAAATATAACCAGGTGCACGTGATGGCCAATTACTGGATTTGGATCCAGTTCTCAAGTTGCCACAAGTTTTAAACCAGAAAGCCCATAGGCTTAGGGATTCTTTGCTGAATGGGGATGACCGTGATTTGTTCCACTGAGGTTCATCCCTCAAATGTATACTTCTTGACTTAATCACTTTTTACGGTGGTTTTCACAATTTGACCTCTGCTGACCTCATATGACCTTTGAACCCCACCAAAAAGTGAATAACAAAAAATGAAAAAAAAAAGAACTGCCTTAGGAGGGATATGTACCCGGACTGTCTGCGTGAGAGACTGAGTTTTAATCCACTACGTCATCAAAGAACTCGTTAAGCATATGGTAGTTTAAATCAGCCTATAGTCACAGCATCCTTTACACGTGTTCATAATTAATTAGGTAATTTAAATTAATATTATTTCTGTAAAAGTATGTTGGTGGCAAAATAAATGTTGTTCTCTAAAACTTTATCTTTGGAATGGTAGAAAAATTCAGCCCTAACTTTTCGTTGGTCACGAAACGCCGGACACAATTTGGAGGTACAGCTCACTGTCTATTGTGTTTACGAGGTTTTCGTAGTCGCACTGACCTCTGATGACTTCATATGGCCTTCGACTTCCAACAAACTCATACGATAGGGTTCCCTCTCTCTTAAAGTAGCACATCTATATACCAAGTATGAAAAGGATCCATCATCTCTGTCTTGAAATATCGTGTTGTTTCAAGGTTTTCGGTTTTTGACCTCTGATGACATCAAAGACCTTTGACCTCCACTGACAACAACAGGATCCTTTTATTATGATAAACTTATTAACCAAATATGAAGATTGTCCATCATTGCTATCTTGAGATATTCTGTTTAAAAGCAGTTTTAAGAATTTTGTATTTTCACTTCCGGTGACCTCAGCTAACCTTTGACCTGCACCAAAATCAATGGAATTTATATTTGACTATAACGTATCCACATGCCAAGTATGCAATGCATCCTTGTCACCTTCCTAGAGATATCTTATTCACAAGGTTTTCGGTTTCTTACCTCTGGTGACCACACATGAACTTTGAACTCCCAATAACAATGGGGATCTCCCTCCCAATATGATTGTTCTATATCCCAACAATGAAAATTCTGCCATTGAAATCTTGAAATATCCTGTTTACAAACACACCCAAACACACCCACACACACACACAGTATCTCCCGCGTGATTGCATAGATTACTTTTCCCTTCAGCAAGAAATCAAAAAGTTGTGTGGTCTTTGGCAGGAGATGGATTTGATCGCCGAAACTGGATAGCAAACCTGGTAAGAAAAGTACCTCATGACGCCGAAACGGCTGGGGAGAGGGGCAATGCGCTTCCTCCAAGGTGCTGGGTCAAGTTGGCATCCGTTCGACCCCTGATGAGGTCCAGAGGTAATGCCGCGGTGGGGACCACGGGTCAAAGCCCCCAGAAACTGAGGTATTACAAAAAATATTACCATAAAAAAGAATAATATGACTATCTTTAATAGCATTCGATGTTCCTGCACTAAAAAAATTACAAAAATCACAAATTTAACGTTCTGATTCCTTGAAGAAGACAAAAGAAATCTTTGCAATCGCGCGCGATTGTATGTATGTACGTATATATGTTTATGCGGGTGTGTACGTGTGTGTGCGTGTGACGCTTAGCTTGTAAATATGATATTTCAAGAAAACATTCCAGAATTAAAATTACAGAGAACAACATATATGTTTTACAAGCATAGCTCTGGTACATTAATTAGTAAGTATAATTTTAATTTGCTAATTATGAACACGTGTAAAGGATGCTGTGAATATGACATGATCAGAAATACCATATGAGCAATGTGTATGTTGATGGTTTAATGGAAAGTGCTCGGTTTTTTCCTTTGACGACCTTGGTTCGAATCCCATTCACGTCACTTACTTGTTTCAGTTTTTGCAATTAAATTTTTGTCTTCTGTTTCCAACATACTTATAGGATATAGATTTGTCATGCTGATAGGAAGGTTCCTTCTGCTTTTGTTGGAGGCCAGAGGTCATTTGGGACACCAGTGGTCTAAAACCAAAAACCTTTTAAACAAAGTATTGAAAAGCTACGAATGATGGGTACCCTGCACTGTTTAGCACAGCACGGCACTGCCCAACACCAACCGGACCCCCCGCACCGTCAGCACCGTACATAATGAAAATAACTTTGACAAGGACTATTTTTTCGGCAGGGAATCATAAAACGGACGTTCTGGGTTATAACAGTGTTATTCAGTGGCATAGGAACCGGGGGCCAGGGGGGCCGTGCCCCCCCCCCAATGTTTTGACTGGGGGCCAATATCATTTCGCCCCCCAATCGCGATAGTTTACAGTTTCGTTTTACCCATTTTTTGCGCTCATGAGAACGATTTCTCTAATAGGAAACCAAAATTTTCGGAGCGCTACGCGCGCTGTAGAGCGACCCTAGTTTCTTCAATAGTTCCATTCTTCATAGCTAGATAGCGTAAATCCTTTCCACATCTCCAAGTAACATGTAGAGAAAGTAGTTTATGTAGAGGTCGTAAAATTCATCTCATATCGCAAAGCCTAGTTACTATTCTCTTGTGTGTGTCATGCCTTACGTTCAGTTAGTGAGGGACTCACGGAGCAATGTTTGGCTACCGGTATTTCATCGGGTAGTCGGGATGGTTTCGATACAATGTATATTATCTCCAATATGGTCTACAACCTGTCAACCCCTAGAGATTTTCTTTCTTCTTTTTATTCTTAATGATTACATATGTTTTTTTTTTTGTGAAAACCTACCAAAAATTTCGCGCACTTTGCAATTTTTCACTTTAGATTCCGGGAAAAACATTTAAAGAACGCGGAACTATGCTTTTCTATTTACACAAATTTATTGCAATATATGTCCCGAATGACATGGTCTAGTACACAGGTTTTCTTCAAATTCCACCTCACCAATACCCGACGGCACTGGGGTTGTCGGAGCTTCGGGTCGCTGTCACCCGCCCCCCTTTCGAGCAGATCCTGGCGCCACCCCTACTCAACTTGATAATAGACTCTGGCTGTGGAAAATCTCCAGTCCAATTAATCCACTGAAATCCATGGGGATAACTCCACTCTGAATGATTCTGAATAAATTCGGATAGATTGTGACAAACTTAATGTGTTTTAGAATAAATTCAAATCCACCTTCACAAATTTTCTACAAAAATTGCACATCTTGATGGCTGCTATTAAGGCCGGCAAGTGCCATTTCCGGCGATCTGGGATGTATTAAAATCTCAAATTTTCTTGGGCTGCTCCGCGCCAACCTATGGTGGCGCTCCGCTTAGATAGTAAACGAGAGCCAAAGCCAACAAAATCCAAAGCCCTCCAGAGCCACCAAAAATATCTTTGCTACACCAATGCTGATGTTTTGTTGTTGTTGTTTCTTTTTTCTTTAAATATACTACTTTGAGCAAATATGAAGTTGGAGTGTGGAAAGGGTCGGAGTTCAAGGTCGAGAAATCGCATCTTGTCTGCCCCCCCCCCCCATGTCAAACATCTTCCTACGCCGCTGTTACTGGGAATGATATTTAAATTTTATTGGACATGGGGCTTGTTCATGGGTAAAATGATAATGGAAAGGTTTGCAATGGGCTTTGGAACATCCCATATGTTCTACAGGAAGTGACAACGATACAAATATTTAACACAGGTTGGCGCGAAGCGCGCAGGAGAAAACAAAGTTAGTTACTAGGTTACGACATTTTATTGTAATGTTTTCTACATTTTTAAATTGCAAAATTATATATTCAATTCAATATCTATCCTTCTTTCTCCAGCCACTTCTTAAATCTCTTTTAGTTTTGCTACTTTTTCGAAGGTCGGGGAACAATGACCCCTAAATGTTTTTGCTACTAGGAAAAATAATCGTTTCCGAAATATAGGTTACAGTAGGCTATAATCTTTATGGACGACGTAAGTTTAAGGATTCATTCCAAAATCAATGAAATGTTATGGGTAGTTCATGCATAGACATGATCACGAGCAGTCGCAAAAACTGCCAGGCGAGTAATTTTCAACGGAGTTTGCATCTCGAAAGGAGTGGCTAGGAAGTTTTGAGGCTGTAAATTTGTGGGTCCTCACCGTAAATTTGATGGAATTCTGGACCACTTCTATATAGAAAATTTCGTGTCCCACAGGTGTAATTTGAAATATTTGTGAAATATGTTGGATGATTATGATTTCAAATTTAAAATAATAACTGTCCGTTTTGGTGGAGAAAGTGGACTGAGGGAGGGGCGGGGGTGAGGGCAACGGTTCTTAAAAAGAAAAGTACACTGTCTAAAGCTATCCCACAACAACTATAACGAGGCGGTTTCCCCCAAGTTGTGATACAGACAGCGGTAATGAGACACGTGTGCCTACTTACATTGGGCACAGGCGAAGAGCGCCGAAAATTTTTACCAATCACTTGGATTCCTTTATTTGGTTAAGTTTCTGAATTGTGTATGCAGGGACCATGGTGTATGCAGGGACCATGGTGTATGCAGGGACCATGGTGTATGCAGGGACCATGGTGTATGCAGGGACCATGGTGTATGCAGGGACCATGGTGTATGCAGGGACCATGGTGTATGCAGGGACCATGGTGTATGCAGGGACCATGGTGTATGCAGGGACCATGGTGTATGCAGGGACCATGGTGTATGCAGGGACCATGGTGTATGCAGGGACCATGGTGTATGCAGGGACCATGGTGTATGCAGGGACCATGGTGTATGCAGGGACCATGGTGTATGCAGGGACCATGGTGTATGCAGGGGCCATGGTGTATGCAGGGGTCCTGGTGTATGCAGGGACCATGGTGTATGCAGGGACCATGGTGTATGCAGGGACCATGGTGTGTGTAACGACGTACATCTAGCATAGTTAGTGACCCTCATGTCTAGGTTTTAGGTCACAAAAGAGGTCAGGAGACGACGCCCATGCACGCTTTGAAAAAAATTTTAACTAAAGTACCAAAATTTCCCGACAACAGTTGCCTTCCCAAATTTGTGCTATCCCGCTGTGAAAATTAGTTTTCATGAAAGGTACCCGCAAAGCACGCCGGAAAAACATTTTTGGAAAAATCATTTTAGGGTTTTTAAAACTTGCGTTTTGGTATCAATGTTTACTTCATTTTACACCACAAAGGTTGTTCGCGGTTGAATTAAGAATTTCCCTCTCAGTTTCTCTGGTATAATGGTATTGCCTCCTTATTTTGATTATATTCTCTAGGGTCTGGAAAAAGAGGGGGCAATGACTCCAATATCCCCGGTAATCCCCTCTATAAATATATCGAGTGGTGGAGTAAATTGCTTATCATTACTTACACGGTAGGCTGGGTAAGTCACCAGGCACAAAGGGAGACAAAGCACGGAATATATTAAAAACGCTTGGCCGCATCTGAAAGGCTGAAAAAATTCACTCGAGTTTGTGATGACAATTTTTGCGTGTCTGGCTAACAGTGACGGGATCCCACAGAGATTTGGTTTTTGTATCAAGTCACGAAACCAGTCATCCAAAATAGGGTTGAAATCAATCTGAAATAGAAAATAAAATTTGTCACAAACAGAGTGCAATGTACATAGCAGGGTTTCTTGAAAGATGAAGAGCTGGCCCTTAACCAGCCCAGTCCGTCAATTGGAGAATTAAAATCAACGTCCCGATTTCACGCTATCTGATTAAATGTTGGGGGCGATGATCCCATACTTTTCTCTGGGTTTGTGTCCATGGCGTACGCCGGGGACTGTGACGAAGCTCTCGGAAACTCTGGAGTATTTAGAAATTGAGGGCATTATGACAAACCATGTAATAATAATATAATAATAATAATGTAATATTTACCTTCACCTGCACATGCAGCAGGTCACAGTTACTACAACTTGACCATTATTTATAAAGTTATGTCGGACTAAACACGTGTCGATTTGATGATACAAGGAGCTTGTTGGTGGGGAGGATGGGGGGTTTAAAACAATAACTGCACCAATGCTGTTCTCTGTTCTGTCCTATAAGAAGTAGTAACGGCACAATTAGCTGCCATTTATGTGCGCAAACTACGCCAAAAATAAACATATTTAAAACATCCGAGTGTAATGTTTTCTTTGACTGGCTAGTTATATTTTTTGTGTGTTTTATGATCATGGCTACCTCGACATTAATCTTAAGAAAATAAACCAAAGCTAGAAAACTCGAAAAGAACATCCATATTACTCTTCTATAAATGACAGATGCTCAAAGAATTAGCACGATGGTGGCTTTGTAGTAAGCAGTGTTGAACCGAGTTTGTGTATGCAATATCGCTATCGGCCGATATTCCTCCAATGCTTCCTGTAAAATCCTATACTCCAAAACAGATATCCTGTATACTACATGCAAAGGGTAAAAAAGGTAAGTTATGTTAATATGCCTGACTATGCATAGAAGCTTCAGTAATTAAACTCGTCTTAATTGACACTTCGTGATAGTGTATACTCATAGTCTTTTGCCGGTTTTGTGCAGTACAGACTGCTCCGGTCGATATTGAGAACTGAAACATCGGTAACATCGTTAATGTTGATTCAACACTAGTAACTAGACAAACCTCGAGAGCCACTCGTCTTCCTTCCTTTATTTGTGTTCTTGCTTCGTTTAACGATTTCAAGAGTTGGCTTTTTATGACCGGATGAGCGGTGTTTACAGTCACGAAAAAATTAGCTGAAAGTTAATTAAGATATTGTTTTCTCGTTTTTATGAAAATGATTAAGAACAAATCCTGCTCAGATAAAGTAAATACCTACAGTCGTTATGATAAATGAAGGAGACACTAAAATTTGTAAGTCAAAACCAATGTAAGTAAATCTCAACAGCTTAAGAAGGATAACTTAGTATGCAGACCTCCTTGATTGCAACACACTCTGCTTTGAGAGGTCAGAGGCTATTTTAAGGTCACTATACACTGACGGTAAAAATGTGAAAAAATCTTGGAAATATGATATCGCAAAAAGGAAACGTGTGTGAATCTTATTCTTTGCATGTGAGGTGCATCATATTTAGTGCATAAACTCCACCATTTTGGTGGAGGTTAAAGTTCATTTAAAGTCATTGGAGGTCAAAATGTGAAAACCTTGTTAACATGATACCTCAAAAAGGAATTTTATACTTCGCATGTGGGTACTCCATAATATGTGCATGGTCTATACCACTTTCAGTGGGAATCAAGAAGCAAGAAGTTCATTAATGACTATCTTAAAATGACCAATCTTTTCGATCTACGCCCATCAATCGTTAACAATCTATAGTCTATACCTTAATTTAAACACAGTACGTCACAATGAAACTCTCAACGAGAAACCCAGAGTAAGTGGTAAGGAGTCACTATGCCTTTTTGTTTTTTGACAAATGTTGCAGTATTGTACCTCGAATTTTTCGATACTTCGTTTCATACTTTAGGTCCACGTGAAGGAACAGCGGCTTCGCAGTCAGTCCTTGTGCAATCATCTCGAACTCTTCTTCAGTATCGAATTTCATTACCCTGCAAGAAGAGAGTTTATATTATTTAACAATTTGTCCGAATGTCCCTTGCACATTTCAGGCAGGAAAAAGATTGTATATATGAATGTAAGAGTTTTCCTTTGGGCAAAGTATGTCCCTTGGGGACGTTGTTACTCCTTCGGGGAGCAGAACTCCTTCGGGAGTATTGTTTGGTTTTCGCCCCTGGCTCTTCGCCAGAGAGTCAGGGGACTTTTGGAAAAAAAAAAGTTTTCCTTTGGGGAGCAGAACTACTTCGGGAGTAATGTTTGTTTTCGCCCCTTGGCTCTTCGCCAGTGAGTCAAGGGGGCTTTTGAAAAAGTATAAGAATTTCAGATCGCTTCTCGGCCTTTTGGCTAAGATCATTTGTAGTATCTGTTCTCTTCAGCCAGTCAAGAACGGGATGACACATGACAGACACATGATGTAGAGGTCTGAAGGTCGAGAGATTGGTCAGAGGTTTGTCGTCCCTTGAAGACGTAGCTCCTTTGGGGAGCAGAACTCCTTCGGGAGTAATGCTTGGTTTCGCCCCTAGGCTCTTCGCCAGAGAGTCGAGCGGACTTTTGAAAAGGTAGCTTTCAGATCTGAGAATAATAATATTCTCTTTGTCGTATTATACTATATACAGATTTTCAAGGAGAGATAGGAGCTCAGATATTGATATTTAGATGGAGTAGACAACTTCAATAAACATATTTCCTCAACATAATCCCCAACAAAGGCCTATATACCGCCTCTTGTATCAAGTTAGCTTCGGATAACACCGGACAGAAAAAAGTCTGCTGAGACGTCACTTTGAAAACTGCAAAATTTATTTTCCAATTTTTTGAGCCGCGCGGGACCTTAGCAAAAATTCAAGCATTTAGACATTGATTTTCATTCTATTGGACGGGTATATTCCCTTAAAAATAGTACTTAGGTTTCTGAGAATATATCATCACTTTTACTGTGTTGAAACTTGCAGGAGGGTATAAGGTGAGTGGATGAGATGCTAATCCTCTCGATGTTGTCCCGCTATGAGATGTTTGATTCCACTCTCATTTCTGTGCCCAAGGATTAATGAAATGCTTTCAACTGCTTATGATACGAAATTCTGAAATCAGTTTTTCTTGTAGTTTTTCTGATACTTAAAGCCTTTCAACAAAACTATGGAGTGGAAAAAACAGTTAGGGTCCAGAAGGTGGAGTCTGGTCGGAATGACGTAAAGGCACGGAAACGCTCATCTGGAAGGCGTGGTTTTCAGCAGCACACCTAAGGGATTCCTTGTGGGGCTCCAGGGGGATATGGATAACTAGAATGAAGTATTTAGCTATCTTCTAGCCTTGGATGCATACTAAACAGATCATTGATTCACATTGGACTATTTTTTGGACAAATTATGAGTTAAGTCGATGAAACTGGGGCTCAGTCCTGCGGGTTGGAGGAACATGAAAGATGGCAGGTAGCAACGGTAGCATATAGTTTTTTAGCAGTAGTTAGTTTGTCTGACGGTTAAGATTACCACGACGAATCTCTCATTACAATGTTTGTGGGCGAAGAGATCCGAACAAATAGCATTTTAACAATATAGTTTAATTCATTTTACCATGCGCGTGTTATACATAACAATTAAAACTCTTACGCTTGTTACTCTCTTGTCAGTTTGCGTTCTTCATATACAGGAACAAATGCTACATTTCAGAAAACAGAAGCATAAGACAAATTTGAACATTTGTGGAAAGAGAAGGTCACACCCCTGCCCCCCCCCCCCGTTTCACATCAGATGCCTTGGCGACAAAAGACCTGTGGCAATATACATACATTTCCTCCGAGCAGGATTTCTTCTGAAATCTACTGTAAGAATTTCCCTCCAAAGGAGAATCATCTGCAGGTGCTTGAATGATTGCTGGTAATCACCCGAAGCTACCTTACATTATATACATCTATTATTGTTACATGTTTGCTAGAGAGCTAGTGCTCATTCAAAGATGAATTACATGTATTTGAACAGATTGCTAGTACTCACCGTCCAAAGGATCCGGGAAAGTAACGTTTCATAAAAGAACTCACACACATAGTTACTTGTGAAGGGTCATATGCCCACGTGAGTGGATCGCCATTGGTTAGTCGAATGAAAGGTGGCGGGTTCATGAGAATGTCATCCATCAAACTTAAGCCGATCATTGGTAAATTTCCACTAGCCATTTTGTCCGGTTTTGAGTGATGTCCCTTAAAATAAAAGTATTTCCAGAAAAAACGAGTCTTGAATTTTCAATTCCATGATTCTCTCTGGAAAAGCAATGCGTTAGCTACCCAAAAGGAGCCCTTTCAATTGGCTGAGGTCAGGGCTCAGCAATTGAAGCTAAATAAGCATGAATTTTAAAATAACTTGATTTCGACCCTTACTTGAAGACAGCATATGATATGGAATTGTGATAAACGGAAATGAGTCCCACGTGTAAGGTATTATCACGAGCAAAAGAGTTTCCTATCAGTGTAAAATCTGCATTCTACCATTGATCCTGGCGCTAAAACGTAAATTATCACTGTTGTATTATCCGATAGACCCAGGGTATTTAAAATGTTAAATTCAACTCTTTTGAATATTGATCCGTGGCAGGCAGTCAGCAAATCGTTTGTGAAGTGGGCTCCGTGAGACAAAGGCTTTAAATTTTATTTGAATATTGTTTAATGTCCCCTGTGATTATACAATGAATAATGATGTCACATCTTATTGTGGTGCTCTCACTCGCCGGCTCCTGCAGACAGGGAGCAGGAGCTGGCGATTGGGGTACCACATTGACAGAATGCCATAAGCCTACACTTCGTAGCCTCATCGGCTTAAGATGTGCACATGCGAAGGGCGCGATTTTTTTTCTCTCTCTCCCTAGTGGCAAATGCCTTTGTTCTATACAGATACATAGCAAGCAGGGCCTTGGGGAAATTTGCCAAAAAGAACCATCACGGCAGTAAGTGGAGCACCATCATCAGTTGGCAGGGGCGGCGCGAGGGTATTTCGATGGGGGGGGGCAAAGCGTGAGATGAGTGATCGCCGTCCTGGGAAGGGGTCTAAGGGGAGCATTGGGAAATGTTTTGTTAATTTAAGGTTGCTCAGATGCAAAATGATGATGGCTTTGGTACATATTTTGAACTGATCATGTATGGCTGGAAAGTTTATAATTTAGTAATTTTAATTTTTGTTTTGGGAAAGATGCTTTTCTGGGGAGTGTGTCCCCTCCCCTCTGAGAAATTTTGTATTAATTTAAGATTGCTTAGATGCAAAATGGTGAAATCTTTGGTATATTTTTGAACTGATCATATATGTAAGAAAGTGTTCATAATTTATTGAATTTTAATTTTTACTTTGGGGAAAGATGCTTTTCTGGGGAGGGGTCTAAGGGGAAGGGTGAACCCTCTCCTTTGAGAAATTTTTATCAATTTAAGATTGCTTAGATGCAAAATGGTGATGTCTTTGGTATTTTTTGAGCTGATCATATATGCTTGAAAAGTGTTAATAATTTATTGAATTTTAAGTTTTGGTTTAGTGAAAGAGGACAGTAGCCTTTGTTGTCTAAGAGAAGGGTATGTAGTCAACAAACCTCCTGAAGCCACCCCCCTTTTATGTATGGGTATGTTTTCACTCAAAAATACGTGCGTTGAGTCTACAGAAACACGAACTATTACGAATATTTCCGTTGCTTCATATATGCATTATACAAGGTATCTAAAGGCTGACAGACACCGGAATAGGGCCCCCTGGAAGCTCTGGACTAATTATATTATATCAAATATATGCCTACCCTCCTCCTTTCTTCTTTCTTCTTCGCTTCCCCTTCTTCTCTTTCGTTTTCTCTTTTTCTTTTTTCCTGTTCTTTTCCTTCTCTCTTTCCCCTGTTCTTGCAAATGATCGGAGGCGGTTGCCCCCTGCCCCATGTGGCATCGCCCTGTTTTTCTTTGCTCTTTTTCTGATTGACTCAAGATTTCTTCATACAGTAAAGATTGTGTTGTGTACGGCCATGCACCTACTATTTAAAATTCGTTTTCTATGGATTACTCAGTCGAGACAACACCAAAATAAAGCACAATAAGGCATAGGCGTAGGTAACTTTTCGAGACTGGGGGGGCTGAACCTTCTTTCGGATCGCTGTCCTGGGGAGGGGTCTAATTGGAGGGGTGTCCCCCTCCCCCTTTGGAAAATTTTGGATATTTGAGGGTCCTCAGATGCAATGTGGTGCGACATTTTGGACAAATTTTAAGGAAAATTACTGCAAATTTTTTACAGTTTTTACTAAAGAGACAAGTAAGGGGTTTTTGACTTTGGAAATTGGGGGCAGAAGTATGGTATGCTTCTGCCCCCAGATTTTTGACTGGGGCCTTAGCCCACAGCCCCCCGCTTTCTACGCGTATGCAATAAGGGAGACATAATATTACTTCAAAGTTTAATTCATTTTATTAAATTTTTTATATTTTTATTGTCAAAATGTTCGTTAAGTGATTGACTCATGATACCCTCAATATATATGTTCACGTTCTAAATTTTAAATGGTCAAATGCTGGGAATGGAGAGACAGTAAATGTTTGAGATTGCCAAACATTACATTATCCGGACAGGGGGGGGGGATACCCATAGCCGAAAGGTTCATTTGGTCGAAGATTCACTAAAGACCGAAGATTCCCCCCGGACGAAAATATATTCCGAGTTACGGGTAGGGTTGGGGTTTTGGTTAGACAGAGATTCATGGATCAGGTATATTTCCTGAGGCATAAATTAGCTGTCTGTATTTTTTGGTGTAACTTGCAATGATACACACCTTTTCTCCAAGAGAGGGAAAACTTTTTGCTCTGTGACACCATATGTGTGAGGTCTCACAATAACTTGGCTTTAGGGTATACTACTGTATTTTTTTAGCTTTACTCTCGGTTCCTATGTCCTTTTTTCTTGCGCGTTATGCATAATGGCCTTAGTGTTTATGTAATACTTAACCTGCATTCACGTAAACAATGGGGAAAACAGAAAGCGTTATCCGTGCGTGGATTGCAAGTTTCAGGTATTTTGTAACGAACAATTTAACTAATACTGTGATAGATGGGTGACATACTGTAACACCTCACCCCACTCCCTACAAAATTATGTGTATTAAAACGTTTTTTTTTTGACGATTTTATTTTTGGGTTGAAAAACCATAGGGGGGCAAATGCCTGGCCTGCCCTGCCTCCCCCCCCCTGTGGCGCCGCGCCTGTCAGACTGTCAATCTTCAATTAGTTCTTCATAAAACTGTGGTATTTTGAAAGAACGTGATTATTGCATCACCAACTGTACCTTATTGGTGAATATTGCAAATTCAAAGAGCCAAAGCACCTGTAACTGTAGGGAGCAATAACTGCCAGTCGCTTTTAAGGACTACATAATTATCATACTAGTCATAGCGACGCCTTCCTGCCAAGACTGGAAAATTACCCTGGGATGGGGATGCATGGGGAAATGGGGGATGTGTAAAGTGGCAAATGGTCTTTCCCTGGGGGTTAAGGGATATCTGCTGTACATTAGCTGTTGCTTTCAGTGTTTGAAGGTGCAGCATCAGCATTGTCAACATAAAAGAGACATTCTTGGTTACATATCATGTTTCACTTTTTGTTGCTTGTTTTGTACTTCACAATTACTGTACTAGTAATTCTGTCAAGCATTAATTTTGCCATATTTTCTCCATGGAGAAATTTCACACGCAAGAACTTACAGTAACTAAGTTGCAACATGATGGCACAGTGATTATGTGCATTTGGGATATGAACTGCTATGATAAATTCTGACATTCTTTCGCAAAAGAATTAAAGTAATGGTATCCTCACTGGGACTCCATTCCTAAGTTTCCTTTCACTTAGCCTGTAGGTAATATCAAAACCAGGGAATAATTTAGTATTCAAATTTGCGTAGCAATTTTGAGAATTCTGTAGTGTAAAATCCCTTAAAACCCTATGGTTATGCACATAAAAAGTGCTATACATTTTTGCATTTGTTTGCGATGCGATACCGGATAAATTATTCCCTGCAAAACCCATTTAATCTAAATAATTCTGTTTGCAATTTTTGAGCACTGAAATCATTAAGAATGTCCTTTTATCCTTTGTTAGTATTAATAGAAGCAAAAATAAAGCAACGAAAGGTATAGTAATGTTACTTTCTTGTTAATATTTCCAGAGTCACAGTGGCAGCTCTACCAGTCTGATGCTGTTCATAAGTAAAGTATAGGCTGAAGTATAAAAGGCTATCATTCTCACTTTTTCAACACCTCGGTATCCAGCTGTAAGAGATTCCCTGTTCATTTAATCAATATTTCACCTTCAGATCCCTTACTGTTACCAGGCCTAGGCCTACAGCTGTCATTTTCCAGAGCTGTGCTGGTCAGAATTAAGTCCCTAATTGCCCTAATATTCCTGAAATCCAAATAAAAAAATTAGACAAAACCTCCAAAAATCCCCCAATTTTTTGTTACATAGAATGATGTATGGATATACCTTCCTTCTTTGCATCCAATTGCAATCTTTACTGACCAGGTGCAAGCAACACATAAGAAAACTTTTACAATCCATACAAAAATAATTAATCAGGGGACGAGTTGACTTCCGCGTCGAGTTGACATTGGTGCCGAGTTGTCGCAGTGGTCGACATCTCTCATTTAGATGCCGAGTTGTCCCAGGTTCAGCATATCACATGTGCCGAGATGTCCGAACCTAAATTGGACCTGAGAGACCCCCAAAAGTCGATTATGTCTTACGGGGGCGAGTTGACCATTATATACGTGTGCTTTACTTGAACTTTCGCTCTTTGTTACCGATGGAAACCGGATTTAACCATTTTTGGACAATTCGTGTTGACATATGAAGGTAGAAATAATCTTCTTTAATAATTTTAAGGATCGGGACATTTTCTCTTACTTAAATCACATTTTACTAGGCAAAAACGCCATAGGATTTAGCCGAATCAATTACCGTCATACAGTTTGTGCACACGTACTCACACACGGCGTGACTTCTTGCCCCTTTTTAAAATGGCAGACGCGTCCCCATGCAATCACAGGGGATTTACATACGCGGTATTGGGAGTCCGCCCTCCAGTTCCTATATCCTGCTCTATGATTAAACCTGAGGTTAATTTTGTGTTTCCTTGTCGCTGTTGAGACAGAAACGTTGGTCCAGTTGTTTTGGTTTTCTTGAACCCAGGGTACGTTTGCCTATACGGTACCTGGGCATTAGTCTATGTCATATAGTATACTCTAGAAAGAGTGTTTAGTCATTAAACATATTTCTAATGCTTTTCCGTCCCTACCATGCCTAATACTAGAACAGTCATGTCTATAAGCCACAAACGTTTCCGTCTTAAAAATGTATTTGATTGCTAAACATGTGTTTCACTGCTAGCATGTTTATACTAAGTTTTTTTTCAAAGTGGAGAAGCTAAACAGTATTTAATTGCTTAAAATGTCTGAAGTCACATATTTGTGCCTCAGTGTGTACATAATGAAGCTCAAAGCATTTATCCTGATTGCCTTGAACTATCAATCACACGTTTTATCTGCAAAGGAACAAGTTTCAAATTTTAATATAAAAATCATTGCTGCTTGCTGTGAGAAGAAAAATTTCAGTTGCTTTGCCCTATGTTTTCCAAGTATACGAACATCGATCGTTCTCTTCGCAAAAGCCGTACAGGTACGTCAATCCTGTCAAACCTCACCATCATTGGATTGATGGAAAAAAAAAACTATACACGTACAAGTGGCACCTCTTACAAGTTTGCTTATGATCGTTTCTTCGTGGAAATATATTGAAAAATTTAGTCGTTTATGAAAGTTCTGGTTGAGATAAGTTTTCGTATTGCAGCTCAGAAATGATATGATCGCCATCGATTGCACAAAGAGCAGGGTCCAAGCTCCTCGGAGGAGTTAAATATCTCGAAGCCCCGAAAGACCTGCTGGTCAGAATTAAGTCCCTAATTGCCCTAATATTCCTGAAATCCAAATAAAAAAATTAGACAAAACCTCCAAAAATCCCCCAATTTTTTGTTACATAGAATGATGTATGGATATACCTTCCTTCTTTGCATCCAATTGCAATCTTTACTGACCAGGTGCAAGCAACACATAAGAAAACTTTTACAATCCATACAAAAATAATTAATCAGGGGACGAGTTGACTTCCGCGTCGAGTTGACATTGGTGCCGAGTTGTCGCAGTGGTCGACATCTCTCATTTAGATGCCGAGTTGTCCCAGGTTCAGCATATCACATGTGCCGAGATGTCCGAACCTAAATTGGACCTGAGAGACCCCCAAAAGTCGATTATGTCTTACGGGGGCGAGTTGACCATTATATACGTGTGCTTTACTTGAACTTTCGCTCTTTGTTACCGATGGAAACCGGATTTAACCATTTTTGGACAATTCGTGTTGACATATGAAGGTAGAAATAATCTTCTTTAATAATTTTAAGGATCGGGACATTTTCTCTTACTTAAATCACATTTTACTAGGCAAAAACGCCATAGGATTTAGCCGAATCAATTACCGTCATACAGTTTGTGCACACGTACTCACACACGGCGTGACTTCTTGCCCCTTTTTAAAATGGCAGACGCGTCCCCATGCAATCACAGGGGATTTACATACGCGGTATTGGGAGTCCGCCCTCCAGTTCCTATATCCTGCTCTATGATTAAACCTGAGGTTAATTTTGTGTTTCCTTGTCGCTGTTGAGACAGAAACGTTGGTCCAGTTGTTTTGGTTTTCTTGAACCCAGGGTACGTTTGCCTATACGGTACCTGGGCATTAGTCTATGTCATATAGTATACTCTAGAAAGAGTGTTTAGTCATTAAACATATTTCTAATGCTTTTCCGTCCCTACCATGCCTAATACTAGAACAGTCATGTCTATAAGCCACAAACGTTTCCGTCTTAAAAATGTATTTGATTGCTAAACATGTGTTTCACTGCTAGCATGTTTATACTAAGTTTTTTTTCAAAGTGGAGAAGCTAAACAGTATTTAATTGCTTAAAATGTCTGAAGTCACATATTTGTGCCTCAGTGTGTACATAATGAAGCTCAAAGCATTTATCCTGATTGCCTTGAACTATCAATCACACGTTTTATCTGCAAAGGAACAAGTTTCAAATTTTAATATAAAAATCATTGCTGCTTGCTGTGAGAAGAAAAATTTCAGTTGCTTTGCCCTATGTTTTCCAAGTATACGAACATCGATCGTTCTCTTCGCAAAAGCCGTACAGGTACGTCAATCCTGTCAAACCTCACCATCATTGGATTGATGGAAAAAAAAAACTATACACGTACAAGTGGCACCTCTTACAAGTTTGCTTATGATCGTTTCTTCGTGGAAATATATTGAAAAATTTAGTCGTTTATGAAAGTTCTGGTTGAGATAAGTTTTCGTATTGCAGCTCAGAAATGATATGATCGCCATCGATTGCACAAAGAGCAGGGTCCAAGCTCCTCGGAGGGAGTTAAATATCTCGAAGCCCCGAAAGACCTGGTCGACGGGGTTCTTTAAGGGATAGCAATGGTGGTAAAGGGCAACGAGGCGGGGACTGGAAGACAGCTTTTATAGAACTGGCATCCCATGACATAGCATATCGCACTTTTATCGTACCTAAGCCTTATAACGTCTAAGACTCCCCAACAAAAACGAAAAAAAAAAATCCATGATGGGGCAGCCTTCCTCGAAGGATGACATGTCTCTCCACCCTGGTGCCACTTGTGACACTGCAAACGTAGATTTCGATGCCTCAAACACGAAAGAATACTTTGACTCCCATGTGCCATGACATCAAGCCCTTGGCTAAAGGGGAGGGGCAGGGAGACGGAGCCACCTGGAAAAATATTCGTACTCTAGAAAGGTAAAGTTACCATAGCCGTAAATGCATTTTGGTATATGTCGCCCTCCAACGAACGTATTTCGCTCCCACCCGAAGCTATCTCGCCCCCTTCAGTACCTTCAGTACCTTGACTGGCTCCTAGTTTGTGGACCGGAACATGTTCGTTCACACAGTACAACGTTGTATATAAAAACGCAAATGTAATCAGCCTGTTTAAACCAGAATAGCTTAAAGACAGATTTGCATCACCCCAGGTATGACTTTTGGTTGGGGGTAAGCAAAAGTCTCAGTTGGTGACTACTCTTTGATTGACATCAGAGTTACAAAATTCAAAAGATGCAGAGCAGCTCATATGACACAGAACGCACAGAGAATGTTTTCATTACACATAGCCTTTTTATGCTCACCAGGATTTGGCCTTGAGCAGTGAACTATGTTTGTGTCTGCACAAGAAGTAGCAGTAAAGACAATTATGGGCGGGGCTTACCACCAAGTAAAAGTCATACTTGGGGTGATGCAAATCCCTCTTTAATATGAAGTATAAGTGTGGATGTGTGACTGCATTTAATATTTTTTAGCAAAATTTTGTTCCGAATTGTTAAATTCCAGCAACATAACTTGGCTTAGGACTGAGCGTTCTCTAAATTCTTCTGAATCGTTATTCAGAGTTTCCTCTCCTACCTGGCTCATTATACCTTACAGTGCCGTAGCTAATTTTTAGCTCATACCAGCATGCTGGTGTGAGCTATTGTGATCACGCGGCGTCACTCTATCTGTCTGTCTGTCTGTCTGTCTGTCTGTCCACACTTGTTCAAAATGCTTCTCCTCCCACATGCTTCCATGGATCAGTTTGAAACTTGGGCACAATGTTCCTTGGGTAGTGGGCCATTTGGGGTGTTCAGGAATTTTCGGTCCAAGGTCCAATGTGGACCCTAGGGCCCATTTTATGAAATTCTACAAAATGCTTCTCCTCCTACAGATTCTCTTGTACAGTGTTTATGGTTTGCCATAATGTTACTCTGTTATTGGTCCCTTCGGGGTGTTCAGGAATTCTGGGTCCAAGGCCCAAGATGGACCGTTGGGTCCATTTTCTGAAATATTGCAAAGTAATTAACTTCTTCTCTATTTAATGTTTAAAGAGAGGTAACAGCCTCTCATTATAATGCTTGGTTAGTGATCTCATTATGGTGTTCTTGAATTTTGGTCTAAGGTCCCATGTGGGCCCCAAAGGCTCATTTTATGAAATTTTACAAAATTCTTTTTCTCCTACAAATTGTGTTGTACAGTGTTGATGTTTTGGCATAATGAAGCTCTGTTAATGGTCCTTACAAATTACATCTCCAATTTGGGATGAAGAATTCTTTTGATACCATTCTAACCAATTTTGTGCCACCCCTCTATTTTACCAGTCTCACTTTACTACCTGTTTTTCTTTGTGCTGCACCCTCTTTAAAACTGTCTGTGTAGGAGAGGTCAATCCTGTGCAGTTGTGTAGGTTAGTTTAAAGGGAGCTGCTTAATGGTATTTCCATTGGGTATTTCCATTGTGTGTGCATTGTCAGAGCACGTGGGTGTGTTTGTCATAGTGATCCTCTGTTAATGGTTCTTTTAGGGTGTACAGAAATTTTGGGTCCAAGGCCCAATGTACCCTAGGGTCCATTTTGAGAAATATTGCAAAATGGTCCATTCCTCCTCCAGTTAATGTTAAACGGTGTTGAAGGCCTGTCATAATGATACTTGGTTAGTGATCTGTTTATGGTGTTCTGGAAGTTTGGGTCTAAGGTCCTATATGGGCCCTATGGCCCTTTTTATGACATTTTGCAAATTGCTTACACCTGCAGATTCTCTTGTACAATGTTGATGGTTTGTCATAATTATATTTGGGTAGTGGTACCTTCAGGGTGTTTAACAAGCTAGGGTTCAAGGCACAAGATGGACCATAGGGTCCATTTTGTGTAGTATTGCCAGTGATTAACTTTTCCTCCAGGTAATGTTTAACAGAGTTGATGGTCTGTTATAATGATGCTTGGCTAGTGATCTGTTTCTGGTTTTGTGGAATTTTGGTCCAAAAGCCCATGTGGACCCTATGGCTCTTTTATGAAGTGCGCAAAAGTGCATCTTCAACTACAGATTCTCTTGTATAGGCCTAATGTTGATGGTTTGTCATAATGATACTTGAAATTTGGGGTCCAAGGCCGAAGATGGGCCCCAGGGGCTTTTGCTTTCTTAAATTGTATTCATGAAACAACTTACAAAGCAAAGATAGCATGACAAATTTTGTGTGACATTCAGGAAGGTGCCATCAGGGTATGTGAGATTTGGAGTCATAAGCCATTTGACGTCATTTAAAGTCAGATGATGCTTGTACTAACAAAGACTAGAAGCCAGGGACCCTTAATTGGTTGAAGGTATGAGCTTCAGCACCATTGGTGCTCTAGTTATTTGCCTTCCCTGGGAAAGGAGCCTAAGCGGAGGTCTCACCTTTCTCTTTGAAAAGTGCTTAGCTGCAACCTGGGGTAATGGTTTGCTACGAAGTTGAAGTCAATTTAATTCACACAACTACAAACAGGCTGACATTCTTTTTCTGTCGGTCGCAATTGTCATTACCCACACTCCTCTCCATTTCCCTACCACAGGCGTGCGGAGGCGGAGGACTAGAGGGTGCCCCCCCCCCCAGCAAAACAAAATTGTCGGGCAATTTTTAGGGCAAAGTAGGCCCTGTAATTGTGAAACGTCTTCTCCTAGCCCCGGGAGTAAGTACATTAACATGCACACTGTATAAGACACTGGCCGGTTTAGGCCTACGGTTTATGCATGTATGTTTTGAAACAAAAGTTATACCTACTTGCAATGGAGATAGGCTAAACAATAATTTTTGGACCTATAGTTAAAGTTAGCTGACAGATGTTTCAAAATAAGGTTGCCGTAGAGACTACTTGCAACCAAAATACATGTATGCTTTAATGTAGGTAGACTTTTATTGATTCCAGAGGTTACCAGCCTTTACAAGTTTCGTCGGCAAAGGAGAATATGATTTCGGTCATGGCGCTAATACAAGCCTTCCACCAACTCAGTGAACGTCAGCCTTTAAATAGGCTAAGTCTCTACTTTAATTTACTCACCTCAACCAGTTGATTATTTGCCAAGAAAACCTCGTGCTTTACCACGGCACTTCTTTCACTCTAGCCTTTCCTTCGACATGGACTGTATGAATGAATTTCCTTTACCAAGGATGGTATCGACTACAGGGTTATGATGGCATACGCAGGCAACAATCCTTGTGTGGTTCAACTTCCTCTTTTGTGTAGACGTACAGCATTTTGTACAACCTGCCTTGTAGTACTGTGTGAAGAGTAGCCTAAGTATGCGGCTACTAAAAGCTCATATTGAAACCTTTCTGAATGGCCATTTACCGTAAGTCATCTGCAGGGGTAAATTCGTTTCAAAACAAGCCTTTTTGAGGTTTTATCTCACTGTTTTGTCACTTATACTATACGTACAGCTTAAGTTCAAATAGTTCCTGGAAGGGAATTTTATTTCCTTTCGTTTGATGTGTTTAATTTGACCAAATTGTTATGTTTTCCCCCGTTAAATTTAAAGTAGTTTCGCCTAGTCAGCCCCATAAATACTGTGTGGCAGCCGCGAATTAGTATTGCGCAATTCACAGCTAGCTCAACTAACACTGTACAACGTAGAAAGTTCAAACGGCATGCGAAGGAGGAAGGAGACCACTTCTCTCTCTTTTGACTATGTAAAAATCAAGCTGATTGGACGACATCTTCCTACGTCAAAAAGACATCATTCATATTCGTCTCCATTTGGATTCGGGTGATCACTGTCCTTTTCCAAATAGCAATTACAAAGGATTGTGGGATCGAGTTTTGGTGTGTGTTGTTTTCGTCATTGGCATTTTACTGTGGACAAAAAAATGCGTACTAAAAGTCTATCCCATAATCCTTTGTAGTTACTGTTTGGAAAAGGGTCTATTGAATGGGAATGAATGGAGAGAATAAACAATGAGTCATCAGTTTGCTCACGTTTGCTCGTGTTGCTTGCAAGTAGTTTTGTACAGAATCTGAACGAAAAGGTTTCAATATGTATATAATATGGCATAGATATAGCCATGTTTGATTTATGGGATCTAATTTTGCCATGTGTACAATTCACTTTTTTACAAGTTTCGCATATAAAAGCCTAGCGGAGTGCTTTACTGCTTTATAACATGGACATTAGCGGCTCGCCATAGGGGCACGGGGGGGGGCACTTGCCCCCAAAGGTTTGCAAAACATGGTCTTCAATTTTCCAAGAAAAAATAACAAAACATGTAATTCGAGATGGGTTAGGCCCTCCCCTTTCCTTGAGTGGGTTTAAAATTAAAGAAGTGAATAACTTTCCAATGCAATGCGAAGGTTAAACATCAATACAGTGCTTTGAAAACGACATTTTTTCGGCGCGCTTCGCGCGCGTTTTCTTAGTTGCTTGTTTGCTACTATATATACTTCAGACATCACAAATGGACCTCCCCTTAGTGCGAGCTAAGGTAATCAAAACAAATGATCATGCTGTGAAATTTGTAATCTGATTAGCTTAGGCATCATAATGTCATTTACAGAGTGTAACGGTAATGCTGGAGTTAAATGCCCATAGTTTTGCAGACACTTAAGAGTTTTCGGGGTCATTAGATACAGAACCCATTAGCCATGTTGATTATCATCCACGACTAAAAGCAGTTTTGCCCGGGTGTCACCTGGCCAGATTAGCATAGATATCTGTTTACGAAAAGCAACGGACATGTAGCCTAAACGTATTGTGTTTCCCACAGAAGGAGAGGTTTCGCTTCCCTCGTCCAAATTGATAGCGGCGCCGTTGGCCCACGAGCGGTCTTATGACTGTCAAATGGCCTGTTATAAGCAAAATGCTCGCCACCTCTGTGCTCAAGCAAACCGTTTCAATTGATTTAAATAAACGCACCAAACAGTCAATCTAAGCTCAGTGTAATGAGACTTGACTAGTGGCCTAGCTATTTGTATATAGGATGACACGTCGTTCTGAGTTAGGGGAATTCCCTTCCTCCTTTAAAAAATTTCGTTTCGAACCGGTATACTGAGATCCAAAGCAGTGTTATCATGTCATCGTTTTCAAATGTCTTCATGCTCGAAATTTTCGTTAGTTTAAGAAAACAATCCAGAAAACCAACATTTTATGGCTTCTTGGCAAAGCTGAAACATATTGTGACAAAATGAAAGAAACAACAAAATATTTAAAGGTGGGGCTCATTTTATACAAATAGATCAAGCCGCTTTGCCCATTTCACCTACCTTTTACTCCACCCCTATGGAGTAGCGATCGGTTGATATGGTTGTATTTATTTTTAAAGTAGTCAGCTCATGACTGACTGCCTGAAATGGTTTTTAAAGAGCTTTTGAAAACTACACGGGGCAGCGCTGTAATACATAAAAATAACCATAGCCTACTCCTATTGTACAATCCGGCGCTGACCATTAATATTGAGGGGGGGGCGGGTCTTCCGAACTTCCCTGAATACGGACTTGAGTCACCACCCCCCCCCCCAACAAATTTCCTTAGAGCCGCCCATGAACATGGATGAAAGGATGAAAAACAAGGTCAAAGGTCGGGTTGCGGCTTAAAGAGGCACTTTGAGTTGGTTCGTACATTCACTAAATTTTACAAACCTGCCAATTTTTCTTCACATACTAATGACAAATAGTCAAACTAAGACCATCCCTATACCCTACATACAAATAAACTTTTCATGAGTGATTAATTAACGATTCAGTTCGGTTTTCAAAAATTCGTGACCAGACACTTTTTCACATTAGTATTAATTGCACATAATGACCATTCAAGCATAGGTCCAAAAATTCCATTTTTTTTTTTTTTTTTTGAGTTTTTGAGTTTTTGCATAAGTGTTGGATGTGAAACTTGACTAACGGTGCTAATTATAAGCATTATCATGTGGAATGCCCTTCAAAATCCTCCCAAAATTATCAATATGAACTCAATGTGTCCCTTTAACCATAGCCTAGTTTTGACATGTTAGAGGTGGTACCTAATGTAAGCATTCAGTTAAAATTTGCATTCAAATCCGATTTGTGGGTTTCGAGATAGAAGCAAATATAGTTATCACATATTCACCCCAAGTCAACTTGAAGAATGCATGCACATATGACTTCATGACCTCATATGGCAATTTCGATGAAGGGAAAACCGAAAATTATTGGTCGATTAAGATTATTTACTAATAATTTTGGATTACCCATCGATAATTACCGGTGATAACCAAGGTTTGTTACGAGATAATCCAAGTTTATCAAAATAACTTAAACTATCGGCCAATCATCCAAGATTATCTGTCAATGATAAAAGACTAAACTCGGTAGCCTTTCTCACTCGAAATCCAGATATGGGCTAGATCATGAAATTCCATGAATGGGATTATCATATCTGACCAGATAAAAAAAATTGGGCAGATATAACCCAGATTTAAACCAGAACCAGATCTGAGCCATATATATGTACCAGATAGACTTTTATCTGGATCAAGTCTTTATATGGAACAGATATGGACCATATAACGCAATACCATATCTGCTTTATATAAAGGTATTCCATACGAATACCGTATAAAGTAATACCATATCTGGTGAATATAAAGCTATTCCAGATTTAAAGCAGTATCATATCTGGTTTATATAAAGATATACCAAATTTATCCCATATGGGCCAGATGCGAAATTCCATATAAGGGCCAGATATGGATTCGATATCTGGATAAATATCCTGAAAGCTTTACAGTTCAGAGCTTAAAAAATAAAAAAAAAAATGAGCCAAAGCAAGTGAGACTAGAGAAAGTATAAGACAATTTTCGATAGCCTATTACGATTAAATTTTGCAATGTTTAATGAAGGAAAATTTTAATATAAAAAACCATAAAACTGCTAGGAAAGTTTTTCTCGGCGGGCTTCCCGCGCACCTCGAAAGAAAACTGACTAATACAGTTGAAAATTTTGTCTGGCACCGTAAAATTTCTTTCCTCCTATGCGTCACACTATTGTGACTTCAAGCTCTGAAATAAGAGTCACTGAAAGTGCTAATGTACATCATAAAATGCACCATGGTCCTTGCAAATAAAGTCCCAAACCCCAACCATGTATAGGGAACCACAACTGTCGAAAAAAATCGGCGTGCTTCGCATGAGTCTTATATAAATCGATGTCACATTAGTACTGCTGTACTGCTGTGCCTAGGAAAACTTTGGTGGAATTGCCTCGTTATTACTTCCTGTAGGACAGCTTGACTAAAGCACCATTTCCAAAACCCTCGCTACACCTCTCCCTGTTTACTTTTCTCACCAACTACCACCATCCTCAGCAAATTGACGGGCGGTTTCTGTCATAAATTTGCGATCATCCTATGAAAACTATTTCATTAGCATTTCAAATTTCACCTGGGGGAAGCTACACCGCGGAGCGGACTCTGTTTGCTCAGCTCCTCAGCTTCTCAAACCACCGTCCGCCAAAGCGAAGAGGACTGCGTCCAATTTTAGACGCAAACTTCATTACCATAATATGACTTGTTCATGTGCTCTTTCATTATTTTTGCATTATTCTTGCTATTGTTTTTGAGTGAGTGTGTGAACTCCTGTAGTAGTAAACTGAAAGTCTAGACTGACACCTGAGACGAAGTCCTATCATTACTGTATTGCATAACCACCTGGGAGGGAGTTGCTATTACAATGACATACCAGATGTTGCCTTCTTATAAATATTCACTAACATTCAACCAGTCCTGAGGCCACATATTTCTATGAATATCCAAAAGAATTGGTTCCGTGTTTACTTTGGTAGGCGTTGGGGATATGACTGAACAAGGAATATGCCGTACAGCCTGCTACGTAGGCAAGGGGGAAGCAGGATTTTCTTTAAAAATGGTCCAGAATGGCGGCAAAAGCCGTCAGATTTCTCTGGGATTACCCTCAGTCCCCAGCCTCCGGCTTCGCGCATTCGGCGACCACAACTTCCCAAGATGCAGCCTTCAATAAAAATTACTTCTCTGACACTTTAACCGCCGATGCCCTTGGCCATGTCCATGTAAGAACTGCTCATAAAACATTACATTGACATTTTAAAGTATCACATAGTCTATTACCTTCAAAATCGACATTACCTCATTTTTCACACTAACAAAGTTGAGGGTTACCTTCATAACAGGTGTCGAATATGTACTCCTCTTTTGACGTACATACTGTAGTTCTCAGAAGCTGGTATTACGGGTGCAGCCGACATAGGTGCAGGAGTAATACATGTCCGCCAAGCGGGCAAAGGTGAGGGGGACTTGTTTCAGACCAGCGACAAAATAAATCATGGAAGAAAGAATCATGGAACAGGATGTAGGTTCCTATATCCTGCTCTATGGAAAGAACAGGCACCTGGGGAAAGTAGGAAAAAGTTTTGTGCAACGAAAATACTGCATTTAAAACTAGAGAAAAACAAAAGGTTACAATTTAACAATTAAACAATGCAACGCTGTCTCAACGCTGTTTTTTTTTTCGGGGCGCTTCGCGCACACCAGTTTTAAATGTTGTTTCGGGATTCGGAGTTACTTCCTGTAGAACATCTTGCTTGTCACAGCTTCGAACAAACTCTTTTGTATCATTGAAACCACCGATTCCCATGGTCACACGTAGCGGAGGGAAGTCCCCTTCCCCCGAAAATTCTCAAAGCAAAATTTTTATCACCATCGATCTGTGTAAATTTACCGATGCAAGTTGTAAGGCTCGGGAAGTGCCATTTCCGGTTACGTAATAATGGACAAGCGCTAATCAAAGGGGGGCATGGGCTCTCTAGATCCTTGAGGACACTTTTCCTAGCTTTTATATTTTTCATATCGATAAAAAGTCTGAAAATGCGATTTTTTCAGCGCGCTTCGCGCGCACCCACTCTGAATACTAGATCAACCATCCTTAAAATTATTGCTCGAAAGACCCGGGAAACCTTCAAAATAATCCATTCGCCCCTCCTTCCGCAAACCCTCTGCATTATGGATCCTATTTGACTGTTGTCATACCGAGTAAGAATATAATTGAAAAAGTCAGATTTTGATTTTTGTGGTCTGTTAAGTGTCCACCCTGTGTCATTGAAGATGAAGCTAAAATGCACCATTTTAAAGGTCGTGTGACATGCCACCAAAAAGAGCTGTTTCACTTGTTAGTTAAAGAATTAAGTCCTCCAATCAAAGATCCGTTGGAATTATTTCAATATCTTTTACAGTTCTCAATATATATGTCTTCAAAGTTTGATGGTTTCTGAAGAAGCTCATTGCCTATGCAAAAATAATGATGTAGAGTGTTGCACAGTGTTATGATTTCTTTTGTTAACCCTATATAAATTATCTCTTAATTACTGATCATATAGGTTACAGTTTGGTGAGTGATATCAATATTTTTCAAGGAAAAAAATTTAACTTTTATAATTAACCCCTCAGAGAATAACAATGCTACCAGTGTCCTTGAAATTAAGGTTGAAAAAACAAAAGCTGACATGTGCCACATATGGTATGTCCCTCTTTCGATGTCACATATTTGCATATTTAGCTCATGTTTATTCATGATACACATGTGAAATAGAAATTTCCCTGTAACATGGTAAATATTTGATGGATTTTAAGGGAAATTGCGGATATTTTCTGGATTTTTAATGCTTTTTACATCAAATATCCAACTATGTTATTTTCATGTCACACGACCTTTAATGCCTACAATTTGTAAATACCCAAGAGTTTCCGTGGGCTTCACACCCCGGACCCCCACTGGACCCTGCCCCTGGAACCCACGCCGTGAGGGCGAGCTCTTCGCGCTCCCGCGGGACCTTCGGCGTCGTTTGACAGTCCACCCAGCTTTGCCCCCACTCTAAGATATCAAATCAAATCAAATATTCAGTGGCGTCGCCATGGGGAAGGGACGCGTGCCCCACGTCAAACGTCGGCTGTATCCCTGTGTGCCCCCTCCCCCATGAGATCTTGGTTGTTAACAAAATTATGCACAAGCACATCGTTTATATATCGACTTGGATACAAGGACCCTCTCTCAATTTATCTGTCAACCATGGGCTAAAAAATTACACAAAAATTACACAAAAGGGTCTCAAAACTACATTTTTGCGGCGAGCTTCGAGCGCGTCTATTTTGTGAACTTTGTAAAGCAAGGGTTACTGGGAAAAAAACAGCGAGTTATCGTTTTAACGTCCTTTTTTCAAGCTGTGAGACCACTGTAGCAGTGGGTTCTCTTCACCCAATACAGTTCCCACTTCAATTAACTTTTAGTCCAAGTTTACGTTCAAACACTACTGAGAACACTTTTTGGGGGGTGCACTTTTTAACGCATATCCAATAACATATGGTCATAAGTAAATAGCTCTGTCTCATAGACTAATGTTCGTTTATTTTAAATACCGGTACCTTCTAATTTGTAAGGGAAAGTTTGCTCTCCCGAACTCCTCTCCGAGGAGGAGCCAAGCACCACAAGGGATGATAATATGATGACCCCTCCATAGGGGAGTATAAGCACTTGCACGAAATTTTCATTAATACTTTACACCAGAATTAGGCTGCACGCTTCGCGCGAGTACCGAAGGTCGTCTCAGCGGGCCCTATCCACTTTTTCATTAATTGCGCAAGGAAATGCAGGTATTATATCTGTCATAATTGTAATTTTATGACACCCAAAACTCATTCAACCATATTCAAGGGTTTCTTTTCCAAATTTTCTTGGCTACTTCCCGATTTGCAACCGTATATGTACCTTCAATGCTGTGTTGTGAACGATTTTCTCAGTAGCATACCTGAAAGTAAGTAATCTCTACATTAATTTATTTTGGGCAGCAGGGGTAGATGTAGTTTAAAGCTCCACGCAAACCTTACCATGATCCTCGTCCCTACCCCCCCCCCCCAGTCATTAAATCGTTAGTGCGAGTAAGGCTAACAAAAATGGTCAAATTGTTATTTCTATTTTGGTGGTCTGTTTAGTGCACATCCCATGATATTTTGGATACGGTCGAATGCTTCATTCTAAATTTCACATTTTACTTACCCTAGAGCCTCTGGGGATTAACCCCTGGACCCCCACCAGGGAGTTACAGTGGGCCCTGAGGTCCAAAGCCTACAGGGGAGCACTAAGCGTCACTACGATACCTCCAAAGACGTTCAGTCCTTCATTTCGGTGGCCCCTTCTGTCGAACGCTTGATCCTCAGTGGCCCGACCCCCCCCCCCCACTTCGAAAAGTCTGGCAACGCCACTGGAAATGATACTTCTGAAGCTGAAGCACATGTATGCACCAATCAACCAGCTTTTGCCGTATAGTGTGACTTCACACGTAGCAATGCACTGTGTCAGCGTTCTCCCTTACCTAAATTTCTATGTTCTTGACAAACAATCAAGACGCAATTTATTGCAAAGGGTGTAAAATTTCCATTTGCTGTCCTTTATGGTACTTACTGAACTCTGCACCTGACTGCCTGAGCTTGAACATTTCCTCATTTAAAAAGCAAGAATGTATAGTGCATACGATTGAAAATAAATCTTATTCATCCATTTTCCATCATGATAGCTTAGTTGATGAAATAAAAATGTTGAAATTTATTCGCATTTTAAATATTGGGTTGCACAATAATTCGGTGAAGGTCACTGTTGTACAAATAGCATTGCCAACTGTTTCCTCTATTTTTTTTTTTTTTTATGATCTTAACATTATAACTTTTCTTCATAGAATGCTGCTAGGAGAAGATTGTATTAACCATCTCACTCTACAAAACAAAGACTGATCACATTTCAGAACAAGATGAAGAGCGACATTACAAATGATTGCGCAATCTACCATTTTTAAAACTGACTGAAGAAACTTCAACTTTTCACATATCAGCACACAAATGATGGAGAATGAATAAAGTCAGCGGAGAGAGGAGTTAGGAGAGGTCGTGTGCATGGGCGTCCGCAGAAAAGAAAGTAGGGGGGCAAAACTTTTAATTGATCACATCAAGGGAAATTTTTACTCCAGAAAAAATCTTAATTGCTAAATGTTGGGTTGGGGTGTAACCAGGAATTTGCCGGGAGCGAAACCTGTGGGCAAACTATCTGAGCGTAGCGCCACCATAGTTTGGCGCGAAGCGCCAAGAAAATTTTGGCCGAAATAACTCCCAAATCGCTGAAAATGGCACTTCCCAGGCCTTGTGAGTTGCATCTAATCATTTTCTATTTTGAAAGCTCATGTTCTGAAAATTTGCTAGCGATATCATAAAAAAAAATTATGTTATTTTTCTTCAAGTTTTTGATTTTCCTCGGGACGCCCATGGTTGTGTGATATTTGACAGGTTGTTCAATCTGCACATGGAACACATACTTAGAGAGAGAGGAATATGAAGAACTGACGAACAGACACGTATGCGTAGTTTTCTTTACATGACGAATTTTTTTACCTTACCCTAACCTTAATCCTAATCTGAGCATCATTTTTCCTTTTCATGATTTCAATGGAAATATCCGGAAATCGCCCCCATTCGTCCTAGGAAAAAATTCCGTAGCCCATATGCGGAGACAAGATGCATGATGAAGGGGGAGACAAAGTTTTCAAGGGAGACTTTGTCAGGGCTGAGATACGTCAAACTGCACCCAAGGTCTAGAATTACAGGAATATACATTTTAGAGGTTGTAAAATGAATCTCATTTATCCAACCCCCATCTTGATAGGTTATTCCGTTGTTGAGATATAAAATGTTGAAATACATTCACTTAATTTGAAACATTTGATTGCACAATAATTTGCAATGTCCTTCTTGTATAACTCACATGCTAACATGCCTTTTTCTTTTGAAGTGAAAATGCTTATATGCGGACTGTAGATACACTTCTATTTTCTTGAATAATATTGTTGTAAGGAAAGTTCTGTATAGTCAAGTCCCGCTATAACAATAAAACAGCGATCACGATGTGGCACAAGTAGATACTACGTCCGTAGGAAAAACAAAAAGTGTAATCCTTGTAGTATAAGCAGTTAGTTGTTAGTGGTCTTGTAAAAGGGTGACGCCATAAATTTCTTTGGAATATATAGCATTTTAAAACGAGTGAATAAACTTCAACAGTTTATATCTCAGCACTGAGATGTTGAGCCATTGGAATTTTCTTTTCTAGGTAAGAACCATATCGTTTTGAAATGTTAGACTTTAAGCACACTTTAAGATGGATTAAGGCAGTAGAAAGATTTTGTCTCAAAACTTTCATTTTGCTTCGGGGTAAAAATTACCCTAGGTGCACCATCCTCGAGACCTGCACCTAGACAATCAGATTTAAGCCAAGAAAGTAATGGTCATGATATTCACATATATTTTCACATCAATACAATCGGAAAGTTTTTTGCAGAGGCTTAGCCTATAAAGTAACGGAAAATCCTAGTTTTCATTTCCAAAGCAAGACTACAACTTTCTATACAATCCTGACAATGTTATTGTTTTTTAAACTTGAGATGTTTTAATGCAACTTACAACGCCCGGGAAGTGCCACTTATACCAGTATACAGCATTCTCGGGGGCTTTTATACCAGTTAGTTGTTATTTCGAGATGCATCGTGTTGAAGTGAGGTTTGCACCGCGAAAGTCACACAGTAATCTGCCCCTTGTACCTTTCTTGGCATTTCTATTTGACTTTCACTGGATTAGGAATTGTTCATACAAACGGCTCAATGGGATTTGTCGTCAACCGCATATCTGGAGAGTTGTCGCTACTGCCATAGCATTGCCAGTCGCTGGGAAATTAAAAAACAGTGCATCTTTGGAGATTCGGTGACGAGGATGAAGGTATACCAATAAGAGTTTATGTAAAAATGTGAACGTGTTTCTGTAACTGATCATTTCAGGAAACTTCCAGGAACTTTCCGAATTGTTGTGACACAAAATTAAGTTAGACTTCTGCCTCTGCAACTCATTTGCATGACGTTCGTTTTGGAGAAAGGGGAAGACCTCATTGATTTATTTCAATAAAAAGTCGTTTCGAGTTTTGCAGCACCTTAACCTGCGCATCAAAGCATTTTCCTGATTAAGCCAATTGTGATAGGACTACTAGACCTGAAAGATGCTGCTAACATATTGATGTCAATCTTAGGCCAACGAATAAAGGAAAGAAATTCTCATCAGCCGAAAGAGTAGCTTATCATTGATTATCTCCTCAGGATTAAGTGGGTCGTAGAGTATTGGCATAAATTAAACCTAAAACCCGTTAAATTAAATGTTAAACCTCCTTCCGAATATAAACTCTGTTTATTCGAAAATTCTTCAAGTTGGTTGTAATGGCGCTCTGCTTAGATAGTACTACTAGCCTACTATTTATTTGCCCCATCCTTTTTTTTTCTTCTCGAGGGGGCGACTAGTTGTCGTCGGCGACTGCATACTTACGACTAAGACTCCCCGACGAAACTGTAAAACTTCCCCGGTAGGGGGCCAGCCGACGGGGGACTTGAACCCTTCCCACACGTGACGCCACCGCTATCTCGACGAGGGGGGGGGGGTGGCGGTTAAAATACTGTATGCTGTGTTCCCTATATTGTTGCGGAACGACTGTCAAAAATACTCTGTCAGAACAGATGACTAAAGTAGAATGTTTGCTTTTTATTTGTGACAGCAGACCGGTCATCGGTCCAAAGACGTCAAAAAATTGAACAGACTGACATAGCGTTATTTGACCTGGTGGTGATTTTATATGGTAAGTTTAAAATGAAACAAACACCGATTCTTCTATTGTGACTTCTGGTCAACTCTTGACTGTGGACTTAAACCTAAGATTGGCTTTTTATTCCCATCACTAGGGCAACACTATAAAAGAAGAGAGTAATTCCAGACCATGAATATCATAGCGAAACGTCACGGTATTAACCTACTCGCTCTTGTTTATGAGAGGAGGGATACTAGCGGGTGGAGGGAAGGTTTCGTAGATGTAGCGTTTCGGGAGTGTGAACAGATCATTATTTCGTAAGACCAAAAGACTATAACAGTGACCTTTTGGAATCAATATTAAAACCCAATAGTCAATACAATGCATAAAGCGCTAGCTAGTGAGCATGGGCGTGGATCCATCTCCAAAAGTGGGGGGAGACTTTTTCACCATTTGCGACAGATTTTGCGAGGGAGCGAAGCGACCGAGCCCGAGCGCGCTTGTGCGCGAAGGGGGAAAGGCGTGAGCTTTTTTTTTTTTTTTTTAATGTGAAAGTATGTGATTTGGTGCATACTTTATATGGTATTTTCTATGCCTAAGGAGATATATTATTATGCATTTTATGAAAAATGTTGTAGGAATAACCATATAGAAATCAAATACACACATATTGCTGGCAAATAACTTATCATTCAACTATGCAGAATCACATAACAGCTTCAAACAAGTGTAAGGTGTTGCTTTTGTGCATAGGCCTACCACTAGATACCACGTGTGCCGGTAGGCCTACAATTTGTCCCCTTACGGTATCGGCAGAGGTGGCCACTATGCTGCCAATGCTCCGCGCCAACCATGGGTTGGCGCGGAGCGCGAGAAAATTTTGGTCCAAAATGCCTTCCAGATCGCTGAAAATGGCACTTCCCAGGCCCTTTTTTGTACCCTAACAGTTTTAGTTTTCATCTATTTTGAAAAAGTGCAGGGGACTTTTTGGAGATGTCCCCCCATTCCAAAAAAAGTGAGGGGGACGCGTCCCCCCGTCCCCCCATGATCCACGCCCATGCTAGTGAGCTGGATGTAATATCTGCATGCATTGTATTAATTTGAATGCCCAAGAACGCCACACGTGGTTCCAAGCGAAAAGTGATTGGAATGCCTGACTGCCATGCAGGCAGTAAGGCATACTGCAGTCACATTCTCTGTAAAACGATTGCACTGTTCGTGTTTCGGGGCGGGCAACATAGGCTACCGTAGTCAAATATATTGCCAAAAGTTTTTGCGATTCATGGCTAGACTTTTAAGGGTGGATTGATCCATACTGGATGGGGGTAACCAAAATCTCATCGGAATTGGACAACTAATTACCTGTGAAATTGTCTCGTTTTTTTTTTTTTTTTTTTTTGTCTCGTTTTTTTTTTGTCTCGTTTTTTTTTTAAGGCTAGTGTGAAAAAACCCAATTTCGAAAAAGGGCAATTGGGAAACTTGAAGGGGGGTCTAGACGTCGGCGACCGCCCCCCCCCCCATCCGTCACTGCTATCACTTTCTTTATGTCTTGTCAGACTGCGTTATTTGCGCCAAATGTGTCGCTTGTAACTCAAATATGGTGCGTGAACAAAATTTCACTTTATTCATTTCTTTTTCCTGGCCATTGCTTATGTCTCTTAGAATTTCAGCTTAGGTTTGGTTGGTTCTTCAGAAGCCTACAACCTAAATCCATGTACCTTGCCTGCAACCTACAGGCACACTTTGTTACAGTCACATGTATCTTCGGTGCATTATAGACGCACACTTTGTTACAGTCACATGTAACTTGGGTGCATCATAGACGCACACTTTGTTACAGTCACATGTATCTTCGGTGCATCATAGAGGCACACTTTGTTACAGTCACATGTAACTTGGGTGCATCATAGACGCACACTTTGTTACAGTCACATGTAACTTGGGTGCATCATAGACGCACACTTTGTTACAGTCACATGTAACTTGGGTGCATCATAGACGCACACTTTGTTACAGTCACATGTATCTTCGGTGCATCATAGAGGCACACTTTGTTACAGTTACAGGGACCTTCGGTGCATTATACAGGTACAGTTACAGTCACATGTACATTTCCAGGGCTGTAAACTCTCATGCCTTCAGCGTGAGAGTAACGCATTTCGGCGCAATCTCACGCTCTCACGATGAAGCATCAGTTTCTCACGCAATTTCTCAATGTGGTGCAAAAATTTCCATTCATAACGCAAACAATGTGTCGGGTGTCACTAAAACGAGACTATCACGCCTTCTTCAAATGATCATAGTCTGCAGTGAGCTGACAGCCTGAGTATTGCAGTATACAGTATAATTAATCTTACCATCATCGAGCTAGCTCTTTTCAACCGAAACGTAAGCAACTATGTCTGAGTCCACCGGATATATTTCTATTCGATTTTAGGCTGTCAGCAATACATACCGGTCGGCTTCAGAATTTCCAATTTTTCCTAGGCCTATTGTGAACAAAATTTCCAGGAATGATCTGAAAACTGGCAATTCTGGGCATGCAGTAATAAGGCATGGGAGGTCCATTTCCTGCAATCTATTGGTTCTTTGGGCAAAAAGTCCCCGGGTGGGACAGTCCGCGCGAACCGATGGTCGCACTCTACATCAGTAGTCTCCAAGAGAATCTCACTCTCACTAAAAGTTGACAGCCCTGCATTGCCTGCATCATGTAGCCACAATTTGTTCCATTCATAAAGAAGTTCACCATAAACCGTGCCTTATTACACCATGAAGCTACTACCTCGAATCCTAACAAGTCCCTAATTACACCGCCCATTCGGCTTATGTAATAGAATAGAAATGTACATTATCCTTGAAGATGTTGCCTACCTATGCCTTTGATGCCTTTACTTTATGTAGGAGGATGTTACAATTTTCAGAGAAAAAATTATTTTGAAGATAAAGTCACATCACCTTAACCAGGTAACCTTATTTCAGGTCTTAGAAAATCAGAAAGGTAAATATAAGAGTTGTTTCAGGTGGATGCCTCTGTCTGAAGCCAGACTGTTAATCCTACAGAAATTAAAATTCCTACGGTACTAACTTGAAAAGAACATTTTCTACGATCTTGGGCAAAATAGAAATAAGGAGATAATGCTCCTCTCTCATATTATCTGTTTTTGTATCATCATACTAAATTTCAGGGTTGTCACCCGTTACACTTTGAAAGTAACTCGTTATAGTTACAGTTAATTCCATAAAATTGTAACTCGTTACAGTTACTAGTTACAATGTTGAAAAAGTAACTAGTAACTAGTTACAGTTACTTTTGACTGAAAAGTAACTAGCTACATTTCAAAAGTGACTAGTTACTTCAAGGTGAATATACGGTACCTCGGTACCTGAAATGGAGGGAGAGCATAATTAGATAGTAAGAAGGGGGCACATGAGGGGACCGACACCTCATTTGTGCCGGTTATCCTTAGGTGTTCCCCAAAGAAAGACAATGATGCAAGCTGATCTTCAATGGGCATCCAGGCAGAGGCTCCTAAGCTCATCATATCATGAAGCAGCGAATCATGATACTGTGTCGGAGCTTACGCAAACTATTTGTTAGACGAATATGGTGATAACCAAAACGTTTCCAGTTACGACAGTACTTCTTTGAGGGTGGAAATCTTTATACTCCCATCACAATTAAGAGACTGAGGTTAGCCGCTATTAAAGGGGAGAGCTGCTATTAAAGGGGAGAGCGTTGTTTTAGCAGTAATTTAAGTCTTCATCCCTCAAGGGCATAAATATGGTAATACGATGCTCCATATTTGTTAACGGTGAAATTTTGTAACCTCACCGCTAAGATTGGGCTAAGTGATATTTCCGCTTAAATTCCAAGTTTCACATTGTGTCAATATAAAACAATGCATAGAAATGGTGAGACTGTGTAGTTTACAAATGCAGACCATGTGTTCATATTTCACTTTCCCTTTACAATAAACAGGTGAAGATTAAAGTCGGACACTTCTCTCCTCTTTCAATTAACTTTGTTAGGATGCTTTTAACGCCATTTGACCATTTCAGTATTCTGCTGTTTTTTAATCTAACTATTATTCCAGTGTAAGGAGTGACAAGCATCAAAAAGAACATGATATAGCATAAATTCATACCTTTGATTCATCAAATAGAGGATACCGTACATGTTAAATTAGATACATAAATGGATGCACCGTGTTTACCGACGATTAGCACCGTATAATTTACTGGGCTCCAACGCACGAGTCCGGATTCGGCTAGCTTTATAATGCCGGTCTCAAGAGGGTTTTTCTAGATTAGGAATTTACCCGGCATAGAAGGTTCAGAATACAAATTTTTCCGGAATGTCATATAACTGAACTTGGACTCGGAGTTCATTCCAGCCCAGTTCTCAGATATGAAAGTTAAATTAAAAGTGTTTTAAGTTTCATTGGAATTTGTGCACAATGTACAGATGTAAAGTATTGTCACACATGATCAACTACATTGGAAGTGAGTACAAACGATGACTTTATTAATGGTGGATATTACAATAGAATTAAAACATCTGTAAGTTTTATATGCTACACATTGGCAAAAACAAACTGGTCTCGGAACTGATGTCACTGGAATCAAAACTGGCCGGAACTTGAGGGGTACGTACTATACAGTACTCGGAAAGATTCGGGAATCTAGAATCGCAGTTAGCTTCGACTCGGATAGGGTGGACTCGGGTCCAGCCCTAACGTCTTAAAAGGCAATCATTAAACTTTCAAAGTAAGCCTAGTATTTGAATGCCTATGGGCCAACCCGTTTTTCACGGTGCACTATCTCCACTGTGTCCTCTAAAGGGCAATATGAGTAAACTAAAGGCCCAGCTGACTTCACTTAGTATCAGGGGTGGGGTTTGATGTCTGAAAGTGGGGTTACAGCGGGGCGGAATATCAAACGGCGCCGAAGGGGCCGCGGGAGCGCGAAGCGCTCCCCTAACGGCGTGGGGACCAGGGGTCCGCCTCGGGGCCCTGGTAGGGTCCAGGGGCAGGGCCCGGGGGGTCCGGGGTCGAAGCCCCGGCAGCTCTGGGATATTTACGAAATTGTAGTCATTAAAATGATGCATTTTAGCTTCAACTTCAAATGACACAGGACTGCAGGATGGGCAATAAACATACCACAAAATTCACAATTTGACTTTTTTCAATTATATTCTTACTCCATGTGACTATAACAGTCAGAGGGCTTGAGGAAGGAGGGGAGAATGGATTATTTTGAGGGTATTCCGGGGATTTGGAACAATAATTTTAAGGAAGAGCTAGTATTCAGAATGGGTGGGTGGGAAGAGCGCTGAAAAAATCGCATTCTGCATATTGTTTGGTCAGTGGCGTAGCTAGAGGGGGCAGGGGCGGTCGCCCCCCCCCCCCACACAAAGCCTCCGAAGGCCTCTGTCGGAAATTTCTAGTCTCTGTCGGAAATAAATAAAAACAATTCATTTGAAACACTTACAATACTTCTTATGTTTTTAAGCAGAATCATACATCGGTATGTCAACGTGAAAATCAAAAGTCGCCCTCAAAATCGCCCGGAAAGCAAAAAAAAAATGTCCTCAGAATTTCGAATCGTACAACTATGAAGATAATAATCTGTCGATTTTTTTTTTTTTTTTGGCTTTGCCCCCCCCCCCTACAAAAAATATCTAGTTACGCCACTGTTTTTAGTGATAAGAGTAATAGAAATGTTAAGAAAGAAAGTATTCTCAAGGAGAGTGCTCTTGGCCTCTCCTTCGCTAATCGCCTGTCCATTATTACGATACCGAAAAATTTACACAGATCGATGGTGACAAAAATTTTGCTTTAAAAATTTCTGGGTGAAGGGGAATTTCCCCTACGCTGCGTACCGCCATGGGGGCATTGGTTGTTTCAATGATAATAGAAGAGTTTGTACGAAGCTATGACAAGCTTGATGTTCTACAGGAAGTTACCCCGGAAGCAATACTTAAAACGGTGCGCGCGAAACGCGCAGAAGAAAACAGCGTTGAGACATTTAACTGTAGCCTATTGTTTTTCTTCACTTTTAAATGCAGTATTTTTATTGCATGAAAAGTTTCCTACTTTCCCCAGAATATGGGAACCCATATCCTGCTCTATGGAGACTCCGTTTCATGTTTCATTTTGTGGATGGTCTGGGATAATTGCCCTCAACTTTTTTATTAGTGTGACAATAAGGTAAGTGTCGATTTTGAAGGTTATAGACTATGTTATTTTTAAACAAGTCAATGAAATTTTTGTGGGTAGTTTTTACATGGATATTGTCAAGGGCATCGGCAGTTAAAGTGCCAGGGAAGTATTTTTATTGGAGGCTGCATCTTGGGAAGTTGTGGCCTGGGAAACCTTTAACTGCGATCGCCGAAGGCGCGAAGCTGGAGGCTGGGGTCTGCTGGTCCACCCAGAGAATTTTTTTAAATTTGACCGCTTTTACGGCCATTCTGGACACTTTCTTGAGAAAATCCTGCTCCCCATGCAGGTGTAATTTGAAATACTAATAAAATAGTTTTCATATGACGATCGCAAATTTAAGACAGTAACCGTCAGTCAATTTGCTGAGGATGGTGCTAGTTGGTGGAGATAGTGAAAGGCATTGTCTGGTGGCATTTTGTAGGGGTCTTATAGGAAAGATAAAAATTTTTCACTACATGTCATCCAAACCCCATAACAAAACTCCATTCCTAACTCAAGATATCCCTTCCAAAAGACTGGTTACTTTTGGCAAGAAATACCTCTAGATTTCCTCAAGGTCACAGAACATGAAGCCAAGTGGGCAAATTGTCTCAGATTCCTTTTGTTATTCTTTATAATTGGATACCTTGTTTGTCCTTGAAATTTGATACCGTTGGAATGTTTAGCTACTTTTCCGTGTAGATATAGTGTAAAACTGTGCCATAATTATCGTACAGCAAATAAAGTTATGAAATAATCAATTTAGTGATGTCAACATTATAAAGAAATACTAAAGCTACATCTAATCAATTTGCCCAGATGACATCACAGATTTCCCATCATGCACTGCGGAACATGAAAATAAAGCATTTCTTCAAAAATTCATATCTTCCAGATGCAAGATGCTATAGAAATGGGGTTTTCACTGCCTAACACAGAAAATTTTTCTGCTTTTTTTGAAAACATTAAATTTGGTCACCAGTACATACTTTGAACAGCGAGAGGTGTAGCAAGAGTTTTGGAGATGGTAAATAATTTAGTCAAGCTGCCCTACAGTAAGTAATAACTAGGCAATTCCACCAAAGTTTTCCTACGCACAGCAGTTCAGCTACTAATGAGACATCGATTTATATAAGACTCACGAGAAGCACGCCGATTTTTTTCGAGAATAGCGGTTCCCCTTACATGGATAGGATTTGGGACTTTGTTTGAAAGGACCATGGTGCATTTTATGACGTATATAAGTGCTTTCTGTGACCCTTATTTCAGAGCTTCAAGTCACAATAGTGTGGCGGGTACGAGGAAAGAAATTTTATCGTGCCAGACAAAATTTTCAGCTGCATTTAGTTTTCTCTGAAGTTTTTAAGCTCTGGAAAAAAGTGGGGGCAAGTGCCCCGCTTGCCCCCCTCCCCGTAATCCCGCCTATGCTTACTATATATACTATATAAAGTCAGCTGGGCCTTAGTTTGCCAGAGGACCGTTCAGTATTTTTCAACGAATCGCACAAAGATTCGGTCTCATGGATAATAAGCATCGATCTGTCTATGTAAGTAATTTGAGACACAAATCAAATTTTGAACTTAGTTTTATCAACAATCAAGTGACCCTGTAAGCCTGTAGCATGTGCATCTAATACCAACTTCTGATTCTAATCGTGAATAAAATTTGATGTTGGTGAGGGCTATAATGGAGGTGAATGATAAATATATCGAAAATAATTTTACTGCCAAATTGTCATCAATTTGAAAAATTTCTGTTACTACTTCGAGTAAAATGCAATTTGTGGTCATTTTGACTATTTGTAATGGGAAAGTAACGGGACCCAAATGTAACGACGTTACAGTCACTTTTACACAGAATTGTAACTAGTTACTTGCTCCGTTACTGAAATGCAAATGTAGCTCGTTACAGGGTTCCGTTACACAAAATGTAACTCGTTACAGTAACGGCGTTACTTGTAACTCGTTACTTCCCAACCCTGGGACTAATCCTTGCAATTTTTAAAACTGTAAGAACCACAGAATAATAAAATCCACCAATGTGTAATAGGTGGAGGAAAAACGAGTTCCCTAAATAATAAACTTGTCAGGGATACCGTCAAGTGGCTTTTTTCTTCTTCCTGACCGACAACTGACGGACCATTCTAGAGGACTTATCAGTTTAGACAAAACAGGACTTACTGCAACAAGCTGGAGACAATACTGTCCAATTGACCTGGCGATGGTGCCAATTTTTTTACCAGAGAGAAGGCCACCGAGGTGAAACACTCATTTAAAAGTTTTCAGCAACAATGTGTCCATCCAGGGAGTTGCTAGAGACCCTGGTCCATCACATGTGACACTTTTGTCAGCTGCTGAGCAAACAGAAGCAATGGATTTCACCTTTCTGAAAGCATTAGAACCTAACTGTTTTAAAACCCTCCACTTGGCTTTAGAACTTCCTGAGCTTTCATTGAGTTTATTCACAAAATACATTTTCGACTTTTTGATCATTTTTTGACACTACAAAACATTAACTTTGACAATGTAGTAACGCTGGACTGTTAATGTACGTTACGTAAATTATACTAAAAGAGACAAGCGACTGATTTCGGCCTGACCTTGGGTGTACAAAATTCAATTCAAAGCAATTTATCTCCTTCCATTCCAATAACCAGAATGCAAAAAATGCATTAAGATTTCGATGATACATGTTCTATTCCAAATAATACCATGATGTCCCACATCTTAAATCACTTGTCAAATGCTTATCTTAACGTGTTGGAAAAGTACAGTTTTGTGTTCATATTTGATCAATTCTTGGGAAATTTTGCGTTTTGACGTCTGGTGACCCCAGATATGGCGATGTTGGGAATTCTTAGAAAATCTTGCTTTTTGACCTCTGGTAACTCCAGATGACAACAGTGAGGATTCTTAGGAAATTTTGCTTTTTGACCTCTGGTGACCCCAGATGACCTTTGACCTCCACCGAAACAACAGCATTATCTTCTCCCATAACACATCCACACACTAAGTATGAAATCTATCAAAAGCTTCCTACCTAGAGATATCCTGTAAACAAGTTTTCAGTGTTTGATCCCCAGTGACCACAGGTGACCTTTGACCTCCACCAAAAACAAGTGAATTCTGCTTCTCACCATAATGCATCCACATACCAAGTATGAAATCTATCAAAGCTTCCTGCTTTGAGATATTGTGTTAAAAAGGTTCTCAGTGTTTGATCCCGGTGACCCCAGATGACCTTTGACCTCCACCGAAAAAGATAGGGTTTATCTTCTCATCATAATGCATCCAGATACCAAATATGAAATATATCCAAGCTTCCTACCTTGAGATATTGTGTTAACAAGGTTTTGAGTGTTTGACCCCTGGTGACCCCAGATGACCTTTGACCTCCACCAAAAAGGACAGGGTTCATTTTCTTACCATAACACACCCACATACCACTTACGAAATCTATCAAAGCTCCCTACCTTGAGATACTGTGTTAAAAAGGTTTCATTGTTTGACTCCTGGTGACCCCAGATGACCTCTGACCTCCACCAAAACAACAGGGTTCATCCTCATAACATGGGGCATCTGTGTACCAAGTATTAGAACTATCAGAGTTTCCCTTCTTGAGTCACAAACACAAACACACACACATGCCATCATGAATGGATAGGTTTCTCTTTTGAAACCAAAAACTGGCAATACATATGCTTACAAGTGTATAACTATAGTCAACCCTTACTAAACACCACTTCATGAGTGAGGGTGAGGTGTTCTAACAGGGAAAATCACCACAAGTGGGTTCCTCATGGATCTATGTGAGGCATCAATTAGAACATAAAACTGAAAAACATTGAGGAAGCGAGAAAAAGTTGCACATTTCCACTAAACATGTATTACTAGAGATTAGTCTAATAGTTACAATTCACATGCACAATTGCAATATCAAAGGCATCTGTCATACTACATACATACTACAAATAATATACAGAAAATTTCAGGTAGAACATAAAGATATATTTTACAATAGATGACCCCTTTAAGATGTAACAGAATGAGATGTTTCTTATTACCTGAAATTCCCTAATGCTCATGGATGCAACCTCTTACAGTGAATATCAACATTTAAAAAGTAAGCAATAAGGTATGCTGTTAACAGTCACCTGCAGGTCACTGGTAAAATGATACAGCATTATATGACACCCTGGCATGCTTAACACCCAGCTTGTCATTGTGCAAGCTAGGTTCCCTTAATTTTATTAGGATGACATTTTGATGTATCTGTTCAGTCACACATCCCATTTTTTCGGATAATGGCTAATCAAGGACCCACCCTTCAACCCCGTCTCCCCTCCCCATTCATGGGAACTAGAAAACAAGTCTACCCTTGTCATTAAATGAGTAAAATATGTGAAGTGTGCCTCCTTAACCAGTTCAACCTATCATTAAGAACTTCTATGTTCATATTTTAATGTATACGTAATGTATTGTATAAAACAGGTAAAAAGTATCACATATTAAAGGCCACTATTACAGCTTTTAAAGTTGTCTTTATAGAAAATGTAGGTATCTCAACTTCTACAAAAACAGCCACACTAACTTAACAATGTCAAAGATTCAGTGGCCACACCAGAGACCACTTCTTCCTCTGACTGACCATATGCTGAATATCAAGATGGAAACCCAATCACAACATATTCTACCCTGCCTAATGTTTGTTTATAAAATAATTTGGTCTATAGAAAAATTTACAAAGATTCTTTCATGTAAGGTCTTACAAAAATCTGAACATATAACTGTAAATTTATAGCACACAAACATGTCCCATAATATTGTGGTATTCTTTGGATAAGAGTGAGATGTCACATAGCCACCTGCTGGCAGTACTAGTTACACCAAAATTACTGTCTTTATGTATTTCAGATCAACAGATCAGGAAAAGTAAAATTTATGGATCATCCAACTACAACTTAGGGGACTTTAACAAGTGCCTTTGCATGAAAATATTAAGGTACAATGCTTTAAAGGCTATTGCAATTACACTAAAACCACTGTAACTTAAACACATATTTCAACTGTAGTTACAGTAGCAAGCCTCCAGGTTAACATGATCAAGTTAGTCTCTTGAATTGTAAGGACAATACAAAACATTACAAACTACACATGCAAAGGAGCCTACAAAAATAAGCCTAAAATGCACTCTAGCACACATCTAACCCTTAACATTCCAAATATTTACCCTTCTTATACTTCATTATAAAATGTATTCCATCCAGTCCACCCACCCATCTCATCCACCCCCCTCCCCTCCCCTGCTTCCCCCACCCTCAATCTACCTTCTGAAAATCAACAACAGAAATTCCTAATAGTTTGTAACTTTACAAAAAAAAACTCTTCTAATATCTATTGAAAAACATAAGATCCTTTCAACTAAGCTTGAGAAAAGAAGAGCAATATGCTCCCCAATTGAGAATGGGACTACTCAAATTAATGAACATACTGCCTCCACATGGTATAGGTCAACTTACTGCTACAATGCAAAAACACCATACAAATACTTATTGCATTGCTTAAATACACAGCTTGAAAAAAGACAACCATATTAAATGGTAGCTTCAAGCAACTGGTAGTGTTCCTCCACCTACAGAGGAGTCTGCATAGCCATATGGATATATTAAAGTCACCCTGTTTTAAGTACTTGATACATAAATAATGCCCTATAAGGTTGACTATTAAAATCAGATAATAATGTTGTACACTCTGGAGCATGACATAGTAACTGTACCTGTCTGTACCTGTACATGAGCCACCCACCACACTTTCATCCTCAGCTGCACAATATGCATATTTCAACCTTTTTTTGTAGAAATTTAAGTTAATACAGGTAAATGACATTAAATAATATCTTCAATATCATAACAGTAACTATTTAGTAAAGTACTGTATTCAAGAAAGGTCCCACAAAAAGTTTGCCACCCATGCATGACCTCAGGCAAAAGACTAAATTGGTTGGTGCTGTGAGTCATGATGGAACTAACTGGCCCACTACTTTGCCCCTTGGACTTGAAGCCTCTCACAGGTGGTAACATTCTCTACCTAAATAAATGCTGTGCATTCACTGACACGCAATTAAAAAACATATTTTTTAACTGCAAAAATGTACACAAAACAGGTGTGTAGAATCCTCAGTGCTTGAAATGTGAAGGACTATAGGTCCTAGGTTCTCACAAAGTGCCCATTTGTGGCCTTCGATGTGCACTAAAATGGCTCACGGAGAACTGCAGGAACCCAAAATTTAAGTGATCAAAGCACACAATAAAGTTTAGGCTACTAAACTCCTACCAAAATAAAAAGTTAGAGTAGCAGTGGTGGTCTGCTAAAAACAACTGAAAACCTCCAGTAGAGGCATTAGAGATGCAAGGACCCAATTCATCACATGAACCAGCCACTTGTAAGTCACTACTATTAAAACAGTGGATGACTATTTTTGAACATCAACAAGACTAGTTAGCCACCAATCAAAGATCACATATGACTCAGGGCATCCCCAACAATAACAATCTCACTTTGTAACTATAAACAAATACATATTACATAACAACTTTTTACAGTTACACTATTAACTGTTCAGGCAAATGCTCTTTAAAGGATTCTTATAACGCTATCAACAAGAATACGAATTCATTTCTACTACTTTACACCTTTGGTCTTTTCAAAATGACATTCTAAACTGACTGCCTCATCAATAAGAGTACACACTTGCTGAAGGAATACACTATTCCTTTGTCTTTCCTTAACTATCTACTCTGTGGTATTCATGTCTGCATATAGCTCCCAGTGACGTAGCGAGACCGGAAATTGTCAGTCTCGTCTCCGAGACCGGTCTCAAGTCCCTATGCAAACAGCGTGTAAAGCCAGTTGAGAGGCCGGTCTCGGTCTCGGACCCTCCGGTCTTGACTACAGCACTGATAGCTCCTATAGTGGAGCACTTATTCCACTCGCTGTCTTTACACACTTATTTATTTCCATCCATACATAGGCCATTGCAATGATTAAGCATTTCAAAAATGGCAGATTTATAAGGTTCTAGTATCTTTTGTTAATGCCTGGCAAGTTAGGACAAAATGATATTCCATTATCAACCTAAGGTTACACCACAAAACAGATTAAACACAAATGAATATTAATAACTCATTTCACTTCTTAAATGTTATTCAAATAAATTCTCTTTTTTCACAAAGTTGTTTTTATCACTTTTAGTACACATTACGAAAGTAACTGAAATAGGCAGTTAAATTAATTCAATTGTCACTTATATTTAGAAATATTGGATTTCTGACTACAATTCTTACTTTCTTCATGGATATAAACTATAAAGACAGGAAATGACTTCAACTGGCACAAGTTTTTATCACATTTCTAATGACACAAACTTTTCAACACAGTGATAGTTGCAATGGTTGACAAATAATTTAACCTATATGAGCATACACCATTCAATTCAAATAATTTTGTACTTTGAAACAAAGCACCAACTATATTTTATGTTTTTGAATTTTAAGGCAAACATCAAATGATACTGAATAAATATACATCTTCACTTATCATCCAGTGCTGACACCAGATTAACAAAAAGAATATTGATGAATACACTATGTTTCTGATTGATGAAGCTTTTTAAATCTGAATTAGTTAATGTTGCATAATTCCTAAAGATTAATAAATTTTGAAGCAATCTTTATGCCACTGAAATGATTGAATTCATATTGATATCTATTGTGCATCCTTTAAAATTCAAACAAAACTTCTTACATGCTTTTCACTGTCTAGGCAGAGAAAAGTAAAGCATCAGTTTCTTTCCTTTTTTTTTTCTTGCAGACCAAAGTTTTGCACACTGGATGATTTCTACATGAAATATCATGAGAAGTAACAGATTGCACACATATTTGTACATCATGATTATACCCTGATCTGCATTGTTTTATTTGGGATACTTGAAGGATTTTGGTATCTAGCACATAATTTCGTGTTTTAACACAGAATCAATGGGATTGTTTTACATCATCTGAGACTTCTTTCACAGTATTAAACCTACAGTATTACAGAAATACTGGGTAAATATCAGTTAAAAATATTTCAAGCATAGGTGGGCCCAAATGTGGCCCCAAAGGTTAAAAAGTTTAAGCAGGAGTGATACAGAGGTGGTCAGTATTACAATATTTGCTAATCTAATGATGAGCTGGAGTATTCTGTAATAATTTCCAGACATGAAATATTTTACGTGGGCACAGGATATTAATAAAGTTACTACTGGAGTTTCTCAAGAGTTGGCATACATGGAAAAGATTTTAAAAACTTTCTTGCCATTAGAGAAATTAGCTGTTTCACATTGGTCTATTCACTTTTTGCAAAATTCTTTAGTCATGTGGGGTCACTGCTTTTTATAAGCATTGCTTTTTATAACTTACAGCTTCTTTGAAAAATGGTTCATTCTTCAAAAAGGAAAAAAATTCCTCATTTATTATGAAAAGGGGTCATAAGTCATAAGGACCACTAACCTAATTACAAGAAAGGTCCACTTATCATGGTATGAGAAAAGTTTCAGTAGTTCTTATAATAAAAGTAATGTTACTCCTGATGAAAAAGGGTTCTTTACTCAAATAAAAAAGTTTTACATCATGTGCTATAGCTTATGGGATACTGTAAGGGTATTACCAGGTTGGTGTTTTGTAAATGAAAAAAACAAACTCCTTTTATTATAAATAATGAACACTGGCATTACCAGGATCTGTCGATTGTGACAAGCAACCAAATGACCATCAACCTTTATGACTTTCAGATACCCTAACGGACAGCTCCTACACCTTGTGAGCTATCCCCTTTACAAGAAGGACATGAAGTAGCTACAGAAAGGCAACTATCAAAAGATATATAAGAAGTTGAATGCTTTAAAATACTTTAACACTAAATAGTCTTCAATAAAATCTACAAAGTGATACAGAAGAAATCCAGCAAAAGGGAACTAAGATTAAACTTTTCAAAAATGATGTTAAATTAATTCTAGGTCAATGCTCAAACCAGTCAAAAAAGGGATACAGTTCTACAGTTTTCGCTATGTACCTGGTTGACCACACTACACTGCGTTGGTGCTACCAGAATAAATGCCACGTCTTCGTACCTCCTGGTGCATGATAAACTGACAGTTGCTTTGAGCATGGGGAACTCCATCAACCCAGTTGAGATACTGAATCTCTCCCTGGATCTTGACCTTTCGGTCTGTGGTGGTCAAAATGCGATGAAGCTATAGAGGAAAAGCAAAGATTACTGCACAGTTACACTATAGGAACAAGTCTTCATTATACATCTCATTAGGCTTTCTGCAGATGTAAAGTATCAGGCAAATAAGTTGTTAGTATGTCCACTCTGCCATGTAAGGATTTTCACTCTCAATGGTGAATACAACTGTCTGGACAAGAGGTGTGAAAAGGAAATGACCATGCAAAAATTATTTATGTAATCAGCATGTTAAGCCAGCTATGGTTTTTCCCGTGCAAGCCCTGAGCAAACTCAAGTGTGGAGCAAGAGCAAACCATGGCACAATCTGATCATGTGACACCCAGTTCAAACTGTATTTACTCGGAAAAATCCGAAAGGCCAGCTAATAGGCTGACTACAATGTGTTTGCAAAGAGGTAGACAAAATTTTAACAAATTAAGACTGTAGGGTAAAGGCCAGACTTCCTTGAAAACAACCTAGATTTAAGGGTGTTTGATAACATCACTAAGGTACTGTCAAAGTTCTGAAAGTATTGTCTACTTCAAAAACAAACACAACATTCATCACAGCTTGCTAACCTGTAAGCAAAAATCCAAGCAAGAAATGATCGCACACTTTCAATCACTGGTTTTACTGTGCACTAGTTACACTTGCTACAGCACATTGCAGGGATGTGCCCACTCAGGGGGGGGGGTGGGGGGTGGGGGTGGCTATCAGTCCTGCACTGACTTAAAAATCAACAACACCCAGATTTATCTTTCCATACTTTCTGCCTCAATGCAGAATGATTTGGTCCAAGCTGAGTGAGCTCAGAGCAGCACACAATAAGCCAATGCAATAATGTATTGACTCAACTTTGTGCAATGTAGTTTGATCTTGCATGCACTTATTGGTTAGTTACGCCACCGATGATACAACTCTAGTGTAGGTTGTTTTACACTGGAAGCTCTGCACCGCAACTGATGTGATGACACCTTACCAACTCTATATAGGATCAGACTTCTTCCACAGAAACGCCAGACTAAACATATCTCTATCTCCATGTGCAAACATGTTAGGATTGCATGACAACCAATGAAAGTAACTCTGAAGAGGAAAGCATCATTCCACAAAATTACCAAAGTAAAGCTTTCCAAAATGTTATGAAGGCATTAGTTGGGCTGTTATAATACATGCCTCTCACATCTCATGAATGAATGCCATCTTGGTAACCTTTGACACCTTCCGATTTGATAATGTTCTGAATACCCAGAGGCTGATGTCATACACATTTCCAGTGGGTATTACAGAAAAAATGAAAACCGAATGGACTTGCAGGGATTGCAGTCTGATTTTTGGGACATTTCCCAGAATTATGGAAGCACATAGAATTGCTTATTATCATTGATCATAAGAAACAAACTACACAAAAGCTGCTGACTAAACTTGTTTTATTTTGCTAAGTTTTATCAATTTATTTGGTGAATTCTTTAGCACACATTTTGGGGAACCTCATACAGAATTCACTGGTCCTATTTAAAACTGAAGTCAATACTTGATGCCTTGTTTCTGCAGATCTACAGCTTTTAGAACTATTGTACAGTGTACAGGGCCTGCTCTTAGCCTTCAGAGATGTGTGTTATGTACAGTATTAGGTTAAACTCTAAAGAACTTTGAGGATTAATAGCTCAACATTGGGGCTAGGTAATACACATAGCAAAGGGTGAGGTTGGCAACAGTTATCAATTCTGTTTGTATAATTGTACCCTTGACAGATACTGGATGTTTCTAATTTACCTAAAATTTCATACAGCTGGAATCACAATCATATTTCTGGTTAAAGTGGAGAATGTAGCCCAACATTCTGCAGGTAGTCCAACCCTACTGTAAATCTGGCATGGGTGCATCTCTACACATTTGGGATAAAAGGTTAGATTACACATGCAGAAACCAGACACCTAATACCCTTAGACTCCTACCAAGGATACTGCAATGCTGAGATTAATGTGCCTGACACTTATAAAATCCTGGCCACATTCTTGACTTTGCAAATGAATGCATCAGGTTTTTGTAGTAATAGACTTAAAAAATACATAATATCAATATAAACCCATGATATCACATGCATCTGCTTGCTTCAAATTGAGTTTTGGTAGAAAGTAGGATTACAGCCACTGAAATTTCCAGAACCACACTTAGTATTAAACTGGTTTCAATGCTAAATAGATGAAGTTCCCATTTAACAGATCATCAACAAATTAGGGTTTGAACTATGGTATGAATAAAATACTGTTTGTCAAGTTTTGCTCAAATGTAAAAATTCAAGCAAATTCATGCAATAACAGAAAGTCCTAGATATGTGACTTAGTCTCAGAGTGTCATCAGCTTCAAGTACTGTACAGCTCCTGTACAACTGAGAGTTTGCCCACTGCACTCTGTGTTGACAATTCAAGCCCTACTTGTTCATGTTACCTACATTTGCAAAGTATACCAGTAGAAAGTGACTCCAGGGATTAAAACTTTTGGTATCCTAAAAAGGCTAACGAAATGTGGAAAAATTGAATGGAAGTATCAAACAATCTATGCAAATTTGTTTAAAACACATTCTCAGGGACCACAGATACCAAGCTGTGTAAAAGCATTTTAATACAAACAAAGAAATACTTTAATACATCTTAAAAAATCATTCTGAAGATTATAACAGACAGCAACTGGTTTAAAGATATCTAAAACAGAAAAGTTTGAGTATTGCATCAGCTGACAGTCATTTTTGGTACATTTGCTTTCAAAAACTGTCTGAAATTTACCAAGGTTTAGAAGAAATTTTATATGTTACATCAATGCTTGAGCTTAACAACTTTATCTGTGTCTTTTCACTTTTTCCTCCATTCTTAAGTCAAATTCTCATTTTCAAAGCCTTGAAAATAACACCCAACTTCAATGCTATTTCAAGTATTTTCTGGTTCTGTCATGCAATAACTTCCATGTAAAAGAGTTTATTATTTTATGCATCCCAAGCAACTCACCCTGTACAGAGGACATGTCAGCAAGCAACAGGGCAGGCAGCAGATTGTACAACAAATAAGAGATGGGTTGCATCCATATGGCTCAAAGAATTCACTGGTGTTGGTTATCACAATCGAGGCATTTTCTGCAAAAGCCACAGTATTCAAACAACTGAGCAGTCCTTCATCACCAGCCAGCAAGCTACGGAACCAGTCCTTCAGAACGCCATTAAATGTTATCTATGAAATTATCAAAATGACAAAATTACCTTTCTTATTTCATCATTTATGATGCAAATGATGCAGAATCTATAAAATACTTTACATATTAATGACAATTGTAAAACACCCAAGGCTGTGAAAATGTAGGGATTAAATCGCAAAACAATCCCATATGAAATAAACACTTAGTAAATAGCAACTTGCAATTAATTCCAAACATCATTTTGTTACTCTCCTTATTAATCATCCAACTAAAAATCTGTAAATTTCCACATTTCCCGTGCATCTCACCTTCTTACAAATCTCTTTTGCAATCCCACCAGCTATGAATCTCTGTTTTAATGTTAATCTTCCCTAGACGAACTTATGCCTACAATTAATGTCCACGATTTACTGTAGGCCTAATAATGAAGACCTGCAGCTTCAGCATCACACATAGTCAACAATTGTGAGTAATAGCTATTAAATGATTACAAACTTTTGCACTTCAATATTTAATGGCTTTGCTATAGCTTCACAGCCCTTAACCCTCCCTCACCCAACAATCAGCAATGTTATAAGTTTTACCTGTACTTCCATCCTATTCTGTAAACTTCAAACAATTTTCTAAAGGATGCCTTTGGACTTTCAAGCCAATAGCCTGGCAAGGCTACTGCTGTACTATAAAAGTGTTATGGTATAGACTGCTATTAGGTAAATGAGGATATGACCCAATCAGTAATTGAATCAAATACAACCTTGATTGCCACTTTTAAACCACGGCTTAGTAAAGATGACAAGGCAGACGCAGATCCAAGGGGGACACAGAGAGACATGTACCCCCCTCCCTTTGAAATGGTGAATGCAAGCTTATGACGCTGTACTATACGTAGGAAAATAATACTATGTATTGTGCCATTCAAGAATTTCCTATCAATATGACTCCAAATTTAAGCCTATAGGCCTATGAGTAGTATACCTATATTTTGCTGATATATAAGAGTATGAGACAACTCTGCCAACATTCAGGGTCACAAAAAGGCTGTTTTCAAGTTCTGTTCACTTCACTTACACTTTTCAAACTTCATGGCATCCAAGCATATGCAGGCAGAAAGGCTACTAGTACATACGCAGGTAAGATTATGTATATGTATACATTATATACATGCACACATGCAGGCTTAACATTCTTTAATACGACCCAAAAATTTGGCACAAGTAGAGTTTTGTTGTTTCATACTTTGGTTTCACAAGCTAAATAGTAACCCATGACCAAGTAGTATACCAAGACATACATAGCTTTATAAGTTATTAGAGTTTTATCTTAAGGTCTGGTGACATGAAAATTACAGTTGGATATTTGATGTTAAAAACATGAATAATCCAGAAAATAGATGCAATTCCCATCAAATACTGACCATTTTTATACAGGATATCTATTTCACACTTGCATCATGAATAAACATGAGCTTAACATGCAAATTTGTGCCATCAAGAAATGGACATGCCATATATGATCAATGTTAGCCTTTGTGATTTCATCCTTCATTTCAAGGGCACATGTAGCATTGCTTTCCCCTGAGGGATTTACTATGGTAGTTGAGCTTGTTTCCTGGAAAAGCACTGATATCACTCACCAAACTGCAAACTATCTGATCAGTAATTAAGAGATAATTTACATAGGTTTATCAAAAGAAATCTTAACACTGTGCAACACTCTACATCATTATTTTTGCATAGGCGATGATTTACTTCAGAAAGCATCAAACTTTGAAGAGGTACATTTTGAGAATGATAAAAGATATTGAAATAATTATCTTTCATTAGGGGATTTTTTCTCAAACTGCCAAGTGCAAACAGCTCTTTGTCACTACAACTTTAAGATGGGGATTCCATCCACAACTGCAGTTGTTTTCTTGTATTTGTCCAACAGCAGTCTAGAAGCCTACGCAGGACATCTATAGTGTATTTGTAATCGGATAAGCAGGCTAATATACAATGCATATTATCCCAGAGTTGACACAAGGTTGGAAAAGGGGGAACAGCCTACCTGTTGGAGCATTTTTTTCAGTTCTGTTACCCACCTTTATAGGGGGTATAACAAAGTATGTAATCCCTGAAGTGCCATCAGTTGCCACCAATGCATATCTGTTTCTGCTGTCATGAAGGGTAGGTTCATTAATAGGAACCTCACTTTTTCAGCAAAGTTTAGTACACGTTGAGTTTGGTTGTTTCAGTTTCTTCCATAATTCTGTTCCATACTGCTTCAATAGTACAACCCCCACCCCCTTCCCCACCATGTAACCTGTAGGTATTTTATCACTAATTGCATAATTAGTTATCTTGAAATTGTCACACATCATGGAATGCCACTTGTGATGGGAGGGTTGGCTATTTCATTGTACAGCCAGATTAGATACTGTACAATGCATATTAACCCAAAGAGAGAGAGAGAAAAAGCAGTAGCCCCAACATCTGATCCAGCTTTGCCCTCAATTGGTGTGGACAGATTCTTTTATCTGTACCTAAAAGTTCTTCAATAGCAACACTACAATATGACCTTAAAAATTTCATCATCCTCTTCACCCAGGGCACAGCTTCTTTGTTTTCCCTTCATAGTTTAGTTTCATAAAGACCAGAAAACCAAAAGGCTTAGTGATTCCTTGCTAAATGGGGATGCTTTGCTGCACTAAGGTTTATCCCTCAAATTTATCTTTCTTGGCTATATCATTTTACGATGTTAAACAATTTGACCTCTGCTGACCTCACATGACCTTTGAACCCCACCAAATATAACAAAAAGGAAAAAAAAGAAGTGTCTTGAAAGGGATTTGACCTCCACTGGATCTTGCATCCTGAAAATTCTAAGGAAATATTGCTTTTTGACCTCTGGTGACCCCTGATGACAATGTTGGGAATTCTTGGGAAATTTTGCTCTTTGAACTCTGATGACCCCATATGACGATCCTGGGAATTCTTGGGAAATTTTGCTATTTGACCTCTGGTGACCCCAGATGACCTTTGACCTCTACCCAAAACAAAAGGGTTCTTCCTCAGACCATAAGACATCCATGTACCAAGCATGAAACCTATCCAAGCTTCCTACCTTGAGAAGTCATGTTAAGAAGGTTCTCCCAGTTTGCAGTTTGACACCCACTGACCCCAGGTGACCTTTGACCTCAGCCAAAGACAATATGGTTCTTTTCACTATAAGGCATCCACATACCACATATGAAATCTATCCAGGCTTCCTACCTTGAGTTATCGTCTTAATAAGGTTTTCAGTGTTTGACCTCTGGTGACCCAGATGACCGTTGACCTCCACTAAAAACAAAAGTGTTTTTCCTTGGACCATAAGGCATCGACGTACCAGGTATGAAATCTATCGAAGCTTCCTATCTAGAGATATCATGTTAACAAGGTTTTAAGTGTTTGACCCCGGTGACCCCAAATGACCTTTGACTTCCACCAAAAACCAAAAAAGTCTGCCATCCATTTTCACATCACCTATTACTGTGCCTTTGGTGTACTGTCTGTTACAATCACCACTAACCATGTGTAATGCAATGTTGACAGCATTCATAAATATGCCTAATGGGGTATGAGCCAGGAAGAACATGGACAATTTGTGCCATGCCTGCTACCTTTGCAAAAAATTTTACTGAAAAGAGACAGAAGATAAATGTCTAATGAAATGATTAACTGTCATGCCTGGAACTTTTCTATTGCTTACCCACCTAACCAGTGCAGTCAAAGAAGGGCTATTGGACCTCAGGGTCTAAATCCAGTCCTATCTCAACCACTTTGGCAAAGGTAACTCTGTATCACTAATACCATAAAATACACTTTGACACATTTTTAGTTCTGTTACCTTAGAAGACTGTAGTGGCATAGAAAGATACACATCTTGCTTCAAATTTATACTGAGAAAGGGAAAAGTGTTTGTGACAAGTAAACAACTGTCCATGCCACTGATTAAGAGAGTGGTTACTCATGGTACAGTATTGGTTAAAAAGATGGTATTAACCAACCAGCAGTATGAAATCATTACATATCCTGCAACAACAGTTCATTCAGTCACAAGCCTGTCCCCCCCCCCCCTCCAAAAAATGAAATATAGAAAAAAGGAAGGAAAACATTTTATCTAGGGTCACATTTGTAACCTCAGATACCTCATTCTCTACAATTTCTTCATCCAAACTTTGCAACTGTTGAGGAGAAATAGTTCCCTACCTTCATAGCAAACTTTTTGCCTGCTCTGATGAGAGTACGTCCTTCGTCAATGACCTTTAAAAGCTGGCTTTTGATGACTGGGTGAGCAGTATTCACTGTGACAAACATGTCAGCTACAAAAGAGTACATACTGGCTGTTACAGGTGATAGCTTTGACATATCAGTTTTCATATTAAGCAGAACATAGTACACTCTTTTGAAACAGTAGAATCCTAAAATGCTTCCAGGTTTTGATGACTCAATGATGAATACAATGACTTCAAGACAAACTTGTAACTAGGTTCACTGGCTTATAACTTACAAGTTTATTCATGTCAGGTAAACCCAATTAAATGCGAGATGCCAAAAACAAAATATTAGAGATTTTTCAATATAAATACAACATCAACATTGAAGACATTAAATCTGTTCTCAGGCTCCTAGTTACCTGTCGTGAGATACTGTTTTCATTTGTAAGGTGTGTGAAGGATTAGCTAAAGGTTTTGTAGCCATGTTCTTTACACCCAGTACACTCACTACAGCTAGGCTGTAGCAATGGTGCTGCCAGGATTTCAAAAGGAGGCACAGGGAGGGGGACAAGCAAAAATAGGGGGGTAAAAAGTTGTGTGTGCATTGCTCCCTTTCCCTTAACAGCACCATCATGCTAGAACTTAAATATAATGTTGAGAGTTGTAATAGACTAATTGCCAGTAGTCATAATTACTCTTTGAAAGTGTGATTAATCCCAATCAAAACCTGAGCTGAAAACCTCAACTACAAGCACTACTCATAATCTGCTGTTTAAATATAGCTTAACCTATCAAAATTACCACTGACTGAAGCAGTTTGTCAGAAAATATTGCACAAGCACAGTGATGGTTTTCTCACATGGTTCACTGCTCCACTATGTTACTTATCAACTGATTATATGTTAAAACTTGGAAAGCTTTGTTTTGACTGTATTTGGCAATATAAATTTGGTTAGATAGTTAGATGGAGTTTTACGGCCCAGTTTCCAACCTATTGGTTCAAGTCGAGCCGGCCACTGCCTTTTTTCCAGTTGTGGCTCACTGGCTTGTTTTCCCTACTCCATTGCTTATGCGGAGCATCACGCACAATGGCAGTAGGTTCCATTTTTAGAGTCTTTGGTATGACTCGACCTGGAAATCGAACCCGGGCCTTCCGCGTGAGAGGCGGATGCTCTACCGCTAGACCAAACACGCGGTCTGGCAATATAAAGAATGACAGGGTTGACATCCTATCTGTAAACCATAATAATCGCTGTAATAGCAAGAAGAGCTGCTCGATTAATCAACTACAAAGGAAGGGTTATCAGTACTACTAAAGCTACACACAAGTATATCTGGGTAGTTTACAAATAAATGACCATGATGTACCTATGTGCACATAAATAGGTCAATGTCAACTGAGACAATAAGTCAGGCCCATAGTCAAGGGAAGCCAGGGGGGCGAAGCCCCCCTGAAATTTTTTTGGCCCCCTAGAGAGTTTGAATCTTACCATTGACTTAATACATTTGTACACATTTGGCCCCCCTTGAAAAAATTTTCGCCCCCCTACAGTACCTTGTCTGGCTATGGGCCTGCAATAAGTATGCCTTAGTTGCTATAAAACCAGTTAATCTTTTGAAGACTTGAACTTTATAATTATTGTTCATGTGAGGTTTAAATCTACTCCAGGTACCTGTATTGTAATTTAAAAGGAAGCATGCCTACAGTCTACAAGAACAGTACTAAGTGTACTGTATGACATTAATGAGTGATGCAAAAGAAGCATTTACAAATATATTATTTTACATCTTGCAGTTACTGATGTCAGTTATTAGTTGCATTTGCAATTAGTATATCACTTTCAAAAATCTCCAAATTGATCCACACAGTACCCACCTTTTGTTGTTTTCTGATAATTTTCACAAGCTGGGGCTGTGAATCTCTCCAATGCAACATCCAAAAACAAAGGCCTGGAGAGAAGACCTTGGACCAGATTCTCATAATCACTGTCGGATGTAACCTTCAAGACACTAAGAGAGAAAAGCACTTTTTAAAAAAATTATCATATGAATTCCTGATACCTTCTCACATTTGCATGTGTACACAGATATCATTTGAAACTAAAGATTTTAAGAAAATACACATTTACACTAAGGCTGCGAACAGATTTCATCAGTCAAATTCCAATTTACCATGGACAATGCATTCCTGAGCTGAATATGACATATTCACCTAGTATAAATTAGAATATATACTGCAGAGAGTGAAAAACTTGTAATAGCTTTTACATTTTATGGAAAATAACCAGAATGCAAAATTGCATTGTGGTTTCATGAAATTCATTACACCAGATTCAGCTTTTTCACTAGAAGGCAAGCAATTCCTACACATGGCTGCAAAACTTGCAAAACTTCTTGGGCACACATACTTTGAAAACCAAAATTGCTACAGTAGCTCACCTGGCCTACTTAATTTGGGACTAAGATGAAAATTTCTAGCTGCAGCAATGTGTCTTTGCGTCCAGCTTTTTGCAGGCGTGTTCCTACATTTTACAAGGTTTTACATCTTTGACCTCTATGACCTCAGATATGATCTTTGAACATTACTAGGATAGGGTTCATCTTCTAACTATATCTACATGCTAGGTATAAAATGTACAATATAATCAATTCCTAACAAACACCTTTGTGTCAAAAGTTTTACACATACTTCTCTTTTGGTGACCTTAGATGACCTCTAATGTTGAGCAAAAACAATAGGGGTTATCTTAATACAAAGCATCTACACATTACCTAAGTGAGGTATGCATGATTCCTATCTTGAGTTAGAGTTAGATGAGGTTTTAAGGCTCAGTTTCTAAGCAATTTGTTTAAGTTGGGCCGGCCACAACCTTTTTTCCAGTTGTGGCCCACTGGCTTGTTTTCCCTACTCCATTGCAGGGTTTCCCTTGACATTCTTTTTGTGAGGCGGGCCACCTCACAGTTTTTGGTCACCACCTCACAGAAATTTCCCATAATTGCCACACATACTGTACTAGCTACAGCATAGAAGTTTCCTACAGTAGTTCCCCATCACTGTTGGTGCCATATTAACCATAGGAACGATATTAACCCCATGGACTAATACCACCTCCACTCTCTAAAACCCGGGGAAACCCTGCACTGCTTATGCTGAGCACCACGCACAATGGCAGAAGGTTCCATTTTTAAAGTTTTCGGTATGACCCGGCCAGGAGTTGAACCCCAGACCTTCCGGCTGCAAATCAGATGCTCTAACCACTTGACCATGCTTCCTTTACTCAGTATAATGCATCTAAATGCTATGTATAAAACAACCCATAATTCCTACCTTGAGATATGGTATAAACGTTTTTGATATAAACTGACCTCAGGTGACCTCAGATGACCTTTGACCTGCAAAACATTAGGTTTCATCTGCTCAATATAACACATCTACATAGTACGGCAAGTATCTATGATTCCTACCTTGCAATATTGTGTAAAAAGGGTTTTCAGTGTTTGACCTCTGGTGACCTTAGGTGACCTTTGACCCCTACCAAAATATACAGGGTACATTTAATCAGTACATCATTTCACCAAGCTAAGGTGAAAAGTATCTATGATCCCTACCTCAACATATAATGTAAACAAAGTTTTCAGTGTTTGACCTCTGGTAACCTCAGATAAGCTTTGACCTCCACCATAAACCATAGGGTTCATTTTCTCAGTATAACACATCTACCTCTTAAGTATGACAGGTAGGCCTACTGTATCTATGATTCCTACCATAGGAGGATATTGTGTAAACAAGTTAAGTGTCAAAAACCACACATGCACGAGCACAGACACATCCATGCACATACAGGCACACTTATACATGTCCTGTACACATACACAGACACACATATAGTTTAGTTTCTCTTATCACCAAAAATGTTTTTTTCTTCTTTTTTTTTTTGCTTTATGTTGTTTGTTTCTTTTTGTTTTCATTACTTTTTTGTTACTATTCTGGTGGTTAAAGCCATTGCAACCTGCTCTAGCACATGACAGTGTGTTTAAATCCTGTGACAAGAGTAACAACCTGCACAATGCAGTTACTGTAGGCCTAAGTCTTGTACATGTACAAGTTTTCACAAATTGTTTTGGCAAAGTAAATTCGACATAGTTGATTTTTTTTCCATCTATATGAGACAGGGTGCAACAACTTAACTTGGTTTTTAACATTTTTCAGAACACTTTATATTCCAAGTACCTTAAAATAAATTTTATCAGACTGGGGGGACAATCATGTCTTTATTGTTTTATATGGTACCAATTAAATGAAATCAAACCAAAATCAAAACTTTCTCATAACCCTCATCTTGTGTAGGTGCCAGACAAGTCCTTTCAATTTTATACTTTTTGATACTTGATGGCACACTGTAGGTGTGTTGGACCATGGGAGTGAAAAGGGGATGCGAAGTACTTACAATACAGTATTGAAAATACATAAACTTTTAAATCTTTCAGTGACTGATTACACTGTTCATTTCAGGACAACTTGAGATCACTCCAAAATATTCACAACAAGCTTACCTCAGGCTCAGTTGCATACTGTCCTTTTGATATCAATTATATACTGCAGCCTGGAAACTTAGTGAAAGAAGTCTTTCCCAATGTAGTGTACAGTACTGTATATTGAAGACAAGCCAAGTCCAGCCACCACAAAACAGGACTCATCTTCAAAATCATTTGGCACTTACTATACAGTACAGAAGAAAATACACTACAAGCCTGAGCCTGTGCTCTTTTCTGTACACTGCTTGAAAGAAAGCTAGCATATCATATTCTGCCAAAATAACTTAGTGCAATCCATTGATAAATTTATTGACCCCTAGGAGTTGGCTTCAAAAGACAATGCACTTGCACAATTTTGTTTCCCTTGACGTGTCATTAATTATTATTGAACAATGTGTATAGCAGGAGTACAAAAGGTTTAAAGGTTGTATACAGCTGGTTGAGCATGTTTCAGCATGGCCTGCAACACATTTCATGCTCCCCTCCCCATACCCCCTGCACTATAAATAATATTCATCTGTAAATTTTAAGTGACAGTGCACAGTTCTACCTTTTTAAATGAACAGTCCTTTTCAGACTGTCAAAGCATATCATCATTTCACAGGTCACATAAGGAAGCATAACACCCTATCTACATGATCGTAAATTTGTTCAAAGCACCATCATACATTTGTATGATGATGATCATGGACAAACATATACTCATGTGGACTGCTTTCCTAACAAATTTGACCAGAGTCCAACACATATGAAACTGTTAAAACTTTTAGCTGCAGTTTCATCTTCCCAACACATGTCCAGCTATATGTTTACAATGTTCACGGAAACATATATGATCATGTAGATGGGCCTTAAAATGCTTTTTAGTTTTCCCTATCTCAGTATGGTATTCCATGACATACACACCTCCCCATGGAATCTGGAAACCAGTTTTTGTGCTTTGTTGAACTAATGCATACCGTCACCTGTGAGCGGTCATGTTTGATCGAGGGATCACCAATACCACAATGAACTTGGAAGAATGGCGGTGGGGTGCTCAGAAAATCCTGAGTCAAAGTGAGTCCAATCATTGGCAGACGTTCCATCTTGTATCAGTTCACCTTCTGATAGTCTGTGAATTTCAAGGTGTAAACACAATCTAAAGCAGGCTTGATTCAGTACCTCCTGAAAAGAATATAAAAGTATGGTAAATTAGCAATAATACACATTAAACACAACTTTGTATTTTTTTACTGTGTGTACAGTCTACTGTCAGTCCATACAGAATATCAAGCAAGGCCCCCTCCCCATCCCCTCCCCATCAACTTTAGAAAACTAGCAATTAACACTACTTTATCTCTGACAACCTGAAAGCCCAAAGGCTTAGTGATTCCTTGCCAAATGGGGATGCTTTGTTGCACTGGGGTTTATCGCTCAAATTTATCTTTCTTGATTACATTGTTTTACAATATTTTAACAATTTGACCTCTTCTGACCTCACATGACCTTTGAACCCCACCAAATATAAAAAAAAAGAAAAAAAGAAGTGTCTTAATGGGATTCAACTGCAATGGATCTTGGATCTTGAAAATTCTTAGAAAATTTTGCTTTTTGATCTCTGGTGACCCCAAATGACAATCTTGGGAATACTTGGGATATTTTGCTGTTTGACCTCTGGTGACTCCTGATGGCTATCTTGGGAATTCTTTGGGAAATTTTCCTTTTCCACCTCTGTTAATCCCAAATGACAATCTTTGGAATTCTTGGGAAATTTTGCTTTTTAACCTTTGGTAACCCAACATGACCTTTGACCTCCACCAAAAACGGCAGGGTTCTTCCTTAGATCATGACAAATCTATATACAAAATATGAAGTGTCGGTCATTCCTATCTTGAGATATCGTGATTACGAGCTTTTCAGCTTTTTACCTCCAGTGACCTCAAATGACCTTTGACCTTTACCAAAAAAAAGGCTTCTTCCTCTCAACATGACAAATCTATATAGGCTATTCCTATCTTGACATATCGCGATTTCAAAGTTTCTGGTCTTTGACCTCTGGTGACCTCAAATGACCTTTGACCTCCATCAAAAACAATAGGATTCCTTCTCTCAACATGACAAATCTATATACCAAATGTGAAAAGTGTCAGTCATTCCTATCTTGAGATATCATGATTATGAGCTTTTGAGCTTTTTACCTCCAGTGACCTCAAATGACCTTTGACCTTCACCAATAACAATAGCATTCTTCCTCCAAACATGACAAATCTATATACCAAATATGAAAAGTGTCGGTCATCCCTACCTTGAGATATCGCAATTACAAGGTTTACAGTTTTTTACCTCTGGTGACCTCGGATGACCTTTGACCTCCTCCACAAAACAAAAGGGTTCTTCCTCTCAACATGACAAATTTATATATCAAATATGAAAAGTGTCAGTCATTCTCATCTTGAGATATCGTGATTACAAGCAGCGTCACAAACATACACACACACACACACACGACATCACCATCGCATAGAATCCTTGCCTGCCTACGGCAAGGAATCAAAACAGTAAAAACATGTTTTCATCATCGCCATTTAGCTTCCTGGCTTCTAAGGGAAAAGGAAATAATGATAATGATAATAACATATCAACAACAACTACATGGCTAAGGGAAGGCAGGGGGCTCAAAACTGAAACCGAGACACTAAGCTGCCGAAGACCAGGCCCTACACACCACATCCCACCAGGCACCAGGCCAAGGTACATACAGTACTCCACCCATCTACAGATCCGATGTGCAGGACGTGTTGTCAGAAAGATAATGCTGTTGACCACATAACGACTGCCTGCTGCAATAAGAGCATACAGTAGTACCACAGAAACGTGATTCTACAGTACAAGTCCAATATGAGAGAAGAACATGAAAAAAGCCAAGATCCTCAGCGATTTTAGGATATGAACAGACAAAGTAATTCCTGAACATGAAAAGACTAGACCTGCTAAAAATGGACAAGATGGCCAAAGAAGCAGTAATAGGCCTACTCAATATGGCTGTAATGAACAATACTCACTATACAGTAGTTGAAAAAGAACATACAGAAATACTGGAACCTGTGACTTAAGATACAGTGGATGTGCATAACATAATTCACAGCAAGTCATTCCCATAGTAATGAGAGCACTGTGAGCTACTACTGTATGAAGGGTACTACTCATTTGGCTGTGCAGTGCAGTATCTAAGAAAGGTGCATGATGAAGACAGCACATCTGGGCAGTGCTCTCATACTACATAAGATGCATCTGCTCCACCTCCCTCCAGCTCCCAGGATCTAGGTAGGATCCTGAGGTACTGTATGAAGGACATGAAATAATAAATGCTGTACCAACCAAAAAGGGTTGTGAGAACTGGGAAATATGAATAATAGCAGCAACAATAATAACAAGTGTTAACAATAACAAGTTCAGGTTCAACTTTATTAAGTCCCGGCCAAGAGGGAAATTCAATGCTCGCAGTGAAAACATAAAAGTACAAAAATATCAAAAAGTTACAAATATAAATAGACAATGATTTCAAACATGAAAATTTAAATACATAAGAGTTTACAAATCTAAATAGACAAAAAGGTTAAGACGAGTGTAAGATATAAGACAAAAGATGAAAAGATGGAAAGATAAGAATACAGAATAAGACATAAAAAGCCGAGAAGAAGAAGATTAATAATATTGCACAGTCAAGGACAAGGTAAGAGGAAAAAGAAGAAAAATCCAGTAACATGCATCTTTACATTCATGTTAGTTCACAATCTCGTATGTAATATGTCCAACGGTGAAAAAAGGATGAACTTAGACAACAAATGCGAGCTGCGTCGCCACATGAACAGCACCAAAAAAAAAAAAACAGTAGTAACACTCTTATGCAGTCCTCAAATAACTATTCAAGACATTTCAATTTGCTTATCAACGAAAGGTATTTGAAAAACAGTTACTATAACCTACCATACCTGTCCTGTAACCAAAACTGAATTCAATATGTGCTTTGAACCATTCATAATTTGTAAGAGGAATTACATGTAAAACAGGTTCCAGATGTGACAAAAATTTGATTAAAGAATAAAGATCACCCAAATATCCTGGGAGGGTATTTAGTACAGCAGCATGATTGAGAACTTCTTACATGGGCCCCAACATACCAGTTATGGGGTTTTTACTGAATTTTACAGGTTCGCTGTGTGGTAGTGAAATGTCAGCAGAAAGAGTGAAAGATGCATGCACACTATTTTCCCAATGCAAGCCTGATTTTTAAGGAAATTTTCAGGTTGCCCATCGGACAACCTGAAGCTAAATTTAGGTTGTCCAAAATAGTTTTTGGTTGTCCGAATGAAAGTGATGAACAAAAGATGAACAATTCTATTTCCTGTCTCTGCCATAGAAAACAAACATTTACTTTAAATTCTGCATTTTTCCATATTTATTGGCATGGTACAATGATGAATGGTAGCCAATACCATTGTCTCAATGCCACTTCTTAAGGGGATTTTTATGGCATACTTTCCTGCTGATGTAGGGAACTATTCAGTTACAAATAAAATCTACTCGTCCATCGGACAAGTTCAAAGAGAGAAAGTGGTTGTCCGATGCAAGTTTTACCCGTCACGGACGATCGGACGAGTGCTAAATTTCAGCCCTGCAATGTGATTGCAAGTTTACATACAGCACTTTTCAAGTTACTTCACTTAATTAAGTGCGCCTTCTTAGCCCTTTCTTGCCACAAACTTCTTTCTCCATCAATCCATCAATTAACCCATGAAACATAAGCATCACTTTTTACTGGGAAGATTACTTAATTTTCAACTCAAATTTTCTGTATGTCCCTGACATTTTAATTTGAGGTTGTACGTATGCTCCATAGCAACATGACAACAGTCCTGTTACCAGAACGGAATATTTAGGTCTACAGGTACAGTATGACTAGCCTACGTACAATACATGGATTCATTCAAAGAAATAGCTGAACGTTAGTTGTAACCAGGAGGACTGAGTACCTGAAGCTGCAACAACAAAGGTGATCATGCAGTGATTGGCCCTAACCCTTTAACTGTATGTTTCCATTACACTCCTCCATCACAGCCCTTGTGCACTGTGTACAAATTTTTCACATCCTTGGCCATAATGTCTGGGGACCTCTCACGCACTCATATGACAATATTTTTTCACCAAACTTTGTACATCAAAGTTTTCACTTTCACATGATACAACTGCAAATAATACAGTACTCTTACCCAGGCAAACTTTTTCAAAAGGATGCAATATGCAGCAGAAATCGAGCTGTGTTGTGGTAAACAGCAAAGAATGTTCACTTATACAGATATCATGTGGGTGACTTGGTTCTTACGCATACCTACAATATAAATCTACAATGCTTTTTGGAAGTACATCATTAGATCTTATGTACAGTAGCAGTAGCAGTCAACTCCAAAATATCTATACAGTAGCATGACGTCAGTCGTCTAGGAAATTTCCATGCTTCTTCATGACAAGTGTAAGGAAATCCTTGTGGTGACTGTCGTCACTCTTCAATGAGTGTTGGCCATGTAGACACATGTACATGTAGGCCTAATGATATGTGAAATGCAATCATTACGTGATATCGCCCTTACTGAAATCGCCTTTCACTGAACGGTGGAAAACCCGACCTTCTGGGGAGAAAGTCGGGATTTTTCTTGATGTTCGCACCTACAGGTTGTAGCCTTTGGGACACTTATCAGGTTTTATCATATTTTTATTGATTTTTCCAAGTTTTAGGCTATAATCTGTTTAGTTGGTGCAAACATGTAAACTCCTGACTTTTCCCCCAGGAGGTCAGGGTTTTGTACTGTTCAGTGGTAGGCGATTTGAGTTAAGGGTGATATCACGTAATGTTAATTTACGTACTTCCAAATGCATTGTTGACGTATACTATACGTATGCATAAGAACCATGTCACCCACATGATATCTGTACAGTATGTGTATGTGAACATGCTTTGCTGTTGACCACAACACACAGCCTGATTTTGGCTTCAAATGGCATCTTTTTGAAAAAGTTTGTCAGGGTAACAGTATTATCTGCAGGTGTATTGAGTGGAGCATTGATGGACAAAGTTTGGGGAGAAGAAATTGTCATTTGAGGGCGTGAGAGGTCCCCGAACATTATGGCCTATAGGGATGTGAAAAATTTGTACACAGTGCACAAGGGCTGTGATGGAGTGTAACGGAAATACACTACACAGCACTGTTCAAGGGCTAGATTGGTCCGCAGTCTGCTGACCTAGTATTTGGGAAGCTTTGGGGCTTCCCATACTAGGTCAGCAATATACCCATTGTCAAAATTGGGCTACCGCGACTTCAAAAATTTTGAATGGTCTCTATCTTTCTCAAATTCACGTACTGTATACTCCTACATAATTGACCTCTACGGGGCCTTATATGTTTAAGACCCTTCATTCTAAGATTATTAGCACTTAGTGTCCAAAAAAAGACCAAAAATTTTGATTTACACAAACGATCCTGTTTTGTTTTTTTAACATTCTATGAAACTGCCAAATCGTGTAACTAGGACGTTCACACTATTGTATGCTAAATAGCACGCACTGCTGTTTAATTGTGACATAGTCCATAGCTACTGTATAGCACAGGCGTTCAAAAGTACATATACTACACACTATATATATATAATAAGACAAGGTAGGTCATTTCTCACGACGAAGCACCAACCTTGGCCAATTTTTACACTCTTACTCTTACTGCAAACCTCAAAAGACTTGATCGATCACACCATCTGTTCCAGCAGAATATCCAACACCTCTTCGGATGCAACTTTGTGCATAAGATAAATTCTAAACAGTAAAAAAGGTGAGAAAATGAAACTAAGAATTAACGATGACCATGGCCTTAGGCCCGGTTGAACTTAACTGACAGCCAGTACTTCCATACTCTAAATCTATTTTTCCTGAAATGAATTTTAAAATTACTTGAAATTGGCTTGGTATTTTCTCTCTGATACTTAAAAAGGAATAAAAGACGCTTCCAAATTGCTGATCCAGGATTTAATCCTGTCAAGCCATGCGTAATTTCAAAACGCCATACGGCATTTCCAGATTTCCTGAAATAATCCCTTCCAAAAGAGCATCCAGATATCCCAAATTTCGGGTAATTTCGGAAAGAGTGGAAGCACTGCTGCACGCGACACTGATGATAGCAGCCTGCGCAGCTATCCGTGCTATCTTTTTCACAGAAACACGTAATACCAGAAAGCCAAAAGGCTTCGTGATTCCTTGCCGAAAGGGGGGTGCTTTGTTACACTGAGGTTCATCCATCAAATTTATACTTCTCTACTTCATCATTTTTTATGATGTGGTCACAATTTCACCCCTGCTCACATCAGCTCATGCCACATGACCTTTGAACCAAAACTTGAATAACCAAAAAAATGAAAAAAAAAAAAAAACAAAAAAAAAGGTTTTCGGACTTCCACCTCTGGTGACCTTGAATGACCTTTGACCTCTGCCAAAAACAATAGGGTTCTCCCCCTTGACATGACAAATCTACATACCAACTATGAAAACCGTCTGTCATTCCTATCTCAAGATATCACGATTACAAGGTTTTTGGACTTCCACCTCTGGTGACCTTGAATGACCTTTGACCTCTGCCAAAAACAATAGGGTTCTCCCCTTGACATGACAAATCTACATACCAACTATGAAAAGTGTCGGCCATTCCTACCTTGAGATACCAAGATTACAAGGTTTTTGGACTTTGACCTCTGGTGACCTCGAATGACCTTTGACCTCTACCAAAAACAATAGGGTTCTTCCTCTTAACATGACAAATGTTCATACCAACTATGAAAAGTATCGGTCATTCCTATCTCGAGATATTGCGATTACAAGGTTTTAGGACTTCCACCTCTGGTGACCTCGAATGACCTTTGACCTCTGCCCAAAACAATAGGGTTCTTCCTCTCGACATGACATGTCTACATACCAACTATGAAAACTATCGGTCATTCCTATCTCGAGATATGGCGATTACAAGGTTTTTGGACGTCGACCTCTGGTGACCTCGAATGACCTTTGACCTCTGCCAAAAACAATAGGGTTCTTCCTCTCAACATGACAAACCTACATACCAACTATGAAAAGTATCGGCCATTCCTATCTTGAGATATCGCGATTACAAGGTTTTCGGAATTTGACCTCTGGTGACCTTGAATGACCTTTGACCTTTGCCAAAAACAATAGGGTTCTTCCTCTCAACATGAAATGTCTACATACCAACTATGAAAAGTATCGGTCATTGCTATCTCGAGATAATGCGATTACAAGGTTTTTGGACATCGACCTCTGGTGACCTCGAATGACCTTTGACCTCTACCAAAAACAATAGGGTTCTTCCTCTTGACATGACAAATCTACATACCAACTATGAAAAGTATCGGTCATTCCTATCTCGAGATATTGCGATTATAAGGTTTTAGGACTTCCACCTCTGGTGACCTCAAATGACCTTTGACCTCTGCCCAAAACAATAAGGTTCTTCCTCTCAACATGACATGTCCACATACCAACTATGAAAGGTATCGGTCATTCCTATCTTGAGATATCGCGATTACAAGGTTTTTGGACTTTGACCTCTGGTGACCTCGAATGACCTTTGACCTCTGTCAAAAACAATAGGGTTCTTCCTCTCGACATGACAAATCTACATACCAACTATGAAAAGTATCGGTTATTCCTACCTCGAGATATTGCGATTACAAGGTTTTTAGACTTTGACCTCTGGTGACCTCGAATGACCTTTGACCTCTGTCAAAAACAATAGGGTTCTTCCTCTCGACATGACATGTCTACATACCAACTATGAAAAGTATCGGTCATTCCTATCTCGAGATATTGCGATTACAAGGTTTTTGGACGTCGACCTCTGGTGACCTCGAATGACCTTTGACCTCTGCCAAAAACAATAGGGTTCTTCCTCTTAACATGACAAACCTACATATCAAATATGAAAAGTATCGGTCATTCCTATCTCGAGATATTGCGATTACAAGGTTTTCGGACTTTGACCTCTGGTGACCTCGAATGACCTTTGACCTCTGCCAAAAACAATAGGGTTCTTCCTCTCAACATGACAAACCTACATACCAAATATGAAAAGTATCGGTCATTCCTATCTTGAGATATTGCGATTACAATGAGTGTCACAAACACACATACACACACACACACATACACACACACCCACACACACACACATACACACACACGACATCACCATCGCATAGATTCCTTGCCTGCCTACGGCAAGGAATCAACAAGGTGAAGCGAAGCAAAAGAACCAAAGTTCGCCATGCAGATTCGGCATTTTTTTCACGATCTGCTATCAGCACATGTAACGTGCACTGTGATTGGCCAACAGTAATGAACTAACAGGGCGAAGTTTTCAAACTGAAAAAGACATGATTTCAACGTTGAAATGAATAAGCAAATGAAACCATAGGGATCTGTAGAATTGACCTTATTGTGCAAGTGTATCTTAAACACTTTTCGTTTGACCACTTCTGTACGCACAAATTGTCACATGTTAACACGGAAAACGAAGACTGTTAGTTCATTTACTCTTGGCCAATCACAGCGCACGTTACATGTGTTAATAGCAGATCGTGAAAAAAATGCCGAATCTGCATGGCGAATTTTGGTTCTTTTGCTTCGCTTCACCTTGTATTACGTGTTTCTGTGAAAAAGATAGCACGGATAGCTGCGCAGGCTGCTATCATCAGTGTCGCGTGCAGCAGTGCTTCCACTCTTTCCGAAATTACGCGAAATTTGGGATATCTGGATGCTCTTTTGGAAGGGATTATTTCAGGAAATCTGGAAATGCCGTATGGCGTTTTGAAATTACGCATGGCTTGACAGGATTAAATCCTGGATCAGCAATTTGGAAGCGTCTTTTATTCCTTTTTAAGTATCAGAGAGAAAATACCAAGCCAATTTCAAGTAATTTTTAAATTCACTTCAGGAAAAATGGATTTAGAGTATGGAAGTACTGGCTGTCAGTTAAGTTCAACCGGGCCTAAGGCCATGGTCATCGTTAATTCTTAGTTTCATTTTCTCACCTTTTTTACTGTTTAGAATTTATCTTATGCACAAAGTTGCATCCGAAGAGGTGTTGGATATTCTGCTGGAACAGATGGTGTGATCGATCAAGTCTTTTGAGGTTTGCAGTAAGAGTAAGAGTGTAAAAATTGGCCAAGGTTGGTGCTTCGTCGTGAGAAATGACCTACCTTGTCTTATTATATATATATATATAGTGTGTAGTATATGTACTTTCGAACGCCTGTGCTGTATAGTTACGTTCATACACGCGCATACGCGTATATAGCAACAATCACTGCAGCAACGCACGCAGACGATATTACTCTCACAGTAATATGCGGTCAAAAGTTTGTGTTGCAATAGCCTAGGCCTAGTTCAGGGAACAAAGTGTACATCAGAACTAACAGTTAGGCCTAGACCTGTACCCTAGGCTAGATTGGCCCTCGGAGTAGTGTATGTTAGACAAGCCAAACTGGCCCTTAACACCCCCCCCCCCCAAGTCTTCACAGTGATAATTACCACACTAGCAAATCTGCCCTTGGCTGAACCTTGCAACTTATACCAGTGAAAGATACATAATTATGACAGTGCAGTGACTGTCAGTACACAGTAACGGCATAGTCACTTCACATTTGCTGTAATAGTATTATTAGGCTTAGGCTAGGTCTATAATGTACTGTACAGCTTCATGAGCCTAGCTAGAGTAAGCCTACCTGAACCATTAGTAGGCTACATAACCTGTGCTAGCCAAAACTTACTGTCACTGTCAACTACCAATTGGCTACTGTACTTGAGGCTAATGTCTAGCCTAGCGGCGTGGATCAAAAGACAGCATGCGTTTGTTAGTAACTGTACAACTGAAAACCATTTTTCAATACATACTGCACACCTTTATTGGCCAAAGGGTATTCCAATGGGCAACTTCAGCAAGCCAATGTAATTTCGTGATAGCCTCGGCTTTGTACGGATTCACTGTCAGTGCATGTATGTATGTATGCATATACGTACGCGCGCACGCTTCCGTTTTTTTTTCAGTTTCCACTTAGGCCTAACTGTCTGCTGTACAAATTGTCCCTGGCCCTTACATCCGGAGGACAGGGTATTTTTTAACAAATAAAAACGATGTATGAATACCACGGTCGCCGGTTGACCTACTTTCACCGATCGGACACAGTAGGTGTGTCCTGATTTCTGTTGCATAACAAAGAGCATGCATCGGCATTGGTGTGACAACTTTATGAAGAGTGTAACCATCGTATGTGGTGCATCCCAATTAAAACTCCCTGGGTGGTAGGCCGGTGCTACGTGTATTTCAACAAAGAGCACAGAAAATTAGCACTGAAATGAAATGACCGCAATTAAGTACCACATTTGCTACCATTATTTTTCATCAGGGGCGTAGATTTCTTTTCAGCTTTGGGGGGATGGGTGAACTATCGCAAATGTGGAAAATGTGCACGCGAAGCGCGAGCCCATGACGGGTGGGGTCCAGGGGCCCGCCTAATTAGGGCCCCTTAGCCCCCAGAAACTCCTGGGTTTTTAATGTCTCAGAAGCGAAAGGAAGACTGTTTTAAGGGGTTAATTTCAGTGGTAATGTTCTTTGGTGAGGCTATTGGTATATTCATACATTTAGGAAATGCTATTTTGGGCCCAAAACTCGTTGAAAAGCTGCACTGGATTGAAATTGTACAAGAGCAACAGTGTCCTGTTAAAGGCAATAGGCAGTCGCCCCAAAATTTTCTTTGAAAAATCAGCAGACTCTTGCAAATCTCCTCTTATTGCATTAAAAGCACTTCTGAAGAAGTTTTGAACATAACTATTACAAACAATAGGTAAAGAAAGGCAAAATTCTCCTTGAATTCCACAATTCACTCACAAAAATATTGTCACATGATCAAAATAGGCCAATCATGAACTAGAGTGACAGGATACACTCACTCTGTTTGGGGTGACTGCCTACTGCCTTTAAGCTTAAAAAGGCAGGGATCAACACATAGGGTCACCCAGACGACTGGATTTTGAATTTTGGGGACCTCCTGAAAGCTCTGCATTAACCATATTAATTGGGGCGGGAGGGGGCAATGACATAATGCGTATACTACCTGACATCCAAATGATAATATAGAGTACGACGCCGACTATCGTATTTTTACTACTTTTGAAATAAAATTCGGACGAACAGCTGCCAGTAATGGAAAATGGGAGGGAGGGAGAGTATAGGTGCAGGGAGGTGATATTAGACCACTCTGATAGGTGAAGCAAAAGGGGCGAAGGACTAATATGAGCGTTACAGAGCATGGGCGGATTTAGGGGGGGCCGGGGGGCCCGGGCCCCCTTCCAAAAAATTTTGAAAGTTTTTTTCAACTTCATAAAACAAAGGACAAGGCCCTATTCCAATGAAATAGGCCTATGAGATGTGTCAGAGTGAAACTCAAACTTGTTCATTATTTCATACCTCAGAAAATAAGTGTTATATTAATAACTCTGCTACTGACTTTCAACTGATAACATTTTGGCTTATATTGGCCTCAATGACTTTCTCTGGGCATTGCAAGGAGTTACTCATGAGCGCTGTATTAATGGATTGCTAACTTCAGTCTATTACCGGCCAGGCCCACAGCATTGGGAGCGCTGCTTCTACTTTCAAGGGAATTTCAGAATTCTTTAATATTTAGAGGAATATTTTCGACAACATCAGGCTTTTAACTATAACTTGCTGCAATATTACCCTGTAGTGTCTTATTTAAGCCTTGTAATTTATTTTAATGAAATGCACTGTGAATTAAGGGTAAAATTTAAAGTTCACTAAATTATGAACATTTTCCAGCGATATATGATCAGTTCAAAAATATACTAAAGGCATCACCATTTTGCATCTAAGCAATCTTAAATTAACAAAAATTTCTCAAAGGGGAGGGGACACCCTCCCCTTAGACCCCTCCCCAGAAAAGCATCTTTCACCCAACAAAAAATTAAAATCACTGAATTATGAACGCTTTCCAGCGATATATGATCAGTTCAAAAATTACACCACAGACATCACCATTTTGCATTTGAGCAACCTTAAATTAACAAAAATTTCTCAAAGGGGAGGGGGACACCCCTTCCCTTCCCCTTAGACCCCTCCGCAGAAAAGCATCTTTTACCCAACCAAAAATTAAAATCACTGAATTATGAATGCTTTCTAGCCATATATGATCAGTTCAAAAAGTACACCACAGACATCACCATTTTGCATCAGGGCAACCTTAAAATTAACAAAAATTTCTCAAAGGGGAGGGGATACCCACTCCCCTTAGACCCCTCCCAAAAAAGCATCTTTCACCCAACCAAAAATTAAAATTCACTGAATTATGAACGCTTTCCAGCCATATAAGATCAGTTCAAAAAATACACCACAGACATCACCATTTTGCATCTGAGCAACCTTAAATTAACAAAAATTTCTCAAAGGGGAGGGGACACCCCTTCCCCTCCCCTTAGACCCCTCCCCCAGGACGGCGATTACTCATCACATGCTTTGTCCCCTATCAAAATACCCTGGCACTGCCCCCCGGGGCACTACTCTCCTTAGACCCCTCCCCCAGATCGGACTTTTATACAAACCACTATGACCTGGCCCCCCCCCCCTTTTGCCAAATCCTGGATCCGCCACTGCAGAGTGCTGCTTTCGTCATAAGTGAATTAACAATCACCATCTATACCGATAATGGCTCAGCGCGAACTGGCGAAACTGGTAAAATTTTTGAAAAATGTATAACGGCAGATACGTACTTGCAACTTCTACATCATGCTATAATGTACAGATGTACGGAGATGTATCTCTGTTCTTCGGAAAGTGTCGTGATCAGAACAGTTTCTTGTATTATTACCTTGATGATGGTCACGACATGGAGTGTAAACAGTGACGAGTAATATTTCCATTAAAAAACCTGTATTCAGACTCTACATCGAGACACTTTCAATTGCCCAACAAACCTACGTGCCACTGCCATAAGCCAGTCTTTTACCTATTAATTCGTAAACTTTCAACTTCTTAGCTGCTGTGCTTCTCCGAAAGTTGCTATCGGAAGATATTGATCATATGAGTGACACTGACGTAAGGTTGGAAGCGCGCGGAGCTTGAAAATTTTGATAGATTGCCAACGATTTGCTAAAATTCTGATAATTTGAGAAACATTTGTGATAGAAAGTGAAGCGAGATTGAAAAAAAAATCTTACGAAATTCAAGAATAAAACATACTTTCCATCATACACGTATCTGTGGACTGAAACATTAGGGGGATGATTACATGGGCCATCCCCCTAGTCAAATAATGGGGGGATATATCCCCCACCCCCCGGATTTACGCCCATGTTTTTCATAATAAAGCTGAAGTCAGGAATTCCTAGTAGAGGCGTGCAGATCTGGCAGGCCCGTAGCCAGGGGGTTCAGGGGTTCCACCCCCCCCCCGCCCAGACCAAAATTTTTGTATTTTTTTATTTAGGCGTAAATGGAGTTTTTGTTGTTTTTCAGGGCAAAATGTCAATTCCGCTGGTTTAGCCAATGTAAGCCGTATGCCTGTGAGTTAGGGCATGCCAGACGTCCGGGAGGGTTGTAAAATTGCCCACAATGTCCAGATTTCATGTGTTTCTCACATGATCTGACGGGTTTTCCCTAATTTTGCTTTGCGGGCTAAATACTTTGAAAGCTTAATTGGTCGCATTATTGGTCTGACCAAGTAATAGGCCTATACCAATGCCGTGAATAGTGAATAAAACTAAGATTCCCCGCACCCACGTCTCACATATGTAAGTTGAAGTAATTCTCTTGTAGCCACAGCAAAATGCATCGCGCTAACCTATCAAATACTGTTGGACCAGGGAGGTAATAACAACTCCCTGGTTGGACTGTACAATGAGTACGGCGTTACCGGGCATGTGTGGTGGGAAGTGGGGGTGCTGAACCTCCACTGAATGAAATTTAGCATGCTCTATGCGGCTTTTTCAGGAAAATACAAGCACATTTTGGTGTATTTCTCTCTTTCTGCAACAATATCATTGTAGGATGAATTTACTCCGTTGTTAATTGGCCCTATTTTACAATTTTTGTGGCTAAGCTTTTTTTTCATGTTTTCATTCGTTTGAAAATTCCAGCTTAGGTGTTCACCAGATTGCTCAATTTTTATGTAAAAATTGCAAAATTTCCCTGAGGTGGGAGGGGGAGAACCACACCCTCTCCCCGCTCGGTTGCTCCGCTCCTCGTTTGGGCGCTTCGCGTCCTCAAGAAAATGCCGAACCCCAGTGGCGGCGATGAAAAGTGAAAAAGTGGGGGCTGAAGGTGTGTTCAGCCGCCCAATATTTGTCAAGTGTTCCAAGAAGCAGGGAGAATTTCTAAGTGGGGGCTGAACATATTTTGCTTAGAACACTCGGGAAGTGCCGTTTCAGGCCATCTGGGGTTTGTAAAGCCGAAAATTTTGTGGTACGCTCCGCGCCAACTGATGGTGGCGCTCCGCTTAGAAATATTATTAACTTTTTTCATAGATTGATTTTTTTTTTTTTTTTTTTTTTGCATTAACTGAGAAATTGCGGACATGAGATCCATATTTCAGGGATAGGTACATGCAGCTTAAAACACTCGGGAAATGCCGATTCCGGCCATCTGAGGGTTTGTAAAGCCAAAAATTTTCTTGTACGCTCCGCGCAACTGATAGTGGCGCTCCGCTTAAATAGTCCTGCCTCGCATACGCATGATGGACCCCCCCCCCCCCCCGGTAAAAGCTGACTACTGGTCTGGATCTGGTAGAGGCTCATATGTGTAGGAAAGGTGGGGCTCGGGAGTAGGGGACTAAGCTAAAGCCCCCAGTCAAAAGTATGGTGGGCAGAAGTATGCTTTCCCCCTCAATTCAAGGACGAAAACCTCTTACTTGTTAATCTCTGCAGAAAATGTCAAAAACCTTCAGTAATTTTCCTTAAAATTTGCACAATTTGTTGCAACAAACTGCATCTAAGTACCCTCAGCCTCAAATACTCAAAAATTTGGGAAATCTTCCTCCCCTCAGACCCCTCCCCCAGGACGGCGGGCCGACACAAAGTTCAGCCCCCTCCCCAATCGAGAACAGCTGCCTACGCCTGTGTATAGGTGTAAAAGGGGTCGGCCGCGCGTTTTTCAAATCGGGCAACTTGTTTCTCCTGGAGCGATATGAAGATCTATCTCCAGGATTGAATTCTAGGTCGTGTGGCTGAGAGACTCGATGAAAGAGACAAAAAATAATGCAAGTGATATAATGTTTAAATTGTGCTTTAATTAAATCTTATTTTTTTACTACTACCTAATCTGGCCAGTTAATTATAACGCAACACTTACTTTCTGCAGTTGCAACCGCACCAACCCTCGCTAAACCTTCCACCCTCTCTCGATCTCCCTCAATTAATCAATCAATCTTACTTTGAAAATAACAGCTTTACACCGCGCAGAAAACAGTGCAATTCTATGCGCTCCTTGTTTGAACTAAGACATAAGGGGATTCCCGGAACGATTGTGACGTCAAAACTACAAGCATCTCGGCAAGGCGCGCATGCACTGTACATACAACAGTACAGCGGCCGTCTAGACGCGCAGCACACTATAATACATCGTTTCGTTAGGAACTGTAAATTTACTAGAGTACCGCACGCTCATAATCATAGCTGTCTGCGTCATAATAATACATGTTAACATTATTGCATTGTTAAAGTCATAACGGTACGAATTACTAGTTAGTAAGTACGTACAACTGTACAATAAAGTTAAGTATATTCCATCTTCCAACCGCATCAAACTGAAAGTACCAATGTTACTTACATCAGGTTAGCCTAGGCCTACGTGATTTTCTGGACGAGTATACACACAAGTCCAACGTTAGGCGTAGTAACAGATTGTCACCCTAGGCTAAGCCAATGCTACAAAACTTAAATTAACAGTGTCTGACTGGACGATAATGTATAAACAGTCCTGCCCTGTTACATAGGCTCATACCAAATGGGCTCATCTGCCAGTCGAAAAGCATTTATGTGGGAAGTGGATTGTGATTTTGACATACAATACCTAAACAGCTGCTGAGTGCGCCACATGCAGTTGCAAAATAACACTTCAAGCGGAAAACGTAAATAGGGGAATAAACCCCCACAAAATTCGTTAGCCGGTGTCTGCTGGCCCACTTTTCCTCTCCTCCTCTGTCCTCAGTGGCGTTGCCAATTAAAGGGGCCGGACAGGGGGCCATGCCCTAAACGTTGGCTGTACCCAAGTGTGCTCTCAAATGAGATTTTGGGTGCTAAACTTATGCAAAACACACCGTTTACATCGATTTGGACACAAGGATGAAGGATCCACTCTCAATTTCTCATTAATGGGGCTAAAATTGCACAAAATGATCTCAAGACTACATAGATGCGCACTTCGTGCGCATCTATTTTTGTGAACTCTGTAAACTTGAAGCACTGCGCCTAATTGGAAATAACCCAGCTCCAGAGTTACCGTTTCAACATCGTTTTTGACAGTTATGAGTGGGCCACTGCAGTGGCCCCTATCCCTCTACATTCAATACAATCCCCAAATCGATTATCAGTTGTAGTCTAATTTTATGTTCGAAAACTAAGATCGCGATTTTTGTTGCCTTAAAATGTGCAAGGGGAAGTTTGCGTGACCTCCTGAATCCTCTTGAAGGCGGACCCAGTGGCGTACCTACGGGGGGCTTGGGGGATCAAGCACCCCCACCAATTCGTCGCCCCAAGCGCCCTCCCCCCCCCCCCCCCCACTGGCGATCTGGGCCAAAAACTTCACCCACTCTGAATAATTTTGAAAAAATTCGGATAAAAATTGTGACAAAATTAATGTGTTTGAGAATGAAATAAAATCAAACTTTACATTTTCCTCACCAAAATTGCACATTGATAGGCTGCTGTCAAGCCTGGCAATTGCCATTTACGGCCATCTGGGATGTATGAAAATCTCAAATTTTCATGAGACGCTCCGCGCCACCTATGGTGGCGCTCCGCTTAGATAGTAAACTGGGTTCAAACTTGCAATCCTCGGACCGCAAGCCTGGCCAGCTGAGCTAATCTGTCCTCACAGAAATGTGTTTGAGAATAAAATAAAATCAAACTACATTTTTTCACCAAAATTGCACTTCTTGATGGCTGCTATCAAGCCTGGCAAATGCCATTTCCGGCGATCTGGGATGTATTAAAATCTCAAATTTTCTTGGTATGCTCCGCGACAACTCATGGTGGCGCTCCGCTTAGACAGTAAACGGGAGCCCCCCAAAAAAATCTCCAGCCCCCCCCCCTTAGAGCTCCCAAAACAAAAAAAACCTAGCTACGCCACTGGGCGGAGCCAAGCACAGGGATGCTAAAATGGTGCCCTGTTATAAGGAGTACAAGCACTTGCACGAAACTTTCATTCATACTTAATGCAGGGAGGTGATCATCTCCCTGCTTAATACCAGAATTATTGCAGGCTTCGTGCGTGCATCAGGGGTAGCCTCGACGGGTAGGCCTACTAGCCAGCCTTTCTCTCATTTATCGCTGAAGAAAATGCAGGTATTGTATTTGTCATGATTAAAATTTTAAGTTACCCAAAACTTAGTAAATCACATACAAGGGCCGGCTTCGTTTTTAACCAAGCTTTTTTTCCGGCGGGGGCCCGGACCATCCGCCGCAGATACACCTTGGATGCTCTAATATGAGGTTCCTTTCAGTGGCATACCTGGACCCCGGTAGTTGCCTCAACATTAATTCCTATGTGGATTTACTGTATAGTTCTAAAGACTGATGCAAATCTTAACATGGTCCGTCGTCCCCACTCACAATCCCATCCACCTCTCGAATCATTAAACCATTAGTGCGAATAACTTAGGCTAACAAAAGATTGTCACACTGTGATTTTTTATTTTTGTGGTCTGCTCCATACAAAATGCATTTCATATCTTGTTTGGTTGTTGAGAGCAGTAGTGTACCAGAAGGGACGAAAGGGTCTCAGGCTGATACCTTCACAAAGCCTGCAAAGTCTTTGTCGGAAGGTTTCGTCCTGAAATTACTACTTCTTAGTACTTCCATGGTTTCGCCAAAACTTCTTGCAACGAGGGGTCGTCGATGGTCACGGAATACATCCTAGTCCTCGTTTACGTAATCCAAACCTTTGAAATTTTCGACCAGCTTTGCGCACACTCAATGTAAATACCTGAAATAAATGTCTCATTATTACCATTTTCTGTAAGATAACGTTAGTGGAATTATCTCATTATAAATTTATGTAGGACAACTTTAGTGGAATTGTTTCGAAATACACTACAACCCAGTGGCGTAGGAACCGGGGGGCCAAGGGGGCCATGGCCTCTCCAATATGTTTTGAGGGGGGCCAAATGTCATTTTTGCCCCCCCCCCCCATAATTGCGACAGTTTACAGTTTCGTTTTACCCATTTTTGCTCTTAAGAGGACAATTTCTCTAATAAAAACGTAAAATTTTCGGCGCCGCGCTACGCGCGCAGGAGAGATATTCTGGTTTCTTTAATAGTTTCATTCTACATCACTAGATAGCGCAAGTCCTTTCCCCCTTACCATAACACGTAGGTAACGTACACAGTTTATGTAGAGGTCGTAAATTTCATCCCATATTGCAAAGCCTAGCTACCGTTCTCTTGTGTGTCATGCGGTACGGCCAGTTGGTGAAGGACTCACCGAGCAATATTTGGCTATTTCATCGGATAGTCAAGGTAGTTTCGATACAATGCATATTATCTCCTATACGGTCTAGAACCCCTACAGCTTTTCTTTCTTATTGTTTTTAATAATTACATAGGCCTATGTTTTTTGTGAAAAATGACCCGAAAAAATTTCGCGCGCTTCGCGCGCTTTGCAGTTTTACAGTTTAGATTCCGGAAAAAACACTTAGCTTCTCTAGTATATACAAATTTTATGCAATATATGACCCGAATGAAATGGAGGCTAGTACACAGGCTTTCTTCAAATCCCACCTCACCAATACTCGACGGCATTGGGGCTGTCGGAGTTTCGGGTCGTTGGCCGTTCGCCGGGCAAATCGTTGGGCTACCTCTACTCAACTTAATAAGTTAACAGACTCTGGCTGTAGAAAATCTCAGTTCCAACTAATCCACTGAAATCCATGGGGGATAACTCAACGCTGAACAATTTTGAATGAAGTCGGATAGATTGTAACAGACTTAAAGTGTTAAATTCAAATCAAACTTTACAAAATTTGCACAACAGGGACACATCTTGATGGCTTCAAAAATCCTGGCAAGCGTCACTTCCGGTGATTTGGGATGTATTAAAATCTCAGATTTTCTCGGTACGCTCCGTCCACGCAAACCTATGGTGGCGCTTTGCTTAAATAGTAAATGGGGTTCAAACTTTCAATCCTCGGACCCCAAGTCCAAGCCAGCTCAACTAATCTGTCCTAAAAGAAATGTGTTTTATAAAAAAAAATCAAATCAAGCTTTACATTTTTTCACAAAAATTGCACTTCTTGATGGCTGCTTTCAAGCCTGACAAGTGCCATTTCCGGCAATCTGGGACGTATTCAAATCTAAAATTTTCTTGGTACGCTCTGCACCAACCTATGGTGGCGCTCCGCTTAGATAGTAAACGGGAGTCACCCCCACAAAATCTCCAGCCCTCCAGAGCCTCCTAAACAAAAAATCACTCCTGCATGGTGTTTTTTTTTTTTTTTCCTTTTGCTTTGAATATTTTTATTTTGCTCAAATTAAAATCGGAAGAATCACATTGAGCAAATGTGTTTTAGTGTGGGAAGGGGATTCAAGGTCGAAAAGTCACATCTGGTCTGCCCCCCCCCCCCCCAATATCAAACATCTTCCTACGCCGCTGCAACCTCTTCTGCAATCCATTCCCCCAAACAAGCATAATACCCTCTCATCAACTCGAACCACCACTTAGTCTGAGTCTCAACTCCCTGCTCTAAGTGTTGAAAAACCGAAGTAGTTCTATCAGGGAGTCGCTATTTATCCCTGGTTCTACACGGTCATTTGATGGTGTTTAAGCATAAGTGGCGGCTGGACGAAGGAGCACTGGGCAATGCCCACCCCCCAAATTTTGCAAATCATAGTCACCACTCATCAAAAACAGCATATATATGCAATAAGAAAAGTGCAGGGTTGGGAAGTAACGAGTTACAAGTAACTTGTGCACAAATTACAGTGGAACTTTTAATGTAACTTTCATATTTGAGAACTCGGCTGGACTGAACTCCGAGTCCGAGTCCAAGTCCAGTTACATCACTTTCCGTAAAAATTTCGATTACGGAACCTTCTATTCCGGGCAAATTCCTAATCTAGAAAAACGCTCTTGAGACCGGCATTAAGCTTACCGAATCTGGACTCGTACGTTGGAGCCCAGTAAATTATACGGTGCCAAGCGTCGGTAAACACCGTGCATCCATTTATGTATCTAATTTAACATGTATGGTACCCTTATTTGATGAATCAAACGTATGAATTTAGGCTATATCATATTCTTTTCAATGTCCGTAACTCCTTAGACTGGAATAATAGCAAGGTTAATATAAAAACAGCAGAATATTGAAATGGTCAATGGCGTTAAAAGTATCCTAACAAAGCTTATTGAAAGAGAAGAGAAGTGTCCGACTTAAAGCTTTACCTATTTGTTGTAAAGGGAAAGTGAATTATGGGCACAGGGTCCGCATGTGTAAACTACATAGTCTCACCATTTCCTTGCATTGTTTTATATAGACACAATGTGAAACTTGAAATTTATATGCGGAAATATCACTTAGTCCAACCTTACGGTGAGGTTTTCAAATTTTAACGTTATGAAATATAGAGCATCGTATTACCATATTTATGCCCTTGAAGGGTGAAGACTTAAATTACTGCTAAGACAGCGCACTCCCCCTTTAATAGCCGCTAACCTCTCTATATTGAGATGGGAGAATAAAGATTTCCATCCTCAAAGAAGTGCTGTCGTAAATGGGAAGGTTTTGGTTACAACCATATTCGTCCAACAATAGTTTGCATAAGCTCCGACACAGTATCATGATTCGCTTCTTCATGATGAGCGTTAGGAGCCTCTGCCTGAATCCCCAGTGAAGATCAGCTGGCAGGGCCTTAGCGAGCGGGGGGTGTGGGGGTGTCACACCCCCCAATATTTGGTCGCCCGTCGGCAAATTTACGGTCTGTCGGAGAGGAGAGGGAAAGGAAAAGAAGAGGAAAAGAGGAGAGGAGGAAAAGAAGAGAAGATGAAAAAGGGAAAAGAAAGGGAAAGGGAGGGAGTGAAAAGGAAGACGGAGAATGAAAAGAAAGAGAAAGAGAACGGGCCAGTCTGTTATCGGCTATTTCGATTTTCGGCTCTTCATCTAATTGGCCCATTCAAGTTGAAGGCCCGTCGGCAAATTGATTATGCATGTGACAGCCGTATACGGCCGTATCAACGGCCGTCGGTGTAATTGGACGATTGACTGAGTCCGTCGGCAACTCGGGAAAAGATAGGGACTTAACGGCTTCCGTATAGGTGCACTATTTCGGGTCATATGACATTCTTGAAAAACCACTTTCTGTTCATTATTCCTCACTTTTATCATCACCATGGGGAGCAGCACCCGATTACCCATGGAGAGGGTATTCTTAGCCCGTCTTCGAAACCCTAACCTTGACTTAAAACACATTTTGCAAACTTCTGAGGATCCGGTTTACCCACAAACATCCTGGGAAAAAATAATGCGGGCCGCGCATGTCTTCCCTTCACTGCAGTCTCAGGCTTTTAACTTTTGAACACCGAAATGAAACAGATACAGAACCCATCTTTAGATCCTGGCGTTCAAAGAATATTTTCAACGCTTGTGTTAAGATTCTGAACACTCTCTCTCCCTTTTTGAACGCCGGACGCCTATCCACTTATCGTAGCGTCTAGTGTTCAAATGCTGAACACATAGTGTTCCAATTCTGAACGACAGGTTCAGCTCCTGAAGTATAGTGGCATGACGACAGGAATAGCCTAACACATTAGAATTAACCGCAATCTTTCCATTGGATAAGGCATTATGAACCAAAATATACCAATCCTGCATGAGACTTATTTTTTTACCGAGAGATTAAGCTAAAACCTCAGAGCTTCAGGGGGCGAAGCCCCACGGACTCCCACCAGGGGCCCTTAAGCCGGCCCAGTGTTTTAGCAAGCCCCTATTTGTGGGACAATGTCGCATACACGGCGACAAATGTCGCACAAAAAATGTGACAAGCAAATTCTACCCGGGTGTAAATTTTGAGGTTCCTAATTAGGGCAGAAATCCACTCAAATATTGCACCATTTGCGATCTAGGCACCTTTCAAATTCCAAAAATTCCCAAAACACCCCTCCCCTTAGACCCCTCCCCCAGGCCACAGATCAGTAAATGTGGCATTGAAAAAAACGTCCAGGATAAAACACTGGCGGGCATCTTGATCCCAAACTATAGCGGCCTGCCGACAGGGATAGCCTAATACATTAAAATTAATGGCAATCTTTGCATTTGATGATGCATTATGAACCAAAATATATCCATCCTGAGACTTAATTTTTCACCCAGAGATATACTTAAACCTCAGAGCTTCCGGGGGCTTCGCCCTCCGGAATCCACCAGGGGTCCTAAGGGGGGCCCAGTGTTTTAGCCAGCCCCTATTTGTGCGACAATGTCGCATAAACGGCGACAAATGTCGCACAAAAAAGATCTGACAAGCAAATTCTGCTCGGGTGTAAATTTTGAGGCAGTTCCTCATTAAGGCAGAAATCCACTCAAATATTGCACCATTTGCGATCTAGGCACCTTACAAATTCCAAAATTTCCAAAGGGGAGGAGGACTCCCCTTAGACCCCTCCCCCAGGCCACAGATCAGTAAATGTCGCATTGAGAAAACGTAACGTCCTAGATAAAGCACTGGCGGGCCTCTGGAGGCAACCGCTTAAAACTATAGCGGCCTGAAGAGAGGAATAAATAGCCTAATACATTAAAATTAGTGGGGATCTAGTTTGTATTTGACGATGCATTATGAATCAAAATGTATCCATCCTGAGACTTAATTTTTCACCCAGAGTTATACTTAAACCTCAGCGCTTCCGGGGGCTTCGCCCATGGACCCCACCAGGCACTGGCGTATTTAGGGGGGGCCATTGGGCCATGGCCCCCCCCTCACCGATGCCAAAAAAAATAAAAAAAAATATAAATATTTTATAGTTCTTGGGCAGTCTCATTTTGGCCCCCCAACATCCAACATTTACAGTGTCGTTTTACCCATTTTTGCTCTCAAGAGGACAATTTCTCTTCTAAAAACACAAAATTTTCGGCGCGCTACGCGCGCAGAAGAGCTAATCCAGTTTCTTCTATGGTTCCACTCTACATTGCTAGATAGCGCAAGTCCTTCCCACCTCACAAAGTAACATGTAGGAAAAGTACACAGTTTATGTAGAGGTCGGAAATTTCCTCCCATCGCAAAGGCTAGTAACTGCTCTTTTGTGTGTGTCATGCGGCACGGTCAGTTGGTGAAGGACTCACGGAGCAATGCTTGGCTATTTGATCGGATGGTCAAGGTAGTTTCGATACAATGCATATTTTATCTCTTATACGGTCTAAAACCCCTAAAGATTTTCCTTCTTTTTGTTCTCCATGATTACATGTGTTGCTTTTTTTGTGAAACCTACCAAAAAATTTTTGCGCGCTTCGCGCGCTTTGCAAGTTGACATTTTAGATTCCGGGAAAAACATTTAATCAACGCCGAATTATGCTTCTCTAGCATATACAAATTTTATGCAATATGTGGCCCGAATGAAATGGTCTAGTACACAGGGTGTTTTTTTTTTCAAATCCCACCTCACCTATACCCAACAGCACTGGGGCTCTAGGGGCCTCGGGTCGCAGGCCTCCCGTCGGGCAAATCTTGGCGTTACCTGTACTCAATAATAATAATAGACTCTGGCTGTGGAAAATCTCCGTTCCAATCAATTCACTGAAATCCATAGGGATAACTCCACTCTGGATAATTCTGAATAAAGTCGGATAAATTGTGACAAACTTAATGTGTTTTAAAACAAATTCAAATCAACCTTTAAAAATTTTCGCAACAATTGCGCATCTTGATGGCTGCTATCAAGCCTGACAAGTGCCATTTCCGACGATCTGGGATGTATTCAAAGCTCAAATTTTCTTGGTACGCTACGCGCCAACCTTTGGTGGCGCTCCGCTCAGATATTACCGCTGACTATATATCCGGAAGTCAGAACACTTTACCTATTTCTAGACTTTTTCCAATAGGCCTATTTTTTTAGGAAAGACATCAGACAGTTGTCTTAGTATCACGTTGAAAAGCCTGGGAAGGGCAATTTCCAGTGATCTGGGGGTATTTTTTGCCAAGATTTTCTACGCTCCGCGCCAACTGATGGTGGCGCTCCGCTTAGATATTGCCGCTGACTATATATCCCACTTTCAAAGACGGATCGCCGCCCATGGTGGTCATAAACAACATCCATATCTACCGAGGAGTTATGTGATTTTTTTCTTTCTTTCTTTCTTTTTTTTTTTTTTTGTTAAATATGTGTCATTATACAAAATGTCAGTACACGAAATGCCAATTTAGAGATATTTTCAGCGCAGGTCAAACGGCCCGGAGATGCAATCTCCAGCCATCTGAGAGCCTTGGGGAGCAAAAAATTTTCTTGTACGCTCCGCGCCAACCTGTGGTGGCGCTCCGCTTAGATAGTAAATCGTGCTCCATGGCCCCCCCCCCCCGTCACCGAATTCCTAGCTACGCCACTGCCACCAGGGGTCCTTAGGCGGGGCCCTGGACCCCACAGGCGTTCGAAACATTACGTACATATATACTACACACTATATATATAAGACAAGGTAGGACATTTCTCAGGACGAAGCACGAATGTTGGCCAATTTTTACACTCTACTCTTACTGTGAACCTCAAAAGACTTGGTCGATCACGTCATCTGTTCCAGCAGAATATCCAACACCTCTTCGGATGCAACTTTGTGTATAAGATAAATTCTAAACAGTAAAAAAAGGTGACAAAATAAAATAAAAATAAGAATAAAAACTAAGTAAGAGCATCGGCCCAGTCGCACAACCAGTGCTTCCACACTTTAAAATCATTTTTCCTGAAATGGCCGATTTCAGGTAATTTTAGATTCCATTCCAGGAAAAATGATTTAGAGTGTGGAAGCACTGGGTGGCAGTGCAGTCACTGGGCCGAAGTCTTCTCCTATCGAAATGTCCTACCTTGTCTTATTATATATATATAGTGTGTAGTATATATACGTAAATGTTTCGAATGCCTGTGCTGGACCCCACCCGCTAAAGCTCGTTTTCGCACAACGCATTACCAGATCCGTCGGCAAAACATAATCTCCCCCCCCCCCCCCCAAAGATAACACCTTCGCTACGCTCCTGACGTCGACATCTTGGTTACTGCAACCTGAAAATCACCTCGTCTTTGTGTCTGTCTAAATCAGGGAGTTGCCTATTTGTCATATGATAGCAACTCCCTCGTCTAATGCAAAGTTACAGACATATATGGCAAGCTAAATGTGCAATAATTCGAAAAACTCAGTTTTTCGCCGATAAACTCGGTTTTTCGACCGAAAAACTCAGTTTTTCGCGAAAAACTCAGTTTATCGAGCGAAAAACAGAGTTTTTCGATAAACTCAGTTTATCGAGCGAAAAACTCAGTTTTTCGATAAACAGAGTTTTTCGATAAACACGGTTTTTCGACCGAAAAACAGAGTTTTTCGATAAACTCAGTTTATCGAGCGAAAAACACGGTTTTTCGATAAACTCAGTTTATCGAGCGAAAAACTCAGTTTTTCGATAAACAGAGTTTTTCGATAAACTCGGTTTTTCGACCGAAAAACAGAGTTTTTCGATAAACTCAGTTTATCGAGCGAAAAACAGAGTTTTTCGATAAACAAGGTTTATCGAGCGAAAAACAGAGTTTTTCGATAAACAAGGTTTATCGAGCGAAAAACTCAGTTTTTCGATAAACTCGGTTTTTCAACCACGTGTCTCAGGCTTCCGTCAGACCGAGATGCGTGATTTTTTCTCGTAGGACAGTGAGGAGTTATCAATTATTCATGCATCGGAGTCGTTTGTAGTGATTACTGATTCATAGCGTCTTCCTACTGTAGAGTCCATGTGTATAGCCTATTCAGTGTCACATTTCGTAAGAGAAGGGAGGTTAAAGGGCTACTCGTAATGGAGATAATATAGTAAAGCTGCAACAGTAGTTGTACCGACGACGGACCTACTTTTACTGCCATGCTGATGGATGACAGCGTTAACACCGTACTCGTGAGCTAAAACAGGGTTACACAAGACAGACCTACACTTTGGCTGTGGTCATAAGCTCACAACACTGGAAAGACCATGAGTTTGCCAGCTTTTAAATGATGAGTCGTGGACTGAAGTTGGAAAAACAAAAGGTCCTATACGCGTAACCAAAAGAATGTCCGCACTGTAGCCACCTCCGAGGGAGCATACATCAGTGGTACAGTGAGTTACCTGTAAGTTAACTCAGAACCACCATGTTACGGAGGATCTCGGAAAGTACGCCTACACATTTAATCCAGGGGCGGCCAGGCGAAGGAATGGGCACAAGTGACATCATAGTATTGGCATCCGCATCTGGCCTTAAATCATATTTAAAGCCTGCCTCTCGTCCAAGCCCAGCAAAACCAGTGGAATTCGACCCGGTGAACAACTGGGCATGTTTGTTGGATTGGTACTTTAGGTAAACCCCTCACTGACACCATTCGTCACTGACTCTCAGAGAGGTTAGCATTTGTGTGTGGGTGTGTGTGTGTATGTGTGTCTTTTAAAGAGTCTAGTTTGAAGTTAAAACATTCACTCAAGGCAGTTAAACTCCGAATAGTTTCAGTCAGCGTCATTCTCTGTCAGTATATATCACACCGAGTTGCCATCAACTGCTCTTCACGTTTTGGACACGATTCATATCTCACTTGTATACAGGTATATCGTTACACAAGTCAAGTAATAACATTGCCAGGGAGCTGCAATGAAGCAAGCATTTCAGACGATGTACAAAGAAGGAAAACGCCAAGAGTAATCATGACAAACGACTCCGATAATATGAATAATTGATAACTTTCCCCTCGCTGTCCTACGAGAAAAAATCACGCATCTCGGTCTGACAGAAGCCTAAGACACGTGATTGAAAAACCGAGTTTATCGAAAAACTGTGTTTATCGAAAAACTCTGTTTATCGGTCGAAAAACCGAGTTTATCGAAAAACCGTGTTTTTCGCTCGAAAAACTGAGTTTATCGAAAAACTGAGTTTTTCGGTCGAAAAACCGAGTTTATCGAAAAACTCTGTTTATCGAAAAACTGAGTTTTTCGCTCGATAAACTGAGTTTATCGAAAAACCGTGTTTTTCGCTCGATAAACTGAGTTTATCGAAAAACTGTTTTTCGGTCGAAAAACCGTGTTTATCGAAAAACTCTGTTTATCGAAAAACTGAGTTTTTCGCTCGATAAACTGAGTTTTTCGAAAAACTCTGTTTTCGCTCGATAAACTGAGTTTTTCGCGAAAAACTGAGTTTTTCGGTCGAAAAACCGAGTTTATCGGCGAAAAACTGAGTTTTTCGAATTATTGCACATTTAGCTTGCCATAGACATAGTATCGTACCAGGGAGGGCAAGATTGTGCATGGTGGCTTCAAAGTATTTCCTCATACGCTATCCAGTTATGTATAGAGATCAGCGGGTACAACATGGATATATGCAAATTTTCTTTCTTGGGTGCATGCCGTACGTACGTAGTATGTAGTACGTGCACGCTTCATGTAGTGATAATACAACCCTCGCAATTGACTTCCACACACAATACATGAACACACTGCATATGCGTGTTGCGTTAAGATTGTACTACTGCTTGAGCTTGAGTACTGTGTCGATATGACTTCCTGTCGGAGAGCTATGGCTGGCTCACACTACCAAGATTGCCCTTTTCTATAATGTGATTGTTAGTTGTTTTCTGTGGTGATGTTTAGGCAGAGAAATATAACAACGAAAATGTTCCGTTTATTTTTTGTTCGCTTTAAACCAGTTGTGCCTATTATTGTAGGCCTTTGCGTCGGGTTTTGCCTTAGTTTGATCTGCTATCCGGTAATGGACACAAAGGGGCCTGACGTTGGTTGCCCAGGTTTAGACAACATTCTCCTTGCAGGGCGCCAGAAGAGCAAGAAAATGGTTGTTAGTTCAAGTATCTACGGCACTGACGAGGATGGTAATCCGCTGAATGAGGAAGATTTTGAACCCGTTTTGCGGACTGGCAATGACCCCCAGATTCCGAACAAAGTTGACAAGCATTTACTTGTTCGAACCCGCTACGTGTCAGCCGAGTTACAGATCCGCGAAAAACTGTTCGTTGGCGTCGTTGTCAAAGGAGATGTTTATCCCGAGTCAACAACAATTGGCATTAACAAAACTCTCGGCCATCATGTATCCAAACTTGTGTTTTTTGCCCGGGAAAAGCAAGAACCAGTTCCAGAAAGTATGGAAATTGTGTCTTTAGGTGGTGATCAAGCTATCATGAGTGTTTTCCGAGTCTGGGATTACATTTATGGGCACTTCGGCCATGACTATGACTGGTACCTTCTCATACCTGATACGGTATACCTTTATGGCGGTGCATTGATGGAATTTGTGGGTCATATGAGCTTAGGCCATGATGTCTACATGGGAATGCCTGTCTTAGAGGAAGATATGGAGGTCACTTACTGTAAAAAAGAAGCAGGTAGTTTTAGCTTACTTAGGCTAAGTATTATTTTCTATAGTATACAGTAGGGTACATACAAGACTAACAACTGTATTGTCTAGTAGAAGGGTGTCATGAGTTAATTGGGTGTAACTGCAGAATACAATGCCCCTCAGGAAAGCAACCAGCTCTAACTTAGAATCAGTGCCCAGAAGTGATGTAACTTGGTAGGCATAAGGATAGGGATATATGCATGGTAGGCATACAGATAGGTAGGGTTATACTAGTCCTCAATCAGGCCCTACACACTACGCTCCATTGGCACTTGTATTCGGAGTGTAGTCTTACGGAGCGTAGTATACTAGGCCCTGATTGAGGGCTAGGTTATACCAGTCTGGAAAACATGTAGGTTACGCCGAAAATCTTCGGCGTGGCATACGTGAAGTCACACCAAATTACTGGCATATTTTATCAGTCAAAAACCATTTTTATACTTTGGCGTAGTCACAAACAGTGCAAATCTTTGGCGTAAAATTTTTTCATAATAACTCTGACCTAAATCATCGGCGGGCAAGAAATGAACTTTCCAGTATGGGGGTTATATACGTGGTATGCATAGAGATAAGGTTAGTGTTTTACCTGTCGGGATGTGTGTATATGCAGAGATATAATATACGTATAGACATGTATATACACAATGGAGTTAGTGTGTACTTGTACTATTTGAAATCCATATCCGGCAGCGCTATTGGGTAGGGCATGGACTCGTGATACTGAAATCTATACCATATTCTCCATGACACCTTTCTTTCCACACCATCTTTTCTCAAGTCATGTTACACTACATCATAGCTCTTTTAGAACTTGACTTCGTCACTGATATTTTATTATGCAGTCATAAGTTTTAAGTTGAAGTTAATGTTACGTCACTTTCAATCACTGCTAGTCATCCACACTGAAACTATTTCAATAAGGCTAAGAAAAGGAACCTAAATCCACCACTCCCCTCCCTCCACAAAAAAGATTTGCATCCACTGCCTGTAAACAGTCACAAAATTAAAGCAGGACTTTTAACCAGGGGGAGAGGCAAAACTTTAATTTTGACAGAAGTAGAGTGTGGCAACAGTGTGTGAGAGAGTGTGGCAACAGTGTGTGAGAGAGTGTGGCAACAGTGTGTGAGAAAGTGTGGCAACAGTGTGTGAGAGAGTGTGGCAGCTTTACAGGTACATGTATTTTCTTTTCGTTTTCAATCCTTAGGGGCACACATGCCCAATGCTCCCAGACATGCACCTGTGAAACCACCTGCAAATGTTGCAGTATGGCAGTTGTGACTCAACTCTTGGTGCTGTTGTTGTTATGCCTGAGAAAATCAAGCATCCATACCTATTACAGATGATAGATCTTGCAGGCACTACATCCCATGCCTATTAGTAACATGTGTGAAAACCTTGAAAGCACACACCTACTGTATTGCTGTAGTCATGAGAAAAAACTTGCATGCATGGCCATCCATGCGTACTGGTACATGCCGTGAGAAAATCTTGCAGGCACTGAGTTCATGTCTATTACATCCACATTCTGAACTAATGTACTTTCTTCTTCATTTGAACCCTTTTATTGCTTACACTTTCACAATTTGTTTTCCATTTTAATATCCTCAGGATATTTACTTTCCAGTAATCTACTTCTAAGAGTGGGAAATCACTGGAATGCCTGCATGGAAAGAGCCTGGAGTAGTCTACCTGACTTAGAAGTGGCAAGATGCATCAAACAGTACACAGGAGCACATTGCTCAAACAGTTTTGAGGTACAGTATTGTTCAGAGATTTACAGTTGCAGTACAGTGTAGTTAGGCATACAGTACTTGGTGTGCTGCTATACAATTATACAGCATGACATATACTGTATGGCTGTGCTATGGCCAATTGGGTAAAACTGGACACATTTTAAGCAAGCAGTTTTAGCAATTAGAAAGTTTGGGACCAGGATTTCATCCGTGGCTGGGTTATGGTTAAGGTGGGCTTTTGATTCAAGATCAATTTATATGACTTTTCTATCTCAAGCCTAAATCCTAAAGACCTAAATCAAAAAGACTTCAAATTTGTTTTGACATGAACTTACCATATATTAAAATATGATAGTAAAATATGGAAACTGTACTGAAGGTTCAAACTAAAATGTGTACAGGTCTGCAATTCACACAGCCTTGCAGTACTGTGACTTTTCAAAGCACCCGTTTGTAGGGAACACCTGTCTTCATGAATACAGTACTACTGTACAGTACTTACTACAGTACACCACTATAATGAGTGCAGTTTGTTGTAGGGAAGAGGGCTGCTGTAAAGAAAGTACCATTCCAAATACAAATGGTAGGATTCAACCTGCACTAGATGTGAATTCAGTGGCATTAGTGCATAGTCATACTTGGATTTCTCACATTTGCATTGCATCACCCCAAAATTGCTTTGAAAAATCAGCAAGTGAAGCAGATCTCCTCTTATTAGCCATACAAGTATCTCTGAAGATGTTTTTGAACATAGCTATTACAACAGAAGGTAAAACAAGGAGTTATTCTCCATGAATTAAACAATTCAGTAACAAAAATATTGTGCAATGATCAAAAAAGCCTTTCATGAATTACAGTAGGATGGGTTATAGTAATAAGCCAGTTCAGAGTTATAACTGCGCATGTCAGGTCACAAGTCATAGGGGTATAGTAGAGTAAACATTGTACGCAGCAGCAATGCTTTGGTATGTCATTGCCGTGGTAAATGAAGCCTTGAAGCAAATTGACTTGACTTCAGCAAAAAATATTGCCAATGGGATAAAATGTGGGATGCAGGGGCTTACCGGGAATGAAAATTAAAGTTTCACTTTAAAGTTTTTACAGAAAATCTTGATTTAAAACTTTTCGTTATGATTGCTGTTTACTGTACATACCGAAACTCACTTAGTCTGTTGTGCTGGGACCGAATAGCTAAGCCTCCACGCTAACCGTACGCAATTGAGGAAAATCGGTTCCAAAAATAAATTATGTCAATACTCAAAGAAGCCTTTCAATCCCCTCGCCCAGATATCTTACAAATGTGACATCTCAAGATCACCTTAATCAACTAGTTGTCTGTTATTTTTCACAAGAAACAAACTGCTTTTAAAAGTTATCAAATCATAAAACTACCAAGACACAAGCAGTATGACCATAATACAAACTCAAGGGGACTTCAGTGCAAGAATACACACAAAATTTGTATTGACCGTTTCTTGAGTTGTGATTGGCTGGTTAGCTACACCCAGTTCCGCGAAACATGTTTCAGTCGGTCAGTACTTTGAGTCGGTCATTGCATGCTAAAATGCAATTAGGATGTACAGGTATCTGTATATCACATTTTCTATAGTACGTACGTAAGGTATCACCATCCTACAACAAAAAGTTTTGAATACTTGTATGTGAAGTATGGCTGCTGGTCAAATTGTGAATAGGCTAAATGATCACTGTTCCTTGTCTGCAAGGTGGCTGTAGTCGACGTGCATTAGGAAGACAGTTGCTTTAGAACTCTGTTTACTCTGTGGACCCTTGATTAGTATCAATTACCAAGTGCAGCTGGAAGTCACCCAAGCATAAGCAAAGATAAGGAAATCAATTGTTCTGCTAGCTGAAGCAAACAATCTTTCTGCTCTCTGATAGGAGAAAGCAGAGGTTTACAGGGGACTGTTTTAGATTAATCACGATTGGTAAACTTTAAAGGAATTTTCCATCTAATGTGCAGATACCTGTAGGCCCCACCTAGTTCACTCGTGATCCCGCAAAATTTTTTGGCATTTACCATTATTGCTAATATTTGATGACTGTGCCAAGGTAAAGTGTATTTCTACGGAAGTAAATCCATTTTTTTGTCATAGCCAATTTCTTATTCGCGAGGGCTGCTCGCAGACTGTGGAGTATTGTATACCATAGTAACGTGAACTGTGTAAGTTAGTGCAGTGGTACTAAGTATTTGCTTTCAGAGTGCCCTTATGACCTTTGACCTGTTAGACATCGCTGTAACTCTGAACTGGCTTATTCTGATTGGGGTGACTGCATTTTCTCTTAAATGAAAAAATAGTTCCTTGTTTGAGGAAATCTGGAATAGACCACTGCAGAAACAACTTTTGAGTCTTCCACATTTACAGTATGTGTACCGTAATACGCAATTAACTGATTTCACCTCACAGCCTGTCTGCTGCTTGTTTCATTTCAGTGCTAGTGAAGATTTTGTTGTACATTTCTTTTTGACTTTTTCAAATTTGGTATAAATTCTTTTAAACACTCTGCATTCACAACTGAAACAATTCTTGCACACAGTTTTACTATAGTTTTTAACATCAGAACTGAGGGCTGATATGTGAGGACTGCTAGGTAAAAATTTGAACTGTACATACAGTAAAGTACAGTAGTACATCTCCACACATTCATGCAGTACTCTGCTTGTTTGTTGCTGAGATACAGTGAAGACATTTTATTCTAAGTTTAATATTTAGTACTGTTCTCCTGTATGCTCTCATGTTTGTTTCTTGCCTAGCATTTTAAGAGAAGTGGGCTGATATAAACTCACTTTATTGTGCTCAGTAAAGACACTACAGTAGTCACATTGTTCAAGAAATTTGCATAACTTATGAAGTTCTTCTTGAAGAAAAATGCCCCAACTTACTGTGCAATCTATTCTAAATGAAGTGAATTAGAGTACGGTAAGTTCAACATTATTCTCACCTAGGTCCTAGGAAATGTGTTGTGATTGGAATTGAAGGCTTGAAGCAACGAGTATTATCCATTAAACATGCAGAAATGTATTTTATTTTAAACTTATATGTTACAGTGATTTTTGTACTGTATCATATGTGTTTGTAACCCTCCTGGATGTGTAGTGGAGGAAGGATATGGGTGTATGTGTATATTTTCTATTTTGAGTTGGGGTTGGCAAGGAGTGGGGGCATGGGGGGCACACAGTACTGTAGGAGACTTGCATGGTCAGAATTTTGGACAGGGTTTGCAGTGAAGTTTAAAATTTTCAGATAACATTTTGGCACAACATTCAAACTTTGCAAAGCAGCTTTAAAGGCTTTCTTTTCAGTTCTTGAGTGCAATGGTGGATCTAGGACGGGGCTAACTGGAAATAGTCTAGGCCCACACTCACATAGGCCCAGTGCCCTAAATGAATAAAATTAACACAACATAATTTACCAAGATCATCAGCATTCAGCAGTAATCTACAGTATGACTAATACATATTTTCAGATTTATATTCAGAATGTATAGACAGCCCCTATTTCACCTTCATACACTGTTACAGTACATTACCTTTAATGTACAGTATACTGTGAATTAGCTTAATAACAGTAAATGTGTAACTGATAAGTGGAGAAATTTTCATTGAGTTAGTAAATACAAACTATTCAGGGTTCTGCATACCTACTGGCCTGGGGCCATGCACACCTTAAATCCCAGTCTTGGAGGTCTTGAGGCCACGCCTCACTTTGAGACTGGCCTCGAGGCCAGTTTTTGAGGCCTTAATTGGCCTTTGCCCTGGGGGGTGATACCCCCGCCTTGGTACAAAATGATCCTCATATACACAGTTTAGGAACCTAACTGTACTGTAGCCTATATTCAGTCCAAATAAGAAAATTTTTTGGTGCACTTTGTGCACCTAATATAACAAGGTGACTCATTACTACTGCTTTTTGTAAGCCGTAGTTCCCACCATTAAGGTGGACCCTGGGTTCCATGCTGGCAAGGTGAGGGCATATGGCTCCAGAAGCATTCGCACAATTACAATGGATGTTTTCGGTCAGCACCAAATTTTCAATCATTGTCAGCCAAAACATTTCGTTTGCATTTCAAATTACAAATTGGGGACGAAGGATTTTCGCGAGAAATGGTCTAGAATAGCCACAAAAGTCATTGAAGGAAATTCTCTGGTGGCTGGTGGGACTCCTTGAGACCCGCATCTGGCTTGGCACCTTTGATGCCCACCCTGTAACCCTTTGTATGTCACACCTTAGGCAAATGCAGCCTCCGTTGAAAATCATTTGTCAATAGTTTTGTTTCTTTGGACACCAGTTAATGCATGGTTATGTGTACTGTTTATTTGAAATGCACTCCATGATTTAGTATGTCTGATCCAAACAGGAACAAGAAATGTGTTTTGAAAGGATGGGGCAAATCCTGACTTCACCGGGCTATATTGGATAAAACAAATTGTAAAGATTAGGCAAGGCTTCATGCATTGTTATAGGTGGTAGGCTGGCCCCAGGCCTTGGCCTCAGAGGTGTGGCTTCTGTCTTGGTCTTGGTCTCAGAGGGTGTGGCCTCAGCATTGGGACCTGTGACCATGACTGCAACACTGCTTCCTTCCATGATTAAATGTACAATAAATTGTAGCAAATGCCAGCATTATGCATACAAATTTTCTGTACATTTTTTCATTTTTGTAGCAATTTGACCACTTGTGTAGGTATGGTAAATGAGATGCATTAATGTACATACTGTATTAATCATAAATAACCTGGAATATGGCAAATACATATTGCATTTCCTTTGATGTTCCTTTGTACCTTACTTCCTGCAGGGGTCTGTGTACAGAGCTTACAATTTTCAAGACAAAGTATTGACATCCCGGGACTTTGAAGATAAAAGGCTACAAGAGGCATTGGCTGTGTACCATGTCATCGATCAAAGATCCATGTATAAACTACATAAATTCTCTGCAGAAATGGCTCTTAATCGAACTTACAAGGAATTGAAAAAGTTGCAGACTTCAATCAAAGAATCAAGCAAGTATGGTCCACCAGAATCCCAAAAGGTCACATGGCCCACTGGCTACCCACCTCCTTTTAATACAACAACTCGCTTTGAAGTTTTTGACTGGGAATACTTCACCATGACCCATATTTTTGGAACGAGTGACATAGAGCCCAAGATTTCTTTGGGGGGAGCAGACAAGGTGGATATTGATGAAGTTGTTACTACTGCCATGGGTAGGTTAAATGAAAAATATGACAATGCCTTCACATTAGGACGGTTAGTCAATGGCTATAGGAGATTTGATCCTACTAGAGGGATGGAATATACTCTAGATCTGGAACTCAAAATGACAGGCCAAAAACTGAAAAAGTCAATTCAGAAAAGAGTTCACCTTCTCCGTCCCCTCAATAAGGTGGAGATCATTCCAATGCCTTACGTGACTGAGCAGACACAGGTAACACTCATACTGCCAGTGCAGGTCAACAGTCAAGACCAGTTGAAAGTATTTCTTGAGGTTTACACTAAAGTATGTATAGAAGCAAAAGATAAGTCTTCTCTTATGATTATTTTTATCTATTCACCATCTCAGGCCCAGGCCATGGCTTCAGAAGATGTCTTTGGTAAAGTCAAAGGTTATGTATCATACCTTGAGAAAAAGCATCCAGGGGCCCAGATCTCATGGCTTAGTGTAAAGACCACTGTACCTTCTTTGGTAGCCCTCATGGATGTAATTTCTACTAAATTTTCTAGTAATGTTTTATTTTTGTTGAGCAATGTCTTTACAGAAATCTCCATTGAGTTTCTGAATAGAGTTAGGATGAATACAATTGATGGTTGGCAAGTATTTTTCCCCATTCCTTTTGCTCAGTATGACCCTAACATCATATACAATGACACTCCAGACCCGGGCCACATCACAATCATCAAAGGGTCAGGAATATTTGACAAGTCCTTGTATGAGCATGCCAGCTTTTACAGATCTGATTATGTTAAAGCACGAAAACTGTGGGATGAAAAGCACCCTGGTGTTGGAACAGATCACATTCAGTCTGATTTAGATCTCTTTGAGATGTTCCTTAATGCTAAAGTCCATGTTTTAAGAGCAGTTGATCCTGCTTTGAAGCAGCGTTTCAAGGAACGGTTCTGCCGTCCAACACTAACAGAAGAAAGGTACCATCAGTGCCTAGCCAGCCGAGCAGAAGGACTAGCTTCAAGATCTCAGTTGGCAAAACTCATTTGGAACTCAGAGAAAGAACTGGAGGCCAGAGAACATTCCAATAGCAAAAAAGTTTGAGTAAGGAGCTTGTACCATGGAGAGAGTAGTGAGATTGTACTGTAGAGGTGCAGTTAAGGGCATAAGAAGCACTCTTAAAAGCAGGAGCAGTATCACAAAAGGTGTGGTAGACTTTGAATAGGACTCAAACTTGCTGTTGCTGTCCCCCGCCCCCCCCCCCACCACCCTTCCTCCCCTGCTCTTGGCACCTATGAATGAAAGAAGCTGGATAAGGGTACTTTTGTAGAATCTTGAGGCTTTAAATTTACCACTATGAGGGAAATAGTCAGACCCTTGAATATTCGGTATTCCTTAATATGTTTATACAAGTTTTTAAATCCCACTTACAAAAATACCCGAATGGCAAGATCATTAGGAGTGAAGTGATAGTAGTCTTTCACTGCTATTGAATACTCAATAATGTCCCAAATTCATTGTATTCTTAAGTCACATTTCTTTCTTAAAGTTTGACATGCATGAACTTGAAGACAGAGTTGGAAATACTTCATTGTAGCATGGTTTTTATTGGTTTCGATGGTAATAGAAACCTATGCATTCATGATGGCATGTGTGTGTATGTGTGTGTGTGTATGTATGTATGTATGTGTGTTTGTGACACTTTGCTCATTAACACGATATCTCAAAAACGAAAATTGCAACCATTCTCAAACTTGGTACATAGATGCCCCATATTGAGAGGAAGAACCCTATTGTTTTAGGTGGGGTCAAAGGTCACCAGGGGTCGCTGGGGGTCAAACTCTGAAAACCTTGTTAACACAATATCTCGATGTAGGAAGCTGTGATGAATTTCATACTTTGTATGTAGATGCGTTATGGTAAGAGGAAGAACCCTATCATTTTTAGTGGAGGTCAAAGGTCATTTGGGGTCAACGGGGGTCAAACCCTGAAACCCTGTTAACACGATATCTCAAGAAGGGAAGCTCTGAAAGTTCTCAAACTTGGTACATAGATGCCCCATATTGAGAGGAAGAACCCTATTTTTTTTGGTGGGGGTCAAATGTCACCTGGGGTCACCTGGGGTCACCAGGGGTCAAACCCTAAAAACCTCGTTAACATGATATCTCAAGAAGGGAAGCTCTGACAGCTGTCAAACTTGGTACATAGATGCCCCATATTGAGAGGAAGAACCTAATTGTTTGTGGTAGGGGTCAAAGGTCGCCGGGGGTCAAACTCTGAAAACCTTGTTAACGCAATATCTTGAGGTAGGAAGCTTTGATGAATTTCATGCTTAGTATGTAGATGCATTATGGTAAGAGGAAGAACCCTATCATTTTTGGAGGAGGTCAAAGGTCTTCTGGGGTCACCAGGGGTCAAACTCTGAAAACCTTGTTAACACGATATCTTGAGGTAGGAAGCTTGGATAAATTTCATACTGTGTATGTAGATGCCTTATATTAAGAGGAAGAACGCTATCATTTTGGTGGGTTTCAAAGGTCATCTGGGGTCACCAGGGGTCAAACCCTGAAAATCTTGTTTACACAATATCTCCAGGTAGGAAGCTTGGATAGATTTCATACTTAGTATGTGGATGTGTTGTGGTAGGAAGATGAATCCCATTATTTTTGGTGGAGGTCAAAGGTCTTTTGGGGTCACTGGTGGTCAAACATTGAAAGCTTTGTTAACACGATATCTTATGGCAGGAAGCTGTGGTAGATTTTATACTTAGTATGTAGATGCGTTACGGTGAGGAGATGAACCCTATTGTTTGTGGTGGAGGTCAAAGGTCATCTCGGGTCACCAGAGGTCAAAACGCAAATTTTTCAAGAATTCCCAAGATTAAATAGGAACACAAAACTGTTTTTTCCAACATGTTAAGATAGCATTTGACCAGTGACTGAAAGGTATGGGACATCGTGGCATTATTTGGAATAGAACATATATCATCGAAACCTCAATGCATTTTTGCATTCTGGTTTATTTTGATGAAAAGAGAAACCCATGCATTTATGATGGCCTGTGTGTATGGGTGTGTGTGCGCGTGTGTTTGTGACACTTCTTGTTTACACAATATCTCAAGAAAGAAAACTCTGAAAGTTCTCAAACTTGGTAGGTAGATGCCCCATATTGAGAGGAAGAACTCTATTGTTTTTAATGGATGTCAAAGGTCATCTGGGTTCACCTGGGATCAAACTCTGAAAATCTTGTTAACATGGTATCTCAAGGTAGGAAGCTTGGATAATATCATACTTACAATGTGGAAGTGTTATGGTGAGGAGAAGGACCCTATCATTTTCAGTGGAGGTCAAAGGTCATCAGGGTCTCTGGGGTCAAACTCTGAAAACCTTGTTAACATGATATCTCAAGGAAAAAATTCCTCCTTAAATATGCAGATTTGTTATGGTGAGAAGAAGCCTATTGTTTTTAATGGAGGTCAAAGGTCATCTGTGGTCACCAGGGGTCAAATACTGAAAACCTTGTAACATGATATCTTAAGGTAGGAAGCTTGGATACTTCATACGGTGTTGTATTTAATCGATTAAAAAACCCCGATGGGTTTTGTCAGATGTTAGAGGTAAGCTGAAATCACCAAAGGCCAAAAAGCAAAATTCCCAAGAATTCCCAAGGTCAAATATGACCAAAAAAACTAACTTTCCATCACATTAAGATCATATTCAACCAATGACAGAAAGAAAAGGGACATCTTGGTATTATTGGTTTCGATGATAAGAGAAACCTATGCATTCATGATGGCGTGTGTGTGTATGTATGTGTGTGTGTGCGTGTGTGTGTGTGGGTGTGTATGTGTGTGTGTATGTATGTGTGTGTGTTTGTGACACTTTGCTCGTTAACACGATATCTCAAGAAGGGAAACTCTGACAGTTCTCAAACTTGGTACATAGATGCCCCATATTGAGAGGAAGAACCCTATTGTTTTTGGTGGGGGTCAAAGGTCACCTTGGGTCACCGGGGGTCAAACTCCTAAAACCTTGTTAACACAATATCTTGAGGTAGGAAGCTTGGATGAATTTCATACTTTGTATGTAGATGCGTTATGGTATGAGGAAGAACCCTATCATTTTTGGTGGAGGTGAAAGGTCATCTGGGGTCACCGGGGGTCAAACCTTGAAAACTTCGTTAACACGATATCTCAAGAAGGGAAATTCTGACAGTTCTCAAACTTGATACATAGATGCCCCATATTGAGAGGAAGAACCCTATTGTTTTTGGTGGGGGTCAAAGGTCACCTGAGGTCACCGGGGGTCAAACTCTGAAAACCTTGTTAACACAATATCTTGAGGTAGGAAGCTTGGATGAATTTCATACTTTGTATGTAGATGCGTTATGGTATGAGGAAGAACCCTATCATTTTTGGTGGAGGTGAAAGGTCATCTGGGGTCACCGGGGGTCAAACCTTGAAAACTTCGTTAACACGATATCTCAAGAAGGGAAACTCTGACAGTTCTCAAACTTGGTACATAGATGCCCCATATTGAGAGGAAGAACCCTATTGTTTTTGGTGGGGGTCAAAGGTCACCTGGGGTCACCGGGGGTCAAACTCTGAAAACCTTGTTAAGACAATACCTTGAGGTAGGAAGCTTTGATGAATTTCATACCTTGTATGTAGATGCGTTATGGTATGAGGAAGAACCCTATCATTTTTGGTGGAGGTGAAAGGTCATCTGGGGTCACCCGGGGTCATACCCTGAAAACTTCGTTAACATGATATCTCAAGAAGGGAAACTCTGACAGTTCTCAAACTTGGTACATAGATGCCCCATATTGAGAGGAAGAACCTTATTGATTTTGGTGGGGGTCAAAGGTCACCTGGGGTCACCAGGGGTCAAACTCTGAAAACCTTGTTAACACAATATCTTGAGGTAGGAAGCTTGGATGAATTTCATACTTTGTATGTAGATGCGTTATGGTATGAGGGAGAACCCTATCATTTTTGGTGGAGGTGAAAGGCCATCTGGGGTCACCAGGGGTCAAACCTTGAAAACTTTGTTAACACGATATCTCAAGAAGGGAAACTCTGACAGTTCTCAAACTTGGTACATAGATGCCCCATATTGAGAGGAAGAACCCTATTGTTTTTGGTGGGGGTCAAAGGTCACCTGGGGTCACTGGAGGTCAAACCCTGAAAACCTTGTTAACACAATATCTTGAGGTAGGAAGCTTGGATGAATTTCATACTTTATATGTAGATGCGTTATGGTATGAGGAAGAACCCTATCATTTTTGGTGGAGGTGAAAGGTCATCTGGGGTCACCAGGGGTCAAACCTTGAAAACTTCGTTAACATGATATCTCAAGAAGGGAAACTCTGACAGTTCTCAAACTTGGTACATAGATGCCCCATATTGAGAGGAAGAACCCTATTGTTTTTGGTGGGGGTCAAAGGTCACCTGGGGTCAAACTCTGAAAACCTTGTTAACACAATATCTTGAGGTAGGAAGCTTGGATGAATTTCATACTTTGTATGTAGATGCGTTATGGTATGAGGAAGAACCCTATCATTTTTGGTGGAGGTGAAAGGCCATCTGGGGTCACCAGGGGTCAAACCTTGAAAACTTCATTAACACGATATCTCAAGAAGGGAAACTCTGACAGTTCTCAAACTTGGTACATAGATACCCCATATTGAGAGGAAGAACCCTATTGTTTTTGGTGGGGGTCAAAGGTCACCTGGGGTCACTGGAGGTCAAACTCTGAAAACCTTGTTAACACAATATCTTCAGGTAGGAAGCTTGGATGAATTTCATACTTTATATGTAGATGCGTTATGGTATGAGGAAGAACCCTATCATTTTTGGTGGAGGTGAAAGGTCATCTGGGGTCACCAGGGGTCATACCCTGAAAACTTTGTTGACACGATATCTCAAGAAGGGCAACTCTGACAGTACTCAAACTTGGTACATAGATGCCCTATATTAAGAGGAAGAACCCTTTCGTTTTTGGCAGGGGTCAAAGGTCACCTGGGGTCACAGGGGGTCAAATTTTGAAAACCTTGTTAACACAATATCTCGAGGTAGGAAGCCTGGATGAATTTCATACTTTGTACGTAGATGCGTTATGGTAAGAGGAAGAACTCTAATATTTTTGGTGGAGGTGAAAGGTCATCTGGGGTCACCGGGGATCAAACCCTGAAAATCTTGTTAACACAATATCTTGAGGTACAAAGCTTGGATGAATTTCATACTTTGTATGTAAATGGGTTATGGTAAGAGGAATAGCCCTATTTCTTTTGGTGGAGGTCAAAGGTCATTTGGGGTCACCAGGGGTCAGACCCTGAAAACCTTGTTAACCTGCTATCTCCAGGTAGGAAGCTTAGATCAATTTCATACTTTGTTTGTAGATGCCTTATAGGTAGAGAAAGAACCCTATTATTTTTGGTGGGGTTCAAAGGCCATCTGGGGTCACCGGGGGTGGAACCCTGAAAACCTGGTTATTACAATATCTCAAGGTAGGAAGCTTGAATAAGTTTCATACTTTGTATGTAGATGTGTTATAGTAAGAGGAAGAATCCTATCATTTTTGGTGGAGGTCAAAGTTCATTTGGGGTCACAGGGGTTAAACTCTGAAAAACTTGTTAACACGATATCTCCAGGTAGGAAGCTTAGATAGATTTCATACATAGTATGTAGATGCATTATAGTGAGAAGATGAATCCTATTGTTTATAGTGGAGGTCAAAGGTCATCTGGGGTCACCAGAGGTCAATGTCTGAAAACCTTGTCAAGACGATATCTCCAGGTAGGAAGCTTGAATAGATTTCATACTTGGTAAATTGATGTGTTATAGTGAGAAGATGTACCCCATTGTTTTTGGTGGAGTTGAAAGGTCATCTAGGGTCACCAGGGGTCAAACACTGAAAACCTTGTTAACACAGTTTCTCAAGGGAGAAAGCTTGGATAGATTTTATACTTAGTATGTGGATGTGTTATGGTGAAATGATGGACCCTATTGTTTTTGGTGGAGGTCAAAAGTTAACTAGGGTCACCAGAAGTAAGAAAAGCAAAATTTCCCAAGAATTCCTAAGACTAAATAGGAATACAAAACTGTATTTTTCCAACATGTTAAGATAGCATTTGACCATTGACTGAAAGATATGGGACATCATATGGCTTTATATGGAATAGAACATATATCATCGAAACCTCAATGCATTTTTGCATTCTGGTTTGGGATAATGCATATAAGTGCTATTATCGAAACCACAATGCATTTTTGGTTTCGATGATAAGAGAAACCTATGCATTCATGATGGCGTGTGTGTGTATGTATGTGTGTATGTGCGTGTGTGTGTATGTGTGTGTGTGTATGGGTGTGTATGTATGTGTGTGTGTTTGTGACACTTTGCTCGTTAACACGATATCTCAAGAAGGGAAACTCTGACAGTTCTCAAACTTGGTACATAGATGCCCCATATTGAGAGGAAGAACCCTATTGTTTTTGGTGGGGGTCAAAGGTCACCTGGGGTCACCGAGGGTCAAACTCTGAAAACCTTGTTAACACAATATCTTGAGGTAGGAAGCTTGGATGAATTTCATACTTTGTATGTAGATGCGTTATGGTATGAGGAAGAACCCTATCATTTTTGGTGGAGGTGAAAGGTCATCTGGGGTCACCGGGGGTCAAACCTTGAAAACTTCGTTAACACGATATCTCAAGAAGGGAAACTCTGACAGTTCTCAAACTTGGTACATAGATGCCCCATATTGAGAGGAAGAACCCTATTGTTTTTTGGTGGGGGTCAAAGGTCACCGGGGGTCAAACTCTGAAAACCTTTTTAACACAATATCTTGAGGTAGGAAGCTTGGATGAATTTCATACTTTGTATGTAGATGCGTTATGGTATGAGGAAGAACCCTATCATTTTTGGTGGAGGTGAAAGGCCATCTGGGGTCACCGGGGGTCAAACCTTGAAAACTTTGTTAACACGATATCTCAAGAAGGGAAACTCTGACAGTTCTCAAACTTGGTACATAGATGCCCCATATTGAGAGGAAGAACCCTATTGTTTTTGGTGGGGGTCAAAGGTTACCTGGGGTCACCGGGGGTCAAACTCTGAAAACCTTGTTAACACAATATCTTGAGGTAGGAAGCTTTGATGAATTTCATACTTTGTATGTAGATGCGTTATGGTATGAGGAAGAACCCTATCATTTTTGGTGGAGGTGAAAGGTCATCTGGGGTCACCCGGGGGTCATACCCTGAAAACTTTGTTAACACGATATCTCAAGAAGGGAAACTCTGACAGTTCTCAAACTTGGTACATAGATGCCCCATATTGAGAGGAAGAACCCTATTTTTTTTGGTGGGGGTCAAAGGTCACCTGGGGTCACTGGAGGTCAAACTCTGAAAACCTTGTTAACACAATATCTTGAGGTAGGAAGCTTGGATGAATTTCATACTTTATATGTAGATGCATTATGGTATGAGGAAGAACCCTATCATTTTTGGTGGAGGTGAAAGGTCATCTGGGGTCACCAGGGGTCATACCCTGAAAACTTTGTTGACACGATATCTCAAGAAGGGAAGCTCTGACAGTTCTCAAACTTGGTACATAGATGCCCTATATTAAGAGGAAGAACCCTTTCGTTTTTGGCGGGGGTCAAAGGTCACCTGGGGTCACAGGGGGTCAAACTTTGAAAACCTTGTTAACACAATATCTCGAGATAGGAAGCCTGGATGAATTTCATACTTTGTACGTAGATGCGTTATGGTATGAGGAAGAACCCTATCATTTTTGGTGGAGGTGAAAGGTCATCTGGGGTCACCGGGGGTCAAACCTTGAAAACTTCGTTAACACGATATCTCAAGAAGGGAAACTCTGACAGTTCTCAAACTTGGTACATAGATGCCCCATATTGAGAGGAAGAACCCTATTGTTTTTTGGTGGGGGTCAAAGGTCACCTGGGGTCACCGGGGGTCAAACTCTGAAAACCTTGTTAACACAATATCTTGAGGTAGGAAGCTTGGATGAATTTCATACTTTGTATGTAGATGCGTTATGGTATGAGGAAGAACCCTATCATTTTTGGTGGAGGTGAAAGGCCATCTGGGGTCACCGGGGGTCAAACCTTGAAAACTTTGTTAACACGATATCTCAAGAAGGGAAACTCTGACAGTTCTCAAACTTGGTACATAGATGCCCCATATTGAGAGGAAGAACCCTATTGTTTTTGGTGGGGGTCAAAGGTCACCTGGGGTCACCGGGGGTCAAACTCTGAAAACCTTGTTAACACAATATCTTGAGGTCGGAAGCTTTGATGAATTTCATACTTTGTATGTAGATGCGTTATGGTATGAGGAAGAACCCTATCATTTTTGGTGGAGGTGAAAGGTCATCTGGGGTCACCCGGGGTCATACCCTGAAAACTTTGTTAACACGATATCTCAAGAAGGGAAGCTCTGACAGTTCTCAAACTTGGTACATAGATGCCCCATATTGAGAGGAAGAACCCTATTTTTTTTGGTGGGGGTCAAAGGTCACCTGGGGTCACTGGAGGTCAAACTCTGAAAACCTTGTTAACACAATATCTTGAGGTAGGAAGCTTGGATGAATTTCATACTTTATATGTAGATGCGTTATGGTATGAGGAAGAACCCTATCATTTTTGGTGGAGGTGAAAGGTCATCTGGGGTCACCAGGGGTCATACCCTGAAAACTTTGTTGACACGATATCTCAAGAAGGGAAGCTCTGACAGTTCTCAAACTTAGTATATCGATGCCCTATATTAAGAGGAAGAACCCTTTCGTTTTTGGCGGGGGTCAAAGGTCACCTGGGGTCACAGGGGGTCAAACTTTGAAAACCTTGTTAACACAATATCTCGAGATAGGAAGCCTGGATGAATTTCATACTTTGTACGTAGATGCGTTATGGTAAGAGGAAGAACCCTATTATTTTTGGTGGAGGTGAAAGGTCATCTGGGGTCACCGGGGATCAAACCCTGAAAATCTTGTTAACCTGCTATCTCCAGGTAGGAAGCTTAGATAAATTTCATACTTTGTTTGTAGATGCCTTATAGGTAGAGAAAGAACCCTATTATTTTTGGTGGGGTTCAAAGGCCATCTGTGGTCACCGGGGGTGAAACCCTGAAAACCTGGTTATCACAATATCTCAAGGTAGGAAGCTTGAATAAGTTTCATACTTTGTATGTAGATGTGTTATAGTAAGAGGAAGAATCCTATCATTTTTGGTGGAGGTCAAAGTTCATTTGGGGTCACGGGGGTTAAACTCTGAAAAACTTGTTAACACGATATCTCCAGGTAGGAAGCTTAGATAGATTTCATACATAGTATGTAGATGCATTATAGTGAGAAGATGAATCCTATTGTTTTTAGTGGAGGTCAAAGGTCATCTGGGGTCACCAGAGGTCAATGTCTGAAAACCTTGTCAAGACGATATCTCCAGGTAGGAAGCTTGAATAGATTTCATACTTGGTAAATTGATGTGTTATAGTGAGAAGATGTACCCCATTGTTTTTGGTGGAGTTGAAAGGTCATCTAGGGTCACCAGGGGTCAAACACTGAAAACCTTGTTAACACAGTTTCTCAAGGGAGAAAGCTTGGATAGATTTTATACTTAGTATGTGGATGTGTTATGGTGAAAAGATGGACCCTATTGTTTTTGGTGGAGGTCAAAGGTCATCTAGGGTCACCAGAAGTAAAAAAAGCAAAATTTCCCAAGAATTCCCAAGACTAAATAGGAATACAAAACTGTATTTTTCCAACATGTTAAGATAGCATTTGACCATTGACTGAAAGATATGGGACATCATATGGCTTTATATGGAATAGAACATATATCATCGAAACCTCAATGCATTTTTGCATTCTGGTTTGCATTCTGTTTAAAAAGGCTTAATTGCACAATACCACCAACATGTGTAAATGTTATTGCTAGAAAGCTAATTGTACTGCAAGCAATAGAATGGATACTTTCTCAGAAGTTCCTCTGGTGGTAAATGTCCGTCATGTGCCTTAAATGCATTCCTAACGAAGTGTCTAAATGTAAGATTTTCTGGAAAGTGGAGAGGGTTCACCTAACAGTAGCATCCAGCGTTTTATATAAATAAATAAATAAATAAATATATGTATGTATATATATATATATATATATATATATATATATATATATATATATATATATATATATATATATATATATATATATATATATATATATATATATATATATATATATAAATATATATCGTGCCAACTTGGGATCAAGAGGAAATATTGTATGAAAAAAATTGCCTAAAAGGGGAAATCGTCTGAAAGGGGAAAATCAGGTCGACTTTGCAAAATCACGCACTTTTTATATAGGAATACGTGAACAGATGGTAGTCCGTTTCACAACATGATCTATATGCAATTACTTCTTACCGTATCCGTCTGTTAACACGTATGGATGGTGGGCCATTGAAAAAGCGTTGTATACCTGGTTTCCAAAAGGGGAAATATTTTTTAATGTATTTTATTTTTTTTTTTTTCGCCTTAACGAAACCGCGATATATCGATTTCCCCGTATGGTAGGAATATATATATGTGTGTGTGAATGTTTAAACGTTATAGTGTTTTTCTGTGTTTTGCAGTGCCAATAGTAGTTACATTTGTAACATTCTCTATATTTTAAGAGGCTTATTTTTAGACTGAATTAATGCCAATAATTCTGCCTTTGTTCTTCATAGCTCTGTATAAGCTAAACTGAGAACGACATTCCACCTTGACCTCCTTTGACCAGAAGGGAAAAGGATTGCAAAATAGAAATGAAAAGAAATCATATTTTTCATAATCTTAGAACATTTTTTTTAGTATTTAAGTTAGGTTCTATGACCCCTGTACTGGGTACAGTTTTAGACTGCTATAATTTAGCACTTATTTGATCAATTCAAACTAATGAAGGGTCGGATTCACAAAAAATTGCGTAAGATGTTGGGTAAGTCATAGTTCTTACGATGGATGGAAGAAGTTTTTGAAATGGTGTTCACAGAAGTAAACGTTGCACATAAAGATACGCAGCGTAACTGTAAAAATGCACACGGGCCAATTGCATCTGGCAGTTGCATCTTACTTCGTCTCATCTTGAGCCAATCGTGTCAACTGTTATTGTTGCAGCGAAGCCCAAGTTCTTCTGTGCACACATGCTCAGTCCTATTCTGTGCACAACTAGAATCGTGTTGCTAATTGCTATGACTTTTTGTTCCTAAAAGAACTCTGAAGCTTGGGTTAAGTAACAAAGATCTTATCGATGCATTGTTTTCTTCTTTCTTCTCCTCGTCTGCGTAAGATATGATGCATAAGTGCGACTTGTGCAAGATTTTGTGCGTAAGTATTCTTTATGAATATGGCCCAGAGACCGATATGAAGGTAGAGTTGGTTTATACTTTTTCTTTGGTGTGATTTCATATGTTGCATACCGTAGCTGCCATTTGCTGGGAAACAGCAAACAGACAACAAGCATTATAGTTACTTAATTGTTGAACGAGTCGTTCAATTTATAGTCAAACATACTTTTTTCATGAAGGTTTATTCAAAGCTGCCACAGTACCTGTTGTGTCATCTGTTGGAAGTTTCAGTGTACTAGTTATTGTGTTGAAACACCTGTTGGTGGGAGGAGTCAGGGGTAGCACCAGGTGGGGGGAGCAGGGAGCCACCATCCCTTGTCGGGGAAAGTTGACCCACCATCGAAGAAAGTTATTTCGTCCGTGAGCTTTTAATGCATGATAGAAGATATGTTATCCACACATTGATCAGTGTCTCCAAGTCTCTTTTGCTCTCAAGAAGGACACATTAGAGATAAAACCCCAAATTTTCAAATGTTCTTTAATAGAAACCCAAACTCTCCAGATTTCCTTTCATGAAAACCCAAATTTTTCAAAGTTTCTCTAATAGGTGTTGAAATTCAAAGTTTTCGATTTTTTAAATTACCTCCAAAATTTTGTGGTGTGCTTGGCACGCAAAAAGTTGCAACCCATTTCCTTTGTCTGGGCTTCGGATCTCTCCCCTGTTGGGGAAATCCTGGGGTCACCCTTGGGAGGAGTTAACTTGGTGTGTTCATGTGGAGATTAGGGGTAAGGGCATAAGGGAATGGGGGGCATGTGTTGTCATTAAAACTTGGTGTGATGTTGATCACCTTTAATGCTTGGCTTTTATAACTTTTATGCTCATTGCCTACATACTCGTTGCAATGACTTTTGATGGAAATTCACAAAAATTGAAAACTACATAGGCAATATGATACTACTTGCTATAAATCCAGGAAAATCTTGTGTTAGAATTCTTCCATTTAGCCTGAACTGGCATGTGTCTTCTTTCATAAATATAGGGGCTTAATTACTTTAGATGTATAAAAGTAAATCCAGACTGAATGATATGATTGTCTCGTATTTTGCTATTTTATACAACTCATCCAACTTAGTGCAAAGATAATGGATTGTGTTAATTGTGTGTGAAATTTTTATGTATGTATTAACCGAAATGAATTGACGTGAAAAGTAGCAGTCGTCTGTTCCTTCTTTTCAAGAGAGTTACGTGTTATCAAAGTTTGTTCTGGATGGAACTTGGATCTCTATCTTAGAAAAAGGTTGCTCACCAGCCAGTGAGTTGCATTACGACTATGAAGTCACTGTCACACGACCTTCTTTTGTTAGTGTAATCTATGTAGTTCTCTTTTTTCGCCAAGGGCGCAAAGCCTCCTTTAAGTTCGAAAATTCTAACAGACAGTCAAGATGCTTAACGTTTTGCAAATGCATTTCGGAAAAAATGAAAACCGCCTTTTGAGTATCTTTATACGCCTTCCCGAAGGCAGGCAAGGAATCTTTGCGATGTGGGTGTGTGCGTGTGGGTGGGTGTGTGTGTGACGCTTTGCTTGTTTACACAATATCTCAAGAAAGTTAACTCCGAGGGATCCCTACTTGGCATATGGATTGCCATATTGAGTAGATGATCCTATTTTTTCTTGTGCAGGTCAAAGGTCGTGTGGAGTCACTGGGGGTCAAAGTCTCAAAACCTTTTTTACACAATATCTCAAGGTAGGAACCTTAGATTTCATACTTGGTATGTGGATGCGTTATGGTGAGGGGAAGAGCCCTGTTGTTTGTGGTGGAGGTCAAAGGTCATCTGGGGTTATCAGGCCTTCTCCAGGCCTAATTAACAAAATACTCAAAAGGCGGCGGTCATTATCTCCACTTAAGTAAGTTAAGTGGGAAAGTCCATTTCCGACGATGTAGGAGCTACTTTTAGCCCATAAGTTTCTTAGCGTTACCCGCTAACCATGGTGGCGCTTTGCTTATATCAGTGCTCCTCAATCGGGTCCCAAAAATCTTGAGCTGCCGAATTGATAACTATGAATAGGGATGGGTTTAGTCTAAGGAGTACTGGATTCCGCACGATACATAACCTCGACTTTTGTCTTGTCCATTTTGACACGAACGCAAATTTTCGGTCAATGCCTAGTAACTTGACACTTCAAAATAATTATCAGTGCCATGAAATGCTTTCTGAGTACTTACCTTAATTTCAAAAGCAAGAATTTCACAGACAGTCTTTAATCTTAAAATTTCCTTCTGGGATGACCCCACATTTTCCGTCTTTGCCATTTTGAATAATAATGTGATTATATTCGGCAAGTATTCCGCTGGTATGTAGACGGAGATTATTTCAGATATGTTAAGACATGTAAAGCAACAGTAATTTTTGTTGTAATAACTTTGCAAGGGGCAAAATATCCCTTGGCGCCGAGCCCCCTGCCCCGTGAGTGATAGGCCTGCTAAATTGGAAGGTGTGTGTGGGGGGGGGGGGGGAGGATTACACCTCGGAAATGATATACGACTTCATAAGATGTTTCTTTGTGCAATTATCGTGGTTGCCGAATTACAGGAAGTCGCGTCAAACAGTGTTTATTTCAAAAATTTTCCTGGGAAGACCTCAGCCCTCCCATCGGGGCTCATTGCCTTTAATCTTAACTCTCACAAATTAAGCCACTAACTCCAACGAGTTTTTTTTTTTCAAAATCGTGGATCTGCACCCAACAGTTAGGCTATATGACATTTAAGTGAATCGAATTTTTGCCATCATTCTAGTATGCGAAAAATGAGTTAGAAAAATACCAGGTAAATTTTCGTTAATATATTGGAAGAAAGAATGGGGAAAAGTTTTCAACCAAGCAGAATATCAAAAATAAATATTTGAGAAGCACTGGCGTACAGGGGCGTAGCGAAGGCGTTATCTTTGGGGGGGGGGGGTGGAGATTATGTTTTGCCGACGGATCTGGTAATGCGTAGTGCGAAAACGAGTTTTAGCGGGTGGGGTCCAGGGCCCCGCCTAAGGACCCCGGTGGGGTCAGGGGGCGCAGCCCCTGGAAGCTCTGAGGTTTAAGTATATCTCTGGGTGAAAAATTAAGTCGCAGGATGGATATATTTTGGTTCATAATGCATCGTCAAATACAAAATAGATCCCCACTAGTTTTAATGTATTAGGCTATTCCTCTCGTCAGGCCGCTATAGTTTTAAGCGGTTGGGATCCAGAGGCCGGCCAGTGCTTTAGCTAGGACGTTTTCTCAATGCGACATTTACTGATCTGTGGCCTAGGGGAGGGGGTGTCCTCCTCCCCTTTGGAAATTTTTGGAATTTGTAAGGTGCCTAGATCTCAAATGGTGCAATATTTGAGTGGATTTCTGCCCAAATGAGGAACCTCAAAATTTACACCCGGGTAGAATTTGCTTGTCAAATCTATTTTGTGCGACATTTGTCGCCGTTTATGCGATATTGTCGCACAAATAGGGGCTGGCTAAAACACTGGGCCCGCCTAAGGACCCTGGTGGATTCCGGAGGGCTTCGCCCCCGGAAGCCCTGAGGTTTAAGTATATCTCTGGGTGAAAAATTAAGTCCAGGATGCAAAGATTCCCATTAATTTTAATGTATTAGGCTATCCCTTTCGGCAGGCCGCTATAGTTTTAAGCGGTTGGGATCAAGAGGCCCGCCAGTATTTTAGCCTGGACGTTTTCGCAATGCGACATTTACTGATCCGTGGCCTAGGGGAGGGGTCTAAGGGGAGGGGATGTTTTTGGAATTTGAAAGGTGCCTAGATCGCAAACGGTGCAATATTTGAGTGGATTTCTGCCCTAATGAGGAACCTCAAAATTAACACCCGGGTAGAATTTGCGTGTCAGATTTTTTTATGTGACATTTGTCGGCGTTTATGCGACATTGTCCCACAAATAGGGGCCGGCTAAAACACTGGGCCTGGCTTAAGGGCCCCTGGTGGGAGTCCGTGGGGCTTCGCCCTCGGAAGCTCTGAGGTTTTAGCTTAATCTCTCGGTAAAAAAATAAGTCTCATGCAGGATTGGTATATTTTGGTTCATAATGCATTATCCAATGCAAAGATTGCGGTGAATTCTAATGTGTTAGGCTATTCCTGTCGTCATGCCACTATACTTCAGGAGCTGAACCTGTCGTTCAGAACTGGAACACAGCTATGTGTCCAGCATTTGAACACTACACGCTACGATAAGTGGATAGGCGTCCGGCGTTCAAAAAGGGAGAGAGAGAGTGTTCAGAATCTTAACACAAGCGTTCAAAAGATGCTTTGAACGCCAGGATCTAAAGATGGGTTCTGTATCTGCTTCATTTCGGTGTTCAAAAGTTAGAAGCCTGAGACTACAGTGAAGGGAAGACATGCGCGGCACGCACTATATTTCCCAGGATGTTTGTGGGTAAACCGGATCCTCGGAAGTTTGCAAAATGTGTTTCAAGTCAAGGTTAGGGTTTAGAAGACGGAGCTAAGGATACCCTCTCCATGGGTAATCGGGTGGCTGCTCCCCATGGTGATGATAAAAGTGAGGAATAATGTGCAGAAACTGGTTTTTCAAGAATTTCATATGACCCGAAATAGTGCCCCTATACGGAAGTCGTTAAGTCCCTTTCTTTTCCCGAGTTGCCGACGGACTCAGTCAATCGTCCAATTACACCGACGGCCGTTGATACGGCCGTCACATGCATAATCAATTTGCCGACGGGCCTTTAACTTGAATGGGCCAATTAGATGAAGAGCCGAAAATCGAAATAGCCGATAAAAGACTGACCCGTTCTCTCTTTCTCTTTTTTTCTTTTCATTCTCCGTCTTCCCTTTTACTCCCTTCCTTTCCCTTTCTTTTCCCTCCTTCTCTTCTCTTCTTTTCCTCCTCTCCTCTTTTCCTCTTCTTTTCCTTTCCCTCTCCTCTTTTTGCCGACAGGCCATAAATTTGCCGAAGGGCGACCAAATATTGGGGGGTGTGACACTCCCCCACACCCCCCGCTCGCTACAGCCCTGCGTTGACCGTGCCAAGGTAGAGTGTATTTCTACTGAAGTAAATCCGTTTTACTTCGGCATTTTTTTGTCGTAGCCAATTTCTTATTCGCGAGGGCTGCTCGCAGACTGTGGAGTATTGTATACCGTAGTAACGTGAACTGTGTAAAGTAGTGCAGCGGTACTAAGTATTTGATTTCAGAGTACCCTTACCTTGGCTTATACCTCGATAGGACCTCTGCCCACCCACTCGCAACCTTTAAAGGCTTTATTAAGGGAGAAGTTTTAAGACATGTGAGATTTTCAAACAATGAGAACGATTTCGTCTCTAAGAGGGACGCTTTCTAAGAAAAACTTATTACACGTAACTGCACGGGCCAAGAATTTGATCACGCCATTAAAGGCATTAACTACAAAGAACGATCGAATCTACTCCTGCCTAAGTCACGTGAAAATAAAATACCACTAGTTTTCAAAACAGTCTACACACCTAATATCAAAACCATAGAGCTAAAAGAAATTCTGCTAAGACATTGATACGTAATATCGGGAGCCCGAATCTGTGTCAAATATTTGCGAAACTACCGTTCCTGCCCGTGAGAGGGCGCCCAACCTTAAAGATTGCCTTAGTTAAATCTAGACAAAAGTGACGGTGAACTGGAAACGGCCCACGAGGTTTGAAGAAGATTGCTATCTCCATGCTCGTATCGAGGCGCTCTAAAAGAGCCAGTTTCTCTACTTTGAATTAAGACCAGGACAAACTAAAAAGTCCCACAACTGATGAAGCTCAAAATCTGTTACAACATATATGCCGCCATTAAGCATTAACTATATCCAACAGTACAAAGATGCTATTGGTCTACTTGAAAGACACAACGTCCGTTTAGAACTCTCGCTTTGAAACTCTTAATAAAAGGGACTGCCTACGTAGTATCAGATAATGCTGCCGCCTACCCTTTTAATGAAAAGGTCCCAACTTAAAGGCATTCTTCCACCTTCTACACTTTCTTAAGCCTTAAGTGGTAAATATTCACTTCAAAAGATCATCCGCAAAAATGCAACCCGGAATTAATTCAGTTTTGTTTTAGACATAATCTTTAATATTCATAATCATAATAATAACCTCCGAAGCAATAATTTGTAATATTGGTATCTATCAACCATATAGGAACGATAGCCTATCAATCCATGAGTCAGCAAAATAAACGTTATGCATAAACTTAAAATTGAACTAGTGACCCCTGAGATGTAACACCTAGCCTACAGGTTTTGTATTTTCACACAATTCCGATCCACTACTTTCAAGGATAAAAATTGTAATTGTATTCATCTCTATTGATAATATCGATTGTTGATGACCTTGAACAAACTAATGCCACATTGCACACAAAAGTGAGGCGTATTCGGCCGCACCTCCTATGCCTTTACTAGTAAAGAAGTAGTTCCTTACGTGTATAGGGAAAACAATCACAACCCTTTAAAATGCATTCTTTTTTACGTAAAGGATTTCTTCAGGACTTTACGCGTGAAGGTTTTTTTCAGCGTCAATTTTTAATCATGTCTTTAAACGTAAAACTCGAGGATCTCCTTCACGCTTAACGTTTCAGATTGAAACAAGAGGGCAATATACGGAGTTGCTTATCTCATCGCTAGCACATGCACTGTACTGAGCCGTATAACTGGAGAACGCACATCAATGTGGAATCCCAGAGCAATGTATATCCTGCTCTATGTGTGGAATATACTACGAAATTAAAGCCGACTTGGAGGTCACGTTATGTAGGCCCCCTTCGGAAATAAAATAACACTGAGCAATGCGGACATGGTAACGCGCCCTACACCTGTAGCGTGCCTTTAACGCCTTTACCCCTGCAAATGCAGACAGCCGATTCGTGTATCGGTCGGATACGCGCGTAGTATTATACTGTCGCGTGCGAAGTCTACGTCGTGCGTGCACTGTGCTTCATTGTTTTGGCGCCAAAATGACGTCGCATGACGTCAATGCATAAGCTCTATAGAATTTTGGAATCTATGCTTATAATATCTTTGGTCAGTACTAGTAACAAGCGGTGTCGACATTGTGTACTGTTCATTTATGTTGCTGTCATCAATGTTAAATCATTGCGTACCGAGACGCTATTCACACGCCCTGCCCTATAAAGAGTACGCTGGACCACTATTCAAGGTCGCGTTGTTTCTTACGCGCTTGCTACGGGGAAGAAATTTGTGCATTCGTTTTTTTTTTTTTTTTTTTATACAATTCAAGTTTCCTGTCAGTGCAGTGTTTTGTCTTGGAACTGAAACCAGAAAGGGATTTCTGCACAATTTGACCATTGGCCTCTGACCTTTAAATTTGAACTCTACCTTTGATCTTTTCTTTCAGGGTTTGCGAGACACAAGTTCCCACTCCGGGTACCTTCCCACGAAGTTTGAAAAAAAAAATCAGTTAAGCCGACTACAGCGATTTTTGAAACAAAATTTGTACATCTGACCCTCTGTCACGTGACCTTTGTCCTCAGTTGCTATGACAACCACATGTTTTGGTAGACTTGTCATCCCTATCATACGTATAGAATTTCATGTACGTGCAAGGGGTCCTCTTGTAATTATAGCCAAAACAACAATTTTGCACACTTTGACCATTGACCTCTGACCTTTCCGGGGAGACCGTATTTCCCACCCTTGGGTACCTTCCTACCAACTTTGAAGAGAATCGGTCCAGCCGTTTAGTAGCAGTTTTCAAAATAAGATGTAAATTTGACCTTCTGCCACGTGTCCTTTGACCTTGGTTGCCATGGCAACCATATATTTTGTTAGTAGTAGATACGTTTATTGTGTGTGTGTAGTTTCAGGTAAGTGGGATGTTTCCTTTTGGAATTATACTAAAAATACTAAAAATTGTGATTTTTCACCAAATTTGACCTTTGACCTCTGACCTCCGACCTTCACTTCCGAGGGTCTGGGAGACAAAAGTTCTCACACTGGGAACTTTCCCACCAAGTTTGAAGAAAGTCGGTCCAGCCGTTGAGTAGCAGTAGCAAAACAAGAAAATGTACATTTGACCTTCTGTCACGTGACCTTTGACCTTGGTTGCCATGGACTCTTGTACTTCGCAAGTGTAAAAAATGCGTACATCAGGGGCGGGATCTGATGTCTGGAAAGTAGGGAGAAAACCCGAATGTGAATACCAAACGGCGCCGAAAGTCAAAGGCGTGGGGTCCATGGGGCCCGCAGCCAGGGCACTGATCGGGTCCACGGGCAACGTGCGGTGGGGGTCTGGGGGTAACGCCCCGGAAGCCTTGAGGTATTTAAAAAATTAAATTCATTAGAATGAAGCATTTGGCTATCTTGAAACTCACCGGATGTGAGCTAAACAGATCACGAAAATCACATTTTGACCATTTTCAAAATAGCCATCCTGAGAATAACAGATCATTTTTATGATGAAGAGGGTTTGTCTTGTTGGTAGTTCAAATGATAACATAAGAGCTTGTTCGAAGCTATGGAGCACGCAAGATGTTTTACAGGAAGTAATCACGAAACGGTATTTAAAACGGATGCGCGCAAAACGCGCAAAAGAAAACAGAATTATTTAAGACATTTTATTGTACCCTATTGTGTAACTTTATTTTTAAATATAATATTATCCATTACATTAAAGAGTCTCCTACTTTCCCCAGCCACCTATTCTTTCTTTTATTTTTCATTTTTGTCGATGGACCTCTCGAGTATTTTATTATTGTGAAACATAAGATAGTTTCGAAATCCAGGTTAAAGTATAATTTTGTAAGAACGATCAAAGTTTTAGAGTTATAGGGAATTTACTATTTCAAAAATCAATGACGTGTTGTTATACCGGTAAGTGATTCTTACAGAGGCATGGCCGTGGGCGTCCGAAGTAAAATTGTAAGGGAAGCAATTTTCTTTGGATACTGCATCTTCGTAAGGTGTGGCCGGCGAAGCCTTCAAACCGAAGGCGCCACGCCGGAGGCTCAGGAACGAGGGTCCTTCCCTAGAAGTATTCGTAAGTTTGATAACATCTGCGGCCATCCTGGACCATTTCTAGAGAAAATCCTGCTTGCCCCATGAATAATTTGGGATGCTAATGAAATAGTTTACTTATGAAAATTGCAAAGTTAAGATGGTAAGCGTCGGTCAATTTGATGGGGATGGTGATAGTTGGTGAGGAAAGTTAACAGCGGGGGGGGGGGGAGGTAGCAAGGGTTTTGAAAATAGTAATTTACTCAAGCTATCCTACATATTATAATAGCAAGGCAATTCCACAAAAGTTCTCCTACCGACAGCAGTCCTAACGTGACACACTTATACCGAGTTCTCGCAAGAACGCCGAAAAAGTTATTGAGAATTGCGAGTTTCCTATACCCGGGTAGGTTTTTGAATTGTGTATGCATAATGCAAGGACCATGGTATGCGCAACGAAGTACATTTAGTGCTGTCAGTGCCCCTTATTTCAAGGCCTTAAGTCACAAACTTGTGGCGCCCATGCTTTAAGAGAAATTTCTGATGAGGTCCCAAACAAAGTTTTCCAACAACAGTTGCCCCTTCCCTCCCCACCTTTGAGCTCCGCCAATGTATTAGAAACTTTTTACTGCCGGTGAGCACGAAGAAAAAGCTTTCTGGCGTTTTTATGGTATGTGGTTAATGTTTTCCTTTATTTTACATTGCAAAATTAACCATAATATTAAAAATTCCCTCTGGTTTTGCTTCCTTTTTTTGATTCCTTTTATTATTTTAATTATTTTTAAGGTCTGAAAAAGTGGGGGGGGGCAAGTACCCCCGTAATCCCCGTATGCTTTTGATGACGAATTATTAAAATGATGACGATTACATCGGTCATGTAGATAAATATGAAACCAGCGGAAGGCACTACTTCAAACACCATAACAAAATGAATTGAATGAACAGAATTTGATTACCAATGGTGACAAAAACAGATCAATAAAAGTAACAGTTGTTTTAGACCTTAGCCTACATCCAAATCGTGGGCGATTTTGTCAATGAGACTCATGGCTGCCGTAAACGTAAAATGGTTGTTACGAAATCCACTTCAATTTCATGAAATCTAAAAGTACAGAATGTTTAGATGTAACTTAAAAGGTCTAAAATGTGCCATTTTCGCATCTGGAAAGCATTTCGATCGAACATTATTTTGAAAGCCAAAGCTACGGCTACGCCCCAACCGATGGTAACTCCCCCAAGGGCGTACTAAGAGTAAAATGCCCGCACCAGATACCAGCCTTGTAGGGGTACCATATCACAGCTGAAACATTCACTAAATAATAGAATTTTAAGTCATTTTAAGTCAGTCCAAAGCTTTACCAAAGATAACACCATTTGGAACTAGGAAACCAAAGAACAAGAACAATTTCTCAAAGAGTAAGGTGCCACCCATCCCCTAAGGCCCTATCCCCTTTAAGTTTAACGTTTGAGGGTCAGGAAAACAACTTGCTCATCGAGGACCCTCTACCTCTGAGAGTGAGCGTATATGAACACCGGCGAGATTCGCCTTCTCTTTTCGACTAGTGCGCAGGGGTTAACGAGGCATGTGTGAACTAATCGCTACCGAGACCGCCATTTATCGTCCCCATCAGGCGGATGTGAGTGTATCCCCAGTCTTTAGCCACTTTTCCAAGGGCTGTGAGGGGTAGAGGTTCCTTCCAAGGCGGACTTCCTGATTCGGACAAAATCCGAGTCGGACAAATTCCTGAATCGGACATTCAGATACCCAAATAAATTCACCAATTTAAACCCCCTCCTCATCACTGTGAACAGCTATGCTGAACAAGCAATTTTAGTCCCCAGAAAATTTCCAAGTGGTTTCACAGGGATTTGATCCGGGAACTTCTAGTATGCAAGGCAGTACACCCAAACCACCAAGCCAACTCCACCCACCAATACCCCAAAAAAATCTCTATGCAAAATAATGTCAAACAATGAGGATTACTAAAAATATAATCAGTTCAAAGCTTTACGAAGATTAACCAAAGATCGCACCATTTAGCATCTAACCCAACTTGCATTGACAGAAAATTCTAAAAGAGTATGGGTGCCGTCCCTTTCTCTTAGATAGCACTTCTTACCTTACACACACTCAAAATATAGGAAAAAATCACTAAATAATGACAATTTTTAAAAACATAATCAATTTGAATTTTTACCAACGACCCCCCTTTTTGCACCTAAGCCTGGCCTTACATGTTACCCCAACCCTTCCTCACCAGTGCACCTCCATAACGCACACGCTCAGGTGAAAAAGGAAGAGTCTACCAGGGTTTCAATATATCTCTATAGGTACGCCACTTGGGGCTCCGCTTAGGTAGTGTGATGAAGGGACTCCCCTTGGGATTTCGCCCAGGCTATGGCCCTGCAAGGGTCTTAGATCATTCATACATAAAATATTACTCTTTTTTGTACTTGCGTAATGCAGGACCGTTTCCACACAGCTGGAACTGTTTAAGGTTTGAATGAAAGGTTAAAATTAAATTCAATTATACTTGCAAGTGGATAGATACGAAGTAGCTTCATGATAATCTGCAGTTACAGGTAAAAATGATTTAGAATACATATAATTTGAAAATAATTCCTATAGTGCTTTGGTTTCACGAAAAAAAATCATGGCAATCATTAAGCCTATAGTAAACTTCATGTGTTACATTTGCATAATCAGCACATGTATGCTATATTTGCCCAGTCCTTAACACCACACACTCTAAAAACAAAAGAGTGAAATTCACTCCACTCCTAGTAAGAGTGAATTTCACCATGAGTGGAGAGAAAATTCACTCCAAATAGAGCGGTATTTCATCCATGAGTGTAAAGTATTACTCTATTTGGAGTGAATTTTCACTCCACTCCGGGCGAATTTCACTCTTTTGTTTTTAGAGTGTACAACACCTAGGAGTAGAGACCCTATAGTGGGAGAGATTGGCCAACTTATTTCATGGGGGCCATTTTGGAGCCAAATGTTAACTATGGCCAGATATTATATACACTGTATGCGTACAGTTTTCCGTACAAAATGTAAAACAAAGTGAGTTACAGCGTTCTGTTCTCTTGTGACGATCATTCGTATTGGTTGACTCTGGCTGGAACTGTCTGCCGGATCCTTTAGTTTGTCACCCGGTGCAAGAAAAGCCGTCCTCAGTGGGAGGGGTCTAGAGGGGAGATAACACCCTCAATTTTGAGTAACTTTTGCTAATAGAAAGTGACGAAAATGCAGAATGGTGAATGCTATTTTGACAGTTTTAAAAGTTATTTTATTTAAAAAAAATCTCATTATAGTGTGTCTTAGTTTTGTGCTGGTAAGAAAGGGGAGGGATGGGTCTATTCTAAGCTGGGTTTACCACTTCTTTCTGACAAAACTACTAGTACGTTAATGGCGGATGACATACATGCAAAATGGTGCTTTTTATGGAAAGTTGTAAGCAAGTTGAACTAATCATTTAAGATTTTTCATTATTTAGTGAAAGTATCAGGAGAGGTCTGGGGGGAAGGGGTAAATATAGGGGGAGCACTTCCTAGTGAGACTTTTTTCATTTTATGGAAAAGCCTACGCCTAGGTTTTATAAAACCAATTGTGACTGACCAGGGTGTATTCCATGTAAAAACCTACATCAAAGTCAAAGGTACGCAAATGTTTCAGTTTCCTCATGCGTCCCCCTCCCCTATGAAAACTTTTGAAAAATTGGGTGTCCTTATATGTAATCTTGTGCCACATATGCTACATTTGAAGTAAAATTTGTGTGAAAAAATTGACGTATTTTTTAGGAACTGAAACAAAAACATCGGCATCAGTGAAGGGGAACCATGGCCCAAATGGGGTGCTCCCATCCCCTTTGAAAATTTTTGAAAAATCAGGGGTCCTTACATGCAATCTGGTGCCACATATGCTACCATTTTCAGTAAAATTTGTGTTAAAAAATTTACGTATCTTTAGGAAGTAAAAAAGAAAATCGGCATCAGTGAGGGGGTGGGGGCATGGCCAATGCCCCCTAAATACGCCACTGCTCCTACACCTATGACTGGGGACTGCAGCTCTGGTTTTCCAACGTCTCTATGGGGATTTTCCGACAACTCTCCAATACGGAGTTAGTGGTAGGATTAGGGTTTGCCGATTAGGCCAAAGGGTTAGGAGTTGTATTTGGGTTTATGTGTTGGAATATCAAGCAGTTGGAATATAGAGATGAAACCGCCGTATACGGTACAGGCTAGGCCTTCAGTGTACAGAACGTCGTGATCTAACTCTAAGGCTAAGCCTATCTAACGTTAGGCCTACATGTATTACTAAGTCGTATAGGCTACTGTAAAGTTACATCGCATAAGCGATCGCAATTTGATGGATTCCAATTGAACCTTCTAACTTTTACAGCGCACCGAAGCCATTTTTTGTACAGGATGGGAATCTATACAAATTGTAACCCTTTTCTAGTCTGTTCGTGCATCCAAATGCTGCACAACCCGGCCGGAAGTTTGGAAACAAAACATGTCTGTCTTACACAGGATGCGTACGTCCGGCCGTACGTACAGCCTGCGCAACTTCTCGAATGTACATGGGCTACACGTGATCTTGCAAGCTCGTACTTTGGCTCCAAAATGGTTCCCATACATTTAGTCTAATCAGAATGCGTATTTGAGAACAATGGTTGGCCAATCTCTCCCACTATAGGGTCTCTGCCTAGGAGGATAGGGGCAACCCCCCCCCCCGCCCCTATGACTGCAAAAATGAAAAGGATACTACAATATTGACTGTCCATAGTCTTTTAACTTTGACTTAAGCAGACAAAATGTAACCCGACTTCCTAATTTTTGTTACAAGTTGAACGCTTTATTCTAAGATGTGCACGTCCGTTGCAATTCCAAGAACCATGTATGCCATGTGAGACGTTCATACAGAAAGTTCGTTGATTAATGAGCCACTCGTACAGCTGTATAAATTTTATGATATTAAATCTGCTTTAGGAAGCAACCTATTTACCATAACAATTGTGTGCAAAAATGTACCAACCCTGTAAATATTGTAAGTACTTTATAGAGTCATACATTAAGTTACCTCTTTTTTATGTAGTATAGTTTGATCGTTAATATTGAAGATAAATTCCTTTTTTTTTGTTATAGTACAGCTGCCAAGACCCCCTATTTTACCTGAACCTTACACTGTCGTCTAAAGTTTATTTCTTGATTGATATTGCTTGTCATGGTATTCAGGATGGAAAAAATAGTTGTTGGCACTCTGGCAGTGCTGAGCGATTTTTGCAATTAGATCAAAATGGCCGCCAAAACTGCGCAATGGAGATTTCGTACGCGATTGGAGTTGTTAAAGGTTTGAGAACGTTTTCTAGTGCTTTCAATGACGCTGAATCAATGTTTTGGTCAAGACTCTGAAAATGTGAAGGATTGCATGTAGAAGCCGGTATTTTACAAAACAGAGGGCGATATTTACAGAAAAGAGTTCGAGATGCTACTGGGAAATTGGCTTTGAAGAGTATATACTATTCTGGTGCATTCCAGGACGCTGAACTGGTGTATTCCAAAACCCTGAATCTGAATTTTTGGGTCAAAATACCATGTAAAACGGAAAAATCCTCCATAGAACTTTTGTTTTTGAACATACAATCTCAAAATAAAATAAAGTGGGAGCTTAAGCATACTGGTACAAAAGTTGCACAAAACAATATGAAGACCTTTTCCGGTACTTATAAGCATTTTGAATCCAATCTGGACATCCAACCTCGAGCTGAGCTGGAAAACTCTAAACAGTAGCGATACACTGTGAAATGATCTCGAAGTCATATACGTCAAGATCGTACACTCATTTTCATAAATCAAAGTTTGTCTAAAGGAAGAACAAGGGCAGTCGGGAATCCTGGAGCCTGGTGAGAGGTTGCGCCTCATGTTCTGCCTTTCGAAATGTAGAGGGAGTCTGTGTTTACCTTCATAGCAGGTGTCGAATATGTACTATCTCTTTTGACGTACATACTCTGGTATTAAGAGTGCAGCCAACAATAATTTTTCAGGTGATTGATTTTCTGACATGAGGTTAGCCTGAATGTTATCCGTTCTTCAACTTTTAAAAACAGTTTGAAGAGTGTTTGGGTAAAGAGATACCAAGGTGATACCAAAGTTTTTTGGAAAATAATAATTTTCATTTCCACATGTTAAGCAAGGTAAAGGTTTCCTATTCAAGTGAAATTTTGATTTAAGCGACGTGATAACTAATAAATGTTTTAAAGGATGTATGTGTCGCATGATTTCAGATGACAAGTATAAAGACTCTCACCAATTTTGGAAGTGATATTATTTGGAATAATAAATATGACAGTTTATAATAAGTAATTTTTACAAAACTTCTATAAAAAAGAATGTGCTTTATGTTACAGATCTTTCCGGACGAGAATAACGGAACTCTTTCTAGCAATGTTTTTATTTAGATTTAATCTTAGATGACCATGTACAATCAAATACGGAATTATTAACGCAATGTACATCGGAAGCGACAAATCGCTTTCAAAGAAATTGCTGGACCTAGAAATCTACAAGTCACTAAAGAAAGCAAAAATCGCCCTCAAACAATGCGGTTATAATTTATAGACATATGATAGAAAGGTTTATAGTCCTCCAACGGCAGTGTAAAAGTGGATCCAAATTTTTCCAGATATAAATGATGATTGGGACATAATTTTTACAGTCCCCCTTTTCATATCTTGAAAGCAAATAATAATATTTAAAAATATTAGTTTATTTGTTTTGTTGTTTTTTTTTTTTTCAATAAGATTCTTAGTACCCTCTCAGAACAGTTAAACAAAATAAGAACTCCGGAAACTGTAAGTAAAATTTAACACAAAATTAATGTAAAAAGCATCTTTATTTTGTGTAATTTCTCAAGAAAAGAATAATTTCCACATTACTTATGTGTATTTTACTTATCTGCACAACATATATGTGATTTTACAGTCATTTTGTGTAAATTGGTACTTAAAAGTTTTGGAGTTCTTAATTTACTTAAACTTTGGAGCGTATTTATGTGATTGTACAAACTTCTTACGTCACGTGGAACTTACTAATGCGTGTATAATGTGTATTTATGTGGGGAAAATGAAACATGAAACGATTATTTTAAGGTTTAGCTGATATTTCAAATAATTTGGGGGCAACTGCTCTTTTTCTTTAACTATCAATTTACCCCGGTAAGCATTTTCCAGATATTTTGGATAAATACGCTCCCCAACTTGCACATGGACATATAGGAGGAGGCTGTGCAACTTGCATTTTAATGTAACCATTTATTGGGCTACAAGTAGTTAGTAAGTTATTGGAGCAGGGAGTTGTATCCAAATAACAACTCCCTGGTCTGAGAGGCAAATAACCCTCGTGTGGCGATAAAAGATAGCCTTAGGTGATGAGGTTTGTCACGTGATAATACCTCCGTAGAATCAAAGAAAGGTGAGGTTGAAGAACAGGCTTTTTAACAGAATCAATTCAGCATGTTGGGTTATTTCAGAGAACAGCGGTACCGCACTGATGTCCTTATATGAGTTGTTTTCACACTACAATTGCTAACTATAAGTTTAAGCTTTGCAAATAATGTGTAAAGTTTGTACTAGCCATATCAAAAATTTTCAATGTCTGCGTATTGCTCACGCATTATAATTGACTGATCAATTGAGAAAGCTATCGAGAATTCAATAAACGAGATATAAAAAAAGAATCCGACTTCCCAATTCGACAAAGAAATCTCCCGTATTCGCAAGATACTATTCAAAATTTCAAATTTGATATAAAAAGTGACTTGTCTCTTACTTAACCCGTGAAATTATATTTATTTATGTAAATAAAGAATTTACGCCTATTAATAAGTTTATAAACGAGCCTTTCCCGTTGTTCAATGTAAAACCAAAATTGTAAGATCAATCAGGAAAAATCCCTTACTGGTATCGAAAGAGTTTGAAATATTGTCAGATAGGTAGGCTATTAATTTTTTCACACTTTCAAAAGAGATGTATGATAGTGTCAAGTTCATTCTTGCAAAACGTTCATAAATTGTTATCTGTAATTTGCAGTTTATTTAAATAGACAGTTGATTACCAACCATCTGGAATTAACCCCATTTGAAATTATTTGTTTTCAGGGCGAGATTTAAAGCTATGCTGACATGCAACCAAAAAGACTTGTTTTTACTTAGTAGTTAAAGAGTAAACTCTACCAAGAAAAGAATCGTTGGAATTATTATAATATCTTCTACCGTTCTCAAGATAGACCCTCTAAAGTTTTTTGAAGTAATTCATTCCTATGCAAACATAATGATGTGTAGTGATGCACAGTGTGGGCATCTCTTTTGTTAGTGCTCTATAAATTATCTTTTAATTAATCATCAGACACATACAGTTTGATTGTTTATGTTAATATTTTTCAAGAATATAAGTTTTGTTTTCAAAGTACACGTACCGTTATTACAACTGTCCTTGAAATAAAGGTGGAATAAACAAAGGATAACTAACAACAAATGACAAGTTTTGTGAGGCCCTCTTTCTTCGTGACATGTTTGTATATTTAGCCCAGTTTATTCATGATAAAAGTGTAGAAAATTGCTATGTGAAATGTTTGATGGATTTTGATGGGAATTGTGGATATTTTCTAGGTTTTTAATGTCCTTTACATGAAATATACCTGGTGTATATCATTTTCATGTCGCCATACCTTCAAGCATGGGCCATCGGGGCACTCGCCCGGGGCCCCCACACACTACTGAGCCCTCATAAATGAGGATATCATATTGTTTTGGGGCTATTGGAAGAAGCTTTGTAGCCTCAATCCAGTGGCCCCAACACAGAGAGGCCGACACAATGCAGGCTATCATAATTTTGGTTTACGTCTATTGGGAGACATGGTGTCTGTATTCCTAGGCCTTCTTGAAGAGGTATGTGTACGTGTATATCTATCATAGAGCCCAATGAATGTTCAAGGGTCCCCAAATAGGTCCGTGTCCAGGACGCCCATATTTGTGAATCCGGCCCTGTTTCCTTTTACTCTCCACAGGAAAGCAAAAACTAAGTTTGTAAATGTTTTGGCACCCGTCAAAATTATGATATGACCCATTTCCCATTTTTGTTGAGTTAGTGGAATAATTCAGAATACTATAGAATTCAGTCGAACATTTCTTATGCTTTAAGATTATGTCAAAAAAGTGCACGGTACATCTAAATGGGTCACATTGTTTAGAAGGTTGTCCTCTATAACACTTTTATAGGTCATGACATCAGTTCACATATGAAATTTCTCTTTGAAAGCCTCAAACTATAATAAGACATGTCATGGCTCGTAAGATCAATACGTACCCAAAATTGTGAAAAAAGCATACTCTGTTCCGCTGATGAAGATCGGCCATATCTTTGAAAAATACACACTGCAATCATGAAGCGTTCATGCAAATCACCTGTATGTGTGGCCCATATGGCCACTGCAAAACATATCTGGATCCCATGTAGATCCGATGAAATTCCAGCACATGCCCCCATCTGAGTCCCATATGAGTCCCACATATTTATCACATCTACCCCATGTGGATCCCATATAGACCCCTCCCCTCCCCTATGTATTCAGTATAGGAATCATGAAAAATCATTCCTAATCTTATTTTATTGTCACTCTTTAAACATCGCACTGTTAAATTCTTAGTAGTGTTCTGTCTTTCGTTGTAAAGGGGATCACGTACTACATGTCATCAGCTTCCCTGTCTTTTCTCCTCAACTATTTCTCTTATCCATGTCTGTTCCATAGACACTCTACTGTAAATAACAGTGGCTGAAATGAAGTTCAAATGAATTAAATTGAAAAAGAAACTGAAAAATGAGTGTGTTGATTTATATATAGGCTTGACGTTGGCTCGCTCCATCTACTACCGCCATGCTATCCACACGCTCACCTAGAGCTGCGGTCCATATAGAAATCCTACATTAGCCTTACGGAAAGCACTACACTGGCCGCATATCAATTGTTCGACTAGGCCATAACTAGATTGTCAGTATCAGATGTTGACTCGAAAGGTGAGACTTCACTCATGTAAACTAAAGGTAAGCATAGACCACCTAAAACAGAGACCAAACCGAGACCACCTGAAACAGAAGTCCGTTTTGTGATCTTGTTTTGGTGATCTCGGACCGACGATTGGGTAGTTTCACCTGTCTTTCTGTTTTCGACCCAAACCCAAAACGACGATTCAATTGGGTGTAAGTTTAAATTTTTTCAAGGCACAATAGCCATAACCCACCAGAATCGTTGGTTACAGTCTCTGTGTGCAGGAGTAAACCCTGTTAAAGATACACAAAATTCCCCGAATGCTTATTAATGCATATTATGGACAAGATCTTATCAACTGCAGGCCCTTTATACTTGTCGTTCCATGAAACCTTGCTTCGGGGTTTTCGGGTTGTTACCAGGTGGTCTAAGAACTTCGTCGGTTTGGGTGGTTTGGGTTACCCCAAACCGATGCCGGTTTGATTTCGGTGGTCTGAGTAAGATGCTTCACATGTGTCGTGTGGTCCTGATTGTGTCCAAACCGACGATTAGGCGGTCTGAACATAAAAAACGGATCTACTTATACCTCTCATGTACACAATTAGCTTTTTTTAAAGGAATCTCATTGTGCAGGCAAAACCTGAAAGTACTCCTAAAAGGAGTTACTGTGCGACCCCGTAGGAACAAGAGACTTACAGAGAGGACTTCACACAGTCCTGCGTACATGCAAACAGTGTCTTCAACGACTACAACAATCGAATTTGTGGTGAAAACAGACTGAATATGATCAGTAGTGTGGACTATTCTCGCTTGAAACTCATGCACGCAGTGGCGCAAACTTGTTTGAAAAGGATACAGACAGGGTTGTTCCCGTTACACTTTGAAAGTATCTCGTTGTAGTTATTTCCCTAAAACTGTAACTCGTTAGAGTAACTAGTTACAATGTTGAAAAAGTAACTATTGACAGTGACTTTTGACTGAAAAATAAGTAGCTACATTTCAAAAGTAACTGTACACTCTAAAAACATCCTGGTTAAATCCTGATTAATTTAACCAGGATGGGGTCAATAGTTTTTCCATACATTTCCTGGTTAAAAGTAAAAAAAACTTGCTTAAATTTAACCAGGAAATGTTAAATTCTTATCAGAATTCCTAATCAGTCGTTAATTTAACAAGGAAAATGTCAATTTTGACCCTGACTTACCGGTTATTTTAACCAGGAAGTGTATGGAAAACTATTGACTCCTAAATTTAACCAGGATGTTTTCAGAGTGTAGTTACTTCAAGGTGAATATACGGTACCTCGATACCTTCAATGGGTGGGGGGGACATAATTTGATAGTGAGAAGGGGACACATGAGAGAACCGACACCTCATTTGTGCTGGTTCATCCAGGGAGTTGTAAATAGCAACTCCCTGGTTCGTCTGAGATGTTCAGTCCGCAAAGAAAGACAATGATCCCACCTGATCTTAATTCACTGAAGATTCAGGCAGAGGCTCCCAACGCTCATCATGAGGCAGCGAATCGTGATAGTGTGTCGGAGCTCACGCAACTATTTGTTAAACGAACCTTGCTTATAACCAAAACTTTGCCAGTTACGACAGTACTTCTCTGAGGATGGAAACCTTTAAAATCCCATCACACAGTAGGTTACTAAAGAGAGGTTAGCGGCTATTAAAGGGGGAGAGCGGTGTTTTAGCAGTAATTAAAGTCTTCACCCCTCAAGGACATAACTATGGTAATACGTACGATGTTCTATATTTGTCAGCGGTAAGCTTTTAGCACCTCATCGCTAAGGTTAGGCTAAGTGATAGTTCCTAAAGCATAAATATCAGGTTTCACATTGTGTCGCTATAAAACAATGCACAGAAATGGTGAGACTATGTAGTTTACACATGGAGACCATGCGCCAATAATATTCACTTTCCCTTTACAACAGGTGAAACTTTAAGTCGGACACTTATCTCCTCTTTCATTAGCTTTGTTAGGATACTTTAAAACGCGCCATCTGCCCATTTCAATATTCCTTAAATTAAACTTATATTATTCCAGTGTAAGGAGTTACGGACATGGAAAGAATATGATATAGCCTAAATTCATACGTTTGATTCATCAGATATGGATATCGTACATGTTAAATTAGATACATAAATGGATGCACGGTGTTTACTAGCCTGCGGAGCAGACTCTGCAGCGGCCTCGAAAAGATGGCGCTCTCTCAGAAATCATAATACACCTGTATATATTCTATGCAGAGTCTGCAAACCTTCGTCCAGTTTTCATTTACACGAATCCCCAAAATGCGGGATAAATTATTATTCATAAGAAGGTCACATGGTGTTCACGGTACTCACTATTCATGCCTATCAACGGCCTGCGACGATCACATATACGAATACTTCTGAAGATACGATGACATCTTAAAAAGGTATGCTATTATCATGTATGGCTAAAATCGAGCTAATCCTTGTAGTGAAAAGTCAAGCCTAACGTTAGGCGTAGGATGTTGTCCCAGATCTTGCCGGTTTGTACAAACTGGCCTGTATATAGGCCCTCGCATGGGCAAGACGACAACGTTCCTTGCTAGCTTTATATATATGTACATGCACACGGTAGCAGGTAAGCCAGTAACTATACAGTGATAGCGGTACTGCACTGCATAACGTGTATACAAGTGAAAAGCCTGAATGAAAAGAGTTGTCTGCTGTAGCGAAGCAACCGGTCGCTCATGTTGACTCCACCCCATACCAACGCTGATGACGTGTGCATTAATTATCATGTAGTTATTTTTGTCTTGGAAATGAGATTGCCTAGAAAGTTGGCAGGCTATTGTATTGTATTAAACTTCGTCTGTATACTGTACATTAGGGGTAAGCAAACATTAAGAATTGTACTTGTAGCTGATAAAACTCAACAATAGCCTGCTTACAGCAGGCTAGGTGTTTACCGACGATTGGCACCATATAATGTACTGCAACTCCAACGCACAAGTCCGGATTCACCTAACTCAATGACGGTCTCAAGTGCGTTTTTATAGATTAGGAATTTGCCCGGAATAGAAGGTTCCGGAATCGAAATTAGTCCGGAGTGTAATGTAACTGGACTGGAACTAGGAGTTCATTCAGCCGAGTTCTCAAATATAAAAGTTACAAGTGTTAAAGGCTCCATTGTTATTTGTGCACAATGTACGGATGTAAAGTACTGTCACACACAATCAACTTAATTACTGAGGAGGCCAGACTATGAAAGTGAGTACAAACGGTGACCTTATTAATGCTGGACATATACAATAAAATTAAAATATCCGTATATTTGATACGCTGCACATTGGCAAAAAGACTGGTCTCGGAATTGGTGCCACTGGAATCAGAAACGGCCGGAACTTGAGGGGTACGTACCAGACTCGGAAATGGCCCAAAATTCGGGCATCTAGAATGGGAGTTAGCTCCATCTCGGATAGGGTGGACTCGGGTCCAGCCCTAACGTCTCAAAAGGCAATAATTAAAACTTGCAAAGTAAGCCTACTATTTGAATGCCCATAGACAAAATCGTTTCTCACGGTGCACTATCGCCACTGTGTCCTGTTAAAGAACAATATATAGTAAGTAAAGTCAGCTAAGCCTTAGTTGACTCACTGATACCAGGGAGTTGCTATTCGACAGCCACTCCCTGCTTATACAAGGAAAAGTTTGCCGGAGGACCGTTCAGTATTTTCCAACGAAAATCACAAAGACTCGGTCTCATAGATAACCAGAAAGCCAAAAGGCTTAGTGATTCCTTGCCATATGGATATATTGTAACAAACATGAATCACCCACATGACAAGCATGTGATCCCTCATAGTTATCCTACTTGAGATATCATGTTAATAAGGTCAAAAGCTTTCGTAATCTTGTGACCCAGAATGACCTACATGCTAAATATAAACAATCCACTGGCTAAGAATGAGATCCCTCATAGTTATCCTCCTTTAAAATATGATGTTTACTAGGTTTTGACCTTTTGTGACCTCAAATGACCTTTGACCTGCACGAAAAATAATAGGGATCATCTTCTCAATATGGTCAATACACAAGGTAAGTATGTGATCCCTCACAGTTACCCTTCTTGAGATATCATGTTTACAAGTTTTTGACCTTTTGACCTCTGGTGACTCCAAATGACCTTTGACCTCCACCAAAAATTATACGGATCATCTACTCATTATGGGCAATCCACATGGTAAGTATGAGATCCCTCACATTTACCTTTCTTGAAATATTGTGTTTACAAGGTTTTGACCTTTTGACCTCTGGTGACCCCAAATGATCTTTGACCTCCACCAAAGACAATAGGGATCATCTACTCATTATGGGCAATCCTCATGCTACATATGAGATCCCTCACTGTTACGGTCACTGAGATATATTGTTTATAATTTTTTGACCATTTTACCTCTGGTGACCCCGAATGACCTTTGACCTCCACCAAAAACAATGGGGATCATCTACTCAATATGGGCAATCCACATGCTAAGTATGAGATCCCTCACAGTTACCCTTTTTGAAAAATCGTGTTTACAAGGTTTTGACATATGAGATCCCTCACTGTTACGGTCACTGAGATATATTGTTTATAATTTTTTGACCATTTTACCTCTGGTGACCCCGAATGACCTTTGACCTCCACCAAAAACAATGGGGATCATCTACTCAATATGGGCAATCCACATGCTAAGTATGAGATCCCTCACAGTTACCCTTTTTGAAAAATCGTGTTTACAAGGTTTTGACCTTTTGACCTCTGGTGACCCCAAATGACCTTTGACCTCCACCAAAAACTATAAGGATCGTCTACTCATTACGGGCAATCCTCATGCTAAGTATGAGATCCCTCACTGTTACCCTCATTGAGATATAGTGTTTATAAGGTTTTGACCTTTTTACCTTTGGTGACCCCAAATGACCTTTGACCTCCACCAAAAACAATAGGAATCATCTACTCATTATGGGCAGTCCACACGGTAAGTATGAGATCCCTCACAGTTACCCTTTTTGAAATATTGTGTTTATAAGGTTTTGACCTTTTGACCTCTGGTGACCCCAGATGACCTTTGACCTCCACCAAAAACTGTAAGTATCATCTACTCATTATGGGCAATCCTCATGCTAAGTATGAGATCCCTCACTGTTACCCTCATTGAGATATAGTGTTTATAAGGTTTTAACCTTTTTACCTTTGGTGACCCCAAATGACCTTTGACCTCCACCAAAAACAATAGGAATCATCTACTCATTATGGGCAGTCCACATGGTACGTATGAGATCCCTCACTGTTACCCTCATTGAGATACAGTGTTTATAAGGTTTTGACCTTTTTACCTTTGGTGACCCCAAATGACCTTTGACCTCCCCAAAAACAATAGGGATCATCTACTCAATATGGGCAATCCACATGGTAAGTATGAGATCCCTCACATATATCCTTCTGGAGATATCGTGTTTACAAGCAATTTCCAGCATATTTACTATTTGACCCCTTGTGACCCCAAATGACCTTTCACCTCCACCAAAAAGAATAGGGATCATCTACTCATTATGGGCAACCTACCTGCCAAGTATGAGATCCCTCGGAGTTACCCTTCTTGAGATATCGTGTTTACAAGGTTTTGACCTTTTGACCTCTGGTGACCCCAAATGACCTTTGACCTCCACCAAAAACTGTAAGTACCATCTACTTATTATGGGCAATCCACATGCTACGTATGAGATCCCTCACTGTTACCCTCATTGAGATACAGTGTTTATAAGGTTTTGACCTTTTTACCTTTGGTGACCCCAAATGACCTTTGACCTCCCCCAAAAACAATAGGGATCATCTACTCAATATGGGCAATCCACATGGTAAGTATGAGATCCCTCACATATATCCTTCTGGAGATATCGTGTTTACAAGCAATTTCCAGCATATTTACTATTTGACCCCTTGTGACCCCAAATGACCTTTCACCTCCACCAAAAAAAATAGGGATCATCTACTCATTATGGGCAACCTACCTGCCAAGTATGAGATCCCTCGGAGTTACCCTTCTTGAGATATCGTGTTTACAAGGTTTTGACCTTTTGACCTCTTGTGACCCCAAATGACCTTTGACCTCCACCAAAAACAACAGGGATCATCTACTCTATATGGGCAATCTACTTGCCAAGTATGAGATCCTTCGGAGTTACCCTTCTTGAGATATCGTGTTTACAAGCCAAGCGTCACATACACACACACACACATACACACACACACATACACACACACGACATCACCATCGCATAGATTCCTTTGACTTCGTCAAGGAATCAAAAATGATAGGGATCATCTACTCAATATGGACAATCCACATGCTAAGTATGAGATCCTTCAGAGTTACCCTTCTTGAGATATCATGTTTACAAGGTTTTGACGTTTTGACCTCTGATGACCCCAAATGACCTTTGACCTCCACCAAACATAATAGGAGTCATCTACTCAGTATGGGCAATACACATGCTACGTATGAGATCCCTCACAGTTACCCTTCTTGAGATGTAGTGTTTACAATGTTTTGACCTTTGGACCACTGGTGACCCCAAATGACCTTTGACCTCCACCAAAAACAATAGGGATCATCTACTCAATATGGGCAATGCACATGGTAAGTATGAGATCCCTCACATTTATCCTTCTGGAGATATCGTGTTTACAAGCAATTTCCAGAATATTTACTATTTGACCTCTTGTGACCCCAAAAGACCTTTGACCTCCACTAAAAAGAATTGGGATCGTCTACTTAATATGGGGAACCTACCTGCCAAGTATGAGATCCCTCGGAGTTACCCATCTCGAGATATCGTGTTTACAAGGTTTTGACCTTTTGACCTCCTGTGACCCCAAATGACCTTTGACCTCCATCAAAAACAATAGGGATCATCTACTCAATATGACCAACCCACACAACAAGTATGAGCTCAGTCACTGTTACCCTTCTTGAGATATCGTGTTTACAAGCAAAGCGTCACACACACACACACACCCATACATACACACACATACACACACACACACACACGACATCACCATCGCATAGATTCCTTCTGCCTGTGGCAAGGAATCAATAATCATTGGTCTGTTGAATAAATGATTTGACACACAAATCCAATTTTAAACTTATAAGACTGATGATGGAGTGTGAACGAACACACCTTTCCACCTTTCAAATACCTCATCAATCGACAATCAAGTGGCAGTGTAAGCATAGGCGTAGGAGGCGGGGGCGGGGCTGCAGCCCCCCAATAGAATATTTTTGTGAAAATTCGGGTAATGTGCTGAGAATTTTTCGGGCACCTATACTGAAAGAAAAATAATGGAATGATGTAGCTAAAGGTAATCGATAGTTTAAAAATTCTTTGGTAATTAAAATAAAGTTCTGATTTGAAGTTGCACCAGCACCTACATATTCGGTATTAATTCACTAGTGGGTTTTTTATGGTTAAAGTTATATAATGATTATAAGTGGTGTATTGAGGAGGACCATTGGGCCATGCCCCCCTCACTGATGCCGACTTTTTTTAGTACCCAAAATACGTAAATTTTTTAACACAAATTTTCACTTCAAAGGCAGCTTATGTGGCACCAGACTGCATGTAAGGACACCTAATTTTTCAAAACTTTTCAAAGGGGGAGGGGGACACGCCTACTCTTAGACCCCTTCCCAGGCCGGCAATCACACAACAGAATGCATGCCCCCTTCCTTATTAGAGAAATCCTAGCTACGCCAATGATTGTCAATTATCGTTATTATCGTAACAACTTCCCTAAAAATTGTAATCAATATGGAAGGGAAGTAAGACGGCAGATGATTGTATATGATTGACATGCAGTTTGATAACCGATGCATTCCAATACAATATGTACAATAACATGCGTGTTGACTGCACTTGGAGCGAGCGGAAACTTTTGGTTATATTTTTCGGGCAAATCAACTTGAACTCCTGTACTACGGCCATGCCTGTAAGCCTACAGCATGTACATATAATATCAAGTTCTGATTCTAATCGTGAACAAAATTTGATGTTGGTAAGGACGACGTCGATATAACAGAAATGAATGATAAATATATCGAAAATAAATATTATTACTACCATAGTGTCATCAATTTGAGAATTTTCTGTTACTACTTCGAGTAAACGCAATTTGTGGTCATTTTGACTATTTGTAACGGGAAAGTAACGGAACCCAAATGTAACGCCGTTACAGTTACTTTTACACAGAATTGTAACTAGTTACTTGCTCCGTCACTGAAATACAAATGTAACTCGTTACATGGTTCCGTTACACAAAATGTAACTCGTTACAGTAACGGCGTTACTAATAACTCGTTACTTCCCAGCCCTGGATACAGAGGGGGCATATACAACATTGAAGCAAAATCTATTGTGTGAAAATGATGAAGTCAGCCCGAGTACCTTTAAAAATGGATATTCTCTGCATTTCCTCTTTGCCTGGTACTTCCGCTAATGCTGACAGGCTACCCAAAGACAAAGGGTGCATCCCGAGCAGTTGACAGTTACATGAATGGCGTCACATTTACCAGGCTGGTTGGTAGGTGGGTGAAGGTAGATGATCAAGTACAATGTTTTAGTCCATGATTACAATGTATTTGTACCACTAAACATAATCAAGCCACAAATGATGGGAGAGCCTTAAAAAACTAAACATAAACTTACACGAAAAATTGGAATTCATAACAGAAACAACCAAACTCTGTTGTAAAATTGTATGATTTTTGGATTTTACGTTTTAACCGAGCCCTACGTTGGGACAAACAGGAAAGTGGTCAATATAAGAGAAACGTGATTCAACAGTTCGAACTCTGACTATATTGGAATGACCTTGCCGTCGATAAGGTAGTTGTGATGTTTGCTCTGGCTGGCAAGACGAAGATGATGGGACACAAAGTGCATGAAGTACATCCAGTCTGGCTTAATTCTGTGCGTCGATATGAGATAATCAGAACAGCAAGCCACACCCTGCAACAAACATGAAAAGATACATAACAATGCATACATATCAATGTACAATATATATATATATATATATATATATATATATATATATATATAGCAGAATAGTTAAGTTCCACGTATACTCCAAGATCAAAATAGAATATGAGAACGAATGCAATAAAGAACATAACTGGTTGATTAGAGGAGTACGAATCTGTGATTTTATTCAGAAATTTTCGGTTCCCCTGGAACCTTCCTCAGCGAAATCTTGCAACAAAGTGAGTAACTTAATCAAGAAAATAACATGTAACAAACAATGCGCTGGAAATCAGATAAACAAACATAACAGGATTAAAGTGTTTGATGAAAGGTGTATTGATGAAGTAGACCGAGGTCTTTGTTAAGTCCATTGAGGTGTGATTGAGCTTCATTATCCAAATTAGTTCCGTACGTTTACGGTTTCCTGTGCAATCAAAGTTGCTAGCTAGTAGTAGTAATTTTACCTAACCCCACCTAGTCCCGCGGGACTTTTTGGGCGGGTTGGGAGCAGGGAGATATATGTGAAGAAGGCGGGTGGTACTTATTTTGAGATGAAATTTGAAAATTTGGATAGCTATGAGAGTTACTTTTAGATTATCAAGGGCATGGTCGGGGAGATTAAAGTGTTCTGCTAATGGGAATCCAATAGCATTGTCTCGAATAGACTTTTTGTGGTTGTTAAACCTAAGACGGAAGGAGGTCCCGGTTTCTCCAACACACAGTCCGTGTTTGCAATTACAATAAAATATGTAAACAACATTACAAGAATCGCAATTAAGGTTGGGAGGTTTTAACCGAAATTTATGTCAAGGATGGTGAACCGCTCTCCCGTGTTGATATGTTTGCATATTTGGCAGCGTTGCTTGTTGCAACATGTATTACCGGTCAGAGATTGATAATTTGGACGGAGCGATTAGTCTCCTAAGATTAGGGGGGTGGCGTAGCGCAAGGAGAGGAGGCTCGGCAAATAGGTCAGAAAGGGCGGGGTCGTCTTTAAGGGATGCAAAGGATTGTTTTAAGGTACGCGCAAGACTGGGGATAGCCCCCTCCTCTTCTGGCAAATCACGGCGTCATCCCTGGTTCCTCTTCCAGCTTCCTAAACCAGCCTGGCAAGCTCAGTTTGGGAAATCCTGATTACTCGCTTGTATATTATTTTGTATATATTCAATTCTGTTTTTATTTAACAAGGAAGTTTCCCTTATTTACCGTTGAGAAATTCTGCTTCAAGTACTTCGGCACCCATGTATCAACAGTTCCTCTTACGATGAGATCGGCTTCTATTGGAAGAAATCTTATTCTGTCGAGGGAATCGAGAGTGCTTTCCAACCTTACGGCAACTTTACTCAAGCAGTACCCTATGTAAACGTCCTCCGCAAAACTCGCCAACTTTTCATCAGAAGGACATTTCTTCTCATCAAAAGCTACATCCATGAATCGGTTGAGCGTTTCCCTTCCCATAACATACCCTGCCCCTCCACTCATGTAATCTATGTCGTATAATTCTGTGGGCAAATGAAATAATGCACCGTACAATACAGGTTCAAAAGTGTTTTTAGAAGCAAGAAAATATCTTAAATTGTCCACAATGATGAACGAGTCATCGTCAGCTTTGAGGAACCAGTCGTATCGATCTCGGTAAAGAGTATGTATGTAAGAAAAAGCAGCTTTAGTTTTATTCCACAATGCATTGCGTCCTTCTTTAACAGGAAGTGTCAATACCTTGCCTGGGAAAGGGCGATCTGGCTCCTCACTAGTCACATATAATGTTAAATTGCACTTAGTGCCCCACGTCTGTGTGATGTGAATTGCTTTCGTAAACAAATTTCCCGGTGACGTCATTACCCAGCATAAGACGGATACACTTGTGAAGGAATAGTCGGTTGAAATTTTCTGGCTTTTACTCTTCAGTTCGTCCTCTGCAAAGTGAAAAAGATGATTGATTATAAGCTGAGGAAGCATGTATGAGTGTTTCTGTGAGAAGAAAGGTAATTGTCAGCTTTCCCAGAGAAAGTCATGCATATGAAAAGTGCGCGTTGGTCTGGTTTTTGATGTCCAAACCACCCAGTCGTTCAGTTGTAATTCCTTGGAAATAGTCGAGATCACCCTTGGCCAAAGACGTTTCTTACACAGCTCCCTGCCCAGATCTCCCGAGATTAAACCAGCAAACGTAGCTGCCAGCTCTCTCAGCTACTCAAACAATGGAACCAACTTGGCTGTGATTCATCCTATTGTTGTGAAACTTTGAGATACACAGGATACCTCGCTCCTAGACTTCAAAACTTTTAACTCTGTGTTTTGCGTTACACATCATGTGAATCATACTTTGAGAGGGCAAAGATCTTCTAGAACTCTCGTAACAGTACTCCCACCCTCCCATTGCCGGGAAAAAATAACAAGAGTTGGAAAGGAAGAGCACAAAAGGAGAAAAAAGACACTAGAGACTGAAAGAAAGAGAAGGCGAAAAATTTATAAAAATATGTATAAAATATAAAATTTTGTAGGAGTTGAGTGCAACTTCCAGTTACAATTATCTCTATGAAAAATCCATGGAATAAGTTGAACAAGAGTCGGAGGACAACAGTATGTGAAAATAGATAAATTGCAAAGCAATGATGCTAGTCTGCAGATGTAAGGACGTGAACGATATTAACACACACGTGGGGGGCAAACTTTATTGAGAATCATTATTCCCTATAGAGGGGTAGGTTTCTGAATTGTGCATGCAAGAACCATGCGTGGTGGGTGTAATGACGTACATTGAGTGAGTACTCTGAGTAACCCTTATTTCAGGGCTTCATGTCATAAAAGTGTGGCTGGAAGCCACACGACCATGCTTTAGGAGAAATTCTAATTAAGGTAAACCTAATAAGCCTTTCAATAACAATTGCCCCTTACCTCCCACCTTTGAGATCCACCACTGTATTAGTTAGAACTCATTGCGGGTGCGCGCGAAGTGCGCCTACAAAAAAATTCTGGCATTGCTTGATATTTGAAATTAATGCTTTTCCTTCGTTTTACATTGCAAAATTGACCATAATGTTAAAAATTCCCTCATAATTTCTCTGGTCTCTCTTTCTTTCGTTCACTTTTTAATTATTTTTATTCATTTTTAAGGTCTAGGAATAAGCGGGCCGCTTGCCCCCTCGTAATCCTGCCTATTATAACACAAAACAACATTGTATAAAAGGCAGTGTAAAAATTGATCATTTGTAAATTCCTTTTTCTTAGCGTACACTTTCCCATACGGGGAACCAGATTCGGACTCGGAGCTTGTGACTCGGACTCGGTCTAGGCAGGTGAGGACTCGGACTCGAAAGGTGGGACTCGACTATACAGCACTGTACTCTATAGTATCATTTGGATATCACGTAATAAGCGTCATGTTAGTGTCCCATTGTATATAATTAACCCAGAACTTCCAGGAGGCCCTATACCAGTGTCTGCCAGCCTTAGATACCCTTTTACAATGCACAATGAAGCTAGAAAAATTTCGTAATAGTTCAAGAATGTTTCTGTGGACTCCACGCATGTATTTTTGCGTAAAAACTTTCCCCGAACAGAAGGCAGTAAAACAGCCAAATGCTGGGCTTCAGGAGGTTTGTTGACAATATACCCTTCTCTTTGATAACATACTCTCCTCTTACACCTAACCAAAATTATTGTGGGCATTTTCCAGCCATATAGGCTATGATCAGTTCCAAAAATATCCCAAAGATAACGCCATTTTGCATCTACTGAAGCAACCTTTAATTATAAAAAATTCTCAAAGTGGAGAGGAACATCCCTCCCCTGACACCCTTCCCCAGGACAGCACCTTTATGTAGTGATAAAGAAAAGATCCCTCACTGCTGTATACAATCGCAGGGCGCATGAAAGGGTACATTTTACGCAGACGGGGGTTCACTGAGGTGACATTTCGACGTCATCTGTGGTGCCCCCCCCCCCCATCACCAAATCCTGGCGGTGCCACTGTATATCACAGCCGAAAATTCAGTAAATAATTAAAGTTTCAGACTATGTTATCATTCTAAAGCTTTACCAAAGATAAAACCATTTTTTATCTAGGAAAACTTAAACTAAGAAAAATTTCTCAAAGGATAGAGGTCATCCATCCCCTGTGGCAATATCCTCTTCAATTACACCCTACCGAAATACAAAAAATCATTATATGAAGAGGATTCCTAAACATTTAATCAATTCAACGCTTAGAGAAGCTTTACCAAAGATAGCACTATTTCGCATCCAAGCCACCTCACAAAGACAAAAATTTCTCAAGGAGTATAGAGTGTCACCTACTTTTCTTAGACAGCACCTCTTGACTTACATCCAGCCAAAAAATAGGAAAGATATCACTAAATAATAACAATTTGAAAAGATATCAGTTTAAGGCTTTGCAAACAATAGCAAAAGTTTGCACCTAAGCCAGGCTTTACATGTAATTCTCTCTCCTCAGCACCCTCCACCAAAATGGTACTCATACACAAGTGAAAAAGGATGCTTCCGGGTGTCAACTTTCTGTGGGCACGCCACTTAGTGTTCCACATAGCTACTGTCATTAACTGTCCCCTAGAGATTTTACCCAGGCTACGGCCCCGGTGAGAGAAACCTTTGTAACTTATACGTTACATTGTCGTTTTTACCACAACCTTTTCTTGTTTTTGTGTAATAATAAAAAGGTAGCGGCTGTGCTTAGCCTAAGCCTACTGGCTACTTCCCCTAACTTACCTGGATAAAAGTCTTCCTGTTTCGCTGAATTCATTTCCACTCCAGATATGATTAAGCCTAGAAGAAATCCTGTACAAAGTGCCATAGAGGCAATAATGACAATGCTCATATGAAACCGCATACTTTTTTTTCTCGCAATGCATATTTTCTCCAAAGTAAGAGATGTCTGTCTCCATAACGGCCGTAGGCCTAGATCTCGTTAAAAGCAGGAATTTCTTGCTTTAAGCTCTATGGTAAGTGGCAATGTCCTGTTTGTAACAATCCCTGCATATCAAAACAGTTTTCATGATGAGGCTTGAAAATAGACTAACTGGTAGAGAAAATTTTTCACTTGTGTAAGGTCGAGATCTCAGTCGGAACAAAAAAACTTTCATTTGACAATGGAGGTACCGCCCCCGTCACTTCATCATTGGACAAAATTTTCCATATAGGCCTACATAACCAAAAATCGATTCTCTGAACACCTGTTTCGGCTATTTGAAAGAACGCGTTGTTCATTAATGATAAATTGGTATTGTCGCCGGTATTCATTCAAAATCTTTGTGGCAACACCGAAAATACTTGGAAATATTATGTTCAATAATAAAACATACTTTACTTTTTCGTGTAATTATGCCTGGTCCTCTGTAATTCTGTGCGAGTACAAACCAGCCACAGCGACAAATGCAGAATAATGAGATGCGGAGTATGAACAGCTGATCATTTTACCCCCTTTCCTTAAATCTGCTAATTTTGATCTAGGCCTGTGGTTGCAATAGTTATTGTGTATATTTATTTCCCATTCTGGGCCAATTCCGGGTCCAGTAAAAACGACTTCAGTAGTGAATCTTAGCCCGGAATCGAGTTCTAGAGCCCTAATCACTGTTTGACGCTTGCGGACAACAGCAAACTTGTGCTACCCAGGACATTGGAAACTCGGTATTTCTAGTGCTGATTGGTTCGATGTTATGCGTATGCTAACCATAGAGCAGGTTCTTTTATCCTGTGTTACAACTGATAATGTAGTAATTGACCGATAATGTATCACTAACTGATAATGTAGTAAAAATTGACCGATAATGTAGTAACTTTTTACCCGATAATGTATCACCTCAAAACCGATAATGTAGTAAAAAAAATTTAACCGATATTGCATTACCATTTGACTGATAACGTAGTAAAAGTTACTACATTATCGGTCAATTTTTACTACATTATGGGTTAGTGATATATATATATTATCGGTTAATTTTTACTACATTATCGGTTAATGATACATTATCGGTCAGTTACTACATTATCAGTTGTAAAATCCTGCTCTATGATGCTAACCAACGATACAGCAATGATTCATGGCTACATTTAGATACAAAAAAAAAACCGAAAAAAAACCGTCACTAACAGTTAAACTTTGTGAAGCAGAGGATTCGCAACAAAACAGCAATGTTGACAGGTATGAAAAAGTTATCCATTGGAATGGAGAGTCAGTCTAGAACGAAGTCACGCATTAGAGACCCATGATGTAGAGGTCTGAAGGTCAAGAGGTTGGTCATGTGAAGTCTTGGTGTCCCTTCAGTGGACGAAGCTCCTTTGGGGAGCAGAACTCCTTCGGTGGTATAAGTTTGGTTTTCGACCTTCGGCTGTTAGCCAAAGAGTAGAGGGGGCTTTGGAAAAGGTATAGAGAGTGTAATGAATTGGCCAGGAAGTCACTGAAAAGGGTGTGAACCCCAAGGCCGTAGCTAAGATGGAGCTCTCCTTAGATTTTCCCCCTCCCGGAAAACTCATACGTATGGCTAGTACCGGTAGTCTTGAAGTAATGGTAAATTTTTCCTTCCTCACAAAGATGCATGTTACGTATCATTTACTTTTTTGTCCTTGAAAAAATGTAACTTTCATTGAACAATCAGGAGGTAAAATATATTCTGTCAACTAAACACTACGTTTGAGTCTCTTTGTGATTTATGTTGTGGATATTACTTACCGGTACTTGCAAGGGATGACCACCTTTTGGAGTCCAGAGCAACCTAGTACAGCTTATCACGTTAACCTTTACTATAATGCGCGTGACAAAAAATGTATTACAACCATGGGAAATTACCTGGGATCATAACACAGAACACCTAGGATCCCATGCCGCCTTCACACTCCCTTAGGGCATCGCGTTTGCATCATTAGTACTGTTCAACCCCTCTTCTCCCTGCAGCCCACGCTACACACTCACGTTTGGAAAGCCATTGACACCCACGTAGGTACGTAAGATATCTCGGTGTGATTTTCAATACCTAACTAAACTTTTGTCTCAATAACTTAATAGTATAAGTGATCTGCATATCTTCGGAGAATTATTAACATAAGGCGTTATCGTAATAACGACGCTACCAAGTCACTGGTAAATGGTTTAGTGACATCACGTCCTAACCAGAAAGCCCAAAGCTGAAAGGGGTAATTTTTTGCACTGAGGTTCATCCCTCAGATTTATACTTATTGACTATATAATTCTTTATAATGATTTCACAACTTAACCTTTGCTGACCTCATATGACCTTTGTGCCCTTCAAAAGTGAATTACAAAAAGATGAAAAGAAAAAAAAACATGTCTTAGTAGGGATTCCTACCTGGACGGTCTGCGTGAGAAAGCGAGTTCTAATTCACTAGGCCATCAAAGGACTCGTTCAGCGTGTGGTATTTCTATTACGCTATAGTCAGAGCATCCTTTTCAAGTGTTCATAACTAGGTAATTTAAATTAGTATTACTACTGTAACAGTTATGTATGTGAAAAATAAATGTTGTTCACTATAACTTTATCTTTGAAATGGTAGAAAAATTCAGCCCTAACTTTTCGTCAGTCACGAAACGCCTAGACACAATTTAGAGGTGACGCCCACTGTCTATTTAGTTAACGAGGTTTCGGAGTTTCACCCCTGATGATCTCATACGACCTTTACCTCCAACAAACCCATAGGGTTTCCTCTCTCTTAAAGTAACACATCTATATACCAAGTATGAAAAGGATCCATCATCCCTGTCCTGAAATATCGTGTTTTTTCTCAAGGTTTTCGGTTTTGACCTCTGATGACCTCAAATGACCTTTGACCTTCACTGAAAACAACAGAGTTCTTTCTCTCAATATGATAGTTATATACCAAGTATGAAGATAGTCCATCTTGCTATCTTGAGATATCGAGTTTACAAGCAGTTTTTAAGAATTTCGTATTTTCACCTCCAGTGACCTCACATAACGTTTGACTTGTACCAATTTCAATATGGTTTCTCTTTTGACTATAATGCACCCACATGCCAAGTATGAAAAGTATCCACGCTTTCTACCTAGAGATATCGTATTTACAAGGTTTTCGGTTTTTGACCTCTAGTGACTTCACATTACCTTTGATCTCCACAAAACAATAGGGATCTTCCTCTTAAGAATTCTATATACCAAGAATGAAAATGATCCATCACTGCTATCTTGAGATATCGTGTTTTCAAGCCAAGCGTCACAAACACACATACATACACACACCCACACATATACACACATACACACGCAATCGCCCCCATCATTGCATAGATTCCTTTTGCCTTCGGCAAGGAAGCAAAAACCGTTGCTTTTTGGCTTACTTCAATAGACTCTGAATAATTTGCAACGGGTTCAAAGTTTCGTGGCACGTATTTTCACCAAAATTACCCACTCCTCCCAAATCACACCCGTCCTTGTTTTAATGGATCTCCACAAGTTCCCTGTTCACCATCGTGGCCAGCTCAGAATTTTAGTGCATGTTATGTGTTTAAGTCGATTCATCATCAAGCACCACAATACATAACAGATGTGTTAATGGCTTTTAATCCTACCACAGCTTTAATGTCACTGTGAACTACAGCATTCGTTTTCTTTGGTGGCCCCTAGAGATGTATTAGGAATTTCACAACTCAGTGAGAAACTTACTGCAACATGATTCTCAAAGACCATTCATGAAATAGGATACCCGAGTAAACTCATTCAAATTGGAGTGACTGCATTTTTTCTTTAGGCTAAATGAAATCTAAGTTTGCCTTTTGAAATCTAAGCATGAAATCTAAAAGTAAAGAATGTTTGGATGCAATTTTAAGATCTAAATGTGTCTTTTTCCCAGGCCTTACATGTACCCCCTCCCCTCAGACCCTCTCCCAGGATGACACTTATGCACAGGTGAAAAAGGAAGAGTCTGCCAGAGTGTCAATTATCTGTATAGACACGCCACTTGGTGCTCCGCTTAGATAGTGTCATGAACTGCCCCCCCCCCCCCAGTGATGTTGCCCATGCTACTGCTCTGAATTCCATGGGTAAAGGTCAAACAGATTCATTCACGTTAACATGGTTATACATCACTTGCTTTCAATTTTGGGCATTACATACCAGGTATAAAATCCAAACATGTTTCATACATAAACTAATTGACAAATCATGTTTAGGAGCTTTTCACAGATTAACTTCTGGTATCCTCAACACCACCACCATAAATGATGCAGATAATATCAACCAATATAGGGACCCATATGCAAAGTATGAGAGTAATACATGTATTCCTTAATGAAATATCTCTAACATTGTACCAACTTTTCACACTTTGACCACTGGGGACCTAAAATGAGCTTTTACCTACATCAAAGACACTAGTGATTATGCAGCTAATATGAGGCACCCACATGTTTAGCATGAAATTCATACAGTTTTCTTCCATGAGATTATCATGTTTACAATGTTCTCACAGTTTTGACCTCTAGTCACATTAGATGACCTTTGGACAAAACTAAAAAGTTACAGAAATCATCTACCTAATGTGGGGTACTTAACTGCAATACTTAACATTAAAGCAAGTTTCACTTCTTGATATATATCATGTTTACAAGGTTTTCAAATTTTGGCCCCGCAACCCAAAATGACCTTTCACATCCACCAAAACAATATAGACCATCAACTAAATATGGGCCGTCCATATCTTAACTGTAAGATCTTTTACACTTACCCTTCTTGAGATATCATGTTTACAAATCTTTCGAATACTCATAATAACCGAATGACCTTTAACCTCTAACATAAGCAATAGAGATCATCTACTTCATATTGAATCTCCACATGTCAAGTTTGAAATCCACAATGCTTACCTACCTTGAGATACTAGTTTACCAACATTTTCAAGATTTTTACTATTTGACCTCTCGTAACCCTCAATGACCTTTGATTCTACGAAAAATAATGGGGATCATCTACTGAATATGGCTATCCACAAGCCAAGTATGAGATCCCTCACAGTCACCCTTTTTGAGATATCTTGTTTACAAGTTTCTGACCTTTGACCTCATGTGACCTGAAATGACCTCCAAAAGTGATAGGAATCATCTGCTAAACATAGGCCATTTACATGCAAAGTATGAGTTCCCTCACAATTACCCTTCCTGAGATACTGTGTTTACAAGGTTTTGACCTCTTGTGACCCTAAATGACCTTTGACCTCCACCAAAAATACAAGAGATCATTAAATGAATATGGGTCATCCACATGCCAAGTATGAGATCCCTTACAGTTAACTTTCTTGAGATATTGTGTTTATTTAACCCTTTGACCTCTTGTTACCCTAAATGAACTTTGACCTCCACCAAAAATATAAGGGATCATCTACTCAATATGGTTCATCCACAAGCCAAGTATGGCAAACCTGGATGAAATATCAAACGACGCCGAAGGTACCGCGGGGGTGTATAATGCACCCTTGAAGGCGTAGTGTCCAGGGGCAACGCCTAGGTGGGAGTTCCAAGAGGCAACTCCCCCGGAAGCTTGTAGGTGGTTACGATTATGATGGAAGAGTTTGTACGAGGCATTGGAACACGCAAGATGTTGTACAGGAAGTAATTATGAAACAATATTTAAAACGGGTGCGCGCAAAGCAAGCCGAATAAAACAGCGCTCATTTTAATGTACATTATTATTTTTCAATGGTCTGAAGGAAGGGACCCCTTAAGTCTTTTTTTTTTTTTTTTGTTACTGTGAAAACTTGTTAAGAAAATATAGGTCAACGCAGGCGCGGATCCAGGGGGGCCTGGGGGCCCGGGCCCCCCCCCTCCCTCATCGCCACGAAAAAAAATGAAAAGGAGAAAAAAAGAAAAAAAGAAAAAAAAGGAGAAAGAAAAATTAAGAGCAAAAAATGAATAAAAGTGTCTAAGAACGTATTCAAAGTATATATTTCTGTAGGGGTTGGGTGGAGCTATCGCTGGATTATCTCTTTATATATCTTTCAAAGTGGTTGGCGACAAAAGGAGCGCTACAATGTTCGAAAACAGGTGAATAGCTGAGTAATGATCCTTGCCTTAAGATCTAAATAAGTAAACATCGTGATATATGTAGTATGGGCTCGGCTAGCGGCACTGAAATTTAGTAACAATTTTGTGTTAAAGAGTGAAATTTTTCGTAATCTAGAAGGATTGAGAGGCAAAGTTTTCGCCATACAGACCTTGCAGAATGAATAGAGAAGACAAGCTGCCAGGTGACGTGCTATTGTGCACAGTGGCACCAGCTGTTGCAGGCAAAGTAGCGGCGTGCATACCCTATTCGATTTCGAAACTGTCTGAAAAGTTTTAAAATGAACTTAAAACGCTTTTAAGCAACAGACAGTGGCGTCGGTACAGTGGGCACTGGGTGACGTGTGTCCCCCGCCCTCCCCCATCGATTCTTGAAAATATTTAAAATGGTCCCAAAAGTCGTTTAAGCTACAGATTTCTGTGGAGGGTGTAGGGTGAGATGTATTTTTGATGACTGGTTTATTTGTTCTAACCATTTTCTTTCACAAAGTGTTCTCAAACTATCATAAGTTTTGGAAATTCTTGACAAATTCCAAATTTTCGCACGCTCCGCTAGCGTCAAGCTATGTTTCAGAGCTGTCCTTATTATCAATAGCTTTCGGTAACTACTCACGGGGGAACAAAGGAGCAAAAGTGCTTTTTAAGAATTCTCAGTCAGAAGATTCGTTTCTGAATAGCATAGGTTGGTGGGAAAGTGACAGTGTCCGATGCAGGTTCTGAAATGCAGGTTTTGTCATGGACTAATATTTTATGCAAAATTTCGGCGCGCTTCGCGCGCATACGACAGGGTTTACACCCGATTTTATATACCATTGACAAAAGCTATGACGCAAGAAATTATTCCAATGCAACATTTTTCCAAAAAGTACATCTCCTTCTCCGTAGGGCTCTCATCATTATGGGATCTTTGACTAATCTAGTCTAGCACATGATTTGAAAGATTGAAAGTACGTAATTGCCGTTGCTTATTTTCCAAACATCTTACCGCGACGTTCAATAATGACGAAAATCTTTTCTGAAACGAATTTTGCCTGTCCACCATCCCTCCTGCTATACCTAAAAAGAACGTGATATATCATATCTCCTCCGATATGGATGTCGGGTAGTGAGAATCCCGTTGGTCCCTCTTTTGTATACTGTAACTAATTTAGAGCTCCCGGGAGGCTCTATACTGTTCTCTGTCGACCTTGGATATCCTTTTAAAATGTAAAGGAAAAATTTTATTATTGTCCAAGAATGTTTCTGTGGACTCCACGCAGGTATAAGAGCGTGTACTATTTTCCCATGGGCGTGGATCATGGGGGACGGGGGGCGGGGGGACGGGTCCCCTCACTTTTTTGGAAGGGGGGTCATCGTCAAAAAGTCCCCCTCACTTTTTCAAAAATGATGGAACAGACTGCAATTATGCCTAGGAAAACGAAATTTTTAGAAGAAAAATAACCTAAAAATCGTACACTTTTGTTGCACCAAATCGCATCTGAGGGCATTCAGTTCTAGAAAAATTTCCCTTAGACCCCTCCCCCATGCCGAAGATCACAAAACTTATTGCCTCCCCGTGACGCAAATTCTGGCTACCACCAACTGCTTCTTCCACGCCACCAGGACGGCGATTCACAAATGTGAAAAAGTCCCCCCCCCCCAAACACACACACTTTTGGAGATGGATCCACGCCCATGATTTTTCCTGGGACTTAAGGAGGTTCGAAGACAGTATGTTTACCGTCTCTTACTCCCCTTTTTCACCCGAACAAAAGTTAGAATTCACTAAATTGTGGACATTTTCTTAACATACAATCACTTTAGACTGACCCAAAGATTCCACCATTTTGCATATAGGCCCCCTAAAATTAACAAAAGTTTCTCAAAGGGGAGGGTAAACCCCTTCCTGGGATTGCACTCTCATGTACTAATAAGAAAAGGCTCTCCCACTCTTGCATATAGCGTATACAAAATCCCAGTGCCTAAAAGGGCACGGTTTAGCAGTCATCTGCGGTTCCCCCAATCACCAACTCCCGCCGGCACCATATCGGTCATAGATTTCTGAAGGGTATACACTTCAGAAGTCCATAAAGAAGGTGATATATCATCTCTCCTCCCATATGGATGTAAGGTTGTGAGAGTCCTGCTGGTTCCCCTTTTCAGTGTACAATTAATTCAGAGCTCCGGGGAGCATCTATACCGAAAATTTTCGGCGCTTCGCGCGCAATTGTTTACGCTCACGGAGAGAGGTAGGTTTTTATTGAGTGATGGATTTATTTTATCACTTTTTACCAAAAATCATTTGAAATCTTTCACGATTTTTGCAAAGTCTTCTCAATATCATGATTTTTGCTTGATCTGCGCACTGTTAGCCTTGAATTGCTCCTTTTACTATCAATAAGGTCCCAAACGTATTCGCATTACTCATCGGTGGGGTTCTACCATAAGCCAATTATTCGTGTGCATAAACGTGACTTCAGAGTCAGCATTGTAAGGATGTAAAACAACTGATATTCATTTTTTCACCCTCCTCTTCTTATGAGAACTGAAAACTTGGTATCGAACCCACCTTCTAATTGACAGACACACATAAAGGGAATTGACACCGTTAGTCATAGCAATGGTTTTAAATGTAAATTCAAATTTTCGGCGCGCTTCGCGCGCAATTGTTTCATCTGACGTCCTATACCCGAATACCGTATAACGAAAATAAAACACTCATTATGGCAAAAATCATTTCAAATTACCTACACGGGCTCATAATGTTGGCGTGTAAGTTTTAAGATAACTTAGATTTTCCGTAACTTCTGCAGGTACATATAGTAACTTATACTGAGCCATACACATCAAATTCCATGCAACAAGAAAAGGTATAAAATCACACTGACATAAGAACTGGAGCCGATTTCTGTGCTCTTAAAATGCAATATTGCGAGAGCTTCCGGGGGCTTCGCCCCCTGGACCCCCACCGGGGCTCCGCCCCTGGACCCCGCCAGGGGCCCTAACGCGGGCCCCTGGACCCCACGCGTAGGGACTCGCGCTTCGCGCTCGTGGTGCACCTTCGGTGCACATGAGGTTTTCCACCTTGGGCCCCCCCCCTCAAAATTTCTGGATCCGCGCCTGGGTCAACGCATAATTTTGCAAGGACAATCAAAACTTGAGGATTACAGGTACTTTCCGAAATCAGTGAAGTATTGTATTGGGTAGTTCTTATAAGTTACAGAGACACGCACGACTATGGGCGTCTGCAGTAAAAGTGCCAGGGACGCAGTTTTCATTGGAGGCTGCATCTTTGTAAGGTCTGACAGGAGAAGTCTTTAACCGCGAGCACCAAAGGCAGAAGCCAAAGGCTGGGAACCGAGGGCCAAGGGTTTGGGAAATAGTAATTTACTGTATCTATCCTACAGGAAGTAATAGGCAATTCCACAAAAGTTTTCAGACTGGCAGGCTGACACCAGTACTAAAGACTGAGATACTTATATTTAGCTCATGCGAAGCACGCCGAAACGAAAAATGCATTGAGAGTTGCGATTCCGTACACACGGGTAGGTTTCTGAATTGACATATGCGAAGAACATGATGCGTGTAATGAAATGTCTATGGCGAGGGGTGTCCCCCTCCCCTTTGAAATTTATTTAAAAATTAAGTGTCCTTACATGCAATCTGGTGACACATATCTTACCTTTTGAAGTAAAGTTTGTGTTAAAAAATTTACGTTTTTTAGGAACTAAAAAATAGGCATCAGTGAGGGGGGTCATGGCCCAATGGGGTGTTCCCCTCCCCTTTGAAAAATGTGAAAAAACTTGGTGTCATTACATGCAATCTGGTGCCAAATATGCTACCTTTTGAAGTAAATTTGTGTTAAAAAAAATTACGTATTTTTAGGAACTTAAAAAAATCGGAATCAGTGAGGGGGCATGGCCGAATGGCCCTCCCCTCCTCGTACGCCACTGATTGAATGATCCCATATTGATGCGAGGCCGCTCCAGATGTTTGGAGATGTATATCTGTTTTCGGAGAATGTTGTGATCAGAATAGTTCCATGTATAATTACCTTTTTAATGGTCATGAGAAGGATACAAACCGTGACGCATGCGCGCGAAGCGCGCCGAAATTTTGTCATTAAATAAGATTTCCCTGACGAAATCTGCATCCAGAATCTGCATCGGGACACTAAACAATTGCCTACATAGCCTACAATAACCTACATGCCACTCAAAAAGCCAGTTAAATAGAGCCACGACACTACTCTTTTACGCAAATGTGGGAGGACATTTGATATTGTGTCCCCCACTCATTGAAATGTGGGGGATTTGCCCCCCGTCCCCCTCAGGATTGACGCCCATGCGTACATTTAATACTATCAGTGACCCTTATTTCGGGTGATCAAGTCACAAAAGTGGGGCTGCGAGCCGACGCCTATGCTTTGAAAGAAATTTTAATTAAGGTACGAAACAAAAATTTTCGACAACAGTTGCCCCTTGACTCCCCACCTTCGAGCTCCGTCACTGGATCAGTTAGTTTTCATTGCGGATGAGCGTGGAGCGAGCAGAGAAAAATCTTTGTTGCATTTTATGGTATTTGATATAAATGTTTTCCTTCATTTTACCTTTGCAAAATTTACTAGGATATTTAAATAACCTCATAATTTGTTTGGCTTGGCTTTCTTTCGTTCATCGCGTTTATTAGTTCTAAAGTCTGCAAAAAGTTGGGGAAGTTCCCACCCCATTTCTCCGTAATCTCGCCTATGTTCTTGTGGCTCAGGAGTATTGTTGGTGGTAAGACTTGCATGGGACGTTGGAATAATAATTTCACTCAAGCTCATTAATAATGAAATAAGTCAAAACAGCATTTTTGAAGACATTTTTAGTAGGCTATGGTTTACATTATACTATACTATTGCCAAAGTTGTCCATTAGAAGTTATAATACAAAGAGTATGTTGTAACATTTTGTAAAATCTGGATGGTTATTTGTGTTGGCCATTCCTCTTCTCTAAAAGTGGGGATGTATTTCTCAGCAGGCGCGGATCCAGAAATTTTGAGGGAGGGGGGCCCAAGGTGGAAAACCTCATGTGCACCGAAGGTGCACCACGAGCGCGAAGCGCGAGTCCCTACGTCTAGGGTCCAGGGGCCCTCGTTAGGGCCCCTGGCGGAGTCCAGGGGGCGAAGCCCCCGGAAGCTCTCGCAATATTGCATTTTAAGAGCACAAAAATTTCACTCTTTAACACAAAATTGTTACTAAATTTCAGTGCCGCTAGCCGAGCCCATACTACATATATCACGATGTTTACTTATTTAGATCTTAAGGCAAGGATCATTACTCAGCTATTCACCTGTTTTCGAACATTGTAGCGCTCCTTTCGTCGCCAACCACTTTGAAAGATATATAAAGAGATAATCCAGCGATAGCTCCACCCAACCCCTACAGAAATATATACTTTGAATACGTTCTTAGACACTTTTATTCATTTTTTGCTCTTAATTTTTCTTTCTCCTTTTCTTTTTTTTTTTCTTTTTTTTCTTTTTTTCTCCTTTTCATTTTTTTTCGTGGCGATGGGGGGGGACCCGGGCCCCCCAGGCCCCCCTGGATCCGCGCCTGTTTCTCAGATCCCCTTATGATTGAGGGGAACCCCCAAAAGTTCATGAAGTTATGTATGGTCCCCTGCAGAAACAGAGAGAGTAAATAGAAACGGAAAGGAATACCTGCAGGAACACATAGTATCCTGTTTTAATCCCTCTTCCCCTTCCCTCTAACAATAAAAACAAACGTCAGACACTACGATTCCCGCTCCCCTCCAGCATGCCAAGATCGTAAAAGAAAACCAGGGACAGCTTTACACCCAAACGACACATCGAAGTGGAAATACATGACCCAAAACTGAATATTTTGTCCAGATTATACTTAGATAACAGATAACGAATGCCTTTTACAACCTAGTTTTAAGCACGAATATGAAAGTCTCTGGGAGGAATTTTAGAAAGCAATGAAAACATTGAAAATGATCTCTGTCGATTTACAAACAATTATCAATCCGCATAAAATTTACTGATTGAAGCTGCTTGACACTTCAAGAAAATAACGAATCTCAGAATGATATGGCACAGAGAATGAGGACATAACCAGAGGTGGCGCCAGTGGGGGGGGGGGGGCTATGGGAATTTTTTACAGTTTCGTCGGGGAGCCTTATGCAGTCCCCGACAGCGACTAATCGCCCCGACTGTTATTTTTTGCCCTCAATAGGAAAATTTCTCTAATAAGAACCAAACATTTTCGGCGCGCTGGGAGGGTTGTAGAGTCACTCCAGTTTCTTTAAGGTCTATTCCACATAGCTAGATAGCACAAGTCCTGTCCACCTTACCGAGTGACATGTAGGTGGAGCACACAATTTATGTAGAGGCCGCGTAAATTTCATCCCATATCGCAAAGCCTGGTTGCTGTTCTCTTGTGTTTGTCATGTGGTACGGTCAGTTAGCGAGGGACTCACGGAGCAAAATCTGACTATTTCATCGGGTAGAGTCCAGGTGTTCTCTATACCATGTATATTATCCCGATACGGTCTACGACCCTACATCTTTTCTTTTTTTCTTTCTTGTTGTTCTTAATGATTACACATGGTTTTTGTGTAAGTCACTGTCTACCAACAATTACCGCGCGCTTCGCGCTCTTTGCAATTTCACGATTCAGATGCAACAAAAGAACACTGTCAGTTTGCAACAAGGCTCTTGAAGTATAAAGTGATATGCAAAACATTCTGCCGCCACCCAAGGTCGTTTTACTTATTTTAGCTTTCAAAAGGGTCATTTCTACGATGAAACCCAAAATTTTTGGTACGCTTTGCCCACTCTTCCTCAGTGCCCATACTTATAGCCAAATTTAGTTCAAACCCTTTCCACCTTTTTCAAGTAAGTTAATAAGTAGAATACATGGGATTTATGTAAAGGTTAGAAATTTCATCTTACTTCGCTAAACCTATCTAATATTCTCTTGTGTCTGTCGTGTGGTATGGCTAGTGACTCGAGGAGGGAAGTACAATGTAAGTTATGCCCGATAGGGCCAAACTGCCCAGACAACTGACCTATATAAGCTTTAAATAAGTACAGATTCTTTTTAGTGTAGGGTTACCCAAAAAATTTTCGCGTTCTTCGCAATTTCATAGTTTAGATTCTGATAAAAACATTGAACAGCGCGGAACTATGTTCCTCTAGTATATACAAATTTTATGCAATATATGCAACACAATGGCATGGTATAGTACATAGGTTTTTTCAAATCCCCCCTCATCAGCTCCTCAACGGCATCGGGGCTGTCGGGGCTTCGGGTCGCTGCCCCCCCCCCCCGTCGGGGAGTCTGCCCCGTCGGGCAAATCCTATCGCCACCCCTGGACATAACAACATTTGACTCACGGTGACCGACACCTAGATCGTTAGGAAGTCAGGATGTAAATGCATTTCTAGTTGTGCGAAATCGACTCACTACATGCACGGTAACTAAAATTGGCTGATGATTGTACTCGCCACGACTGAAGTAGTAGGTAGCCCGACATTTATGGTGACTGCTCTGTGTTCCCACGTATGTCTCTTTTTTCCTTCGTCTATATGTTCCGACAAGACTACGTGCCGAGGGTCACTGTCAGGACAGGGTTAAGGTAGGATTAAGTTGGGCTGAGAGGATTAGGTTACGTGTATCTGAAGGGACATAGAGATGTAGGCAGGGTTGTTCCCGTTACACTTTGAAAGTAACTCGTTATAGTTACAGTTAATTCCGAAAAATTGTAACTCGTTACAGTTATTAGTTACAGTTACTTTTGACTGAAAAGTAACTAGCTACATTTCAAAAGTAACTAGTTACTCCAAGGTGAATATGCGGTACCTCGGCACCTGAAATGTAGAGGGCACAATTAGGTAGTAAGACAGGGTCACATGAGAGAACCGACACCTCATTTGTGCCGGCTATCCTTAGGTGTTCCCCAATGAAAGTCAATGATGCCAGCTGATCTTCAATGGGCATTCACGCAAAAGATCCTAACGCTCATTATGAAGCAGCGAATAATGATAATACTGTGTCGGAGCTTACGCAAACTATTTGTTAGATGAATATGGTTATGACCAAAACTTTTCCAGTTACGACAGTACATCTTCGAGGTTGGAAATCTTTATACTCCCATCACACAGTCGGTTAATTTAGAAAAGTTAGCGGCTATGACAGAGGGAGAGCGATGTTTGAGAAGTAATTAAAGTTTTCACCCCTCAAGGGCATAAATATGGTAATACGAGGATGAATATATTTGTTAACGGTAAAATGTTAAAACCTCACCACTAAGGTTTGGCTCATTGATATTTCCGCATAAATTTCAAATTTCACATTGTGTCCATATAAAGCAATGCATAGAAATGGTGGTACTCTATGCAGTTAATACATGCAGGCCAGGTGTCCATAATTCACTTTCCCTTTACAATAGGTGAAGGGTGAAAGCCAAAATTGGTCACTATCAAACCTCAAAAATAAAGCTACTTTTATGGAAGTGCTTCACTTTTAGTTTAGTAGAGTACTAAATGACGGTTCTAAATCAACAAAAAATTTTTGGAAAATTTGCGTTGTTTTGGTAGAGACAAGTTCAAAATGCAAAATGTAGTTCCTCATGCGCGAGGGACGGAATTTGATTAAAATTACCTAGCTACAGATCACAATGAATGAGGTAAGTTTGCTTTTCTGTGCTTTGATGTCCACAACAAAAAAACATTTAATAGCATAAAAATGTTCCTAAAATTTTTAGGCAAAATGGGCAAAATTGGCCCCAAATTCCGTCCCTCGCGTTTATTGACACAAAACTTTTGTTTTCAGAAGGGAAAATTGACACAATATGTGTCAAAATCTTTAAGTATCAACTATTTGTGACCTTAACACCTGTTGTGAATATGGAAACAAAAAAATTAAAGGGGTGTTATCAGTGACGGAACTTTTTGCGAGGGACGGAATTTAGTGCGAGGGACGGAATTCGGTTGGGCCATTTTACATGTAGATCAGTGCCTGTTTGTGCGAGGGACGGAATTTTTGTACGTTTTCATTTGTCCTAGTGTAACAGTTGTTAAGTTAGGAAATTTTAGTATGTGACTCAATACAGAGATTGCAACACATCTGAATAAAACAATTTAAAGGAATCTAAGGTAATGCATGTTGCTATAGCAACAAAAGCTAATTAGCAATAAGGATGCAATGAAAACATTCTGGGGATGTATGACTTATTTTTATCACATGTGAAGTGGGGGGTAGGCGGTTCACTATCTGGCGTTACCAAGTCGGTGAACTATTGAGTTTTTTAGGGAATAGTACCCGAACATGTTATAACAAGATATATGCAAAAGCTTAAAAATTCCTCTCTCTTTGGAGGAATATGAGTCGTTCTCAAATTCACATTTGGGTGGTTTTATTAAAACCAATTAGACCGGTTTCTGTTCTCTTGTTCCATATGGCGCAGCCATGTTACTAAGCTACATCACTTCAAATGTAACCACCTAAATCCAGTCTGCCACAGATCCAATATTTCATTTGGAATCAAACCGAATTGGTTATCTGGTTTAAATTGAATGTAATAGTTTTTAAACTAATTGTCTGATGGGTACCATCATGTATTACAGTGTACTTTATTCCACAACACAGCTCACATTTGAAACCATATGTAACTGACAGTCATTGAATTTGAGTTGACAGTATCAAGTCAATAACAATTTTTTTTTAATTTAAGGATCAAAAGTTTTTATTTACAATATTGTAAAAATTCTGTACCATTGACACTTCTATGCATAAATTTAATTTGAATCACATGATGATCTCCAGCTTACCAAGTACAGTATTACGGTTGTACAGTCCCTTTTACCATAGAATGTCACTGGCCATGCGGCCAATAGATCCTCAAATAAGAGGTGAAGAAGTGAGACTAGAAATAAATGTCAGACTTGACATTCGGCTGGCAATGAAACGAGGGCAACTGGAAGCAAGCATTCTGTGAGGTAGAAAGGACAATCCCAAGTGGGTTTATCTAAAGACATTGATACTTCATAGTTGAAGGTACTGTCCAATAAGTAGTGATAAGTGAGGTAAGCAGGGCTGATTGATTAACAAATCAAGGTTAACTTTGTTCAATTTATTCTCACATTGCACCCATATACTGCAAGGATGGGGGTAACATCTGGATTGAATATGTATGTGAGTTCAATGGTTCTTCCTTTTATGGGGCAATGTGAGATAATTTTAGCTTTTTATTAAACACCTGAGACCAGATTAAAGAATAAGATTATAATTGGTCAATCACTTTCTCCCCCCTTACATCTACAGTAGAACCATAGGATCATAAGCTTGAACTAGTGTGTCTTCACCCCCTCTAATCCCCCAGCCCCTCCCAAACACCCTGTCCTTCCCCCAAATTATATTTGTCTATGAACTGGCTTATAAAATATTGATTCTTCTTTTTTGACTGAGAATTTAAGAAAATGGGGGCTTTGTAATAAAAATGAGGAAATCAGTCACCTTAATCTTCATTCCATTAGCATTGACAAATATTCCGTCCCTCGCATTCCGTCCCTCGCGCTTCCTTTTTTTAAAAAATTGCACCATACCCTATGTTAGCATTGAGATTTTTTGAACCCCTTTCAGTCAGTATCACAAAGGTAATTAAACTTGGTATACATGTTGTAAATTAATTTCAACACCTACTAAGTTTGATAATAATAAAAGAAATGTTTGATAAGCGTGAACACCAAGGTTTTTCCATTCCGTCCCTCGCGCCAACTTACATTTGTTGCTGTGGCAACATGCTAAATCGTACATATCTTTTGATTACATGATTTTGTTGTTTGTTAGTCTCTTTATAAAATCAACTATTGATATTTTATTATTCAGCAACAATGAAGCTAAAAACAGTGAAAAACATGCTCCAAATTCCGTCCCTCGCACTTACGGTAGTTTTGGCTTTTGTCCTGAAGCTTAAGTCGGACACTTCTCTTTCAATTAGCCTAACTTTGTTAGGATGCTTTTAATGCCATTTGATCATTTTCATTTTCTGCTGTTTTTTATATTAACCTTACTATTATTCCAGTGTAAAGAGTTACGGACATTGAAAAGAATATGATATGGCCTAAATTCATACGTTTGATTCATCAAATAAGGATATCACACATGTTAAATTAGATTGGCACTGTATGATTTACTGGGCTCCAACTCACGAGTCCGGATTCGGCCACCTTAATGCCGGTCTCAAGAGCGTTTTCCTAGATTAGGAATTTGCCCGGAATAGAAGCAAGGGTGGCGCCAGCGGGGGGGCCAGGGGGGCCATGGCCCCCCCGTCGGGGAAGGCTGGCCCCCCCCGTCGGGGAAATTTTTCGGTTTCGTCGGGGAGCTGTTATGTATACGATAAAATATTTAGTCCCCGACAACGCCCAGTCGCCCCGACGATTTACTTAATTTTGGCCAAATTAGGGCAAATTCTTCAATAAAAACCCCAAATTTTCCAATTTTCTTCTTCAAAGCCCCATTTTTTTCAAATTTTCCATGGAAAATGCAGGCAATTTTTTCAAATTTTCTCCAAAAAGAGCCCAAAATTTTCGGCGCGCTTCGCGCGCCAAAATATTCCTTCAAACATCGTTTCGGCACTTTATTTCCTTCGCTGAGACTTTGGGTTGCTGGCCCCCCCCCCCGTCGGGGAGCTTGGCCCCCTGTCGGGGAAATCCTGGCGCCACCGCTGAATAGAAGGATCCGGAATCGAAATTTTTCCGGAATGTGATGTAACGACTTGGACTCGGAGTTCATTCCAGCCGAGTTCTCAGATACGAAAGTTAGGCTACATTAAAAGTGTTTAAAGTTCCATTGTAATTTGTGCACAGTGTACAGATGTAAAGTATTGTCACACACAATTAACTAAATTACTGAGGAGGCCAGACTGTGGAAGTGAGTACAAACGATGACTTTATTAATGGTGGATATGTACAATAGAATTAAAATATCTGTACGTTTGATATGCTATACACTGGCAAAAAGACTGGTCTCGGAATTGATGCCATTGGAATCAGAATTGGCAGGAATTTGAGGGGTAGTACCATGCTCGGAAAGATTCGGGAATCTAGAATCACAGTTAGCTCCGACTCGGACAGGGTGGATTCGGGTCCAGCCCTAACGTCTCAAGAGGCAATGATTAAACTTTGAATTCAAAGTAAGCCTAGTATTTGAATGCCTATGGGCCAACCTGTTTCTCACGGTGTACTATCTCCACTGTGTCCTCTAAGGGACAATATGAGTAAACTAAGGCCCAGCTGACTTTACTTAGTATATACACTATATAAAGTCAGCTGAGCCTTAGTTTGCAAGAGGTCCGTTCAGTATTTTTCAACGAATCGCAGAAAGATTCGGTCTCATGGATAATAAGCATTGATCTGTCTAATACGTAATTTGACACACAAAATAATTTTAAACTTAGTTCAATAGACAATCACGTGTCCCTGTAAGCCTACAGCATGTACATCTAATATCAACTTTTGATTCTAATCGTGAATAAAATTTGATGTTGGTGAGGGAGACGTCGATAATAGCGATGAATGATCAGTATATTCAAAATAATTTTACTACCAAAGTGTCATCAATTTGAAAATTTTCTGTTACTTCTTCGAGTAAAATGCAATTTGTGGTCATTTTGACTATTTGTAAAGGGAAAGTAACGGGACCCAAATGTAACGCTGTTACAGTTACTAAGTTTACACAGAATTGTAACTAGTTACTTGCTCCGTTACTGAAATGCAAATGTGACTCGTAACAGGGTTCCGTTACACAAAATGTAACTCGTTACAGTAACAGCGTTAGTACTTGTTACTCGTTACTTCCCAACCCTGGATGTAGGAACATAAAGGTGTAACCCCACTATTTATTCCACAGACCACTTGGCTCCTTGGCATGTGTAAGTAGCACTCCCTATCTGCTGTTCTACGTTTCCACTTTGTGCTATCTGCTACGATTTTCTAACTCTGCATTTTCTGTTATTCCATTGAATTTAAGAATAGGATTGTTTCGACCAGTATAGCTTTTGGTGCTCACCCCCTTTTGGATGTTTTGTGCTGCACTTTCTGATCAAGTGGAGGAAGGCCTTCTGTTAGTCCTAGTTGTATATCCTAACAGTGCCACTGTGTGTTCATTATTTTACAGATTCTGTACATCATTGTATGTATGATGTCTTAACAGGGAGTTGTTATCCGGATAATAACTCCCTCCTTATTCTAGGGATGGGATAATGTTCCTAAACCGTGGCACGAAATGCACTGGTTTCTCCAGTACAATAGACTGAAAAGAACAAAACCTATGTGCTGTAAGAACCACCATAAGAGGCTTCGATCCTTAAGCAAGACCCAAAAAAGAACACTAGTTGTTTTCACCAAAGGAAAAAGAAAGCTATTTGAAATCGCTTAAGATCCTAAAGATCTCATTCCGGTAGCGTACCTCACTAGAAATTCCAGGAACATTCCATCCCGTCTGGAATGCACAATCTGTGGTGAATACGTCTGCTGACATTTGTGGTTTTATCATTTCTGTTCTGAAAAGTTTGTGATATATTTGCAAAAACTGAGGCATGGCTCAGAGGCAATACCCAAGACGATTTTGTTTTAGCTGATATTTGCAGCACGCTTCCAAATTTCACTACAGAATGTCTACCCACGGAGGTGCCCTGGTCTACCTCGAAAAGGTGTAGGCGGTGGCGGTATTTTCGTCATTCATCGACAAGCTCTTAAAGTTCAGGAGAAATCGTTTTCGTTCAAGTCCTTTGAATGTCTGGAGATCAACATCAGTGCTCCGAGGCAAGACTCGCTGCAGGGGCGTCGATCCTGGGGGCAGGGTGGGCAATTGTCCCTTAAAAGAAAATGCTGGGGAGGCAAACATACCGTTTTGCCCCCCCCCCCCAATAATTCAGACAGAGTAAAAAACAGGCAGAGTAAAAAATAATATTATATTGTGGTGTACAGATGGTTGATCAAGACACTGCAAATTTGGACCTAACTCTGCCTCCATGAGTGGGACATTCCGCCATTTTGACCTCGGTCTCTAGTCAATAAATACTCTGAGATCCCCCCTCCCACCAAGCTTTAAAAAGAAACTTGTACCATCGGATTTCTTCACAGAAATTTCCCGTCTGTTATGTAAATTAATCAAAGTTGCCCCATCCCCTTTAATCATTGTGGGGACTGTAATTTTCACTTTGACAACAACCTTTCAAATGACACAAAAACTTTCAATAACATCCTCAGGTCTGCTGCGTTAGTTCAACATTCAGCAGAATCAACTCCAGGAAATTTTCCACTTTTGTCGGGGAGCTTAATCCGTACACGGTATAATATGTAATCCCAACGGCCTTCAGTCGTCCTGACGACCTGCTTGATTTTGCTCATAGGAAGTGAAGGTTCTTCAATGAGGACCTCAAATTTTCCACTTTTCCTTGGAAAAAACCATATTTTTCAAATTTTCTTCAATAACACCTTCAAGTTTTAAACTTCTTGCAGAAAAGGTCAAAAATTTTCGGGGCGCGAAAATTTACGTTTGTCGTCCTTTTGACAACTCATCGCCTTTGTCGGGGCATGAGATTGCTGCCCCCCCCCCACGTCGGGGAGCTTGGCCCCCTGTCGTGCAAATACTAGCGCCCCCCGATCAACTCATGACCCGATCTTTTCATCACTAGTGAAGAGGGAAGTGAGGATGGGGATATTTCAATTCGGCACTGTCTTCCTCTGACCACGCTGTCATTGGCTTCCGTCAACTCCATGTTTTATCGGGGACAGCTCGATATTCAAAGGGTTTTTATTCATTAGGGTCATTGTCCATAAGGGACGTTATTCATAACGTACTGAACGGCAAAAATAAGGTTCATTGTTCATAAGGGTCGTTGTTCATAAAAATAAATGATAAAAAAGGTTAATTATTCATAAGTTCGCTATTCATAATCGAGATTAAAAGTTCGAAAAAAAGGGTTCAATGTTCAAAATCGAACAAAAGGTTCATTATTTACAATAAAAAAGGGTTCGCTATTCACAATTGAGGAAAAGGTTCGATACTCATAATCGAAAACAAGATTCACTATTCATTATCGGAAAAAAGGTTTGCTATTCATAATAATATCGAACCTTTTTTCTATTATGAATATCGAACCTTATGAATATCGAACCTTTTTTCAAGATTATGAATAACTATCTTTGTGAATAGTACACCTTAGGACTAAAGAACCTTATGAACAGTGACCCTTATGAATAAAAAACCTTATGAATATCGGGTAGACCACGTTGTTTTGTCCTATCATAAATAAAAAGTAAGTGACATCGAGCAAAATCAATTTCGGGCAGACGTATTGAACTCTGACCTCAACCCAAAGAAGGTGTGGATGATCTTTCAAATGAATACAGTCAATATAGTTCAGAATGACCTCCTTAAGAAACATGCTCCAGAAATCTCCTGACAAGCCTCCCAAAGACTAAACACTCCTGTGATGATTCTCTACGTCTCATGAGAAACGCTCTCTCGAAAGACAGTTTTTCTTCCGCTTTCTTTCATGATGAAATACACAAACTTCGTATCATGTTTGATAAATCCGATACTCAGCAACCAGTTCCAATTCCAAAATGGCAACGTACCAGTCAGTTAACCAGTTCCAGCCACTCTCACAAATAAAGAGCGCCAGAATGAATACATGTCCGCTGGATCCATTGCCTGCAGGCCTGACTGCACATATCTTGGATATCATCATACATTACCAACTGACCAATCACTGAGCTAACTTGTCCTTTTGACTCTTCTGACTCAAGTCAATTAAGTCAAAATTACATGCAGGGTGGTCTGAAAATGATTCATGTCCATATTTATTTTAAATCCATTAAATTGCGTTGGATACAAAGGTTTTATTATAATAACGGTTTTTGTTGGGAGAATGTTCTTTCTTCCTATTTAAGAAGACATCTTTCTTAGAACTTGGACATAAGGCAGTTGATACCCTTGCTTTAAAGTTAAATAATATTTTTTGGAAGGAAGCGTTTCAAAGTTGGGCAGATGTCCTTGCTATTCATCCATTGGCATACTGTCATTCTATTGATGAATTTGTTGTACAAAATGTCTGGAATAGTGATCTTTCTCTCATTGACAATCAATGTATACATCTTAAACAGCTATACGATAGAGGTATTAGTTGTGTGAATGATTTCTTAGACAATGATAGAGAGTTCCTTTCTTATGATACCTTTTGTCGGAGATACAATGCGAATGTAAACTATTTGACGTACTTTGGCATAGTAAATTCTATTCTCAAAGTGGCAAGAGAACTGTCTCTTGAATTTAATGCTAGTACAAACACCTTTGCCAATTATTACCCAATGTCCTGTAAGATACTCTTTTCTTTTAAACCTGAATGCAAATCCTTTTATGAATTCCTTGCAAAAGATTATTCATATAATGGTGGAACGAAAATTAAATATTAATATAAGTCAGAAATTCTGGGAGAATATAAATTTGAGGCCCTTTATTTCAACGAAAGATACAACATTGCAATGGCTACAATACAGGATCACGAATCATATGCTTAGTTGTAATGATTATCTTAAGAAATTAACTTTAGGGATAAGGATTTGTGTTCCTTCTCTAAAGTGAATGGTGAAACCATCCAGCACTTACTTTTTTATCGCCCAATTGCCCTTAACTTTTGGGAGAAAGTAAGAGAACTTATAAGGCTAAAATTAGATCTGGTTTTTGAAATGAATGCTAAAACTATTTTGTTCTGTATCGAATTTAATAAGACATTGAATTGTATTATTCTACTAGGGAAGTATTTTCTTTATAGGAGTAAATATATACTGCATACGGCCCGCGGGCCGGAGGTTCCCCACCGCTGATCTGAATTGATAACTCCTTAATATGGCACTTGATAACTCGTGTACTGCGTTCATCTTTTCAACACCTCTTAGAAGCCTGGGCCCCTTCTAGAACCAGTACCTACTATCAAAGGGCTTTTTCAATTGCTGCTCTCCGTCTTTGAAAACATAAATGTTATTTGTTTAAAGTAGCCTTTCCTCAGTAATTGTTTCTTTCGTAAACTATTTATTGTTAAGCGCACTGAGATGTTTTATTATTTATGCGCTATGTAAGAACCGAATTATTACCATTACAGTTACTATTATAATCGTCGTCGTCGTCGTCTTCGTCATCATCATCATCATCATCATCATCATCATCATCATCATCATCATCATCATCATCATCATCATCATCATCATCATCATCATCATCATCATCATTATTGTTGAAACATACACACTTAAGTTGGTCCGTTTTGTGGGCTCTGGACGTGACCCTTGTAGAAGTTTTTAAACAAGTACAACCTGTATGCCTCCTCTGAAAGCTCATAAGTAGCCATTTTTTACACTGATTTCAAATTTGTGTATCAATTTAGAGCTAAGAAAGCTCTTAAAATACTAGGTACGTTGTAAGTGGTTACTGCTTTGAATTTCACTCGAAATGCCACTTGCATAGCTCAAGGATAAATTACAAAAAGTGCCTAAAATCACTTCAATTTTCTGTATTTTGCATAAGCAGTCTTCAGTTCATATGCTACCACATACAAATCACTTCAGCAATATGGAATTAACCAAAGGCGAAAATCTCGGGGGATAAGGGGATAATAAGGGGATATGTCCCCCACTTTTTGTAGCTGCTCCCGTTGACTTTTACATTTTCACATGGTAACTTTTGCCTCAAGAGCCCATTATCCGCCCCCCCCCCCCACACACACACTTTTTCACACAAATCTCCCCTATAGGTCTTACTACATGTGCCCCAATTTAATGAGGTGTTGAATTTGTAGGGCAACACCCTCTGCGGAGAATTCCCCTGAATTAATGGTTTGCTACCCACAACAACTGACGGGTGTATGAGACCAAGAGAGTAATAAGGTTAAGTACCTTAGAAGCCCAGAAGAAAGTTTTAACCATGCATTGTTCTTATGAAACATATTCTGAACCATTGCCATTAAATCTCCAACCATGGTGGGAGCTCGTGGTAGTTTTCATCACTTTTTGTCAAATTGGAATCTCATTGCCTATAAAATGGTAATTGTGGTCTTTGCTGAGACTGGCCAGACGGAGACGTTGCGTGACATATTCTAGAAAGTACATTTCTGGTGGCCTTACGTAGTGCATCGAAATAAGGTACGGAGAACAACAGTCGATACCCTGCGGATAATCAGAGACAAAATAATTATATAGTTATTGTTACCGTATAGCAATATGCAAGCCCGTAGCCAAGGGGGGAGGGGGAAGTCCCTAGAAAATTGTTCCCCCTAGAACATTTTACGTTACCACTGACTTAACTCATTTTTATACATCTCGTCCCCCGGAAAGTATTTCGCCCCCTCTGGAAGCCATCTGCCCCCCCCCCCCTTCAGTACCTTGTCTGGCTGCGGGCCTGGCAATATATCGAATTTGTCGACTTATAAATTTCTTTTATGTTATCTTTATGTTTTCAGTCTGAAGTTTCTTGGACATGCTCACCACAAGAGCCAGCTTTTTTTCCCCTCAAGATCCGTTGTAATATAATCTTTAACCATCCTCAAGATGGTCTCTAATGACAGTGGCACCGGCACGGGTGGCATGGGGTGGGGGCGCGTGCCTCTCCAAAATCGATTTCAGAATTTTTTTGAAAGTTTTAAAATGATACCAAAAGGCGTTAAGCTAAAGATTTCTGTAGGGGGTAGGGTGAGGTGTGCTTTCGGCCGAGTGATGGATCTATTGTAACCATTTTCTATCACAAATAGTTCTCAAACTATCAGAATTATCGCAAATCCTTCACAAAATATCAAAATTTTCGCGCGCTCCGCGCGCTTTAAACCTTACCTCAGTATTGTCCTTAACAGGAAGGTGCTTATAACACCTCCCTGTCCTTATTATCAATAATTTCAGTAGCAACTCCCGCAGAAGCACAGCAATAAAAGTTGAAAGCTGTTTACGAATTCTCAGGTAAAAAGACTGGCTTTGTGAATGATTGGCAAATAGGTTTGTTCAAGTTTGGGGAATTGAAAGTGTCTCGATGCATAGTATAAATCATAAATGCAGGTTTTGTCATGCTTATCTTATTTAATGAAATTCGCGCGCATTCGTAACGTTTTTCACTCCAGGCCCGTAGCCAGCTTTTACCCAGGGGGGGGGGGTTTCGTCGACTATCTAAGCGGAGCGCCACCATCAGTTGGTGCGGAGCGTACAAGAAAATTTTCGGCTTTTCAAACCCCCAAGATGGCCGGAAACGGCACTTCCCGAGTGTTTTAAGCAAGAAGAAGTTCAGCCCTCATTTCGAAATTCTCCTTGCTTCTTGGAACACTTAGAAAAATATTGGGGGCTGAACATACCTTCAGCTCCCCCCCCCCCCACTTTTTATTTTTCATCGCCGCCACTAGATAGGTGTTCATCATGAACACCTATCTTTCCTTCCAACCTACTGCAAATGGAGGAAAAAAACACATGATCAACAATACTTAAAATAGCTCTTTTATTGTGATCCAGTCTCATAAAAACTGAAGTGGGTACTGTGATTATATAGATGATTTACAGAGGGCGGCGCCCGGTGTCGTGTGGTCTGTGGACGTCCCTTCGCATCAATGATCCCGTGTTGCCTTCAGCTGAGCGTATGTTTTATGTCAATATTGTACTCCATGGTCCTGGTGGCACCCACTGTCGTTGAAAAGTGATTTAAATATGCATTTTCGTGCATTTTGTGCAAATTGACAATTTGCCCTGGAAAACGCCAACACTCCATTAAAAAATTGGTCTGGGCAGGGGGGTTCGTACGAACCCCCGAACCCCCTGGCTACGGGCCTGCACTCCATCTCATGACCATTATTAAGGTTACAATACATGCAAATATTGTGATGACAACACTTTTCCGAAAAACAGAAATCCTATGGGATCTCTCAATCTAATTTGTAGCATGATGTGGAAGTTTGAAAGTACATTTTTGCCGTTATACATTTTTCAAAAAATTTTACCGAGCGCTTCGCGAGCAGCCATTATCGGTATAGACAGTGATTGTTAATACACTTACGACGAAAAAATATTCTCAGACGCGCTTTTTAATCCTTAACCCCTTTTGCTTTACCTATCAGGGAAGTCTAATATCACCTCCCTGCGTACACCTGTACTCTCCCCTCCCCGGACGGCGCCTTTATGTAGTGACAAAGGAAGGATCCCGCACTGCTGTATACAATCGCAAGGCGCACAAAAAGGTACAATTTACCCAGATTTGGGGGGAAAACTGATGTAGTATTACGACGTCATCTGTTCTGCCCTCCGTCATCAAAACCTGGCGGCGCCACTGTCTAATGATATGGGGAGTTCTCCAGTAACATTTCTTTAGTTAACCCTCAAAGACTGAGATGTTGAATCCCATTTATTTGGTGTGTCTTGCTGATTTTGTAGTAGAGAAATGATCCTCATCAAAAGAAGCCTTTCAGGACATATCAAGAAAGTTAACATAAGAATATCTTGTGAGTACCTCTGTCCCCGTCAAATATTTGCATATTTAGCTAATGTTTATTCTATGTAAAAGAAGCAATAATGACTGCGAAGTAATTTACATCTGAAGATGCTTGAGCCTCCTACAATGTTCAAGTATCAAGGCATCATGGCGTCTACCGTATTTACTCTATTTAACGTCCCCTCTCTAATACCCCCTCCCGCAATCCACATGCACTGCTCGACACAAGAACAACAATCAACAATCTAGGATCTTCTAGATTTTTATGGAAAATCGAAACAATTACAGAGACTATGACGGATAAACAGAGATACAGTTAAGTTGCAGGCAGATAGAGGGTTCCATGGAAATTTATATTCTACGGACCCACGCCATTTAAACAGCGCCTCAAGATGCTCTTGTGAGATAAAAATTAATTTGAATTGACAATGTAACCATAATAAACGATCCCATTTTAGATATTTCAAGCCTCAGGACATTTGATAGAATAAATACGGTGTTATGTTTCATACAATTCTTTACTTGAAAAGCCTAAAAATTGTCCATATTCTTGAATAACAAAACCACTTCCATTTTGAGTGGAGTTTCTTCGAATTTTGTCAGTAACTTTATAAAGTGCAGGAAGCCTATACCATGACGACACAGTGGTACCGTACACCTGCGGATACAGGGGACGCAACCAATTGCTTCCCACCCCTCCCTCTATTGGCACCTTAAAAAACATCAAAACACCCTCAGCAGATGTACCCAAATGTGAAGGCCTTCTTTTTATTCCAAGTGGATGCGTAAAAAACAGGTCACTATCCTCACAAATATTTATGTACGTTTGTTCCTTTTTTATACCGCTGACGCAGGCCGACCATTTAGTTGCGAAACCTACGCCCCCACACTTCCTCTTTAAAAGATTCTGGATACCGCCACTGCGATATATGGCGCTATTTTTGATACGTGTGTACTCACAGGTAACCGCGTCTCGAAGCAAACAGGTGTTCTCGACGCGTTTGTCATCTACTATCATTGCCAATAATTTAGCCACGTTTTTAAACAAGAGAATATCGATTAGTCTTTGTTTGCTTTGAGTTCATATGATGATTCACTGTTGTTCTAGTGGAGGAGTATAAATTTATTATCTCATTTCCCTACATGTACAGGGCGATGAGATATTGTACTTCACCTAATACTAGAAATGGGAAGCTGTGTGTGAGTGGGCTGATTGGGTGTGCGTCTGAGTGTGTGTGAACAAAAAAGTGTGTTGCGAACTACTACTAAACCGTTAGTCCGATGAAGTTTAAACTTGATGTGTAGAGGGTGGAGTTGGCTGGTGGTTTGAGTGTACTGTTTTGCACTTTAGAGGTTCCCGGATCAAAGCCCGATTGAAACACTTGGAAATTTCACTGGGGACTAAAGTTTACTTGTTCAGCAAAGCTTTCACAGTGATGCTGAGGGGGTTTAAATTTTAAATGGGTATCTTCTGATTGTCCGTTTTAGGAAGTTGTCCGACTCTGGATGTTGTCCTCTTCGCTCAGTTCAGCTGTCGAGCAGTGGTGCAGAGCCAGGAACCTCCACCCGTCCTCCCAGCCTTTGGATAGTGGCTAAAGAATGGGGATACACTAACGTCCGTCGGATGAGGACGTTCAATGGCGGTCCCGTGAGTAGGAGTGGGAGAGATTAGTACACGCCTACCTCGTTAACCTCTGAGCACTACTCGAAAAGAGAAGGCGAATCTCGTCGATGTTCATCCACGCTCACTCTGGTATAGGGTCCTCGATAAGCCAATTGGCTCCTGACCTTCAAACGTTGAACCAAAGATACCTGACCATGAAAACTTGTGCTTGTGTAATTGATGACGTCATATATTAAAGTTCAGAGGGGTCAAAGGTCAAAATGGCTGATAGTTGGTTTTTGCCATTATTTGCCAATCAGTATGTTGGGAAAAGTAATAAAACGACGTGATACACTCGGTCTGATGAGTTTTATAATAGTGCTTTTGGTTGTTAAGGGTTGGTGTCAAAGATCAAAATGTAGGTGAAAGATCAAATTTTGCGAAAAAAGTGTGTCACGAACTCCTCCTTAACCGTAAGTCCGATGAAGTTCAAACTTGGTGGGTCGGTACCTGACAATAAAATCCTGTGCATGCGTAAATTAATGACGTCATAGGTCAAATGTGCTAAAAATTGGTCTTAAATTTAAAACTGTGCATTTTGATCGCTAAGGTGCGAGTTTGAAGGTCACAGTGTAGCTAAAAGGCCAACTTTGCGAAATTTTTTCGAAAAAGACCATCATCAACTCTTCTATACCCACATTTCATCAATATCAAAGTTGGTGGAAAGGCACCTGAACACAGAAGTTTTTGCATGCGTTATCGTTGGAGTTGTATGTCTAAAATCAAGAGGTCAAACTTCAAATGAGCTAAAATTGCTTTTTATCCATAAGTTGCATATCAGTATGTTAGAAAAGATCATAAAACCGCGTGATAGGTACAGAGTGATTTCAGATATTTTTAAATAGTACATTCTAGTTGTCAAGTTAAGTTATAGATCGAAGTTTAAATTTTCAAAAAGTGGTCTTTTGTCATAATTTGCTTACCAGTATGTTTGGAAAGTTCTTTAATCCCAAGGTATGTAGAGAATATGGGGGAGATGCCTCTTGTTCAACTTAGTAAATGGTACAAAATATCAAAAGAACGAGTTTCGTCATAATTATAAGTTGTGTGCACACAGGGCAAATATGTGGATGTATGGCATGATGTAGCCTACGTATACGATTTGCGTGAGTAAAGAGCCCATAACTTCAAAGAGTTTTTCATCATATCGAAATAAAGATTACGCTCTTATTGACTAAGGACCATAGACCCATGCTGTTTGTTCAAGTTCCATAAATTCAAGAAGAGATACTCTGACTTCCTTGCAAAAATACAAAAATAATTTGGAGGCTAAATTTAAAAAATCGCATTTGTGCCTGTCGAAGAAATTTAAAATCAATATGAGCTAATGGAGGAGAAACGGAGTTCCCCCACTCTTTCAAGTTCCCTCTCTCCCTCGCTTTCTTTCCTCCCTACAAAATCAGGTTTTGACAACACCTCAATACCTTTCCCCAGTTTTTAGGTCCATCTTCGTGTTTAAAGAACTTACAAGTAAAACTTTTCGCACTAAAATTTCCAGGTTCATGTTAGTGTAGAATAAATGTTTACCCTATTCTTTTTTAAAAAGGCAAGAATTAAAGCATGTTTTCATTCCGCAACATTTTTCAGAATTCCTCCGCAGACGGCCAGCCATTGCCCTAAAAAGGCTTAAAAAAAAGTTATGTAGGCATTTTTTAGTACAAGCAGTCAGCCATACTAGATCCAATGTACATATAGTATCAAATAAAGTTAGGGGGGCTGACACGTGCGAAAATCATTTTTTGGGTCATTTTTGGCCATTTTTGGGCAAAAATGTGATTTTTATGATTTTTGCTGATTTCATATTTTTAAAAAATTTACTATCAGAGAAATATAAATTTTAGTTGATTTCAACTATTTTTTGGCCAATATTAACAAAAGAACATCACAAAAAAAAACAAAGAAAATAAAGACAATCTGGAGTGAAAAATGGCCGATATCTCGAAATGGTGTTCTCATTATGTACGATATTTTCAAAGTGGGAAATTCTCACATAAAATTATAAAGGAAACATAATATTGGCTACAAATTGTTGAGATGTAATGTTACACTTTAGCAATTATGATATAGTGACCTTTAAGGTGCATAATACCTTGTTCTAAGTTATACAACACACAATTTTGATGACTTTGGTGGAAAAATGAACTTGTGTAAATCTGATGTTTTTGTTAGTCCAACAAAGATTAGTACAGCGGCTATAAGGAAGAAAAATTGTGCACTTTTTGACAAAAGCATGAAAATTTCATCATAAGTAATTTCAAGTACACTGATTCATATTATGCTTGGTACCCATCGCTCCCACCACGTGACCAGCCGCCATTTTGAATTTAAAAATGGCTGCCACTGGAATCTATTTACTAGGGTATCTCAACATCTACACAACATAAAAATGTAATTCAAATGTCGATACCTACATTAGAAGTGTGTAAGAATCCATTTTTGTGATTAAAAATATCACCCGACAGTCGGAAGGGGATCAGACGGTTGCCATTTTGAAATCAAAATGGCCTCCATACATGTATTTTATTCGGCTGAGGGTAAAATTGTGAACTTTTTAACCAAATTATGAATTATGTTTGCTCATATGTACTTTCAAGTTTGCTGATTCATATTATACTTGGTACCCATCGCCTACCATCATGTGACCAGCCGCTATTTTGAATTTAAAAATGTCCACCATGGAATCTATCAACTAGACTACCAGAGCATCTCAGCGTCTAGACAACATATCCATGTGATTTAGATGTCGATACCTGCAGTACATTTGTAGAATACGAGGATCAATTTTCATGATTAAAGTGGCAATATTGTCCAACAGTCGAAAGAGGGTCAAACGACGTCCATTTTGAAATCAAAATGGCTTCCATACATGTATTTTATTGTTGTAACCATGAGTGGACGGCATTACAATGGTTTGATTTGAACAAGGTCATTGTTCATAATTATGCTAGATCAAATGGTCATTTCATGAAGTAAATTATATCACATAGTACCCATACTCTGGTTCAAGATGGCCGTCATAAGCTGATTTAAGATAATCATCGTTCATGGGAACAGGAAGGACATGTCCTCCCAATATTTTAGAGGGGAACATAATATCAAATGTCCCCCAATATTTAGAGGGATGCAGAAAAATAAATGTTGTTACACACATTTTCGATATAAATAATTATGGTATTAGCCTATTAATGGCAGCTGAGGAGAGCTTTAAATCAGAAATGTGTTATCTGTGTCCTCACCAAATCACTTGGCTCCCACAGGAGACCTATGGCGGTCCCCTGTACCCCTGGCCGAAGGGGCAAAGCGCTCACACAAGCAGATTTCCCCCTTTCCAATCATTTTAGCAGATCGCCGCACCTGAAGGTAGCAATAGCATACCCAAATAAAGTCCCGCTTGACACACTAAATACCAAAGTTAAGTGGCCTTTGCAACCTTGTAGAAGTTTTCGTCAGATACAAACAGGTCTTTCCCAATACAGGCAACAAGTTGGCCATATCACAGTAGTTTCAGTTTATCTAAAATTATCGCGACCATTTTTTATCCAGAAAGGCACAAGCTTTTCTTATCCTCGAACGGACCAGGTTTTATCACTCAATCAAAGATTGATATTCAGCTGCTGGCTTCTAAACATATAATTTCTTCAAATCGCTTCGACTAACTTCATTTTTGCAACAATAATGCGTCATCTACCCTTCTTGTTTATTAAATTACAAACGACCTCATCTCTTTGGTAACATATCTAAAAACTGTCCGAATCTGTAATCTTGTGGGAAATTTTGAAGGCGCACAAGTTAATGCCTTAGCAATCATACAAGATAGGGGTGTGCTACGTTGAGATTATAATAATTCCCATACTGTTTCTACACTTTCAATGCACTAGTTCGGGTATTAATCACGTTGCATGTATTAAATAATTTATTTTACAATGATGAATGTATGTACTCCCAAATGATGAGAATAACGTTGTGTAAACCCCACAACTTTTACAGTTGCACGGAACCCACGTAGTCGATGCAATGATCGCCCACTTTAAGATATAGTTGGATGTACCATTATCACACGGCATCCTATTCTGAAATCTAAACGTGAAGTTATTCCCACAATTGAGAATGGTACATTGCACAATAATTTGTGATGTCACCCTTATAATATTGGGATTAAAGTCTGTATTTTTTAATTAATATCAGGGGTGCCGCCAGGATTTGCCCAACAAGGGGTCAAGCTCCCCGACGGGGGACCAGCAACCCAAAGCCCCGACAAAGGCGAAAACTTGAAAATTTGGGAATTTAATTGCAAAAAAATTGAAAAATTTGGCTTTACAAGGAAGAAATTTGAGAAATTTGGGGTTTTTTTTAAGGAAAATTGGAATATTTGGTGTCTTTACTGAACAATGTGCCCTTCCTAGGGTCAAAATCAAGCAGATCATTGAGCCGACTGAAGGTCATTGGGATTACATGTTTTATCGTACGGACTCCCCGACGAAACTGGAAAATTTCCCCGACAGGGGGCCAAGCCTTCCCCGACGGGGGCCATGGCCCCGTGGTCCCCCGCTGGCATCACTCTTGATTAATATTAAGGCCAGTGCACCTTGTGCCAAAATATCTTTTGTTTCACAGTGACTTGACCTTGATGAGACAAAACCCTCATCTTACATCAAAGTATGCAAGAAATAGTGATTTCTCTAAAGTCATTTCTCATTTTAATTTCAAAAGGAAAAAAATTAGGTAATATGAGTTGAACGAAGAAGACATCACAAATGTATTGTACAATTGCTTTTTAAAATTGGGGGAATATGTTTCAGAACTTCCTTTATTGGCAAGCGAATAAGCTGTGAAGATGAGAGTTGGACGATTGAAAACCATGTTCCAACCCTCCGAAAGATACACCGATGCTTGTAATTCTGGATTTAAGTTACAGCTTTAAGTGAGTAGTATAAATGTTTACTTGACGTGTTATCGTGTTATTCAAAGTTTTGCATTTGCGTGTGCACTAATATTGTTTTTTTCACTGACTAACTCCAAGCAAAAACATAAAACTTAAATCATAGTCACCATATTTGAGATATTTGGCATATGTTATTCAAAATATGCTTTTTGCCATATTGATAACGTTTTTTCCCTCCAAAATGACTCCGTGACAAGTCAATATCAATTCAAATTCAGTCAGTTTAAAGTGATAAGCATGTTTTGTTACTTGACGTGTTTTTCAAAGTTCTGCATTTGCACTCAACTTGTTTTTTGTACTGGCTAACTTCTAGCAAAAAATAAAACGTACATCATTACATCATTTTGAGATAATTTGAAAATATTTTACTCGAAAAGCCTTTCATTTTGCTTGTTTTGGTATCATTGTTCTCCTCCAATGTAGGTTTCGCCATTTAAATCACATGTGTATGCTGTCTAAACGCTGAGATACACTAGTTGATAGACTCCATGACGGCCATTTTTTAATTCAAAATGGCGTCCGGTCACGTGATGGTAGCGATGGGTACCAAGTATAATAAAAATCAACAAACTTGAAAGTACCTATGAGCAAACATTCATGATTTGGTTAAAAAGTTCACAATTTTACCCCCAGCCGAATGAAATACATGTATGGAGGCCATTTTGATTTCAAAATGGCAGCCGTCTGATCCACTTCCGACTGTCGGGTGATATTTTTAATCACAAAAATGGATTCTTACACACTTCTAATGTAGGTATCGACATTTGAATTACATTTGTATATTGTGTAGATGCTGAGATACCCTAGTAAATAGATTCCAGTGGCGGCCATTTTTAAATTCAAAATGGCGGCCGATCACGTGGCGGGAGCGATGAGCGTACTTGAAATTACTTATGATGAAATTTTCATGCTTTTGTCAAAAAGTGCACAATTTTTCTTCCTTATAGCCGCTGTACTAATCTTTGTTGGACTAACAAAAACATCAGATTTACACAAGTTCATTTTTTCCACTAAAGTCATCAAAATTGTGTGTTGTATAACTTAGAACAAGGTATTATGCACCTTAAAGGTCACTATATCATAATTGCTAAAGTGTAACATTACATCTCAACAATTTGTAGCCAATATTATGTTTCCTTTATAATTTTATGTGAGAATTTCCCACTTTGAAAATATCGTACATAATGAGAACACCATTTCGAGATATCGGCCATTTTTCACTCCAGATTGTCTTTATTTTCTTTGTTTTTTGTGATGTTCTTTTGTTAATATTGGCCAAAAAATAGTTGAAATCAACTAAAATTTATATTTCTCTGATAGTAAATTTTTTAAAAATATGAAATCAGCAAAAATCATAAAAATCACATTTTTGCCCAAAAATGGCCAAAAATGACCCCCAAAAATGATTTTCGCACGTGTCAGCCCCACTAACTTTATTTGTTACTATAGGTACATTGGATCTAGCATGGCTGACTGCTTGTACTAAAAAATGCCTACATAACTTTTTTTAAGCCTTTTTAGGGCAATGGCTGGCCGCCTGCCGTGCATCTACATGCAAGGCCTCACAAAGTACAAACATAATCCGACAGAATGTCACCCTTTTTTCTGAACCTGGCATTGAAGTTTATAGTTTTTTGTCTGAAGCTGAGTTACTAAATTCTTCCCCTAAATCAGACATTTGTGCCTCCTGACACGCAGCATTAAACGTTTTTCCCCTAGCAACAAAATTCAAAATGGCCACTAGTACTGTCATAATTGAAAAAAGAATAATACTGGTAATATTCAAACTACTAGGAAACACGCTCAAAGTTGCTACCATGAATCAGTCTTAAAAAGAACTAGAAATCTTTAAGCCAGGTTCAGCTCAAGTTATGCCAGGTGGACTAAAAAGTCAAGCATGCTAACCTCTAAGAAAGTAACTTATCTAACACTACTGTAAAGTTACCGCAACAGGCACCTTACAAATTGACGTATCACGTAATTTACCCCTTCATGTACAGACGAAATATTGGATAAACCTGAGGGTTAAACGAAATTCTTAACTGTTTTCGCTTTGGGTGGTGAGACTTTTAAAGGTGATGTCATTGTGTCTCCTAAACTTAAATTTCAATTTCTTGTTTTACAGTTTCAAATTATCTTTGGCCTAGTTTTCACATTCAGTGCGTAGATGTACTTCCTTTTAAATATATTCCGGGCGCCGTGAATCATCTTTAATGAGATACTTACCGTGGTTAAGTTGTGCACCAGATAGCTGGGTAGCCACGTCCCAATATTATCGTAAATGAAATGAGTCAACTTAAAAACAAGGAATCGATGTTTTCCAAGTGAGTCTAGTGTGTGCCCAATTGTGATTCCGACCTCTCGAAGACAGTGAGCCATCATAACATCTTCAGCAGCTTCCGCAATCTCTCCATTTGCGTGGCATTTTTCGTCATCGAAGACAACTTTGATTAATGTTTGAAGTGTCTCTTTTCCCATCACATACCCTGCACCACCGCTGATGAAATCTATCGCATAACCCATTTCCGGCGGGAGTCTTAAATGAAAACCGTAATATTCTAGTTGCATGGGATCTTTGGATGCTAAAAAGTATCTCAAATTGTCAACAATTATAAATGTATCGTCATCAGCTTTGACAAACCAGTCGTATTTATCACGATAATGTGTGTAAATAAACGTAAACGCTGCCCTGGTTTTGTTCCATAGTGAGTGGCGTCCCTCTCCCACAGGGACAGTCAATAACCGCCCTGGAAACGGATGGTCAGGAACTTCGCTGGTGACGTATAACGTTAAGTTACATCTTGGTCCCCACGTCTGTGAAATGTGTATCGCCCTTTCGAAAAGATTTTCTGGTGACGTCATCACCCAGCATAAGACAGAAACACTAGTGAAAGAATAGTCAGTTGGAACTCTTCGATCTCCCCATGCCTCTCCTACATGATAAAATATCGTTAGGTAAGAAAGGGAAAGTTAAACGGTTTCATATATTTGAACAACAAAATATGTCATCTTCATATATATAGGTCTACAATTAAATTCAACAACGAAATTTTTATGCGAATGAAATGGAATAAAACCTCAAGTTACGAAAACCTGTGATGAGTATTAAACGTGAGGAAGTAAGGGTAACCTTACAGGAGAAACTTAAACATTTGTCAACAGAATCATTTTACGTCAGCAGGTACAAAATAAAGAAGAAAAACAAGAATTACTCATCGGGATGCATACTGCTTATTTCTGGCACCTCGATCTGTACCTAGTGTAAGAGGTGCAACTCACCCTGACCTAAAATAATGTTATGGTGTTATCTCATGATGTAGTCCTGTATTCCTTACAATAATTTAGTATGGAACTACTACTACATCGCGGTAGTTCCATGCGTTAGGGTAAGTCTAGCAAACTTTCATTTGACAGGCAGAATGAAGCAAATTTCGATGAAGTTCAGTGTAGTACCTTTTTTAAAGGTATATAACACCATATTCATTTCTCTACATCTGATTGGAAGATTGATGGTCACATGCGTGATTCGGCACTATCATCAAGATTGTGGTGCTCAACCGTTGGTTAGTATACAAATAATGAATGTTTATGAGTGCGATAGTATGAATTATATTTCATGAGTTGAAAGATTGAACGTTCTATTCAACGAGGCGAAGCCGAGTTGAATAGAATGTTAAATCTTTCAACGAATGAAATATAATTCATACTATCGCACGAATGAAAAACATTCATTATTTGTTTTATATAACACCTTATAACTATCTACCTTGATCTAGTCGTTGCTTAAAGTTGTGTTATGGAGGTCACGATGGTTCGTGTTTGTCCGTGTAGCGCAGCTCCATGGTTTGTCGTTTGCTCGCTACGCGTTTACGTGCCTATTACGTACGATATGCAATGTACGGTCCCCAATGCTGCCCTGATTTTATTGAGTCGCGTGATAGCTTGTACGTACCGCAATGATCGGTGACGTCATTGCCGTTGGTTAGTATTTACTAACCAACGACCGTGGGTTAGTATATACTAACCAACGGTCGAGCACCACAATCTTGATGATAGTGCCGAATCACCAATGGCATGTGACCACCAGTCCTCCAATCAAATGTAGAGAAAGTAATAAGGTGTTATATAATATACAAATAATGAATGTTTTTGAGTGCGATAGTATGAATTATTTCATGAGTTGAAAGATTGAACGTTCTATTCAACGAGGCGAATTTGTATACTAACCCACGGCAATGAGTCTGCGATGCGTTGCGCGCTACGTACAAGCTATGCCGCGTCTCAATAAATCACTGCAGCACTGGGGATCGTACATTGTTTCACCCAAAGATATTATAAGCATAGATTCCAAACTCCTATAGATAGTTCTCACATGACGTCATAGCAGCTTTTCGCCTGTAGTATGTCAGCCATCTCTCAAGCTTGCCCTATGACATGGCGGTTGCCAACACCCAGTTGTGACGTCACTGAGAACTATCTATACCTACACTGTTACGCTCAGTGACTCCTCATGGAGACGTATTTATCGGGGCGGAAGTGTAAATTTGACATGCGCTCCATTCTATTCCGCGATCTGCGTACAAAAATAAGAACGCGTCACAGAAAATTTCATTGTTGAAAGAGGTTAGCGTGTGTGCACTTTTACAACGCGTTCTACACGCGCAGAATACATTTCTCTGTGTATTATCCGGAATACTTGACGCACAGTTCTGCGCGCTCTGGAAACAAACGCGCTAGTTGCTTTTCCGTTGTGAGTGCGTAAGTAATTGAACGTGCATATAAAAGTGCGTCACTTGAAGAAACCATAGAAACTGACCAATGAATGTCCATGAACTTGCAAAACCAGTCATTGTGCGTTCATGTTCAAGTGTAAATACGTGGAATGCCGCGTTGAAAAAATAAGTTATTCTTGTTTAAGTGGAATTTATTGAGGCATCGTACCTCTTCAGTCAACAACATTCCGAAATAGCAAGTACTAATACTTTTGTAAGACATTCATTTGCCTTTTTGTTTTCAAAACGACTGAACAGTGATCAGCACTTCCGCCCCGATATATTGGCCTCCATGGGGAGCCAGCGCGCCATTTTAAGTTTGGAATCTATGCTTGTAAATCTTTGGTTTCACCGACGTCAAGTGATCGGGCGTCTCTTTGGTTTTGAAGGGCAAGATCGCGCGTCTCTTTGGTTTTGAAGGACAAGCGTCCATTGTGTCACAAAAGTATCTATGGTAATGCCTTGCGCGTGTGCTGTAAATACGCTTACTGCGTATGTGTGTTTTGCCCTTCAGTGCCTGGGAATCCAACGCGCTTGACGTCACAAAGAATCCCTCTATATTAGGTACAGGAACGAGCAGTTAGCAAACGACAAACCATGGAGCTACTACACGGACAAGGACGAACCATAGTGACCGCCAAAACACAAATTTAACCAACGACTAGATCAAAATTATAAGGTGTTTTATAAAACAAATAATGAATGTTTTTCATTCGTTCGATAGTATGAATAATTTCATTCGTTGAAAGATTGAACGTTCTATTCAACTCGGCTTCGCCTCGTTGAATAGAAAGTTCAATTTTTCAACTCATGAAATAATTCATACTATCGCATTCATAAACATTCATTATTTGTATATTATACACCTTACTAATTTCTCTACATCTGATTGGAAGATTGGTGGTCACATGCCATGCGTGATTCGGCACTATCATCAAGATTGTGGTGCTCGACCGTTGGTTAGTATATATTATATAACACCTTATTTATTTCTCTACATTTGATTGGAGGATTGGTGGTCACATGCCATGGGTGATTCGGCACTATCATCACGGTCGTGTGTTATCCATCGTGCAATAGTCTAGTATAACACACGGTCGTGCAATAGTCTAGTATAACACACGGCTGTGACGTCACAATCACTGCGCGTACGTACAAACTATGCCGCAACTCAATAAAGCAACGCGGCTTTGTGTATCGTACATTGCATACCGTACGTAGTAGACGCGTAGCTAGCAAACGACAAGCCATGGAGCTACCGCACGGCAAACGCCAAAACAACACAACGACTAGATAAAGGTAACGCTGGATAGTTATAAGGTGTTATATAAAACAAATAATGAATGTTTTTAATTCGTGCGATAGTATGAATGATTTCATTCGTTGAAAGATTTAACGTTCTATTCAACTCGGCTTCGCCTCGTTGAATAGAACGTTCAATCTTTCAACTCATGAAATAATTCATACTATCGCACTCATAAACATTCATTATTTGTATACTAATATATTTCCCTTTCCCTTTCACTGCGCCACTGATTTAGTATGCATTGTCATTGAATTTACATTTAACTTGTTATTCACAAATGGATGGAGAGTTGGCTTCGTAGCACTAGTGGAGGGTGTACACCTTGTCAACTTTCCTACGAACTAATCAAACATGAAAGAGATAGTTGTACCGAAGCGGGATTTTAAATCGGTGCTGTGATTTGAAATTACTGTCATGACGTTGTTCGATTCATTTCTTAATAGTGGGGGGCCATACTTGGGGAAAATATGTGTTTCATTTCAAACTCATGCCAAAGTTCACTTTTTGTTATCTAACGGAAGAACTAGTTTTAGAAAGAGATTTAATCAGATTAGACAAGGATCAGTCTACGGAGGGGGGGGGGCATTGGGCGTCATGAGGTAAGGGGCCTATTTTATCCGATTTACAACTAAATTTCTCAAACTGGTTCGCATTGAAGTATGTGGTCGTTGGATTTTTGAATACCAATCAGTCTTATTTGCACCTTATTGATTTAAAAATATGTTTGATGTTTAATGCGACACTCTTGAACAATTTTGAGTCCCCCTAATTCTAAAAATAACCTAAACTTAGCCACATTGGTAGGGTAATTCTGTATCAAATCAACAAAAATTCTTAAAAGTCCTCTCAGATTTTTATTTAACTCCCTTAGAATGCGGCATTAGAGATTGAATCAATTCACTGAGGTTTTCAGCCCTATAAGTGCCACTTGCGCCACCAGGAGTTGGTGTTAGGGGGCACCATAGAGGATTATGTCGTTACCCTATCACAGGTTACTCCACAAGTCGGTGTAAATTGTGCATATGCGTACCAGCGACAGTTTGCACCCGGACGGATCCTTCCTTTGTCACTTCGTGAGGGTGAAGTCCCGGGAAGGGTCTAAAGGGGTGTATCCCTCCCCTTTGAAAATTTTTATTCGTTTAAGGTGGCTTAGATGCAAACAGGTGCAATAGTTCGCCAATTCTCGAACTGATAATATGTTAAAAAAAATCTCATCAGTCAGTGAATACTTCCTAATGGAAGGGTGTGTGGAGAGGTGACAAACTCCTCCCCTTGAAAAATGTTTGTTTACGAAAGGTGACGTAGATGCAAAATGGTGCTATAGTTTGCAAGTCTTTGGGCTAATAACATGCTTAGAAATTCTTCTTCTTTAGTAATATTTTACCTTTGGTATGGCAACCGTTATACGAAGAATGTATAACGACAAATACATACCTCAAGTCCTTCACATCATGCTACAAATGTTACTAAATGATACGCGTAATATGATATTGCTTTAAGATCCTTTCTTGATGGGGGTCTCTACAGAGGTTGGAGATGTACTCCTTTTGTCGGAAAAGTGTTTTGGTCAGAAGAATGTATTATTGCCATAATAATGATCATGGGATATGTGCGAACCGTGATCTTTCCACAACTAAACTTGTATGCAGACCCTGCATCGAAATACCTATAATTCCCTAACAAAATGTATCTGACAATAAGAAAGTGATTCTTCTGCCTGGTAACTCGTAAAAGCTTTCAATTTTCATAAAATGTGTTGTCTCTGAATTCCCCTGCTTTGCGTTCTTGCAATGTCGTGCTCCAGCCTAATAACTCCTTTGCATACGAACAATCTTCCTAGTTGTAAACCTTCACCGATGAATAATGCGATGACTTATGCGGGGGGGGGGGGTTGTTATTAGCTAATAACGCCTCCCTGACTTAAGTCTAGAAGGGCGCTGAAAAGGCGAGACTTTTGACAGTTTGCGAAAAATTTCGATAGTTTGAGAACGACTTGCGATAGAAAAAGATTAAAATAGATTCATCAGTAAGTCGAAAGCACCTCAACCTACCCCTTACCAAAATCTACAGCTTGAACGCCTTTAGGGCTCATTTAAAGATAAAAAATCGGAAACAGAGTGCCGGCGCCACTGTTAGGTTGAACGGGTCGGAAGTTATGACCCCTCAAAGTCATTGCGCAATACTTTATCCTCTGGAAAGCTACCAGTCGCATTTTTAGTAACCTTACATGTAATATTTTTGTACGAGAGTAAGATACAAAAAACTGAATATTAGTGGGTGGAAGGATTTTTGGGAAAATTATCAGAATTTTATGTCAAATCTGTAGTAGCTATCTTACATATTAACATAAATGTCCTTGAAAATACAATATTCTACGTACGAGTGGGACTTTTTGAACCTTACGTATAAAGTAGCATATAACTTTATCATTATGCTTAGCGTCACCCTGGTGACATGGTTATTCTAGTAGAAGGAGAGACACGTTCCTTTTGAAATGAATGAGCAGCTAGGGTTCAAAATTGCTCAGCTGAGAAGTTTTGAAAAACTAAAGATCGCACTTTGAAGTTTCAAGTATTGACTTTTACAGCCTTTATCTGATTATTGACTTAAAAGTTTTGATTGTTTTAAATTTTACAGTCAAAGCACTCACATTCTAATTTCATTATTTGACTTTTAAATCTCCTAATGTGTACCTGAATATCTGACATTATTAAATTTAATCCCTCAATTGTGACTTGAAAAGTCAAAATTTTGCTTTTAACGCCTTCATTTTAATTTAATCGAACTTAATTTGACTATTAATCTCATTGCTTAAATTTAATTTCGACACATTGAGACTTCAGTCGGAGTGAATTCATAACATCGCTAAGGCTTTTTTTTTTTCTCTTTTATTGTCTATAAAGACAATAAAGTGGGAACAATCTTAGCAACATAACTTTTCTAATGATTGGTTGGCTTGGGACATAAAACTGGTCCTTTGGGTATTTATATATGGGTGGAGAAGTCGCACACAGCAGTTCGGTAGGGTAGCTTCATGGAGACATGGGAAACAGTGACTCAAAATATTAAAATATTAATTTCTAACGATTTGAACTGTCGTAATGTTTTCTTTTTAATTTTAAAATTATGGCTTTAAATCTCAAACTAATTTGGACTTTTAGTGCCATTATTATGACTTTTAAGTAAAACAGTGTCATTTATAGACAATAAATGATATAAACAGAGAAAGCGAGTAATTTAAAGTAGAAATTATGACACCTGATCTTTTTAACCTTAAATGAAGAATTTTAAAGTAAATTAAGAACAGAATGATGTAATTCAAGTCCAGTTTTTTGTCAAGAAATCAAACATTTGAGTTTAGAAGTTCAGAATGGTAAGATTGAAATCAGAATTATGAGTGCTAAAGTCACAATAATGAGATTAAAGGGAAATCTTGACCTTGAAGTCAAAATATTGACATTAAAAGTCAAAATCCTGACTTCAAAAGTCAAAATTGGGCTTTTTGGTGAATTACTGTGATTAAAAATCAACGTAGTAAGTCAAAATTATGATATCTAAAGTATAAAAGTGTGACTTCACTGGTCACAATTGAGGTTTAAAGTCAAAATGTGTACTGCAAAGGTCAAAATAGAAACATGTAACTCAAAACTTGGAGATTAACCGTAAAAAATTTGACTTTTCATCTCCCACCTGATTCCTAAATCAATTAGTAGATGGTTTTTATTATTACCGGTATGTTAAACACCATGTGGTGACACATTATAATATAAGCAGGAACAACCATAGGTACATTACTCTGCAGATGAATGATATAAACAAGTAGCTTGGGTACAAAATTGGTCAGTGGAGAATTTGTTGCACTTAATTGAGACATGGGAAACAGAACATGTTGCTGAAAATCTCAAGATATTGATATTTATGGAATACGTTTGATTCAGAGTCCCACAATTTTTACTTTTTTTCAAGATTTTGGCATTGATAGTCCAAAAGTTTTTACTTTTAAACTCTAATCTTATTTTGTTGAATTTGAAAGTGAAAATACTGAATTTTTACCTCATTATTTCAATTCTTAATCTTTATAATTTGAATTTAAGCTGAAAATCATGACTGATTTTTTTTTCATCTTTATGTTGAATTTTGATCTTAACATTTAACATTTTTGTTTCTAAAATCAAAACAATATGGTTTGAGAAGTCAAAACGTTTACTTAAAATTTCATAATTTTGACATTTTATCAAGCAAACGTAAAACACTCAAGTCAATATTTTTACTTTTAATTTCATAATATTAACTTTTTAATGCATGTTGTTATCTTCAGATCTTAAAACCATGACTTATCAAGTGAAATGCGTTGCATGCATTGCCACGTTCTGACTTTTTCGTACATTATGTTAATTTTTATTTTGATCTTTTCAGCTTAAACTAAAAAATTGGACTTATGTTCCTCTTAATCTTTGCATCTGTAACTTTAACACCAATATAACGACTTTGCAAATAAAAAAATTAAACTTTTAATCACATTATTTTGATCTTGTAAGTTAAACTACCGACATTACTACTTTCATTTCTTTCGTGAGTTCAAGTAAACGTTTAATCCAAAAAATCGTTTAATCTTGAAAAAGCAAAAGAATAGCAGATAATTCTTATTGTTTGGAAGTCTAATTTCATTACGCTTACTTTTCAAGGCAATGGTGACATCCAGTTCCATTTCATTAACTTTTTATTCTTTAGACTAATAACTTGAGAAAAGCTCAAAATAAATAGTTTTAAAGTAAAACAATCTGCTTTTAAAACATGAGTATGGAATTTAGAAGTATAAAATTCGGCATTATGCCCTGTGATCGTAGCTGAAAAAGTCATCTTTTTCATTTTGTGTCATCACATTGGCTGCGAACTGCAACTTTAAATCTTAAACGAACCTAAATTACATTGGGGGGGGGGGGGCGGGGGTGGCGAGGGGCTTACGGAAAAACGTTCAGTTTCTAAGACGTTAGTCCTAAATGGATAATTTCAGGACAAAATTTCTACACTCTGATTTGATGGTCGCTCACCGTGTTTTGTGTATCGATACTTTCATGAAATTTTTAACATCACTCCTTTGTACTGTTTATTTCACTACTCATTTTATCACTTTGCCTAAGTTACTGTCTATCGACTACTTACACTAATATGCTCCGGTCAACCTCCAGTCAGTAGGCTACTACCCTGAACAGTTACCAGAAGGAAGTTTCTTCTCAATTTGCTCGTTCTGGTCATTCGACCTTAGCAACTGGGGACGGGATTTTACAGACCTGCTATAGTTTTGGGAGTGTGTCAAAGTGTAAAGCCGAGGTCTCACTACAACGAATTCGGATCGGATTCCGATCCGATTTTTGTGAGTTTTTATTAAAATCTTCTCCATTTCGGGTCAGAAAGAGCCCAAAATTTGCCAACCAGTGTAAATATATGATTTGCATCAGAGGTCTATGAAAATGAAATGTTAAGTGATTTTTTCGTGACGTCACACCGACAGACAGCTTTTATCGGACACGCGTAGTCCGATAAAAGCTGTCTGTCGATGCGACGTCACGAAATAATTCGTATAAATTTTATTTTCGTAGTCCTGCGATAAAAATCATATAATTACACAGGTTGGCAAATTTTGGATTCTTTCTGACCCGAAATGGAGAAGACTTTAATAAAAACTCACAAAAATCGGATCGGAATCCGATCCGAATTCGTTGTAGTGTGACCGCGGCTTAAGGGCGAGTGCGCATTTGTTACAGGTGTACTTCTAAAACTTGCTAAATAGGCCTATGTCGTCATCGGCATAAATTGCTCCTTATACCGGACCTTATTGTTAAAACAGCTGGGCAAAGTTGCTTACCAGACTGAAAATCTGTCTTTATTCTGTTCTGCACAGTCATTAGAAACCACGTAGATATACAACCGAGGATAAAGCTAACGAGTAAAGCTCCAATAATGAAAACAATTTTTCTTTCATTGGCAGTCATCTTTCTTCTCTTGTACATCGCTCTCTGATGGCCAGAATGAAATTTGAATGATTCCATATATAATCAATTTCTCCTCGTTGACTTCGCAACAATGTATTCACTATCAACATCTGTCATGTTGTCTTCCAAAGTAGTTCGAAGTCAACTTATCTCATCGTTAAACACATACTGACTGAGATGTCTGGTCTGTACAAACCGCCGCAATTAAACTTACGCTGATGCAAACTCGTCCTTCTTTACACACACACGTCATTATAATGATGTGATCATATAAAGACCTGGACGCTACGAATATAAAGTTATACCCAACAATTATGTTCTATGTGAATTTATTACAACCACATGAATTTTGTATTTTACGCCAGGTGGTGCGGTTAATGCAGGTTTTCTTTCAAAGGAAAATCAATTTGCTGACGGCTGCTCTTATTATTCTGGCAAAATCTGAATATGAAAACTACATTGCTTCCCGTAAGGTATAGGTGACGAGGGAGGTGAGCTTAATTCTGTGAAGAGGACACTACGAACCTGCTAACTGACCAATTGTATGTGATGCTGGACTGAATCAAATCAGTTTTGCATGAAAAGACGACCATAGGAATTGGAGAGGTTGTCTTTCGGAATGTCATTTATGCAATTAGTTACTATACTAGAAACTGCACTCGGCTAGAAGACTTGGGCTCCGGCTGGGGGAATAGTGATGTCGATCTCAACCTTCTCAGATGGCACGAATTGCTGTCTGCGTAACCGGAAAATCTTTATCAGTACAAGAACTGCAAATGCTCTTTTACTGTACAAAAGTGATGTCCCTCCGATCTATGGGTCCAAGGCCAACTTCATGACCCCTATTGAGGTTCAGTGGCAAAGCCCAGGTGGCGGAAACAGGGCATCCTTGGGAAACTGTAGGCTAGTTACAAAACGGGGACATCATTACCCAGCTGACATCTCAATGACAATCGGTTTCATTTTGTAACCAAGCCACCTTACCTAAAAGAAAATTTCTCAGGAAGAGGAGTTTCAAAACTTTAACTTAGACACCATGCTCTTCGATCCCTTACACACAACATTAATAAGAGTAATTTTTCAACTTATAATCAGTTCAAACCTTTGCCAAAGATAGGATCATTTTGCATCTAAGCTACATTAAACGAACAAACTTTTCTCCTCTCTGTAGACCCTTCCTTCACGTCAGCACCTTAGCAGGCAGTGACAAAGGAAGGCGCCAACCCCTGGTGAAAAGTATCGTACATGCGAATATGCATACTTAACACCGACTTTCTGAGTTTATCTGGGATGGAATTATGACAACATCTCCTGCGTGCCCCCCCCCCCACCATTATCAAATCCTGGTGCCGGCTCCTTTGGACAGGGGGTTAGGCCATGTCGAATCCCAATAACGGGCAAACTGTTCAGTTTTGTAGCGAAGCCTTAGTGAATGCGATGAAGACGGACGTTTTGCCCGTTTTTACTCTCAAGGAGGGCGGATTATTCTATAAATAGGCTACCTGAAAAAATTGGCGCGCCTCGCGCGCTTTTGGTATCTCTCTGTTTCATTTTTCAATTGTTCCGTTCCATATGGCAAAGCAGTGCAGAACTCCTTCTACAAAGTAAACCATAAATAGTTTACACAGTTTTCTGTAAATAGTGGAAATTTAGTCCCCAACCGCGTAGTTGCTCGCACAGTACGGTTAGCGGAGACGGAGGGTTTTACCATCATCAGGCAGGAGGGTCCGGGTACCAAGTATGTTATCACCGATTGTATTAGCCGTAGCCTGACAGCTGATGCATATATTATATTCTGAATGTGAACAGAGAGCGTTTTGGAAACGCCAAATTTTTGCCATGCTCGCGCCTCTGTACTTCTAAACTGCCTCGAAATGCAATATGTTTAGGCGCACTTCACCCGCATCCCACGATATCACAAAATGTGTTCAAATCGTGATATCAGTGGTCTATTCGTTGTCCATTAAACGCCTTGAAAATAGCTAAATGCTTCATTGTTGTCCACATAATTCTGAAAATGGTCCAAAATTTCCGGGATTTCACCCCTGGCCCTCATCTTGGCGTTGCCTCTGGGCCCGGCCTAGGGCCAATGCCATAAGGCCGGTCCCTGTACCCCGCATACACTTGCGCTACTCACGTCATTTTTTCTGTCGGTATTTTCTTCCCTTTATAGTCAGCAAAACTTGGCACACACCCCCATTCGGAATTCCCTGGCTATGCCCCTGCTCTTCAGTTGCCTGCACAGCATATTATAAACTGTTGCCAACGGTTGCCATCATTAGCCCAGCGTGACGCCAACGCTGTGTGCTCAGACTGGGAAACTTTCTGTGATATAAGGTAGGATCCACCCCGGGTTCAGAGTACCGTAGATACGGATATTCACACCTACAAGGGAGCAGGAAGCGGGAGGGAGTGCTGGGGCTAAAGCCCCGATCCAAATGTGGTGGGCGGAAGGATACCTTCGCTAATACTTCCTCCTCTCTCTATTCAAGGACGAAAACCCCTTATTTGTTCCCTCTGTAAAAATGTTAAAACTTTGAAGTAGTTTTCCTTACAATTTGCTCAAATTATACACCAAATTGCACTAAGGATCCTCGAATATTCAAAAATTTTCCACATTGGAGGGGGTCCTCCTTCCCCAGAACAACGTTCAGTCCTCCCAGTTAAAAACAGCTTCCTACGCCTATGCACACTTTTACCAATTTTCTGGGTTTATCTGGGGTGGGATTACGTCATCTTCTGTGGTACCCCCGATCATCAATTTCTGGCCCCGCCACTCATTAGCGGCCGGCCATAGGGGCACGGGGGAAATGCAAATGAAAAACTTGCAAAGCATGGTCTTCAGCCTTCCCAAAAAACGTGTTATACGAGATGGTGAAACTAAAAACTATTTCCAGATTTTGACGATATCATCCCTTCCAATATCACAAATGGCATGTATTATTTATAAAGTTGTATATACTATTGCAAATTTTCTCCGTAATTGTCAAGTATGTATTTTGTGATAATTTCAAGATTCAGCCTACGTTTACTGGGTCATTTGACCACTGGTCATGTAAGTTAATAGTATTCGAGGCGTCGTGTTTTCAATTTATTTCTAGGCTCGAATGAAGCTTCTTCAATGGGGGCTCATATTCTAGTTTATGATAAAGAAAAATGATAAAATGTCAGTCAACAGCGGCGATTTGTTCTCAATATTGGGGGGACATGACGTTTTCCAATAATTTACTGTGTGAAAAATCAAAGTCAATGGGCGATTTCTCAAATATTGGGGGGACATGTCTCCCTGCCCCCCCCCCCGATCGCCGCCCATGAAATGTCTCATAATTAGCACATAGATTACTAAGAATTTTGTTTTACTTAAAAATGTCTCCTAAGTATCCTACATTGCGGAAACGTAAGTTGTAAGATGCTCCATGATTTTGTGTTGTCCATGTTTCAAAATTTTCATCTTCCCAAAAAGGGTGAATAGGAACACATTTAATTTAGAAAAAAACACTGAAGCCTGCTAAGTCTCCTAAAGCATACGTGCCTGCTTGTCGGTTCCGCGTGGCTTTTCGCCGTGATGCGGTGTCTGGTTGTGAGACACAGAAAGTTATCCAATCCTGGCCTTCCAAGTTCACTGAGTCAGTTCGACTGTCGAGCAGTGGTACCAAAGTACAGTGTGGAGCAAGAATTCTGCATTGCTTCCAGCCTTTAGAGAAGTACCTCAGGCTTGGCTTGTTTCCTCGACAATTGACTGATATGATCGTATTTATTTTAAAAGATAGTACAGCGCATGACTGACTGTCTGAGTGGTTCTGAAGAGCTTTTAAAAGCTATATGGGATATCACTAAGGTTTACGGACAACTCGACCCCTGAGACATGTCGGCCCAGAGACATCTCGGCCCCAATTGTAGTAACTGTATGTGGCAGGCCAACATAGAATATGGATGCAGCCTGCAGCCGGGTACGGTGCTGGTGACAAGGGATTTCTTGGCTTGTGAACTTAGGTCTACATGTAACACTAGCATTTTAGCTAGGCCTATTCCTCCACCCAAACCCCCATTTTTCTTTTTATTTTTTTTTTCCTCTAAATTTCGTGTGGTTGCCAAAGTTTGCAAATCAATTTGCCTTGGAACTTTTTCTTATAAAATGGAGGAAATTGCAGAGAAGTACTGAAGAGCTTCTCATTCGCTGTCAAAGCATATGCCCTAAATGAAGAAAGTTTTGAGGAAAGTTGAAAAATTGAAGGAATTTGGGGAGATAAATGTCTGTTTTCTGGTGCAAAAGGCTGTCTCTGCATCCCCTGGCACTATCCCTAGGAAATAAGACGTACTACTAGGCTACTAGTATTAACGTTTTTCGTTTTCTCGTTTTTTCGTTTGCATTCATATTTTCTTTAGAGAATGGAAGTTTATTTTATTTATTTATTTTTTTGTGCTAGCAACTCCCTTTTTTGGAGTCACATTTCCCCTCTCCTCTTTTATTATCGGCATTTTTTTTTTATTTTTTATTTTTTATTTTTTTTTTTTTGATTATCAATTTTTTTCGTTTGCGTTCATATTTTCTTTAAAAGACGCTATCTATTTATTATGTTTGTCTGCAGCAAAGTGACTCTCTGGCCTCATGTGTGTGAACCTATCTACAAGAACGCATTATTGTTGGCAGGTTGGTAGGAGTAATTGGAGAGGGGGTGAGGGATGCGGAACAGCACCCATTGGTAGGAAGTTGAGAGGAAAATGTTAGTGAATAACGAGGTCATTGGGTATCTGTCTGCCACTTAAGGGAGACAGGACGTTTATGTGTGAGAGGTAGATGGGGATAATGTAATAGAAAACCTGTATTACACAAGAAAAGTTCCTTCTCTTCAAACATATGACTAAAGAGTCGGGCTATGTTTTGCCCGAACCTTAAGAAATGGGTTCGAACCTCATCCTGCACCCTTGCAAACCAGTCACGTATACACACATACTTGTGCAACAAACGGCCCTGATCATCTGAGGTCCTGAGTTAGAATGATTTATAATTTCACAAAGAGTACGGCAAAAAATCACGCAGCCACTACAGTCATCCCGATGATAATATGGCGCTGTTCAAAATGTGTGCATTCCAATCCAAACCACCCTCCTCACCCCCTGCCACGTAGAAAGGGCTTACAAAGCCTGGATTGCCAGACATTTAGTGATGAGAATGACAACGTAACCTCAGAGTCTTCCCCTAATCCGCGCTCGCAATTTGAGTTTTACCACTGCTAACGGAGTCCATCCACGTGAGAGGTCACTAAATGCCCCTCAACAAAATAGGGTCTACGTACCTGTTGGCAGAAGATAAAATCTATGCTACTTTGTTATTCAAAGTTCAAAGAGGGGTCGCGTTTTGGTGCTAATTCGAAAAATTTGATGAACTTCCCCTTATTAAAGCATTCATAATTTATTCTTAGAATTTACACGACCAAGAGTCTGGAACTTCCTTCAGTATGAATCAGTGGTGGCAATAAGGTTTGCCCAACCGACTGAGGGGCCAAACTCCTCGACGGGTGTCCAGCAATTCGAAGCACGCGAAAGGGGCGACGTTATCGAAAGGATGTAGACGGTAAAATTTAACGTGCCTAAAATTTTGGAGTACATTTGATTATTTGGGGCAATTGTTAAAGAATATTTCAAAAAGATTGGGCTTTTATCAACGAATATTGGAAAAGGGTTTTTACTGAAGAATTTGCCCCAATTCAGAGCGAACTCAGGCGAATCGTCGCGGCTATAGGCCGTAGGTGGTGACTACAAATTATATCGTACACTTCAAGACAACCCGACCAAAGTTCCCTAACGGGGTTGGTGTTGACCTTTTCCAGTGAGGGAGGGGAAATGGCGCAACATTTGATATGAATTTACAATTTTCAGTATATTCATGCACTATAAATTGACCCTTTTTTAACAGGAGTCTGAAAAAAGAGTTATTTTGAAACAAAATAATGTGTATTTGGTTAAGTGGTAGAGCATCCGCCGCTCACGCGGGAGGCCCGGGTTCGATTCCCAGGTCGAGTCCTGGGTAGGACATTAAACTGCATCCAGGTGGGGTGAGGAGGTAGTACGTGGCGAGTAGTTTGCACCCAACTATCGCCTATAAAATGCGCACATGATACCGTTATTATTCATCCCAAGACTGCCGGGTTGTCGGCGCCACAAAACCGAGCAAGCCCCCCCCCCATGAATGAGCCCCTCTGGGCTGGGGGCTGTAGAATATACCCACGGTATTCCCCGCCTGTCGTAAGAGGTGACTAAAGGGGAGGACTTGCGCTGTATTTGAACTGTATTTGAAACCAAACTTGAATCGTATTTATCTAGTTGACACTATATAACACATTCGTACTGGTGTGTCGTTAAATCTCATCTAACTAACTAACCGCCAGGTCGAGTCATACCAAAGACTGAAAAAATGGAACCTACTACCGTTGTGCTTGGTGCTCAGTATAAGCAATGGAGTAGGGGAAACAATCCAGTGCCCCACAACTGGAAAAAGGCCGTGCGGAGGCCAGATTAAACCAACAGGTTATAAGTTGAGGAGCAAAACCCTAACTAACTACACGGTAGTACAATTTATGAAATGTGAGGTTTGTTTTTCGTTTTCTTTGAAACACATCACCGATTGCATAACCCGTCGGTTTATCTTTGTAGATGTTAGCTATTGAGTCGGTCGGCAGGTGGCTTGAAGAGACGTATTGTTCGGTATAGAGTACATCCTCCATTCATGGAGAGATTAATGTCTGCGTCTGCCACATTGCTCCTTAGGAATTGTGAACTTGAATATTTGTAATTAGTTGATGTTATTGATGTATTAAATTGAGGCTAAACACTAAAGCGATTATATGAATGTTCGGTTCGGATTTGCCGTGACGCATGTCGGCACCCATAACTGCATAAGAAAGATTTATGTGAACAATAACACGTCAGTAATGATTATTTAGATACCCTGGAAGAAAGTGCTGTCAGTTTGGTTTATCTTTTTAGAGAGCCGTGTTTGTATCACAACTTCAGTCCTAACAATGGCAGGAAATTTCCAAAAAAATTGTGTCTACCTCATCAGGGGCGGGCTGGAGAGGGGCTTGGTCGCGGTGGGAGAGCGGGACATGTTTTTCCGGGCAGTAGACTTGCAAATCGTAAATGAAGGTTGGCCTTATTGAGAAAAACATACTGAAAAATTGAAAATTTTACTGTCCAAATTATGATTTCAAGGGCCCCCAAAATCTGGGAAATCGCATGCAAGGGTCCCCTTTTCCCTTTTTTTGGGGAGGTCCCCGGACTCCCTTCGTGAATGCGTTCTTATGCGGGTTTCTCCTGACGAATGAATCAACTTCTTCGTACACCCCTTGGATGCACCAGCATATATTCTGGTTAAAAATAAAATAGCCTATGCTTACCTAAATTTAAGCTAAACTCAATGAACTGGTAAAGAAACTTTTCATTTAAAAGGCATAAGCAGTCTCCGCGAACTCATTGTGAAACAAAAGCTAAATCTCACAAATGTCCTCTTATTTCACTTTAAGTATCTTTCCTGACATGTTCGAACATAAATATTGCATATTCAAGTTAAAACAGGGAGTTACACCTATACGTGAATTTCACAACCTCAGTGAGAAACATTGTATTATGATCCTCAAAAGCCATTCATGAAATAAGGTACCCGGGTACACTCATTTTCCCTTTAAATCAAATCTAACTTTCTTTCTTGAAATCAAAAGTCGTCTCTAAAGCATGAAATTCCAAAGTAAAGTATGTTTAGATGCAACTTGAAGGTCTAAAATGTGTCACTTCCCCCATCTGGGAGACAGTTTGATCGAACATTTTCATACAGGCTTACCTTACGGCTACGCGCCAAGCAAGGGTGGTTCCTCCAGCTGTCCAGTGGCGTACTAAGAGCTCTAGGGAGAAGCCCGCACCCTGATACCAGCCTTTTAGGGATGCTATACCACAGCCGAAAAATTCAGTACAAAATTAAAATTTCAGATCATTGTATCAGTCCAAAGCTTAGTACACACGTAGTGTGCGTAATATTTTCAGCAAACATTTTCTGCGCAGTTCCGACCTGAGTTTTGTACGGTCGTGGGAAAAAAATAGACGGTCTCTTACCCGGTCTAGGCTCGAGTCCCCGAGGTATGTCGGTCGAGTCCGATTCCTGAGCGCCGAGGCCGAGTCACGACAATTGGGACGAGTCATCCAGCTATTAGGTGGCAGCATACCACAATAGCCTAAGAAAGAAAGTCCCAATATGATAACATCTTAATGTTATAGCTCCACATTTTCAGTTATGCATAACTGTATTTTTCGATTTTTCCAACTGATACATGTTGATGTTACTTCCGGACATGTAAATTTTGCGTCTTTTTGACGACTCGCTTGAGAGCGTGTTGTTTGAACAAGTATTCTGGCAGTATTCTTAGTCAATCTAACACAATGCGCGTACCATACAGTGGCGCAAAATTGAAGTGGGATATGGAGTATCAACAATGCTAGTGTCGTCATAGATTAGTTGAACCTTCGATGTGCATATTTAGCCTACTCGCTCTCTTATCGGCCATTCCGAGATGCAAACAGTACGAAGCGGTGTCACGTTTTTCACTTTTTTGTTATTAAATACCGGTACATTTTTGGGTGACAGCGTGAGAAAACTCGAAATGAGTGAGTCTCACGCTCAATGCGTGACAGTTGGCAACCCTGCCATGTTGCGAGGAGAACATACTCTTTTACAGTGGCGTAGGAACCGGGGGGCCAAGGGGGCCATGACCCCCAATATCATTTGTGGGGGCAAATGTCATTTTGCCCCCCCAAATATTGCGACAGTTTACAGTTTCGTTTACCCGTTTTTGCTCGCAAGAGGACAATTTCTGTAATAAGAACGCAAAATTCGGCGCGCTACGCGCGCAGAAGAGCTACTCTACTTTATTCAATAGTTCCAGTCTACATCGCTAGATAGCGCAAGTCCTTTCCACCTTACCAAGTGACATGTAGGAAAAGTATACAGTTTATGTAGAGGTCGCAAATTTCATCCCATATCGCAAAGCCTAGTAACTGTTTCCTTGTGTGTGTCAAGCGGCACTGTCAGTTGGTGAGGGACTCACGGAGCAATATTTGGCTATTTCATAGGTAAGGTAGTTTCTATACATTGCATATTATCTCCTATACGGTCAAGAACCCCTATACAGATTTTCTTTCTTTTTTTTTTTTTTTTGTTCTTAATGTTTACATATGCTTTTTGTGAAAACCTACCAAAAATTTTCGCGCTTCGCGCGCTTTGCAATTTTTACAGCTTAGATTCCGGGGAAAACATTTAATCAACGCGGAACTATGCTTCTCTAGTATATACAAATTTTATGCAATATATGCCCCGAATGAAATGGTCTAGTACACAGGTTTTCTTCAAATCCAACTTATACCCGACGGCATTGGGGCTGTCGGGGATTCGGGTCGGTAGCCCCCGTCGGGCAAATCTTGGCGCCACCAGCTTAATGATAGCAGACTCTGGCTGTGAAAAATCTCCATTCCAATCAGTGATCAGTCCACCGAAATCCGCTCTGAATAATTTTGAATAAAGTCGGATAGATTGTGACAAACTTAATGTATTTAGAACAAATTCATATCAACTTTTAAAAATTTTTCACAACAATTGCACATCTTGATGGCTGCTATCAAGCCTGGCTAGTGCCATTTGCGGCGATTTGGGATTTATTAAAATCTCAAATTTTCTCGGTTTGCTCCGTGCAAACCTATGGTGGCTCTCCGCTTAGATAATAAATGGGATTCAAACTTGTAATCCTCGGACCCCAAGTCCGGCCAGCTCAGCTAATGCTAATCCGTCCTCACAGAAACACTTTTTAGAATAAAATCAAATCAAGCTTTACATTTTTTCACAAAAATTGCACATCTTGATGGCTGCTATCAGGCCTGGCAAGTGCCATTTCCGGCGATCTGGGATGTATTCAATCTAAAATTTTCTTGGTACGCTCCGCGCGAACCTATGGTGGCGCTCTTCTAAGAAAGTAAACGGGAGTCCCCCCCCCCCAAAAAAAAAATAACTCCAGTCCTCCAGAGCCTCCCAAACAAAAAAAAGTCTTAGCTACACCACGGCTGCATGGTGTTGATGTTGTAGTTGTTTCCTTTTTTTTGAATATTTCTATTTTGCTTAAATTAAAATCGGAAAAATTATGAGCAAATATGATGTTTTGGTGTGGGAAGGGGTATCAAGGTCGAGAAAACGCATCTGTTCTGTCGCCCCCCCCCCCATGTCAAACATTCAAACATCTTCCTACGCCGCTGTTTTACTGGAGCCCGATACACTTTCATCATGAGGAGCGTAAGAGATATTATAGAGAAAACACCGAAGTTTATTGTCCATACCAATAAAAAGGGTCAGTATAATTGAGAGCCCCAGGCTTTGTTCCCGAACGAAGTCGAGGTGCATTTTTTTCACTTTTCAAATTGATGAAAAATGGATCAGGGTTCAAACTCCGGCAGCACAGGCACCAGACCTATATATAGTGGCAATTCCCTGGTTTTCCTGGTACAGTTATAACGGGCAGGGTTCACTTGGTCGAAAGTTTACTAGATCGAAACGTTATAATCTACATATCTCCCTTATAATCCTAACCCTAACTGTGATCCCTACCCAAACCCTAATCCTTCCAGAGGCTAGTCATTAGCCTAATTATAAACTTGTTTCTGCGTCCCGAATCAATCAATAGATTTTCGGTCAAACAGGTATTCGTTTTCTATAGGCGGTAACAACTGTTACAACATTAGGAAAATTTTTAAAAGTGAGAGGCAGAAGTGAATGTTAGTGATCAGTGTCCGGGGAGGGTCTAAGGGGAGGGGGACCCCTTTGGAATTTTTTTGACGATTTCAAATGCCCTAGATGCAGAATGGTGCAATGTTTTACAAACTTTGAAGGAATTTCATCCTGTTCAATGCCATATTTTGGCAGCATGACATCCAAAGTGGGGGACGAGATTTCTGCCCCACCAATCAAAATGACCCTCGTGTCCCCTTTTCCTACGGCTATGAGTATCTTTGATCCTGTTTTATGTTTCGCAGACTTCAAAACGAGCACATTATCCAGAAGCCATGTCAGATTTATGCTCATATTATAATATGAAGCGTTGATTTCAATTGTAGCCGACTTGTCTCGGGGGCTGAGTTGTCTCAGGTGCCGACATACCTCGGGGCCGAGATGTCTCAGGGGCAGAAATGTCCGGGCTGAGCTGTCTCAGGGGCCGAGTTGACCGGACACCATCACTAAAATACAAAATAATAACTACACAGTTACTGTAAAATACGACGTGGACCATTGATATTGGGGTGGGGGATCGAACGGGGGTCGTCTAAACCTCCCTGACCTGGTTTTGCCACCCCCAAAACAAAATTTCTTAGAGCTGCCCATATGTCACCACTGGGGCTATTACTGAAAATTTAGTGATTCTCTTTCTGATTGGGACATAATTTACAGCCATATTAATGTCTGTGACTGATTTACGTTGAGTAACCAAAAAGCGTAATTTCATGTGAGATTTTCACAGAGAAAGTCCACTTGTCGGGAGACAGGAAAGGAGAACATCCCTCCAAGGGGTAGCCCCAGCGGGGAGCAGGGGGTCACTGCCCCTCATCTGGGAAGGCTGTCCCCGTCGGGGAAACTTCCCAGTTTCGTCGTGCACGATATAATATGTAATCCCAAAGACTCCTTCATTCGCCCCGACGACCTGCTTGATTTTGCTGATAGAAAGAGCAGAGTCTTCAATGAAGAACCCAAATTTGCCTTGAAAAAAAACAACTAATTTTTCAAATTTTCTTCAAAAACACCCCCAAGTTTTCAAATTTTTGCAAAAAGTCCAAATTTTTCGACGGGATTCGCGCGCCAAAAATTTTACGTTTGTAGCAGTATTTTTGGCAACTCATCGCCTTTGTGGGGGCCGGTTACTGCCTCCTGTCGGGGATCTTGGCCCCCTGAAGGGCAGATCCTGGCGCCACCCCTGATCGCTCCCAACCCAACCCCCATCGTCGCTTCGCGGTTTACCTGGTTGACCCCACCTTTTTGTTAAATCCTGCAACCCTCCCCTCAGTGCAAGATGTATTCATTTAGTAAGGGACTGCAGTCACTGGAAATAAGCCTCTGCTCAGTCAGGCTTCTGTTATGCCAGCACTTCTGTTCTTGTCCTTTGTTTCCCATTTATTTTATTTATTTATTTATTTATTTATTTATTTATTTATTTATTTATTTATTTATTTATTTATTTATTTATTTATTTATTTATTCATTCATTCATTCATTCATTCATTTATTTATTTATTCATTCATTCATTCATTCATTCATTCATTCATTCATTCATTCATTCATTCATTCATTCATTCATTCATTCATTCATTCATTCATTCATTTATTATTGACTTATTTATTGTGCTGACATTTTCAATTTTTATTGTTCTTTCTTTATGTACTGCCTTTTCCGATTGTCCTAGCAAAATGCACAGATAAATTTGGTCCATCAGATCCGCGTATGAAAGATGTTGAGCCTTGACTGGTAAAGTGTAACATCTGCGTACATCCTTATTCTGGTAAGTTCTGTTCATGATGCGCATGCCAAGAGCTCTACATACATCTGATGCACGCTAAGGCACGATACATCGTCTGTCAATTGGAAATTGTTTCCAAAGATCATACTACGCAAGACGCTTTCACTGAAATCTTGAAGTAGTATAAAAATACTAGGATTTGGCTTCATACTTGGGCTCTTGAGTTTCGTTCCTTGTCACATCATTCAGAAGTTCCCCTAGATATCCAAGCTTATACAATATAAGTGCTTGTATTTTTCTGTATGGCCTACAAGAATAAAGACTGGTGGTTACAACGCTGTTCAAATGTGACCGTGTATTATTCCCAAGGCCACATCTATATCCGATGTGGTATGATCTGTGTGTGTACAAACGAATCAACAGTGCACAGTCAACGAACTATATACATAGGCTATACACTTTCTAATTACAACGTACCCTTCAACTTACAGTTACATAGGCTATCCCGTTAAACGCACGCTGAAATGTCTGCAAAGTAAGTGGTTTTGTTATACGCCACCTGGATAAACTGCAATTTTTTTCTGTCCACCCTTTGTATAGTTTACCATGATCAGAATTGTAATTTCGGCAACTTTTCAGTAATTGAAACGCACGTTACAGAGATTTCGCGTTTCCCATACTATGCTTTGGCTACATAAGGGCCTAACGTTTGCCATCACATGGGAGTTTAAAGCGGCTCAATGTATCCTAACGTTCAAATGAGTGATGTATATATTGGCCTAAGCTTCATCTAACTGTTAGTGTTATTTGTGAATTGAATGGAGATGGTAACTAACTTGTAGCATTTCGCAATGACTAAAACCATATGTTGTCTTTTCTTCTTTGTTGTCTTAAGTACAGATGCCCATTGATAGCTGAAGAATATAATGCAGTAGCCTAGGCCTAATGTTAACTAGGCTAGTACTGGGCTACTACCAGTCTGGGAAGTTCATGTCTGCTACACCGAATTTTTAAGAGAGTCACCCCTTTTCTCAATTTTTACGCCACACCAAATTGTTGTACTGTGTTTTAAGTACAGTGTGTATGTAAAAGACAAGAAAATCACACCATCAAATTGGTGTATAGGCCCTAGGCCTGAGGTCTTTACTGCACGCCGAAGATCTTCGGCACAGCATAGGCTACATGTTTTCCTGACTGGTGCTACTGTAAGTATAAGCATTACTTTCTAACCCTGGCAGGCCTATTTCCACTCCTAAATTCTTTGGGCAGAGAATGATGTTCACACTACACATATCTTTATTTCTTTTTTAACCATAATTTTCAATTTCACGTCCAAGAGAATGATGAAATTTGTTAGACCCAGGGTGAGTTCTAGGCCAGTGCACTCTGATATGAAGATCTTTGGCATGAAATTGGCATTTCCCTTATGTTTTCTATTGTTTTTCATGGCGTAACTTCGGCGTTGGCCTGACATAGAATGCATTGTGCTGTTAGACATTTTCAGAAACCTCGTCGAGAAGAATGAATTGTAATGGTCTAGCCTAGGCTACTGTACCAGTGTATGTGTGAAAAAATTGGGAGTAACTGCAGAATACAATGTCCCTCCAAAAAGCAACCTTTAAAAATCGTGGAGTCGTACTTGTACACAGTCTCCCTGTTCCTCCTACTTTTCAAGTCAGCCGTAACCCCCCAACACCTTGCCTATAGGCTATGTACTGTATGTGCTGCATGGTTCATTGTTAGAGAAAAATAGTCGTAGTCACCCTGGTCGAACATGAAGCTTCCATTCTAGGCTGGAGGGGCAGTCGTAGTCACAGTGGTGGAACATGAAGCCTCCAATCTGGAGTGGAGGCACACTCGTAGTCACCGTGGTGGAACATGAAGGTTGTGTTACTTTGAGAATGACTCAGTGTGTAATGTGAGTCTTGTGTTCATTTTATGTCCACTGACAGGGGTCGAAATAAGCCTTCAACCTTTGGGAGCCGGCCGGGCCCCTAGCCCGTGGAATCTAGGGGCCAAATGAGAAATCAAGGGGCAGAAAGTTAACAAATAAAAAAGGACTGTTGAAGGGTATGGGTGCTTTTTACGTTCTTGGAAACGTGTAGTATGGGTATAATTAAGGCAAGCTGAGGCTGAAACTAGCCTGAAACCAGTCTATCCACACCCTCTCAGACCAGTACCTAAGAACTGTACATGTTGCATGCAGTGTGCATTTTCAAAATTTGCCCGTAACTCTGGAAGTCATTAGAGACCTGAAGCCACTAGAACTGCACGTTACAGCATTGCAATGCATATGATAGATTTTGACTGCATGACTTTCGCTGTACAAATAGTTTACTAGGTTCACCAAAATTTGTAATAAGTCCCGAAAATAGTTTGTTCTCATTCTTCCAAAAATCGAAAGGCTTCGAAATTGCGTGTGATGTACTATACGGTGTGTTGTGCCTAAAAAAGGTTGGCGCAAGTTTATCAAGAGTTTTTAATTCGACCCTCTCCTTTTTACGTTGGTCATCGAAGAATGCACTTCCTACGGTACCATTGCAGTTTCTTGCGCATGCATTGCATGTGCGCAACAGCGATATGCACACTCGTACCGTTTCCACTGCAGGTCTATGCATTACAGTGCAGTGTAAATAAAGCTGTGCAAATGCCACATGCTGTTGGTACAGAAGTTGAAAAAGGTGATTTGTCAGTTGATCTTGTGAGACTCCGCCTACATTAATTACTCATGACTGACATCGGTGTATGTCTGCGTGAGTGATATTCCGTGTTGTGACAAAGCAGACTGTTTATGAGCGATGTGAACTGATTTCATAAACAATGTGTGTTTCGCAAGTTTTCAGTGATTGTCAGTATACGAAATACACAGGCCGTGCAATATACAAGATCGTTGTGGATGGAGAGGTTCATGTGCAGACTGTACAATTAGACTTGAAAAATTTATGAGCCAATCGGGCCCCTTTCCTCGTAGAAGCTACGGGCCCGAACAAATTTCTAGGAGCATCGGGCCCATGGGCCCCCGCTATTTCGAGCCCTGACTGAGTTCTGGAGGCGCAGTCGCAGTGACTGTGTCTGTGCCTCCTGAGTCTCAGTGGTATGTCTTGGAGAGGCGTTTTATTCTGCAGTTGTACCAAAAATTGTTTACTGCACTGAATCTCATGTATGTATTGGAGTACTGTAATGAGAATGAGGCTTGGGAAGCGGTCAGCATGGCAGTAGTCCTCAGTAAAGGACTGTGGTTGTTTGCCTACATCTCACTGTACACAGTCCTTACGCCAGCCTATGGAAATAGCAGGGGAATCGGCCATCTGTGTAATGTTCGAAATTGTCTTTCTTCACACAGCAAATTTTGAATGTAAAATCTTTATTTACTACCATAAATTTACTTCTCTAGATCTTACAGGAGTATTGCAGCTGTTTTTGATCGCTGAGAATTTCTGGAAAGTGCCAAAAACGTGAAATGAAATCAGCAATGTTTTCGCACCGTAAATTAAACTGTGCGACTATGGAACTTTGTTTACATCAGTATGCTAATGAGCTACATCGTTACGTCAATTCAAATTGTTTGCAGAGGCAATTTCCATGTGTATGTATAGAAACTACAGTAATCAAATTGTTGTGCATGACATCACAATGTTACGCACAGGGCATTCTGATGTCAACAAATATTTCAAACGCTAAAGTAAATTCTAAAGAAGTGACAAAGTTGATGATCTCACTTCAAATTTTTGGAAGTTTCAGACTTTTCAAGTAATTAAAAACAACCACAACATTAGTGTAAGACTTTGGAAGGCAAAGTTATGGTAGTATTTTTAGACTTTAGGTCCTACCTTTGCTATAAGAAGAAAATCAATTTTGACCAGCACTGTGCTGGTCGAAGACCTTGGGTTTTCAATGGGTCGGTGTAAGGACCGTGTATAGGGAGCTATCAGCGACCAGTGTAGCAGAGTGAATCCGCTGCCCAAGTTGAATCTCCGCCCGGAATAAACCACTCGGTAGTAAAATAGCCAGCCGGAGAAACTACTTGCGAGTGCAGTAACTGACTGGATAGTATTTCCTATCAATTAATTGCCTGAACGGCAGGCATGTATTATCGTAGAAAATAAATGTTATGAAAAGAGTATAAAACCTCCCGCCGCGACGTTTAGAGATAGAAGTGTAACAAATGGAATGTTAATCGGCGATGAATCTATGTAAAAACCATTGTGATTGGTTTGATGTTAACCAGCCAATCACAACTCACAACATCGTCAATGGACATTTAGTGTGCCAAATTTCTCAGTTTCCTTAGTGAGATTCTCCCTTTGGGTTTGTGTGCTTTTTACGATCGCGCCGCTTGAGTACTATGAAACACGTCACAAGCTGCTTTGGTAACGATGCAAACATGCAACATTATGACCGAATTTTTTGATGGCCCTGTGCAGTTCATGCTCAAGCTTGGTGGTCTTTCCACATTCGGTCGCCATTGTATTCGATCCCAGTTAGCCACTGCAGCTAAATAGCAACGTAGTTAGAGCAGGGAATTGTTAAATAATAATTCCCTGGTGTGAGTGCTATATTGATAAGCGCAGATTAGCCTTGGAGAGCCTTACCATGGAGATCGAAATATCGTAGAATGTAATTTGCGTGGACGTTCTACTAAGGACAAGTGTGACAGGTTCAATTCTAGTGTAGTGTAGAATATCCGGGGGGAGATTCTACTTGCGCGGAGGATTGACTCTTCTACACCAGCTATACATGTGCTTTTACTGAGGACTACTGTAGCATGGCAGTAGTACTACTATCCATGGTTAAGACCAGTGCTGTGGCCAAGTGGGTAAAAGTTGGATAAAGGTGGTGGCATTTGAAAATTATGATGGTTTGCAACCAGGTTTGGGGTGCCAACCCAGCTGGGTCGAAGTAAGGTGGGGTTTCATCCAGGAGCAATCTATGATTTACCCATCTTAATTGGCCAGATTGAAAAGTTTGCATTTTGTGTAGGCAAGTCACTCATTATTTCTTGTCCAATGTGCAGCCATGGGCCAGATTCACAGACCTCTGCGCAGTCAAATGTTGGTCAGGTCTTGCCACCATACTGCACTGTCAGGCAGTGAGTTTTGCGTTAGCTTTCAGGTAGGCTACTTTTTCATGCCTCGTAGCATCGCAGCCATGGTCAATTTGCATCCCACGTGTGGCCAGATCTATGACCAGCAATTTTTTTGCGCGGCCAGGTGCCAAACCGTGCAGCAAGCTGGGCAGGCCAGATCTTGTGCCCACAAGGCAAACTTTCCAGTCTGGTAAATTGGCCTGTGAAAAGAAACCAAATTTGATCTAAATTGTTGAGTTGGTTGCCACCCAACATGAAGTAACTTATAAGCCATGGGCTTCTCCCACATTTGTGGTTGCTGAGCATTGTGAAAGAACTGCCCTTCAAGGCCTGAATTATTATTATTATTATTATTATTAGTTAAGGAGTAGTCATGGCATATTATGTGTACTAAAAGACAATGACATTTAAACTTTGATGTGAAGTTCATTATAAAGTCTTCATTTGGCACAGGTATTCCATTCCATGATGTTACTTTCTGCTCCCAAAACAGTGCTGCCCCCAAATGTCAGGGATTCTGTTTGTAGAGGTGGAAATTACTGTAACATGAGCAGAAAGTATTAAAATGTGATTCAACCTAGGCTATTGACCTAACAGGTAGGCTAGAGTACCTAGGCCTAGTTTTTACATACACTTTGTTCCCTGAACTAGGCCAGGCTATGAAGTATCCAATCTTTGACCACATGTTACTGTGAGAGTAGCATGCATTGCTGAATCTAACCAAACCATGTAACTATAGTATGCAGGAGTCTAAATAAGCCTTCATAAACTAGGAGCCAACTGTTCCCCTCTAGAGGCCCTAACTCATGGAATCTAGGGGCCAAATAAAAAACCTTGGGGCCCAAAATTATCATTAGAATAAAACAATCCCATAACAGCCCTTAAGATACTGTAATCAGTGCATGTGCAGTATATTATAAACATAGTAAGCAGCATTTCGGCTAAGCCACTATGATGCGATTTTGATGCAATGAATTGTCGATCTGACGCACTGATGTTGGTTGGAAAAAATAAAAAAAGGGTTTTATTTGTTCCTAAAGTTGATGCAGTGTGAACAACAAAAATAACCAAACGTTCACCAAAAAAGCAGAGACACATTTCAAAGAAATGCTATGCGGAACTTGGAAGTGAAGAAATAATTATTGTAAATTAATATATATTCCATTTATGTGAAATTAGTAATCATTTTACTGTACCTTACCTGTATGCTATTTACTGTACACCATACCATGGCCACTTACAGTATGCATGCATAATTAGCTAGCTATAGCTATAGCTATATGTATGCTACTAACACAGACCTTCAGATTTCACGTAAACAGTTGTTTCCAGTAATGCGTCGTTACTGTGAAGTCAAACTCATGGAACCCAAAAATCGGTTCCCATGAGTGTGTAACTTTCTTAGGCTGGGCTTAACTCACTGGTAAGCCTTGCAACCTGCAGCACGGATATAAAAGTCTTCTACACATGAAAATGTATACAGTAGAATATTTTAGGACTAACTTTAGGTTTAAAATGATACTGTACAGTAGCAGGGTTTTCACTCAGCATTTTTTTTTTCAGGAGTCACAGACCCTTGAAAATAAATTTACAAGAGTCAAATTTAAAAGAGAAAGGGTCAAAATAAATTTGAGTTTAATACAACAAACTTTATTCCTGTTTTTTGTTTATTTTCTTTATTTGTGATGCTTTTCCACTCTTTTTTTCTTGTAAGACATGATATTCAATCTGTCGACAATCAATATGGGAACTGGATAGTGCTACATTTTGTGAATTAATGTGCACAATGAATGTATTGGCAAAATTGCGGTATCATTACTGATTGCTGGGGTGAAAAAGCTGTGCGTCAGTTTGACCCCAGAGGTTTTGTGTATGTGCGTCAAAATGAAAAGTTGTGCGTCATTGACCCAGCTGCCCGAGTCAGTGAAATCACTGCAGTAGATTATCTGGCAGATTATTCTGTTAATTACCCACGTTAATTTCACCATGCATAAGTCATGATCTGACGCTGGCTCTACTGCATGCATAGCAACCTCATACACTAACAAAATATGTAACTCCCTCCCTTTCAGTGTTACTTTGAAATACGAGACTCATTATATCTTCTTCATACAGTATATAAAGTTATTAGGATAGCATTGAAGCCAGATCAAGTACAGGTAACTCTGAAGGAAAAAGTATCATACAGGAAAATTAGAAAAGTTTTGGAAAATATTGGACAGGGCATACGTAGGTAGAGTATTTTACACATGTGCGAAACTGTTTTATGAAATGAATGCCATCTAGATAATTTTTGGTGGCATTCAATTTTACGTTTGAGTTGGGTACCCTGTGACTGAAACACCTCCATGTACTGTGTACCAAGTACAGTATCTTGAACTGAAATTTTAAAGGACTCGGCGGTATCGTAGGCTAGGATTTTGGACAATGTTCTCAGGGTTTAAAAAGCTTAAAAATTGCTTATTATCATCGACTTTTAAGATACCAAATAAATGTTGCTAACCTCGCTCTGTTTTGCTAGTTGTACAGTATCAGGTACATGGAGTGAATGATTTGGTACATTTGGGGGGATCTCAGCCCTAAACTGAAGGCACATGATGAGCTTGATTCTGCAAATCAGCAGCCATTGAGATTGGTTGTATAGCAGAGAGGGTTTTGATTCATGATCAGTGACTGCAAGTCAAAATGCAGTGTATACTAGTTGGGGTAATTTTGGCTGAGAAGAACAGGTCATGAACAAGTAGCCAGGAAATGGTGTGGGGGGGGGGGGTGAAAATGAACATGTAACAAGTTTGATACTTGTCCAAGATAACTAAGTTTTGGGCAGGACAGCCAAATTTTTAAAAACAACTGGTTGTCCTTGTGAATAAAGATGGCATTTTTGGTTTCCATGAAAGCAAAACTGTGTTCATGATGGCATGTATGTATGGGTGTGTGTGCGTGTGTATGTATGTATGTTTGTGACACTGCTCGTTAACACAATATCTCGTGAAGGGAAACTCTAAAAGTTCTCAAACTGGGTACATAGGTGCCCCATATTGAGAGGAAGAACCTATTGTTTTTGGTGGAGGTCAAAGGTCATCCAAGGTAACGGGTCAAACTCTGAACACCTTGTTAACACAGTATCTCAAGGTAGGAAGCTTGGATAGATTTCATACTTGGTATGTGAATGCATTATGCATTATGGTAAGAAGATGAACCCTATTCTTTTTGGTGGAAGTCAAAGGTTATCTGGGGTCACCGGAGGTCAAACTCTGAAGACCTTGTTAACAAGATATCTTGAGGTAAGAAGCTTGGATAGATTTCATACTTAGTGTGTGGATGCCTTATGGTCAAAAGTAGAGCCCTATCATTAATTTTGGTGGAAGTCAGAGGTCATTTGGGGTCACAGGGGTCAAACTCTGAAAACCTTCTGAACATGATATTTCAAGATAGGAAGCTGGGATAGATTTCATATGTGGTATGTGGATGCCTTACGGTCAGAGGTAACCCTCACCGGGGCTTTGCCCCTGGACCCCATCAGGGGTCTGTTTGGCATGTCTACATTTGTCATATGTGGGATAATGTGCTTATCATCAAAACCACAATGCATTTTGCATTCTGGCTATTTGCCTAATTATCATCCCTGAGCATAAACATACCAAAACTCAGGAGCATTATATGTGAAACTTTACCACTTTGCCCATGGACCCCACCAGAGGTCATATGGCGGCCCCTGGACCCTACCCATTGGGGGCTTGCTCTTCACACTTGCCGTGCATGTTCCCATGCACAGTTCGCATGCTTGCTACGCGTGCACCGTTCCATGCCATTGAAATGTATAGTGAGTTATTATTTCATATTGAGTATATTGACCCAATGGATAATTTCTTAGAGGAAACACTGGTACGTAGTAAGTTAGTGTAATGGGAAAAGGAAGTGAAATAAAACAGAAGAGCTCATTGGTAAGTTACTCGCCACCATAAAACAGAAATATTACACAGTGCATATACAATAGTACCCAGTCTGGTTTTAAAATCCAGTGTAGAGGGCTTTCATTGATAAAATGTTCATATTCTGACAGGGCCCTTCGATTTGACTGCGGTGAGCATGTGAGTGGGTTGGTGGGGGATTATTGGACTCTGGTACGGTTTGTACAGTAGGGGCTGAATTTGAAGGTGGGTTTGAATCCAGAGAATTCCATCTGCCATTTTCCATACAGGTCAATCTGTAGACTTCAGTTACCCAAGATGTCCTCAGATACCTCACTTTTAGTGGACCAAATCTGATGTATTGTCAGGTTGTCAGCACAATTGTTTTGTTTTGTTTGCAAATTTGTATGCCAAATGCACCCTCTTGACAAATGTTTGTTACTAATCACCCTTAGGAGCGGAAACAGTTGCGGAAATGAGGCACATTCAGGGGATGACACTCTCACGTCAAGAGTATCAAAGGTACATCTGCAGGTGCAGCACCTGTTGGGTCCAGAACACTTACAAAAATGGCATCGATATACTCTGATTCAAATTTAATGAGCAGAGCAATGAACACAAAAAAATGATGACAGTTTGCAACAAATTTTAATAGAAAATGTTAAAAGAATAATTGTTTAAAAATGACAACCCCTTACCTCCAGCCACAGCTTTCTCACCTATATGGAATTTCCCAACAGGCCTATTCATCAATTCCTATCTTTCTGCCAGTAAGAAGTATAGAAAGGAAACAAAAGCAGTACCACGTTTGGCATACATAGTTTACATAAAGTACAGTAACACCACATAACCAATAAAAGAAGAGCAATTGTACAACTGCCATTCAGACCCAGGGCCTAAATCATAACACACTACAACATTGTATAAAAGGCAGTGTTAAAATTGATCATTTATAAATTCCTGTTCTTAGTGTCACTTTTCCATAGGGGGAAAAGTGACACTGACTTGGAGCTTGTCACTCAGACTCAGTCTTGGACTCAAATGCCAGTGACTCTCTTGGACTCGGCAGGTGAGGACTGGGACTTGCAAGGTGGGGACACCATTACAGTACTTGATGCTGAGATACCTTAGATAATAGATTCCAGTGGCCGCCATTTTTAAATTTAAAATGGCGGCTGGTCACATGATGGTAGCGTTGGGTACTGTACCAAGCATAATATGAATTAGCATACTTGAAAGTACCTATGAGGAAATTTCATGCTTTTGTCGAAAAGTGCTCAGTTTTTTCCCTCAGCTGCTGTACTAATACAGATCAACATAGGTATGCACTCACTGGTTGTTTTGATTAACTTCACAGTTCAGTTCACCCGCCAGTCTCCTGGGCACAGAGAACGGACGTGATATTTGTTACCATAGAAGTTTCCGATGTACAGAAAAACCCAGAAATAGTTTTGGAAGATCGAAAGTAAGTTGTGACTGTTCCTTGACATCATTCTGTCAGCTTTAAATTTGTTGAAGGCCTGGCTGTGTGGTAAAATCTCAAATGAAGTTTGTGCTTACAGTAAACTGATGTTTCTGACCTCCAGTACCTGTAGAACCCAGATATGTACAATTCAGAAAAGTTATCCTTACTGTGTACCCTGAGTATGTTGAATACTGTTGCACAGGCCACATTCTGCCTGTAAAGCAGTCCAGTCTGGCCCTAGAAGCTAATTGTGGGAAATAATATAAAGGGTTGAAAAGTAAATTTACATACATGTATAATCATCATTGGTCATTCTTACTTGAAAGTTTTTACAGAGTAGTCTAATTGAATGGAGCAAAGTGTAATGAAAAGTGTTTGTGTGCAGTGCCTAATTGCATTCACAGTGGGTGCCTCACACTCACTTCCTGTAGAACAGTGTGAGTGCAGCTTATTGTTCCATTGATGCGTTGTGCAACCCCTACCACAATGTACAGTATCCTCCCCAACCACCAGCATAAGTACAAAGTACTAATCATTATTATATATTATGTATATAAGTACTATTATTATATCTAAGTACTAATCATATATTATTACTTTAATACACAAGTCAGAAGGGCAGTTGGGCTTTTTGAGGAGGCTTATTTCCATTGCAAGAGTAGGCCACTGAATACAAAAATATGCCTAATATAGGTTTTTTTTACATTTATACCTTTTATCTCACCAATTTTATTCTCTTCTACCTGTATTATCATGATACCACAAAAGGTTCTATAGACAAATCCTAGAAAGCATGAGAAGTGATATTCTGGAGAACTTAAAATTTTTTAAAAACTTAATCAGTAGGCTATGTGCCAAGTGATGCTTACACTCTGCTCAGATGGTGCCATGTCAAATTCCCACCGCCCTTTCAAACCCCCCTCACCCCGCTCTTAACACTTTCCCAAGCAGATGGTGCTTCACTGAATCTTTATTAGTATGTCCTACTGCCCAGTGTTTACACTAGAGCACGGGATTGGGGGATTCCCGCAAAAAATTGAGACTCCCCCTGAAAAATAATTCATTGTGGGGAAATTCCCGCAATGTGTTTGATACAAAGAAATGAAAAAATGTAAAGCAGCAATTGAAACATTTCAATTAATACCAGTAATATTGCAAAGATTTTAAGGAAAACAGTAAAACAGTTATAATAATGCCATAACAACACAAAGAAGGAAATGTTAACTTTTGAAATATTTCAACATTTTAACTGTCCCCCTTGTATTTTTAAAATCCCCACCAAAAAATTAAGCAAGAGGGTAAAATCCCCCTCAGATTTTTGGTGCTAGTGTAAACATATGTACTGCCTACTGTACACAGCTGGGTTTGGTTACATACAGTATTATAAAAATCATGGTCAGCTGTAGCCTACGTAGCGCCTCTGTGGCTGCCGCCCACGCCTGCAAAAAGCTGTATGCAAAGATGTATTTCATCCGCGAAAATCATGCTGCAGCTAGAAATTTTCATCTTAGTCCCAAATTAAGTAGACCAGGTGAGCTAGAAATTTTGGTTTTCAAAGTATGTGCGTCCACAAAGTTCTGCAAGTTTTGCAGCCATGCTGCCCCCCCTCAGAGCCTGCCGGTGATAGCCATAAATTCCTTTCACTGAGCCCAAAAGTTGATGAACTTAATATTCATGAGCATGAACGGCAATTGTTTTATTCCTGAGGTAGGTGGTGCTCAATGACTGGGATCTTTGCAAGGCTACGTTGACCACAAATTCGTTTAAACCATAAATACATTTCCTCCATTAAAGGTTCTAATTTACAGTAGATGAAAGTCTTGACCATGGACAGTCTCTTACAAACAATGGCAACTGATATCAAAGAGTTCGTTTAGAAGCTGACAAATAATCTTCGGTTGAAAGATATCGAACTGTCTTTTCTCGTGGCTGAGTGGTAGGTTGTTAGTAATTAGTTGAGGAGTCTCTGTACTGTGTGTAACCACACATGTTGCCAGGGAATACCAGGATTGTGTCGAGTTGCATTGACCACTGTGACTCTACATACTGTTGCGGGATGGTAGCAGAGTTTCTCTTTTAAATGAACATTTGCTTCATCCAATCCCCGTAGAGCTATGTAAATGAAGTTTGCGTTGAATTTCTACGCAGATGAAAGGAATTTGTTTCCAAAGCCTGCGGACGTTTGTTTTTTCGCAGCAAGGATCATTGAGCTGAACGAAAAAACTTCATCCACTCCGCGGGGTAGGTCATCTGGTGATATTTGTGGTCATCAATGCCATTTGAAGACTAAAGTATGCTTACTGTAATTGTAATGTCCACAATTTTGTGGGTGTTTCACTCATAATCTTCAAGTGGGGTGTTGCCTTTGACTTAGAAACCTTAATTGTTGTCCCTGGATTTAAAGCAGGGCAAGCTTTAGTGCTTCCACAGTGCCTTTTAGTCACTTCAAACTGATTGCATGGTCAAGTGGTGTAGAGCATCCGACTTGCAGCCAGAAGGTCTGGGGTTGGACTCCTGGCTGGGTCATACCTAAGACTTTAAAAATGGAACCTACTGCCATTGTGCTTGGTGCTTAGCGTAAGCAATGGAGTAGGGAAAACAAGCTATTGAGCAACAACTGGAAAAAAGCTGTGGCCGGTCCGACTTGGTTAGAAACTGAGTCGTAAAACCTCATCTAACTCATCTTATTTTAGTCACTTCAACATGAGACACCTAACCCTCTCTGCCCCCATCCAAGGAGGCTGTGTAACAGTTTATGGTCCACAAGAATTTTCCAGTGAAAAAGGTGTCTCCAACAAAAAGAATTAACCAACACCTAATTGTACATTGTCTAACAGCTATATGCTTTCTGTTTAAACTCAACTGTTTTTGGTTTCGATGATAAGAGAAACCTATGCAGTCATGATGGCGTGTGTGTGTATGTATGTGTGGGTGTGCGTGTGTGTAATGCGTCTGTGTATGTGTGTGTGTTTGTGACACTTTTCTTGTTTACACGATATCTCAAGAAGGGAAGCTCTGACAGTTCTCAAAGTTGATAGGTAGATGCCCCATATTGAGAGGAAGAACCCTATCGTTTTTGGTGGAGGTCAAAGGTCATTTGGGGTCACCAGGGGTCAAACTCTGAAAACATTGTTTACACAATATCTCAAGGTAGGAAGCTTGGATAGTTTTCATACTTGGTGTGTGGATGCATTATGGTAAGAGGAAGAACCCTATTGTTTTTGGTGGAGGTCAAAGGTCATTTGGGGTCACCAGGGGTCAAGACCTGAAAACCTTGTTTACACAATATCTCAAGGTAGGAAGCTTGGATAGATTTCATACTTGGTGTGTTGATGCATCATGGTGAGAGGAAGATCTCTATTGTTTTTGGTGTAGATCAAAGGTCATTTGGGGTCACCAGGGGTCAAACCCTGAAAACCTTGTTTACACGATATCTCGAGGTAGGAAGCTTGGATAGATTTCATACTAGGTATGTGGGTGCATTATAGTGAGAGGAAGAACCCTATTGTTTTTGGTGGAGGTCAAAGGTCATTTGGGGTCACCAGTGGTCAAACTCTGAAAACTGTTTACACGATATCTCAAGGTAGGAAGCTTGGATGGATTTCATACTTGGTATGTATATGCATAATGGTAAGAGGAAGAATGCTATCATTTTTGGTGGAGGTCAAAGGTCATCTGGGGTCACCAGGGGTCAAAGTCTGAAAACCTTGTTTACATAATATTGCACAGTGGGAAGCTTGGATAGATTTCATACATGGCATGTGGATGCATAGTCTTCAGAGGTACAAAGCATACAATTTTTGGTGGAGATCAAATGTCATTTGGGGTCACTGAGGGTCAAAGTCTGAAAACCTTGTTAAACACGACATCTCGAGGTAGGAAGTTTGGATAGATTTCATACATAGTATGTGGATGACTTATGGTGAGAGGCAGTACCTGTTATTTATGGTGGAAGTCAAAGATCATCTGGGGTCAAACTCTGAAAACCTTGTTTCCAATTTAGCTCAAGTTAGGAAGGTTGGATACTTCACATGGTGTTGTATGTAATCAATCAGAAAGTCCCTACGAGTTTTGTCAGAATCAGAGGCTAGTTGAAATCACCAGAGGCCAAAAAGCAAAAATTCCGAAGAATTCCCAAGGTCAAATATGAACGTGAAACTGTAATTTTCCAGCTCTTTAAGACCACATTCAACCAATGACTGAAAGAAACAGGACATTTTGGCATTATTTGGGATTACACATTAAGTGCTATATTCATCGAAACCGCAATGCATTTGTGCATTCTGGTTTACCTCCCTTTCTTCTTGATAGCTTCCCCACCATATGTTTTGAATTGTTCCTCATGGCTTACAGTACTGCAGTGTACTGTATGTGTTCTTTTTCACAAGTTTGGCTTGCACTGGGATAAGCCTTTAAAATAGCCTCTGCAAAAACTGTGCAAACACTTTTTATTATTATCTATTTTTAGTTTTATTGCAATCTGTGTACTGTTCTTAAGATAGTGGGAAATATAACAATTTTGCTTTTATCTCATTTCAAAGGTTAACCTTCCGTGGAAAAGGAGGAACAGAAGGACAAACATATGAAATTGTTATGGAATTTTATGGTGAAATTTCCAAATCTGTAAGTCATACCAATAGAACTGCTTCTGTACAGACTGATGAAGGAATGTGTGTACTGTGTGCTTTTCATATATTCAGGTGTAAATGAACTGCATTTATGTCTATTTGTGGGAGTCATGGGAGAATTAGGTATGGTATTCAGGTACAACATACAGTACCTAGGATTTTGTGTGTGTGGGTGCATGTGTGTGTGCGTGTGTGTGTGTGTGTGTGTGTGATGGTACTATGCATTCTCATAGGTCTGTTTTTTATGCATTGTCAGTAATCCTTTATTATTTGCTGAACATCCCAGAAGACTTTGCTCTTTCAAAGGTAGTTATGTTCATTGTATATGTACATAACAAGTGCCTTGTCAGAAAGGAAATTCCTTGGTATAGTAGTTGGATATTTGGGGAAAGACCATACTTACAGTCATGGCAAATAAGTAGCACATTCCAGGAGGAATTTACCAGGAGCACATTCCAGGAGGAATTTACCTCCTGTAGGAGGTAAATCTTATGAGAGAGCCCCCCTCCTTTAAAAAAAAAAAGTGGAATAAAATGAAAATTTTAGTAAAACATTGCAAGAATCCTACAATATATTACTGTAGCTCACACAATGGTTTTTTGTATAACCATCACAGTAGACAAATTGCATATGCTACTTAATTCACTTCCAAAGTCTTGGATGCAAAGTTTTTTGTATGTACTTTACCAAGATCAGGGAAGAAAGCATTCACAAACAGAGAGGTACCACAGCTAAAATTCAGTTATCCAGACTATAATGGCCATAGTGCAGAGTTAAGTTTAAAGTGCATTAACATGACAAATGGAAGAGAATTGATGGCTGTGACCTGCAGTCATTTTGGTTTATTGTCAGAATAATGATTTTGTAATTCTGTGAATACTTTCCTTTTCTTTTAGGATTCCAAATATGCTGTAAGAGATAGGCATGTAGAATTTATATTGAAAAGAAAGGAGGCTGGTTCCTACTGGCCAAGACTTCTAAAAACTACCACAAAGGTAAGGATATATAAAAGGTGGCAGATACTTGAATACTCACCAGGGGGAGGGGGACATTGCCCCCAAATGTTGGCTGTGCCCCCCAAAATGAAAGTTTGGGTATGAAGAAAGTTATGCACAAACACACTATTCATGCATATCTCGATATGAACACGAGGACCCACTGTCACTTTATGAGTCAAACATGCCGCTAAAATTGCAAACAGTGTTCTCAAAACTACAATTTTGCGGCACACTTTGCATGCATCTGTTTGTTGAACTATGTAAAGGACTGCCTTATTGGGAGATGTAATCCACAGCTATTGTTTCAACATTTATTTTCAACAGCTATGGGACTACTCCAGCTGTGAGTCCTCTCCCTTCAATACAATTCCCACATTGATTATGTCCAAGTCAGATATTATGTTCAAATACTGTGAAAAATATTGCAATTTTTGATGTCAATCAAAATATTGTGATTTTTGATGTCTTTTTTTTCAATGTGTATCCAATAAATGTGAGGATAGTTAAGTAACGTCACTCTCGTAGTCTAATGTTTGTTTATTTTAAATAACTGTGCCTTAAAATTTTTAAGGGGAACATTGTTCTCCTGAGTCCTTGCCAACGCACAGCCAAGCATCACACCACTGATCATAAAATGGTGATAGCACCGAAAGGCTGAAAGGAGTATAAGAACTTGCACACAATTTTCATAGATACTCAATACCAGAATCCTCTGGTCACTTTGCGCATGCACCAGGGATGGCCTTAGCAGGTGCTAGCTACCCTTTTTCATTTATTACTGAAGAAAATGCAGGAAATGTCATAATTACAATTTGAAGGCACCCAAAACCCATTGAGCATGTTCAAGGACCTCTTTTTCCAAAGAATCCCAGCTAGCCCCAGATCTGCAGCAGTAGATGCACCTTCAATGCTGAAATGTTAAGGTTTCCCTCAGTGGCATACCTGGAAGGTAGCTGTCTCAACATTAATTCCTATTGGGCAGCATGAGTGGATTTTTTTAACATAATCCACCATCCCCTCTCACCCCCCTCCCCAATCATTAAATCAGTAGTGCAGGTAAGGCTTAAAAAAAGTTGGTCAAATTATGATTTCTATTTTATTTTTTTGTCTGCTTAGGGTGCATCTAATGCCTTTGGAAGTAGTTACTGTAAATGCTCCATTCTAATGAAATTAGATCACAACTTATAAATACCCCAGCGTCTCCTGGGGCTTTGTCCCCTGGACCCCAATGGAGCATTGCCCCTGGCCCCACCAGCAGCCCTACAGGGGGGCCCTGGGGGATCAACACCATCTGTGAAGCCGGGTCTCTGATGGGGTCCTACACAGAAATCCCATACACATCACTACAGTGTCTCCAGTGATGCTCAGTCCTTCATTTTGGTGTGCCCCTCTGGGGGAAAGGCTGGCCCTCCATTCTCCCCACTTTGATAAGTCTGGCAGTGCCACTGAAAGGCATCAGTTTAAAGGGGAGAAGTGATCTACCCAGCCTTACTTTGAAACATTAGTCAAGTCTTACAAATGTCTTCTTATTTCCGCTACAAGTATTCCTAATGTTTGCAAAATGAATATGGAATATACAAGGTAAGTCTCAGAATATCTTGCACAGAGTGATTTAGCCAGCACATATATTTTTGTGCGACTTAAGTCATATAAATAAAAAAACAGAATGTTGCATAAAATGTTCTGATGAGGAATCCCTGCACAGGTTTGCATTTTAAAGTAATAATTTATTATAATTTTCCAATGCTTAATCATCACAAATTCTGGACATCACCCTAGTCATAGTATGCAACATATCACATTCCCATTCATAATTACTAAAATATGTAAAGCTAATTTTTGGCAAGTACAGCATTTTCAAAGTACTATTATTTACAACATCCCCCTTTTCTCAGAGCTGAGAGCTTTCATTAGGTTTGCTACCCCAGGAGTCCCAAACCAGTGAATATTTTTATGTTTGGATCCCAGTCTAAAAATGTGGGCCCCTGACAAGACCCTCAGTCTAAAACTCAGTCATTTTTATTGGCAACATTTTAGTTAATGTCTGGTGTTAAGTTTGTATAACAATAGAACATTGTTACCATATGTATTTTGATACTGGAGTGAAATGCAGTAAAAGTGAACGGAGCACAGCCACTTTATTATACTGTCTACTGCAGTCAGTCTTTTGGGGTTCAAGTATTAAATTAGACTACTGTGTCTGTTACTGATGCCCAAATGAGAATACTCACCTTGACCCTTGATTGGCTATAAGAAAAATTGTGACTGAATTGTATATTCTTTACATTTGAAATTTTACATTTTTTAAGTTTCAAGACTTTAGCAGACTTCTAAGTAAAGTTGGAATAACCATCTCCACAATCAAGAATTTAAACAAATCTTTCATAAATGAATGACATTTTACTTTCTTATTGGTTGCAGTTACCATAAACAGTGTTCTAATTGGGTAGAAGCAACTACCTGTATGAGTAGTTTGTCATAATGTGGCTTGACATGGCCATTGGGATATACTGTATGTCAATATTTGAGAAATAAACCAATTATCATTAGCGGCTCGCCATAGGGGCACTGGGGGGGCACTTGCCCCCCCAAAAGTTTGCAAAGCATGGTCTTCAATTTTCAAAAATAAAAGTAATAAATAAAAAAAAACATGTAATTCAAGATGGGTTAGGCCCTCCCTTTTCCTTGAGTGGGCTTAAAATTAAAGAAGTGAATAACTTTCCAATGCAATGCAAAGGTTAAACAGTAATAAAGTGCTTTCAAAATGACATTTTTTCGGTGCGCCTTGCGCGCGTTTTCTCAGTTGCTTGTTTGCTACTATATATACTTCAGACATTACACAAATGGACCTGCCGTTAGTGCGAGCTAAGGTAATCAATCAAAACAAATGATCACGCGGTGATATTTGTAGTCTGATTAGCTTAAGCATCATAATGTCATTTACAGAATGTAACGGTAATGCTGGAGTTAAATGCCCATAGTTTTTGGGGGTCATTAGATACACAACCCATTCATTAGCCGTGTTGATTATCATCCACTACTAAAAGCAGTTTTGCCCGGGTGTCACCTGGCCAGATTAGCATAGATATCTGTCTACAAAAAGTTGTAATGGGCATCTAGTCTAAAAGTGTTGTGTTTCCCATAGAAGGAGAGGTTTCCCTTCCCTTGTCCAAATTGACAGCGCCGTTGGCCCACGAGCGGTCTTATGACTGTCAAATGGCCTGTTACAAGCAAAAGGTTCTCCACCTCTGTGCTAAAGTATGCCGTTTCAATTGATTTAAAATAAACACACCAAACACTCAATCTAAGCTCAGTGTGATGAGACTTTTGACTAGTGGTCTAGCTATTTGTATATAGGATGAGACGTCGTTCTGAGTTAGGGGAATTCCCCTCCCCCTTTAAAAAAATTCGTTTCGGAACGGTACTGAGTTCCAAAATGCTAGTGCTATCATTTCATCGTTTTCAAGTGTCTTCATGCTCGAAATTTTCGTTTGTTTAAGAGAACAATCCAGAAAACCAACATTTTATGGCTTCTTGGCAAAGCTAAAACATATTGTGACACAATGAAAGAAACAATAAAATATTTAAAGGTGGGGCTCATTTTATACAAATGGATCAAGCCGCCTTGCCCATTTCACCTGCCTCTTACTCCACCCCTATGGTAGTACGTTAGCGATCGGTTGATATGGCTGTATTAATTTTTAAAGTAGTCAGCTCATGACTAACTGCCTGAAGTGGTTTTTGAAGAGCTTTTGAAAACTACATGGGGTATCGCTCTAATACATAATAATAACCATACTCCCATAGGCGTAGGATGCGGGGGCAGGGGGCGGCTGCAGCTCCCCCAACAACATATTTTTGTGAAAATTCGGGCAATATTCTGAGAATTTTTCGGGCACCCACTGAAAGAAAAATAATGCAATAATGTAGCTTAAAGGAAATCGATACTTTAAAAACTTCCTTGGTAATTAAAATATAGTTTGAATTGGATTGCACCATCACCTATATATTCAGTATTAATTCTCCAGTGTGTTTTTTAATGGTTAAATATATATTATGATTATCAGTGGTGTATTTGAGGACCCATTAGGCCATGCCCCTGTCACTAACGTCGATATCTTTTAGTACCTAAAATAAAATACAAAATTTTACTTCAAAGGTAGCATATGTGGCACCAGATTGCATGTAAGGACACCTAATTTTTCAAAAATTTCCAAAGGGTAGGGGGTTATGCGTATTTTTCTTTTAGTACCTAAAATACGTACGGTAAATTTTTTAACACAAATTTTACTTCAAATGTACCATATGTGGCACCAGATTGCATTTATGGACACGACACCTAATTTTTCAAAAAAGTTTCAAAGGGGAGGGGGACACCCCCTCCCCAGGCTGGCGATCACACAAGATAGTGCCTGCCCTACTCCCATGAGAGAAATCTTGGCTACATCATTGATTATTATCACCATTATTGTAATGACTTCCCCCAGAATTATAAACAATATGGAACAGGTAGTAACGTGGCAAATTATTGTATGTAATTGGCATGCGGTGTGATAACGGATGCATGCCTATATGATATGTACATTAACATCTTGAACGTGCACGGAAATTTTTGTTTCTATTTTTCAGGCAGATCGTTACAAACCCCCCCCCCCATCAACTTGGGGCCCCTACGCCTATGCTTACTCCTATTGAGGCTATTGTACTATCCGGAGCTGACCATTAATATTGCGGGGGGGTCTTACGAACCTCCCTGAATACGTACTTGAGCTTGCCCCCCCAAACAAAATTTCTTAGAGCCGCCCATGCCAATAATAAATGGCCTGCTAAAATAATATAAACTATAAATAGTCATCCAGTGATAATTTTTTTACACTTGTAAATGTGAAAATTTTTGACTTCCAAATAGAAGGGATTTTAGTCCCCAAGTTGACAATTGAAACACACAAGGAAGCTGCAATTTTCTGGATTCACATTGTATGGCAAAGCACTCCTCACTCCAAGATGAAAGGTGGATTGTTAACAAGACCCAGAGATACCTCAATAGGTCAAGAACCTAAAAACCAAATTTTGTGACAATTGTAAAATTTCCTTACTCTTTTAATTGCACATTCATGCTAGCTTTTCCACAGAGATTTTCCCTTAAGAGTGTTTTTTTCCCTCAGGAGTTTCTACACCTTATATAAATGGTATCCTAATCTTTACAACATATACCGTATGATACAGACCCTACACTACAAGTGTAAGAGTTTTGCTGATTGAAGTTAGCAGCATTTAGTGTGTGAATTCTGCATATCTGTGGCTGGAAAACAAACTGCAACATATCACTTATGTACAAGCCACTTACTGCATTGCACATATCATTAGTAACTTGTGTCCTTCAACTACCGTACTGTAGTGTGGTGAACATACCGCAAATGGAAACTGGGGTTGTGTACACCTCTTGCTTATGAATGCTGTTATGAAAACTATTAAAGTGCAAGATTATATTGTGTTACTTAAAGAGCTTTTACGACACTCATCTGGCACTCTTTGTAATGCCAGACAAATCTCAATTTGCCCTCTTCAGGGGACAGCAAGAGTAGTTTTTGGCTTGTTTGTGCCAGAGTGCCAGTCTAACTTCGAGCCCTACCAGTCTTCAGATTTCCTATACTAAAAAGTTATGCATCCTGGAAACCCACTTGCTTTGCTAATTGTGCATCCTACATCATTTGTGTCCATATTTCACCCAAGGTGTTGGGTTATCACAAGCTCTGTCTCTTGAATCACCTCTTCAACTGTTGAACCTGGCTAACTATTTAGAATGTTGCATTGGAATACTGAGCTGACTAAATCACTCTTTGCATGAATGTCGTATTTCAGGCACAAAACTGCTTTCATATTCATGAAAGGAGCCTGACAGGGGGATATGCTCATTCAGCTGGGCCAACTACTGTACAGTTGCCCTTTAAGTAAGAACCTGCCATTGTGTATTAAATGTTTTAATCAGAATTGCATTCCCTGTAGTGACTTAACTCTAAATCTTACTACTTAAACCATATCTAACAAACTTGCAAGATTTTGCTCTTTCAAAGGTAGTTTAGTTTGAACAGGGCTTTAAACTAGTTAATTTTGTGTAGACACCTTAGAAAACTATGTAGGGTTACTTTGAACATAGAACAATGGGGTTTGTTCCTCTAAAGGAGGGCTTTTTAGTCTAAAGGCAGTGAAGTTTTTACCAACCATTCATTTCATTTTGTGTCAGTCTAATATTTACTGATAGACAATGTCATAAAATAAAAGCATTGCTTTCATTTGTTTGTTCAATAGCAATCATGAGGACCTCAGTGAGTATACTTGACTCTTATTCAATATTATTACATTAACAGCAACATTGGCTCAAAGTTGACTTCCAGAAATGGAGGGATGAGTCAGAAGAAGAAGAAGAAGAAGATACCAGAGGTTTAGATCAGGTTAGTAAAGTCAAAGTAAGTAATACAATATCTCAAGGTAGAAAGCATGGATACTTTTCATACCTAGCATGTGGATCCGTTATAGTTAGAAGATGAACCCTATTTTGTTTTTGGTAGAGTTCAAAGGGTATCTGAGGTCACCAGAGATAAAATTTCAAAAACCGTGGAAATTGCTTGTAAACACCATGTGTCAAGGTAGGAATGGTGGTCTCTTTCCATATTAGTTTTATAGATTTTGATATTGAAAGAAAGAACCATATTGTTTTTGGTAGAGGTAAGAGGTCTTGTGAGGTCACCAGAGGTCAAAAACTAAACACATTGTAAACATGATATCTCAAGGTAGGAAGCATGGATACTTTTCATACTTGGCTTGTGGATGCGTTGCAGTCAGCAGATGATCCCCACTGTTTATGGCAGAGGTCAAAGGTTATCTGAAGTCCTTGGAGGTGAAACAATGAAAGCCTTGGAAATTACTTGAGCTTGAGCCAAGCTCAAGATGCAAATGGTGCATACCTTTTATACTTGATATGTCTTATTGAGTGAAAGAATTATGTTGTTGTGGGAGGAGATCAGATAACACCAGAGATCAAAAACTGAAAACCTTGTAAATTTTATTTCTCAAGTTAGAAACCATACATACTTTTCATAATTAGCATGTGAATGCATTATTGTCACTAGATGAACTCTACCATCTTTAATAGAGGTCAGAGGTTGTCTGTCATCATGGGAGATCAAGTGGTAAAAACCTTGTAAACTGCTTACAAATATAATAGGGATAACAATGGTGCACCTCATACTTAGCATAAGGAAACTTATATTGAGTAATAGAACTACATTGCTTTTGTAGAGGTCAAAGGTCATTTGGGTTCACCAGTGTTCAAATGGTATAAACTTCATAAATATGGTATTTTATGAAGGGTAACCTTGATAGATCTTATAGGTGGCTTTCCTCCCATTTGTCAGGGTATATACTATGCCATCAAATCAGTTACATAGCTGATAAAGTTGGTTGCACTCCTTGGTCTGAAGCTCCCCTGTGCAGACCAGTTAAATAGCTGACTTTGCTTGGTTTTGTTGAAGCTGCTCAAGACAAGTCTTGTGCCAATTCAGGATTGATACTCTATTAGGGAGTAGTTTCAGGTTTTAAATTTGCCTGCAGTGGGAAGTAGCTAGTAGGACTTTCGTAGAGAGCACTTGGTGCTCAAATTGTGTCAATTTGAAACTACAGAAAATGAGAAAAGGACTTGAAAATATTTTCAGAGGAAAGGAATCACTAAGCCTTTTGGCTCTCAGGTTATATTCCAATGGTTTTGTTTTATCCTTTTGCTAATGCCATGACTTTATCATTCATAAAGTTGGTAAAGGTGGGAAAAATGGTAGGCACCTTTGATTTGAAAGACCAAGTAGTAAGCCATTGTCAAATAATGTGTCATCATCTAGTACAACTTACACCAGTATTCTGCCAGTGTTGGTAATGATGGTGGCATTTGAAGCAATGATGCCTAGTGACCAGCAAGTTTGTATTTGATCCCCAGATGGATCACAGTAAGGTGGGTTTTTCCTTCAAGAGCAATCTAAGGTTTTCCCATCTGAATTGGCCTTTCAAAAGAAAAGAAATTTGATGTAAAGTGTGGAATTTGTTAGCCACCTGACCTGAAGTTGTAATTTGTAAGCCGTAGGCTTCCCTTGTATTTGTGGTTAATGAGCATCATGAAACACATACCCTTCAAGTTTGTTATGATGTTGTAGCCCTCATCAGCACAAACATTTTTTATGTTGTTCTGCATATTTCTATTGTTTTTGTTGTTACAGTTGTGGGTTTTTTTTTTTCATTACAATTTATTGCTGTAAGTTGTAAATTTTGAGAAATGACAAATATTTATTGGTATTAGTGTTTAATTGGTCAAAGAAGGCAAGGAAATTGATTGTAATTTGGTCATCTAGTGGGTCTGTTATGATATTATAGACTTGTCTATTTCCTGCCATTACAAAATGCCACTGTGCTGATAACCAAGGAACATATTTGTTGCTGTTTTCAGGATCTTGTCTGATAGAGAACCATAGGCATCCAGGGTTTATTTATTTTGTATATCATTTTGTTTCAGATGTTAAAGGATATGGGTGGTATTAATGATACATTACCAAACATGGATGACATCAATGCAGAAGAAGAGGAGGATGACAGTGATGATGATGGTAAGATGTTTGCTCATAATTACATCATTTTAATGGAAATTCACTTTAAGGAGTATGATCTCTGATTGAGGCATCTGGGTTTATATGGGACCTGGAGAAGCTTACAAAGCCGAGACTACAGGCTTCTCATATTCCAAGTCTCATTTCACAGAACCTGTCATTGTAATTTTTGGCTATAAAATCAAAGGTGAATAAAATTTGATGTTCAGTATGTCATAAATGAAATACTGAGGATAATGTCAATCATTGGCTGCAAAACTTGTTTGCATAGCATCACAAGCCAGGAGATTGTGTGGACCTAGGAATATGGTTGTGGTACACAATATTTAAAAGGACATTACTATGGGCAGTAATGCCTACGACAAGCACTGGCATTGCTCCCCCATTCAAAGATCTGACACCCATCCTTTAGATAGTATTGCAGTAATATCAGCTTAAAAAAAAATACAAGTCAAAATGGTCAGTGGTGTACCCCACCCCTCCTCCCCTCTTGATCGTTTCTGGTGTATGTGCATAAGTGTATTCATGCTGGCAATGAGTTTTATTCAAATGATGATTCCTTGCCAAAGGCCAAGGAATCTGTGCAATCACTCTGCAAAGTGTGTGTGTGTGGGTGTGTTTTATGCTTAGCCTATAAATAGGATATCTCAAGATAGCAATGCCGCATACTTTTATACTTGGTATATAGATTTATCTTATTAGGAGGAAGGTTCCTGTTATTTCTGATGGAAGTCAGAGGTCATTTGAGGTGACCAGAGCTGACAGAATTAAAAACTTTGTAGACACAAAATTTCAAAGTAGGAATGATGATTACTTTTTATATTCAGTATAGGGATTAGTCATATTGAGAAAAAGAACCCTATTCTTTTGGTGGAGGTCAGAGGTCATTGTAGGTCAGCAGTCTGTAAAAAAAAACTGAAAACCTTGTAAACACGATATCTCATGAGAAACATGGATGCTTTTCAGACATGGCATGGGGATGCATTATGGTCAGTATTTTATGGTCATTATTTTGAGAGAGGTCAAAGTTTATCTGAGGTAACAGAAGGTGAAACTTCATATACCTTGGAATTGCTTGCAAATACAATATCTAAAGATCAGATCGACAAATAATATTCGTACTTGGAATAAAGATGCTTCATATTAAGAGAGGAGACCCCCTGTTTAATTAGAAGAGGTCATTTTAAGTCACTAGAGGTCAAAAACTGAAAAATGTGTAAATACAATATCTCAAGATAGGAATGATGGATACTTTATATTTGGCATGTGGATGCTCTATAGTCAGTAAATGATACTCATATTAATATTTTTTTTTTTTTGGGGGGGGGGGGTTATGGTTATGAGCTCATCAGAGATCAAGTGAAGTGGTGGAAACCTTGTAAACTGCTTGTAAACATGATATTTCAAGAGAAGTAATGGTGAGGGATTTCAGACTAGTGTATGGATGCCTTGTATTGAGTTAAGGTCCCCTATCATTTTTGCTGGAGATCAAAGGTCACTTGGGGTCACCCGAGGTCAGAGGGTGACAACCTCATAAATACACAATATCTCATATAGTGCAGCCTTAATGGATCTCATACTTGGCATGTAGATACCCCACTTAAAGTTGAATAAGTCTTTTTCTTGTAGGGCAAAGGTCATTTGGGGTCACCAGTTGTCAAAATATGAAGTTCATATATGTACATCATTTGTTAAGAAAGGTAAATTAGATAGATTCATTCAGATTTGGCTTGAAGGTACCCCATGTAATCGTGTATTTATTCAACAAATATTATACAAATGTAAATGAAAAGCAAAATTCCCTAAAGCTGTGTAAAGACAAAACAAACTTTCATCCATGAAAGCATTGAATCAGCTGTGAACTGACTGTATGAATTCTTAGGTTCCAGGTAACTTGCCTTTCTGTACTGTTATGAGGTACTACACCAGTGATGATGTAGTGTTTCACTTTCTCATGTTTCTATCCTCTTCCACTCCTCAACCCTCTGCCCCCTCCAGTTACTTGATGTTAACTCTAAACTACCTTCAAAGAGAAAAGAAAAAGAGAAAAAAAATGGTTTTTAACCCATGACAACAATGGAATAGGCCCAAACTAATTAAACTGTTAATTTTAAGTTATATTCTGTTTGGTACTGTTAGACAAGAGATGCTATAAAATTTCCCTTTCACATGCTTCTGTCCCCCTTTCCATGCTTCTATCCCCACTTTTTCCCCAAACCCCAGTGCACCCATGACAGCAGTCGAGGATTCCTACATTATCTTAAGCAAGACTGAATCAGTGTAAAGTTAACAGGGCAGGACATGAAGGTTGTGTATAGCATATAGGAAATGGTATAACTTGCCTTTCAGAATAATTTTTTGCTTTGTGATGTACAATTGACCTATTACTTAGTCCAATCAACTGAAACTAGTATGATTTGCCATTGAATGATTTTCTTTCTAGAGCTGTCAGTTTTACAGAAGCTCAGAGCTTTAAAGTGGATAGCCCTGTTAATAAAAAGGGCAGGGTGTAAAAGTATGCACCCATGTTTTATTTGCAGAACATTTTGAGAAGTGCTGTTTATACTCCTGTTTGTTTATTGTTGAAGTTGACAAAGATCTGTTAAACTTGGTTTTCAACCCAGTCAGCAGTGGACTAGTCTTCAGAAGGCTGAGCTTAAAAGGAGGTAGCATGCTCTGAATTTCACCACAACAAGATTTTAGAAAATGGTGTTTACATCCCCGTGGCACATTAAGTTTTTCCTGGGGTGTTCGTAGTACTGCCTGGGACTAAACATTGGTTATGATCAGAACTCGGGGGGAGGGAGGGGGGGTAAAGTTTGGTTTTTGCCCTTTGGCACCCAACCAAAGGGATGTTAAGGAGAAAGACCATTTTAGACTATTTATTACTCTGTTAAAGCTGTGAAGGTCAGTTCTTGCTGTCACTAACCAAGGCACTATTCTTTTCAGAAAGTCTAGAACAAGGAGGGTCTTGCATGATATTAGAGTCGGATGGCCGAGAGAAGGCCATTTTAAGTCATAGTAGCCTGTCAGGGGATGAAACTCCTGGTGGTAATGTGGATTTACACCCACTGGCATACACTCAAAAGGATTTTCCACCCATTTTAATAGTGGCAGTTGTGAAATACAACCATTCAGTGGTTTGCCATTGTGATGGAGATCAAACAATATTACCAGGTTTAGTTCACGTTGGTTTCTGTTTTGACAATCCTGAGTTTTGTGTCAGTGTATGCAGTTTGGTTGTAGAAGTAGTATAACACAGGTTCCCAAGTGTTTCGAGCCAAGGGCCACTTTAAGTTGAGATTTTATTTATAACTTAATGTTGTAGCCAGAGAGTCATTAATCAGCTGTTTACTTGTTAAAATTTTGAGCTCCTCGAATTCGTCATAGGCCATTTTAGGGAACAACACAGGCTACAAATGGCCCGCAGGTTGCCACTGAGAACCTGTGGTGTAGTGGCTTTACAAGTGTTAATATGCATCAACAATTGTGGTGTTTGAGAGTGCATTGATCTCTATGTAATATTATTTAAAAGACAGAAATGCCATGCATTGCTGTAAGAAAAGACTATGTAAGTAAAAGATAGTGTGAAGTTTGCAGCAAGCAGTTGATTGCATAGTGTATGGCAGCAACCAGTCATATGATTTTGAGTGGTGGTAATGATAGCTTCCAGGCCAGGATGGTTTTGTTAGGTTGCACACTTTCAGCAAGGATGGATTCTTTGTCATAGGCTCCTTGTAAGAGTTGGATGTGCTCATGTTTTAAAAATAAATCACAAAGTAAATTGTCTTATGTTTGGTATTTTCTCTTCATGCACGTTGTCAGTTGTTTCTTATGTCATCCTCTTTACAGAAATGCCAGATTTAGAAGAAGACAAGACAGATGAAAAAGAAACCTCTGAATAACATGATTGGAATTAGTCTTGGGGTACAGGTTGATTCTTAAGTATGCTGCCTCTAAGGCCCAGCTATGCCTTCAAACCTGGTTGAGTATGGCTCGGGAGTTTTCCCTGTGTACCAGCTCTGCTTGTGATGCATAACTTCTGTGGCTACTGGCAGGCTAGTGTTTCATTACTTTCCAGTGCAACTTGGCTTTCTTCATAAACTGGGCTTTGTAAGTCAGTCAGGCAGTCACACTTCAATATCCTCACTTCCAAGAAAGTAGTCCCAGACTCAATTTCATTTCTCAGTTACGTACCCTCCATTAATCCGATCTCTCTTTAGGTTCATACAAAGTGTTTACCACAAAGTGGTGTGTGTTTATTTAATAACATACAATTACAGATAGTTAAACAAATCACATGTATATCTCATTGATTTTATTATAAAGTTTGAGTGTTGATTCCTTGCAGCCTTAGGCAGTAGATATAACTGTAAACACCATGAGTCCATGGTAATCCATAACATATTTACGTCATTCTTTAGCTTTGAAATCATTCTGAAGGTAATTAGAATATCAGGTATTTGATAATTGATTAAACTCATCAAAATGTTAGCCAAATCTGCTTTGTGGAGACTACCTCTAGCTACGTCATCCTGTATGCTGTAGTTGGAATGTCCAGTCAGAATTACCCTCTTGTGTGGCAGGTTGTAACTACACTTTGCAGTATTTAATGCTTCCCTTTGGAGTGTACCTTAAACTCAAACCTTACAAAAATATATGTCAGGAGGTTGAAAAATTAATGTCTTTTCTCGAACATCCATCTTCACAGAACATTTTTGCTGAGATTTAGAATGCTGAAGTTAACTTACTTAATGGAAAATGGTTGATTGCAAACTCTCTTGTACTACTGAAGTAACATGTTTTGTCTTTACAGTATTTGCTTTTCTTTGAATCACTACATCTTGTCCTAAGGTTTGATCAATATTTTATTGTTATAGAATGATTTGTCCCTGCAAGCTTTCTGATGAGTATATTCTGCACAATTAAAAAGTAAATTTGCCAAGATCAAATAAAGTTTTTCAAAAGGAAACAAAAGTTAAGTCATGTAAGTTATACAAAAAGAAACATCACAATTTGTTGTACAATCACCTGTTTCAAATTATGTGAATAAATTTTGACATTTTACATCTCAGCAATGGATGAGCTACAAAGATTGGGGTTGGACCAATGAAATTTTGTTTCTACCCTCTGTTAAATGTATATTCTTTTGTAATGTTAGACCTGATTAGGGTTGTAGCAAGACCTTCAGGGGCCCATGGACAAGGAACAGTGAGGGGCCCCCAAACCAGTGGTATCACAATCCCAGTTGCATAGGCCCTTGCTATACCCCAGTAAATAATGTATATTAATGTATGCCGTTATGCAAGAGCCAAGAAGGCCTCTAAGTACAACAGTTGAGCATCATAGCCAGGCCCAAAACCCAAAAATGTTTGTTTATCTTGGTCGGGGCATCATGGACCATTGGGGCTCATGGACATTGTCCACCCTGTTCTGCTTGCCACATACTTGGACTTGATATAACCTTTATGTTAAGTAAGTGAATATATTGCCCTAGACTTCACCATCCTCTTACCTCTGTGAGAGATTGTCATTATCAAATGTTGTCAAGCCACCAGTCAGACAGATATTGTGTGAAAAGATGTACACAATATCTTGAAGGCCATCCATATTTTTCCTCCTTTGGGGGTTGGCCTCCATTGACAAGTGGAAAGGTTGGATTTGGCAGACATGGTAATCATCTGGTTATCCCAGTCTGTGCACCACTTTTCAGGGGGAATGGGGAGAAATGAGTATGGTTTGTATGCTCATGTAAATGATGGAAAAGTGGATGACCTCTCTTGACCTGTCATCAGATTTTGTCGTGAAATAGTGATGTCGGCTGTTTTATTTACTTGAACCCTCTTGTGCCTCAAGGAAGGAAGGTACAACAAGAAGAAAGCAAAGTGATACCAATCATCTGATTACATTTGCTGTGTAACTTGACTTTTGACAGGCAGTGTAAAGAGATATCATGACAGGCTTTCATATGCTGCCTGTTGCTTCTTTGTGTAGTTTGTAAGGAAAGAAAGTACTAAAATATTCATCTATTAGTTGACTCCCTCTACACTTGAAGGATGCAAGAAATGAAACTACTTTTATTGTTGTTATTATTGATTATTGCATAAATCAATGCTAGGGGAGGGTGGAAACAGTGGATAGTATATGTTCCCTCTTTATCAAAGCCACTGTTTGTTAAAGAAGTGAGATGAATGATATAAATATTCCATTCATGTTGTATGTTTGCCATGGTAACGATGAGAGTCGCACTTTTTGTTAGACAATTTTCCCTCACAAGATTTTTCTACTTCTTTTGGAATGACAAAACTATCAGTTTATAATCTTGTGAATTTTTGGTGTAACATAAATTTGCATGATATGTTTGTTCCTTCTGCTGTTTTTTAAATCTTTCATATATTCTGTCAAGGATGGCCAACCAGGCATGGCTTGTGGAACTTTCTGTTTTCACTTTGTTGTAATCAAAGACATAGTTTAGCTCTTCTCCTTGATTATGCTGCATTATGATTCATTTTCATTACTGCATCTTTGTGATAATATGAGTGGTGTGGTTGGTGCTCAGGAATGTTGTCAAGTTACAGTAGTCCATATTCATTGAAGCATGGACATTAAATTGAAGAAGAAAACCTGTGTTCATGATATTTTGATACATGAAAAACCCTTGCACAGCCTGCAGGATTTTGTATGTTACCATTATTATTCGCTGTTTTATTTCTTTTTCCAAATCCTACAGACAAGTGTTAATGGAGACTCCCTTATGGATGTAGGTTTGTGTTTGTATTGCACTATTTGCATTTTCCATATACTTATTTCATTCTTTCCCACATGTCCATGATTGGCCAGCTGGTAAACTATTGAATATTCAGACTGCTAGTGCTGTAGCGTTTTATAGGGTGTGTAGCATATTCAGTCATAATTGTTACGTTGTAGTATCTCAGTGTTTTAGTGTAACATAATTTGAACACATTCTACCAACCACCAAACCTTGTAAGTCAGTATGCATTATCCCAATAACTGGTGTTACTTTTTTCTCTAGTCTGCCAAAATTGAGGAATAACTGAAGGTGTTGATAGGGAGTCTACATGACACATATGTGCAGGCTGTGTACAATAAAATAATCTCTTCAAAAAATATTCTTGAGACTTCAAATCTTTGTATTCATTGGATGGAGTGGAAAGGTAACTGCAGTGACGTCCCATAGGATGCGAGCAATGCCACCTCCTAGAAAGAAAGTTCAGATGGTCACCCATATTTGGCTGATATATTAGTCACAACAAGAAATTGGGCATTACTGCTTTGTTGCAATTGGCTTACATATTGTAGGGTTTGAGCCATAATAGTAAAAATTTGAAATATGAGTAACTATTCAATAGCTAGTCCATTCCTGGCACACACAGCCTGTAGCTGTGCCCTGTTGTTTTTTTGCTACATTTCAAAATGAGAAATGTTCTCCATTATGCACAGTTAAGAGTAAGCCTGAAATTGGTGGACTAAATACTATTGTACCAGAAGTGTAGTTATATGCAGTTTTGTTTTTAATTTGTTACATGCACACAGGGGCAGGGGTCAGTGAGTCTGTCCCAGTACTCCTGTTATATCACTTTTCGTAATGGTTGGTCATGAAAAGTAAAGATGATGTAATGAAAAACTTACTAAAAAAAGTTCATCATAAAAAAGGATACCTTTAATAAGTATTCAGGAAACTCAGGGTCCCAGCTTTCATATGATTCGAATCTGGCCCCTCCCCTTCCTGGTCTTCATATCTATCACTGACGCAGTAGTTAGACAGGTGACAAGAAGTACGCGTCGATCATTGTGAGCTGAGAAATTTGACTGGTAATCAGATGTTACAAATCGTTACACTTTCCATTCATTAGTTCGTGTCATTTTCTATTTATGAAATCAGAGAGCTGTTATTGGACAAATAACTTTTCTCTGATCAAATCTACCAATCACTGACCAACAGACAATGGCTATGTCGAATTTATGCGAACGGCTGCGATCTGTGTTGGACATTGGAGGAAAACAGGAACCAGAGTTAACAGCTAAGGTAAATATGTGTGCTCATACCAAAATGTATCCTGGATTATACAGGTCTCTGTTAACTGTCTTTGTGTGTATTGTAGTCTTAATACTCAGTAGACATGAAATCTTGAAAAGGCGCGCAAGAAGCGCACCGGAGAAAAACTTAATCCATGATGAGTCGATTCACTTGGAAGACTTTGCATACTAAATTTTATCAAGGCATTAGGATCGCTGATGGAATATTTAGTAGAAAGTATTTCGCCCCAGCCCGATTATTGGGATAACATCCCCCTACCCCACCCTACTCCCTTCATCATGACCGCCGTCCTTGTATGAGCTTATGAAAAGGAATGTAAACCGTTAGTTAACTACAGCTCTACATATGGGACTATGAACCAGTATAAACTCAGAACCTTGTCAAAGTCAATTGACAATCAATTTTCATGGGACACTAAGTATTCGTTATTTGACTGTTAGGCTAGGTTACTTCAATCAGGGAGGTGGTAATAACTAATAACACCTCCCTGCTTCAATTCATATTTGTTTGTACAAATAGTTGCTCTTCCTAATGGTTACTATTTGTGCAACAAGGATATCTGTATCCCGCCCTCCATCATTCCAGCGGGGCCTGCATGGCGTACTTAGCAAGTGTAGGAGACATGAGGGTTGTTTAGTGCCACATTACACTTACGTGAGGCAGATCCAGATTTGCGCCCCTGGGACTGCAGAGTCTGAGCACAGAGTTCAGTGTAACCAGGAATCTAAACTTTCCGCTTATCCCAATCCCACTACGCTAACCTCTTGCCCGGTCGGCTTCCTAATTGATCGTATAGCTACCGTAGCGATAGTTTTACTGTTTTTTAACAGTTACATCAGTGACGAAATGTTAATTTTCTTTTATTACTTTATCACATTTTCCGAAAAAAAATATTCAGGAAAGGGAAGTTACGTACATGCACTTCAGTGGTATGTCATTTGTAACCATGTTCCTTCCCCTGCCATACAGAAGCAAATTTTCCGTTTCTTGATTTTCTCGGATAATGAACGGCGCCATCACATTTTCAAGTTTCAAAACGAAACACCAAAAGTAAAACTAGAGAGAAACACATTTGTTGAATGGGTTAGAGCAATGGGGACACAGCTATCAGTCAATGGGGTAGATCAAGGGATCTCTGCTGATTCCTGGAGTGGCGTCATCATTGGGGGCATGTGCAGAATCCTAAAATATATTCCCCTTCAGCGATTTGCCCCCAATAATATTTTGGGTGTTCAGATTAGTCCACTATTACATTTTATACAAAATATTTGAGAACGACTGCCAAAATATCCTAACTGGTGGTGTATTTATTGAATAAAATTACCCCCAAAATGCATTTTAGCTTGCCCCGCCCGTGTTTATTTGTGTATAATGCCTCCTTACTACGAAAGTATAGGCCTGTGTGGATTTATTGGCCACTCTTTTCAATTCAAAGACCTGAGTCCCCACAGTCCATTCATCTCGCCAATTAGCACGCTCTCCTTCCCAATTCTACCATCAATGGGCGCAATTCTCAGTTCAAACACTCAGCGGTTTTATGACGTTTAAATGTCCATCTAGAGACATTTCAGAGCACTTGGTTCCATATTACAACGTCAGCAATTGGAAGTAACTCCGGCTTGGGAAGCTTTGCCAGTATGGATCCTCACCAGAGTCAGAAGTGAGGGGCTAGAGAAAGCCAAATTGTCGGGCACGTTATAGGGACAACTCTGTCAATACGGGTTGACTTGATCAGCCTCTCCTGAAAATATATCCCTTAGACTTAAATCAAACGGTTTACATCAAAACAATTTTTAAAATGATCAAATCAGACTTCATATTTTTTGGCCCTAATGCTCTGTAGAAAATTTTGCCCGAATTTCTACAGATCTGCTCCGTCGAATTTGGGGTTTTCTAAAATTAGAGGAAGACAGAGTCCCCTCTTTCCCCCCTCTTATATGCCTATCCACTTGGGGTATGTGCTTTCAGTTGAAAAAACCCATAGAGAACTTTTTGTGAAAAGGCTTACTTAAAGCACGTCTGTGCAAGTTTGGAGGGCAATCTGGAGATTCCTGAATATTTATAGGTAAGTTCGTATTCCAAAAGGAGCAGCGAGGGCACTTTTCATTTTCAAGAGTGACACATTTTACGATTTCCGAAAAGTGGGGCACCTGCCCCAGTTCCCCCGGTTCCTACACCCTGGCCCAGTCTCCCACTTGGAAAGTTCTGCAAAGTCACTGGATTAGCGTAAGGATTATTTTAGCAAAGTGATAATAAAAAATGTAATATTTAGCTCCCTGACTTGTTAATATTACCAAAACCCTCCAGCCCCTCCGAAGACACCTTTGCTGTGAGGAAGCCACCTCTGCTGGGAGGATACTAGGGCTACACAGTAAGTCATATTTACTCCGTGGTGAGTTCTGTAGAAATCAAATAATGCTGCGCGCTGCGCCGGTGGGTCATATTTTTATTTTCAAATTAATGTCTGCTGAACATAAATCCATTTCCGTTCAGTCGGTGCGAACTACGCAAATTTGTAACTTCATGAGTGAGTAGGCCTATATCAAAGGCAGGGTTGTTCCCGTTACGCTTTGAAAGTAACTCGTTATAATTACAGTTAATTCCGTAAAATTGTAACTCGTTACAGTTACTAGTTACAATGTTGAAAAAGTAACTAGTTACAGTTACTTTTGACTAAAAAGTAACTAGCTACATTTCAAAAGTAACTCGTTACTTCAAGGTGAATATCCGGTACCTCGGTACCTGAAATGGAGGGGGGGGGGGCATAATTAGATAGTAAGACGGGGGCACATGAGACGACCGACACCTCATTTGTGCCGGTTATCCTTAGGTGTTCCCCAAAGAAAGTCAATGAAGCTAGCTGATCTTCAATGGGCATTGTCGCAGAGGCTCCTAATGCTCAACATGAAGCAGCGAATCATGATACTGTGTCGGAGCTTACGCAAACTATTTGTTAGAGGAATATGGTTATAACCAAAACTTTTCCAGTTACCAAAGTACTTCTTTGAGGGTTGAAATCTTTATACGCCCATCACACAGTCGGCTAATTTAGAGAGGTTAGCGGCTATGCCGGAAAGGGGAAGAGCGTTGTTTCAGCAGTAATTAAAGTCTTCACCCCTCAAGGGCATAAATATGGTATAATAAGAGGATGAATACATTTGTTAGCAGTAAAATTTTAAAACCTCACCGCTAAGGTTGGGCTAAGTGATATTTCCCCATAAATTTCAAGTTTCACATTGTGTCGATATAAAACAGTGCATAGAAATGGTGATACTATGCAGTTTATACATGCAGATCATGTGCACATAATTCACTTTCCCTTTACAATAGGTAAAGCTTTAAGTCGGACACTTCTCTTTCCAATTAGCTTTGTTAGGATACTTTTAACGCCATTGACCATTTCAATATTCTGCTGTTTTTTTTATATTAACCGTACTATTATTCCAGTGTAAGGAGTTACGGGACATTGAAAAGAATATGATATAGCCTAAATTCATACGTTTGATTCATCAAATAAAGATACCATACATGTTAAATTAGATGCATAAATGGATGCACGGTGTTTACCAACGCTTGGCACCGTATAGATTTACTGGGCTCCAACGCAAGAGTCCGGATTCGGTTAGCTTAATGCCGGTCTCAAGAGCGTTTTTCTAGATTAGGAATTTGCCCGGGATAGAAGGTTCCGGAATCGAAAATTTTTACGGAATGTGATGTAACTGGACTCGGACTCGGAGTTCATTCCAGCCGAGTTCTCAAATATGAAAGTTACATTAAAAGTGTTTTAAAGTTCCATTTGTGCACAATGTACAGATCTAAGGTATTGTCACATACAATCAACTAAATTACTCAGGAGGCCAGGCTATGGAAGTGAGTACAAACGATGACTTTGTTAATGGTGGACATGTACGATAGAATTAAAACATCTGTATGTGTGATATGATATACATTGGCAAAAAGACTGGTCTCGGAATTGGTGCCATTGGAATCAAAACTGGCAGAAATTTGAGGATCCTGAGCAGTACCATGCTCGGAAAGATTCAGGAATCTAGAATCGCAGTTAGCTCCGACTCGGATAGGGTGAACACGGGTCCAGCCCTAACGTCTCAAGAGGCAATGATTAAACTTTCAAAGTAAGCTGGTATTTGAAATGCCCATGGGCCAACCCGTTTCTCACGGTACACTGTCTCCACTGTGTCCTCTAAAGGACAATATGAGTAAACCAAGGCCCAGCTGACTTTACTTAGAATACATAAAGTCAGCTGAGCCTTAGAGGACCGTTCAGTATTTTTCAAATAATCGCACAAATCGGTCTCATGGATAATAAGCATTGATCTGTCTAATAAGTATTTTGACATACAGATCAATTTTAAACTTATTTCAATCAGGGAGTTGCTATTTGACAACTCCCTGGTTCAATAGACAATCAAGTGGCCTGGCCTGTAAGCCTGCAGCGTGTGCATCTAATATCAACTTCTGATTCTAATCGTGAATAAAATTTGATGTCGGTGAGGGCGACGTCGATAATAGCGATGAATGATAAATAGCCTATATCGAAAATAATTTTACATTTTACTACCAAAGTGTCATCAATTTGAAAATTTTCTGTTATTCTGATATTAGCTCAAAGAAAATGCAATTTGTGGTCATTTTGACTATTTGTAACGGGAAAGTAACGGGACCCAAATGTAACGCCGTTACAGTTACTTTTACACAGAATTGTAACTAGTTACTTGCTCCGTTACTGAAATGCAAATGTAACTCGTTACAGGGTTCCGTTACACAAAATGTAACTCGTTACAGTAACGGCGTTACTTGTAACTCGTTACTTCCCAACCCTGATCAAAGGTAATTCGAACTAGATCAATAGAGTTTAAATATTCATGAATAATTTACTCAGATACAACCATGGAAGAAGCCGTGTCAATACTTCTCGTACGATAGTGCAGTAAATACAAACATAGTCGATCTGTAAGTCGCGTCATTACCATATAAGGTGCGACTGAAAACACCGTATCTGCCACTTATTTGATCAGCAAACTATACACTGACTAGTAGCCTACCTTATCTATGGGTGGAAATCAGTTCCTGAATGCTTTCCCAGTACACCAGGTTGTAAATGGAATTATCATGCGGAGTAGTTAGTTTGCTCACATGCACACTCCTGGTTCAGTAACTTAGAGAAGTCAACTCACTGACGGAAAGGCAGCTTTGCAGGCTGCACTAGAACCGGTCGTCCCCATTATATATCCTTTGAATACATTGGTCATGGGGTAACGGATATACTGACGGTAGAAGGAATGACTGGAATTGAATAATGAAATACGGATTGACTAATAAGCTTGAAACACGTCGTTTAATTCCTCTATGACAAAACAAGTGTCATCTCGAACCATGACAGCCTACGCAAGGGCCAGGGTGGAGATCATGGGGCGTCTGCCTGGCGATGGAATAATAGCACTTTACTTGAAAAACTTAGGCAATTCGTTCCCAAAAGATTTCATAACGATTTGAAGTTTTCTTGCAAAAAGACTTAGCCAAACCCTGCAAAATAGGCTATTTCCCACGCGGTATCACTAATGTCAGTAGAGCGGGCGTGTAAAGTAGGGGTGGGGAGCCTCCGGCCAACGGGCCGTATACGGCCCGGGAGACCATTTGATCCGTCCAGCCAGGTAATTCATAAAGAAATTTCAGAGGCAGTTGGTATACAATAAATATGCCAAGTTATTAACCCACCTTTTATCTTGCTCGTCGTTTTCCGGATAAGTTCGGTAAATAAAAATGGTAATACCACTATAAGTGTAGTACACAGGAATGAACAGCAGCTCCCTGGTAGTAGGCCTACTACAGCCCACAGTATACACAATGTAGTATTCACTGTGTATATTGTGTCAACGCAACAGGCGTCGCACAGGGGAACCCCTGTCAAACGTTTGCCGTGTACCCCCCCCCCCCCCATGCCCCCATGAGATTCTGGGTATTAAAAAAATTATGTAAAAGCACACCGTTTATATCGATTGAAACACGAGCACTGTCATTTTATCCGTCAATCAGGTCGGTGGCCAAACTTGCCCAAATTGTTTTCAAAGCTACAATTTTGCTCCTCACTTTGGGCCCATCTATCTTTGTTAAGTTTTTGAATCACTTTCCTACTACGATATATATTCCAGAATTATCATTTCAACATCTCTTTTCAACAGCTATGGGACCACTGAGGCCGTGATTCCTCTCCATTCAATACAATTCCCACGTCGATTATCTTTTAGTCCAAATTTATGTTCGAAACTTCTCAGATGGCTGTTTTTGTTGCTTTTTTTAGCGAGCATCCAATTATATTTGAGAATAATTATATAGCTTCATCTCATAGGCTGATGTTCGTTCATTTAAATACGGGTGCCTTAAAATTTGGAAAGGGAACTTTGCTATCCTGAATCCACGCCCGTAGTCAAGAGGGGCCAGGGGGCGAAGCCCTCTTGGAAAATTTTTCGCCCCCCCCCCCCGAAGATCAAAAATTAGCATTGCCGTAATCAGGTAATGCATTTTCAAGTATGTTTCGCCCCCTCTGGAAAATTTTTCGCCCCCCTAGAAGCTTTTTCGCCCCCCCCCCTTCAGCACCTTGTCTGGCTACGGGCCTGCCTGAATCCTCGCCGAGGCGGAGCCAAGCACCACACCAAGGATCCTAAAGTGGTGACACCTCCATAAGGAGTATTATTACTTCGACGAAAATTTCCTCAATAATTAAAACCAGAATTTTCTGCACACTTCCCGCGTTCATCCAGGGTGGTCTCAGCGGGCACTAGCCACCCTTTTCTCCTTCATTGCTGAAGAAAATGCAGGAAATATATATGTCATTGTAATAATTTTAAGGCACCCACCAGGGGCGTCAATCCGTATTCAAATGTGGGGGGGGGGGACGGGGGACATACATGACTTAGCACAAACCAATCCCTTTGGTTTTGAGAGAGGGGTGTCTTCCTATAGGCCCTTTCCTCCCATCCCCCTTATGATGTCTGATGACCTATTCTAATAAGAATTATCATTTCAAAGCTAACATGACCATCATAGATGCAGGGGCATCAATCCGTATTCAAATGTGGGGGGGGGGCGGGGCGAGGCGGGGACATACATATATGACTTAGCACAAACCAATCCCTTTGGTTTTGAATAGGCCCTTTCCTCCTCCCCCCCTTATTGAATAGGCCCTTTCCTTCTTCCTCCCCCCCCCCCTTATGATGACTGACGCCCTATTCTAATAAGAATTATCATTTCAAAGTTAACATGACCATCATAGATGATCTGCCAGGTGAAATACACGGAGTCCACGGAATTACTTAAATATGTTATTTTCACCATGTTCCAAAATAGCTGAAACCACGCTTCGCAGCGTGGATCATTTTCGGAGATTATGGACCCGACCAGGCCCGTTGCTAGGGTGATATGTTTGGGGGTGAGAAGGTCCCAAATTGACTGGCTGGATGTTTTTTCCAACTGAGTGGAGACGTGTAAATTGCACTTTGTTTTATGCGCCCTGCATTTTGTATACAGCAGTGGGGATCCTTCCTTTGTCACTTAATAAAGGTGTCATCCTACGGGAGGGGTCTAAGGGGAGGGGGTTCCCCTCCCTTTGAGAAATTTTTGTTAGTTTAAGGTTGCTTAGATGCAAAATAGTGCTATCTTTGGGATATTTTTGGAGCTGATCGTAGTATAGCAAAGGTGTGAAGGACTAGCAAGGGCGTTTTTAGAATGCTTTTTATTCGTAAGTGTATTAACAATCACCATCGATACCGATAATGGCTTCGGCGAAGCCATGAGCGTCCGCAGAAAAAATTCAGGGGGCAAAATTTTTTAGGCGGCCCAACTTTTTTCATGGGGAATATTTTACTCCCAGAAAAGAGTTTAGATGGTACTTTTCACACAGTATTGACAAAGGTGTAGCTAGGAATTTGTCAAAGAGGGGGGGGGGCGAAGCCCATAGACAGACTCTCATAGACAGACTCTGGGTTGGCGCGGAGCGCAAGAAAATTTTGGCCCCAAATGCTTCCCAGATCGCTGGAAATGGCACTTCCAAGGCCTATTTACCACATATAAAAAGGGGAAACATAAGTAATATTGTAAATATAAACTTTAAAAAACACCAAAAATATGCTGGGGGCTGCTGGGGGCTGCTGGGGGCTGCTGGGGGCTGCTGGGGGCTGCTGGGGGCTGCTGGGGCCTGAGTGTTGATATTTTTATTCAATTCCTGTTTTGAGAGTAGAAATTCACACTAATTGAACTGTTAAGAAATGTTGATGTTATATTTGCTTCGTTTTTTCTTTATTTTTTCTTCGTTTTTCAAGTTTTTGATTTTCCAGGGGGAAAGTGCCCTTCCATGCCCCCTCCGGACGCCCATGGGCAAGGCGCTCGGTAAAAATTTTTGAAAAATGTTTAACGGCAACAACGTACTTTCAACCTTCCACGTCATGCTACAAATTAGACTGAATGCAGCGGCCTACCCAGGATTTCTCTCAAGGGGGGGGGGCATGCAGTACGTTGTGTGACCGCCGGCCTAGGGAGGGTCTAAGGGGACGGGGCCCCTTTGAAATTTTTTGAAAAATTAGGTGTCCTTACATGCAATCTGGTGCCAAATGTGTTACCTTTTGAAGTAAAATTTGTGTTAAAAAATTAACGTATTTAGGAACTAAAAAAATAGGCATCGGTGAGGGGGCATGGCCCAATGGAGTGTCCCCCTCCCCTTTGAAAAATTTTGAACAATTTCGTGTCCTTACATGCAACCTGGTGCCAAATATGCTACCTTCTGAAGTAAATTTGTGTTAAAAAATTACGTATTTTTAGGAACTTAAAAAAATCGGAATAAGTGAGGGGGGGATCATGGCCGAATGGCCCTCCCCTCTGGTTACTCCACTGATTGAATGATCCCATATTGATGCGAGGCCCCTTCAGATGTTTGGAGATGTATGTTTGTATTCGGAGAGTTTTGTGATCAGAATAGTCCCATGTATAATTACCTTTTTAATGGTCACGAGAAGGAGTGCAAACAGTGACGCATGCGCGCGAAGCGCGCCGAAATTTTGTCATTAAATAGGATTTCCCTGACGAAATCTGCATTCAGAATCTTCATCGAGACACTTAATAATTACCCAACAAACCTACATGCCACTCAAAAAGCCAGTCAAATAGAGCCACGACACTACTCTTTTACGCAAATGTGGGGGGGGGGCATTTGATATTGTGTCCCCCACCCATCGAAATGTGGGGGGACTTGTCCCCCCGTCCCCCCAGGATTGACGCCCATGGCACCCACAAATCCTCCGCTGTAGTTGCACTTTCAATGCTCTAATGCTCTAATGTGAGAGCTCCCCCCCCCCCCGTAGCATACCTCGAAGGTAGCTGTAAATACCCCAGAGCCTCCAGGAGCGTCTCCCCTAGACACTCGCGGGGCGTTGTCCCTGGACTCCATCAGGACCCGAAGGTGGGCCCCTGGACCCCAGCGCCTTCAGGGAGCGCCTCACATCACCACGACCCCTCCAGTGCCGCTCAGCCCTTCATGTTGGTGTGCCCCTCCGGCAGAACGTTGTGTCCCCAGTGCCCCCACTTCGAAAATTCTTACGTACAACTTATGGAGCCTCAATGTTGCAGCCTTGAACAGGAGCACTGTCATGCCTAGTTGTAGTAGAAAATCAGTCAAAGTGCTTTTTGTGGCCCTATCTAGGTCTGATGAATTCCAGGTTCCAAACCACTCACCCTTTCATGAGTGGCCTGTGGGGTGAAAATGAAACAAGTGGATACTTTTTTGCAAAGTCGAACGAAGAAGAAAACATTAATATAATGACTTTAAAAACGCTATTTTGCAGGGCGCTTTTTGCGCATCTTTCACATATCTTTCTTCATTGTTACTTCATACACCACCAAATCGACCTGTGATTAGTCTGAGCTAAGATTTATTAAAAGAAATGGCCAAGAGTAATCTACTTAGCTGCATGCATTTGATGTCATCTAAAGATTAATCCTCTCAAGTTTATCGATACCCCAGAGCTTCCGGGTGTTTCCTTGACCAAAAGGTTCGCCCAATGGCGGTTGATTTCTGTCCAAGATGGACTTCGCGTTCCCTCGGCACCTAGGGCGCAGTTGTCCCGCCAGCCTTATTACGCCTATCAAAATGGCCCTTCATCGGGAAACGGTTCCCAATCCTAGTGTAAAGTATAACATAAGTTGCATGTTTATTGCAAGGTTGTCTTCGTTATACGAAAGTACTAGTACTTCCATGTTCTTTCCGCAACTACGACGAGATCTTGATTTGTGGTATGAATTTTCTTGGGACTTGGATGAAAAATAGGCAACTAAGTTGATAAAGCGGGCTGGATAAGAGATTGAAGTTTGCAATGTGGATGAAGCTGGAATTGGACAAAACTCCGTTTTTATACTTCTTTATTTCTTTTAAAGGAAAACCAAGGGGTTAAACTTGTCTGCAATGGTTATTCGTAGTTTTCGATTGTACTTGACACAGTTAGCTAGTAGAAAATTCCCTCTTTTATAGTAGGATATTATGTTGTTAGTTCTTGTAAAGAGTGGAAAAGAAGTTACTACGTTAGAGATCTTGCATAGCTTCGGTGCCCAGGCGGACCCCAAACTCCCCCATGTCTCACTCAGACAATCCCCCTCCCTGGAAAATCCCCTCGGGATAATTCCCATATCCCCAACATAACATTTACCACCCCTGACAATTTCCAACATCTATCGTCCCAAATTTTCTTATGCAGGAAATTGTAGGAGGGGTTTCATTTTCAATTTTTCATAGGTGAGAACTGTCCTAGGGGAATTGTCAAGAGAGGATTCTCCGAGAAGGTTTGCCTGGGGGAGTTGTCCGGTCGCGCAATGGGATCATTAGTACCAGCTTACAGTGTTGTCAGAAAGGTTTCTAAGATTAGAGGGACAATTCATCTCCACAGTTTTGCATTTTTAAGGGTAAATTTGGGCATTTTAAGACAGAAACATTCCAACTGAAAATTATTAAGGGCGGTAGCCCCCGGTTCCAATGACCTGGCTTAGAGTGAAAACTTAGTATCTTGCGAATGTACATTTATCTTGAGTGAGCAAATTTATATCATCCCTTTGAAGAACGAGGAATGCACGGTAAAATGTTACACTCCATGAGTTGATGTACGTTATATTCTTCTACCACAGGCCCGCAACTGGTTTTCGGACGTGGACGGTCAGTTCTTCATTCGACCGGAACTCGGGGGTACAATTTGTAACATTTAAATAAACTTATGAATGTGAGTACCATGACCAAAGTGTGTGGGTTGTCTTAAGGGGTCGCAATCACACATTGTGATTATTTAAATAGCCATTGGTGATGCATGTTGCAATTACTGATGTGAATTCATGCATGTTCAAGAGTCAGCATGAAATGAACTCTTTATTCAGAGGGTGGAGTGGAGTCTACCGGCCCCGCGACTGACATTGGTTAGGATCCTTTATTAAAATTACTGTTTTAGCTTTCTCTGTATTATCCATATTTCCTAAAATGAAACTGTGGGATAGGTGTAACACGACCACGAATGTGTTAGACTTACGGATTACAACTCACGTCCGGTAGCCATCGGCTTAAATTTGAAGTCTTTAAAAGCTGGAACTCTCTTTCAGATGAAAAAAAAAACAGATTGTTCTTAAATTTAAATCCCACATAACTTTTACTCTACCGGGATCGATCCCAGAACACTCCGTCTACTAAGCATCGTCACTGGTTGGAATGCAACATAGCCTATATATACTCCGGTTAAATCTGCAAAGAGGAACGGACAATTTGCAAAAATGAGCTTTGAAAGAAAAGCCTCGCGGACTACCTTCCACTGCATACGAAAATATGAAAATGTTCCCAGAATAAATTACTCCCTCAAAGCGACACAAAACTCAAGAAAAACTCGTCAGACAGGGGCAGGAGGCGTTCCCCCTAGAAAAGTTTCTAGCGAGAAACTCTAACTCACCATTGCCTAAATGGATGTTAGTATGCCTCGTCCCCACTCTCGAAGAAATTATCCCCCGGAAGCTATTTCGCCTACTTCAGTACCTTGTCCTGGTACGGGCCTGCCTCGTAAACATATAAGAAAACCTCCAGTGAATGACATAAGCATCAGTGGCAACCATGGCAACAAACAAATACGGTCTTATCGCTCTAGCCAACATAAATACCAACCTTTGATGATTAAGTAATGTAAACAAAACATAAGCATTAACTTGAGAATGAATTCATACTTTGATGTACAGTTTAATCAGATTTCAAGAAAATTACAGCGTTACCAACACATTACTAAAGGGTAAACTAATCAACGCTGGACAGACGTAGAAGTAGAGGATAATGCGCGATCGGTGATCGGGGATTAATGCAAGCCATACTGCATCCAGCGACAGCATTAACCCCCCAGAGTGCATTATCCTCTATTTAATGCACAGGTCCAGCGTTGATTAACCCTGCTCATTCATACACAACAAGATTTTGATGTAGAAGACGAAAAAGAAAATCTGTAAATAACCACATTTTCATTGAGAGTAAAACCTCGAGAAGAGATGACACGATTAACAACCATTGAACCAATGTTCGTGCGCAATTAACAAAGTACCATTAAACAAAATGAATTCAATAACAATATTCATAAATCATGAACTATAACAACGATGTCACTAAAATTGGGAAATATTGCTCTTCTTTAAAGACTTCAACAGCCGAAAAAAAGACAAAAATTAACAGTTGATAACTTAACTATAGAAGTAATGATCCATAGTAACCCCTTAGCAACGAAATCTCGCATTTGTATCATGTACATTTGCACTGCACACAGAGCTGGTATGCAACGTTTACTAGGCCTAGCCTTGATCTATGTAAGCTTGGTACGTTGTGCACAAGATATTCCGGCCTTTGTTTTGGTATCATTTTTGAGGTAATTGTCGATAAGTAAAGTGACACACGATAGCAGACGACAAAACAGTGTCGATGCTAGTACGATATTATTGCATTCATCCATCGGTAATTTTACCCTTAATTTACTTTACCGTGCAGTTATCCTAGAATAATCCAGTCACCTGACCGTAATGGACCAATAGGTGTTGAGGATTTTTACTAAGTATGAATGAATTACACGAAGATTCATACCGTAATGACTTTATGATATTTCGTTTCAATAATAAACTTATTCAAAACATTTTCTTGGTCCATGGCGACGGTTACTAATTTAACACATTTACAAAGAAGAAACATCTGACATGATGTTGATAAGTCCTTTCAAGTTTTTACCTTTTTTCATTTCGCTCATTCTGTTGCAAGCTGTTCGTGCAAAAATGCGATAACTGTGTAACTTTCAGTGTCATTTGGGGCCAGCTGAAAGTTCAGTGCTAATGTTCCCCCTTATAAACGTTATTAAAATGGAGATTTATGCTATTGTACGATATCTTTGAAAAAGTGAATAAGAGATGGAGACAGACATCTTTCAACTCGAATTCTATGTAAATTGTATAGAAAGATTACGGGATTCTTTCAAGTTACTACAGAAAAGTTTGTATAAATTCTTTAGAAGTACTATAGAACTTTCTATAGACGTTCTTCATGTATATCTAAAGGAATTGGATGAGAAACTCATCAGCAATGTGTAGATTTTCTTGGGATTGGGTTTTTTATTTATTTTTTTTTTATTATTTTTTTAAGAAACATTCCAGAAAGACACTACATCAGCACCTAACTTGGTACAGTGTATCAAATTGCGTATACTGTGCAAAATATGCCATGACATGTAACGATCTTGTGTAAGTTTTCATCCCATTCCCGACATATACCCGTCTCCCCTGGCCACAGTCTGACGGTTCCTCCTCCTCCCTATCACCCGTCGTCATCATTCCCGCAATCCCATAATTCTAGTTGGTTTCGGGTCGTTGTCGTCCTGTGAGCGTGTCCACCCCATAGCCCATGGTATAAGTGTTGAGTTATTATTGCCTCAGGGCCGTGGTCAGGGCTTTTGGGTTGCTGGCCCCCCGGGGAAGTTTGCCGCCCATCGGGCAAAACCTGAGTGGCGCTACCATACACTGAACAAGACCATGCAAGGGAGCTTTGCTTCTCGATGGAGCTGCACCTCTACAAGGACACTAAGCTAAACATGATCAACCTCTAAACATTTAGACTTGTGCGTTATGATGGCTCATCGTGCAATGCAGTATAACAGTTGCAGATATCATTCAAGGGGCAAAGGTAGGCCAGGTAATAGATTACAGTATACCTACGCCGATGTGTTTTGATGTATTTTATCACAATAATTACTTACATAGCAACCAGTGGATTGCAGAACACTCTGTTTCTTATGGCTTGGAACAAAGTTCGTGTTTTCCCAAACTGATTAACGCTTGAGTTGCCATATTTGGCAATAAATACCTAGGTGTCTAAGCGATATGATATATGGAACTCAGTGAAACAAGGTTACATGCAGGAGTAAGGCTAGCCTTGTGTATAATTGTTGTCTGATTTCTATACGTATTAACATAATGTTACTGGAATTTATGAGTCAGTGGAAATGATGGGCAGAATATTCATAACCCCACGTCACTGAAACATCATCAGTGGGGCATTCGCTTTGGATGTTTCGTGTTCGACTTCGTATAGGTGTAATTCGTAGAAGCCTTACCAATTTGACTGACTTTGTATTTTTCTTTTCATTTCTTTACTATTGTTTAGTTTGAGAAACCAATAGTATGGGTCATACACGAAAAACAAGTGAGTTAGCCTAGGTTTTACCCGTGGCGATGTTTAAGAATACTAATTTTCTGTCTAATGATTTTATTTATTTCATTTTCCTTTTCGAACATGACAAATCTTTCAAAAACTGCACGATTCCGTGACTAGAAAATTCCCATCCGAACGATACCCCTCCCAGGAAAACTTCCCATGGTACAATTCCCACCGGACAATTTTCCCCGTACAATTTTCACCCTGGACAATTTCCAAACGGAAAATTCCCACCCATGATATTTTTCCCTCAGACAACTCCCACCGTAAAATTTTGAATTGACCAGGATGGGAATTGTCCGGGGGGAATTTGTCCCTGGGAGAATTGTCCAGCCGGGGAAGTTTTCCCTGGAGGATGGGGGTTGTCCGAGAGTGTTATCCGGGAACCGTGGGATGCGCACTTCACACAATCTCCTTAACAGTTTTATTAGCAGCCATAGCAGTTTTAAATTGAGTGTAACATTTTAATTCATCAGGTCAGTTAAACAGATCTGCAAAACTAATAACTGTAGACGATAGAGTTGCCCGGGCTGAAAAAATGTTTGTGCTGAGATATAAAATGTTCAAGTTAATTCATTCAGTTTCAAATGGTTGATTGCACAATAATTTGTGATATCACTCTTGAACTACCCAAACTGCGATCTTTGTTTTCTTTAATTCACGACACCTGCCCCAAAATGTGATCATTGTCTTACACAATGGTTATAAAGCACTTGACTATACAAGTCCTCCCATCACAAAATGCTATTCAAGAAAAAAAAAACATTTTTGTTAGGTCATATAAACAGTTTTTTTTTTTCAAAAGGAAACAACGTACAAGGCGACTTGCACAAGAAGGTCATCAAATTATTGTGTGTATTGGACTATTTCAAATTAGGGTCGATTTATTCCAAAATTATAATACGTCGCCACTTGATTTAGAAAGTTGGCCAATGAGATTCATTTTCCATCCCATCTAAATTTTTTTAAGTAAGGTATACACTTCAACAATCAAGCCAATATGCTTGCTCAAGCAAATAGCTCTATTATATAGGCCTACCCTGTAATCTTAATTAGCATCGTTATTTAAACGTACTGCCGGGATATCGGCCTGTGCATGTATTGTCTTTTTTATTATTAACATCAAAGCAAATTGATCATCGTGAGTTGCCACAAGGAAAAAAGTTGACATCTGCTCAGAAAACGCATAATGAATCTAGGAAACTTTCGTTTTTGTAAGTTGAAACATATTGAAACCGATGGATAGTGACCCGATGATCTGTTTTCTGCGGCTCCCTTACTTCCGAGGCCCGCTTGTTAATATGACGACGAAGATGGGTTTTCAATGTCCTCTTTTCCGTGAGTTTTTCAAAGTGTAAATTTTATTTATAGATATATTTCTCTTGTCCCGCAATATGACCCTGAAAAATCATCACATTTCCAAATTATGTAACTCAAGTCTTCGGCTCCTAGCTTGACCCTAGCTATGTGTTTTGGCCCTCAGGACCGTTTCGGTGACCACACTTATTCTAATCCAAAGCAAAAGTTCTGAAAGCATGTATGACCACGACTTGACGCAGAAAGTAAACATTGCAATGAAACATGCGATGTATTTGTTGTTAGGTATCACTTCTTCCGATCCCTGTCGGATTGTTTTGTGACAAAGGGCATATCAATAGACAACTTCATTAAGCAGATCTCGATAAGCAGATAAGCTAATGGCACACGCGCATACCGCATCTTCAAAAATGAATATTCTTATCCATGAATAAACAGTTGATGAACACATGTGATTTCCATATTTGGGGCATCCGTGGTAAGTTCGTTGCTGTGATGATACATCTTTGATGAGATAAATATAATCATAATCGTTATTTAAAAGCCAGTTGTCTCTTGAGAAAACTCCATTCAACATCTTCTACTGCAACCCATCATTCAATTCCCCCAGCGTCGTTAAGGTAAGTTAACTACATTGTACTTTCTGATTTTTTAAATGCTAGTCACTGTTTGTATACGACATAATGTATCCGGTATTAACGATTTACACTGTCCAAAGAGGTGTCAGAAGGTCTTTCAACTGATCCACAGGACTGAATATTCAGCTTGCAAACTAACCCTTGCATCAACAAAACTGACAAAGATGGCACTTTTACGATGGCCTAAGCAAACACTCAATTTGCAAATGAGTCGCCTCAGTGGAATTAGTGTAGGCCAGCGCTTCTCAACCGATGGGTCGCGAAGCTCTCACAGGTGGACCTCGAAATCCGCCATAAAAATAAAAAATTAAGAAAAAAGAATAGACTTTCTGTAAGGTTTGCCTCAGAAAAATTATGAGAGTGAAAGTGGTCCTTGCGTTAAAAAAGGTTGAGAAGCGCTGGTGTAGGCTGTATCGTGTAATAACATCTCTTACTAACAACCCGAAAGAAATACATGTTTGTCTGCAGTGAATGATGTCGAACATCTGATCAATCTATTAATAATTGTCGGCACTAATTTGTGCGGAGAATATAAAATGATTTAAATGTGCACCAGGCCTACCACTAGGCAACTTCCCTTCACTTGCCAAAGATAATATCTTCATGACAACTAGGATCCGTATTCAAATGTAAAAGTCAGTAAAATGACATAGGATTCATGGTGACTTACCTAAGAGTAATTTGGTGTGAAACTTCATAGTAACTTCAGTCTTTCTTAAACAAAAATTTAACTCATTTTGCCTCTGTTCCTAACACTGAATGGATGTTTAATTTCATTTTGAACTGTAATCAAAGTTCAATGTAATTTATACTGGGGAAACTTTTTCACGTAATTTAAATTATTAAATTAGTGGTTTCAAATATTTGTCATTCATTTTCTTGTCTTAGAGTTTCAAATTGCGGAAAGCATTTTAATTCTTTGTTGTTTCAAGTTTTTAATGACTAACATATAGGTTTGCCAAGTCAAACTATGTATGAGGCAAATATGAAATGAAAAGCAACGGTAACTTATTCTCATTCATGGAATGATCATTTTAAATTTGCTGGTTCAAGTAGCATTGTCAGAGGATTTTTAGAGTAGGTGGTACCCTTCCAAGTTCTTAAATGATTCTCCTCCGCTTAAAGAACTTTGATACATGGAAAACTGCTTACATGCAAAATGGTACACTCTTTGGCAAACATTTGAGAAGATCACTTCTATAGAAATCTTCAATATTGAGTGACTTTTCTTCTTTTTGGACTGAACTAATGGAAGTTATTACCGAGTAAAAGTGAAAAGCACCCCCTCTGCCCCCCGTTATGAAATGTTTGATAACGTTAAAGATTTAGACGCTAAATCACACTAATCTTTAGCAAATCTTTGCACTAATGAATTGTAATTTAGTGTACCGGATGTTTCTTACTTTCCCATTTCGGACTATGGCATGGCACCCCTCTGTGGCTGGAACCTGGACGGACAACCCCTATCCCAGTTAGTACGTCACCGAGCCTCACTGCCGTGAAGGCTGCTATTTAATTGAACCTAAATGACAATGAATTTGGGAGAGCCTGGCCTGGCAAGAGCTTTTAAAGTCACCGAATGGTGTTGTGAGCGAGTTGGAAAAGGCAACAAGGCTTTGCACTTGTCACTTTTCGGAGTTCAATCCTCAGACGGGTCATAGTAAGTTGTTTTGTTTTCGTGCAGGAGGAGTCTATGGTTTTCCATCTAAACTGAACTTACTAATTAAAACGAATCCAAATATGAATCCACATTTGAAAGGTCAATTCAGATGGGGAAAACCCTACGAATTGCTCTTGGATAAAAACGTGCACTATGGCCCGACTGGGGACCGAAACCAAGGAATCCCAGTTGCTAAGCTTTATTATCTTCAAATGGCATTGCTTTTGTTCACTCGGTCACATCACCGGTCTCACAGCTTTTCACCGCGGAGTGACTTTCAGTCCAAATTTTTATATTTTCGGTTAGAGTGTGAGTTGATATAGGAATCCGTAGATTGCTCTACGAGAATATATATCTGATTTGATTCAGCCTGGAATCTAAGTTTCTTTTGATCCAGTATGGAATCCAAGCCTGATTTGATCCAGGTTGGAATCTAAGCTTTATTTACTACAGCCTGGAATCTGAGTCTTTTCCTTGATATGACACTTCATCCACGACTAAACAAAACACTATCAGTCGAAGATTTTTTTTATCCATTTTGACATTTCCATCATGCATTAATCATTTTTAAATATACATGGGGTGGTGTCGAGGCTTGGTGTCGTTGCCTCCCTCCCGTTGGACAAATCCTGGCGCCACCCCTGCTGGACCACTACCGGTTGGACTAATGGTTCTCAGCTCTAATTGCATCTCTTATCAACACTTTCAGTCGGCATTTCTTTCTTCTCAGTCAGCAAATACGGCACCACTACCCCCCCCCCCCCATGATAAATGTTCTGGCGATGCCCCTGCTTTTGAGAAGCTGTTGACGCTCTTGGGACACCCTGATGCCGTCGCGGGGTTGGTGAGGGGAGATTTGAAGAAAACCTGTGTACTATGTCATGTCATTGTGGGCATATATTGCATAAAAGTTTTGTATATACTAGAGGAAAATAGTCCCCCCCCCCCCCCCGATTTAAGGTTTTCCCCGAAATCTAAACTGTGAAATTTCAAAGCTCGCGAAGCGCGCGAAACTTTTGGGTAAGCTTACACTAAAAAGAATCTATACTTATTTAAAGCTTATATAGGTCAACCAGTGGTGTACCCAGGATTTCTCTCAAGGGGGGGATGCATTATGTGTGTGATCGCCGGCCTGGGGGAGGGGTGTCCCCTCCCCTCTAAAAATTTTTGAAAAATTAGGTGTCCTTACATGCAATCTGGTGCTACATATGCCACCTTTGGAAGTAAAATTTGTGTTAAAACATTTACGTTTTTTTAGGACCTGAAAAAATTGGCATCCGTGAGCGGGAAATGGCCCAATGGCCTCCCCCCTGTGTACGTCACTGAGTTCAACTGTCCAGGCAGTTGGGCCCAATCGGGCACAACTTACATTGTACTTCCCTCTTCAAGTCACTAGCCGTACAGAAAGACAGACTCAAGAGAACATAAACTTAGTTTAACGAAATGAGATGAGATTCCCGGCATTTACATAAAACGATAAATTCTACTTAAGTTACTTGAAAAGATGGAAAGGGTTTGGTCTATATTCAGCTATTAGTAACGAAACTTAGGAAGAGTGGGCAAAGCATACCGAAAATTGGGGTTTTATCACAGAAATGACCCTTTTGAACGCTAAAATAAGTAAACCTACCATGGGTGGCGACAGAATTTTCCCGACATCGGGCCGGGCCATGCCAGCAACCCCAAGTTCCGACAATATGTCGAGGGGGTGAGAAAGGGATATGAAGGAGCCTAGCTATCCCATGCCATTGCAGAGTACCGTATATTTAGCATTATATGACTTAATATGTCAAGAGCCGAGTTACGCACTGATACTGTTCTTTTGAGTCTGAATCGTAAAATTGCAAAGGGCGCGAAAATTTTTGATAGGCTGACACAAAAACACGTTATCATTAAAAACAAAGAGAAAAACATAAAAACTGTAAAGGTTGTAAACTGTATCGGGGACAACATACATTGTGTCGAAACCACCTGGACTACCCGATGCAATAGCCAAACTTTGCTCCGTGAGTCGCTCACCAACTGACCGTATACCGCATGGTACACACTAGAGAACGGCAACTAGGCTTTGCGATATGGGATGAAATTCACGACCTCTACATAACCTGTGTACTCTGCCTACATGTTACTTGGTAAGGTTGACAGGACTTATGCTATCTAGCTATGTGGAATGGAACTACTGAAGAAACTGGAGTGACATTACAGCGCGCGTAGTGCGTCGAAAATTTTGGGCTCTGATTACAGTAATTGTCCTCTTTCTTTCACTTCTTTTCCTCTTTCTCTTCCTGTTTTCTTCATTTTGCCGACTGGTGCAGAATTTACCTACTCAATGCCAGAAACCACATGAACGATGAACTCCTTTAGTATACAGTGATACTGAAAAGCCCTATGTAGCTTTGTTGCCGACAGTATATGTTTTAAGTCTCAAAAAGTGTTGCTTACGGGCTTTGAAAATATCGTAATAAACGTTGTCTACAAATGCATTCCAGTTTTCTGTCTTCCGTCTGCACCAGCCCCTTTCTCTTGCCCTGCTTTGTCCTTCCCCTGTCCCTTTCTCTGTTCGCTCAGTCTTTCTCTCTCCCTCTTCTCTCTCCTCTTTTTTTCTCTTATTTCCTCTTTCTTCTTTCCTCTAACTTTGCTTCGTTTGCACTTCCTTTTCCTTTATTTTGCCGACTATGTGCAGGATTTTGCAAACTGCGTGGATCTTGGGGGTGTCACACCCCCACCCCACCCCCTCTACCGTCATCCCTGCTCAAAAGTGGGGGACCATAACCTTGACGAAAATAATTCAAGTGCCAATTGAGAAGCCTTAGAAGCGAGGGATTCGGGTCCTCAACGGTTCAGGAAAAATAGATTTTTTGAAGATCTGTGGTGTAATCTGAAGTATTTTTCCACTATTTTAATCCTTTTTATGGCCGTTTCTACCATTTTCTCGCTTGATTTTATTAGCTATCTTGTAAGTTATGGAATCAAACATGTACCTGCTATTTTTGTTCTGGTTCTGGAAAAAAGTGGGGGTGGCAAGTGATACAGTATCCCTTCTACTTTCAAAAGTGGGGTACGTGTTCTTCTGTCCCCTACCTGTTGACGCCCATGTGGGGTCCATAGGCGTATTACGCTGGGATTTGGGCTGCGGCAAAAGTTGTCAAATAAGGGCAGGACAAAATCCTTGCTATGATCGTTTGCCAATTAGGAAAACTCACTTCAAACACCTTCTGCCCCATGTAAAATGTTTTCCCGCACGTCTACCATCGGTTTAGACTAAAGAAACCACTGGATTGCTCACAGTGAAGGTAACAACTGAATTTAGCCAGGTGTGATTTTTGCTATTCAATGGCTACCTCCATTACACTTTTATCTTTAGTTCTACATAGCCTGCGTTAAAGAGAACAGACTGTAATCATGATACATGGGTAGATTTACAGTTAAGAAAACAGTTCTAATCTAAATTCCGCCATCATCTATCGAAGAAAATGGATTTAGACCATGGACAACTACCATGGCATGTATGGTAGCTCCATGGACAGACTAACTCCGAAGCTAATGAATTTTGAGAACCTAGAATGCAGACAACCTGAACATCAAATAATCACGCTTGCATGCATGTGTTGTAATTTCTGTTAAATAGGAGAAAGAAAGATATGTTGATTGGTTTGATCTCCAATTGCTGATATGATCTCATGAAACGGTCAAACGACAGTAACTTTACAGAACAGTAGAAGCAGAGGACACTGTAGCACATGCAAGCTTCTACGGACATGACTTCTTCTTCTTCTTCTTCTTCTTCTTCTTCTTCTTCTTCTTCTTCTTCTTCTTCTTCTTCTTCTTCTTCTTCTTCTTCTTCTTCTTCTTCTTCTTCTTCTTCTTCTTCTTCTTCTTCTTCTTCTTCTTCTTCTTCTTCTTCTTCTTCTTCTTCTTCTTCTTCTTCTTCTTCTTCTTCTTCTTCTTCTTCTTCTTCTTCTTCTTCTTCTTCTTCTTCTTCTTCTTCTTCTTCTTCTTCTTCTTCTTCTTCTTCTTCTTCTTCTTCTTCTTCTTCTTCTTCTTCTTCTTCTTCTTCTTCTTCTTCTTCTTCTTCTTCTTCTTCTTCTTCTTCTTCTTCTTCTTCTTCTTCTTCTTCTTCTTCTTCTTCTTCTTCTTCTTCTTCTTCTTCTTCTTCTTCTTCTTCTTCTTCTTCTTCTTCTTCTTCTTCTTCTTCTTCTTCTTCTTCTTCTTCTTCTTCTTCTTCTTCTTCTTCTTCTTCAGAAGTGGCTACTAAAAGTTAATCAGTAGGGACAATTTCTATCTGGGGCAGGATAATGAACCCTTTAAGGGGTGGTGGTTGTTAGCCCGTACGTTTCATGTGACTTGCAATGCTTCGGCTGAACTATGAAACACCCACAAAACCACATAATTTGTAATGTGTTTATTAATGTGTAAAATAAACTAAACATTGTGAATGTGATCCCTCTTCTCTTAGACGAGGATAATTGTTTCAGTTCAACACAAACACATTAAACATTAACAATGGATGAGGACGATGTTCAAGCTCTGGTAATTGACAATGGTTCTGGTATGTGTAAGGCCGGGTTTGCTGGAGATGACGCTCCACGTGCAGTGTTCCCTTCCATCGTCGGAAGACCAAGACATCAAGTAAGTTTTATTTAGAACTCCGTTTCCAACCATCGCACTGTTGAAACATAGGCCTGAGACCTTATAACCGTTGTGTAGGATCATGCGTGAATAAAAAAGGGCAGTTGTATACACCACTTGGTGAACACAAAATTAGTGGAGGCGTAACTGGCTAACCACAGACTCAACAATTTACGTAAAATTTTCTTTCCATTTGACAGGTAATACAAATTATAATAAATTTATTACGTTCAGATGGGAAAACCATAAACTGCAAATCTCATATTTTCTAAAAGATTTTGAACCTCCTGGGGATTGAGTACTGAACCTCAATCCTTATTGTTTAGAAAGAGTGGTGCTAGGGTTGTCAAAGGAGAGGGCAAGCTCGCCAAGAGGAGGGGACAGCAAACCAAAGCCCCGAAAAAGGCAACGGGTTGCCGGAAGGAAGTCGAAAGCAATTTTTTCGGCGCGCTTTGCGCATCTGCGTTTAGACTTTTATTGAGGAAAATTTTAAAAGCTTGGGTATAAATTGAAGAAAAGTTGAAAAACTGGTTGTTTATGAAGGAAAATTTGGAAATTTTGATCCTTCATTGGAGAAAATTTGAAAAAATGGAGATTCTGTGATAGAGTCTACTCTCCTGAGAGCAAAAACAAACTGAATAAACCAGTAAACGGTCGGGCAACTGGCCACCGTAGGGAATTACATACGTTATGGTGACCATTAAAGCTCTCGGAGGAAAATGGGAAAATTCCCGGAGTGGGGCATGGCTCCCTTCCTCCTTCTGGTGCCACCCCTGTTGGTAAGCTTTGCCTGTTCAAATGCTACTGCTTTTTTTCCATTTGGCAATACCCAGCTCTTAAAACAGACATTTGGGAATATTTGTATACCATTAAACTCCTACCAAAACAAAGAATGAACATTCCAACCGAAGAACCTTATGCGTTTCTATAACAACGAAATGTAAACCGGTAAAGTGATTTAAATACAGACGTACCTACAGATTTTCTGATGTTTTTTAATGCTTAAGAATAATTGTCTGATATCAACATGAATAAAAACATCTTGAACACACCCAGTAACATAGGAATAAATTCAGTTTGGTAATTCTTGAAAAAAATGTTCATCAATAAATTCCTTACTCAGGGTATCATGGTAGGAATGGGACAGAAAGACAGTTACGTCGGAGATGAAGCACAGAGCAAGCGTGGTATCCTCTCCTTGAAGTACCCTATTGAACATGGTATCGTCACAAACTGGGATGACATGGAGAAGATCTGGCATCACACATTCTACAATGAGCTCCGTGTCGCACCAGAGGAACACCCAGTCCTCCTCACAGAAGCTCCACTCAACCCCAAAGCGAACAGAGAAAAAATGACACAGGTAAAGGAATTGGTTGGTTGTTTTAGGGTCCGAAAGGGGCCTGTCTTTGATGACACATCTAGAACATTTTCTTTGGTAACACACTGTCATCTCAAACCTTTAATCTTAAAACAGGGCTGTCAATATACACATAAGAAATATTTGGAAAGTTTCAAGTTATTTTTATTCAACAAATTGTTCAATCGATGAGTCTTTATGCAAAAATGTACCTTTGACAATTTACCCACGGCTACAAAGGGCAAAATAAATGGCTACCATTTAAGGGATACAGTCAGATAGTGCTGAGATCGCATCAACACGGCACTGAAAAAATAGTTTTTCCCTTTATAGTCAATCATTTAGTCTTTCACTAGCCTTTCTTCCATAAATGGTACTAATTACAAGTGTATGGCATCATTAGAAAATTTGAAAGATCGGGTAGGCAAATCACTCATGAGGTTAGGTTAGGTTAGGTTAGGTTAGGTTAGATTAGATGAGGTTTAACGTCCCAGTTTCCAACCAATTGGTCACTCATGAGCTACAGCACTATTGATTTTTTCACCGTAAAATTATCTATCTACCTAATCTACCTAATTTTGAATTGCGTATCATTGTACATCTTTAAATCACTGTCGTTAAGTTTTGGAAGTTACCTATATCACAAGCGCAGCATTTCCGTGTAAAGAGCAATAGTACAGAGGTTCGTGAAAGCAGAAATATCATGGAAGTACTACTTCGGACATGGAGATATTGAACTTTCTCAAAACGTCTATGGCGGAAGATAACTGTGATAGGCTATTTGATTTGAATCTTGTCCACAGATCATGTTTGAGACATTCAACACACCTGCTTTCTACGTATCAATCCAGGCTGTACTTTCTTTGTATGCGTCCGGTCGCACCACTGGTATCGTGATGGACTCTGGGGATGGTGTTTCCCACACGGTACCAATCTATGAGGGATACGCTCTTCCACATGCCATCCTTAGACTGGATCTGGCTGGACGTGACCTTACAGACTACCTCATGACCATACTTACAGAAAGAGGCTATACTTTCACTACAACAGGTAAATTTTATCATATGAGGGGTAGGAGACTTTATGGCCAGGGGCCTTGAATGTTGTTGACATGTATTTGTTCAGAACCTGTCTTTGCCAATTTAGAATTGTTATTTTGCTTTAAACGTGGAACTTTCCCGAAATCAACTTGTAGTAAAGTCAGGGCCGACCGGGGGTGTGTGGGTGTCTCGCCCCCTCCCCCCCCCCCCCAAGTTCATAAGAGCGACGATAGTCGGAAAATCTGAAATACCAGTTGGAATTTCTGATATCTCAGTCTCGCACATTTTCCCAACTGAGCCTATGTCAAATTTGTATATATTTTCCAACTAGATCAAGTGAGAATAATACCATTTTCCTCACGTAAAATCGAATAAAAACTGTTCTATGTCACGGAATATTTGTGTATGCATGTATGTGATGGATCTATTGTAATCATTTTCTATCACAAATCCTTCTCAAACTATCAAAATTTTTACGTGCTCCGCGTGCTTCAAACCTTACCCAGTGTTGTTTTTATTATCAACATCTTCCAATAGCAACTTACGGAGAATCACAGAAGTTGAAAGTTATTTACAAATTACCAGGTAAAAGACTGGCTTTTTGAGTGGCATGTTGGTTTGTTGGGCAAAGTAAAAGTGTCTCGATGCAGAGTCTAAATGCAGGTTTTGTAATGATATCTTATTCAATGAAAAATTTTGGCGCGCTTCGAGCGCAATCGTCAAGATTTGCACTCCATTTTATGACCATTTTTAAGGTAGTTATACCAAGCGCGGTTCTAAGGGGGGCTAGGGGGCTTTAGCCCCCAAATTTCCCTAGCCCCCCAAAATTGTACAAAATTTTACATAGACTAATATAAGTGAAGACATATATGCTCAGAAAATATTCCAAACTGCTATTTATCAGGCCCCTAGCCAGTAATTTCTGTAACGATTCTTTCTATAACTTCAAAAAAATTTCGCACCCTATTCCCGCTTCCACCTTTAGTTCTACCTAGTGGTAACCCCCGTCGTTTCAAACGTATTGGATTTATTCAACGTTTCCACAAATATTGTTCTTCCGTGTAGGCGTGAATCTAGAGGAACACGAAGATGCATCGTTGCGAAGTGCTGTCCTCTTTTTCCTAACTTTTGGAAGATGCTTTCTTCAGCCTCGCCATCGTGGCAAACATATTTTGTTAGAAAAAAAATATTTTTCAGTTTCGTAGGGGACCCTTAATGGGTAAGATAAAGAATGTAATCCCCGACAACGACCATGCAGTCGCCCCAACAAATTTTATGGTTTTACTCCTAAGTAGGGCAGATTCTTCAATAAAAACCCAAACTTTTCAACTTTCCTTAAAGAAAACAAAAATGTGAATTTTTTTCGATATAACCCCAAATTTTTGGCGGGCTTCGCGCGCCTTATATTACGAGTTCGGCAACCCATTGCATCGATCGGGGCTTAGAGTATACTGGCCTCCAGTCAGGGCGCTTGGCCCCCACGTCGGAACATCAAAGCACCACCCCTGGGCTGAGTCTGCATGCAGGTTTTTCATTTTGGCATTGAAGTATACCTCCAAGTGTATAGGTGTACATTCTGAAACACGCTTGTTAGTGCTTCACTCCTTTTGCTATACCTATCAGGGTGGTCTAATGTGACCTCCATGCACCTATACTCTCCCTCCCTCCCATTCCCCGTTCGTCTCGACTTTCGTTCAAAATTAGTAAAGATAAAACAGAAGTAAAGTGATGGCGTCATACTCTATGTTATCAATTGGATGTCAGGTAATAAGCATTATGTCATTGCCCCCATTTTATATAATTGATCAAGGGCTTCTACGAAAATTTTCGTAATAGTCCAAGAAAGTTTCTGTTGAGTGCATGCACGTATTTTTGCGTAAAAGCTTTGCCCGAATAGGAGGTAGTAAAGTAGCCAAAGGGGGGGGTTGCTTCAGGAGGTTTGTTGAAAAGGTATTCTTCTCTTAGAAACATACTCTCTGCTTTCGCCTAACCAAAAATTAGAATTCACTAAATGATGGACATTTTCCAGTCATATATGATCAGTTACAAAAATATCCCAAAGAGCACAATTTTGCATCTAAGCAACCATAAATTAACAAAAATTGCTCCTTACACCCCTCCCCATCCTATTATGATACGTGAAGGCGGAGCAAGCCAGCTGCTCCAAAGGCACCTCTGGAACGCAAAGAGCTCCCCTGACTGCGTGGCGTCCAGGAGACCGCCTTGGGACCCCTAGTGTATCCAGGGGGAAGTCCCCGGAAGCTCTGGGGTACACTTTCAAAATTTGAGTATAGGCTAAGAGTAAGCATTTTAACTACGTTTAAAGTACATTAGACGAACAATATAAGTAAGAGCACAGAAATGGTAATTTGACCATTTTCTTATGTCAGTGGGGTCGAGAGGCAAATTCCTGGAAGAGGCCCAGTGGGAAAATCTAAAAAGAATTGGCAATGGCACAACTCTCTACGTAGGTGCGCGTGATGTACGCCCAAAAACAACGTTTAAAAGACAGTGCATTACAAAGGCTATCAAAGTTGTTTTAGAATGCTCTTTCTTCTTCCGTTCGCTTTGGCCTTTCAACAGTCCGTAAATTAAGCTATTCTCCCAGGTCAAAATTGTCACGGGTTTCTACCGGCAGATTATGCTACCGCTTGTAGTTCGAGAGGATCGGTTGTGGTAGGCTTTGGAAAAATAATCTGGCTCAACCCGACATGTAATAATCACTGATCTGTATGTATGTCTTATAAATCATGTATGTCAGATTAGTGGTAATTATAAGATATTAATAGACAATGGGTGAGCACGAGGCACGCCGAAAGAATAGCATATTTTAAGTCAATTAAGTTAATTAATGTTTTACTTTATTTCACCCTACTCAAAAGTTATCGATTTGATAACGTCTTTGTCAAAAAAGGAGTGGGATATATCCCATAAAATATAAAATATAAAAACTATTTTGTAGGAAATCTGTCATTGTTATGCAGTGTACTTCTGCAATTTTGAAACAGGGAAGCCAGTGGTGATTATTAATCAGTAAAATGGTTAAGACACGGAGTCCGCAGGTCCGGGATCCTCACACGAAAAATATCAAGATTTTACACTGTTAAATGCGTTTTGCTAGCATCTGGTAATGAATTTTACAAACTCTGTAGTGCAGCTTAAGGTAATGTTTGTTGACCTCGTTCTATCTCGATTTTATGAAAACCTATTTGAGAGCTCAGTGGAAAGTATTTAGTATCTTTTCCAACGCCCCTGCTGTCCCTTGACGTTTCTTGTACGCTTGATGTTCAATCAAACATGTAAAAGCACACACACACACAGACGTATTGCACAATTGTAGGAAATCGTGGCATCCTTATGCTGCTTTTCAAAAGAAAATTCAGAAATCTTTTCCATAATATAATTCAAGAAAATGGTCTTATGAATCTTTTAAGAAGAATAAAGAGGCATATTTCTACTTTTTTCTCCGATGCAAATTTAAGCATACATTTATATGATGGGTGACTTTTAGCACAGGTTTAGAGAAATGTATTATCACATGAAAAACGTTCGACATTTTATCCATGGTACTAATAAAATTGCTAAATGTTGAGTGACGTTATGTTTGGGGAATTATCTTCATATGTAATAACTATCCAATTTCCATAAATAACTTAGCAGTCATGGGCAGCGATCCCGGGGGTACAGTGAGACATTGGGGTACGGGTATGTGGGTATGGGGTACACGAGGGTACACGGGGACATGTCCCCCAACATTTGAGAAATCGCCCATTGAATATGATTCTTCACACATTATATTATTTGAAAATGGGTCATCCCCCCAATATTACTTTATGTACTTACTTTAAGCGTACGTGGTCCATTGATTGTCCTGGGAAGTTGCTGCTTGGATTTTCTTTAGAGTGGAGATGATATATTTCTTGAATTTTCCAAAAAAAGTGTCAAACTGCCAATTCTTTTGATTAAAGTTCATTTTCAAGGTTTACCATCGAATCTCCATATTAAGACTGAATCTAGGAACTGCAGTCTGGATTAATGATTATTATATCTTTTATTTCGATAATTTTGACTTGTCACTTGACTTGAAGGAAAATGACTTGTTACTTGACTTTTAAGTAAATGACTTGTGATTTGACTTGAGAGTAGCTGACTTTGACTTGAGTTGACTTGAGAAAAATGACTTGGTTACAACTCTGGTTGTTACTCTACTGACCGTCACTTGAAAGTTACTGCAAGAAATGTACAAAATAATTTTAAACTCTTTATTTTGTAAATGACAGCTGAAAGGGAAATTGTCCGTGACATCAAAGAGAAACTTGCTTACGTCGCTCTTGACTTTGAACAAGAAATGCAAACAGCTGCAACAAGCTCATCATTGGAGAAGAGCTACGAACTCCCAGACGGTCAGGTCATTACTATTGGCAACGAGCGCTTTCGGTGTCCCGAGGCGTTGTTCCAACCATCCTTCATTGGAATGGAGTCTGCTGGTTTGCACGAAACAACATACAATAGTATTATGAAATGTGATGTCGACATCCGGAAAGATCTCTATGGTAACACCGTTTTATCCGGCGGGTCTACCATGTTCCCAGGGATTGCTGACCGTATGCAGAAGGAGATCTCTGCTCTAGCACCACCAACCATGAAGATCAAGGTCATTGCTCCACCAGAAAGAAAGTACTCCGTGTGGATCGGTGGCTCCATTCTGGCATCTCTCTCTACCTTCCAACAGATGTGGATCAGCAAGGAGGAATATGACGAGTCTGGCCCAAGTATTGTTCACAGGAAATGTTTCTAATCGTGGTAACTGAATAAACACGTGCTCACTGCAAACGCATCCCACCTTTAGCGATAACTTCATCAGTGTATGTGGTTTCTAAGTGAATCTTAAGTTATCTCCTGGGCAAGACGCCCTAGAAGAGAGTTCCTGAAGTTCTTCAAAATGGCGGGCATTACTCATGGATTCGGCCCGTACGCTTAATAAGCCGTTTAAAACTCAAATAAATCCTTTGTGAGACCTTTTTCGTTGAGGTGAAAACATTATAAGCACCAGGCGCGGATCAAGACATTTCGAAAAGGGGGGCTGAAAGCTCCCTCGAATATTCTCCCAGAATACCATTATGCTAATTTTCGCGTATGTTATTGTTGATGTGGCGAAAAAGGGGGGGCTGAGCCCAGGAAAGCCCCCCCCCCTTGGATCCGCACCTGAGCACATACGTTTGATTTCATTTAGTTGGCAACGAGAATATTTTGTTAATGCAATTTGGTTACATGCAAAATAATGCTATCTTTGAAAAAGCTTCGCACGTAACGAAATATCTAGAAATTCTCACTTTTTAATTGTACTTTAATTGTTTTTATTTTTGAATGGCACCCTTCTAAGGTTGTCGCCCCGGGGGGGGGGGGGGCGGGGCAACTCCCCCTTTTAGTATGTAACTGTGCGTCGATAATAAGGGGTATACCTCAACTGTATGACTGTTACTGAAAGAGGTGATCCTTTATGCTTTTGCTGTTACTTTATTGATAACATTTTATCATACGATATTGTAAAAAGAAATAAACAAAAATGTGCGGAAACAACTTACCGTACTTTACAGAACTTGAATTTATACTGTAGTTCCAAGATATAATTTGTATATTAAGGGTTTATGTAAGGGTTATTATATTTAAATTATTATCATAGAAGGAAGTGGAAATATATTAGTTAAAAGAGACTTCATTGTGATTTTGTGTCTCTATTAATCTCCTTCACTTCACCTTGGGACAACATGTTTAACTCAGGAACTTGTAACGGCATTACAAATGCAGCAAAGATATAGTCATCAAATGATCAAATTTGTCTGCACTACCTCATCTTGTTTAGTGCCGTTGTATGTATTGTCGGTTGATTGATAATACCAGTTGGCTACCTCGAGGGCGGCGATTTCTGTTGGCCATGGGGGAGGGGGCGTGGGTCGGCAACATTAGAGTACCTTTATAGGGAGAGTAACGACATTGACGTTATAGTATTCTCCCATAAAATGACGGGTTCATGTGCTTTTGGGTGCAACAATCGGTCCGAGAAAGGGTTCAGAATGTACCGATTTCCTACCAATATCAAAAGGAGAAAGGTTGTGGTTAGTGGGCCCAGGGCCCTATATGGGGAACACTATGACTTTAGAATAACGCTATGATTCTTGGTGGGATTCTAAGGTGAATGTGAACAACAGTTTCATGTCCTCCTTTATGTGCTTTATTGAGAGATACCTCTCATGTAATACTACGAAATACTCCACAATCTGTGGGACCTGGGCCCAGGACCTCAAATTAGATATGGGGGTTCTTAAACTTGTACTCTCCCCTGTAGCAAACCTATATATATATATGGACCCCATATGAGTGAACCCATATGGGGCCATTCAATTTTGCACTCAAGATTCATAATGGGCCCATATGGGCCATCTGCCCATACGACCCATATGGGATAGTTCTGGGCCCCATGTTGGGCACTTACCCACAACTATCCCATATGAGACAGTTGCCCACATGGGCCCCAGAACTATCCTATATGGGTCATATGGGACATATTGGCTGGCCCATACGGGCCCCTTATGAATCTTGGGTGCAGTCATATGGGCCACATATGCTGGCCCATATGGTCCCCTAAGGAACCCATATGGGGATGTTACCTGGGCTGTGCAATTCAAATGCATAATACGTGACTTTATGTATTTGTGTTGTCTAGTGCTCTTTTGCCCAAATTAGGGCCCTAGCTCCGAAACCGTTAATGAATTATCAAGCTGCAATGTATTCTGAACCTTATACCTAAAGTATTCATGCCTTGGTATTATCCACCTGAAGTGAATAGACCCAGTGATGGTTCAGAGTAAGGTATTTTCGGCTCATGCACTAAGCTGTCCAATAGCTAGGGCCCTATAATTTGGCCACGAGACCCCAGGGCTATATTGTGTAAACAGAGGAAACATTTTTCCTCTTCCCTGAACTTGATACATTAGGCTATACCATCAAAATGTCCATTTGGTTTCAGAAACCTTTACCAGGGTGTAGCCTATTTAGTCTTTGGGCCCTTCTTGTGCAGGGGCTTTTTGCTATTCGATCCCTACCTGGCGCTCCGAAAGGAACTTCATCGCATAATTTCCAGTCGTATGGTTCTCCACCGTGACATCATGTACAAATGTTGCAAACATTTGTGAACTTTTGGTGTAAAAGGAAAGATGATCGCTCGTAAGTGTCATGCATAAGAAATTGGAACTAATGATATGGCCCCTAGGGCCATTTCTCCCCCTTCCCCTGACCCATTTCACTGTGACTGGGACCCAACAGATTTGTCATGCGATACTCTACCCCCACCTCGTTCCATTATCACCAGAAACGATAAAAACTAAACCCACATCGCTTACATAGGACTCGGGCGTCATTGTGCAGTGGTATGCCAATAGAAACAAAATGGCGTCCAAATTTAAGTTGTCGCTACTCTCCCTATAAAGTTACTCCAGGCAACACCATAATGATCCATATGTGTGCATATGCGTGTGTGTATATATATATATATATACATATATACATATATACATAGGCCTATATACATATATATATATATATATATATATATATATATATATATATATATATATATATATATATATATATATATACGTATACGCATATGCATATGCATATGTTAACGTACATATAAACCTATATACGATAAAGCAGGGAGATGCTACTCTAACATCCCCCTGGTTAAAGTATATGGAAATGTACTAAGCTTATATCTTTCTGTAATGCTGGTAACGAAATGTGCTCTTTAGTGAAGAAGCACATAGTCTTCCTTTTCTCCTATGGCACGTAGCATTGGGTGTGCGTTCAAAAGTCCGTAGGCTAACAGACACACTTTTACCATGCAGTTTTATATCCAACAGCAGCTTAATTTGAGCAGGGAGCTGTCTCTCATAGGGTCCCGCTTTTGAGTGGTTGGCAGGGTGGATAAAAGGACTGTTCCTGAAAATGTCACGGGAAAGCTGCACGCGCGCGCGAAACGCGCATAAAATTAGCATGCTGAAGAAAATTTATGTACGTGATTACAACATTGGGCGAAGTTACTAAATTCAAAGTAGTACACGCCATGGGGTGATCCACTAGGCCATGTGCAGTTAAGGTGAAGACCACAGAGGCCAGTATTAAAAAGGTTGTCGACAGTCGAATGGAGTACAGTGATGCAACGTACGGGCAAAAGTTCTCGTCATAGGCATAGGAAGCGGGGGGCTGGGAGGGGGATTTAGCCCCAGTCAAAAATGTGGGGGGCTGAAGTATGCTTCAGCCCCCCAAGATCCAACGCCAAAAACCCCTTATTTGTCTTTCCTGTAAGAAATGTTAAAATTTTGCAGTAATTTTCCTTATTTGTCCAAAATATTGCACCAAATTGCATCTGAGGACCCCAGAATACCGAAAAATTTTCCAAAAGGGAGGGGACACCACGTCCCCTTAGATCCCTCCCCCAGGCCGGCGATTCGAAACAAGGTTCAGCCCTCCAGTCTCGAAAAAGCTTCCTACGCCTTTGGTTCTCTTACCTGTTTTGAAAAGATATCAGGCTAAAAGCTGGTTAATATTGTAAAGAACAAAGTGTGTTGAATAGAGAGAATTAATGAAAAGTGTTCCTTGGACCTTAAACTAACTTTCGGAACGTTTATTCCCTACATTTTTTCCAATATTGCTCTTAGGCATCAGCAACTGGCGCGGGGAGTAGCTCTAGTGAAAGTACTCAAAGTTATACCCACAACAATTGGGTTGGGGTTATGGATATAGACGACAATGTTTAGGCCTCCCTTCACGATCTTACTGTGGATTTGCTGTCATTCAGTTTGAAGTATAGACGAATCCGATCAGCGCTTGTGTTTAGTGACTGTAGGCAGCCATTAATGGGGTCCACCAGCCTTAAATCGTCTTCATTTATTTTCTACATGAATTTCAAACCCACATATTCAGTGAAATTGAACGAATCAAGATACAATTTAATGTCCAACCATCCATCATACAGGTAAGCAAGGAAATTGAAAGATTAAAGGTGATAGACCCCAGGTATGGCCGACTGAAATCAGACCATCACTTGCTCTCCGGATTCGTCCATAGTAAAAGGAAATGGAAACACGGGTATATGAAAAAAAAATTGATATCACAATATCCGCGCAATAGTTGAGACAGCCTAAGTATGACGCTATTTTCCTCAGGGAGAAAACATCCATGTAAAATCGCCCCATTAAACGTTGAAAACAATCTAATCAATAGTGACGCGAACAGAAATAGGATCAAATATTTCACTAGATTAGGATAAAAATGAAACAAGGTGTATCCTTTTTGAACCAAATCTAGTAAGTGCTGGATCAAATTTAGTCAAGTTTTTGACGAGATTTCGGTTCTTACCCCTATGGATTTGATTGTTTTTAGAGGGCTAGGGCAACTCCCATGGTTGCATCGGGATATCTCAATTAAGGGCGTTAACTTGAATACCATGTTTATGAAGTTGGATTTAATATTTGCCCATGTGTTTCTGAGTTTCGGTAATCACCAGGCATGTATTTTGCAACAAAATTCGCGTGGAGGGGGCCGAAAAATTTGCTTCTCGTGATCAACAGAGTTACCTACTAGGGTCGCTGACAAAAAGGAGAGTGGATGAAAGGCATTACGTCCCCCTCAACCAAAACACTGCCGATTATGCCGTAGGAGGCAACATGTAAATATAAGCAAATATTGGCCCGAAGCGCCCCGGGAAAAATCAATTTTTATGACTTTTTACTCTAACATTCACACAAATCTCAGCAATATAACAATTTTTGCAAAAATACTTTAGACATTCCGTCCACCTCAACCAAATTATTGGAGGGACTATGTCTCACACCCATAATTATACAAATATTATGGTCGTTGACCAAATATTGAAGGGGACGAAAGGTGATCCGTCCCCCAACAAAATTATCGGGCGGAAAAATGTCCCCCATATGCCCCCCTCCCGCGATCGCCGCGCTTGAGTAACCGATTTGACCGACAAAGCCATTGACCCATTACCATATCAACTTGTTATGAAAAGTCCTAAATGTGGTGTTTTTTCCCACCGCAGGCGAAAACTTGAAACTGCCCCCAAAGAGCTTATATCTTACCCCACAGGGACACAAGATCAACGCATTTTTTATGTAAGGTCCTGTGGGTTAATTCCCACAGCGGGTGTTAACCTGAAACAAGTCCCAAACGGAGTTACAATCCAAAGAGACACGAGACCTACCAAGAAACCCTAAGACAGTCATGCGATATTAGGGTGCATTTAAACTAGATCCGGATCTGCGTGGGGTCAGATCCACTGCTCAAGATCAAATTTGTGGTGTAAACGCAGATCAGATCCCGATCTGATCGCCCGATTTTGTTCCTGGTAAGAGGGGAGGATCAGATCCCGCGCTGGCGATCAAAACTTGGTGTAAATGCTCTAGCGGTGACCCGAGATGAACGGTGACCTCACATTATTATGTTCACACATATGTTTTCCCATTTCTTTGTTTACATTTTGGTGTGCACGCGCTTGTGCTTCTATTTCGTAATTCATTTGGAGGCCACTTCCGCTGAAGCACGGAGGAGGATCAGATGCTCCAGGATCAAGCCACACGTGTAATCCGATCTACTGATAAGATCGGGCGATCAGATCCGGATCTAGTTACAAGCAAGAACCGTTGTGAACAGCTTCAACAGGCTGACAGCCGGAGGGTGAAAACCAAACGTTCCCCCAAGGGATTCTGCTCCACACAAGGAACTAACATAATAACCTAATATCGGGTGCTCAACAAGTTAAATAGTTTTGTTCAATTAAGTTCATATAAATAGTCAACCATAATGTTGGAATATACTGTGCAATTTGAGGTGAAGGGAGGTGGAGATTTGGGCCCAATTGTGTCAACTCTTTAGAAGACTGGAAGTAGCAAAGTACAAGTCGTAAACCCACATGTTATATCGTTTATCTAGCTTTTGCGATGACTTCTGAATAGTATGAAGCATTGTGTACATAGCTTATCTTACACTGGCCAGGATTCCTTACAACCAGTCTGTGTACTTTGAGTGCAAACAATTTGTTTGGAGAGATCTTGACGTATAAAAGAAATACTATCAACCACTCCTTAGATAATTCACCTTTAGCAGCCTGTATTATGCCAATGTACTGACTCACAATTTGATGAATATTCAAATTATTTATGAATACGATACACATTCTTCCATATTTGGTTATACGATGGAATCAGTAGACTTCTGTGGGCGGAGAACAGTAGGCTACCCCTGATCGTAAAGTAAGAAGACATCTGCTTCGAATGGGCTTATCAATCAACTATTTATCTGCTGAAGAAGAAGTCATCAAGACCGGTAAGTGAGGAAAAATAGTCTTTCTTGCCTTCTACCTTAAGATATTCAGTAAATAAAATAGAAACCTTCATGGCTGTAGATCATGTAATACCATAGCAGAAGGTGGAGCAGGGGTATTCCCTCGAAGCCAGGGCAAGCCTGAGAAAAATTACGATAGGAAGGCTAAGACTAAAAAGAGAACTTGGGTGAACGTTTCCCGGAGTACACAGAGCTTGGGTGTAATGCTTGCAAGCCTACAATAAAATATGCATTTCAATGAAGCAGAACAACGCAGCCCCCAGCCAGCCAAAGTAATAAAGTGGGCGAGATAACTTCCTAGGGGCGAAGTATTGTAGGGGGCGAGATGTACTAAAATGCATTAAGGCAATGATAGTTTTTATTTTCTTTGGGGGAAATTTCCCCTTGCATACGGGATTGAAGCAGCGGCGGTGATATGTTGGTTACCATACTTAAACAACGTTTTTATGATCTCGAATTACATCGACTTCACCTCAGATTGTACGATACGGAATGTTGAGAATAGGTCACATTAAAAAAAAGTTTCAGATGAAGGGAAATGTTAACATTTTAGACAGTACGTTAATGTGATTTGACGAGTTTTCCCTCCATTTCATTCTTCATTTATTTATTTCCAGTATAAATATAAATATTTATAAATAGGACATCAAAAGTGACTTTTTTATAAAATAAATGGAAGCGTACAAAAACAAAAATATATACAAAACGCGCAAGTGCACTTGTTTACAATAAATTATTCAGATTACCATTTTGTAAATAAAGAACAGCACGATAAATGGAGTAGATATTTAGTTTATAAATCTGATATCTCTGTAAATGAGTAAACCTTACACGAATGAAGTATTCATCAACATATCTTCTTGGAGATCAAATACATGAAAGATACACATAATATACAACCGTGCTCGTGTGCCACACTATATAAGAGTAATAAACTATGCTGTGCAATTGCATGATACGTACTAAGTACGGACAACCTAGAGGTTTTTTCGGAGTATAAAGCTCTAAAGTTGAGGAGGGGGATCTCAATACCATGCACACTTTCAGTTTCTCCTGACTGTGCGGTATAAAGTGACCCTATTAAGGGGGAGATTAAAAGGAGCTTATATATTTCCTCCTTTGGTCATTTTTTGTATTAAGACTCTTCTTTTTCAGGAAAAAAAAGAGGTGAAGTCTAAACCTCTTAAAGGTATACTAAGTGAAGCCTTTTCAGCAGGCATTTAATCTCTTTGCTTGCGGCATCTAAATATTCTGTCTCAAACGTTGAATTTAAATGACCTGAATTCAGTGAATTTTCTAGCAATTAATGGAAGAAATTACAAGTTACCTATAACCGTCATTTTCACCATGCTATATTGAAACACAGGAAGAGATACAAAATTCTCCTTAGGCCTATCTCATCGTGCTTTACTACAAACGATAACTGAAATTGACACAATGGGCCAAATGTTTGATTTCATTTCAAACATAATCTTTAATTCTGCCAGTAATTGTAGTCAAATGGATACTTATAGTTTATCATCGAGATTAAATGAAACATATATTTTAATCTGTAATCAACAATTCCACAGCAGACATACACGAAGATACTTTCATAAAAGGCGAATAGAGTTTGTCCTAATTTTTTTCATTGATCGGCAAACAAGGCTTCAGAAATGAGGACTAAACATGACCAATTTTCTCATCTACGCTCTTTTTGTCGGCTGTAGGCTATTATACCAAAGTTTCACTTTAAACATTTTTGAGAAATTTAAAATTAGTCTTTCAGAAAGTTCTGACGGAAAATTAGCAGAATGAATTTTTAAAAATAACTCATGTTCATTGAAGCGGCATTTCTTACCGGGTAGTAAATTGGAAAATTCGTTTACAGGCTGTTCCTTACACGGCTTTCCTTACAATACAGACTTCAGGCTGTTAGTATTGCTAGTGCATGAACTAAAAATAACCTCTTACGGTGCATGGATGACACTATAAGTTCTACCAATGGGTACTACGTATATAAAAAGGTTAGATCAATATAAACCATTGATTTTACTATTGCGAAAGGTTCACACATCTCTACCGTGGTTTTTGTCACGTCTCATATTACGCGTAAATGCTGCAAATAGTTACGTTTAGCCAGCAATATGCACTTTTTTACTTTTGTGGTAACAGTGATATGCAAACCACTTTGTAATCACACTCAAAATTTAGCTCTGTATAATGCATGGTGGGAATTTCTCCGTAAACTGGCAAGCGGTAACGTTATGAATTTGCACACTGAGGACTGAAATCAGTACTTGTCGTATTTTGTAGAGGGTTATAAAAAGAACAGTTCTGGGAGTGTTCTAACAAGGGTTGACTTCTGAATGTGATTTCAGTTTCAGTTTTTGGTCAAACTAGGGAGTTGCAACAGGCAACTCCTTGGTCAAACCGAAATTCAAAACAAATACCTTTAAATGTGCATGTTACAGCCATGCAATGAGAGAAGATTCAATGAAATACGATTTACATTTAATATTATGTATCACAAGGTACTTGTAGATTTTGTCGACTTTATTCGATCATGTACAGCAGGGACTTGTCTTCTCTTACTCACTTTAACAAGAATAGTGTCTGTAAAGATAGAAGACTTGTCCAAGAGTTATAATCATGATACATGCATCTAAAATAAGTGTGTTACAACTTGTTACGTCTGTAACAGAGGTATTCGTCAATAAGAATAACAAAAGAGGAGTTGGAGTTGTCAATAATACTCGCATTTTGCGATGCATTTGGTGTCTAGTACAGATTTTTTTTTTTTTTTGGTACGCACATAGGGTACAAGCCTCCTATTTTAGAAGTAACGGGGATCATGGAAACGACAGTTTTCATAAGCCTTTATTGTTAGTAACACTTAGGTTACTCATACACTCCCTGCTCATACTCACCACGAACAGGATTATGAAATTCCACTAAAAATCAGTAATTGTTATGCAGATGATCAGAAAAACCATTCTCTTTTGTCCAGGGGTTCTTATCCTTGAGACCTAAATTATAGCCCATCAGAACAATGGATGAGGACGACGTTCAAGCTCTGGTAATTGACAATGGGTCTGGTATGTGTAAGGCCGGGTTTGCTGGAGATGACGCTCCACGTGCAGTGTTTCCATCTATTGTTGGAAGACCAAGACATCAGGTGAGTTTCCCTTTAAAGACTTGATTTAGGTTTCAAATTTGTTTCGATACGTTAGAGGTATTTAATCGGAGAAAAGGGGCAAAACGACCCGGATAAAACAGAAGTAAAACCGGGTCGGAGAAGGAGCTAACATAACAGAAGAAGAAAAATGAAAGAGAGGAAGAAAAGAAAGATGAAAAAGAAATACAAAAGGGGAGAAAAGGGAAAAGAAAAAAGGAATGAAATAGGAAAAGAAAAGAAATGAAAGTGTAGAGGGGGAGTGACAGGAAAGGACATAAGAAAGAAGTCTTGATAATGAAAAGAAAAGACTGGGGCGGGCAAGGCTACCGGGGTGAAAACCACCTAAGGGTTTTGGCAGGAAGAAGGGAGAAGGAGTCTGTAGCGGAAGTGCCCCGGAATTAACGGACCATGGACAAGTTATGGACACAAGCAAGCCTTGGTAGAGAGGAAACGGCGGCGGAAAAGGAAAGAATATTAAAAGAGGGGAGCATCAAACAGCTAGCATGGGGAAGGACTGGCCAGTGACGAAGGACGGGGGTAGGCAGATTTAGGAAGGACAGGATAAGAGAAAACGTGAGGAACAGAGTGAGAAATGATGAAGGGAGACGGAAATATGAGAAAGCGAGGAAAGAATGTTGGAAATCTTTCATTATTACTTGGGCCCATTTAGTTTTAATCAGTGTCCAAATGAACAATTACTCCCTTAACTTATAGGCATTAAAAAGTTGAATAGAGCCAGTAGTGTAACCAGAGGGAGGGGATTGGTGGTGGGAACCCCACATGAGTGGGTCACAAAGAAAAGAATAGTGTGCACAATTGTCTAAATACTGCTTAACGTGGGGCAGTGCAAGATTAGAATTGAGATTATTATTTCAAAGCCCCATGCAACCCTTATGATCAGCCATCCTCCTGGCACCGACCCACAAACTCCCTGGGGTTAAAATCCACCAGGCATTTGTTCAAGTCACACAAAAAAGCCACAGTTATAATTTTGCGGTATTTGTTCTCACCTAATGGTATTTGAAGATTTTAAATGATTCATTCCTATGCCCTAGATTTGTACATATCCCAGGTTTTCAGGGTTTTATCTCCTAACCCCCACCAGCCTACGGTACCCCATATCTTCAGGAGGGATACTTCGTATTCCCGCGCAGTGTTACCTGCTGAGTGGACTCTATTTGCTCAGCCCCTTTTTAAGGCTTCCCAAACAGGGATATGACTGAAAAAGGAGTGTGCCGTACAGCCCGCTACGTAAACAAGCGGAGCCTTTGATATAGTAAAGTTGAAGCATGATATCGAGACAGTTTTGCTTTGTGCCGACAGAGCTAGCTACTAGCCTGTCCCCAAACATGAAATTGGTAAAACTTCCTACATTTATGACTGGAACTTATAGTTATGCGTTTATATCTAGAACAACAACTTACAATAATTTTGGCATACTAGAATTAAACAAATTGACTCTTCTGTAAAAAGGGAAGGTACGACACTGCTTTAGGTTAGTTTCTCTTTTTTTAAATTAGTCTACCAGTTCATTTCCCCACCCTCCAAATGAGATACAATGTTACATGTTTAATGAAGGAACTTATTTCCCCACATTTATCACTGATTTACATCATTTTAGGTTTATATCTAGAGCAACAAAAATAAACAAATATTGTTGGCCATGTAGAAGAGAGGCTTTGAAAAAAAGGTACATTTCGCACTTGGCCGTTCATTTTTGCACCTTCTCCACTTAAAATCAGTTTCTTTGTGTCTACATGTTTCACATAAGTTGAATGGAAGGATAAATTTAACTGATGCATTAAATGTTCTTATAACAAAGGGCATCATGGTTGGAATGGGACAGAAAGACAGCTACGTTGGAGATGAAGCACAAAGCAAGCGTGGTATCCTCTCCTTGAAGTACCCTATTGAACATGGTATCGTCACAAACTGGGATGACATGGAGAAGATCTGGCATCACACATTCTACAATGAACTTCGTGTCGCACCAGAGGAACACCCAGTCCTACTCACAGAAGCTCCACTCAACCCCAAAGCAAACAGAGAAAAAATGACACAGGTAAAATTCTTTCGCACTTTCATCAAAAGTACTAAATGCTCTTAGTTGAAATGGTGATGGCATTTTACAAATTACACCCCAACTTTAAAGGTTAAGTTTGGAAAGAAAGCTATGTTATTGGTTATTACGGTGGTTGTACTGGGACATCCACGGTTGCTGTGAGATAATGAAAAGTGATATTTCTTAATAGCTTGTGTACATCGTAAAGACATTCCCTTCGCAACTGTGTCTCAACTATGTATGATTGGTAAAGAATTACTGTGTCTTCATTTGTACGGGTGATGGAATACTCTCCTCGAGTTTCGGAAAACTTGCTAAAAGTTAGCCACAAACATTAAGCAGGTTTGAAATAAACCGTCATAAAATTTGCTGCATTGTTTCTTGATCTCTGTCGACGATAGCTTAGATCAGGTCCCACGTCAGAAAGCTTATCCGGGCTCATCGAGGTCCCTGCCAAGTATGACATGGACAAGTACCTCTATTATGGGCTAAAGCTAAGCTTCATATGATTACAAGGCAAGGGTATAACTAATCAAAGTTAACAGGCTGTAAAATATCAGTTTACACAATTAATGTGTACCTTTAATGAAGTATAGGCGTATTCATGTTCAACCATTTGAACTTGATCACTCTACATCTGAGTGTGATGAGGTAACCATGTTGACTCGATCATTTCGGCTTGGTTCCACAGATCATGTTTGAGACATTCAACACACCTGCCTTTTACGTAGCCATTCAAGCTGTACTCTCTCTGTATGCTTCTGGTCGCACAACTGGTATTGTACTGGACTCTGGTGATGGTGTCTCCCACACGGTACCAATCTATGAGGGATACGCCCTTCCACATGCTATCCTCAGACTGGATCTGGCTGGCCGTGACCTCACAGACTACCTCATGAAAATCTTGACAGAGAGAGGCTACACATTTACTACAACAGGTAAGTATAGTGACACAGTTAGGACTATTCCGGCAAAAAGATTCTTTTTATATTTGTCTTGTTCCACCTGTCCGAGCAGGATAGATCATCCGCCTCTCACCTGCCTGCTCTAGTTTAAATTCCGGTCGAATCATAACAAAACAATCCTCTGCCTTCCCTCAACTTGATGCTCAATGCGACAAATGCGACAACAGAAATAACAGTAACATCGAAATCTGGGGTGGGGAAATTTTCATTCCATGATGATTTTATTGTAGGTGTTAAACTGCGAGAGCCTGAAATAATAACTTAAATGCATGACCCACAGACGCTTGAGGAACTCAAAGAATGGAACAGTGGATCCTGCTCTGAAACCTGTTGGGGGAAAAACCCTAGAAACCCCTTTGAGTCCATTGGGAAGGGCCTTAGATTTCATGAGTTTTTCATATTCAACAGGAAATGACAAAGGGAATTACAGTACTACCATTTAAACAAACCATATACCTTAAAAAATCTTTTTAACTTGACGCAGAACATTTGAAAGAGATTGAAACCTTTTGAACAAAAGGTCCCAAAGGGATTTTTCTGCTGGGCACCCGTGGGCGAATAAATTCACAAAAATTTTCATATTATTGTTATTACTCCATCTCCACTCAGTTCTGATAGTGATCATCATTACCTTGAACTAAGGGTTATTTATCGAGAATTTTCCGAAAGCGTGTAGAGTAGTTGAAGAGGGATGTAAGCGATTGTCATACCTAACACAACATACCCGATGAATTGGTGAAGCTTTTTTTTTGAACGACGAAATAACCACCTTTGAAAAATTCTTTCAACGGTTAATCCTGCCAAACTCTTCGCTACCATTACATACACTGTTGCCTTCCTTGTCCCCACAGCTGAAAGAGAAATTGTCCGTGACATCAAGGAGAAGCTCTCCTACGTCGCTCTTGATTTTGAACAAGAAATGCAAACAGCAGCATCAAGCTCATCACTGGAGAAGAGCTACGAACTCCCAGACGGTCAGGTCATCACTATTGGCAACGAACGTTTCCGGTGTCCCGAGTCATTATTCCAACCATCCTTCCTCGGAATGGAAGCTGCCGGCTTGCACGAAACAACATACAATAGCATTATGAAATGTGATGTCGACATCAGAAAAGATCTTTATGGAAATACTGTCCTTTCTGGTGGAACCACTATGTTCCCAGGAATCGCTGACCGTATGCAGAAGGAGATCTCTGCTCTAGCGCCACCAACCATGAAGATCAAAGTCATTGCTCCACCAGAAAGAAAGTACTCTGTATGGATCGGTGGATCAATTCTAGCATCTCTCTCTACCTTCCAACAGATGTGGATCAGCAAGGAGGAATATGACGAGTCTGGCCCAAGTATTGTTCACAGGAAATGCTTCTAAGTGTTACGAGAGAATGAACACCATCAGTCCTACTCACTGGGCACTTTTATCCATATTTTGTTCAGTGGTATATCTTCATTTGTAAGTGTGACTTTAAATTTAAATGTAAGCTCTTGTCATAGTACTTGCAAAAAGCTTTCAAGCATATCCTTTATACTGAGTTGTCACTTAGCAGAAACTATCCTAAACGGTCAAACAGTACAGGAACGGTTTAGTTAATGGAATCCAGACCAACACTCTTCGTATCTGCTAAGAAAAAGTTCATGCACAAAGGTAGTTAAGTCTAATATAGAAATGATGTAACGAACACTTGTTTGTTGGCGTTTAAGTTAGTGAGTCCCTTTCCTCTGAAACGTTTAACGCCAAAGAGCATTTTCTTCGTTGTAAGTTATTCTAAAAGGTTTGTATGGAAGAGTTGTCATTATGATACTGTGTAATTATTTGAAAGAGTCAAGTTATTTCATCCCTTCAGATAAGTTTCATCTAAATGTAATACAACTGGCGGGATTATCCCATCCCACCTTAATAAAAATTATGTATACTTGAGTATCTCATTGATAAAGTTATATCCTAATGGTACATCAGTGCATCTAATTTATAGAATTCATTTGTCAGTTTGTTATACAGTGGTTTTGTCAAAACAGTGAGTGAATCGTTTTACATCATTTAATCCAAGGTTTTTCAGATGGAGGGTTTCCCTATGGTTTGGAACTGTTTGTGACAAGGGACTGAAATACAACGTATATCAATTGAGTATTGTGTCCTCCGAAAACGTTTCTTTTTGTTACTTCTAAAACCCAGTTTTAAAGTTTTGTATTACCACATTCAATAATATAAACGACCATTTACAAGAACTGCAAAATGAAATTGGGTGAGACCTCTGACAGCAGTAAAGTCGATCGAGGTAAGACCAACCTTTAAAGAATATGTATGTACACTTCGGTAAGCTTATTACAACATTATGGGAACATGGACTGCCCCCCCCCCCCCCCCCCGCGAGTTCTGGCAAAACCCTTTTCCCTGGAAGATTTTTCAGTTGGGAAAATTTCTCTGACAATAGACCTAAAATGTTTTTTCTCGTGCAAAATCCGTCCGGTCCATGCGAAAAATATCAAGTAAGTTACGCTGTGACGGCCAGGGGCGATGGCTAAAGAAGGTAACCAAATAAAACGAGGCGTGTATACTCGCTAATCCTTGTTCGGATTATTCGCCGTAAAATTGACATTGTGTTATGCAATAATCTGTTGTTACCAACAGAAAAAATAGAGACTGGAAATGCACCGGGATTCATCAATGTTCAGTTCATTTTTAAAATGTTGCAAGGAATTTTCATTTAAGGAGACCAGCGCAATTTCTGAGGAAAATTAGTCTAAGAGAAGAAAACAGTCGATATAAGAGAAATGATGTTAGTGGCGGGGCGCTCGCTTGGCTGCAGGGTTAAGAACGATTTAAAATGGTTACAGCAACAAGGCTGTATTTCGGTATTTGAGACATCCGTGTAACTCTCTGCCGGTTAAAGATTAATTTCAAATAGATGCCCTGAAGGGTGCCGAAAAATTTGTCCATCTATCGACTGAAGAAGGAAGCAGTTGATTTGTGAGAACTTACCTAAAGAGTGAAAGACGATCTTCTAAAAAGTCTCAGACAACTAGGGGAGGATCCAGAGTTTAACAAAGGGGAGGGTGCATACCTTTTGATAGCGAGGTCGAACCTGTTAGTACCAAATGGCGCATAGCATTGAAGAGTTGGGGTCTAGGGAAGGGGTTGCGGTAGGATTTACCCGATAGGGGGTAGCTTCCACGATGGGGAAAGGACAAAAATTTCACATCAAGAGTCCCGAATACTGTATAGCCTACATGGTCATCATACAACATTTAACCAATGAAGACTAGAATCGGTATGACGTTATAGCATCGGTGTGACTGCCAAATATTTTGCACAATACACAACCTTCATAGACCGAGTTAAGTGTTGATTTAATGTTTTTAGAGTTGCACAGTGTGCAAAACCCGCTCAAACTTTGGAGGGATAGGCCTACACAGCATAGAAGATTTGGTCATTGAGGGGCCAGTTTAGACCAACCTAATGTAGGGCAATGAACTGTAACCACTCGTCTGTCCTTCGAATTGGCTTCCGGAAAATTTCCCACTGATTGGTAAGTAGAATAACTAAGTGATTGAAGATGGGAAATTATCTACCTTTACAGAAAGCTGCGTCAGCTACATACTATATGTCTTGTAAAGGCACTGGTTTCGGGGGTTAATATTATCCATATGAAGCCAAACTATGACAAAAACTATAAAAATATAAAAAAAAATCTCTACAGAGCGGAGGAGCCCCCAAATTTTTATTTTCATTTAAGAAGTATTTGCAGATCGTATTGACGATCCTTTAGATTCAAAGTAGAAGAATCTATTATATTCTACTTATTGACTGTGCAAAACTTGATTGACCGTCTGGGCGGCTGACGTCTGTAGGGACAGGGATGTGGTATTACTACCTACCTGATAGAAAATATCTTGCATTATACTGCAACCAATCCGACTGTCTGATTAAATAGCCTCCTCTCGCCGATGGTCGCTTGCTGAAGTTCCCTCCCTTTAAAAAAACTGTTTGAGCTTCAAAAGGCCATAGGCCAGGGGTTCTCAAGTTTTCTTAGGCAGAGGGCCGCATTTCCTTGAATCTATGCTTTATCACTCTAACGGTATAGTCGCAAGGGTGAATCCAGGGTCTCGACAAACGGGCTCATCCTTGAGGGCAAAGTCCACACATAAGAGTTTCGAAAAAGACTGCACAGCAGGCAGAAGGGAGTTTGAGTTCCTTAATTTGGGTAACAGTTGATTAATGGGGCGCCCTACGGAAGGAAACCGACCTCAGTCCCACCAAGGTTGGGGATGAGGTGAGAAAATTTGACAGTATACAATCGCGCTTAATAACAGGAAAAAAGCACTCTTCAACCTCAAATTTCCATCGTAGTTCCACCCCGTAGTCGCCAGCATAGACCCTTTTCCAAATAGCAACTACAAAGGATTATGGGATAGACTTTAAGTACGCATTTTTTTGTCCACAGTAAAATGCCATTGACGAAAACGACACACACAAAACTCAATCCCACAATCCTTTGTAACTGACATTTGGAAAAGGGTCTATGGAAAGAAAATTTGGCATCCCAATCGCCCTTGATTATAGGATATTACAGGTTTAAAACTCAAATTGGACATTAGCACTTCTTTCACCATAAGTGGATCACCGGTATGGAAGAAAAATTCAGTGGTTCCATACACGTTGTAAATTGGAGGGGATCCCACTTTTAGCACAAATCAAGGGTGGATCCAGGATTTTATCAAAAAGAGGGGGGGGGGGCTTATTCCGTGTGGGCAAAGTTCGAAGCTAAGAGCCTCAAATGTACAAAGCTTCCATCGGGGCCGGGAGAGGGTCTGGGAACAATTTACTATAGACAATTTTAAATGGTATTTCCAGGCACCTAACAATCCAAATAAGTGTACATAAACTTTGCAGAGCAGTCTCAAAAAAAAAGTTAAGACGGGGGGGGGGGGGGCTGGAGTCAGAAAATTTCCCCTCTGGATACCGCGCCTGTAAATTTGTAACTAGACACTTGTATCCACCACTTGTGAATCACAAGTTGGCCTATGGAAGAATGTGGCATCCAAATGTTAGACTGCATTCAGAAAAATTCACCTAAAAAGCGTTTTGGTTCCTCGAATCTTTAGCGGGCCACATTAATGGTTTGTCGCGGGCCGCCACTCAAGAACGTAGGCCATAGGTTATGCCCTATTTAGCTTGTATCAGAGCCGTATCTAAATATACAGCTCTGGCTAATATGGAACGGAGCGATGGAAGAAACTGAAAAAGCCGAATTCCACAGCTACGAAAATTTGGGTAGGATTAGATTTAATCTCGTTGAGAGCAAAAACAGGTAAACCGTTTGGGCGACACGTCGGGGATTAAACACTTTACAACAACATTATTTAACTATCCAGAAGCTGAGGATAAGTGCGCTTCTCGGCCTTTTGGCTAAGATCATATGTAGTATCTATTCTTTTCAGCCAGTCAAGAACAGGACCACGCATGACAGACACATGATGTAGAGGTCTGAGGGTCGAGAGGTTGGTCAGTTAAGTTTGTTGTCCTTTCGGGGACGTAGCTCCTTTGAGGAGCTGTTCTCCTTCTGGAATAAAGTTTTGTTTCGCCCTTCGACTCTTCTCCAGAGAGTAGAGGAGAGTTTGAAAAAATACAGTTTATTTTACTCCCTACATCTCCATTTAACAATTATGCGATTGGGGTTGGAATAACAATTCCTTATCTTCAGAAAACTTGTGTGTAGACTACATATTATACTCGGTGCGTGGCTTGAACCATTCAGCTGTAAAGACAAGAACTATAAAAGAAACTGAACCAGCGAAACTCTGCATCGCAAGAAAGCTCCAGAAAAAAGGGTTTATCAATGAAGAATCTGCCCTCTTCAGAGCAAAACCAGGTAATTTGTCGTTGAGGAAAAGATAATGTATAGTACAGTTTCAGACTCCTCGACAAAACTGGGAAAATTTCCTGCAAAGTGACCGGCTTTCCCGGAGGGGGCAATAGCCCTCTGTCCGGGCCCCACCTGGGGTCAGCTCTGATCTCAAATGCTCTCGTATGAAATCGTACACTAAAACACAAATCTGTCACTCGGCAGCCAATTTTCATAGCATGTACAGTAAATACTACAGTATTGGTGGATAACCATTTCCAGTTTTAAACTATGCCATGTTATAATTTTGTAACACGAGGAACGTTTAAATATCACCAATCTTCCCCTAACCCTAACACTAACATTTTCTGTAACACAGACCAGTTTAAACTGGACATGCTATGTGTATCGGGTACAGCCCACTCGGCCATTCTGGGTCTACCATAGAACCTTTTCCAAATAGCAATTACAAAGGACTGTGGGATAGAGTTAAGGTACGCGTCGTTTTAAGCCACAGTAAAATGTCATTGACAAAAACGACGCACACCAAAATCCTATCCCATAATCCTTTGTAATTGCTATTTGGAAAATGGTCTATGCTGCAGCAGGGCTGCAGCAAATCATGACTGGAGTTACTTTTTCTAAGACCAAGTTTACGGTCTATTCCTGGGGAAGTTTTACCACACGAAGACTTGATTCAATGACTTTCCTCCAGTTCAAATGAGGTTTTTCAAATACAATTCTAGATGACCGTATGGTGGGGAGATTTACCTAATAAGGGGCCGCCTTCCTCTATCAGCACCCAACCTACTCTCTTATTTCCTTCCATCTCTACACTTTCTCTCTCCTTTCCCATATTTCTTTCATTTTGCCGAATCGTGTTTAACGATATTACACTGCCACGAACGTTTGCACGCCTATAAATTTTGCTGGAGTACATTTTTTTTCGCAGGCGAAATATGATTACGTTTCTAGTGTAACCAACAAAAATTAAAAAAAAAGAGTATGTATGAAGAACCTTCAACCTTCCTATGACGTCTTCAATGGCTATTATTCTACATGTCACCTCACGGCAGACTGCTCAAAACAAGGATACAATTATTTGAAAGAATCGAGGTCCCAATCGTCAGTTGCATCTAACTCTTTGTCTCTTTTTTAGTTTTATCTCTGTTAGACTTTAGGTAGAAGGACACAACCCTGATGCTATGAATGATGATTGCCAAGCAATACAATTTGTTTTTCAAAATATTCATTAAATTTTGTTGCAAGACTGGTGAAGAGTCCAGTATGGTGAATCCCACGAGAACTTCAAAAGGTTTCTATTTTATGGATAACTCCTAGAAAAACAAACGATTCTTCTTAACGCTAGATCAAGTAATAAACTGTTATGTATTTCTTTGAAAACAAACTTTCTTGATCATTTTCATATTTTTATTCTTTGTAACCAACTGTAGAATGCTTCCAAACTTAATCAGCGTCTCACTGGGTACTGAATATCCATAATGCCAATTTTTCACAAACAACCGGGGAAACAGGTCTTTAATTGATTAAGCTAGGACCGTATGATCTCGCTGTATATCTTTACATCCAAGTGGTTAATCAGACAACATTCTGGACCTAAGAAAGACACGCTTACATTATGTCTCATCTGTTACCCAATTTTTGACAGGCTTTCACATAAACTTAGATCGCAAAGGTGCATTACTCTAAAGGACTATTCTTTTCATCATTCCTATTATCCTTGTGACAATATTAAAGGATACAGGTGGATTTTCGTGTCTCAAATCCCGAATATGTTATTCATAATTCTGCCTGTAAGAAAAAATCGCTCTTTTGTAGGAGAAGGAAGATTTTTTCAAGTTTATATTTTCCTTGAAAGAAAAACCCCCTTTTGATCTTCCAAAAAGTCAGTTGACCTTGGACTTTAGAGGCACTGGGATTTGTTTCATAAAACTCCGTGTGCAGAGGTATTAAGCTTTTTTATTTGTTTATAAAAAGATAAGAAGGTATAGTGATTTCGTTTATACCATCAGGTAATAAATATTGTTGTTAATCCAAGCAGAGCGTGCTACTGAAATTTACCTTTCACCAACAAAGCAGAATAATTTTCTCTTTTATCGTGAAGTTTAATTTGTAAACTGAATGTTCCTTTAATATAATCCAGTAAACTAGTAATTACTATCATCTAAGAAGGAGATATAAAACTAGTAAATACTACAAAAGATATGCGTTTCAGCAAATTTACAAACATTGTAATATACACGGTGAATAATCTCATCTAAGAGGTGGCCAGTTAATCAACCATTAGAACTTATCCTGTTCAATGTGGGGGAATGGAGTTGAAATACGTTTTATCCAGTAGCTTTTCTGGGGTAGCCGGTCAAATGAAAAATCCTGCTCTTAGGATGAGCTTAGAGATCGATATTTGAGATAACTAACACTGAACAAATAAACGACAATAGAGATGCTCGAGGTAGTGGTTATATTGATATGCGTTGCCCACCGGCGCTGTACTATGACCGACGTAATTCTGTATCACAACTGTAAACATATTATCCGTAAGAAAGCAATGTCCATTCAGATAAACTGTAACAGCGGATAGTATATAGGTCTGCTGAGTGAGTGTTCGTAGTACTGAGCAGACTTGGTCAAAGGAAATACCATATTTGGTCTTCAAATACGAACAGATGTGGTTGTAGGCGGAGCCTCAGCCTATCTATATTGATTATAACACGTTATCCTAGGTACTAAATGATACTATTCATCACGTATCTATCTAATCGAATCATCCGTAACAGGACTGGTAAGTAACCTCTCATATTTACTTTTAGCTTCTCGTTTTTTCCATGAATTATTTCTTGTTTTAGTGTTAGAATTAAAAAGCACATAGACTTCATCATGACATTAAATAAGTTGACGGTGAGTCTAATAGAAGTTGAGTTCTTTTTTGTTATATTTTTGCTAAATTTGGTATTCGAAATGTAGGCTGCAAATGAAGTTATGGAAATATATAAAACATGTGCGAGGCTTAACATGTTACACCATAGGTACACAGCAGTGAATTGCATCAGTAAGAATTTGTGTTTTCACAGAATTAAGAAGATGAGACAAAGCATAACTAAGGAACAATTTTTGAGACAATAGTTGTTAAGATTCGGTGTACCACATGTACTCGAAAAAATATCAATGTATAAGTTAAACGCAAAAAAAAAAAGATCCCTTCTACCCCTTGCATGATTTTAAAACCATCTAAATGATACCAGCTGTAAGGTGCAGCTGTTTCACTTCATGGACTGGAACTTTTTACTACGGAGCAAAGCGTAACCTTTCAAATTCATTCCAACGTGTCTTATTTACAGTACCGGCTAAGGCTATATTTGTATCAAGATGGAATTTGATTAAAGGAGCTGAGTAGTCGCCAAAGTAGAATAAATTCTCGGACCCGCCGACTTCGTTACGTCACATCCGTTTATGCTTCTTGGTTTATCGATTCGATCCGATACCAATACTTATCAAAGCCATGCATGCCGCTGTGTCTGGTGTAACAGTACACTTTTTACTGTCGTTAACAGTACTAACGTTAGCCTAACTTAGGCTGGCGTTAGGGCCTAGGTCTACCACGAAAAACAAACTCATTGATCGATAAAAACAGTTTCAATACCTGCAAAATCCACAATGTTGTTCATGAACCTCCTGCAGATGATACGCGAAATAGGCGTGTGCCTTATCACTAGTAACACTAATATACTACATACGTACGTACGTTGTGAGTTGTGTGTACTACATGCCTGGGTAGATGCATCGATCAGAACCGATACAAGTGGAAACGATTCAAAATTGCCGGTGCCAGAAGAAAAAGTAACGAACTAGAAATTCAAAAAACAAATTGTCAAATATCTTGCAAGTGTAAAATTAAGTAACCCAAGAAATAGTATAGAGACGTTATTGCAAAATTACTTTGCAAGATTATTTTAAATGAGAATATAAAACGCATTAGGATTAATATTTTTAAAATTAGCCCCGCACAGAAGGTAATCATATCGTTTGGTATGATGTATTTATTTTGGAAGTACGCCACTACTCAGCTCCTTTAATATTTGTAATACCTCGTTAGATCCCGGGAGAACACTGAATGCCTTAATATCTAGGAAAGCATTTAAATGTGTATATGGTCACGATAAGTTATTATACATTAGCTTCGATAGCTTTGTACAAATCCTACTTCTGTTTGAGATGAATTTATGAATTAAGAGTCCCAACGGTAGCATGAGAGGAGAATAAAATATTAATATGATTTGGAATTAAGCAAAAGTGTGTGATACAGACTAATAAAAATTTAGTTAACGTCTACCCAACTTGCCAGTGTGGGGAGCTATGTATTCATAACAATTTAATGGTAGTGCCGGACAGCTTTGAAGGCAAAATATATTGCATTTGTGAACGGACAGTATGCCCTTATATGGTTTTGTTTGCTTAAGATTGTGCACTGATTGGGGACTTACCAAATATAACCACCTTTGGCCGAAACTGAAGCAAGGTGACTTGTCAAGAAATCTCAAACAGATATGTACATAACTGATTGATATGATAATAAAGTGTTTAATTATTACAACCTCAAGAATAAGATGGGACCACAGTTTAATGCAGAGTAACCTCACGAGACGCAAGAGGAGTCACGTGTACACCAGAGCTGGAGTCGAGTCCACCCAGTTCGACTCCTAGTCCGAGTGCCTGGTACCTTGGTATCCGAGTCCGAGCCCTAAGGCCGAGTCCCAGTCCCCCTCCGAGTCCCCGAGTCCCTGTGTAAATTGAACTTGTTTTTAGTGCAAGAGGAAGAGACTTACAATAATATATTCTTAGGCCTATACTAACTTTTATTCCTTTCCTTAATATTAAAGATGGCCATAGATCCAGACACTAAGTAAACTTAACAAAAAAAAAAAAAAAAGACCACTGAGTATGAACATAGACGGATAAGACACGGATCTACAATTTCCAAAAGGAAAATAAATACTAATCCAAATAGAAGAGCACAGCAATGCTTCACCGCACGCTTAGTGCACAAAGAGAAAAATCAGCTTTTCTAGCTTTCCAGAGTTTTATGTTACAATGTGTGAAATTGAATTATTTACTAATGACAGTTCCAACACCGAAAATTGAAAACTTTAAGATTAATGGCTTCGAAGAGAAGGGGCTAAATTCTCTGAGCTCGGCCTGGATCCGTGCGTGGTGTATAAAAGACGGCCGTGGTTACTCCTGAACGCTCCCCACCCCGATCAGGGCCGAAATTAAGCATAGGCCATGGGGCACGTGCCCAAGGGCCCCACAAAATTACACTTGTATTCTTTTGGTAGTTTGTGGAGATCATATGTGTTAATTTTGGTTTTGTAGGCTTACATGTACGTAAGAAGGAAATCTATGTAGTTCTTTTCGAGTGAGGGCGTGTGAAAGTGACTACAACCTTTGTCCTCCTTTAGTGACTTGCGCCACTGTAGTCTTGTGGAAAATTATGATCGAAGAGGGCCCCCACATTAATTTGAGCCCAGGGCCCAAAGGTAAATTCGGTCTTCCCCCGATAATCCATATGACTTCATTCCCCATCGGAAGTGGTTTGGGGAAATTCCAGGACAGTTCACAAAATTTGTTCTTTTCTGCGATTTCCCCACAAAATCCCCAAAATTTTACTTGGTTATTGTCAAAATCTCATGGACTAGGGATATATTTCTTTTCTGAAAATAACGCATGGGTTTGATTTCTTCAAACTTAGACCGAGTTGTTTCAAGTAGTATTCCAGGTACCAAGATCGAGCTATGCAAGAAGAGCACATGGTGAATGCTGAATGCTTAAATGATATTCTGTTATGATAATGATGTTGCAATACATGATTTGTCATTATAACAAGTTAATCAGCCTGTAGGCTCCTGAAAATTGCCCCAGGTCTGAAACACAAGCTTGAGTACTAGGGCACGCCAACCGATCACCGTCCACCGTCTGGTACACGTTTTTGGATACAAATAACATTAAATCATCTTCAGACCTGAAGGTAAATTATCAAAACATTTGATCACTGAATTTCTTACTACAGGTTCACAAGTGCATTCCCATAGACGTTGCGTTTAGCATTTCGTTCTAGATCCGTGCTACCTTCAATCTAGCCTTGGAAGCCTGAGACTGAGTCGATATTCCGAGTGTTCACTGTTCATACTGTACATGCACTGACTTATGCACTAAACGCAAACTGTAGCAATGATATTGTACGTACACGTTTTCAGCAGTTTTTCGCGCAGTTCCGACCTGAGTTTTACGGTCGTGGGAAAAAATAGTCGGTCTCGTATCCGGTCTCGACCCGAGTCCCCGAGTCATGTCGGTCGAGTCCGAGTCCTGAGCGCCGAGTCCGAGTCACGAGTCACAACATTCGGGACTCGAGACCGGTGTACACTTCTTACCACAAAGGAACAAAATATAAAAATTTCACTTCTACCACCAAGTCTATAAGATAGTATGATCCCAGTTTTGACTACACTAGGAAAATGTTTTGGCCACTCTGTTACAACAGATTGATCTGATTTTCAACTGAATCAAGAAAGAAGCAGCCAACACATCAGAACAATGGATGAGGACGATGTTCAAGCTCTGGTAATTGACAATGGTTCTGGTATGTGTAAGGCCGGGTTCGCTGGAGATGACGCTCCACGTGCAGTGTTTCCATCTATCGTTGGAAGACCAAGGCATCAGGTGAGTTTCACTAAAATTGTGACTAATTTTTAAAAACTGAACCAAACCATCAAATAAGAAGGAAAAAAACAATGTTTTGACTATATTTTCAATCATTGTTTTATCAAGGCAAAGGATGGAAGACAATTTGAATTTAATGCAAAGTTTCTTGAGTATTCGAATTCAGGATTGATTGCATTCTGATATGGGCATGAGACTAAAATCTGATGCTTTGAAATTAAGTGATTACGCTATTGGGTGAGAGTGAGGCAAGTGAGGCAGATGGCCCCTTCTTTTATTGAAACACTCTATAAAACTAGTTCCCCGAATAATTTCCACTTATACCATCAAATTGGTTGAAAAACTAACGTAAATGCCGGGTTAATTGGATTTGTTTTTACAAAAAAGGGCATCATGGTTGGAATGGGACAGAAAGACAGCTACGTTGGAGATGAAGCACAGAGCAAGCGTGGTATACTCTCCTTGAAGTACCCTATTGAACATGGTATCGTCACAAACTGGGATGACATGGAGAAGATCTGGCATCACACATTCTACAATGAGCTCCGTGTCGCACCAGAGGAACACCCAGTCCTTCTCACAGAAGCTCCACTCAACCCCAAAGCAAACAGAGAAAAAATGACACAAGTAAGTTTGATAAGGAAGTCAAACATACTGGGAATATTTCTATGAAATAAATAATTGTACACAAGCAAATGTGTCCGTGTTTCATTGCTTGTTCCCTAGTCTCGCTTCCACGCACGTAAAATGTGTATTACTGATTTTACATTAAGCGTGTTTTCATTCCATTTATCTTTAAAGCATATGATACACACGGTAAGTATCCAAAGAGAGTTTTAATGTTCATACATTGCATAAAATGACACCAAGAATGTTGATCCATCCTGTGAACCATTTTAACATCTTGCATGATTTCAGTTGAAATGTCACTGTTACTTGTCTAAGCCAAATCTGTCATTTAAAAACTAAAACGACTTTGAAGAATTTCTTAAATCATCAACGGTTCTCTGGGTCAAAACTCGTTTAAAGACAGACAGGCAAATGCTTTCATTTGTCTTTTGTTTGTTTAGTATGAACGTGCTACGAAACAAAAAGGTTTAAACATAAAATGCGTAAGCCGTCTTGAAACAGCAATACGTGCGTATTGCTATTGTTGTGTCGTTTCCAGTTTTCTTTCATGGGTTGAAAGTCACATGCAGATATATAAACTGTCGTAATCTTTAGTACCTAATTCTAAGTTAGATTTTATTGTTTTAAATTGACTTTATGTTTTGCGTTTCCCTCTCGTTAAAAGAATATGCAACCACCGATAGCAAATCAATTACAAATGTGTTTTATTGCAACAGATCATGTTCGAAACATTCAATACACCTGCCTTCTACGTAGCAATCCAGGCTGTGCTGTCACTATATGCTTCTGGTCGTACTACTGGTATTGTACTGGACTCTGGTGATGGTGTCTCCCACACGGTACCAATCTATGAGGGATACGCCCTTCCACATGCCATCCTCAGACTGGATCTGGCTGGCCGTGACCTCACAGACTACCTCATGAAAATCTTGACAGAGAGAGGCTACACATTTACTACAACGGGTAATTGCTTTGTACTTAGAAGATTAATACAATGGTGGAAATTAAGTGCTTGAATGCTCTGTTAGTAGTTAAATCTTTCATTCGTTTACAACCAGCATGGACTCCTAATTAGGAGCTCCCTTCGACTACAACACCATATTATTCTGACATCACTACAATTAATAGCCCGCAATAAGTAAGTTTTTATCATGTCTAAACGAAAGATGACTTCAGTGCCATAGGAAGGTATCTAAGATTGAAGGAGGGTCTGAATCATTCAGCTACAGAGTTTGACATTTTCTAGGGTAATTTGGACGTTTTGAAGACAAAAGACCTTCAAACTGAAAAGTGTTAGAATGCTGCAGCCTCCTCCACCTTCACGTGCTTTCGACGGCCCTGCGGGTAAGGTGGTTAGAAGTCCGGCTTTACGCCGGACACCATAAATCACTTTGTATTCCGTCTGACTCTACCTCGAGCTGAACGTTTTTCCTTCATTTGAGCCTGCCTGACAAGCATATATACAGCCTTAATTTCGTATGGATACTCAAAGTAACAATGCCTGAATGGGGGTGAAATTTTAGCAACCGTTAACAAGTTGTTTTAATTATACCCAGTGTTACGTGAAAAGTCTTATGTGGTACAAAATAAAGTTATCTAAAAATGCCACTTGTCCCTGCTTACTGTGTAACTTGTATATAAAAATGATATTAGGAAGTCTAGAATTTACGCAGACGTATAAGGCTGACTTGTACATGATATGGCGACATAATTGTATACGACATTATTTGTCCTCCTTTTGAGAAATTGGCAACTGCCTCCTAGTACCACAAGGAACTTCACGGTACCACTCATCCACAGAGTGGCGAGTGTTCTCTAGTGAATGCTTTCCATAACAAACGTCATCCTTCTTTTCTACAGCTGAAAGAGAAATCGTCCGTGACATCAAGGAGAAGCTCTCCTACGTTGCTCTTGATTTTGAACAAGAAATGACAACTGCTGCATCAAGCTCATCATTGGAGAAGAGCTACGAACTCCCAGACGGTCAGGTCATCACCATTGGCAACGAACGCTTCCGGTGTCCCGAGGCATTATTCCAACCATCCTTCCTCGGAATGGAAGCTGCCGGCTTGCACGAAACAACATACAATAGTATTATGAAATGTGATGTCGACATCAGAAAAGATCTTTATGGAAATACTGTCCTCTCTGGTGGAACCACTATGTTCCCAGGAATCGCTGATCGTATGCAGAAGGAGATCTCTGCTCTAGCGCCACCAACCATGAAGATCAAAGTCATTGCTCCACCAGAAAGGAAGTACTCTGTATGGATCGGTGGGTCAATTCTAGCATCTCTCTCTACCTTCCAACAGATGTGGATCAGCAAGGAGGAATATGACGAGTCTGGCCCAAGTATTGTTCACAGGAAATGTTTTTAAATATTGTAGAAAACTGAACTACAGTAGAAAATTAAGAGAAGCTCTTACGATTTCCCACTGGTAGCCATCAAGCGACATGTTTCCTTGGTAAGCAAGCTTGTAGATAACGTTGACCAGTGGAACCAGCGGTATAGACCGGTTACAGATGGAATGCACAAATATGTGTAGAGAAGCAAGTAACTCGGACTACTGATACAGTTGCGTCACTTATTCATACGAATGGTTGACTAGGAACTTGAAATAGATCTCATTCGACCTCTAGCAAGAGCAATAAAGTGACGTCATTAAAGGAAAGAAGTGGCTTTTCATTGTTAACCTAGTTACCAAGGCTATGCCTATCTTGTCTGTAGTTACTGAAAATTTCACTGCCCAAATATGATTTCAAGGTCCCAAAAGCCCGAGAAATTGCATACGAAAGTTTCCTACTTCCCCAAATTTTTTCCGGGGGGTTCCCCAGACCCCCGCCGTGGGCGCGTTCTTATGTGGGTTCCTCTTCCTGACGAAAGAACCCTCTTCCTACTTCAAGATACACAACTTGGCACCAGCATATATGCTGCTCAAGATAAAGTAGCCCATGATAACCTTTCATTATTGCACCTGCACCAGGTATCAGCCTTATTGGGGTGCCATGCCACAGCCGAAAAATTCAGTAAATAATGAAAATTTCAAATCATTTAATCAGTCCAAAGCTTTTCCAAAGATAACACCATTTTGGATCTAGGAAAACGAAGCTCAACCAAAGATAGCACCATTTTGCATCTAAGTTACCTCATATAGACTTGCCCCCACTCTTTACCAGACCTTAAGAAAATAATACAAGTAATAAAAAAGGAACGAAAGGAAGCAAGACCAGAGACATTATAAGGAAATTTTTAATATTGTGATAAATTTTGCAATGTAAAATAAAGGAAACCATTAAAATCAAATACCACAAAAATGCCAGAAAATTTTTTCTTGGCGCTCTTCGCGTTCACCCGCAATGAAAACTTACGAGTATAATGGCGGAGATCAAAGGTGGGGAGGCAAAGGTTTGTTGTTGAAAATTCTGTTTGGTAAATCGTAATTAATATTTCTTTCAAAGCATGGGGGTCCGCTCTTAATATACTTTTCTGCCTTGAAGCCTTGAAAAAAGGGTAACTAACAGTGAATATGTCAATACACGGACCATGTACATACTCACTTCGGAAACCTACTCGTGTATATGATGAATCGCAATTCTCAATCAATTTTCCGGCGTGCTTCGCGTGAACTCAGTTGAAATAGGTGTCACGTTAAGCCGCGGTCACACTACAACAAATTCGGATCGGATAGTGGTTGGTGGAAAAAGTAAACAGTGGGTGGGGTTGCAAGGGTTTTGGAAATAGTAATTTACTCAAACTATCGTATAGCATGTAGTAAAGAGGCAATTCCACAAAACTTTTCCTACAGACAACAGTAAGCCGCGGTCACACTACAACGAATTCGGATCGGATTCCAATCCGATTTTTGTGAGTTTTCATTAAAATCTTCTCCATTTCGGGTCAGAAAGAGCCCAAAATTTGCCAACAAGTGTAAATACATGATTTGCATCAGAGGTCTATGAAAATGAAATGTTAACTGATTTTTTTCGTGACGTCACACCGACAGACAGCTTTTATCGGACACGCGTAGTCCGATAAAAGTTATCTGTCAATGTGACGTCACGAAATAATTCGTATAAATTTAATTTTCGTAGTCCTGCAATAAAAATCATATAATTACACAGGTTGGCAAATTTTGGGTTCTTTCCAACCCGAAATGGAGAAGATGTTAATAAAAACTCACAAAAATCGGATTGGAATCCGATCCGAATTCGTTGTAGTGTGACCGCGGCTTACTGTTGTCTGTAGGAAAAGTTTTGTGGAATTGCCTCTTTACTACATGCTATACGATAGTTTGAGTAAATTACTATTTCCAAAACCCTTGCAACCCCACCCACTGTTTACTTTTTCCACCAACCACTACCATCCTCATCAAATTAATCGACGGTAATTTTAAATTCGCAAACATCATAAGAAAAATGTTTCATTAACATATCAAATAATACCTGAGGGACGCAGGGTTTTCCCTAGAAATGATTCAGAATGGCCGCTGTACCATCAACTTCAAGAAAAATTCTCGGGAGGACCCTCGGTCCCCAGCTTCCGGTTTCGCTCTTTCCGGGATACGCGGTTAAATTAAACTCCGCTGGCCACACCCTACGAAGATGCAGCCGCAGTGAAATGTGCTTCTATGGCATTTTTACTGGTGACGTCCATGGTCATGTCTTTGTAAGAACTTCCCATAAACACATATCATTGATTTTGGAAAATATATATACCTTTAACTCCCAAACTTTGATCGTCTGTACAAAATTATACTTTAACCTGGATTTCCAAACTGTCTTACTTTCCACAGTAAAAAAGAATAAAACTTCAGGGGGCACTTGTCCCAGACCATCGATAAAATGAAACGTTGAAGAAAGAATAGGTAGCGGAAAGGAGAATCTTTTATGTAATGGAAAGTATTGCATTTGAAAAATAGTGAAAAACAATAGGCTACAACAAAATGTCCTAATAACGCTGTTTTCTTCGGAACGCTTAGTACGCATCCGTTTTAAATATTGTTTCGTGGTCACTTCCTGTAGAACATCTCGCACGCTCCATAGCTTCGTGCTCTCCATTTTTATTATAATCACCCACAAGCCAAACCCTCTTCTTAAAAATGACCTATTCTAAAGCTGAAATGGTCAAAATGAGATATTTGTGATCTGTTACGCACACATCAAATGTGTATTAAGATAGCCAAATACTTCATTGTGAGGATTTTAATCTTTTAAATAACTGAGGGCCTTCCCGGGGGCGTTGTCCCTGGACCCCACCAGGCCTACGGCGGGCCCCTGGACCCAGTGCCTTCGAGGAAGCGCTTGGCGCTTACCCGGTCCCTTCAGTACCGTAGGTATTCAGTCCGGTTTTGCCCCCCCCCCCCCCCATTGTCAGACATCAAATCCCGCCCATAAAAATACCATGTAGCCTGATGTAGTTTTTGAAAGTATACGTCATTCACTTTTGATCACTAATTCAGACCCGTATCCAGGGGGTTCACACGAACCCACGGCAATGTCCATGGTCCGCTCCACATCATACAATAAGAGTTGTACTTTGAGAAGTCTGTTTTTTTCTTTAATGACGGGCTATATAGCTTTCAGGGCCGTAGCCTGCGGGCAACTGAGATTTCCAAATCGTAAATTAAGTTGGCGTATTTGAGAAAAAAATACTGAAATTCTGAAAATTTCACTGTCCAAATCATGATTTCAAGCCCCCCCCCCCCCCGAAATGGGAAATCGCATATAAGGCTTCCTTTTTTCCCCAAGTGTTTGCCGGGTACGTTCCTGGACCCCCGCCGTGGGTACATTCTTATGCGGGCTGTCCTCCTAACGAATAAGCCACCTTTTCCAAACAAGATACATCGCTTAAATACACCAGAATATTCGCTGGCTAAAGATTGAATAGCCTATAATTAGCTGTAATTATTAACAAAACTCAATTAGCTGATAAAGAAACTTTGAATTTAAAGGGCATAAGCAGTCGCCCCAAACTTAATTAGAAACAACAGTTAAATTCACAAATGACCTCTTAATTCGTATCTTTGTTGATATGTTTATCAGTGGTTCCACGCCCCCGGGGGCGTTTTCACAAATCAGGGGGGCGATGAGCGCTAAGGGGCGGCAGAGGGGCGTTTTGAAAAAAATGGATACTCAATTAAACCAAGGCTTTACAAGATTCCCAAAAGCTTTTCTCTAGCTGAACTCAAATTGGTTCGCACAAAATGGAGACGAATGGAGTCAACAAGTTGAGTAGGTCGAATATTCCCTTCCCAGATACCACAAAATCACATCTATACTGTAACAGTGTTTAATTTCAATTTTTCCTGCAAGGACCTCATATTCTCATCAGTGACAGCGAAAGCGGTGACCGAAGGGGTCATAGCCAAAAATCGTCCTGCAAATTTAACCTTGAATGTAGTTTTCTTCCTTGCAGTCCATAAACATGACATACTGACAGAAGTGACAATTGTAGGTAACTGTAACAAAATAGATAACTTTGGCAATTTTCTATGTAGTAAAACATTAAACTGTTTTCAAAAATGCAGTATTTCGGTGGGCCAGTTTCTGCTTTCTCATTTTTCCTACCTGTTGGACAGCTTGATTGGTACAAGTCTTTCAATTCCCCATGCTACCCCTACCATACTTCTTCCTCCCGTGACAGGACAAGCCCCTTTCAGGATCAAAGGGAACTCCTTTTATTTATTATTGAAGTAGAAACTGGGCTAAGGCTGATTTTGCAATCATTTTAGTTTGTATTTAAGGTTCTTAGGAATCGGAAGATAGCCAAAATTTGACTGACAGTACGTCATTCTCGTGTCAACAATATCGTAAATACTTCACAACTTCCGGGGCGAATTCCCCAGACGCCCACTGGGATATTGACCTTTGGCCTCATTTTGGGAAACAGTCCACAACTCGATGGGGCCTTGGCAAATTCATTCATTCATTCGTTCATTCATTCATTCATTCATTCATTCATTCATTCATTCATTCATTCATTCATTCATTCATTCATATCGTGGAATTACTTGTGACAAAGCATATGAAAAATAAATTTGAAATTGAAATTGAAAATTCAGTTAAATATCAAAGACGTTTCTCCTCTTTTGACCGCGATCAAGCCTTCCAGCTGTTGTAAATCGTGGGTTAAAGAGTCGCCGTCTCAAAAGGGTGTTATTTTTTTTAAGTCCCACATTGCTGATTTCCTACCCTGGGTCGAACCCACACGTGAAAACGATGTATGTCACGGTAGGTCTACCATTTTATTTCAGCATGTTTTGTTTTAATATCGTCGTTTCATCAATAGCAATAGTAAGCCATAGCCGGGGGGGGGGGTGGCTTTTGCCCATCCTCAGTTGGTGAAAGGGGGCGTTTAGCTGGAAAAGGTTGGGAACCACTGTGTTAGAACATAAGTGTTGTATATTTAAGGAAACCAAGGCGTTATTTTATACGTGAATTCATGGCCGTGCTGGCCGGGGGATGTGGGCGGCCGCCCCAAATGTCAGAAACGTGACTAAATCGGGTACATATTTTGTCTCAGTCGGGCGGAAAATTGGACAGTTAAATAAGGTCTGGAGTCGGCCAAAAATCACCGCCCTCCCTGAGAAAAACAGTCCCGTACGGCCATGCGTGAATTTCACCACTCAGTGAGAAACATTGTAAAATGATCCTCGAAAGCCATTCATGAAATAAGATAACCGGGTACACTCATTCAAACTGGGGTGATGGCATTTTCCCTTTAAATCAAATCTAATTTATCTTCTTCAAATTCAAACATCTTTCTAAGGCATGAAATCTAAAAGTAAAGAATGCTTAGATGCAACTTTTAAGGTCAAAAATGTGTCAGTTCCCCCCACCTGGGAGACATTTCGATCAAACATATATTCTTGAGGCTTACGCTACGGCTACGTGCCAACCGATGATGGTTCCCCCAGTGGCATGCTAAGAGCTTTAGGGGGAAGTACGCACCGGTTACCAGCCTTGTACAAATGCCATACCAACGCCGAAAACTTAAATAAATAATTAAAATTTCAAATCATTTTACAGTCCAAAGCTTTACCAAAGAAAGCACCATTTTAGATCTAGAAAAACTTAGAACAAGAAAAATTTCTCAAAGAGTAGAAGTGTCATCCCTCCCCTGAGGCAACATCTCCTTCAATTACACCCTACTAAAATGAAAAAAATCACTAAATAATGAGGATTCCTAAACATCTAATCAATTTAACGCTTATCGAAGCTTTACCAAAGATAGCATCATTTTGCATCCATGCCCCCTCACAAAGACAAATTTCTCAAAGTATACGCTATAGAGTGTCATCCCCTTCTCTTTGAGAGCACCTCTTGGCTCACTCCCAGCCCCCAAAATAAGATGGATATCACTAAATAGGCGCAATTACAATTTGTAAAATTTAAGTTCAAATATAAGTTCAGGCTTTGCAAACGATAGCACAATTTTGCACCCGCCGGGCCTTACATGTAACCCTCCCCTCAGCAATCTCCCCCAGCATGGTACTCATGCACATGTGAAAAAGGAAGGGTCCTCCCTGGTGTCAACTATCGGTAGGCACGCCACTTGGTGTTCCTCTTAGTCAGTGTCATGAACTCCGCCCCCCCCCTTGGAATTTCGCCCAGGCTACGGACCGGGCTTTTAAAAAGACTCAAAAAATGACCAGGAGCCCAATGATACTCTGTACACAATCTTTTCTAAATAAATACAATAATAAACAACAGACTTATGTCCGTTTCTCCAAGGTTTCTCAACATTTCGTAACTTGAGGCCCACTTTGGATGGTCGAAAGACCTCCTTTACCATCATAGGTGTAGGCAGCTTTTCGAGACGGGGGGGGGGGGCTGAACCTTGTTTCGGATCGCCGTCCTGGGGGAGGGTTCTAATGGGAGAGGGTGCCCCTCCCCCTTTGGAAAATTTTTGGGTATTTGAGGGTCCTCAGATGCAATATGGTGCAACAAAGACAAACTTTAAGGAAAATTACTGCAAATTTTTGACATTTCTTACAGAAGAGACAAATAAGGGGTTTTTGCCCTTGGATCTTGGGGAGCGGAAGCATACTTCAGCCCCCACATTTTTGACTGGGGCTAAAGCCCCCCGCTTCCTACGCCTATGTTTACCATGCATTAACTGAGAAATGGATTTTCACTTGTTTGTATTCATAACTTAACTATTCGAGTAAAATTTCACCACTAAGCATATACTTCTAAAATTCCACCTGTATCGAATGACTAGATTAACTTTATTAAAAATAATGATGAAAGTCAAGACTTATCCAACTCTATTTTTTTTCTTTTTGCTGCCGACTTCCTGGCCCACCGTTTGAGAAACGCTGCGCTACCCGGTGCCTATGGGCGTAAGAGAAGAAGAAAGGGGGGATATGCTACAAGCTGAAATGCTTGATCTAATTTGGTAAAATAAAACAGTCAAAAGGATAAACTATATGTGCACCTTACAATGGTTTAGGATTAACGTTACAGGACCAGGAAGACACGTGGGCTTACTAAGGGCCATACATCATTTTGATCGTGGGTGAACACCAGTGCTTCTCTTTTCGACTCAGAGGGTATAACGAGTCAGGGATGTTCCGCCATTAAACTTTCTTACGGATAGACTGAGTGTATCCCCAGCCTAAGGCCACTTTTGCAAAGGCTGATAGGGATGGATAGTAGAAAATCCTTGTTCTACAACACTGTCCTGACAGCTGGCTCTAGTAAAGCCACCAGAACATTCCCACGTGGTTAATACTATTTATACATGGCAGCACACTCAACCGCCATATCACTTCAAAGTCTAGTTGTTTGTTTCATTTGTTGAAAGTACTTTTCACCTTTGCAGGGGAGCCATAAAACATCTCAGTTTTCTGGATTGATGATAAATTAATATAATTATGAAAATTTCGAGCATAACCCTACCTGCAAACGATTAAAACGATAACACCATTTCGTATCTCAGCACCTTCCGAAATTAAGGGGAACACTGTCCTGCGTTAGAAACGAGATTCTTCACTATACAGTTAGGTCAGACATCTAGGATGCATTCTTGGCAGCCTGAAAGTTTTGGCATGCTACGGGTCAACTGATAGTGGCGCTCCACTTAGATACTGTTTCATATCAATGGTCCACTTTTCATAAAATCGAAAGTCCCCATTGAAAAAGCTGTCTTCGGGCATGACTATCTTCCTTAGTGGCCACTGGGCTACTATCATTTGCGTAATTTGACAATAAATCTACAACATTTCAGACAAGATACAACCATGATGGAAGGACAATATCACTCCTTCATTCTATTTGTTGAACTTGACCTCAACTTGCGTTCTTCCGAAAATATTGCAAGTTTCTCGCAAAATTTGTCGATACTGAACCACTTGAGCAAGTCCAATCTTTTACACACAAAACCATATAGCAGGCAGCCATATTGGTAAGCCCAAACGTGCAAGTACGGTGGCGAAAATCTACGCATAGGACGTTAGTACGTTAGTGCAGTTTGCTCTGTGTATATATATATATATATATATATATATATATATATATATATATATATATATATATATATATATATATATAATATATATATATATATATATATATATATATATAATATATATATATATATATATATATATATAATATATATATATATATATATAAGTCAAAAGTGTAAATAGTAATACATTCGATATTGAATGTTTATACCAATCCTAAGATAGAGCATAGCCCTTATCACACAAGGAGAGGAAGTTGAGTCATGCGAGGTATTTGTAGCCTTGTTGTCTCTTCTGTGTATCACGAGCCATAACTGGTGTAGTGGTCACAGACTCTGCCCAGAAAGCGGAGGTTGGCGGGTTCGAACCCTCGGTGCGGCTCAAATTTTCTCTCTGGTATTTTTTCTGTGAACCTTTCCTTCTGTAATAAGGGCTATGCTCTTAGGATTGGTATAAAAATTCAAGATCGAATGTATTAATATTTACACTTTCGACCTATATGCTAACTTCGATCTACCAACCTCGACCATATATATATATATATATATATATATATATATATATATATATATATATATATATATATATATATATATATATATATATATATATATACATATATTCTTAACAAAGTAAACCAGTCGATGGTAGAGTGCTTAACCTATGAAGGGAGCTTAAATATTGAAAGGTTGGGACTATAGGGTGCTACAAGGTAGCTTTACAGCACTGTTTCGTAAGGGCCCAGTGTAGTGGGTCCTCACTCTTCAAAAGCCTGATATAGAATGGTGTCAACAAAGGTTTGGCATTTGTTTTGGACGTGTCCGTTTTTAACAGTACACTGGGTGTCGTGCTCTTCTTTTCAAGCACGGACACGACCAATCCGAGTGAACAAAGATACCTATTTGAATAATTGCACAGCAGGTGTTTATTTCTGTGTCTGCAGGAGCTTATGAGTTCGTTTCGTTTTCGTTTAAGAGTGGCTAAGGAAGGTTTGTGTATGATGAAAAACTTTTCTTTGAGGCCAGAGGTTGCAAGTTTTGGATGATGTAGTGTAGTACGGGCTTTGCTGATAAGCTCCCACTTCACTGTGTGCTCGACATTATCCACATTAGTATCCTTCAGCTTCCAAATGTATTCGCTGAGTGTAGTTCCATTTCTTTTGTCTTTGTGATTGAAGCTGGACTTGTGTGCAGTGTACCTGGTTTTGAAGGTGTTTTCTGTTAAACTGTTTCTGTTAAATGTATGATTCTTCTTTGTTGTTGTCGTGGCGTGTTACGGTGGTTTGTGTATTATGTTTTGCCAGTATGTGTTTGTTGGGCGCTGATATTACTTGGTCCATGTTTGCCATGCAGCTGTATAGCTCAGCTTTACCGTGTTTCTGTTGAGTAATGGATGTAGTTTGTGTTCAGGTGGAAAGCAGTTGTTTAAAGGGGAATTTCATGATCCCAGACAGTTCTAATTCTCCCAACTATGCATCTTCTAGCTCCTCCCATAACTGTATGGGGCTCTTCCTTGTGCAAGAATAAACCTGTTTTATTGCTTAAGGTCATGTCCTGGTGAGCATACAAGGCTATAAAATGTAATAAAAGTACTCTCTCTGCCTTGTGTGGAAAGTGAGCTACTCTGCATCTTTCAAATTTTTAAACTTTGATGTCAATCAAAGAGCAGTCACCAACTGAGAATTTTGATATACATACACTAAAAATATACTTTGGGGTGATGACTGTCTTTAAGAGGTTGAAAAACTTCTTGCCAATGTTGATGGTAACATTGTCGCTGTTACCACATAGTCCCAACCTTTCAATCTATCTATCTATATATCTATATTTATATATATATATCTATATATATATATATATATATATATATATATATATATATATATATATATATATATATATATATATATATATATATATGAAAGTTGTGTTTGGTGTTCGATCATGAAGTTAAAATCAATCCCACGTGCTGGCATAGCCTTTTCACACAAGGGAAAGTACAGAAGAAACAAATTCAGAGAGAAAAATCAAGTCACAACCAGGAATTGAACCCGGGTCTCTCGCGTACCGGGCGAGCGCCTTAACCACTTGGCCATTGTGACACTTGTGGTTTTAGACGTAGAACAAGGTACAAATACTGCCGAACTCACTTTTTCTCTCCTGTTACCATGGTAATTCCCCAAGCGGGGTAATGAATAATCAGTAGGTCGAAGTTAGGTAGATCGAACGTGGTATAAGCAAAACTTATTCCACGTTCGATCTACCTAACTACGACCTATATATATATATATATATATATATATATATATATATATATATATATATATATATATATATATATATATATATATATATATATATATATATATATATATATATATATAATATATATATATATATATATATATATATATATATATATATATAAGAAGTCCGTGGTGTGACCACATTGTGGATGGTGCGTCGGTGCACGGTGACTGCTTAGTATATGCAGGGAGTTGTTATCTGATAACAGCTCCCTGGTATATGACGTCACAGACAGTCAATAACAAGCGCGCCTGTAGACCTTATGCATTGACGTCACGTATTTTGGCGGCAAAATCAAGACCGTAGCGAGCGGGGGTGTGGGGGTGTCACAGCCCCCCCCCCCCTCAATATCTGGTCACCGTCGGCAAATTCTCCTTCTGTCGTCAAAAAGGGGAGAGGGAAAGGAAGAGAAGAGGAAAAAAGGAGAGGAGAGAGAAAGAGGGAAAGGGAAGGGAGTGAAAGGGAAGACCACGGAGAATGAAAAGAAAAAAGAGAAAGAGAGAACGGGAGCGTGTGGCCAGTCTGTTATCGGCTGTTTCGATTTTCGGCTCTTCACCTAATTGGCCCATTCAAGTCGAAGGCCCATCGGCAAATTTATTATGCATGTGACGGCCGTATACGGTCGTATGAAGTTACCAGTGTTGTAACGAGTCACCCTTTGGTCGAGTCACAAGTCAAGTCAAGTCATTCGTCACATTTTCAAGTCAAGTCAAGTCAAGCACATTTTCAAGTCAAGTCAAGTCAGAAATTTTGGTCGAGTCAACTCGAGTCAGTTGCTGGTGTCTACAAGTCAACGCAAGTCACACTAGTACATAATCATAGTAAATTTAAAACTGGTATTTCTTCTTTGGTATGACCTATAGACAACTAGTTCCTTTCTGCCTCTTCTGAAGTGTACCAGGCTGTAACTGACTGCAGTCTTTTTCTATATGGTATGCCACAGGTACAATGTCTTCACATATCTTTACATGAAATTTGCCAGGAGTACGTTGCACATTCCAGGGTACCACACGTGACTTGTGCCCCACACACGAATGCTATAACTACTCAGGCAAGCAATATTAATGTATATCTGCTGGCCGTGGCACAATTTCACTTTGCCACGTAGGCCTAACGTTAGATGTCGTCGCACAATGATCCACAGATGGCCAAGCCATGGCCTAACATGCACTTTTATCGAACAAAGAGGTCAAGGACCTAGCAGTAGCACTGTGTACTTCTCGGAAATAAACTCTCCGTCAATAACGATGGAAATGGCCACAGTGACCAGGGGCAGGATTTGATTTCTGAAAACGGAGGAGGGGGGAAACCCGTGTAAACTGCCAAAGGCTAGTCTCCGTTTCTAAGGGGAGGGGGTGACCCTCTTTGGAACAATAATTTTATAAATGTGAGATCCAGAACTCAGGGTAGGTGTGCGCGAAGCCGGCTGAAATAATCGCCGGGAATGGCACTTGCCAGGCTTGATAGCAGCCATCAAGAAGTGCAATTTTTGTGAACAAAATGTAAAGTTTGATTTTATTTTATTACACATTTCTGTGAGGACGGATTAGCTGAGCTGGTCGGACGTTTGGTCCAAGGGTTGCAAGTTTGAATCCAGTTTTACTCATTGGCGTACCCAGGATTTCTCTCATGAGGGGGCTTTGCAGTATGTTGTGTGATCGCCGGGCTGGGGAAGGGGTCTAAGGGGAGGGGTGTCCCCCTCCCCTTTAAAATTTTTTGAAAAATTAGATGTCCTTACATGTAATCTGGTGCCACATATGCTACCTTTTGAAGTAAAATTTGTGTTAAAAAATTTACGTTAAAAAATTTACGTATTTTTAGGAACTAAAGAAAAAAATCGGCATCAGTGAGGGGGGCATGGCCCAGTGGCCTCCCCTCTGTGTACGCCACTGCGTTTACTATCTAAGCGGAGCGCCACCATAAGTTGGCGCGGAGCGCTCCAAGAAAATTCGAGGTTTTAATACATCCCAGATGGCCGGAAATGGCACTTGCAAGGCTTGATAGCAGCCATCAAGATGTGAAATTTTGGTGGAAAAACGTAAACTTTGATTTTATTTTATTCTCAAACACATTGAGTTTTGTCATAATCCAAATCCATTCAAACTTATTCAGAGTGGGTGAAATTTTTTTGCCCAGATCGCCAGTGAGAGGGGCTCCTGGGGGCGGCGAATTTGTGGGGGGCTCGCACCCCAATCCCCCTCCCCATAGCTACGCCACTGGGTAACCGTCAGCTGATTTGTTGAGGATGGTGGTAGTTGTTCGAGAAAGTGGACAGCGAGAGTTGTAGCGAGGTTTTGGAAATAGTAATTTACTCAACCTGTCCTACAGGAAATAGTAACGAGATAATTCTACAAATTTTCCTACGCACGTACAGCAGTGCTAATGAGACATCAATTTATTTCCGGCTCATGCAGGGGAGGCACGCCGAAAAATATATGGAGAGATGTGATTCCCTACACATGGTTAGAGTTTGGGATTTTTTTTTTTTTTTTTTGCAAGGACCAGGGTGCATTGAATGACCTACAGTACTTTCAGTGACTCTTATGTCAGAGCTTCAAGTCACAATAGTGTGGCGCGTAGGAGAGGCCCATGCTTTGAAAGAAATCTTACCGTGCAAGACAAAATTTTAAATTGTATTAGTCAGTTTTCTCTGGGGGTGCGCGCGAAGTGCGCAGTGAAAAATCTTCCTAGCATTATGGTATTTGATATCAATGTTTTCCTTCATTTAACATTGCAAAATTTAATCATAATAAGCTATTGAAAATTCACTTATAGTTTCTCTTGTCTGGCATCGCTTCGTTTTTCTTTATTGTTTTTATTATTTTTTCAAGTTTTCAAAAACAACTGCACTATTAGTTAAAAATTTGAAAAGGGAAAGTTATGCCAGTAAGTAAGGAATTTAGGTCCTAGCTTTGCTATAAGAAAAAATCAAGCTCGACCACCACTGTGCTGGTCGAAGACCCCTGATTTTCAATGGTCTTGGTAAGGACAATGCATAGGGAGCTATCGGCGACTGGCTATTATACATGTACCTTCACTGAGGATTGTACAGTCCCATCAGAATTGCACACGCAATATTATTGAGTACTGTTTTACGCAGAGGCAACAAAATTATTATAGAGAGGAAAAAATGAACAGACTCATATTAAAAATCTCGTAAAAAAGTCACTGAACCACACTAGGAATCATCCAGATGGCAACCCTGTCCGTGCAACATGTTGCTTTTCCATCGAAACCACTGAGATGGTTGATCGTAATGGTCCATGCCTGGCATGATGTGTACATACTCTGATATGACATGCTTCCGCAGCAGTTAGTGCGGATTCGTCAAACTGCCCGGTTCGGCCCGTTTGTCAAGTGACAACTATACTATAGGCATGCAGTGCTGGTATTGTCCACACACGGGCACTGTGTGTTGAGGCCGCGTCTACCTCGCGATATGCACATGTACAGTCCACAATTGGGTACATTTACAAACATCAGAGTCACGTAAAAGGACTCGAGTCGCAGCAGGAGACTCGAGTCATTTGTCCTGACTCGAGTCTTCAATTGGACTCGAGTCATGCTATGCTCGAGTCCGAGTCAAGTCAAGTCATTTTAGGTGGTGACTCGAGTCAAGTCAAGTCATTTTGGCTGATGACCAAGTCAAGTCAAGTCAAATATGCGACTCGAGTCGACTCGAGTCCGAGTCAGTGACTTGACTTGTTACAACTCTGGTATGAACGGCCGTCGGGGTAATTGGACGAGTGACTGAGGCCGTCGGCTACTCGGGGAAAGAAAGGGAATTAACGGCTTCCGTATAGGCGCACTATTTCGGGTCATACGACATTCTTGAAAAATCACTTTCTGCGCATTTTCCTCACTTTTATCATCACCATGGGGAGCAACACCCGATTACCAATGGAGAGGGTATCCTTAGCCCGTTTTCTAAACTCTAACTTTGACTTCAAACACATTTAGCAAACTCCTGAGGATCCGGATTACCCTAACGCGTCTAGTGTTCAAACGCTGAATGCACTGAATTCATAGTGTTCAAATGTTGAACGCACAGTGTTCAAATGTTGAACGCACAGTGTTCAAATGTTGAACGCACAGTGTTCAAATGTTGAACGCATAGTGTTCAAATTCTGAACGCCAAGTTCAGCTCCTGAAGTATAAAGTGGCATGATGGGAGGAATAGCCTAACACATTAAAATTATCCGGAACGTTTGCATTGGATAATGTATTATGAACCAAAATATACCTATCCTGCATGAGACATATTTTTACCCAGAGATTATGGTAAAACCTCAGAGCTTCCTGGGCGAAGCCCCCTGGACCCCCACCAGGGGCCCTAATTCGGGCCCAGTGTTTTAGCCAGCCCTTATTTGTGCGACAATGTCGCATAAATGGCGACAAATGTCCGATAAAAACATCTGACAAGCAAATTCTTCCCGGGTGTACATTTTGAGGTTCCTCATTAGGGCAGAAATCCACTTAAATATTGCACCATTTGCAATCTAGGCACCTAATTCCAAAAATTCAAAAGGGGGAGGGGGGACACCCCTCCCTGGCCACAGATCAGTAAATGTCACATTGAGAAAACGTCCTAGCAAAAACTCTGGTGGGCTTCTGGATCCCAACCGCTGAAAACTATAACGACTTGACGAGAGGAATAGCCTAATACATTAAAATTATTGGGAATCTTTGCATTTGATGATGCACTATGAACCAAAATATATCCATCCTAGGGCTTAATCTTTCACCCAGAGATATTCTTAAACCTCAGAGCCTCCGGGGGCTTCGCCCTCTGCTCCCAGCGGTCCTTTGCCCCTGGATCCCACCAGTGACCCTAAGGCGGGCCCCTGGACCCTACCCGCTAAAGCTCCTTTTCGCGCTACGCATTGCCAGATCTGTCGGAAAAACATAATCTCTACACCACCCCCCCTCCCCAAAGATAACACCTTCGCTACGCCCTGGGCAAAACAGTGAAGCACACTGCACGCACGACGTACTCTTCGCACGCTGGTAGAAGATTACGCCCGTATCTGACCGAGACACGATTCAGCTGTCTGCATTTGTTGGGATAAGTTGCAATGATACACAATTGCCTCCACTGAAGGGCGCACTTTCTGTTATGTGACGTCATATGCATAAGGTTTATAAGTTGTACTGGTATTATGATGTAAGCCTTTTCATGAAGTTGCTAAGACAACTTTTTCTCAGCGTTACATTTGTTCCACTTTACCTGGCGCGGGCGTATCCGTGATCACGACGGTGGAGCTCCCAGTCACTTGGTGCATGGTATCTGTTCTATTCAGCCAGTCTAGAACAGGACCCACGCATGGTCAGTTAACGTGTCCTTTAGAGGACGTATGGTCAACGGCGGCAATTTGTTCTCAATATTGGGGGATATCACCCCATTTTCAAAAAAAATACTGTGTGAAAAATCAAAAGTCAATGGGCAATTTCTCAAATATTGGGGGTCCCCCCCCCCCATCGCCGCCCATCCGTATGGTGTCTTCCTTCGGGAGTAATGTTTGGTTTCGCCCCTTGGCTCTTCGCCAGAGAGTCGAGGGGGATTTTGAAAAAGTATTCGTTCCACTTTTGCGCGTCCTCAGGATATGGAGATTTGTGTTTGTGCCACTGATCTATATGTAGGTATAACAAGTGCTATTGTTTAACAATGCAGCGTTGGGGAACCACTTGGTGTTCACAAGATGGCGTGAACTGCTCCTTAACAAATAATCACACAACTAGGGTGTAATGGTTAACGATGCGGGATGTGCACGGACATGGAAAATGTATCAAAAATATTGAAAATGACGCGTTATACGAACGGAAGAAAACTTAAGGTCATTGTGCAATTAACTCTTCTATTTTGTCTACATTTTATATTAATAAATTTTTGGTAACATGGTATGTCCTTTAGGTGCCATTAAGGAATGGGGGCTCGCCTGTTGCGCCCCTGTATCCTCCACTGCAAGGGTAGCCCTTGTTAGGGCTATGCGGCCTTTTGTTATGTATAACATACAATACAGTCCAAATTATTTCCGTCTATCAGAACTCCCTCTTCTCTACCTGTTCTCTGATCCGCGTCCCCTCTCATCTGCCGGCCTCATACCGTGAAAGAGAATAATAGTAATAGAAACCTTGTGTAACCCCCTTAGAATTTGCGATATCGGTGAGCCGACCCAACATTGTCTACTGCGAGGGATGAATTGCTTCTTGCGTTTTAAGGCATGAAATCGCACTAGTCTAAATAATAACTCAATGGACCAATTTGAGTACATTTACCACCGAGTTGTAATTGTAGTATAGGTTATTTATTCACTTCATTCAATAATTCATCACATAGAAGTACTTGGGTTGGTACTTTTTCAGTCAGATAGTATCCTTCATGTTTTGAATACTACGCAGCCATTTCAGACTTGAACGATTAGTCGTTTATCTATTATCACCTTGTGGTAAGATGTGCATGACGTTATTACTCCACAGTGTAAAATACAATAAAGAGAATATTTTTTATCGTGTTCGTAAGTATTTCACTGTATTCAAGTTGTCACTTCTTTGCAAAGAATTAAATACGACAGTGTATGACTCGATGACCTATCTTTTTCATGCTTCAAAAAAGCGTTGGAATATGAAAGAAAGTGCTATCCTAGGTTTTAAACATAAATTTATGAACTCAACAATGGTATTAACATCGTGTAATAAAGTCTGTCTTTGAAAATCCTTTCGTTTGTTCATCCTAGTCAGGTGTTCACGGAAGATGTGGAATGGTACAGTATGTAAAATTGTCCTTTTTCAAAGTATAAAATACCCAACTTGGAGAACACACCTTCGTAAAACGTGCACAGGGGCGTAAGAAAGAGGGTGTGTGGGGGTGACACCCCCGTGAATCAGAAGTCGGTCTCTGAGCGCCAAAAAGTCGGTCTTAAATCCAGTTAGTTAAAAAGTTAGCCGATCTTTTACCTGCCCTGATTTTCGTCTGTTCCCGTGGAAAAATAGGGAAAGTTGTGGTTGGTCCCAAAATAGTTCACCCCCCCCCCCCGGCGAATTCATGTATATAAACCCCTGAACGTGTTCAAACAGTTCCAAGTTCAAAGAGTGCAAGAAAACATCTATATCTGTCAAAACCTATTGCACCTATGAATGTGTTCTATCGTAAGAAACTCGTAATATTCATTTTCAGAATTAATGTACTTGTTTGCATTTTACGGTGAGACTCAAGTGAACATAGTCAGATAGTTTAGAGCTTTAAAGATTGTCCGAGCAAGCACCAGTAGTAACTACCCAACGGATGAAGTAGATCACACAGGAAGGAGACTTCTCTTCAACATACGCGTTTCTGGGCAAGGCCTGCGGGAGGGGATGGGAACAGCCCCTGGACAAACAAGGGACAATTTCAAGCCAAAAATAGCAACTTCAGGAAACCGGGCCCTGACAATTTATTTTCAGGGCAAAATTTAGGTCATAACTGTTTGCCGATGGGGGAAAATTTTTAGGTCAAACACTCTCGGAACTCCTCTGTGAAATGTCTCCCTATGCGCCTATCTTGTTCATCGTATTTTGAAATGGAGACGGAGAGGTCTCGGACCTTTAAATAAATCCGTGTTTAATGAAAAACATGCAATGCTTTATATGTAATTAACTGTGCTTAAAGCTTCCTAAACAAGGAATTGACGTATGAAAAATTATACTGTTAAAATATATTTAAACATGGAGGGCAACTGATTTGCACAACTGAATGCTTTTAAAAGGGTAAATATCACTGCAGTAGGGTCTCAATTCAATACAAATGTACTTCAAAAATTAATGGTTTCTTTAATTATGCGTGGCGTAAGACATCAATATAATATGAAACATCACATGAAACAATACAATTACCATTCTACAAAATTTTAATGTTATACATCCAACTACGGGAAACAGAAATCCCTTTCATGAAATTCGTTTGAAACAGTCTTCTTAAAAAACGTGTTATCATAATTACAGACTGTACATTATTTCAACATTCTTAAAAAGCTCACACATTAGAAACATTTCCTGTGGACAATACTAGGGCCAGACTCGTCATATTCCTCCTTGCTGATCCACATCTGTTGGAAGGTGGAAAGTGATGACACAATAGATCCACCAATCCATACGGAGTATTTCCTTTCTGGTGGAGCAATCACCTTTATTCTCATTGTTGGCGGCGCTAGAGCAGAGATCTCTTTCTGCATACGGTCAGCGATCCCTGGAAACATAGTGGTTCCGCCAGAGAGGACAATATTTCCGTAAAGATCTTTTCGGATGTCTACGTCACATTTCATAATACTGTTGTATGTGCTTTCATGTATACCAGCTGTTTCCATGCCAATGAAAGACGGTTGAAACATTGCCTCAGGACACCGGAAGCGTTCGTTGCCAATGGTGATAACCTGACCATCTGGTAGTTCATAGCTCTTCTCCAAAGTTGAACTTGATGCAGCAGTTGACATTTCCTGTTCGAAATCTAGAGCAATGTAGGCAAGCTTCTCTTTGATGTCACGGACGATTTCCCTCTCAGCTGAAATAGAAGTAGAATCCTATTTAAAATCTTAGCATTTATTACAGAATCATAGACGTACGGGGTTAATATCTCTGGGTGTCAGGGATAATTTTTGCCTGAATTTAGAATTTTGGACCAAGTTGCCCGAATTTTGATACCGCTGTGTAGGTTGCAAAAGGGCATAATTTATTTTCTTGGCTGTCTCATTTGCCTGAATAGATCCACTTTTCGCAAGAATTGTTAGGGCATATGCCCCCTGCCAACGCCGCTTACGCTTATGTACAGAATAAAGGTGTATAGGTGGCCCTAACCAAAACCACTCGAAACCGAAATAGGTTTTGCGTGTTCTAGGTGATCTCGGACCGATGGTTGGGTGGTCTTAACTGTCATGTAACCGACATCATTTCGGTTTCGAGTAGTCTGTCCGTTTTTTTTTTTACTCCCTCAGAGAAAAACTGAAAGACCGACTATTCAATTGGTGGAAATTTAATGCATTTTTTTCCAAGGTACAGTTACCAGCCTCCACAAACAAAGCCAAAACTGTGTACGCTATTGGCTCTGTGTATCACAGTGAAAGCTGGCTGATGTCCACCTAAAATTCCCCTATTATTAATTTTTTAATTTGTGCAACATGAAGATGATCATACTTGTTCAATGAAAGCTTGTTTTGGGTTCCTCGGGTTGGTCCCGGATGGTCTGAGAGCTTCGTCGGTTTGGGCGTTTAAACTAACCCCCAAACCGATGCCAGTTAGGTCTCGGGTCGTTTTCGTGTGCTCCTGGTTGAGTCCAAACCGACGATTGGGCGGTTTGGGCATTAAAACCCAGACCAATGCACACCTTTAGTACAGAACTGGGCTTGTGCCACGGAGTGTCTGATAGAGAAAGCTTACTTTGAACTGAAAACTATTTTTTCAAGGAAAGTACAAAAAAAACCTTATAGCGGTGAAGAAAGTGTAATGCAGACCAAAAGGGCGAAGTCGAAAAATAATTGACCCATGCGAGTCTATGGAGTCAAAATCTAGGACGCGTTCTAGTATTTGAAGAAATAAGTGTTAATTAGAGGAAGATGACGTTTCTTTGGAAGATTAGATACAACCATAATACTTTCTCTGGAAAAACATGTCGAAAATAATTTTCTTTTTTTTTCGAAAATTCAACCAACTCTTTTGACAAATAAATAGTTTGGTTCCATGCAAAGTATGTGCAAGCATAGTCATAAGCGTAGGAGCCCAAGTTGATGGGGGGTGGGGGGTGGAACGACTTGCCCGAAAAATATAACCCAAAATTTCCTCACGCTTCACGCAAGTTCGACATGTTAATGTACATACCATATGGGCATTCATCGTTTTATCAAAACCGCATGACAATAACATACAATAATTTGCCTTGTTTCTACCTTCTTTATTGGTTTTAATTTTGCCGGAAGTCGTTGATCGCCGGCCTGGGGGAGGGGTTTAAACCCCCTCCTCTTTGAAAATTGTTGAAAAATTAGGTGTCCTTACATGCAAGCTGGTTACACATATGCTAGCCTCCTCTTTGAAAATTTTTGAAAAATTAGTTGTCCTTACATACAATCTGGTGCTACATATGCTACCTTTGAAATAAATTTGTGCTAAAAAATTTACATATTTTAGGTAGAAAAAAATCAGCATCAGTGAGGGTGGGGCATGGCGATATGGCCCCTCAAATACACCACCGATAATCATAATATAAATTTAACCATTAAAAAATACACCGATGAATTAATACGGAATATATAGTTGCTGGTGCAATTCAAATTAGAACTTTATATTAATTACCAAGGAAGTTTTCAAATTATTAATACCTGTCGTGTCTTTCTTGTTCCGGTAGCGTAAGTACTCAAGAAAAGACAGAGTCAAACCATTCCGATTTCCAAATGATTTATTATGATCTTCAACTCTCCAGTATTTAACGTGCAGGATTCTTTACACACGGAGTCCGCTGGCTACCAAGTCTAGGGCCTGACTGATTCTACAATCTACACGAGGCAGTCTCCTCAACAACTACAGACCAATAATATGTCGAAACACAAACATGTGACCACATTGGCCAATCACCTCCCTCCCTTGACTTCCTGTTCCAGGAAGTTCTCAAAGCTAAACATAGGAGAATCATTTGCATGAATTATTAAAATTTATAAACATGAAGGACTATTCCATTATGTTGCCAAGGGCAGAGCACAACACAACAATACCCTTTAGCTACATCATTATATTATTTTTCTTTAGGTAGGTACCCGAAAAATTCCCAGCGTTTTGCCCAAATTTTCACAAAAAAATTTGGTTGAGAGCTGCAGCCCCCCCCCAGCCCCCCCCCCCGTCTCCTACGCCTATGAGCATAGTAACTCCTTCGCCTTGGTCAAACTATCAGCGAAGTTTAGAATTACACCTCTGAAACCCAGAGTCAGCTGCTCAAAAATATGTTGAGTATGAACAATTACATTTCTGTCAAATTGAGTCAGTCGAGTTTATATGGAATACTTGCCATTTGTACTGTTATTGCAGAACGCTGTTGTTTACAAAAATATAGTAATAAGAATGATAAGTGCTGAACCAGGGCTTCCGTGCGAAGGGCAACACCCGAGACCCTCACGCCTCCTTCAGTCTATGCCCCTGCATCCACGGAGAAACAACTTAAGCAATATTTTGCATTTTGGGGGTAAGTTAGGTCAGAAAACAAGGGAAAATATTTCCAAATATTAGGTACTTTTTAAGAAAAATTCTGACGTGTTAGCAACACACGGTCAGAAGACAGAAAGTCAGCATAAACCTGTTTCATTGAATCCATATTATTCTGACTTTTATTCATTAAAGCAAAAACTTCGTTCAAAAACATAACATGAAATTTACTGAAATGACACGAACAGTATGTATGGTTTAGTGAAAAAAAAATCACACAATTTTTACAATCGAGAGCTATGCAATTCACACCTTAATATAGTGGTAGAAACTTACCTGTTGTTGTGAAGGTGTAGCCGCGTTCTGTCAGTATAGTCATTAAGTAGTCAGTCAGGTCACGGCCAGCCAGGTCGAGTCTGAGAATGGCGTGAGGTAAGGCGTAACCCTCGTAAATTGGTACCGTGTGCGAGACACCATCACCAGAGTCCATAACGATGCCGGTGGTGCGGCCAGAAGCATAGAGGGACATAACGGCTTGGATGGCAACGTAGAAAGCTGGCGCATTGAAAGTTTCAAACATAATCTGAAAAATCAAAGTACGTAACATTTTGGCAATTGAGCAGTTGAATCGTTGCTCTAATTTTTAGCAAATGTTTAGATATGTTGTCAATATTTTAGGGATACAACTTAGCGCGAAAGCATTCATACGATAGGTTGCATATTTTCTGTAGGGGTAAATCCTTCGATTTACCACCAAAATAGTGACTGATTTGCATTGATGCAAACATGTTAGAAAACTGATACTCTTTTCATATTTTAATTTTTTATTCGTCTGTCCTGGGCTTTTTCATTTTATTGCCTATGTCGTTGGGACAGTGTGAACACCTTGATTACTATTCCACCATTAACATATTGCTCTCCACAAATTATCTAAAAAGTTTTGAGTCAACTGTGTCTCCATGTATAAGAGGTTGATCTCCTCTTGGTACATCACTGATTTAAGGTAATTTCTCATTATAAACCAAGACAAGACAGCAGGGGAAAGATGTTATTCTTTTTGAACGAAGGGGAACATTCACCTTCCTTACATTCTAGTTAAAAAAGGAAGCCAGAATATTCATATGCAAGAGAAAATGATAGAAATAATTTTCTTGAGTACCACCACGTGATTGTTTTGATTGATATTGTTGTTAAATCTTCCATTTGTATAAAAAAGATTCCTTGGAAGCTCTTCACCTAATCATTCCTTTGCTTAGTGGCAATGTATGTTTGCACATGTTAAGATGTATGTGTTGGATGTTGGATTTTTAATTGCATAGGATTCTAAATACTTACACTGATATCATGTAACCTGGCAAGCTGTTCTTACAATATTTCTATTAACAAAAGACTTCGGTGGAGAGTATTTACTTCATATATTAATTTTGAATTCCAGACTGCCTCCTTATTTCAGGTATTTTCAAGCATATTTTGCAAATACATTTTCCAGCACGGGGGAGGGGAGGCATGGAAAGTTCCCCTCAACCTATTTTTAAAAATATTTTATTTGTTTAAATAAACCCAGAAAGCGATTACAAATTTTTGTAGGGGGTAGGTTTGAGGTGTATTTTCGACTGAGTCATAAGTCTTTTTTAATCCTTTTATGTCACAAATCGTTTGCAAACTATCAAAATAATCGTTAATTTTTCTCAAAATATCAAAATTGTCGTGCACTCCGCTCGCCTTAACCTCCAGTTCTATTTTTTCCTCTGTAATATCAGCCAAAACGTTTTCGTTCAAAGGTACGGATATGGAGTTTGTAACAAATCTAACGCAAAATTTCAGCGTGTTACGCGTGCAATTGCCACTGTTTACAAATCCATGTCTGACTACCCTTTTTAGGGAGATAACACACGACCACACGACATTATACTGGAGAGAACTATTTCCCGAAACTACAGAGAAGTCTAACCTCAGACTTGCATCAAGAGGGCATTATGAGGCAATCTTATATTATGGGCAACATTTGTATTGTGATATACATGATATGAAGTACATTACTTATGCATGACACACGATTATCCAAAATTCTTCAAGGGCATTTACAGTAAACAAGTGTTACGAAACCTGTTTACTAATCCTCTACCCCTTTGTTATGCCAATACTCCCTTCTCTATCATTCTCCACTGGAAGCCGTTTAGTGGATTTTTTCTTCAATATTAGTAAAATTCCAATTTTTTGTGAATACTTGGTGTGCTCTCTTGTGGTGTTATTTGGATGTCAGTTCAAAGCATCACACCAACGTCCACATTTTCTGATTACTCCAGAACTTCTAGGTCCTATATACTGGTCTCATTGTACCAGCATTGGAGGGGTGCGATGATGCCACAGCCAACATATCACTAAATCATGGTAATACCGTAATATGTAATCAGTTCAAAGCTTTTCAAAGATAACACTATTTTGCATCTGAGCCATCTTATAAAAACTAAAATTTATCAAGGGGTCTCTCCTCCACTTAGACACAACACCCTTCATATTCAGCCAACAAAAATAAGAACTTTCAACCTATTATCAGCTCTAAACTTTGCCAAAGATAGGACCATTTCCCCTTCACTTACACCTTTCCGTCCAGGACAGCATATCTGAACAAGGTGAGAAATGAACCCCACATGTAGAGTATCGTTCGTACTAATATGCACACTTAACACCGACTTTCCGAATTTATTTGGGATGGGATTACGACATCATCTTCTGTAGTTCCCCACCCCAATCATCAAACCCTGACGTCTCCAGTGTCCCTTAGCATACAGGACCCCTTTCATGGGGGCGAGCACTTTAGCCCGAAATAGACGAGTTGGGAAATTCGGTACTTTCGGTTGGGTCACATGGTACAAGTGTACCATGACAACGGTAACTTGTTTAGCTTTCCGTGCTCAGCATGTAACCCCGGGCTGAGACACTATAAGTGTGGTACACTTCACCTTTGTCTCAATACCATAATGCATTGCGTGAAAACATTTCCCAACACGTCTATTTTAAGCATATTTACTCGAATAGTAGCACATATTTTGTCCGAAAGTGGCAAATTTTCTGCCCGGGTGGGGAATGCAGCCCCCAGCCATCTCGCCTCTTGGCATTTTCAAGCCACAGACGTCAACATAACAAGTACTGTATACGTGTATATCAACCGATAAATTAGAGCAGTGGCCTGGGGGCTGTATCGTCTGCGGGGCGTTTTTACAACTCAGAGGCGTTTGGCCCTTGGGGCGGCCGGGGGGTTGAAAAAGTTACCTAATTTTCAAAATACTGCTGTAAACATGCCAATTTTTTCCTCTAACTGTGCTCTTTTCAAAGTATTCAAATACTGCAGATAAAATGAAGTCAGCAAGTAGAGTTTTATGCCCTCCTTAGGCTCACTACAAATTAGTGAAATATCTAAAAGCGGGGGGGGGGGGACTGATCATGGTTAAGAATTATCCCTCCACCTTTACCTCGAAATTTACTTTTGTCCCTGCTGTACATAGACCACACACATATACTAACAAAAGTAGCAATTGTGCATAATTGTTATAGAAAAATTTCGCCATGTAAAATGAAGTCAAACGTAGTATTAACATCTTTTTCAAAAATGTTATTTTCGGCTATCAAATTTCCCCTCTCTGTTTCATTTTTAATACACGGAGGACAGCTTGTGTAGTGTAACATCAGTCTTCCAAAGCCAAATGGGGCCATGCAGCGTCTGCTATCCTTCTTCCTCCCCCACCCACATAACAATCAGCTTCCTGCAGCATCAAAGATACAGGCTTTAAGTTACGGATGTAAAACAAAATTATCCAAGTGAGATTTTTGCAATCTCTTTAGTGTCCATCCAAAGCTTTTAAATAGTGAGAGTAAAGTCAAACGCTTCATTATTGTGTGGACGATTTTGTAAATAGACCATAGCTTCCGTGGGCTTCCCCTGTTGGTCCGCCATAGGGGCGTGACCCCACCAGGAGCCCTTAAGCGAGTTCCTACACCCCATAGCCTTGGTGGAAAGCATCACTCTCCCGTAGAGCTCAGGCATCTGTTCCACATCCGACACTCGCTTCTCCGCCCCTTACCTAAATCAAGGCTTCAATCCTTTTTTTAAACCCTCTAGGTTAGGGTTCACTATCATCGAAGGAAGACCGTCATTGTTTTTGTTGTATATGGGCCGGGCTCACACTTTATATGTGTAACCTTTACTTTAACATGTGCTTTGTTCCTTTCTTTAAATAATCCAAGTTAATACTATGTGAAATAGGGGAGGGGTTGTCCCACTCCATTTAGTGAAGGGGTTGAGCTGAAAAATGTAGGGAACCACTGTGTGTATCACCAAATACATATTAACATGCTTTTATAATGCTTAACATATCTTTACCAACGAGTACAGATCTTCAACCACCTGTACGAGTGTAATATCGTAAAAGTACGAGTACAGACATGCACTTGAGTGCGAATTTGACTACGCACTCGATTACCAGAGTTGTTGACTTGCACTCGTTGACTTGGACTCGAGTCACTATTTTCCTGACTTGTGACTTGACTTGCGGTTTTCGTATTTACTTGTGACTTGACTTGTATTTGCATTGATTTACTTGTGACTTGACTTGGATTTGTAACAAATGACTTGTCGCCAACGCAAGTCAGAAGCATTATTTAGATGACCAATTTTGGTTTAACTAACTCGCTCCCGATCCCCTTCTCGCGCTGCCACGGCATGCCCAGACCGCAAAAGTGTACGCGACATTTACCTACACAAACCACTACACAAACCACTACACAGTACTCACATTGTACCATAACGTACGCAAACAAGCGCTAGCCGGTTATGCATCATCATTGCTACTAGTGGTAATATTTTTCCTGCGTGCAAGTAGTAATCCGTTTGGGGCAATAAATGTTGGTCGGGTGTTCGGTAAATAACTGAGTGCCAGTGTCACAAAGGCACTTTTGTTAAGTCCTTGGTTTTGATGTGAGGTGAAAAATGGAACCTAAAAACCAATGAGGGTGTGGATTCCTTAGTTAGGTTTAGGTGAGAAGTGTTAACATCAGTCCTCGAAATTAATTTCGGAAACGATTTTTAGATACGTAATTCTCTGAGTAATTGCGTCGAATTAGGTTCCTCTGAAAGAGTGGACTAGTTCTCGTTGAAGTCATGGCAATTTTTACAGAGACGCAAATGTCGTAAAGTCTCACCTTTAATAGAGCCCTAGAAGCAACTTTCGGGGTGGCGTGGTTAATATTGGAAAGTTTCGCTTGATTTCGAGTAAGGTACAGGTATCAAGGTAATTGATCAGTCCAGTTACCGAAAGGGGCATTTGTGATCCAGGCCCTTGTCCCTTGGCTTGGCCCCTTCCTCTGCGTGCATAGCCAGGCCCCTGTGCAACAGCATACTGTCAAAGCCCCCCCCCCCCCTCGCTTGGTTTGCCGCCTGCTTTCCAAGTCTAGTTACGAGCCTAAATTTGATTCTGCTAAACGATTGAAGATACTAATGTCAAAATAATTAATTTCTGAGTATGATGATTTAAAAGTGAATTTCAAGGTAGGATGTATGATGTTAATATAGTTCACAAAGGTTTTTAGTTCAGATTCAAAACAGTCAAAAAAATTCAAAACCATCCCTAAATCTTATCCAGAGGATGATATGCTTAAAAAGGGGTACTATCTTGTTTGATGATTTCAACGTGATATCGGTGAATTCCGGTGACGATTCCAAGCCCATTCATTGCTACGCGTACTGTTTGTAGGAAGTAGGTATAGTGTTAAAGTTTGAAGCAATTGCGCTCTAAAATTTTTTGGATAGAATTGATTGATATTTCTGGTATAGAGTAAATGTCGTTGTCGGATTTCGCGAATGCATCGGTGCATGCGTTAATCGCTTAATACTGCGGGATGTTGGTGTACATACCGACAACATCAAGTGTAACCAATGAAACATGATTGGGTAATTTAGATTTTGACTTAGATCAAGGATGTGATTGGTATCCTTCACATAGGTACTGTAGGATGTTGTTGAACCAGTGGAAGGTGAAAAATAGTCTAAAAATTGTGATATTTGCTGGGTAATCTAAAAATTCTGATATTTGCTGGGTATACAGGTCCTCCGCAGCCAGAGATTATGGGTCTACCGAAAACACGTCTGAACGTAGGCTAGTACCGTCGATTGGCTTTTTGTGGATTTGGGTAGAAGGTAGAAAAGTGATGTACGGATAGTGTGTTACTGAAATTGAAATAGTCAAATATGGCTTTGGTAATTCCTTTCATTTGATAGAGGTCATAAACTAGAGATTTGACCAGGGAAAGGGTTTCCATGGTGATAATTGGTGCATTAAGTTGATGGTACTACGGTACGATAATTACCTAAGGGCTTCTGTTTTATGGCCACTCTTATTAATAATTGCGATACCTCTGCCTTTATCAAATTTCTAAATGACAACTGTTTTTTTTTTCATCACGAAGTGAATGTATTAGCAGAACGTTAGAGCTTGGATACGTTAAATTACGCAAAGTAAATCGGAATTTTATAAATGAATACCCTTTTTGTATTGTAGAGGTAGTCCTCTAAAGCAGCACATGGGGTAACTCTCGACGAACCCAGTGACGTAGCCATGCAGGAGGCCTGAGGTGGCCTAGATCCCAAACTTTCCTAACACCCCCCCCCCAGAAGTTTCAAGGCTATGTGTTAAATGTCTAAATATGACTGACGGATTAGGTCTATCATTTAAGTCCCCCCCCCCCCTCGTCCAGTATCCGGCGTTAACAGGTTTAATGCGATGATAATTAACAGATTCCTTGATCACTAAAATTCTCAGCTCAACTTTGATTACACCTTTCTTTGTAATTCTAATTGGTTCCAATTGTATAGCAAATTTACAGGTAGCTTAACCATTGTGACAGACCCCAAACACTCAGAGATTTGCCATTGAATGTGACTGAGTATCGCCTCTGGACATTTCTAGGGTTATGGCGCTTACAGAGGTCACATGGTGGTCAATGTGTTTTCCTGCTAATTGGAGTTCCTTTGAATCTATGAATACATTTGTGATTATGTCAACGCATGGGCCTTAATACCGAAAACCCACCAGCTTCCAGAATCTATGGCCCAAAGGTAGGGCGTCATTGTTGGGGCTGGTTCAGAGTAGGGCCGACGATGGCATGTACTAGTGTCCCCCGCTCACACCCTGGGGGCCTGACAGGCAGAAAGTACAACATATCACATTGCTTTCGGTTATCCCTTGGCGAATTTGATGGAAAAGAGCAGAGTTACCGACAAAGCCCGGCCCTTTTAAGCGTCTCTTCGCGTGCCAGGTTTTCTTTCCTTTTTTTCCCCGTGTTATAAGAAGCTACAAACAGAAATACCATAGCACACAGCTTAGCCCATGTGGGCTCCGCTTATGAACTCCGCCATGTCAACACTGCTGGACACTGCTAACGTTCCGATGATCGATGTACTGTTCCTCCCAATGGAAAAACATACGGAGTTCGCCCACACAACGTTACCTGTCTGGTGATGGATATGCTTCAAAATTATGACTTTGATACCGTTAACGGTGAGAACGCCAGGAGGGCTTCTCCCTCTGACCCCCACGGATCGGGGCTCCGTTCCTGGACCCAAGCGGTAAGGGGTATGCCCCCTCCGGGATGGAAAATAGAAAAAACAATTGGAAAATGGAAAAGGGGGGAAAGATGATCCAAATGAAAAATTTAAGACGTCAAAAAATGGGGAATTGATATATAGTTTATATTTATAAGGTGAGGTGCCATGCATAAAATTCGCTTTTCACTCTTCGGCGTCAACCCTAAAAATTTACTGTACACCCCAGTGTACAGGTGTAGAAAGTCTGGACATGTCACTGCCCTCGACTTCCAGGTTGAGGGTAGATGGAACTTATGGTAAGGTCGGGAAGATATATCATGCATAAAATATTTTACTCTGATAGTGCAGGTTAGCTGTCTTATAGCTTGGAGCAGAGAGTACCTTTATTGGGCAGATGGTGTTGGTATAAATCCTGAGCCTATACCCAGTAATAATATATCCGGGTCCGACAGGGTATGTGTCGATGGGTTCCTCATATATAAAAGCAATAGCATACCATGCTTTTGCTTGTTATGAACACAAGGTCACATTTCATATATTTAACCAAGGCATTTTTGAGCTTCCTGATAGCATACCCCAATTTTGAAATATCCCACCCATATTTGGTACCCATAACTCTACAATTTTCACCATTTTCAGGGGCGGATCTAGGGTCTTTTCTGAGGGAGGGTCCAACATAAAAAGGGCACATTCATTTTTCTTAAATTTTGGTTCCAATAAACGTCAGCGATTACACAACTTACCGCATATTGACAAAGAAAGGATAAACCAAAAGACATGAAAAAAACTGGAATCAAAACCTGGAATCTAAAAGGTGAAATTGCAAAGCGCGCGAGGCGCGGGAATTTTTTTTTGGGTAAGCCTACACTTTTAAGAATTTGTCCTAAATTAAAGCTTATATCAGTATATAGAACAATTGAGCGGACAGCTGGGCCCTATCGGGCATAACTTCATTTTACTTCCCTCCTCGAGTCACTAGTCGTACCGTACGACAGACACAAGTGAACGTTAACCAGGTTTAGCGAAATGCGATTCAATTCCCGACATTTACATAAATCCATGTATTTTATTAACTTGAAAAGGTGGAGAGGGTTTGTACTATATTTAGCTATAAGTATAACTGAACTGAGGAAGAGTGGACAAAGCGTACCGAAAGTTTTGGGTTTTATCCCAGAAATTACCCTTATGAAATCCAAAATAAGTAAACTGCCCATGGGTGGCGGCAGAATTTTTCCAACAGGGGACCGGGCCATGTCAGCTACCCCAAGATCCGACGTTCCCTATTTCGAGGGTATGATGAGAAGGGCAAATGTGGGAGCCTCATTATCCCATGTAATTGCAGGCATATTTTGCATTATATCACTTAATACTTCCTGATCCGAGTTGCGCATTGATAGTGTTCTTTGAAATACTGAAAGCGCTCGAAGCGGGTGAAATTTTTTGATAGGCTTACACATAAAACATATGACGAAACGAAAAAAAGAACTGTAGGGTTTGAAGACCGTATCGGGTGTAACACACATTGTATCGAAACCACCTGGACTACACGATGACATAGCCAAACTTTGCTCCGTAAGTCGCTCACCAACTGACTGTACCGCATTACACACACAAGAGAACACCAACTAGGCTTTGCGATGTGGGATGAAAGTTACGAACTTTACATAAACTATTTATTCTGCCCATATGTTACTTGTTAAGGTGGGCAGGACTTGTGCTATCCTGCTATGTGGAATGGAACTATTGAAAAAAATAGAGTGACTCTACAGCGCGCGTAGCGCGCAGAAAATTTTGGGTTCTTATTACAGAATTCATCCTCTTGAGGGCAAAAAACAGTTAAACCGTCGATTAGTTGTCGTCGGAGGCTGTGTACTTTCGACTAAGACTCCCCTACGAAACTGTTTAACTCTTCCGATAGGGGGCCAGCCTTCCCAGACGAGGGGCATGAACCCTTCCCCCACCTGGCGCCACCGCTATCTCGACTGGGGGAGGAGGTTAAAATACTGTATGTTGTGTTTTCTATATAGTTGCGGCGCAACTGACAAAGACACTGTCAGAACAGATGACTGAAGTCGAATGTTTGCTTTTCATTTGCGACAGCAGACCGGTCATCTGTCCAAAGACGTCAAAAAATTGAACCGACTGACATGGCGTTATTTGACCTGGTGGTGATTTTATACAGTAATTTTAAAATGAAACAAACACCGATTCGTCTATTGTGACTTCTGGTCAACTCTTGGCTGTAGACTTTACCTAAGACTGGCTTTTTATTCCCATCACTAGGTCAACACTATAAATGAAGAGAGTAATTTCAGACTATAAATATCATAGCGAAACATATTTACCTACTCTCTCTTATTCACGAGAGGATGGATACTAGAGGGTGGAGGGAAGGTTTCGTAGATGTAGCGTTTAGGGAGTGTGAACAGATCATTATTTTGTAAGACCAAAAGACTTAGCAGTGACCTTTTGGAATCAATATTAAACCCCAATAGTAATGCGTTGCATAAAGCACTAGCTAGTGAGTATGACGTAATATCTGAATGCCCAAGCACGCCACACGTGGTTCCAAGCGAAAAGTGATTAGAATGCCTGATTGTCACGCAGACATACTGTAGTCACATTCTCTGTAAAACGATTGCACTGTTCGGGTTTCGAGGCGGCCAATATAGGCTACCGTAGTCAAATATATATTGCCGAAAGTTTCTGAGATACATGACTAGACTAGTGAATTGGTCGATACTGGATGGGGGCCTCGGAATTGGACAACACTGTCATTACCTGTGAAACTCTCTCGTTTTTTTTTTGCTAGTGTGAAAAAAAACATTTTTTGAAAAAGGGCACATTGGAAAATTTGAGGGGGGTCCGGACGCCGGCGACCCCCCCCCTGGATCCGCCACTGATTTTGTCCATACATCGAAACTTTTCATGCAAACAAGTCACTGAGTTTTTGGAGAGTCAGCCACTTTCTTCTATTATTGATGGTGACTTGTGACTTGACTTATGGTCAAGTCCAAATGACTTGACTTGACTTGCTACTCCTTGACTCGTGACTTGACTTGACTTGGAGCCGAGGTAAATGACTTGTGACTTACTTGGACTTGCCAACATTGACTTTTGACTTGACCTGGACTTGCAAAAATTGACTTGTCACCATCTCTGTCGATTACTACAATGTTCTTTTCTAAAATATATACTGATATTGTCTGTTTTGAAGTACAAGCCCTGCCTCGTATTGTCATAGATTTAAGACAATTAGATCTTTGTTAGTCTTACCTGTGTCATTTTTTCTCTGTTTGCTTTGGGGTTGAGTGGAGCTTCTGTTAGTAGGACTGGGTGTTCCTCTGGTGCGACACGAAGTTCATTGTAGAATGTGTGATGCCAGATCTTCTCCATGTCATCCCAGTTTGTGACGATACCATGTTCAATAGGGTACTTCAAGGAGAGGATACCACGCTTGCTTTGTGCTTCATCTCCAACGTAGCTGTCTTTCTGTCCCATCCCTACCATCACACCCTGCAAAGAACAGGCGTGACATATCGATGTGGTATCACTGTGTATACTGTTGTAATTGTCATAAATGTGAAAGCTTGTCTTACTCCATTTTTATCTAAAACAGTTTCACAAAATCTTTCATTGAAAAAGCAGATAGATACACTGAAAAACAATTAGATAGAAACGCAGAATATTTGACTCATACAAGTGGTTGCCTGTCAGATATATGTGGATGTAGTCCTGGAACAGTGCCAAAAGGGTACAACATATCCCCTTGTTTTAGAGTTAACTCCTGTTTCATGAATTATTTATTCATATCACAAGCATTAGCATGCAACAATATAAAACGTTTGGAGACATTTTACGGTAACTGAGGATTGAAGATACAGCAATGACAGGGCTAGCCAAGAGCGGCGATTTGTTCTCAATATTGGGGGACCAGGTTTTCCAATAATTTACAGTGTGAAAAATCAAAGTCAATGGGCGATTTCTCAAATATTGGGGAACATGTCCCCCTGTCTCCCCGGGATGGTCGCCCATGGGGCTAGCATTAAAGCTACACCCGTCATGCCATATACAGTGACCCATACTTTCTTTTTAGCCTATAACTTTAAAAGCAACACTTGTCATTTGTCACAACACCAAATAAAAGAAACGAACTTTTGAAAGGTTTGACTGATTATTTAGTTTCACTTCTATGTAGTCAAGTTCAACCAGTAGTTTTTACCTGGTGCCTGGGTCTTCCAACGATGGAAGGGAACACTGCACGTGGAGCGTCATCTCCAGCAAACCCGGCCTTACACATACCAGAACCATTGTCAATTACCAGAGCTTGAACATCGTCCTCATCCATTTTGTTATATCTCTAGCTGCCTTAACTTCTGCAATTAAATGTACAATGTTTAAATTGCATATGGATAAGCGCACTAGGTTATCATGAAATACCAACTAGGCCTATTAAAATCATTCTGCCTCTTTGCGAAATATTCCGTTGATGGTCCACACTAATTGTATCATACTTAAGAGGAAAGTAAATGAGTTATGTACTCAGTTTCACAATTTCAATTCTTCAGAAGATGATGGGGGAAGGAGTGGGAGTACTTACTGTGACCTGGCTCATTCATTCAAATTGGAGTATCATGATCGCTTTGTAATGTTAAAGGGAAAGTCTTATCAGAAGTTTCCACTTACGAAAATGGCGAAAAAGTCAATATTCCATTGCCGAAAGTTTTTATACAGAAATTTTAATATAACGCATCATGTGGCATTTTGTAACAACACCTTAATTAATTAAAGCAACTATTCACAACATGAGTTAAATAATTATGCAAAAAATCGTGATATGATTCTCACTTTGAGCAAATTTCAAGTGTAGCCCTCGGTCGTTATGGTAACAACACAAGAGTCAGCAATAAAGAAACCATGAAGGAGGGTGAGTAATATCATGGTATTCGTTCGAATTTGCATTGACACATAGACTAAGTATCTAATCTTCAAGAGACACTCCTACAGTCCTATGAGGTATTGTTTACACGACACTTGTGCTGTGTGATGAGTCAATTACATTATCATTTTATTTGCTCTCTCTTAGAAGGATAACTGATATAGAAATACCTACAACGTCTACCTACTCAGACTTGAATCGGTCAAAGGTAAAATCAGTAAGAGATGTTTGCATGACCATATTTAACCATGCAACTCCATGGCTATATATGGAGAACTATCAAGCAGTCATTTAAATAAAGACACGCCCACATGTAGGTGAGAACTAATATTGTAAACATATTGCTTGAAATGCTTGATCTGTCTGCAGGTACACATTAACCCATACTGTCATTTGAAGAATAGAGTGAAATGTAATAATTCAAGACGTATACGTTACTTCAATGGCTTGATTGGCTTGTTATGTATATATTATATGTAACATTGCGACAACTCATTTTGTTGCTGATAACGACTTTGCTTAAGTCAAGATGTCGTCATACACCTATAGCTTGTAAAATGTTATTGGTTCAGGTGATTAAAAAACGTTAGCTCTGTTAGAAAAAACACTTAATAGCAACAAAGTTTGCCTATACATCATGTACTAGCAGTAAATATATTTCTCCCCAGTCTCCCAGTGTAGGAAGACTAGTTCACACTATTTGCGTGAACTTTTTTTTTGTTTGTTTGTTTGTTTTTGTTTTGAACTATAGTCCTTTAAACTGAAAGCATTTTGCAGACTGTTACTGCGAAGTTTTAACAGTGGAACATGTCGACATAGAGTACTTGTGAATGAGGAAAATCTAGCTCTTCTGAAGGGTTGTTATAATTATCTTTAGTCCAAGCTGGGCGACATTGATATTATCCATTGAGTTGAAAGAAACACTGAAAATACGTAGGAATTTTTGAAATGTTTACAGGGGTAAAATACCAACGAGTTAACCACAGAGGTCCTTGATGTTAAACATTCTTGGTTTAATGTAGGGAGCAGAATGAGACATAAAACCGACACAGATAAGAAGTTTTTTGGAGTACGATTTAATGCATTAAATCGTACTCGAAAAACTTCGTTAAGAGTTCTTATCAGAGCATGTGGAACGATTGCAGCATTGTAAATTGTCAGCTAGTTATGAAAAGTCTAACTTTAAAGGAAGGGTTTAAGCCAAAAATTAATTTTTGTATGTAAAAAAGTAGTAAATCTATGCAATTTGGTGAAACTTCCAGTCAAATCGGACATGTAGTACTGGAGATATCAGCAAAAGCAGTTACTACATTTGTGACCCAAAGTGAGCTTGAGGCAAGGAGGTCTTCACGGACGTCACTGGGTTGCGCGTCTTTCTATTTTGACGGCCAGGCGTCCATTGTACAACAATTGTAACTAAGGCCGTATCGTGCGCGCGTATCGATAACACACCTTTTGCGCATGTTCAGTTACGGCCAGTAAGCCAAACTGAAACGCAATGAGGTCACGTGAAGAACCTCTACATTACTTCCTCACATTGATGAAAATGCTTTGTTTCCTTTGTTTATTCAGTCTGTTGTGCTGACCTTGAAGTAACTAGACTCCCCATGGGGAATGTGAAGTGTGTCAAAATTCCCATTGTCTCTTATGCATCCGACATAAACATGGGATTGTGGAGGAGAAAACTGGTTGTAAACTTTAACGAAAAACAAAAAGACTGCTTATCAATGTGAGGCTATGATGTCATATGTGCTTGCTTCAGATTCACTTTGTGCTGAAAATGAGAAAACTTTTAACGGTTAATATCTTGCGAACCACACAACGGATTTCAATGAAAATTTCACCAGAATGCTTAGAATAAGTACCCCTCTAAAATATCAAAAGTTGATTTGAGCTTAGAAGATTTTTTAATGATTGCTCCAATTACCTTCTATATGTTTTCACTGATTTCGAGTATGGTCATACCTTGTTACACGACAGTCTTCTTAATATCAAGAAAGTTGTTGCAATGTAAACATTTAAACTATGCATACCTAAATAGAGTATAAAACCAAGAATTAATTAAAACCTTGTCAGTTTGGTTTTCTCAACATTTAAAGGAAACTTGTCGCTGGCCAGAAGCAGTGGAATGTAAGGAGAGGGGAAAACGTCAGTGATATTGGCTATATAACGTAAGTGGTAAATGTAGCGAATTGGATTAGCCAAAGCCTACAAAGCACAGTCTAACAGCCTGAATCCCTAGACACATAAAAGACTGTTGGAGAAAAGGCCATACAATGATTAATTATTACTTATTAATATCTTATCTTTCGTCAGCTTGTGCCTATCTGCGATTTGCTAAGCGTAGCAGACGGTAAATGAGTAGTGATAACGGATGCAGTGTTGGCACTAGGTCTCAGAATGGAGGGTTCCCCCTTCTAGAATATTTCGAGGGGGATTTTGGTTAACAAAGGGGGATCTCGATAAGTTGCTACATAAAAAGTCAACTTTTTCCCAACATGTTTTCCAAACAGGTGGGGAAAATTCCCGCACCTGATTTTAAAACTTGAGAGATTGCTGAGAAAAGTGCGGCAGTCCTCAGTCCTGCTGCCTAATACTAACACTGGACGGATGTGGCTTATACTCCATTTCTAACTTCAGATAGAGTAGGAGAGATCGAGGGATCTTCGGACCATTATCTGTACATGTGGGTATTTCAAGTGAATACGAGCAGACAAATAAAATACAACTGAATGTTAACACTTAACATGCACACTGTCGCAGTAGTAGAATACGATTCCGTTCTCTAGTGACCTTAGTTCCAGATAGTCAATTCATTTTCAATAAAACTGATGCATTGACTAAAAGTAATTTCTTTTATTCAGATAAGAAACGATAGTAGATTATGCCCCAATATTACTGTGCCTTAATTTGGGAAAAACTTATGTTCACTTACCAGTTCAGACCGCACTTCCCCAGACTAACAGTCGCTTAACAGGAACCCTCTTTGTTCAACTTTTGTATTAAAGTAAGGCTTGCATTATGCATTGTATTTATTTGAAATTTCGCAAGTGTTGTTAGTGAGTAGCAAGCGCCTTCCTGAATACAAAGTCCATCGATTACAATACATACCAATAGTTATTAGGTATTATTATGGTGCCAATGTCAATGATTAATGACTTACGAAATCACTTCCTGATTTTACCACATTAAAATGTAAAGTAGAAATTCGCGATTTGCAAGCCTAAACTTATTCGAACGGTGGCACCCTTGTTGGCCAAGTGATCCTCTCTCCATATGTATAAGAAGTCCGTGGGTCACAAGCGCTGCTCTAATATCGTGGCATTACAGAGGGCGTGTGTAACGTTGGGTAAGGTGCCTATTAGAGTTAACCCATATACTTACCGTGCCGCCAATGACGTCACGTCGTGAGACGCGCGCATATTACGTTTTTTCACTTTTGGGTTTCACATGGGCTGCTCCTGGCCTGTATTTGGTAATTCATATGGTCGTATTCCGGCATATATAATGAACCTTACTCCGGAAACATTTGTTTCGTTTCAGGCTGTATCCAAAGATTATTTGCTGAGAAATTTATTTTGCCTAGTGTCATGCCCACTGTAAGGGAACTACAAGATAAAGAAGAGGACAGTCCATGGGTTTGCAGATCTTATTGCTAGCAGCTCACTGAGCTATTAGGGGGGGTCATATGGGCATTTGGGTCAAAGGTCGCGTTGCTGATCAATACAAATCCAGGAGAATTACCTTCATGTTTATGGAGGTTCCAGGGAAATCCTAAGCTTTAGCTGGAAGGAGCGTGTCAATGGAAAGACGCCCGTCAAATTATACGCTGCAGAAGGGTCACGTGCCGAGGTAATGTACTTGCATGAGCGGTGTAATATTTTTATGCACCCAGATTGTGCGAATACGTCACTGATCTACATGGACTGTTGGAATTATAAAACCGTTCTATAATGGAAAGAGTTCAGTTAACAATGTGGACAATTATAGAGGTATCACACTTGTTAGTTGTATCGGTAAATTGTTCTCTGCTATTGTTAATCAAAGGTTAAATTTTGTCATCTGTAGGAATTTGGGGGGATGAACAAGCGTACTTTGGGCCCGGTCGCTCAACTCTAGACCATATCTTTGGGTTTCATTCAGTGGTTGAGTTTTATTTAAAAAAGAAAAAGCCTGTGTATTGTGCGTTTATCGATTACAGAAAGGCATTTGACTTGAACCATCGAACATCCTTGTGGTCTAAGCTGATATCGAATAATATCAATGGTAAAATTTTTAATGTGATCAGAAACTTATATGATAATGCCAGGTCATGTGTTAGAAACAATTTAGAGCAATCTGATTATTTTATGTGTAATGTAGGAGTTCGCCAAGGTGAGAATTTGTCGCCTACACTGTTTGCACTTTTTTGAATGACTTTGAATATTTCATAAACAGATATTATAAAGGACTTAGTGACTTATCCGAATGTAATTGAGCACACCTTAGTGATGATGATGATGATGTTGAGGTCTTTATGAAAGTTTATTGTTTGCTTTATGCGGATAACACCATAGTTCTTTCAGAAAATGAGTTAGAGCTACAGTCTGCTCTTAATGCTGTGAAAGATTATTGTGATAGGTGGCATTTAAATGTAAACGTAGGTAAAACAAAAGTTGTCATTTTTTCAAAAGGTAAAATTAGAAAAATTTCCAAGTTTTTTTTAGGGGTTAAAACTTTCTTGTTCCTGTTGTGGATGATTATGCTTATCTTGGTGTTGTATTTAATTATAAGGCCATGGTCAAACAAGTAAATCAGGTCAGAAATTCTTTGTATAGTCTACTGTCCAAATCACATAACCTTCAGTTACCGTCAGACCTAAAACTTGAGTCGTTTGACCGAGTTGTTGTTCCAGTCTTGATTTATGGTTGTGAAATTTGGGGAATTAGTAAACTCGAGCAGACTGAAACTTTTCATATTAAATTTTGTAAGCAGATACTTAAGTTGAGTAAGTCTACACCGAACTGTACGATCTATGGTGAGTTGGGTCGACATAAATATCTAAAACAGTTGAAATAAGAATGATCTCATTTTGGCTGAGAATTATTTATGGTGATGAGCACAACCTTTCCTATACAATTTACAAGTTTTTGCGAGTTATGCATGGTAAAAGGTTGTATAGTTCTACCTGGATACTAAAAATAAAGAATATCTTGGACGGTGCCGGTATGTCATATGTTTGGAATGATCCGTACAATGTAACTATTCATAGGGTGAAGACACTACTGAATGTGAGGTTAAATGATATATATGAGCAAAATTGGCTGTCCGAAGTCTAGGAAAGCTCGCACTGTTAAAATTATCGAATTTTGAAAATTCAGACTGGTTTTAGAAAATTGCCTCTTGACTTTGAGTAATCGTAATTGTTTAAAGACAGATTTGCATCACCCTAAATATGAATTCTATTTGGGGGTTAGCAAAAGTCTCGGTTGGTGACTACTCTTTGATTGACATCAAAATTACAAAATTCAAAAGATGCAGAACAGCTCATAATACACAGCATGCACAGAGAATGTCTTGATTACACATGGGGTCTTTTATGCTCACCAGGATGTGACCTTGAGCAGTGAACTGTTTGTGTCTGCACAAGGAGAAGCAGTGAAGACAATTATGGGCGGGGCTTGCCACCAAGTAAAAGTCATACTTGCGGTGATGCAAATCCCTCTTTAAACCTTTGTAGATTCCGCTGCGGGAACACGAGGAGTCCTGCATTATTGGGCGCTTCCATGGTATTAATTTGAATGAGAGACAGTGCGAGTTCCGTACTAGTGATTCAATTGGCGATGAATTTCATTATCTCTTCCAACATTCAGCATTCAAAGCTGAAAGAAAACTTTACATAAAACATTATTATAGGGTTGGCCCAAATACCTTGAAAATGAATCAACTCTTAACTTCTCGCAACAATAAGGTACAGTGGTGCAATTACCGGCCGATTTAAATGACTTGTTGGACTCCTATGCCAGTATGTGCCCTTGGAGCCATGTAGGTACCGTATGTATGTGAATACGTATACATGTAAGAAGGTGTTCCTAATTATCTAATTACTTTACTTTTTTCTCTCTCTCTCTCCCTTTAGGAGGCTGGGGCTGGTGGCAAAACTAGTTCTGATTCTTTATTGAAAACTTTTTTACTTTGTATCAATTTGGTTTGCCTGTTGCAGGTATCTGTGATTTGTGAATTATTTTGTGATTTTTTTCTTTTTATTTATTTGGTCATTTATTACTGTGTTGTATTAAGCATCATTTATGTACGTATGTTTTGTATTGACTCTCACACCTCTGTGGAAGTAACAAAGAGTAAAATAAACTGAAACTGAAACATGTACACCCACCCTACCAGGGGCGTCAATCCGTATTGAAATGTGGGGGGACACACATGACCAGGCCCGTAGCCAGAAAAAAGAGGTAGATTTTGCGAGGGAGCGAAGCGACCGAGCCCGAGCGCGCTTGTGCGCGAGGGGGGAGGGTGTTGAAGGGGTGTCCCCCTCCCACGGTGAGAAGCTTTTGTGTTTTTAATGTGAAAATATGTGATTTGGTGCATACTTTATATGGTATTTTGTGTGCAAAAGGAGACATGTTGTTATGTATTTTATGAAATATTTTGTCGGAATAACCATATAGAAATACACACATATTGCTGGCAAATAGTTTATCATTCTACAAGTATGCAGAATCACATAACAGCTTCAAACAAGTGTAAGGTGTTGCTTTTTTACATAGGCCTACCAATAAGATACCATTTGTTCCTGATATGGTAGGCCTACAATTTGTCCCCTTACGGTATCGATAGAGTTGGCAAGTATGCTGCCAGTGCTCCGCGCCAACTCATGGGTTGGGGCGGAGCGCGAGAAAATTTTGGTCCAAAATGCCTCCCAGATCGCTGGAAATGACACTTCCCTATTCTAATAAGGCCTATTCTAATAAGAGTTAGGATTCCAAACACTGGAGTAGCCAGGATTCTTGTTTGGAGGGGGCCAACTGCGGGGCCTGATCGCTGGCCTGGGGAGGGGTCTAAAGGGAGGGGGTTCCTCCTCCCCTTTGAGAAATTTTCGAACACTTAAGTACCCTAAGATGCAATCTGTTGCAACATTTAGCATCACTTGAAGCCAATTTTTGTGTTCCATTAACAATTTTTTTCAGAAATCGATGGGGGGGTATGACCCCCTGCCTCCCCTCTGGCTACGCCAATGATTCCAAAGTTAACATGTATAAGTGATCTGCTAGTTGAAATACACGGAGTCCATAGAATTAGTTCAAGATGTTACTTTAATTATGTCCAAAAATAGCTGAAACCATGCTCCGCAGCTTTGATCATTGTCAGAGATCATGGACCCCAACCACGCCCGTAGCTAGGGTCAGATGTTTTTGGGTGTGAAGGTCCCCAATTCGGACTGGTTGAATGTTTTTCCAACAGAGTGGCGGCGTTTTCATTGCACTTTGTTATGCGCTCTGAGTTTTGTATACAGCTGGTGATCCTTCCTTTTTCACTACATAAAGGTGTCGTCCTGGTGGAGGGGTCTAACGGGAGGGGGAACACCCTCCCCTTTGAGAAATTGTGTTGATTTAAGGTTGCTCAGGTGCAAAATGGTGCTATCTTTTTGATATTTTTGGAGCTGATCGTATATGGCTGGAAAATGTCCATAACTTAGTGAATTCTAATTTTCCGGCTGCCTGGATGCTTTTACTAACTGCAGTGGCGTAAATTGTAGCTTTTTCATGCACCATGCGTTTGTAAAAAGCAGTGGAAATCCTTCCTTTGTCACTAAATGAAGGTGTTGCCCTGGGGGAGGGGTCCAAGGGGAGGGGTAAGTGTCCTTCTCCCCTTTTGAGAAATTTTCGTAAATTTAAGGTTACTTAGATGCAAAATGGTACTATCTTTGGTTTATTTTTGGGGCGTTTTCAAAAACCTTCCTGAAGTGAAACCCCCTTTTGGCTACTTTTTTTGCCAGTTTTTCCGCAAAAGTACCTGCGTTGAGTCAACAGAAATTTTCTTGGACTATTATGAAAATTTTCGTTTCCTTCATTGTGCATTTTAAAAGGGCGTCTAAGGCTGGCAAATGCCTGTATAGGACCTCCTGGAAGCTCTAGATCAATTATATAAATGGGGCAATGGCGTAATTCTTATTACCTGACATGTAAAATGGTAATATAGATTATGACGCTAAGCACTTTACATCTATCGTATTTTTACTAATTTTGAACGAAACTCCAGACTAACAGCTTCCAGCAATGGAGAATCGGCAGGAGGGAGAGAAAAGGCGCAGTAAGGTGATGTTAGACCTCCCTGATAGGTGTAGCAAAAGGTGTGAAGGACTATCAAGCGCGTTTCAGCTTTTTCTTCGTAAGTATATTAACAATCACCATGCCGATAATGGCTTCGCGCGAAGCGTTCGGTAAAAGTTTTAAAAAAATGAATAAAGGTAACAACGTGCTTTAAAGTTTCAGCCTTCCACATCATGCTTACAAATTAGATTGAAGGATCCCATATTAATGAGGGGCCCCTATACAGATATTTGGAGATGTATCTCTGTTTTCGGAAAGTGTTGTGATCAGAATAGTTCCTTGTATAATCATCTTTTTAATGGTGATGAGATGGAGTGCAAATTGTGACGCATGCGCGCGAAGCGCGCCGAAATTTTTCGTTAAATGAGATTTCCCTGACAAAATCTGCAGCTAGACACTTTCAACAAACCTACATGCCACTCAAAAAGCCAGTCAAATAGAGCCACGACACTACTCTTTACGAAATGTGGGGGGACATTTGATATTGTGTCCCCCACCCGAAATGTGGGGGGACATGTCCCCCTGTCCCCCCAGGATTGACGCCCATGCACCCTACGACGCAAAAGTCAGACGTGTAGCGTCTTCGGCGCTAAAGCGCGCTTGCGCACGTTAGCATGCACATCATAGACCTTATGCATAAGATGTCACAAAGGAGAAAGTGCTCCCTCGTTTGGAGGAAAATGGAGGAAAAGCGCGTATCATTCCAAGTTACACCAATAAATGCAGACAGCTGATTTGTCAACCAATCGTATATGCGCGTATGTCTACTACACGTGCGGCGAAATCCACGCCGTTCGTCCACGTGTGCTTCGATGGTTCCTCCAAAATGACGTCAGTGTGATGTCAATACATAAGGTCTATTGCGAATAAGTCTATGAACTTTAAAGCGCAGGTCACACTAGAGCTATTTCGGATTGAATTACGGTCCAAATTTTTTGTGAGTTTTAGTTAAAATCTTCTACATCCCTGGTCAGAAAGAGCCAAAAGTTTGGCAATTTGAATAAATATATGATTTACATCAGAGGAAAACAAAAATGAAGAGTAAACTAATTATTTGGTGACGTCACATAGGCAGACAGCGTTTATTGGACATACGTGCAAAAATCGGAATGATTTTCGAACAAATACCTCTCTGTTGAGACAAACTACGATCACTGATCGTTATAGCGTGACTTTCCTTAGAACAAAGCCTGAATAAAAACTATTGGTCCGATTTAGAAAAATTCGGATCAGATTTCGGATTGAAAATCGCTGTAGTATGACCCGCCCTTAAGCCAGTCATTGTGTGTTCATGTTTAAGTGTACTAGCTTATTTTAATGCCGCCAGGAAGAAATAAATCTCTGGTAAGTGGAATTTAGTATTGAGGAGTGATACTTTCTTACATTTTACAATGTTTCGAAATAACAAGTATTAATACTTTTGTAAGACATTTATTTCCCTGTATGTTTTCAAAACGACTGAACAGTGATCAGTACTTCCGCCCCGATATTTTGGGCCTCGTGGGGAGTGAATGCGCCATTTTAAGTTTGGAATCTATGCTTATAATCTTTGTGTCAAACTGACACTTCCGTTCCCATATTTGCGTCTCCACGAGGGGTTTCTTTCCATAACAATTTATATGTATATGAGTTTTTATATCCATAGGCTACTTGTAATATCTTAAAGGCAGTCACTCATCACCCCAAACTACAATTTCACCCTATGTATATCAAAAGTCTCAGTAGGTACAGCTCTTTGATTGACATCAAATTCAAAAAATGCAGAGTACCTCGTATTACATATCATGCACTGAGAGCGTTCTGATTACACATTAAGGACTTGTATGCTCACTAGGATATGCCCTGAAGCAATAAACTAGGATTGTGTCTGGATAAAGATGAGTTTTAGTTAGATGTGGGAGGAGCTAGAAGTAAGTAGGTTGGGAGAACTGGAACTGTCTGGAGTGCTGAAAATCTGCCTTTAAGTATAACAAAAATCGACTCACATCACTAACCGACTAAAGATTTCTACACCTTTCATCTTTTTTTCTACACCTTTGAACCCAGTATGTCCTGCCCTGGCTTCAACGAGACATAATTTTCCACTTTGTGACACCTCTTCACCAAGTTTAGAGAAAATCGATGAAGCCAACTAGTAGCAGTTTTTTATTTAAAATGTACGTTTGACCTTCTACCCAGGAGAAAATTTCAGCTGGCTAAAGGGTATATAGTGTCGGGTTTTTAACTGATACCAGACATGGGCGTGGATCATGGGGGGGGGGACGGGGGGACGCGTCCCCCTCACTTTTTGGAAGGGGGGAAATTTCCAAAAAGTCCCCTCCCCCACACACACTTTTGCAAAAATGGTGAAAACTAAAACTGTGAGGGTACAGAAATAAAGCGATTTGATCGTAGTACGAGTAGTAAGAAGGGAATGGATTGTGACATTTCTGTGCACCCCGTGCGGCTTTGAGCTAAATGATCTCACCAATCAATATTTTTAGGCACATTTTGATAGTATTAACAAATGTTTTTCGATCAGAGGAGTATCTAAGCGCATATGAAAAAATAACGTGGTATTTATTAGGTTGGACACCGCCAAAAATGATGATTTTCATGATCGTACGCTTTGACGATATTTACTGAACATCAGCCAATACGATCTCTGATTTTGGATTGAGACATGACGATAACAGGGTCCCAACGTTTTAAGTGAAAGGTATAAATAATATAACATAGATTACGAATTGTCACTACATTATAAAAGCTATATTGTGCCCAAATATGACACCATTTGCCATATAGACACCTTGCAATTCCCTATTTTTTCAGGTTCCCCCTCCCCTTAACCCCCTCCCCCCTAACCCCCTCCCCCAGCCAATAAGATCTCAGATTTTGGATTGAGACATGACGATGACAGGGTCAAAACTTTTTACCTAAAGGGTGTAAAAAATATAACATAGATTACGAATTGATACTACATTTTAAAAGCTAAAGTGCGCCCAAACATGGCACCATTTGCCCCATAGACATCTTCCAATTTCCTTAAAAAAATCGCCCGAAAGTAGAAACATGTTAGATTACTTACCTGGAAACTAAGAGAGGAAAAATATGACGTCAAAAAATGCAAAATATTGCACCAGATTGCGTCTAAGGATACCTGGTGGTTGAAAAATTTTTCAAAGGGGGAGGGGACACCCCTCCCCTTAGACCCCTCCCCCAGGACGGCGGTTCACAAGTGTTGAAAAGTCCCCCCCCCCACCTTTGGAGATGGATCCACGCCCATGATACCAGAACCAGTTACAACCAGTTAAAACCCGACACCAAACAACCGTTAGCTAACGGGAATTTTCTGCTGGGTATCATGTGACCTTTACCCTCGGTTCCCATGGTAACCACATATTATGGTAGAATTTGTCCTCCCTATTGGGCTATACGTTTGAGCTGAACGTTGTTTGGGACCGCCGTCCTGGGGGAGGGGTCTGACGGGAGGGTGTTTCCCCTCCCCTTTGGAAAATCTTTAAATATTTGAGGGTCCTTAGATGCAATTTGGTACATGGACAAATTTTAAGGTAAATTACTGCAAGTTTTCTTACAAGTCACAAAAAAGGGGTTTTCGACCTTGTATAGAGGGCGGAAGGATAGTTCAGCCCACCACATTTTTGACTGGGGGCTTTAGCCCCCAGCCCCCTGCTTTCTTCCTACACCTATGGGAATAAGGTCACAGTCAACGGGCAGGACATACATTTAAAATGATGAACTTTTTTGCTATCACAAGACACCTATATCTCTTGGTCGGAATCAACCATTACATGACTATCTAACAATACACATAGTGGTATTTGTCACGTCATTTTTGTAAACTAGTAAGAAGAACGTCACAAAGACGCGTACGTGTGGACCAAGGGCATTGCCATGACAACTTTTGTACCGTCCTGTGTCTCGACGGAACGTTAAATCGGTCTAAGGCCATTCTAAAAATCAACATGACGGTGGGATTTTTGCTTACACGCGTGCGAAGTCCAGTTTTTGCTTCGCGTTCCGTTCTTTTCGTCTACCGTCTTGAAATCAAAAACTCTCTAATATCTCATCCTCCACGGAGATGGGATAATAAGTTAGCTACCTCCAAAGTGCATTCAGCGGATGAATTTAGAAGGGACACAGAAAAATTGGAATTGTGACATTTTTTAAACAAAAAATGATATAAACTCTGTCGTTCACCCAACAGGGGGAATCAGTGACTGGCCCCTTCCCCTCCCCCAATTGTTTGTCAAAATTTTTACATGGGTAAAAATAATGAAGACTCGTCCTTTAATAAAAAATAATGGTCTAGCCTTATGTTCCCCTCTTACTTGTTTTCTCTAACATTGAAATCTTGCAAGACAATGTGTTGTGTACAATGTTTCTCTGTTTGTACACTATTCCATTACTGAAATGGCTAAATCTTCTTGGAAAGGGTAAGGGACACATCTTCGGCCGAACCCTACCATCGCAATCGTGTTTCACTAGGCACTAGCGTAGCTTTAAAACATTTCGGTGACTTTAAAAATATTCAATGCTATATCTAGAGGGAAGGCGCCCCAAACTTAAAAAGCGGGCGCCCTCCAATATTTTTCAAAAGGAAAGGTGGTTCGACCTAGCTAGATATTATATTGAAAATATCGAGAATATTATACCTGAAAAGCCCCCTTCTAATTCACCTCTGATGGTAACATACAGTTTAGAACTTTAGATGATGTATCGACGTTTAAAATCCAGAATCCCCCCCCCCCTCCCCAAAGAAAAAAATCCAGGGTACGACCTCAAGACCTATTGACAGTTTGATTGACTTGGAGACGAAGTAATTGAACAGAGGTGATGACAAAAGTCATATAAACATTATTCACTCTGTTAATGACAAAGAAGTTTCATCTATTTTCCTTGCGCAATGTGTTAAAAATAAAGTTTTATGACTTTAAGCATCTCTGCAGAAACATCACCTGGCCACTTTCTTATAACCCAGAAGAATATAGGCTACATGGCTTGATACTCTCTGTAAACTGCTTGACAAGAGAATGTCATCACATCGGAGTCATCATCTATAAACTCTTGAATGGCGGTTGTCAATGGTCACCTTTGTGAAAACTGTACAGTAAGGGCTACAGGACTGTACACATGACTTAAGGAAATTCCGTCTACACCGTCCAATCTAGAATGATATTTGTGGTAAATAAGAAAGCATACTCTCTAGGAACTGGGCGCTTTTTATTAAGAGTTTCGGTATATTTCATTTTATATTTACTGTGTTTGTTAAATTCTCAAAATAAAACATAAAAGTTGACCGTATTTGCTCTGAAAAGGTTTGCAGGTGAATCTCCAGTAGCTGGACGTTCTTTGTGGAGAGGCAACGACCAAAATTTCAGACTGACTACTATATTCAAATAACCATTTCGCCCCTTATTCAGAAGTAGGTGGGGCGGAAATTTTGTGTGGGATATGGGATTTTGCTTGAATGGTAGGTTTTATCCGGGGAAGAGGTCTATGCATGCAGGCCCGGAGGCAGACAAAGTGATATAGAAAGGTGAGTTATTTTCTCAGGGCTGAAAAATATAAAGATGTATAATGTAATAGTAAGTTTTGTTCTACCAAAACTCTAGAAGACGATAAACATTTACAGCAAAGTTCACTGGCAAAATTCTGGAAACTCTGGTGTATTTACAAAATTTGGGCGTTAGAATGAATCTTTCATTTGTCAATCGATAGACTAACGTTTGGTCGCCGTGGTGAGGGGTGGTATTCAGTATAATGCACATTTGTATGAAAAGTCCAACGGGTATTAATAGACCTTAAGAGAAAAAAGTAAGTTGTGAGGAAATTTAAAAGTGGGGCTATGACCTCCGCATCACCCCCTCGATTCATGCCTGTGGTGATTTTTTGTCGTGGGGAATGTTTCATTTTCATGTTTTATTTATGTACGGTATGCAATTGTTGATTCTTCGTCAAACCGGCTGGTCAGTTTCCTTAGAAAAGAGTGCACCTTCCCTTTTGTTTAAAGATCTCATGACCCGATACCCTCTGCTAAGTAATTGATGACACTCATTTTCCATTTTGACAATAGAAGTAATACACACTGTAAATGATGACATTGAGAACTTAATATTGGTAACGCTCTTTGCATTACAGAATCTATCTGGAATAAAGATGACGTCACTTCCAGTGAATGATGTCAGCACTTTTCCCTTCTTTACGCTGTTGAACACTTCGAAATTATGTTAAAATGTACCTTAAGACTCATTTCCTATAAAGTTAAATTTCATATTCTACTTTCGTTCGGTTAAAGAAAATGTATTAATCGAATATTTCCACCAAGGAGGTGCCTTCTAAGGTCACACCTTCTTTACCCCACCCAAGCATCCCCCCACACTCATTACTCACACATCCTTTGTAAATTTTCTGCCTGGTCGATGTAACAATACTAGTATATTAATAAGACATGTCTTCATATCGACGTACATAGGACAATTTTGGTGTTTACCATATTAGGAGCTCTACACAATACACTACATTTGCTTAGAGATAATGTGAACACAAACCACATCGCAATATGATTACCATCAACTAATGAATATTTATGGTTATCCATGGACTTCGAAACCTAAGGATTCTATCATTTTGATGAAGTGTCGATGTTGTCTGTTCATGTGGGTTGTGATATAAACAGTACAACGTGGGTTAAATTTCATAATTGCAGATTTACCATCCAGCAGAGGGATCTTTCACCTGTCCACAGGTAAGTTTACACTCATTACGGAAACTAATGTGTTGCCTTTACTATTTTAGTCAGGATAGCATCTTCTTTGGGCACCTGCCTATTAAGTGTAATTAATGAAGTCCCCTCGACTCCCTGGGTTTTCGCCCTTCGGCTTTTCGACAGAGAGTCGAGGGATTTTAGAAAGAGAATGGATTCACGCATGACAGACCCTTGATGTAGAGGTCTGGAGGCTGAGGGATTGTAAGTTCAGTCTAAGTGTCCCTTCAGGGGACGTGGCTCAAAACCCCATCGGGGGTACGGTTTGGTTTTCACCTGTTGGCATTCAGCCTTCAGCCGAAGGGAGGTTTGTAAAAGTATATGTTGCTCATCAGTTGCTGCACTTTCCATGTGTGCAACAAGTCTCATAAAAGCGTTTCAAAAGTAATATCTGTTTAAATCAAGACTCAGGTAAGTATGCCGTAGTTGGTTTTATACTTTGTTGCGTGGTTGCGTTTGGAGAAAGTTTCATTTTAAGTTAATTGGAAGGTGCCAGTGGCGTAGCCAGGATTTTTTGTTTGGGGGCTCGGGGGTGGAGATTTTTGTGGGAGGCTCCCGTTTACTATCTAAGCGGAGCGCCACAATGAGTTGACGCGGAACGTACCAAGAAAATTTGAGATTTTAACGCATCCCAGATGGCCGGAAATGGCACTTGCCAGGCTTGATAGCAGCCATCAAGAAGTGCAACTTTTGTGAACAAAATGTAACATTTGATTTTATTTTATTACAAATTTCTGTGAGGATAGATTAGCTCCGCTGTTCGGACTTTTGGTGCAAGGATTGCAAGTTTGAATCCCGTTTACTCATTGACGTTCAGAGGATTCCTCTCAAGGGGGGGGGGGGAGTGGGGGATGCAGTATGTTGTGTGATCGCCGTCCTGGGGAGGGGTCTAAGGGGAGGGTGTCTCCCTCCCTCCCCTTTGAAAAATTTGAAAAATTAGGTGTCCTTCCATGCAATCTGGTGCCTCATATGCTACCTTTTGAAGTAAAATTTGTGTTAAAAAATTTACGTATTTTTAGGAACTAAAAAAAATCGGCATCAGTGAGGGGGAATGACCCAATGGTCTCCCCGTGCACGCCACTGCGTTTACTATCTAAGCGGAGCGCCACCATAGGTTGGCGTGGAGCGTTCCAAGAAACTTAGAGGTTTTAATACATCCCAGATGGTCGGAAATGGAGCGTGCATTCCTAGGTACTTAAAGAAACAATAACAAATTGACTTTTCATAATTGTAAATTTTCCAAATAATTGGTATAGAGGTGAAGGATTCCATAAAAGTTAACACTCATAAAAATGATATGTTAACAGTCATGAACACGAGACTGCCACAAAATAAGCTGAAAGAAAGAAGAATATGCTATAGGTTTGAACATCATACGTTCATGAATATTGCAAGTCATTACTTTTTTGATAATTCAAGAATCTAAGTTAAGAATCATGCATTTGATGAAGGGTTAACCCATTCACCTATCTATAGGATTTCTCGTCTGATCCTCCACACGTCTTGTACAAACATAACCGCATAAATATACCATATTATAAATATACTTCGCTCTTCCAAAGTTATTGAAAATGAGAGCATTCCTACAACAATGATTATGATTGGACCAGTATATACTGCCTCTTCTCGTTGTCCGGGAGTCCAAAACACAATTCTTCCAATTTTCCTTCATTCCCAGAATCCCTGTTGCAAATACTTTTTTATCTAAAATTAATTTCAAAACCTCTCCTCTTTGCACCTTCTATGCAAGTGTGCCGAAAAATTTGGTCATCTTTTCTGATGATTTAACACCACCGACCAGTTTTGAAAAAGGATTTTAATATTAGTGTTCAAACATACCCTTCTGTATTGACTTGGATCATGTAAAGTTTGCTCCTTGCGTTAATTTAAGAATCCTATAGATTAGATTCACTGCATCCCAACATTTCTGTTTCTTTTGTCAAGTAGACGAGAACCTAATGCGGAGATATTTTCTAAAAATACATGGTGATTGACTTAAGGTGTTCGCATTTGAAAACTCAGTTACAAATGACATTAACAGCTTTTTATATGACATTCAAATTTTTTCCAAGAAAGCATTAGTATACATGTTTTTCTCACAAGAAAAAAATTAATAGGAAAAGGAGAAATATTGATTCTACTTTTGTATATGTCATTCACATTCCAGCATTACTCAGAAGGCTCTGAGACAGACAAAACCATACGATTTAGCTAATAATCTTTAAATTCCATACATGCCCTCTTAGTGACTGCTTTGAAACTTAGGTGTTGTGAAATCTCTTGGGAAAGTAGAAACAAAGTTAAGTAAATAACCTCCTGTTTATTATTAATTTAACGTATAGTAAGTTCGAAGTCAAACGTTTCATTTTATAGTATTACTCGCCATTTAATGCGGTTAACCTTTTCGTCTGAATCGCTGAGTACACACAACTTGCCTGCAATTCGTGGTATGAGTAGTTTGTTTCTGGATAACATTGTCTCAAAATAACTACAGGCTAGAAAGATAACAGGAATTTCCTTTACAATGTGTGTGTGTGTGGAACGGACTGCACTGTAACATTTAATCAGGGTCTATCTATTAAATCATTTAACCACACGGATGCTTACTATACATTCGAAGTTTTATCAGAACAAAGTACGCATAAGAGTAAAATATTAATGTAACCCTTATCAATCACATTATTAAGTAATGGTGCTACTACCAGTGCACTTTTAAAGTGTGAAGATTATGCACTCACAAAGTTATGAACAATTAAAGAAATTTCGCTAAACTTTGAATGGTGTACCGTAAAATTAATGCTGGAAAACTTTTGAAAGTCAGATCTCCCTAATGTTGACCTACCCTCGGCCAAGATTCTTAGGATTTTATATTGCGGCATTCCTTTTTCTCCAGAAGAGTTATAGGGCAAGAGTAAATAGTAACACGAGGCACTAATTTAATGCTTTTTCTTCTACCGATGCAGTAAAATTTAGTAGTAGTAGTAAGATTTATGAAATCAAGTACTTGTGTGAATCACATTGCTGTCTATTTGATTGAACGTTTGTTCTATTTAATAAATACAGTTTCAGTCTCTTACACCAAACAATAAACTCGTAGTGATTAATATTTCCTTTCAGAAAAGTATCACTTGTTCCCAGTCCCAGTACTCCTAGCATTTTTCCCCTGAAAATGGATGAGGACGATGTTCAAGCTCTGGTAATTGACAATGGTTCTGGTATGTGTAAGGCCGGGTTCGCTGGAGATGACGCTCCACGTGCAGTGTTCCCTTCCATCGTCGGAAGACCAAGACATCAGGTATGAAATAGTAAGCTTAATAGGGTGCCGGCTCCTTGTCTAAGGGAGAATAGCTTTGGGGGAAAATTGCCTTGTTGTAATCGTTGTTTTTGTCATAAAATAGCTGAAAAATCCCACATCGTCACTGGGGTGCTACCAAGCAGCGGCATGAGGTTATGGCACGGGAGGGGAAATTTTCCAGTTTCTTCGGGGAGCCTGATGGGTATGATATTGTATTTAACCCCGACGGCGTCCGGACGTCCCAACAGTTTACTTGTTTTGCACATCAAGAGGGAAGATTTCCTTCAATTAAAAAACAAAATTATCAAATATTCTTAATTTGAAATCCAAAATTTTTCAATTTTTTTCAGTTGAAACCCAAACTTTTCAGAGCGCTGTTGGCGCCAAAAACTTAGCTTCGTTGTCCTTCCGCTAACCGTTGTTGAGGCTAAGAGTTGCTGGTTGCTGTCCCTCCCACACCCTTTCGGGCAAACCTGGTCCCCACTGGATCGACTCGAACCCTCCGTAAGCACAAATATTTCGAGAAGGCCAGTAGGGTGGAATTCCCCTAGTTTCATTGTCGATGAGGTCTACAAAATAACCTTTTCGTAGACTTCTTCAAAGTACATATTCCTGAGACACACTGTATGTATACTTCTCATGTCATGCAATCTCTGCATGGATTTAGTGGGTTTAGTTTAGTGTCTAACCTGTGTGCTTTTAAAACACTTTTGCTGATTTTTTTTATAGGGTGTGATGGTAGGGATGGGACAAAAAGACAGCTACGTTGGAGATGAAGCACAGAGCAAGCGTGGTATCCTCTCCTTGAAGTACCCTATTGAACATGGTATCGTCACAAACTGGGATGACATGGAGAAGATCTGGCATCACACATTCTACAATGAGCTCCGTGTCGCACCAGAGGAACACCCAGTCCTACTCACAGAAGCTCCACTCAACCCCAAAGCAAACAGAGAAAAAATGACACAGGTAAGCTGACAGTTGCATAACTATTTCATCTGCTGTTCAGTGAGCCACTAAGTTACATGAATATGATTGGCAGTGTTTCCCAAGAACGAGATTTTAAAAGCTTAACTTGTCACTACTGATTTCAATGTTTTCTTCTTGCTATTCCCATACTCAGGAAAGAAATTTCTCTTGATGTGTTAATGATAGACCGTATTCATTGACGTCACGCGACGTCATTTTGGAGGCAAAACAATGAAGGGCATGCAGGCACGCACCGAGGCACGCAGTATTTCGCACGCGCGTGTAGTAGACTTACGCGCGTATCCGATTGTTTGACGAATCGACTGTCTGCATTTGTTGGTGTTACTTGTAATGATACGCGTTACCTCCAAACGAGGGAGCACTTTCTGCTCTGTGACGTCATATGCATAAGGTCTATTATGTCTGTTAACAAAATTGTTCTACATGTTGACATTTATTTAGGCATTTTGACATTTCAATTTCAGGTCAATTTTTGTTTCTTTCTTTACCTTTCTTCATTCTATTCCTTTCACAGATTATGTTTGAAACTTTTAACACCCCAGCCTTTTATGTAGCCATCCAAGCTGTGATGTCCCTTTATTCCTCGGGTCGTACCACTGGAATCGTCATGGACTCTGGTGACGGTGTGTCCCATGCAGTTCCAATTTATGAGGGCTACGCCCTTCCACATGCCATCCTCCGTATGGACTTAGCTGGCCGAGACCTCACAGATTACCTCATGACAATACTGACAGAACGAGGCTACACTTTCACAACAACAGGTAATGATGTCAAATAAACATATTGTAATGATTGTAGCATGTATACATCAGGATGAAGGTTCGTTTGAGCAATATAAGTCAGTATTAGATTTTACAACCCCACAAAAGGGGAAACTTAAATCCAGTCTTTTAAATGATGGCAGTATCCCTTCTGTTTCATTCTCCGAGTTTTCTTTTGGTAATTTTCTTTAAAAGCTGAAAGAGAAATCGTCCGTGACATAAAAGAGAAGCTTTGCTACGTAGCTCTTGACTTTGAACAAGAAATGGCAACTGCTGCAGCGAGTTCAACACTAGAGAAGAGCTACGAAATGCCAGACGGTCAGGTGATCACTATTGGTAACGAGCGATTCCGGTGTCCAGAGGCCCTATTTCAGCCGTCCTTTATAGGAATGGAACTTGCAGGTATCCATGAGAGTACATACAATAGTATTATGAAATGTGACGTGGATATCAGGAGGGATCTTTATGCAAACACTGTTCTCTCTGGTGGAACCACTATGTTCCCAGGGATTTCTGACCGTATGCAGAAAGAAATGTCTGCTCTAGCGCCACCAACTATGAAAATTAAGGTAATTGCACCACCAGAAAGGAAGTACTCCGTATGGATCGGTGGATCTATTGTGTCATCTCTCTCCACCTTCCAACAGATGTGGATCAGCAAGGAGGAGTATGATGAGTCTGGTCCAAGTATTGTCCATCGAAAGTGCTTTTAACTGCCGTGTCATTAATACACACACCACAATCAATGTATTGATGATTTCCGTTAGTTACTTTCCCAAGAGAGGGCAACAATGTGTTCACAACATGAAAATATGATTGTTTTCACTCCATCAGTGGACTGAATTTTCCTTCCTTAGGCTCCATAAAAATAGCAGGCATTCTCAGCCTATTGTGGAGTCGTGCAAATGCTGAAACACACGATATTCAAGTAAAAGGTACACATCTTCCCCCATTTGTATGAATCTCATGTATGGCTTTTTACATGTGACCATTTTGATAAATGAACCGTTAAGATAACTCATTAGCTTATTTTTACATGAATATTCATAACTCAATCATCATGAAGAAAAGAGAGATTTGATTGGTTCAACTGGTATTTCAATGTAAGGTCATTGACTATACCTATAACCCTAAGAACACTACTGTGGCGATCTAAATGATATTTTAAAAAAGTCGAATTTACTGGTTCTAATAAGTGCTATTGTACAGAGACTCTAAGATGCGTAACTAATGGTATCCTCACTCACTAGGTCTTAATATTAAAGTAAAGTTTATTACTTGCGACCGGGCTCCTTCTTCCGATCTCCAAGTATAAAAAGTCATTAAGTTTTCGAAATTGCCGTTGCAGGACTTGCTTTCAATAAGTCTGGGGGGGGGGAGGGGGAGAGAAACCAAGTCTTTTGCAAACCCAAATTAATGTAAACTTTTCGCTTTTGACGATTTTCTCTTCTACTGCAATAGTCATTACGAAAGGTAATTTTGTTTTCCATTTTGAACCTTTGAAACGTTTTAGTTGATAGCACGATGCAATAGATTGTGATACTGGAAGTGGTAAAAAAGATAGGCTTATGCATGACAAGCGAAAATGTAACACAAACGTTTAACATTATGAAGTAAATAGAAGGTATAGTTCACCAGAATTCATGTTCATTTGTTGTGAAGTCTTTGAGGTTGTAAGTCTGACCAACAGTGGCGGAGCTAGGTAATTCGGTCAGAGGGGGCAAGAATAACCTGTAGGGGAGCTTTAAAGTACTTAAATACCCTGCGCCTCAACACGATCCCAGTCATGGCTTTACAACCTTTTCTTTTAGATTTCCCCACCTGGTAGAAAACTACTTTCCCATTTCTCCTCCACAAGTATTTCTATTAAAACATGTTTCCATTTTCAATTCCTTTCTTTCACATACTAGTATAAAGGTGACCACTATAATTCACTTAACGTTCATGTTTTTGTCAAGTCCAGATTTAAGACTATGTAACCAGAAAGCCAAAAGGCTTAGTGATTCCCTGCCATATGTGTATATTGTAACAAGCATGAATCACCCACATGACAAGCATGAGATCTCTCACAGTTATCCTACTTGAGGTATCATGTTAATTAGGTCAAAAGCTTTTGAAATCTTGTGACCCAAAATGACCTAAATGCCAAATATGAACAATCCACATGTCAAGTGTGAGATCCCTCACAGTTATCCTCCTTAAGATATCGTGTTTACAAGGTTTTGACCTTTTGGCCTCAGGAGACCCCAAATGACCGTTGACATCTACCAAAAATAATAGGATCATCTACTCAATATAGGACATACACAAGCTAAGTATGTGACCCCTCACAGTTACCCTTCTTGAGATATCACGTTTACAAGGTTTGACCTTTTGACCTCTGGTGACCCCAAATGACCTTCGACCTCTACCAAAAGTAACAGGGATCATCTAGTCAATATGGGCAATCAACATGCTAAGTATGAGATCCTTCACAGTTACCCTTCTTGAGACAGTGTTTATAACGTCTTGACCTTTGACCTCTGGTGACCTCAAATGACCGTTGACCTCCACCAAAAATGATAGGGATCATCTACTCAATATGGGCAATCAATATGCTAAGTATGAGATCCCTCATAGTTAGCCTTCTTGTAATATAGTGTTTTACAAGGTTTTGACCTTTTAACCTCTGGTGACCCCAAATGGCCTTTGACCTCCACCAAAAAAAATAGGGATCATCTACTTCATATTGGCAATTAACATACTACCAATGAGATCCTTCACAGTTACCCTTCTAGAGATATCGTGCTTACAAGGTTTTGACTTTTTGACCTTTGGTGACACCAAATCAACTTTGACCTCTACCAAAAACAATAGAGATTATCTACTCAATATGGGCAATCCACATGTTAAGCATGAGATCCTTCACAGTTACCCTTCTTGAGATATCGTGTTTACAAGATTTGACCTTTTGACCACTGTGACCCCAAATGACCTTTGACCTCCACCAAACAATAGAGCTTATCTACTCAATAAGGGCAATCCACATGCTAAGTATGAGATCCCTCACAGTTACCCTTCTTGAGATATCGAGTTTACAAGGTTTTAACCTCTTGACCACTGGTGACCCCAAATGACCTTTGACCTCCACCATAAACAATACGGACCATCTACTTAATATGGACAATCCACATGGTAAGTATGAGATCCCTCACAGTTACCCTTCTTGAGATATGGTGTTTACAATATTTTAACCTTTTGACCACTGGTGACCCCAAATGACCTTTGACCTCCACCACAAACAATAGGGATCATCTACTTAATATGGACAACCCACATGGTAAGTATGATCGAGATCCCTCACAGTTACCCTTCTTGAGATATGGTGTATACAATATTTTAACCTTTTGACCACTGGTGACCCCAAATGACCTTTCACCTCCTCCAAAAACAATAGGTATCATCTACTTAATATAGGCAATCCACATGGTAAGTATGACATCCCTCACATTTATCCTTCTGGAGATATCGTGTTTACAAGCAATTTCCAGGGCATTTACCATTTGACCTCTTGTGACCCCAAATGACCTTTGACCTCCACCAAAAAGAATAGGGATCATCTACTTACTATGGGCAACCTACCGGCTAAGTATGAGATCCCTTGGAGTTACCCTTCTTGAGATATCGTGTTTACAAGCAAAAGCGTCACATACACACATACCCACACATACACAGACACACGACATCACCATCGCATAGATACCTTCGGCCTTCGGCAAGGAATCAAAAAGATACTTTGTGAGAATAAAAATAAAATATACTAGAGCCAAAGGCAAGAATCCTTAAAGGGGGAACAAAATTTGGGAAATTAATCACTGTTAGATGTACATTTTTGGCATTTGGAAATCAAGGTAAGGAGTTCTCACAAAGAACCATAAGTTCATGAAATCGTGTATCATTATGGGACCACTGGCAACAGCCAGTATTCAAGTTACCTAAATTGTTAGAAATGGCCAAGACGGAAGGTCTGCCTGGCCCTGTAGAGAATTTTCTTCATGAAAAATGAAAGTAAACTTTATTAGATAACATTTCCTGGCATTTGAGAATCAAGAGAGTATAGAAAGAATGATTTCTTATGGCCTTATCAATCAGTGCCAGATGACCACTCTCCATTTACGGAGTAAGTGAGTCGGTTATCAAGCCCATGTACCCTTAAAAACGGGCACATGAATGAAAGTTAAAGGATGCTGCTCATCAGATATGAGTCCAGTACTCTAAGCCATTTCCACTAGGACAACAGTTTTATTTTATATTAATCAGAAGACTTTTTCAAATGCTTTGGAAAACCGTTTTGGGGAGCTTTTTGGGATCTGCATAGACTATTTTTATTTTTCATGTTAACAATCATCCCGGACGGGAGCAGGGCTATTTTCAAAACAATTATTTTTGCGCGCTCCTAAACATCTTTCTTGGGACTGCGAGAGTAAATATAAGGTCACTTTGTGTATTTTGTAAGCTTATTATCACGCCTGGTTGGTAAGCAATGACCTAAGCGAATTAGCTCCACCATAGATTAGTGCGTATATAACGTGTAAACATGTTTGGGCTTAACCTACCTCATAGATAACAGATGACCTAGAAAAAAGTACAAAGAATGCATTTTGTTATCTGAACCTAAAAATAACACTATTAAATCATGTTATTTGGAAGCCAGAAAATTCAGGCAATTTCCTGAATCAACTTCAGCCAATACCAGTAGTGGTGACTCCATTTCAGGTACCAAAATTATAACTGACTATATTTAGTAGAAGAGCTTCAAATTCTCATAATTTGCTAAACAATTTACAGCAATTATCAGAAAACGACTCAAACCCGTAGCCAAGAGGGGGTCGGGGCGAAGTTTCCCCCTAGACACATCCAAAAGCAGACCAACAGACGCCTTTAAGATGAACCCGGAGAATTGTTTTCTGGAACTGACATTAGAACTATACGAATATTGAAGCTAGTGAATTCAAGCTCCCGCACTTAACACATCTTAATTAGTTTGACCAATATATAGTCAGACATCCCATTTTTAGCCCACCCACTTTTGTTCCAAAAAGACTGTTTGCAGGTGCTTTTGTGGTTTCGTTGTTAATGTAGCACGCTTCGTTCTTCCTTTACAAACTTGCCTGTCTCCCATTTGAGGATCTGGGGTTGAAAGTAAGAGGGCTGATTTGTAACGAAGAAGCTCTCACACAAAAGAACCACACGTATATCCAAGGAAAGGGGCCCGGGGCCCTCACGAGGAATTTAGAAAAAAATAGCCCGTATTTCTAGACATTTGTAGACGTAGTGGTCATAATCAGAACAATGGATGTAAGCATTTTTATCAGCAACAAATGCAAAACTAGTGACCTGCGACATATAGTAGGAGGGAGTAATGAAATAACTTTTGTCCCAGTCTGGGGCAAAATCTGACCCATTTATGCAACGGGATCTACTCATCCGCTCAGAAGAGAGGGGGCGAAAATGTTGGTACTTGGAACATTTTTTTGATAGAAATTATTACAAAATGTTCATCGATTATTTGCAAAGGCACCCCTTTCCTAGCTGTAACTCTTCCCAAAAAGATATAAACTCCGGTACATTCTAGCTGTCCAGGTGTTTGCAAATTTCTCCTTACACAAAAGTAAAGGAGTTGCAAATCTCATTCCTCACCTTGCTTATCTTGAGGTTTAATGAAAATTTTCAACGGACTGACAAGCAGATAATGGCCAAATACCTTTCTTTGAAACCTCACTGACCGATTACGGTACGTCACTAACGCCCATGCACAACTTTTCCTGGTAAGCTTAGTCTTACCTATCCACTAACTTTGAACTTGATCGGACTTACGATATAAGAAGAGTTAACACAAGAAAAGCGCAAAACTTTGGCTATTTATTTGATCTTTGACCTACATTTGACCTTTCGACGTATGGTGTCATCAATGACTCATACTTAAGTTTACATGGCGAGGTACCTCACTTGCAAGTATTACCTTAATTGAATATACGATCTTCCGACACACTTTTGGTAAGAATCCATCTTCTCCTTTGACCTATGGTTGACCTTTGACCTCAACCATGAAGCTATTTCAAATTTTGTGTAATCATTTCTGCATATTTTGTTGTTTCAAGACTTTGTTTTAACATTCTAATACAGTAAATAATACACAAAAATAGACTGTTTTTTTTTTTCATTCTGTTTGATCCACGACGTCATCAAAACGCGTTCACCAGTTCAAATGGACAGGCACTTACCATCCAAGTTTAATCTTGATTGGACACACTACTTAGGAGAAAATTGCGAACCCATTATTGTCAAAATTAGGCTTATTTGACCTTTCACCTATTTATGACGTTTGATCTTTACTGTGAGCAACCCCAAAGAACTTTATCAAATTTGTAAAACCATTTCTTGTGGTTTCATAACTTTTTCCGACAAACTAATGAGCTTGGGAAAAAATGCCCAAAACATTTTTCAGGTTATCGGACCTTAAGAACAACTCTGACCATTGACCTATGACTTCAACAAGTTACAAATGTTCACGTTTCTGATGTTAGGTAAAGGAATATATCCCTATTTCTTCGAGTACTGAGTACTACTTTGAGGAAGATGAGGTTAAACAGCAGCACGGTTTCATTGTTTCAAACAAGTAGTAAATTAGCTAAGCCCTAACCTTGAAGCACCCCTTCTAACGACGTTATATTTTCATAATGACACCACATGTCAAAGGAAGGATTATTTTGTCAATCGGAATTCTCTTTTCACTGGCCATAAAATCCGAGTTTTATCTTCCAGGAATATACGAGCAGGTCCATAGTTGGAAATTTGGAGTGCGGGAGTGGCAAATTCCGGCAGTCGAAAATTACGACTCTCATGCTTTACAGATTAAAGGTGGGTGAGAGGGCCCCATCTAGCAAGGTTCTTGAATAAATGATGTTATTAAATGTAGTTAAGTAAGGAATAGTGTGTAATGTTGTACATCGCATGGAGATGTATAACTACCATGGGGGGTGGGGGGCGATCCGTCTTTGAAAGTAGGGGCGGGGGATATAGTCAGTGGCACTATCTAAGCGAAGCTCCACTTTCAGTTGGCGCCGGGCGTACGAAAAAAAAAAACTAACCAAAACTGCCCCAAGGTTACCGGAAATGGCCCTTTCCAGACTTTGCACCTTGATACTATGGCAACTGCCAGAATTATTTCCTAAAAGAAGTTTCTTAAAAACTAACTTAACTTTTTCACATGATTTCCGAATCCTCCGGGTTGATTTTATGCGGGGGATATAGTGAACAATATCCCTCATCCAATTTCATTGGGGATATATCCCGCATTCCTCAGGATCACCGCCCATGTTAACTACGTGCCTTTCTAACATCTTCATTGTTTTATCTTCTGTAGGAAACTATAATCTTATGCAATGGAGAGCTTTCATATTGATCTCTCCGAACCAGCTTCAAAATATTCCTCAAATAACTTTTCTGCGTGTGGTTTTGCCCAGTATTAAAAAGCCCACAATTATAACAAACAAAAGTTCTCCTCCATTGCTTCATGTACCTTTACGAATGTAAACAAGTTTGAAGCTGGTTCAAATGTGAATGTAGCTGGAGTATACTTAATTGATATTAGTAACAATCTCCCTATTATTTATTCTATTTTAAAATCAACATTGGTCTCTTGAAAACAATACACCATTGTCTTCTCGAAATTGTTAACGTCATAATCACAATTTTGCTACTTGTTTTCAAACAACACTGTCAGGAATGAAACTTTCCAAAAAATGACACAAGTTTTAAATGATGCATCCAATAGTCTATTTAGCCAAATTTATTTGAACAGAAAGGAAAGCATGGATTGTTTGTCTTAATTAAAAGCAAGAACAGACTGCATTAAACGTACAGTATCTCAAGTAGTCAACTGAATCTAATAAAAACCAACACCATCGTAATAAAGTAATAAATAATATCTTGCCAGTAGAATCTGATAAAAACTAAGACCATTGTAATTAAGTAATAAATAATATCTTGCAAGTAGCAAAGAAAACCATTATACATTACACATGCCATACCCCGAAAAATGATGGTGAAAAGAGATAGGAAACATTGTCTTTTACGTATTAAACTTTTTGCTTGATTTACTTCGGATAAAGTTTCTATCATACACACCAAATGAATGACAAATATTTGATATGTGTGCAAGAAAAGTTTTGTAAGTTACCATAAATAGTCACTAATGTCATTAGCATCAAATATGCAAGTTGTGGTTTACACTTACCCAAAGCATTAAACATCAGGGGCATTTGCTAAATCTTTGTTTACAAATTACAATTGTACAATTGGTGTTGGGGTAATCAGTGAACTACAAATGTCACCAAAACGGTTCTTCGTGTTCGATTATCAACATGGTTCCTCATTCCTTAAAGGTCGTGTGACATGAAAATAACATAGCTGGATATTTGATGTAAGAAGCATAAAAATCCAGAAAATAGCCGCAATTTCCATTAAAATCCATCAAATATTGACCATTTTACAGGGAAATTTCTATTTCAAACTTGTATCATGAATAAACATGAGCTAAATATGCAAATATGTGACATCGAAAGAGGGACATACCATATATGGCATATGTTAGCCTTTGTTTTTTCAACCTTAATTTCAAGGACACTGGTAGCATTGTTATTCCCTGAGGGGTTATTATAAAACTTAACATTTTTTCCTTGAAAAATATTGATATCACTCACCAAACTGTAATCTATATGATCAGTAATTAAGAGATGATTTATATAGGGTTAACAAAAGAAATCATGACACTGTGCAACACTCCACATCATTATTTTTGCATAGGCAATTGTTTCTTCAGTAACCATCAAACTTTGAAGACGTACCGGTATATTTTGAGAACGGTAAAAGATATTAAAATAATTCCAACGGATCTTTGATTGGAGGACTTAATTCTTTAAGTGACAACGAACAGTCCTTTTTGGTGGCATGTCACACAACCTTTAAATAAAATTTTGCAGTTCCTTCTCATCTTACATGCGGTTAACTGAAGCTGCCAGTAAAGCTTAGTATTTATGTAACTGTAAAAGAACCTGTCCTACTACCACTGCACGCAATACTTAGACCGAAGACGGAAATGAAGACCGGCCAACGCATTGGAAATAAAGACATGCCAACGCGCAGGACCAAAGACAGGCACATCACAGGAAAAAGTAGAAATATCAAAACGAAAAAGTAGAAACATCAAAACATGAAAAAGTCGAAACATCAAAACATAAGAATATTGAAAAATCTTAACGTTAATGAAACTCATTTAGGCCTATCTGCTTTTTTGTAAAAATATAAAATATCTAGCATACATTAAAAGGAGTTTTCAACTTATTTATAGTCAGCCGTAATATTAAACGCACGTCTTTGCTCTTTCTTTTACATCCGCCGGTGTAGATGTGGTATGCCACAGATGGTGACAGAGTAATAATAACTCCGCGGAGCGGACTCTGTTTGTTCACCACCACGCCCCCTTTAAGGCTTCCCAAACAATATCCGCCCAAGCCAAGAGGACCAGTTTTGGACCCACACTTCACTACCATGCATATGACTCATTTATGTAGGCCCACTCTCTCATTATTCATGCTATTGTTTTTAGTGAGCGTGTGTAGGCCTACTCTGGTAGTCGTAGAACTGAAAGATTAGACTGAAACCTTAAAAGTCCGGCCATAGGCCTATCTGTATTGCATAACCACCTGTGCAGTGGGTATTACCATATGTGGGTGTACAATGACATACCAATACAACTCTGTGGGTAGCATAGGCTACTGCATGATTTAAAGGAACCATATGCTGCATTGGCTTTTGAATATTCACTAATAATCAACTAGTCTTGAGGGCCACATGTTTGTATGAATGTCCAAAAGAATTTGAAACAAGGAATATGCCGTACAGCCTGCTACGTAAGTAAAGTAATACTCAGATTTCAGTCTAGGCTTTCAGTTTTACCGAAGTACACACACTCACTCAAAAACAATAGCATGAATAACAGAGTAGCCTACATGAACAGGTTATACAATGGTAATGAAGTTTGCGTCCAAAACTGGACTCAGTGCTCTTGGCTTGTACCGACAGTGGTTGGAAATTGCCTCAAAGAGGGGCTGAGCAAACAAAGTGCGCTCCGTGGGGTAGCTCTATGTCCGCTTACACACACAGATATTGGTAAGGTCGTAACGCGTATGCATATGGTAAGCCAAATGCCCAATAATTCGAGAAACTTGGTTTATCTATTGATAAACGTGGTTTATCGATCGATTAACAAGGTTTTTCGATCGAATTTCTCATATAAAAAGTCGCGAGTTTTCAATTCGATAACCTTGCAATTTTGAGTTATTCAGCATTCTGCGTTGATTGACTTGGTTTTTTGACTGATAAACTTGGTTATCGATTGATAATCAAGTGTCTCTAATTATTGGGCATTTGGCTTACCATATTTGTATGACGGCGACACACTACACATAGGGCGTATATGGCAAGCCAAATGTCCAATAATTCGAAAAACTTGGTTTATCAATCGATAAACTAGGTTTATTGGTCGATAAACCAAGTTTATCGAATTTCTCACTTAAAAAGTCAATAAATTTGGTTTATCGAGTTCATAAACCTAGTTTATCAATTCAATAAACTTGGATTTTCGAATTATTGAGCATTCGGCGTCGATTAACTTGGTTTATTGGTTGATAAACCTGGTTTATCACTTTACTGTTGATAAACTTGGTTTATCAAATCGATAAACTTGGTTTATAGACCTTTTTCCAAATAGCAATTACAAAGGATTATGGGACAGAGTTTTATTGTGCACCATTTTTGTCAATGGCAATTTACTGTGGCCAAAAATGATGTGAACCAAAACTCTATTCCACAATCCATTGTAACTGCTATTTGGAAAAGGGTCTATGGAATTGATAAACCTGGTTTATCGATTTGATAAACCAAGTTTATCAAAAAAAACTTGGCCTATCGGTTGATAAACTTGGTTTATCGACGCCAAAAGCCCAGTATTTCGATAAACTTGGTTTATCGACCGATAAATCTGGTTTATCGATTGATAAACCAAGTTTTTCGAATTATTGGGCATTTGGCTTGCCATAGACGTACTTAAGTTATTTATGTAGCGTAAACTTACAGGAAAGGCCAACTGCTTCACAAGTGAAGTGGTATTTCAGATAGAACCGTTTCAGAAAAGTCGTATCAGGTTCATTGTTTGTTTTTTCTTGTAATATGTTACCAAATTAAGTAAAGTCATGGTAGCGAAACGTAAAAAAGCAGAAAGCACAGAGCAGGTTCCTATATCCTACTCTGTAGGAAAACTAAAAGTATTTTCTTTTTCTGGCCTAACGTTAGGCCTAGGCTGTAGGCTATAACATTAACTTTATGCTTCTGTAATACAGTAACTAGTTCCACGAAATACTTAGTCATGAGGCTGGTGAGCTTATTCACACGTCGATTAGCAGCCGTGCCAACATGGGGACGTCTGTCCACACGGCGAACGTGCGGACAAGGGAGGCCGTGTCATTCCGCCATGGGTAGGCCTACTTTCCGCCATAGAACTTACTGCATACTGCATAGAAAACATGCTTTCCACCAATGCATTGGGATTAAGTACTCTGGGCCTACCTACTATTGTTTTGATGGAATGGACACATTATTTGTGGAATATAAGATAGGATAGGCCTAGGTTGAAACTTATTAGTCCACAGCCAGTCTGGAAAGTTCGTATCTGCTACACCGAATTTTTACGCCAGTCACCTGTTTTCTCAACTTTTACGCAACGCCAAATTGTTGTACTGTGTTTTAAGTACAGTGTGTATGTAAAAGACAAGAAAATCACGCCATGAAATTGGCGTATAAGGTCTTTACTGCACGCCGAAGATCTTCGGCGTAACATACATGTTTTCCAGACGGGGTCCACAGTCTGCTGACCTAGTATTTGGGCCGATTTAGAGCTTCCCATACAAGGCTAACCTAGGTCTGCAATATAGCCTACCCATTGGCAGAATTGGACTAGGCTACCGCACCTTCAAAAATTTTGAATGGTCTTGATCTTTCTCATATTCACATATACTCCTAGGTAATTGACCTCTATGGGTCATATATATGTTTAAGACCCATCATTCAAAGGATACTAATAGTCTCCAAAAAAGAGACCAAAAATTTTGATTTAGGCCTATACAAATGATCCTGTTTTGTTTTTTGAACATTCTATCAAGCTGCTAAATCTTGTTTCTAGGACGTTCACACTATTGTACGCTACACAGCAGGCATTGCTGTTCAATAGTGACATAGACCATAGCTATGTTTACATTCATACACACACAGTACGAGTATAGGCTAGCAACAATCACTACAGCAACACACACAGACGAAGTTACTCTTGCAGTAAGTTAACCATGTGAGAAAAACTTTGCACAGCAATAGCTTGACCCAGTTCAGGGAGCAAAGTGTATTTGAGAACTAGGCCTAGGGTACCCTAGGCTAGAAACTTAGCAGACTTATCAGTCACAGGAACAGGGCCAAATGCCAGACTGGAAAGTTTGCATTTTTTACGGGCAAGTAACTTTTTATTTCTCGTCTGATTGCGAGGCCAGATTCACAGACCTCTTCACGGTCAAATGTTGGTCAGGTCTTGCTGCCATACAGGTACTGTCAGGTAGTGAGTTTTGCGTTAGTTTTCAGGTAGGCCTACTTTTTGTCTCGTAGCATTGTGGCTGCGGCCAATTTGCATCATACATGCATGTGAAGCCAGATCTATTACCAGCAATTATTTGCACGGAAAGGTGCCAAACCGCGCAGCAAGCTGTGCGGGCCAGATCTTGCACGCACAAGGCAAACTTTCCAGTCAGGGCTAAATGGAGTTTGAAAGGTTCGTTGATGCATAGTTGATCGATGCCTCATGGTTAAATGAGACTGAATTTAACAAATACCATATTAGCTAATATGATGATACATGTCCATAAAATCAAATGCTTAAATCAGTCTTCACATATAGGCTAATTCAGTCTATTCAGCCACCATTCATACGTTTTTAAACAATGTAGCATCATTTCCCACAGCTTACAATTTAATCCTTTAATACATGTTAAGACTTTCTCATTTTCTCAAGCCTGCTTTACACAAGTTCCCTTTCAATCAATCCAATGAACCATGTTTCTTTTCCTCTACTTGTTGTCTGACCTATGGTGCCCTTGACTTTCTAAATGATTAGTTAGTTTAATGCCAGGAAAATAAGTCCTTTAGTTTCTTAAAGGGATTTGCCAGTGACAAAAATCAATACCTTCAACAAATGCAGAAAATTTTTCTCATCTAGGAGGTGAAAACCGCATCTCAATAGCTTGTAGCATTTGGAAGATATACATTTTCAAAGAAATGCAATTTTTTTCTCAAGACAAAGTGCATCATGGGAAACTGTGATGTCATCGCGGCACATTAATTTGACAAAGCCTTGAATTTCTTTATGATATTGACACCGCTGTAGGGAATATTTATCAACTTTGTTTACTGTGCCCTACATATGTTGTAGATTAATGCTAAATCTACATGGAAAGATATTCAAACATTCCAGCAGTATCAAATTTCAAGGACAACAGGACATTCAATTATAAAGAAAAACAAAAGAAATCTGAGGCAATGTGCCCACTTTACATAACATTCTGTGACCTTGATGAGAAGTGGAGGTACTTTTGGACAAAAATAAGCAGTCTTTAATGTTAGATATCTCGAGTTAGGAAAAGAGTATTGCTACGGGGTTTGAAGGGCATGAACTGGAATATTTTTGTCTTTCACACAGGATCCTAATGAAAAGCCACTGGAAAATGCCTTTAAATTTTTAGAAAGTGCCTTTCCACCATAGGTTTTGCACCTTTCTGCCAGGTGCAAAACCTATGGCGGAATGACACTAGGATCATGGACAAGTAATTGTTGACTGTTTGTCCACATGGCAAGTCTTTCAGAGGCAAGGGGTTCTCGAAAAAGAGTGAATGCAAATCAGTGCATTATTAGAGAATTCAGTAGCAATGAAATCCTCTAGAAAATTATTTGAAAAGCACAGCGTGTTTGGTGTGGGACTCTGGGTCATAATTATGCTAGAATACCAAGTTACTGAACTTGTTGTATATCGTATAAATCAGCGCTTCTCAACCGGTGGGCCGCGATGCTCTCCCAGGTGGGCCGCGAGATCCGCTATAAATAATAAAAAATAAAGAAAAAAGAATAAACTTTTTGTAAGGTGGGCCTCAGAAAAATTGTGAGAGTCAAAAGTGGTCCTCGATTTAAAAAAGGTTGAGAAGCGCTGGTATAAATTAAGTTATATATAATCTGCTCCTTCTAGTCGATTATTACTAGGTTGCGTGTAGGACTTAGGGCTGTCAATTTCCGTTTAATCTCCTAAACGTTTAAACGGTCGGAATAAACGTTCATTTACGGTTTAAACGGTATCTTTATTCTGAACCAACAGTGTAATGCATTAATGGTCTAATTGACCATTCACTTACGATATTCACAGTACGCGCAAGCTTTTAAAATCTGTACGTAAAAATGTAGCGATCATTTCAGCGATTCTTTTTAATTCACCCAAATTTGCCAATGAACGAAACCAAGCATTAAATTCGCAGCCAATGATCATAAGTTTGATACAGGGCCATACGTTTGATATCAGGCCGCAATGTACGCAAACAGCGACGTACATAATATTAGGCCATGTCCGTACACTGTGTAAATGCAGAATTTCAAGTGACACGCAAGAAAAAAGTCGAGAGTTAAAGCAGGTGTATAGGTCCGTTATTACATGCAAACAGTAACACATTAGGCTACGCACCTGCTCTGTACAAAAGTTGACGTACATCGCAACTACATTGGGCATGGTATGGAAAATAACAACATTTTTCGATCGCTGCTTGTACCGCTAAATTACCGGTTGTTTCATCGTCCTTTGCAGTAGTTAACGATAGGTACTTTTATGTTTATAATGCATGTTAATTTGTGTGAAATAAACGTGTGCCTTTTACTTTTGTGATTTAAACAAAAACGATGTCTAGAACATTACCCCAATGAACGAAAGTTTGTGATAGATTCGTTCCATGCTACGTACTATAGCTCCATTGATTTGCACACAGCAAGCGGGCTGCGGGGTGCTAACATGACTCAAACAGATATTTACGTATGGATATATAGTGCGTGCATGAATTACGTATATGAAACACTCAAAACAAACACGTGTGCGAGCCTACACTGTCTGTTTACATATAGGTAAAGCATGGTAGGATGGTGTGAATGCTGCATTGAAATACTGCGGCAATTTTCTGGCTTTTAAGTAATTCTGTTTTAATGTTCGTTCTGTGAGCACCATGAACTACAAATCGATGTAAACTAAGAGAGAGTGAATTGTGGTTAAGCCGATATTGTGTACGCGTCCTGATAAGCAGATTTGGGCTACTGCTTCGATTGGGGATGCGGGCGCTGCGTATTGTTAGGGGGATTAGTAGGCTTACTGCGAGTAGGTGGAAGTCATTCAATCACAGAATTATATACTATGAATGGAGAGACACTGACAGTTTATTTTTGAAGCTTTATTTGGTCATTGAATTTGCAAATAAACATCGTTGTTAAATGAGAGGTATCAAAGAAAACATTGGGGAAGAAAACTGCTAAAACTTTTGTTGTATTTTTAAAAGGAAAACTGTTCAAACGTTTAGCTGAATTATGCGCCGTTTAAACGGCCGATCGATCGTTTAACCATTTAAATGTGACAGCCCTAGTGTAGGTACCAGTGTTGTAATGACTCAAATCACTGACTCGACTCGAGTTGGACGAGTCACTATTTCTGATGACTCGACTCAAGTCAGCTGGGTCAAAAGACTCGATTGACTCGAGTCAGAAGTTTGACAAAATGCCAAAGACCCGACTCGAGTCAGTATGTGGAAAAGACTCAACTCAACTCAGTCACTATGCTAGATGACTCGACTTGACTCAAATTTTTCTCACAATAACTCTGTTCAAACATATCGGCAATAATGTTGGCAGCAAAAAATAAAAAATATCCGACTTCCGCACTAGCCGATAATATGCACAATATTCCATACAGCGGTTTCATGCGGATGCATGCCAGTCTTACCTTCTAGTAGGAGTACTGGCCGACATGGCCTGCATCGCCAACATCGGGGGCTTTCAGTATACTGACTGTGTTCATATAATACATATTGCATCTATGATTATTTTTGTTCTGTTGTAAATTATAAATCGATATTCCAGTTTTTCAGAAATTGTGAATTTGTTATACAAGAACATGGAGCAGAGTTCAGTTCAGATAAACATAATGATATGTCGCCATTGGCTACTGTCACAATCAGAAATGTTTCTGCAAAATTTAGCAACAAAATTAGAGAAAATTGCATGATCACAAAGAGCTCAAATGATCACTCCTCAGAATTTAATCCGTAATGGGACATATCTGTATAAGGAAAAATATGTCATTGGGGGCTTCATATTGATCGATTACCTTCTGTTGTTTCCAGTTTTCACAATCACACAATGATACTGATGGTACAGTATTTTTTCAACTCGAGATGGAGTCATTAATGTATTATATATAATAATCTGGCATCTGGTGCCTTGTCACTGCCTCTTTTGCGGACTATGTATCTATCAAATGACTTCACATCAATTAGATTTATTATAAATAAAATAGAAATTGATATCGCTATCAGTAGAATGGATCCTTCTGATAGATTCCTGGATGCAAAAATAGAAATGACCTGTGATCCTTAAAAAAGGAAAGAAAAAACTAGATGACTAATTTAACTGAAATGGAGAGTGAAAGTGAGCTGTACAAAGTAAAAGAGTAAATAAATCTGTACTGGTAGAATTCATCATTAATTGATACCCGTTGACATATAGATGAAAGGAGAGGCACAATTGTCCCCTCCAATACCCGAATACTGGTTTCAGGATCCGGAGTGACCAAGTCAGCATGTATAGCAATTGTGTAAGTAATTTGCTTGTCTGATCTAATGTGGTAGGTCAATAGTAGGAGGTCAGCATGCTCAACTGACTCCAGATGACTCGAGCCAATAGAGTGACTTGACTCGACTCGACTCAAGTTCAGTTAATGACTCCACTCGAATTGACATGACAAGTGAAAGACTCTGACTAGACTAGTGGAAGACTTGACTCGAGACTCGAACTTCAGTGACTCGACTACAACACTGGTAGGTACAGTAGGCTATAAGAATGCATTACGTGGTCTTGTTCAAGGACTAGTAATAAATATGTACATGGGCTTGTCTACAATAAAGGGGTATAAAAGTGTTACAAAGGTGGTGAAATTTGAAGTCCTCTAAGAATAAATTTTTGTTGTGTTATTTTGTTTGATTGGTAGTCTCAATTTTTTCCTGAGAGCAGGAAGATAGTTCCTTTCACCTATCACCACTTTTTAAGTGGTAAGTGTTACTGGTTACGTACAGTATGTAACGGGGACAGACATGGAAACTCTTTTCTCCAGAAATCTTTAAGGAGGACAATATGTATAAATAAACCCTGTATTTAATAGAATGATAAAGAACAAACACTTTTTCACTGAAATTGCATTACCATTAGTTAAACATGGACTAGTATGGAGATCAATGGTTACGATGGTAACAAGGACGGACATGTCCGTCCTCATTACCAACGTAACCAAACTTTGTTCAGGAAAATTAAGCACTTTAAACACTTGAATGCATTGTGACACAAGTTTTGCTCTTTCCTGAAGTGTAAACTGATGACATGTGAAACATTCATCAAAAACCAATGTCCCCATGTGCCTATGTTATACTACCGACAAAGACATGGTTACGTTGGTAACATCTGGACGGACATCGCCTTGAAGGCTCTCATACCCTTGTTGTAAGCAAAAAGATGGAGGAAAGCACACAAACCAGTGACAAATATGGCCATCTGCAAACAGATGCAGTTTTATCAAATTCTCTGGTAATTTGTGTCCTACAGGCCTGTTAATATGATAGTTACCAACGTAACCATTAGGGGACAGACATGTTACCAACGTAACCATCATGTGCTCCGCAATTGACTATGATGCATTTACTGCTGGATTATTTTATTTGTGGTACTGCACATGATCAAGGTTAAGTGTTACATCATAACCTTAGCTCTGGAAATATTTTCTTTCAGTTAAAATATCAACTATTAAGATTTAATATCCAGATGGACGGACAAATCTCAAAATTTTACTCCAAATTGCTGATAAAATTTTGCGGTGTTTGTGCACCTAAAAATATTCATTTATCATTTACCATTTATTTTGTACATTACATTTATGAATGAAGACAAAGAACCTGCATCAGTCACATCTGCAAAGGTCCCACTCACATCATAAATTTATTCCACATCCTATGTAACACTTATAGGTGGTAAAAAAGGCCAAAATAGCCCCAAATTCTGCCCAAAACATCCTTTATATAAGTTGGACATTGATAAAATTGTCTTTATTATCTCTCTATAGTCCTCCAAGTATGGTGAGCTGTAAAATCATCAAACCATTGTGACATCTTTCAAAATATCATCAAAGCAAAAAACACACACTGAATATTTTCCTTTACTGTAGACAAGCCCACATACAGTTTTGTATCTTAGGTATGTATGTGGTATGTAAGTAGGTATAGACAGGGCTCAAAAATAAGCTTTACCTCTCAGAAGCTAAAAACAGCTTCTGACGACCTTCATTTTGAAGCTTTTGTGGAGCTGTTTTCAGCTTTTCAAAGAAACCACTGTTCCCTGCATGTAACATTCTCCGATTGTCTCCGGAATGTTACTTGTGCATGTAGTAAAAGAAATTTAAAATAACAGAGACAGGAAATAAGATAAAGAGCATTTTTTAGTGTAACACCAGGCAGGACTAGTATGGTGTGGTCACTGCATCTCTGAAAAACTTGGAAGAGGCCAGAGAGACAGGGTGCATGTATAGCCTACGGCAGCTTAAGATTGACCTCAATGGCACCTTGAATGTGGAGAAGGTGGGGGATGGGGGGGGAGGTGGGCACAGAAGTTCATAAATTGTATTGCCTCATGCATCTGGCACTATTTTTAGCACCAGACAAACACCCACTTTTCTGTTTTCCTGGCGCAGTTGTGGCAATCCCTGGTGCATTTGCGCCAGAGCGTCAGTCTATTTTCAAGCTCTGTATAGAGTGTGTGAAGTGAAAGCCTGCAGTGTGTGGGGCTTCCAATCCCTGATATATTTGCTGTGCGGATAAGCGATCACTGACTGTTCGCACACTGCTAGTCAACTTGCAAATAGCCATGACGAATGAGGCTGGTGCAAGAACAATGGCATCACAAATCACAGTGCAGCCGGCAGAGCCAGTTTAGCCACTCCAAGGGATAGCTTTGAACTGACCGTAGGCCACACGCTTTCTTTCAAGGGGCAAGGCCATTTGGCCTTGGTTCAGTTTTCATTTTTGAGGCTATCAAGGCTATCAGTCTGCGCATCAAGGCCATTCTCAATTTTTAGTAAGGGCACCAAGGCTATTCCAAATAATACAACATTAGCAAACACAGCAAACAATTTATTACCATGAAGGGCTTACCAAAAATACCAGTCCAAGTATCCTATGAGTTGGAATAGACTCTTTCCAAAATCACCCAGTTTGCATCCTCATAAAACCACCCAGTCTGCATACATGGAGAAAAACTGTGAACAAGATATTTGCAATATTTTCAAAAGCCCTACATCTTGGGCCACATAGGTATGATACTTTTTCTGTAAGTTCCATGTCCCATCATTTTCATCGTCCTAACATATGTTTCCATATGGCAAGGGCTAAGCTTAGGCCTAGGTTATATACAGTAGTTTGTACGTTTTGCAAATAATCCGTTCTTTTCCCAATCCTATCGCTACAGCCTTGTACTGTAGCATGGAGCTACTACTCATAGTAGCTCCATGCTGGTAGTCGTAGTATCATAAGATCTTAAAATGGTCCTGAAAATGAGTTATGCGGGGAATGTATATTTTACTTACAATTGGAAAAATACATTTGACTTTAGACATTTAGATGTTGCTGCCTTGTTTCTTCCCTTCCTCACCATTTTCGCAGCTTTTAATTACAATACACAGAGCATCACTTCAGCTCTACATTGTGTGTATTGCTTTGCCGACGTTCGGCTGCGTGATTGTAAAGGCTATGTGCTGCGCTGCTTCCTGCAGCTAGGTTCTTCTGCCAGTTTTTTTGGACATGTGGAGCTTGATGTCACTGTATGCTAGTGCTAGTAAAGGAACTGGCCTGCGACTGTGCCTTTTCATCAAAGCCAGTACTTGTTAGCTTACGATAGTAAGGTTCTGTTACGGTACTCAATTTTTGGAGCTCTATGACGTCATCAAACAAAACAATAAATTACAAAAGATATCGCCAATTTTCCCTTCACACCCTGTCAACGAATGTTATTACGACAAAAGAAAACATAGCACCAAATGTGTGTCCCCATTGCCAGTGCCCATTGTGGAACTTTTAGTACCCTTTTGCAAAAAAGAATTGATCGTAAAGGAAGGTGGGAAGAAATTGATAAAATCATTTAGAATTTCGCTGAAAACATATAACTTAGGAGCCTTAAAAAGGATGTTTCATGTATTATTCTGCTAACGATCTGCCATTGTTTACTTGTCTTCACTAGGGAGCTGCGTATACCTGCTGGTAAGTCTTCAAGAGGTATTATTCTCAGCACGTGTGAAGTTGTGTCACATGACTTGTACATAGCTTCTGCTTGACGTGACTGGCTACCACCAGAGACAAAAAATATAGAGTCCAAATCTATTAAAATTGATGCCATCACTGCAACATTCTGACAAATTTATGGCTGGAATGCTCAATTACGTCTAAAAGAGCAACATAATGATGAAAATATAGGCAGCTGACCTTTATTGTGTATGTTATGGGATGGTTTGGTTTCATATTTTGAGATTATAGCGAGCATGATTATATAGGCCTACTGAAGGCTCTTCAGATATTGTGTGCTACAATGCTGCAAGTTTTCCGCAGTCGATTTGTGTATAGCAAATTCCTTGTTCAGTCACATCCCTGTTTTGGAGGTCTTAATTTAAAGGGGTCCGAGCAAACAGAGTTTGCTCCGTCAGGAAACTATTCTTTGTTATGGAACACAGTGTTGTAATATCTGAATATGATAACTTTACCCCTTTGTATTCTCGTGTTTTATTTTCATGATACAAATGCCTCCACAAATTACAATCTGTTCCTACAAGCAGGGTGATGGATTACCAGCTCCTTGCTGCAAGGGACTTCTTGAACTGTGCGGCATGCATCCTGATACAGTGACTTCTCATACTGTCAAAGTGACTAACATAGGCGTGGAAGCCAATGGCTTTTGATTATCTTTGGATCCATTTCACATACTGTTGCATACATGTTAATTGTATTTTGTATGAATAAATGTCATTCCAAAACTTTGGCTTTGTAGTACTCGAACCATCGTGAAAACATTTTACTTGCTCTTGAGTGCAAAGTTTCACAGTTAGGTTTGTTGGTATAGTCAAACCAGGGAGTTGCTATTTGACAAATACTGTAGCAACTCCTTGGTTAAACCATTATGCCTGGCCTGTACCGTAGGGAACAGAGGTCATTCACTGAGGGCATGGCGGCAAACTTTGGCTGTGAATTTTAGTCATTTTACCAGGGCATTATGACAAACTGGGAATGTTCAACAACAATTGCTACAGTGGCCGCCGTTAAATATGAGGGTGGCCGCCATTAAATATGAGGCCTGTAACCGTATTTATTGAATGGGAGTAACTGCAGAATACCCCTGGCCAGGTTTTAAAGAACACTAAGAAAATCAGAGACACAGATGGAATGTGCTTCCACCGTTGACTGTGGATAAGAAAAAAGGTTGGATTCAGTAGCTCAATTCTCACACTTTCATTAAAATATCACAAACACCTGCCTGATTTAACAACAGGCCATGTGATTTCTCTTAAATTTTGAAGAAATTGTAAACGAGGGCAATATTTATCAATCCAAAAGTGCACCTGGGCCCACAGGTGTGGTTTGGTCATGTCAGTTTTTCTGCTATTAAAGCAGATGTTGCTCTTAAACTCAGGCAAAGCAGTTTCATCATACACCTTGATATCTGTAGCTTTTTTAGTTCTAGTGGTAACAAACTGCATTTTTAGGAGTAAGGTCATGGCTAGGAAGGAAGGAATATTAGGACAAAAATTGTCTGTCTTTAAAAATGGCACAAACAGAATTTAAACAGGCTGCAAACTGATGGCACAAAGAAGCCATGCGTAGCAGCTGCACTAAATCATGTAAAGTACAAAAGATTGCCACATGAAGGATAAAGCTGAGCAGTCAACACACCAGTTGAATCAGACCAACTACTCTTTGTCTCCAACAGGGGGTACACCTGTAGCATAACCATGGGGTTCAAGGGGTTTGGGTGAACCCCCTTTTCAGCAAATCCCATTTCTCTAATTATCTCTGCAGCAGGTGTTGAATACATACCTCTTTTGCAGGTTCATATACTAACACCTGCAAACAATGGCAGAGATTATCCAGTTTCACTGTACTTGAAATTCTCGACTGTTGATTGATTTGGATATGTGAATAATCATATTGCAAGGCTAAGCTCTTAAAGTGAAACATTGTACAACCTCCAGTGGCGTGTGCAGGATTCCGGAGGTGGGGGGAACAACCTGTGATTCCCCCGACTGACATGTAGGAGTGTCACAAGTGCACCGAAGGTGCACCACGAGCACAAAGCACGAGTTTGCACACATGGGGTCCAGTGGCCCATGCTAGGTCCCCTGGTGGGGTCCAGGGACAGAGCCCGGTGGGTGTCCAGGGGGTAAAGCCCCAGAAGCTCCTGCAATATAAGGTAATAAGACCTCCCTAAATTGGCTTCAGATGCCTTATTGATCAGGTTTTGTTTGTTTCAGATTTTGTGAAATTCTGTGTCAATGACGGAGAGTTCAGGTTATCCTCTTTGCATTGTAAGCTGCAGTGTGCTACAGTATGTGTCACATACATTGAAAGGACTGTATAAGATTACAAGGCCAGTCAGGAAGGCTGCTTGAGATGATTGCAAAAGTTAACAGCACTGCTTTATCCTTAAACCTATATAGTTTTACCATGATTACAGATGGTTAAAGTGACAAGCAAGAAACACGATGGAAACTTAATGATAGTAGGCCTACCTGCACCAGCCGTTAGCCAGATGTTGATATTGATATCATCCTGTCTGATTATTTACTGAACGGTGATTGGAAGAGCTCTATCCGTTGGTAAACGACCAAATAATGAAAAAAAGTTCTCTCCTAATCTCATTGTGTAGGCTACTTCTAAGTTTTGAGTGCCAGGGATGGTGCCAGGATTTGCCCAACAGGTGACCAGATAGGCAGAGGCAGCGACCCAAAGCCCCAACAGCCCTGATGCCATCAAGGGGATGGTGAGGAGGGATCTGAAGAAAACCTATGTACTAAACCATACCATTGCAGGACACATTTCATAAAATGTGTATATACTAGAGGAACATAGTTTCGGGGCTGATTTAATGGTTTTCCCAGAATCTAAAGTGTGAAGTTGGAAGAGCGAAGAGCAAGAAAATTTTGGGGGTTATCCTACACTAAAAAGAATCAGAACTTATTAAAAGCTAATAAAGGTCAATTGTCCGGGCATAACTTACATTGTACTTCTTGAGTCACTATAGCCGTACCGCTTGACAGACCCAAGAGAACATCGACTAAATGAGGTGAAATGAGGTGATATTCCCAACATTTACATAAATTCATGTATTCTACTTTCTTCAGTTACTTGAAAAGGTGGAAATGGTTTGTACTATATTTAGCAATAAGTAACAGAACTGAGGAAGAGTGGGCAAAGCGTACCAAAAATCTTGGGTTTCATTGCAGAAATAACCTTTTGAAAGCCAAATAAGTAAACTGAACATGGGTGGCAACAGAATTTTCCTGACAGAGGGTGGGCCATGCCAGTGACCCCAAGCTCCAACAGTCCCTCCGTCAAAGAGGTGGTGACAAGGGGATATGACTTACTATCCCATGCCGTTGCAGGGCATATTTTGCGTATCGTTTAATACTTCATGAGCCGAGTTGCACACTTTATATAGTGTTCTTTCGAATCTGAAACTTGAATTTGCAAAGTGTGCAAAAATTTTTGGTAGGCTTACACAAAAAAGATATGTGATCATTAAGAACATAAAGAAAAAACAAAAGAAAAGCTGTGGGGGTTTTAGACTATATTGGGGATAACATACATTCTATCGAAACACCTGGACTACCCTATGAAATATCCAAACTTTGGTCCGTGAGTCACTCACAAACTGGCCGTATGGCATGACACACACAAAAGAACAGCAACTAGGGTTAGCGAATTGGGATGGAACCTTCGACCTCCACATAAACAGTGTACTCTGCCTACATCATGTTTCGTGGTAAGGCTGGCAGAACCTGTGTTATCTAGCAATGTGGAATGGAACTGCTGAAGATACTGGAGTGACTGTACTGTGTGGGTAGCCCACCAAAAATTTTGGGTTCTTATTAGAGAAATTGTCCTCAGGTGCTGTGGGAAACTGCATATGCTGTCGTACAGATTAAGACTCCTCGATGGGGGCCCCCTGCCCCCACCTGGTGCTATCCCTGTTAGTGCTTAGTGTGTCTCTTCAATCTTTTTCTCTTCCCCTAACCCTTAAAAATTCCCTGAGTAAGGGATTTCCTCCTGACTGACTTCGGAGGTTGGGGGCTGTGACCCCCCCTTAAACATGCTACTGACAACCTCCTCATTCCACACTTTTACACAGTAAGTCATTGGGACTTCTTTGTTGGGTGAGTTTTTAACAAGAGAAATCATACACTAAATACCCCATTGATGTTGGTTGTATTAAATATATGGTAATCAGACTTAGTTAATTTTTTGTTGAACGTTTGTGATCTGTGCTTTGTTGTGATCATGTACATATGAACTTGAATAGCCAACAATCTGTGCAAGCAAGTTGACAAGGAATTCTTGTGAAAGTTGGCAGATGTTGGTATTCAGAATGCTCAATACAGCCAATTTACATGTTGGCTGGGCAGGCAACTTTGTATGAAGCACCAAGCCAAACTTGAAATGAATGCTATGATTACAAGAAAGTCTGTGGGGTTCTCAAATAGGCCAAAAAGTAGTAACCATCTTTAAGTTAATAGTGAACAAGAAATAAGGTGAAACTTGTCTGATGGGAGTATCTGCAGTAAGATGGGCAGTTAACTTCCACAGTAAGCAAAAATAAACTTCCACAATAATCAAAGGAACCTTTATGTTACCAAACTGCAAAATGTTGTAAGAGAATTGATTGTAAGCCCTTTTAAATTTATACCAAAACAGGACCCCTCCATCTTTCCTGTCTTAAGAAAAATTGTGTGATAGGAGGGATAAGCTCAGTGTTTGGGTAAGCTACCCTTTTCGAGCAAACCTTCTTTTCACTGAAGCAATGCCACTCAGCTTACCCCCCCTTATTACCCACCTTGACTAGAAATATAGACTAATGCTGTCAAAGTTCAGTATCAGGGGCTCTACTGTGAAGACATGATGAGTAACATAGACAAAAGAACTGCCCATAATTTGGCTCTGCAATCCACCTATTGAAGTACCAGTATAGATCTCTAGATGTTTGTTTACTCATTTACAAATTTCCACTGGGCAAAGTATTGAGGGATCCCATTGTCAGGGCGAAGACATGGCAACCCCAAGGGTGAACACTTTCTCTGCAACTTAGCCAACTCAGTAGTGCAACTGTGTCTTCTCTCAAGGAGGTCATATTACTCGATATTATCCAAAATTTTTGACATTCTTGCATGGTAATAGAGTTTAATCATTGTTCTTTCATAGTTTTCTTTGTAACTCAATGGAAAGATTTCTATGTTCAGGGCCACCAAGAGGTACAGGTAGTCTAGGAATACTGATGACCTGGGTCCAGGTAATTTGCAGTTCCGAAAAATAAGTTTGTGTGGAAATGTTTATTTTTTTTATTAGACAAAAAAAAAAGGAAAAACTTGAAAATAGCTAGAATGCAAGTTAGTATGACTTATTTAAGTATTTCTTGGCCAATTTTTCATCAAATTTGGCAAGTATTCATCATTCATACAATCGACAACCCTGTTAGAGAGTGTTCTATGCAATGTCTGAAGGATGACAGTGTTGGTGGTAGTATTTCTACAGGGTGTGGGGGAGGGAAGAGAGGAAAAGTTCCCCTCCCTGGGATTATGCCTTCGTCCAGCTCAAACATCGGGCTGAGGGAAGGAGAAAGGAAAGGGGAAGAGAATTGTAAGGTAATGAATAACCAGTGCCTTGCAAAGCAAGGTAAACGTTTCAAGTATATTAATACAGTACTGGAATACTTGCATTTCTTCTTGTGCTTCCAATACAAGCATTGTTCAAAATTGTAACCGCTATCTCTCCCTGATAAAGTGAAACTATTCCAGGTGGTGGGATGTTGCCTACATGCTGCAAGAGACTATATACCCTGAGACGGAGTGCTGGCCTCCATCAGCTTATTTTCCAGTTACACACAAGATGCAGTAAATAAGATGAAGTATGTGATTCTCCAGTGGCAGTTAGTCACCTCATCAGTTTTCTTGAGTCAAGTTTTTCTCCTTAAAATGGCAAAATTCAGCATATTCTACATGCATGGCAGAGTTTCATTGTTTTCAGAATTCTTTGCTTTGAAACAGCAAAGTATAGCTATCCCACCCTCATTTGCTAAGAAATGATGCTGGAAGTACAGTTAGGAATGCCCTTGGGTTTGGGTACACATGGCTTTCTTGTAAGGACTGGTAGGGCTAACAGGAGACTAGCTCTGGCACAAAAGTGACAGAAACTGCTCTGACTGGACCAAAAAAAGGGCAAAATGGGGATTTGTCTGGCACTAAAGATTGCAACAGATGAGTGTTGCAAATGATCTGTACAGTAGGCAAAATTATCCTTGCACATAGTTTTCATAAAGGCATTCACAAGCAGAAGCAAGAAATGTGCATACTCAGTTTCCACAGATGGTATGTTCACCATACATAGGTAGACACAAGCTTCTAAAAATCAGTTAGTGGCTTTTGCATGGGGTTAATGGGGAAACATACCAAAATGCCACTAAAGATATTACCTTCCTAAAACAAATGTTGGCTTGGAGTGAAATTTGATAGGTTTGAGGTTCTGGACCATTGGTGCTCTAGTACAAGCAGTTGGCTATGCTGGAAACAGTCAACATATAGTAAGAATTACCAGGGGGTGGCAGGCTGGATGTTTTAAAAAGTCAGTGTTTAGGTTGATTTGAGGTAAAAGTCTAACTTTGTTTTTTCATTTTGCTTTAATTTACTATCAGGAAAAAAATAAATTTGAGATTATTTGAACCCTACTTTCATCAATATTGACAAAATAAAGTTAGAGAAAAAATGGAAATAGTAAAGACTTTCTTTGGCAAACAGCTCCCAGTACAGTGTATCTCAAAATGGGAATAGCAGCTGTTTCTTTTATGATTTTAATGCTTCATACACAACACACACAGGTGTGACATTTACATGTCCACAGACCTTTAAGATTCATAATACCCCATTATACATTACATAAAAAAATGAAATTAGCCTTTTTTCTGAATAAGAACTTTTGCAGATTTGATGTATTTGTATAGCCTAATTAAATACTAGTAGAACTGTATTTGTATTGATTTGAATTGCCTTGCAGTCATTGTGTAGAAACCAACTGGTACAAAAAACAAGCCATTTTTCCCATTTTGGGGCAAAAATCTGACTTTTGTGATTTGGATGGGCTGGACCAGTGAGATTATTCTTTTTTACCGTAGTGTGGTATATTTTCTTGAAATTTTAAACTTAAGGTACAGGTACTGCAGTAGCTGTGAACTTTTTAGTTTGGAGTAAATGCAGTACAGAATAGAAATAGTGTATGATGCATTCAAAAACATCAGGTAAAGTTTGGGTCTTTGGGAACTGTTTGGAAAATTCATACTTTTAAACTTTGCTTCCTTTTTTTTTGTCATTATGTGTAAGTATTCCAGAATGTATTCTAGTTGATTACTGTTACTTCAGAGTGGTAGCCTGGTTAAAAATCCAAGTTTAGGTGAAGTTTCCATCATCTATCAAGAAACCTGAAGCAGTCAATTTGTGACAAGGTCTGGTAGCATGCAGCCTATGTCAGTATTCAGCTAACACTCATTTTCATGCAAAATCTGTCATTATACATTTCACATGTGGAGTTGTAAGAGCAGTGTCAAAGATCATAAGAGGAAAGGTTTCAAAGAAGCCTGAAAATGTCAGTTTTCTTACCTTTAAAAGGTGAATATTAATTGCAGTTGGAACCAAGCTGGGATGAATCATAGATGCATTCAAGAGCTGTGATTTGTTCTCAAGATGTTGGGGGGGGGGGAACATGACGAGATTTCCCAATAATTTACTGTGTGAAAAATCAAAGTCAGTGGACAAATTCTCAAATATTGGGGGGATATGTTTCCCTTGGCCTCCCTCCCCCAGATCTCCGCCCATGGATGCAATATGAATATAAATGAAGTCAAAGGCTCATATCCAAGTTGTGGAATAGTCTAAAAATTAAGCAACCTACCATTTCACAGGTTACATCCCTGATTTTTTACATCTTCAAAACTTTTGTATTACTGTATATACTTGAACAATATTGGTGTAGAAATGGACAAATAAAGTATCTTGTCACAGATCATTTTGAATGTCAATCTTGTCATCATGTTACAGGTTGTTTTGCCAACATTTTCTCTTAATTTTTATCTGTTTGTTTGTATTGTAGATAAATTTGCAACCTCTTGTTTGCTGGTAAGGTACAGTAACATACAGCTCCATGGAAAAATCAAAGGAAGAAGAAACAAAGGTTTGTGTAAAACCGATTTTAATATGCTTAAGACTTTTGGTAATTCACATCCACACTTAAAAATGTTATGCATTAAAGGGAATGTGTTTGTCTGTTTGTGTGTGGGGGTGAGTGTGTGTGTGTGTGTATGTGAAGGGTGTGTGTGTGTGTGTGTGCATGCATTACAATATGTGATGACTAAGCTCAAAAGCAGGCAAAAGTCATGAAAGAATGTTGAAGGTAAGCACTATGTATGTTTTATTGGTCTTAAGTTGTACCCTTTCTTTTGGGGCTAGTATCATGCAGAGTGGACCTTGATGAAAAGGGGAAAAATGAAACTGTCTGAAAGGGAAAACAGTAAATTGTCAATAAATATTTAATGCTAAATACCATTTCTTTCATAAGCCTCTCAAGAATGTTTATAAGTTGGTGAATGCCATTTGATTAAGTGATAATAATAGCCAGGCATGGATAGGGGAGGAAAATGGTTTCAAAGTGTATGCAGGCAAGATCAAGGAAGGAAAGTTTGACTGGCACCATTTTACATTGATATGCTATTATTTTAGTCCTATTTCTGCAGATTAATGAGTGAGAAGAGTAGGTTTAATGGTAAAGTGTTTTAAATTCAGTGTCCTCTTAATAAGGGAGGAGCAGTATCTTATGTATAAAGTGGATTATCTTCTCTATAACTTCCCATGGAGTCTAACATTATAAAAAATATGAAGAAGCTGTTGCAGATATTTGTTTGATTTTAATTAGCCATGAATTGCAGATAATTCCATTTTTTTTTCTCAGACGGACAGTACAGAATATCAGCTTGGTCGAGAATCAGAGCTCAGATTTGAAGTTGATAACAATGAAACAGTGGAAGTTGAAGTAAGTACATCTATATCCTTCCATGTGTTTAAAAGAGTATCAAAACTTCTTGGAGTGAGCATTAATATGTAATGGCAACAATATTTCTTAACAAGGAAGAAAGCATAGATTCACCTGAACTTGCAGCTTCCTCTTTGCAAAGCGTCTGTCATGATTCCTTTACTTAACCAATTATGTAATGAGAGGTTTGAGATTCAGAGAAACCCCTTACAATGGCTTGGACCAAATAACGAGAAGGGGTTGGACCAAATAATGATAGAGAAAGAAGAAAGAAGAAGTCATGAACAGTACTGCAATGACAAAACACCATATCATCATCAGGGGCAAAATGTAAGTTAGGGGGTACTATTCATTGGAACAGTACTGTCTTAGAAACTACAGTGCGGGTCATTTTATTCCTGTATTTCAGACTTTCCCTCGCATAAACCTATGAAACAGTATTTCCTGGCTTGGCTTGGTTCACTAGGAAGTTGCAGAAAATTGACCCCTGAATGTACATACAGTTTGAACTTTATGTAGTGTGGAGAACACACATTGACAGTACCATTTGTAGGATGTACTGTAACACAGTCCATAGAAAAAATCTATAATTGAATGAAAGCTTTGACTTACATGTCTCAGATTATATATTTTATGTAACATTTTAGAAATCACTTCAAGAAAACTTCAAGAAAAAAAGTCATATATCTGGCAACATTTTAGAAAAGTCTTAAGTGGGAAAAACTTTTTTAGCTTTATTTAGTTGCCCTAAATGAAAGTGTGATTGTAAAATCCCATGGATTCTTTATGCCTTAATGCAGACTTTCAAAAGAAAATGGGCATCCTCACTGCATTTATTGTATACCTTTGTTTTGTGGACCCTTTGGGGCAGCAGACATATAGTATGCCCTTACTAATCAAGTGTCTTGGTACAGTAGTCTCACTAGTCTGTAACCTTGGTAGTTCACAGAAAAGTGAGATTGCATCGAGCTTTTAAGCAAGAAGTGAAAGTTATATCCTATAGGTACTTGATTGTGATCAGACATGCAGAGAAATACAGCTAGGCTCATTGGCATATGGACTTCTATTGATATGGTTACTTCTTTGGGCAGGAAAAAAATTAATCTTTGCCTAAATGTGTGAGTTTGAGATCTTTTGTGTAACAAACTGCCAAGCTCTTGGTTGAAAGTAACTCTGAAAGGTCCTTTGCAAACAATGTAATTTCATTTTTGGTTTCGATGGTAAGAGAAACCTATGCATTCATGATGGCGTGGGTGTGTGTATGTATGTATGTATGTGTGTTTGTGACACTTTGCTCGTTAACACAATATCTCAAAAACGAAAACTACAACAGTTCTCAAACTTGGTACATAGATGCCCCATATTGAGAGGAAGAACCCTATTGTTTTTGGTGGGGGTCAAAGGTCACCGGGGGTCGCCAGGGGTCAAACTCTGAAAACCTTGTTAACACAATATCTCGAGGTAGGAAGCTTTGATGATTTTCATACTTTGTATAAAGATGTGTTATGGCAAGAGGAAGAACCCTATCATTTTTGGTGGGGTTCAAAGGTCATCTGGGGTCAACGGGGGTCAAACCCTGAAAACCCCGTTAACACGATATCTCAAGAAGGGAAGCTCTGACAGTTCTCAAACTTGGTACAAAGATGCCCCATATTGAGAGGAAGAACCCTATCATTTTTGGTGGGGGTCAAAGGTCACCTGGGGTCACCAGGGGTCAAACACTGAAAACCTTGTTAACACAATATCTCCAGGTAGGAAGCTTGGATGAATTTCATGCGTAGTATGTAGATGTGTTATGGTAAGAGGAAGAATCCTGTCATTTTTGAAGGAGGTCAAAGGTCATCTGGGGTCACCAGGAGTCGAACTCTGAAAACCTTATTAACACAATATCTCGAGGTAGGAAGCTTGGATAAATTTCATACTTTGTATGTAGATGCCTTGTAGCAAGAGGAAGAACCCTATCATTTTTGGTGGGGTTCAAAGGTCATCTAGGGTCACTGGGGGTCAAACCCTGAAAACCTCGTTAACACGATATCTCAAGAAGGGAAGCTCTGACAGTTCTCAATCTTGGTACATAGAAGCCCCATATTGAGAGGAAGAGCCCTATCGTTTTTGGTGGGGGTCAAAGGTCATCTGGGGTCACCAGGGGTCGAACTCTGAAAACCTTATTAACACAATATCTCGAGGTAGGAAGCTTGGATAAATTTCATACTTTGTATGTAGATGCCTTGTAGTAGGAGGAAGAACCGTATCATTTTTGGTGGGGTTCAAAGGTCATCTAGGGTCACTGGGGGTCAAACCCTGAAAACCTCGTTAACACGATATCTCAAGAAGGGAAGCTCTGACAGTTCTCAATCTTGGTACATAGAAGCCCCATATTGAGAGGAAGAACCCTATTGTTTTTGGTGGGGGTCAAAGGTCACCTGGGGTCACCAGGGGTCAAACCCTGAAAACCTTGTTAACACAGTATCTTGAGGTAGGACGCTTGGATGAATTTCATGCTTAGTATGTAGATGCGTTATGGTAAGAGGAAGAATCCTGTCATTTTTGAAGGAGGTCAAAGGTCATCTGGGGTCACCAGGGGTCGAACTCTGAAAACCTTATTAACACAATATCTCGAGGTAGGAAGCTTGGATAAATTTCATACTATGTGTGTAGATGCCTTGTAGTAAGAGGAAGAACCCTATCATTTTTGGTGGGGTTCAAAAGTCATCTAGGGTCACTGGGGTCAAACCCTGAAAACCTCGTTAACACGATATCTCAAGTAGGGAAGCTCTGACAGCTCTCAAACTTGGTACATAGATACCCCATATTGAGAGGAAGAACCGTATTGTTTGTGGTAGGGGTCAAAGATCACCTGGGGTCACCAGGGGTCAAACCCTGAAAATCTTGTTAACACAATATCTCCAGGTAGGAAGCTTGGATAGATTTCATACTTAGTATGTGGATGTGTTATGGTAGGAAGATGAATCCTATCATTTTTGGAGGAGGTCAAAGGTCATCTGGGGTCACCAGGGGTCAAACTCTGAAAACCTTGTTAACACAATATCTTGAGACAGGAAGCTTTGATGAATTTCATGCTTAGTATGTAGATGTGTTATAGTAAGAGGAAGAACCCTATCATTTTTGGAGGAGGTCAAAGGTCATCTGGGGTCACCAGGGGTCAAACCCTGAAAATCTTGTTAACACAATATCTCCAGGTAGGAAGCTTGGATAGATTTCATACTTAGTATGTGGATGTGTTATGGTAGGAAGATGAATCCTAATATTTTTAGTGGAGGTCAAAGGTCTTTTGGGGTCACTGGGGGTCAAACATTGAAAGCTTTGTTAACATGATATCTTTTGGCAGGAAGCTGTGATAGATTTCATACGTAGTATGTAGATGCGTTATGGTGAGGAGATGAACCCTATTGTTTGTGGTGGAGGTCAAAGGTCATCTGGGGTCACCAGAGGTCAAGAAGCAAAATTTCCCAAGAATTCCCAAGATCGTCATCTCTGGTCACCAGAGGTCAAACGCAAATTTTTCCAGGAATTTCCAAGATTAAATAGGAACACAAAACTGTTTTTTCCAACGTTTTAAGATAGCATTTGACCAGTGACTGAAAGGTATGGGACATCATGGCATTATTTGGAGTAGAACATATATCATTGAAACCTCAATGCATTTTTGCATTCTGGTTACAGGATATTGTAACAGGTTTGTAAGAATGAGTGTAGGACATACACATCTTGAAAGCTCTGTAACACTGTACAGGCTTATGTGAAGTTGCTGTAGAAAATAGACAGTGTTCATGTGATATGCACAGGCAGTTTACATGTATGGAATGATGGTGACCATTTGAACAGCCTTTAAGTTCAAGTGTGAGCAAGGAAATATTGTTGTGCTCTTCTGAAAATCATATTCATGACATCATAAACTATGGGACAGACATGCAAATGACTTTGCCTGTAAGTGTATGTACAAGTCAGCAGTGCAAATCTGCCAGAACTAACTGCAGTTTGTGTTGGGGGCCTAAAAGCAAGGTTACGTTCCGTAAGGTACAAGCTAAAAATAGCATGTCAAGCTTAAGTACATGGGATCATCTTGGTCTAGAAACTACAGGTAGTGTTTGTTCCCTGAGTGCCATGACTGCACTAGTAGTACCTGAAATCATTGATATCAGGGAAGCACAAAGTCCAACAGTAATCACTATTCAGCATGATCAAACATTCTCCTTGCAGAGAATTGGCTGCACCGTAGTACAGTATGTGCAACAATACCTTAACATTATGCCTTACAGCATAAAGTACTAGCCAATGACTGTACCATAATATAAATTAACAACCTGTTTTCTGTAGTACAGAAACAAATTTTCCTACTTCACATTAGAACAGTCTTTAGAAGTACATTAAAGTGAAAGGCTTTTAAAGCAGACTTTTGATTGGTGAAGGTGTTTAACCCACTGAATGGTGTGTATGTGATTATCTTCTGAAGGGCAGTTCAGGCAATATTTCCTGTCTTCTTTCTGCATATTTTGATGAAAGAATATTTCACATTGATTATAGTTAAGAACAAAGCTGTGGATGCCATGAGCCCACATTTTGTGGGTAGGCTCACTACTGGCAAAGGACTATCCACATCCGCACACTGTTTTATGTACTAAACAGTAAGGATCCCTAAATGTCCACGTGTAAGGTCACAAATTACTTGGGAATCATAGCTGTTTTAAAACTGTTTTTGCCTTGCCTTCAAATTTATTGTTTGTGGGGTATTTTGTAGTGTTTTCACCGGGTACCCTGTTTACCCAGGTATCCACCCGATGTGTTACTACCCGGTTCCATATCTATTACCCGATACCTAAAAAAAATGTGTGAAAAAAAAGAAATCATTTCTTCCTGATCATTGCCCAGATAATTTTTCCATGTATTCACCTACTGTTCATATGTAAAAAGAGATTCAGAGTAAACAACAATAAAATCATTGATCGGAATTTTTCTTGCGATCTTTGTCTTGCAATACAATTATATCATCTCGAAACTTTTTCAATAATAACACAATTTGCACCTGTAACGATAAAGGCCAGTTGATACAGTTTAATGCACTGTACACTGTGGAACACAAACACTATGCATGCATGTCAGGTTGACTGTGTGAGTGAGGCACGTGCACGCGACCCTCGCTGCGATGCAAGTTCTTTAATGGAGTCGTAGTTTGTGTACAAAACTACGCAGTGGTTGCTACAATGCTGCTTTTCGGCCGGCCTTAAGAAATTATAAAGAAAACTTATGTATTTCAAATTCACACTGTATTACCTCCAAAACTAAAAAAGAACCATCTGCCATGTTAGTTAAAAGCAGGGTTTACGCAGTGCAAAACTTCACTGCTCTGCAGTACTGCATGCATCGTACACTGTACTCTTACACTGAGAACTCAAGGGACAAAGTCTATGAGGTCGTTGACCAATCAGAGGACCGATTTTCATAATTCTGGAATTCATAACACTGTTTAATTAATTGTACAGTATAGACCAACATTGCAAACAGTAACGAATCCAAGCCCATAGTAAATTAATGATGGGTTATGTGTTGCATTGTATTTACATTTAATTGAGCTAGAAAACAGCTTACGTAGTAGTGAAATGAAGCTGTACAAGTCAATTGTACCTGGCCTTAAGACTTTTGGGACTGTTTTGGCGGTAATTCTTTCTCATTGTCACATAATTCTCTCTACTCACCAACCATTTAAACTGATATCGATACTGTGCTGCAAACTATATTACAACGGATCGTACAATGATCTGCCATGACCATAGTCTAAGTTAGCATTTTTTGGCAAAAATCATTAATGGCCGCTTCCAAATGAGAATTAGGGAAGTTTGCAAATTGAATGAAAACCATGAATTTATTTTATGTCAAACCTTTATTTGAAAGAAGCAAAACAAAAGTCTGAACAAGAATCCTTGCAATGATCGTTACAAGCAACAGTCTTACGTTCTGTACTATGTTGTCAGTCATTGTGCATGCATCTAGACAACAGGTCTTATTTGGCCATGGTATTTCCATCGGGTACCCGACGGGTAACATGCAGTTATTACCCGGTTGCGATTTTAGGAACTGGTGAAAACATTAATATTTTACCATCAGGAACAGGTCAGGATGTCTGCAAAACTAAGACCTACATTCAAAGACATTCTCCCTGGGTTCTTAAATGGCAGCCCGTGGGCACATCCAGCCTGCGAGGCTATGCAATTCCACCTGTGAAGAACTTGAGATCCAAACCCCAAAAATGAAGGTTGGAAAAACAAATACCCCAGCAATAATAATTAAATTTGAGATGTATTTCAGTGTGGACAAAAGGATAATTTTTTACCAGGAATGTGGCTAGGGGGCATGGAAGTATCTTGCATCCACCTATCTTTGTAAAATAAACAATAATTGAGAATTTATTAAAAAAAAATAGGGACTTTCAGCTTATGCACTCTAAATTTCCTATTTCGGGCCTACCTGTAGACTCCTGTAAAAGAAAAATCAGATTTTCTGGTCTGTGAAGTAAAATTCTTGACCACCAAAATCATGGAAAGTATGCATGAAGTGTGAAGTGTCTCCTTTTTAAGTCATTTTATGTCATCATGGAATATCTGATGGAGGCCTACAGTTTATCTGAAAAGTTGGAGCTGTACTGCTTGTGGTAAATTACTATTGCATGAGAAGAAATTGACTAAAAGGCAAATTGGAAATTAAATCTGAGTAAACAGTAGAACTAGAGTTAAAGTGGCCTGAATGTCTTTTCAAATTATTGATCTCATTTACCAAAAATCCTCCCTAACTGCCAACATTTTTGCCTTCTTTTCCATTAAAACTTACAATCTGAAAAGTTGAAATAAACGTGAATGTTCAGATGCAGACCAGGGCTTTACCAGCTCGATTCACCTTCCCCTACAATGTGAGCAGAGCGTTCTGCATTAAGAACTAATGAAATTGCTAGAAATATCATTGTCTTGGTTATGACCATAAGCCCCTCAGAACCCGGGAAACTGCATATGGTCCCAAAATAACCTATGATATACCTCCAGTGCTCTTATGTGAGCCACACCTCTGTAAATCCTGTTTTGCGCATATGAATAACAAAAATGTTTATGAAGAGGGTGGGGAAGCTACAAATTTACTAAAAAAATAACTTTTACTTACAACACATCAACTTTGAAACAAAAGTAGGTACCCTAGAGGTAAGCTGTCTGACTAAAACTAGGTCAGATCGAAGGTATGACTAATAGGTATAGGATGCAGCAACTTGAATTATCCTGATTCAGAACCCACCTCATTGGAATATCAGTTCAATTCCACATCACATGTACCACCATCAAGCCTGTAGCTAGGGGAGGGGGGTGTCAGGGAAAATTTTTGCCCTCTGGAAGATCAAAAATTAACATTGCCCCAACGCATTTTAGTATATCTCCCCCCCCCCTGCCGAAGCTATGTCACCCCCTTCAAACAGAACTAAGAGATAATTTTATATTTCAGTCTAATATACAGTGTTTCATTAATACTGTAGATGAGGGCTTCTGGGGATTCTTCCCTGTTGTTCCACATGATTTTTGCCCTGCAGGGCATGGACCCCACTAGGGGCTTATTGAAGGGCTCCTAGAGAGTAGACACCACACTGTAAAGTGGGAGGATAGGATTATGGTTTAGGTTTGGACTATGGTTAGGGTTTGGATCAGTTTTAAAGTTACAACATTTTGTCTAGTGAATCTTCAATCTAGTGAACCTTCAATTTAGTAGTGAGCCCTGCCCCCAGAGCCCTGTTTCATACAGTAAAGAGTTTCAATCGATCTTAAGTTAGATTGCCATGCAAAAGTCTTACTGAGATCAAACTTTTGGATTAATTTAAAGTGTCAACCTTTGGTCTAGTGAATCTTCATTCTAGTGAACCTTCAATTTAGTGAAACCTGCCCCCAGAGTCCTGTTTCATACAGTAAAGGGTTTCAATCGATCTTAAGTTAGATTGCCATGCAAAAGTCTTACTGAAATCAAACTTGAGATTGATTGTAACTCTGTAATGTATAAAATATGGTCCAGATCTTTAGTCACACTGTCACCTCTTTTCAAAAAATGTGGACATCACCTACCGTGCTATTCACTGTGACAGGAGGACTTTCATACACAACAATTGAGACTGCCAGCTTCGAATCATGGCTAAGGCCCTGGTGGGTGCCCCCACATTGAGTAGATGGTCCCTGTGAGTTTTGGTGGTGAAGGCCATTTGAGTCCACTAGAGGTTAAACTGTCAAAACGACTGACACCACAGAATTAATATCATATTGGAGTGGGTTTTATGAGGATAAAATCATTCATTTACAATATCCTTGTGGGGAACACTGTTCAGTGGAAGATTGATTTTAGAGATTTTCTCTTCTGTGACAAAAAGTGCTCTTCCCAGATTGGTAGACTCCTCAGATAGGAAAGGGAGAAAGTTTTGTATTAACTGATCAAAGATTCTTAAAATATCTTTTTTGACACCCTTTACCCTAAGCTGTTGGGATTAGAGGCTGATAAGTGTTAGTAGTTCTATAAGCCTTGTGACTTCAAGCCTTTGATGTCATCTTTTATGAGTTGGACATTCTTTAAATGGTTGTTCTGTCTGTCCCTCTATTTAACAGATCTATACATTATAGTATTGTCATTGCCTGTTCTGTGTGTCATCTTCATTTGTTCCTAGTTCTTTCACATTTTTTAGCTCATACCAGCATGCTGGTGTGAGCTATTGTAATCATGCAGCGTCACTCTATCTATCTATCTATCTGTCTGTCTGTCTGTCTGTCTGTCTGTCTGTCTGTCTGTCTGTCTGTCTGTCTGTCTGTCTGTCGTCCATCCATCCATCCATCCATCCATCTGTCCACACTTGTTCAAAATGCTTCTCCTCCTGCATGCTTTCATCGATTTGTTTGAAACTTGGACACAATGTTCCTTGGGTGGTGGGCCATTTGGGGTGTTCAGGAATTTTTGGTCCTAGGTCCCATGTGGTCCCTATGGCCCTTTTTATGAAATTCTGCAAAATGCTTCTCCTCCTACAGATTCTCTTGTACAATGTTGGTGGTTCATCATAATGTTACTCTGTTAGTGGTCCCTTCAGGGTGTTCAGGAATTTTGGGTCCAAGGCCCAAGATGGGCTGTAGGGTCCCTTTTGTGAAATATTGCAAAATGGTCAACCCCTCCTCCAGTTAATGTTAAATAGAGTTGACAGTTTGTGATAATGATGCTTGCTTAGTGATCTGTGTATGGCATCCTTGAATTTTGGTTGAAGGTCCCATGTGGGCCTAAATGGCTCATTTTATGAAATTTTACAAAATGCTTTTTCTCCTACAAATTGTGTTGTACAATGTTGATGATTTGTCATAATGAAGCTCTGTTAATGGTTCTTACAAATTACTTCGCTAATTTGGGATAAAGAATACTTTTGATACCTTTCTAACCAATGATGTGCCACCCCTCTATTTTACCAGTCTCACAAAATCACTTTACTACCTATATATTTCTCTGTACTGCACTCTCTTTAAAACTGTCTGTGTACAAGAGGTCAGTCCTGTGCGGTTGTTTAGGTTAGTTTAAAGGGACCTGCTGGACAGTATGAACAATTCCTGTATTGTAGGTCTGTTGGCATCATAATTCATCATCGTGCATGAGTGGTAATTGACAATGCCTCTTCCTTCCAAAGTTACCTGTTCCTTGATAACTATTCTAAGTTCCATCTGAGGTAGTACTTTCATGGTTCCATGTGGCAGCCAGAGAGCTAATACTAGATTGTTTACAAACTGTTAACTTATCAATAATGTGTGTAAAAACCAGAAGCTACTGGACTTTTAGATGTTGTAATCTAGCAGTTGAAAGCAAGGATTGCACTGCTAAGGTCAGACAGTAATCAATTATAGTGTGTTCTCATGTACCCCGCGCTTGGGGTAACACCGTGTTACCCTGAGCGCGAGTAACGTGAGAATGCGGGTTTACTCGGGGTCGGTGTTAAAATTTCGATCCACCTCCGAACGGAGGGTTCTGCGGTTTTAAACACCGTGTTTGTGTAATTAATCATGCATCACTGGTGGTCTACGGAGCTATGTGACCTCTAATTCCGTTTCAGGAAATGTGCATTGGGATAAGAGGCTGTAGTAGAGTGGCAGCTCCCTGGTAGTAGTAAGTATACGGCAACGTTACGCAATAGTACAGTGCACAATGCGAGGTTCGTAAAGTTAATAGTTAATTGTAAATGCCGTTGTACTCCTCGAATACAATATTTAAAGCTGTATTTCTTACTTCACCAAAAATGGCTCCCATTGTTCGGAACTCGGCGTTCGTGGCCAATCTCCAGAGTGTTATATAGCTCCTATTCTCAACACATACGGCCCTCCTCATGACGGTGTCCTGTTTTTCTATAGTAGGTCTCAATCGGTCACACATGAATGTAAACGTCTCCCGATCCACCCGAAAGTTCTCCTTCCATTCCTAATTGTTGAAATTTGCCCACATTGTTTCAAACACTGCCGATGTACGCGGCCTCATCCGTACTGATCTTGCTCTTGCATTTCGCTTGCTCGTGAGCATCAGCATGACAATGTGCCGCACTTGACCATTCATATTAACTTGTCGACTGAAGTTTTTCCTAAGCAGCAGTTGTTGTTTTACGGCAGTTTCCCTATATTTTCTTCTTCGACGGTTCAATTCATTCCTCCGAATTCGCATCCGACGGAAAGCAAAGCACAGAAATGCAAACGATGCCAACAGGGAGATGGTGGTTACTTCCATGTTGTAGGCATTTACGCTACAAGCTATAATGAATGATTTAAGTTTCACCGGCAATGTACACAGTACAGATGATAACCACGACAAAATCCCCGCGAAATATTTGACCTCGTTACTATGGTAGCACATTTAAAGCCTAAGCCCATTTTTAAAAGTTCTCCAAAATGCTTCTTATTTCCCCACCAGTTCCAGCTACTCAACTAGTGCCAACACTCTTTGATCATCAGAATCAATTCAATTAAGTCTTATGACAATTTCACTATCATGCCACCCCACCCCCACCACAAATAATAAACACCATACGACAACAATCATCAAAAGTATGAGCTTCTGCACCATTGGTGCTCTAGTCATCTACATTGTCAGTCGAGTTTCATGTGGAATATATGTAGAGAGTTACCCTTCAGTTTTTAAACTGTTTCATGTTTGTTCTTTTTTCAGATGAAAGAAGGCTTTGCCGAAATATTTGGCACAGAACTTTTGTTGGATAAAACTTACAAGTTCAAGTCTGGGGCCAAAGTGGCCATATTTACATGGCATGGATGTGTTGTAATGATATCCTTTGCAGTTTAATACCAGGTAGTTGTGGTTTATGAAAACAGAAAGTGGATTTATAGACTGAAATTAAACTAATCACAGGATGTGTGTAGTACTGAGAGTCAAGTAGGGGTGAGGTTCTTGTGAATTGTAAGGGTATAGCTCACATTGGTGCTATAGTTTTATTGTTAGTTACTGCATGATGTCTACCACATCATCTTAAAATATGCAGTGAAGATCACAGGTGTGTGTACGCGCATGTACATGTGTGTGTTTGTCATGCCCTAGCTTCAAAACGGTAAACACATACATTGGGTAGGCACTATACTTTAAGAAGAAATCTGTGGTTGTAGCCTAAAGCTGTGTAACAGATGGTTTAGCATTGGTATAAAGGTGGACAGGAGATGATGATGACAACTGCCATGGCATTGTACAGTCTTATATAGTGCATGTGTTCACCATGCGTACTCAAGATCATAGGTCAACTGTTTAAACTATTGGAAATGATGGCCAGAGGTAATGTAGTATAAATGTGTCAAGCCATTTAAAACTGATATTGTATGTAAGATTAGCCGTTTCCAGGGGTGGCCACTAAAACTGGGTGGTGCTCAGGTAAAAAAGAATTTTTTGGTAACTGTAAAGAAGATACAGTAACAGTACTAGTAGACTTTACGTGAAGTGTTCATTTATCATTCTTTTTGTTGTAGTTAGTGACCATTTAGAAAAGGAATTGGAAAACTGATTAATCTGCTTTTGTATTTCTCATTTTGGAGAAGTACTGTTGAAATATGCCACCTATCAAAGGGAAAACAAAAATCAATATTTATTAGGCCTGCCATTTGCATGCTAGATGTTTTGTTTCTTTTTGAATTCTGACTGTTTTGTAACATTCTTATTAGTGATAGATTTTGCCTTAACTAAAAGAATACATGAAAGGAAAGCCAGAGGTAGTATACGTGTCAAAAGATACCCCCATGCTGATCTACCTAAACACCCATGCAGCACTTGACCAGATGAGACAACAGGCAGAGGCTGAAGGCAGCAGAGGGCCAAGGGTAAGACATTTGTGTAATTGGCCTAATACTGAGTGGATTGTTTAGTTAATTGTGAAAATAAGCTTGTTTTATGTTTTGTAGTAATAATCAAATATTTATTTAGTCACCGTGTATTGTCAATGCAGTGTGTTACTCTCAGAAGTTGCCAATACCACACTTCATCAATGGAATGTTGATTTTGGTGTCAAACTTTGTACAGGTGCATAGTTGCCCATTACTAAAATATCCAAGCCTAATGTGTTTGCACACATTGCATTTATAGAGTACAGATCAATGTAAGAAGTTAAATATTGCATTTAATTAACAATGGCAAGAGCTATTGGTTTGATAAACTTGCCATGATACTATAGACCATCATTTGACTTGTGGATAGACCAAGGATATAAAAACATTGCGAGTTGCATTTTACCTCTCACTAGGGCATAGTTACACCCATATTATTTTCATCCTGCTTCTTTTGCATCCAAAGGACAGTACTATCTTTTTTAAGAAACTCTTTTCTCAAAAACATTTACTAAACTGGAAACTCACAGTTTCCATTTCAAACTTACATACTGTACCCTCTCTTTCAATAGCCATAGGGCAAACTTACAAGTTTCAACCAAAAACCTCCTCATACAAATGCCACAAAGCAGTGCAGTCTAATCTCACACCACCTAAAACCTTCCAAATGAAGCATAACTTTTTTAAGGTTTATCTAAATTTTGAAGGTATAACATTACAATCACCTTTTAGCTTGAATGAAGATCAGGTGTAACAGTTTTGTCACATTTTAAAAATGTTCTGTACACCGGCTACTTAAACCTGTGACCTCCCATCCTTGGGGATGTCTTAAATATGAAATAACAATGACACTTTCATAAAGGTGATCACAACAAGCAATGTCATGTGCCAGAAATTTTTCAAAATGGCAAAAAAAAACAGTCTGTAGACAAAAATTGTATAGGATAAGTACTACTGTGTGTGTATCCAGTTAAGTGGAAAAGCTTTAAAGTATCTAACACGTTTGCAAGCATGTTAGCAGTACCTTACAGGTTATTGTTAAGTGCCATGGCTTCAAAACTTGCAAAACTTTGCAGGCACACATACTTTGAAAACCAAAATTTCTAGCTCACCTGGTCTACTTAATTTGGGACTAAGATGAAAATTTCTAGCTGCAGCATGATTTTTGCGGACACAATGCGTCTTTGCGTCCAGCTTTTTGCAGGCGTGTTAAGTGCATTGATGTTTTCATATGTAAGTCAATAGACATGCTATGATTATAACCGCAATAACAGCTATTTTCAAATACATCATTAACCCCTAGACCCTAGCAACAGCTCTGTTTTAAAGTTTTTAACCACATGTCAAACATAATTATTTTACTAGGCTTTTATTTGTAAGAATTGTTTGACCATATCAACGATGAGGGATCTGAGACAATTAAAGCTGGATTTAGATGTGTTAATCCTTTTCCTTCTGAAAATAGGTGATGGTTGTAGGCCCAGGTGATGTTGGAAAGAGCACCCTCTGCCGGCTACTTCTGAATTATGCAGCAAGAATTGGGAGGAAACCTACCTTTGTAGATTTAGACATTGGACAGGTAAAATGAAGTATTTTTGCTGGACTATTCTGCATACTCTAGCAGATTTGGGGGTGGGGGGTGTTTACACACTCGTATGTAGAGCAGAAATGAGAGACAAAGTATTTCCACCCCTTCAAGCCTTTGGGATGTGTAATTAAATGGAGCTGGGGTGGGATCACATACTAAAAGTCTGCCTCTTTTGATTCTGAACATGCATCAAAAAGAGAAGGATATGGGGAATTTTTCCATGAGATATGGACCTGGAGTTCAGCTATAAGGTATGTGAAGTAGCAGTTCATAAAATTTGAGCTACATCCCCTTTTGGGACTGCAAATTCCTTTTAGGGGACTGTGACAGCACTGCATATCTAAAATTCAAGGGGCAGGTGATGGGAGGGCTGCACAGTATCTGATAATTAGTGCATTGGAGTACCATCTTTATGTTTCTGGACTGCTGTTTGAGTTGTAACTAACTTTAAGAATGCCATTTGATATTAGACAAAATTTAAAATTAGGTACAGTTGCAAAGGAAACTTTTTGCTTGTAATGTTACTGGTCATAGTTTAATTCTTAATATGTTATAGTGTGTCTTTAGAACTAAGTGCAATTGCTTCCCTTTCTGTCTCACTTTGAGAAGGGTGAAAAAAGTTGCTGCCCCTCACTGCCCCCCCCCCTCCCAGGTAGACACAGTCAGCCCACCAACAAAAAATATTACCACAAGCCTTTGCAGATGATAGGAGGGTGGAGTGAGTTTTGGAGCATAATTTTATCTTTTATACTTTTAATTGAATATTAAAAATATGGATTTACAAGTTTCTCATTTAAACTGTTTTTGTTCAGAATGCTATTTCAGTACCAGGGACAATGGGTGCACTGTTGGTAGAACGTATTGCAGATGTGGAGGAGGGATTCTCTTTAACAGCCCCCCTGGTTTACCACTTTGGGGCTGTTACTCCATCCCATAACATGAAACTCTACACCATGCTAACCTCTAAACTTGCTGAAGTCTTCAATATGAGGTGCAGGACAAACCCTAAAGGTACTGGATTTGTTGTCTGTATCCATATTGAATAAATGTGAATCAGATTAAAACTTTTGTTGCTTCATATCTATACCATTATGCAGTTTTGCCATGGACCCTTTTCCAAATAGCAATTTCAAAGGATTGTGGGATCGAGTTTTGGTGTGTGTCGTTTTCATCAATGGCATTTTACTGTGGACAAAAAAAATTGCGTACTTAAAAGTCTATCCCATAATCCTTTGTAGTTGCTATTTGGAAAAGGGTCTATTGTACAGACATTGCAGGTTTTAATTAGTATGGTGATGACATCCTTTCAAAAAGTGAGTTGGTGTTTTGCTTGATATTAGAAATGTAAACTAGGTTGCAGAGCTGCCAACTAGTACCTTTTAAACGTATTAATACGTATTTTTAGGGAAAAATACGTTTGTACGTTTTACTGTGTTAAAATCCGTTTTTTGAAAGTTCTGAGTATGGGTGTGCGAATCTGGCTGTCTGTGATAACAAGCATATGCATTGTTTTGCTATTGCCATCTGTAAGTGATTTCTACAGCTTGCTGCGCGGGCGCACGCATGCACATTGCAAAATAGACGATTGCACACATGATACAAACCTTACACCATGCATACAGTACTGTACATGGATCGTCTCATGCTCGCGCTGCACGTGTTTGCTAATGTCCATAAGATACTCACTGTTTGTGCTAGTGCATACAGGGTGTGCAGTTTGTATGAAAGGAGTACTAGTATGCATGCGGTGTTGGTACGTGCGTGTATACATACATAAATACATACAGTCGATGTCTTGGTGCATACATGCATTTTCTTGGATGCTATCTTTGTGGATACTACTATCAAGGAATAATGGCGCTGAAAACTAGGCAGTTGCCGATTTGGTTTGAGTATAGTTTGGCACTAGGTTGTTTTTTATGCAGTAGAATCATGCAGCGTGGGATTGTGATTTATGCAAGGTGAAAATGAGCATGAAAATTTAAGGAATAGGCCTAGGCTAATTAAACCTCATGTAGCATAAGACCTAAAAATATTCTAGCCTAGGCTAGGCCTAATGTTAGGCTACACTTTTTACTGAGTAATGGCCTATTGTTACAGTAGGTCTCTAAGTGCCACTATTTTTTGAAAACTTCCCCAGTTTTCTTGTATGATAAGTCTTCTTTCGTTGCTGATTGCTCTTGCTGCTATGCTTTCTTAGCAAGGTTAAATATAGAGACTACTGAGCCTAGCCTAGGCCTATTCTCATGAACAAACTCGCACTGAGAGGCAGTTGCTTATTTGATCTGAGTATGGATTGGTGCTAAAGCAGGTAATTTGGGAAAAATGCCATATTGCTCTGTCGCACTGAAAGTCCTTTTTTTTCCCCCTAAAAATATGTTTTTTGTAACTAAAAAATTTTTTTTTGTAGTGACAGGTTGGCAGCTCTGAGGTTGGGTTGAGGGCAGTGTTTATGTGACATGTTCTCATTTTTGCAGATAAATTATAAGTAGATGTGAGTGATAAATGCCCTTTGTGTTAATTTCTCTGTAGCTGATATCAGTGGCTGTGTCATTAACACCTGTGGATGGATAAAAGGAGATGGGTATAAGTGCATTACTCATGCCGCCCAGGCATTTGAAGGTAATACTCTCTTTATGTAGGCAAAGTAGTGCTAGGAAACATACCAAAAAATGACGTGCAGTACGTAAACAGGATCTACATAACTGCTGTCATATATTAGGTATGAGGGGTATTTGGGAATTTTACCTCAAGAGGAGTAGGGAGAGGAGTCATCACAGCTCTTTGTATTTCTTTCATCTATGACTCCTTAAATGAAAAGAATATGTCAAATGGTTATCATTCATTTAATCTGATCTCTCTCCCTCCCTCCCTCTTTGGTGTAATAGCTATTTCTAGTTGATAGTCTTCCTTTACATCCTCATCCAAACCATTGCTAACTTGTGAAATATTCAGAGTACTTTCAACCCAGTGCCAAACAAGGAAAGTTTATTTGTAAATAATCTCAAGGTTTAAAGATACAGACTCTTTGCAACACATTGGAGTGTCAGTGTTTAGAACCTCTTGAACCTTCAAGTATTTAGAAACTTAGCAACACATGCAGCAGGCTGTTTTGTCATAGCAGATTATCCCCATCACTTATATAACAGTGTACTATGACAACAAGAAGGAAGGGCTCATTCAAGGTTAAATGCCTCTGTGCATTCTCTAATTTAATGACAATAGTTTGTGAAAGTTAAAGCATTCAGTAGTCAGGAGAACACAGACCTGTAGTTGACAATCTCCATCAGATTTGATGAGGTATAGATAACTGTCATTTTGTGTGGTATATTTATTTGTTTAACATAATACTCTGTAAAATAGTTGATGGTTGTGTGATATGTCAGCTTTGTCACAAAGAAAACACATTCTTCTGACATACAATAACCAAGTCCAAAAATATTTTTGAGAAAAAAAGTTACTGCATTGTTTAACAAAGTAACGTAGGAATCTCTCTGTTATTCAGTTACATCTGTTTTTTATAATTCTTTTCTCAGTTGACGTCATCATAGTGCTTGACCAAGAGAGACTGTATAATGAGTTAGTCCGTGACATGCCTTCATTTGTCAAAGTTGTTCTGCAACCAAAATCTGGAGGGGTGAGTATTGTTGCAATTAAACTTCATTTACATAGGTCCATCATCAATTCCTAGCAAAGTACTTGATCTAGAGACTTTGATTTCATTGAAGGAGAAACATTTGCAGTCATGATGGTATGTATAAGTAACACATAAACTTGTAACTGTGACATTTTCAATGTACTCTGTCTCAGATGCGATACACATTGTACCCTGAATGGAATTTGAAACTTAGTCTTCCATTTAAGAAATTGGTGTCTAAAGTACCATTTTTGTCACTTTAGGTTGTGGAAAGAAGCCAAAATTTTAGGAGAAATGCTCGTGATGAAAAAGTTCGTGAATATTTCTATGGACACCAGGGGCGTCTGTATCCTCATGTATTTGATGTCAGATTTTCAGATATTGAAATATTCAAAATTGGAGGTAAGTGGCAATCTGTTTCAAAATGAAAAGTGAAGGTATGAATACAGAAAGCAAAAAAGTGTTTGGGTAGTCATAGTATAAAATACATATGTAAGTGTGTAAATACTATGTCTATGATAACATTAGGATGGAAATATCTAGATTGTCAGCTTAGTTGTCATAGCATGGTGCATTTGGTGGCTGTAATTTTTCTGTTTTGGTGTAATATTATTAAATGATGCAGTATGTAACCAGGCTGCTTGTATTTTATGGTTACTGTATGGTTGGAACATATACCTTAATGGACTGATTCCAAATCAAGAAAAGCTTATGCTAGCGACAAAGTTTGTCTTATTTTATCTGTAGCTCCAACTGTACCTAATTCTTGTCTTCCACTTGGAATGACACCAGAAGATAACCAGACAAAGCTAGTTCCAGTACAACCAAGTGAGTGAAGTTATATTTGAGTGTTTTTGCAGTGTGTATTAAGTACAAACTATGCTAATATTTAATTTAGTTTGAGTGTTTCTCCAAGTGATATTGTTACTGTCATCTGTTTGGTGTCATTTCAACATGCTCAGTAACTGTTCTTCTCTGTCTTAATCCATCTTGGTCAATTACATGAATCTCAAACTGGTGAAGACCACTACAGACTGGTAGGTCTCATTGTAAACTGATTTGTTCCACCATCAATAGTCTGTCCCACCACATGCTGATCTGGCCCAGCAGTAACCAGTCAGTCCCAGAAGGATTCACATTCTAGGCAGTGTTGTTAACTTGCAAGTCAATATTAGCAGGGCTAGTTCAAGCATTTTTGAGCCTAGGCTGGAGGGGGGTATCTTATTTCTCATTTCAGGACCTCTTCTGGAACATTTCAATATGTCCAGGGGGCACCCTGCCCTATGTAGGCCCTAATTTCACCTTTACAGTACCAGTTAGTTGTCCTAAATTGAAACCATTCCTACTCTTGAAATGCATTCATTAAAGATTAGTATTTAGCTTCAGCTCTTTAATTTTGATTGTATTTAGACCAGTTTTTGATTCCTTGCTGCCTGCAAAAGGAATATATGCAATCATGATTGTGCATGAGTGTGTGTTTGTGATGCTTAGCTTGCAAACACAGTATCTCAAGATAGGAATGATGGACACTTTTGATATTTGTTGTATAGATCATTCAGAAATGAACCCTAATGTTTTTGGGAGGGGTCAAAGGTTATCTGAGGTCATGAGGGGTAAAACTTTTAAACCATGGAAATTGCTTTTAAACATGATACCTCAAGATAAAGGTTCCCACTGTACTAGGAAAATGGGAAAAGTGGGAAATTTGGCCAACCAGATTCCCGGCCGGGAAAACCGGGAATTTTGTGTTTGGCTTTAATCCTCTATTTGGATCAGGAAAATTGTGAAAATGAAAATAAACATCCTTTATGCATGCAATTCCTCAGTAGCAACAATACATGCATAGCCTAATGGTAAACAAAGCACTGCTGATGCTAGATGGATGACATTGTGGCAGCTTTATTTGTATTTTGAAGCTGTTGTGGAGACTGTCATGTCTCTGAAATGAGGCAAAGTGATAGGCTAACACACATAATGTATGCAGTCTACATGTAACCAACGCACAAGGAGTCAAAGACAAAGCTGCTACAATCACCATCAGAGTCATCTGTCTAGCACTATTGGTGTTATTTTTTATATCACTGGTCCCTAATACAGAGCATGCTGTTGACACACGCTACTACAATCACTGTTGGGTGTTCCTTGCATCTGTATGTACATGTGTGAACACTGCATATGTACTAGGAACAGATGAACAGTGTTGCACTGCATGAAATCTGAATACTTGGCCAACATAGCCCTCATGGTTCCGAAGGCAGGAGAATTACCTATTAACCACAGGATCACATTCCTATCTAAGTTTCGTTGCCGCAGTCTTATGTTGGCTGTATGTCTAATTATAAAAAACATTGAAAGATTGATCATGCAAAGCAGGCCACAGTTTCTTGTAAGCAGCATAGCCTAGTGTTAAGTATAGGTTTGTATGTATATGTGCATTAAGTATGTACATATGTACATATGTATGTATGTTACATTACAGTAACAGTTCAATGTTCTGAATGTTCTTCGCATATGTGCAGAATTGTATTGTTGTACAGTGTATAGGCTACTGGCTGTACAATAATTTGTCAGCAGTTGAAAGACTAGTGGGCTGGCAGTGTTTGAACACAAACCAGTATCATACTATTGACCCTTTGTGGATTATGCAATGGGTCTGCAAGTGAAGATTGTATTTTTATTCTAGAAAACTTTTGGAAGAGTTTTAATTTAGAAGACTATTTTTTGCTTTGCCTGTCTTAACTTTGGCTAGCATACACCTTATTTTACTTAAGACTTTTTTTATTGTATTGGCAGATAGAGGGGGAATAGGTTACAATCCAAGCAGTATCTTGGTTTTTATAGTGAAAATTTTTTCATAAGTATACCCAACCAGGTCTGCAGCCAGAGAGGTGACTGAAGGGAGAAAGGGATATCTCAGAAGGTCAAAATATATCAAGATATATATAAGGTGATAGTGATGTTTTCCTAAAATTTCGAGGGGAAAGGGGGCTGAATTCATTTAGGGTGGGGGTTGGCATCCCCCATGGCTTAGAATCTGCCAGGTACAATAATGGTATGAAAGTATCAGACCTGAACATATTGAGACCTTGAAAGATGGTGAAATACCTTGAAAAAAGACTGGAACTCTATGTCCATGAAAGAGTGGGACCATGCAAGATAGGAACAGTGGTCACTTTTCATATTTGTTACATGGATTTATCATATTAAGAGGAAGTACCCTATTGTTTTGGTAGAGCTCAGAGGTCATGCAAAGTCACCAGAGATCAAAGCTAAAACTTCATAAACACAGTATTTCAACATAGGAATGGTAGATACTTTTCATACTTTGTAAATTTATCATATTGAGAGAAAGAACTCTAGTATTTTTGGTGGAGGTCAGAGGTCATGTGAGGTTACCCAGAGGTCAAAAATCCCAAAACATTGTAAACATGATATCTTTAGTTAGGAAGCATGGATACTTTTCATACTTGGGATATGGATGATTGGATGCGTTCTAGTCAGCATAGGAGCCCTGTTGTTTATGGCAAAGGTCAGAGGCTATCTGAGGTCATCAGAGGTGAAGCATCAAAAACTTTGGAAATTGCTTATGAATGCTATAGCTCAAGATACGATTGATAATATTGAGAGAAAGAATTCTGTTGTTGTTTGAAGTGGCCAGAGGTAACCAGAGGTAACCAGAGGTCAAGAACTGAAAACCTACTAAATGTTATCACTCAAGAAAGGAACCATGCATAGTTCTCATAACTACCATGTGCATGCATTATTGTCAGTAAATGGACCCTCTGGTGTTGGATAGAGGTCAAAAGTTATCTGAGAACGATGGAGATCAAGTGGTGGAAATCTTGTAATCTGCTTACAAACATATTTTAAGACAGATAACAATGGTGCAGCTCATACTTAGCGTAAGGATTACCCCATATTGAGTTAAAGAACTACATTGCTTTTGTGGAGGTCAAAGGTCATTTGGGGTCACAGAGGTGAAATGGTCTAAACTTCATAAGTATGGTATTTTATGAAGGGTAACCTTGATAGATCTTGTACGTGGCTTTCCTCCCATTTGTCAGGGTATATACTATGCCATCAAATCAGTTACATAGCTGATAAAGTTAGTTCCACTCCTGGGCTGAAGCACCCTTGTGCAGACTAATTTATATAGCTGACTTTGCCTGCTGAAGGTGCTCAACTGTTTTTGAATCCATTTAAGTCAGCTTTTGCTCTCACTAGGCTCTCTGATGGCTCTTCAATGAGGCTTGTCTCAGTTCAGGATTGTTACTTTGGGAAGAAGTTTCAGGTTTAAATTTGGTGCAGTGGGAGTTAGCTACTAGCTAGCAGGACTTTTTTAGCACTTGGTACTCAATTGTGCCAATTTGAACCTTCAGAAAGTGAAAGAAGTACTTAAAATTATTTTCTGAGGCAAGGAATTACTATTAGCCATTTGACTTTTTAGTTAAGAATAATTGCTTACCCCTGCATCTCAATACCTTTAGCAGTATCGCAAATCTCATCTTTAAATAGAAGGAACATTTACAATAGATAGGAAACAACACTTTCTTGAATTTCCCTCCTCTCTAAAATGTCTTTAGTGTCTGCATACATACATGTTTACAGGTATAAACATGCATGTTTAGAGGTTGGTTATGCACAGACCCTGGGCCAGGTTCAGACCACTGGGTTAAGTCCAGCCCACAAGAAATGCTGAAAAATGGTACATATAAAAGATGCTTATATCCATCATTAAAGGTCTTCACCATAAATAATGTAGCCTACACCACTAGAAAGTTGCCAACCCCTAATGCACTTGTATGTTTAATTGAAAAGTTTCATTGTCTTTTTACAGGTCCAGAATTAGCTCATCATATTCTCAGTGTAAGCCTTGCAAAGTCTAAAGATGAGGATTTACTGACAACTAATGTGGCTGGTTTTGTGTGTGTGTAAGTCAAACTGATTTGTAGTTTAAAACTGAAAAACAAAAAAAGAAGCAAAACAAACTGACTGAGTAAATTCAAATGTTAATCATGCAAATACATTCTACGTCAAAAGTGATTGACATTTTGCCAAAGCTGTATATATGTGATCAAAGGATTGCTTGTTTGGTTTCTTGGTCAGTGTGCTTTATCTTCATTGCCTGTCTCCACCCAAGTAGGTAATGGGGGTTTGCTATATGTAACCTATCACCTGTTTTATACAAGCTTTCAGGTGACTCTTTATCCTATCTTTCCCTACTTTTTGAACCTTCTCCTACTGCTCATGTTTTTTCTTGAAAATACTAATTTGTCTAAATTGTTTTGATGTACCACTATTCCAAAAATATAGAACTGCACCCCAGTTTTGCCAGTTACAGAGCTGTCAATTCTCACAGATTTTGTTTTAGTTTCAAGCACCCACCAATACTGTCTCTCACAAATATCGCACACTTGTGGAAGCAAAGTTGAAGAGTAATCAATTTTGTGTAAATGTCATATGGATCTGTCAACTTGGTGTGATTCAATGAAAACTGCTCCTAATGGCCTGCAGAAGTCCTACTTGTGTCCTGCTATTGCTCTTCAAAATACCATTTTTTCCTGTTTTCTTGAGAATTTAGAGTCATCTTTTAACCTACTTTTTCACCTGAGCCTCTTGAAAGCATGCTTTAAAACAGGTTACCATCCAAGAGGGGCAATATCTGCAGTGCCTTGTATTAATATTTGTCTTGATCTGACTCTAAATACCACTTATTCATAGGTTACTCCTGTATAATCCATGAAGAATCCCACTTTAAAACATTCCATAAAAAAAAAACTAAACAGTATGATATGACTGTGATCTTAAGCCTATAAATTGTATCACTATCATTGATGAAGTACACTTTGTCCAAGCAAACCATGTGCTGTGTATTCAAATCAGAAGATTCAAATATTGGGATGACACACTGGATTTTTTCTTCAAAGACTTTCCTTCATGGATATGGTATCTGTTGAACCCTGGCTGTAGATTATTTGTATCAGGACGTATTTAGCCTATTCAACACACTGACAGCTCACTAATGCTTCATTACCATTGACAGAACACATGTTAACATGGACAGACAAACATTGAAAGTTTTATCACCTGCTCCAAGGCCAATACCAAGAAGATACTTATTACTAAGTGATGTCAGATTTATGGATGTGAAGTGAAACTCCAACAAGTGGCTTGAATGCTAGGTAAGCACTCTTTATGTAGCATTTAATGATGAATGATGCACAACGGACGCCATATCAAAAACTTAAGCATCTCAGATGCAGACATGCTTTAAGTAATTAAGGACTGTTACATTCTTGTATCATCAGTGTGTGTGCCTTTTGTAGTAATGTTATCTGCTGGAGCAGGCAGATGCAAGTGTTAATTTATGCTATTCCTTATAGGGAGAACACAATTTAACAAGTGATCATTAGACGTGAGGGTATTAAATGTGGTCTGATTTTACCAATAACGTATACTTCATGTCTTTAACAAATATTGATCTTAGAAATCAGAGAAATAAATTGCATGAACCCTTTGTGGCTCTGTTATCATATCATAGACTTGATTCAACACTCTTTCCGTGGTATTTTTAAAATGCTAACATCTTGAAAGCAAAAGGATAGCCTTGGTTGCCATTTGTGGGATATGTTAAAACACTTCATTTTGTTGATTTTTTTGTTAGGGAGACAGCCAGCTGGTCAAGCTTCTTACATCACAGACAGTGTGAGCAGTGATGAGATGTACCTCTCATTATCAGCATCAGAAAATAGCAAGGTGTGGTTAGTGGAGTTTGTTATCTTCGTAAGAGCAGTGCTTTCATTCCCATGAGATCAGGAGATACTTGGTATAGACAACTACATTATGCGTGGAGTTAATCATGAGTCTATTACATCGAAGCACACTGCATGCATTGATATTTAGTAAGAGTTGTAACATTAAAGTCCATTAGTGTGCTCTGTATGCCATTGGTTGCACTACTCAAGTCAGATTCACCAATATCTTACTGACTTGATTCTGGCACATTTTTATTGTTTACAGCAGTGGTTCTCAACCATTTTCAGCTCATCGCCCCCTTCCACCGAATGGGTTTGGACAACCCTTCTCCCCCTCCTCCCCCCCCCCCATTTATAGCATAGTATAATATAGTATTGCTATGAATGAAATGACAATCAAAACACATGTTGAGATAAAGTTAGGCTGCACATACATTGTTTTTAAGTATGCACATGGGCCCTGCACATGGGCCCGACCCAGGGTAGCAAAACAAGGTGCAAGATTCAAAAACTGACTCCCTTTGGTAATGGTGAATTGGGAATCACAAAATTGGGGTAAGGGGCAGAGAAACTTTTGTTGAATTAAAGGGGCAAAGTTCCCCTGGAAACTAGGGCATTTAGAAATTGTCGACACAAGAACGAGGTACTGTAAGTCATATTTTGACTACTTTTCCATAACCTAATAACCTTAAATGTGCACTAGAGATTATACAAGATTACAGAAATTACCTTTGGAGCATTTTATATTTTTCAGTAGAACACTAATGGAAGTTTCCTTTGATGTTGCAAGGAGCTTTTTCTGTGGGTGGGAGGTCACATGGGGCTTGAAAAGACTTATGCCACTCAAGCTGTCCTGTGGGTGTTAATATTGAGAAAGCTGAAATTGGGGAACAGAAAAATTGCATTTTTGAAAAACTTTTATTAAAGTTTTACTTGATAGTATGTTATCTTTTACGTTACAGTTATCTACAAATTGTCACTTCTGTCAGTATGTTTATGGACATATGGAAATATGACTTGTGTGTTTTTCACCAAGAACAAAGTAGGTCACATGCAGTAATAGCATTGCATAATGTAGTAATAAGCTAACATTTGCCTAAAGCAGTGGAGTAGGAAGCATAAGGTAGGAATGGCACAAATTTTGAGGGGCACTTTGCAGAATGACCATTTCCTTGTTTGGGTAGGAATACTGTTGTGAAGGCAAAACATTCTTTAAAAGTGGAAGGCAAGTGTCTGCTCTCCTCATTGAAGTCTTTGTCTTCATGTCAGGTATGAAGAGAGTGTATGAATATATAATGTGATATTCATCTGTTGGTGGCTGAGTTACCTTATTTTGAGTGTGAAAAAATATTCTTAAACATTGGTTTCTGTGATTGGCATTAAGTTTTAATTTTTTTTCTTGTTCTTAACATTGTTTCAATTTATGATAAATATCAGAATGTTTTGGGGGATAGTGAGATGATTTTATAAACTCCTGTATTGTTAAATAAATTACATGTGTATCACATAGATATTAATAAGTGAAGCCTGTACTTACCCTTACACAATTAACTGTTGCATTGCACGGACACTGTGTGGATATCAAAATTATCCTTTGGTATATATTTTCAATTTATGTGTTCCTTTTCAAAGTGTAAAGTGAGTGCAAGGTTCTCTGGGGATTTTTATTGCAGACAGAAGTCTGCTGTCATTTTTCAAGAAAGATTGGACAGTGTTTTATTGCTCAAACAATGAGGAGGACTGGAAATTGGTTTCATATAGATTCTCAGTATATGCCAGTGCTTGAAAGATGGTGATTGCTTCTTAATATTAAAAGAGCAGAGTACTTTTACATTGCACCAACATGGCACTGACAGAATATCATCACATCATCACCATTCATGCTCAACAGCAAACTGTGGCTTTTACTTCCCTTTTCCCTTTTACATGCATTTGATTTGCACATTAAAGCCAGAATTGTGCATGAGCTATATGAGCAGTGAATTTATTTTTTTGAAAACCTTTATTTCATGTCATTCTGTATCTGCAAAGCATGGTTTTAAATGTTTAAATATTTCTGTACCACAAGAGCACAAATGTTTTGCACAGTGGTGATGACAGTAAGGAAGCATCATTTTGAAATGAATTTATTCCTTGGTGGAAACGATCCTGAAGTTTACACTGTTTTATGGAATCCTAAGTTAGAATGGTAGTTTTCATTTATTGGGAGGTCAAATTAATGTCACAGCTAGTTTGTACTACAGTGACCCTAGCTACGTAGTCCATAATTTATGTTTGTTGGTGTCCATCAGACATCCATACTCTCTGCAGGGTTTAATCTAAGATTTTGAAAGGTCAGTACACCTGCTCCACCCATGGACTATAGATCTTATTTAGTGTGAATATGTCAGTGTACAGCAGCATGAGCAAAGTCTTGATTGAAACAGACAAAAATGGCTTCAAAACAAGAATATCTTGAAAACAGTATGAGTGATTTAGGTATTTTAAAGGGGTCTGCAGTCTTGTGATTCCACTTTTCAGATGCTAACATGTAAGCAACTCAGAATATCAGGACAATCCCAATGCCTGGTGTAGCTTTACATTATGTCATAGTTAACCCTTTCAGTACAACCATTGCCATTCGGCGAAACTGGTAAAATACCGTGGTTGCATTTTGGTGACAGTCACACCATATATTTTTCTCTGGAGAAAATAAATATGTGCATAGCACCATCACTTTGGAAGTCTACATTCATTGTATAGAGCACACATTTAGCTGTTGTATGATGTATGGTATAGTGCATGTTGCTATTGACATGTTCCAAGATAATGTGGACTGAAACTAGGCTAAGGCCTAACCAATAGGCCAACTGTACAGCATATGCATAATATAAGGCGTATAGTAGCTATGAAGGGTTTTAGCTAAGGCATGTTTTTGGCCCTGAAGTTTATGAAAGGTAATCAGTATACAAAATATTTTGGTATCAAATAAAAGAATTGAATTCTAAACAAAACTTGTGTTCAACTCTGTTTTGTAGAATGGTGATTTCTTATAGAAAACAAAGACTTAATTTCTATCCCATATTCATTGCTACACTGTACAAAGTGGTTGGTCCTGGGTGAGGGTAGGGTACAGGTGCATGGTCCTGAAAGGTTTAAGAGTAGTGGACAGGTGGTGAAGGTGATGTACTTGTGATTACAGGGTTATTGGCTCGAAACCTGGCTGGTTCATTACATTGTGTGATTGGGAAAGATGCTTTATCTCAATTGCCCCTCTCCACCAAAATGTTACATTGGGGTCTGTGAGGTAACTTATCAGTGCATGGTGTGAACTCTCAGACAGGTTGTTAATGTGTGTGTGTGTATGCATATGCAAAAGATGTAAATTGGAGACATGAACCTTTTTTTTCCCCGGGCAAGTGTGGATACACCTGCAAGTGCGGATATCCCCAGTTCCCAAATGCAAAATTTGCCATGAAATTGGATTTTGCACCTTTCAAAGATGTGCCCCAGTAAGTTTGAAGCATTTCGGTGTTTTCCCCATTTCACATGTTGTGAACCTATCATGAGGAAATACAACATGTGTTGTTGCATGAGTGTGTGTGTATGGCGTGTAGTGTAGTACATGTAAATTGGGGGCATGAGCGTTTTTTTCCCTAGTCAAGTGTGGATACAACCCAAGTGGGGATATCCACATTTTCACTGTTAAAAACATATGTCCCTGATTGACACCTTTTACATGTATGAGTGTGTGTGTATGTTTTGTACCTTTCAATAGGATCACTTCTTAGGTATGAGCATCTAAGAAGTGCAAATATGCTATATTTTTTCTCTGCATGAGAATTATACATTTATTCATGAACTGTTTCATGTATGTCCAGGAAAAAGTACAAAAGTATTGGGAAAATAGCTTTTATCTCTTCATGTGGATAACTTTGGTTAGAAACTTGTTAATGACAGTGGTATTAGACTTGATTTAGAAGAGTATAAACCCTTATAGATACCATAGTAGATGAATTGACTACCATGTTGATCACACTTAGTTATGTTATTTTATGAAATCAGAAGGGAGAAAAGTCAACAAACCTTTGCAGATATACAGATCCACAAGAGAGTTAACTTTTTCCATACATATTATTATATAATGATGTTAATTGTGAATCATTCAGGGCTGTCCAAATTGTGTGCATTTATATGCAGTGTTGTGTTCTTCGCTATTTTACCCTTCAAAATCATGTGTAGACACCACTCTTTTTTGTTCTTTTGATGTTAACTACTAAGGTGAAACAAGTAACTTACTGTGGTGTGTAAGTGGTCGCACCATGGTTTGCCAGAGGGGATGGGTACCTCCCTTGCGGGGGGGGGGGGGGCAGTAACACGAAGCCCTGACAATAGCAACAGGTTGCCAGAAGCACAGCAAAGCCAAACTTTTGGCAAGCTCCATGCGCCCCAAATTTGGGGTTTTAATAAAAAGAAAATTTGGGGTCTTTCTTGAAGGAAATTTGGAATGTGGGGTTTTTGGTTAATGATGTGGCATGTGTGTGTAATTGCCTGAGTACAGGTGCGTATGTGTACACCCGTGTGTGTTTGTGACACTGCTTGTTAACACAATATCTTCAGTGAGGAACATTGGATAGATTTCATACTTTGTATGTGGATGCCCCATGGTAAGAGAAAGAACCCTTTTGTTTTGGTGGAGGTCAAAGGTCATCTGGGGTGACCGAGGCCAGACTCTGAAAACCTTGTTAATATGATATCTCAAGGCAGGAAGCTTGGATAGATTTCTTACTTGGTATGTTGATGCTCCATGGTGAGAGAAAGAACCCTAGTGTTTTGGTGGACGTCAAAGGTCATCTAGGCTCACTGGGGTGAAACTCTGAAAACCTTGCTTAACATGATATCTCAAGGTAGGTTGCTTGGATAAATTTTACACTTAATGTGTAGATGCCCCATGGTATGTGTAATAGACCTATAGTTTTTGGTGGAGGTTTAAGGTCATCTGGGATCACCAGGGATCAAATTCTGAAAACCTTGTGAACAGGATATCTCAGGGAAGGGAGCATGAATAGATTTCATACTTAGTATGTAGGTTCCCCATGGTGAGAGAAAGAACCCTAATGTTTTTGGTGGAGGTCAGAGGTCAGACTCTGAAAATCTTGCTTAACATGGTATCTCAGGGTAGGTCGTTTGGATAAATTTTGTAATTAATGTGTAGATGCCCCATGGTGTGTAATAGACCTATAGTTTTTATGAGCGAATAGCGATGTATAGTAGTCGTGTTTTGGACTTGCAACAGTCATTAAGTCCAATATGATGATATTCTCCTATCTTGTTATGTCCTGTAGTTCTTGTACAATATTGTAATTTTTATAAGCAATAGTTAATGCAAGTTAAGTGACAAAAAAAAAAAGATTGTTAATATAATTTGAAGAAAAAATATGCTTTTACCTCTTCCGAGTGACTGTCCTAAGTCTAATTTGAAGCTTCATCGCCTGTTTATCGTTTTGCAGCTTGGTGCTACAAACAACGTGCTTACTCTCCCCCGAGGAGTACTATTTAGATTCAGAACTAAGCGATGGTATCAAACAACTAGTTTTAAAGGAGCCAGTGAATACATAAATTTGTTTATCTTAAAAATGAAATCACAGTAATCACAAATTACGATTTTGATTTAGAGTATTTTGTACAAATCTAGGGTCTCGTAAGGCGTAGGTTATGTAACCCTACCAGCGACTAGCTTATTGCGTATTCATATCAGCGATGGCAATCTACGGAGTGGATGCATTACCGAGAGAGCTCAACTGACTGACTGCTTATACTGTACCTTGATTATGATACAGCAAGGCACAGAGCAGATACTTCTAGCCCGCTTTTTGTGCTGAGCACACAGGAATATTTTTTCAGACTGAGGATCGGAAACATCAGTATTCAATACCGCTTTAGCCTATGGATGCCTACATCCATGTCATTGCGGCCGAATCCTTCACAGTACTTAGTATATCGTTCATGGTTCCCAAAGGCAAAGGGTGACTGCTGAACTGTTGAACGATCCCTAGTTAAACATGAAAGTGCTACCTTCGAGTGAGCTCTTGCCATCATTAAAGACAATAACTAAAAGACAGCCCTCCACTAGATGATGACTCAGACCTGCCAACCTCTAAATTTGTAAACCTGGAGATCTTCACACAAAAACCTGGAGAATGGCACCTCAAACCTGGAGATTTACAATTTTTCTGTAGTACCTCTAAACATATCGTATACTAAAAAATCAAACAAGATAAGGGTTTTCAACAGAATCGTTAATGGTACACTAACCATATTTTGTTTTATGACTTTGAAAAACTTGAAAGTCAGTCATAAATCTGCTACCTTTCAACATCTTTCATAAAATAAAATCATTCACTCTGCTTGTAAATATAATCGAGCTTGGTGGGTTTACCGTTCTGCAAAGAAAAAAATGAATTTATCAACTTAAGGAAAGACATAAGGACAGATCGTTCCCAGGAATCTGAAAATGGTGTGATGTCAAGTTTGAAGCCACTGGCCAAATTCCTGTTAAAAAGGCATTTTCCGTTTCTGGTTTTAACTATGCATTGGTTTGCAATCGTGGTGTGCATGTAGCAGGGATGTACAGTTAGTGCAGGGTAAAAAAAATACTGAAAATTACAGGTTTTATAAAGTGAATGCCACTTGGGGTGGGTAAACGGGAGAGTGGGTTTCCCATCCCCTTTCGGAAAATTTTTGCTTTCAGGGGGGAGCTGAGGTGCAAAATGGTGCACTGTAAATCTCAAGTCCCAGTTGTTCTTATGAGAACAAAAATATCACTGCAAGATGTGAAAAACTTCTGAACACCTTTCATGTAGAACTTCCAATAAAGTTAAACACCCAAAATCTTCCCTACATTAGTAGAAGGCAATGCATTTTTTTGTTTTCCCATGAAATGACCCCAACATGACTACTAAATGACCTCTCATATAAACTTCTTTAACACCCCTTTATTGGGATATTACCAAACTTATATCACAACAATGAACACCCCAAACTGTTAGTACTACATCTGTAGAAACCAAAGTATTATTGTTTTTCCATAAAATGACCATTAGATGACCACTGACCTTAAATTTCTGATCACCCCTTATGGACCTAGTACCACGAACACTCAAAGATATCCCTATATGTCATAAGGACATAAGGCATTTTACTTTGAGATAAAGTAACCCCAAATGACCCCTAGATGACCTTTGATTCCAAATTCCTACCATCACTGATAACCAACTATCTTGTCATCACTGTAAGTTTCATCAGAATTTGTCCAAGCATGTCTTCATGGGGGTTGTCTGAAGTTTTAAGTACTTTCTCGTAACAGTGTCACATATGGTCAGGGCCAGAATAAATGCAGATTTCCCTGGAATACAACTCAGATTTCCCGCAAGAACTGTTAGTGATCACCGTCCTGAGGGGTGGAGATATAAGGGAAGGGGAACATGGGGAGGGCGTCTCCTCTCCCCGTTTGTAAAATATTGCTTTCAGGAGGGGACTTAGATATAAATGGTGCTATATTTTTCATTGTTTACATGCATGCACTACAAATTATCGTTTTTGTGACGAAGTCAGAAATAAATGGTTTCAAGTTTTCAACTTTTATATTTGTGACTGTTTCATGCTATTTTTGTCTTAATTTGCATGAAGTGTGATATGATTGAAAGGTGGAACATACAAATACAGTATACACCTATAAAAAAAATATTAAATACTGTTATATTTAACACTGCCGCGATGCTATTACTGTCTGTTTTAGACGCATGTGTGTTCTTTTTTGCCATATATTTAGGAAACTTTGGACGTAAAAATTTTGCAAGTAGTTTGAATAGCAATAAAAAATTACGAGCAATATAAAGATAGGAACCATTTTAGTATGTAAGGTAGTACCATGATAGAAGTAACAGAAAAGAAGATTTTTTTCGTGCACACAGCGCAAAATACACCTTGAAAGAATGTGTACGATTTTAAATCTGATGGAGTGAATTTTAATTCAGAAAAATTTCTCTCCCCAAAATACGAAGTTTTGGCGATTGATTCGAGACAAAAGAATGTCATTGTGGTTGAAATAAGTGCATACCTTATGTAGACATAACTGTATCACCAAAATTTACTTCTTTAGATCATGAAATCATGTCATGTTAATTTTACTGATAACTTGACAAGTATGAAACCTAGCAACATCGAAAGTCTAGCCACGTGCCGTATATCCATTTGGGTATGTGCAAAATTTCTAGTAGGTCTTTCGCGCTACTTCTGGGCCTTAGTTTTGGACCGTTACCCATCCACACGCACTGCGTGCAAATATTCATGAGCTGTCTTTTGACGTTCATTTCTAGAGATAATAGGCTGGAGGCTGTTATTTATAGTAGGCCTCTGTTGTTTCGTTATCTAGTATAGGGGCGGCTTGACGTTAGAAACACGCATCGCGGGGCTTGTTTCTGGTAAAAAGTGCAATTTGACAAAAGCATGGTACAGTGGTATGGAAACAGACAAAAGCAACTCCATTTCAACATAATCGTGAATGAGATAAGGGTAAATACATTTTGTTCATTGCAATAACCATGCTATTTCGCGAAGATCAAAAGGGAAAGATTGAAAAACGATACCCGGGTAGTAATTTTCTACCCGGGTAGCAACAGCGTCGGTCAGGTACCCAGGTACCCGATGCAAACACTAATCCCGATCAATTTTTTCACTGCACTCCCCACACTATAGACTACCACAGACAGTTGCAGGTCGGTGTTGTTTCGCTACAAGATGCAGAATCTACATACTGCTGTATTTGTGCTACCAGTTATGAAACACATTATCGCATAAGGGCGATAATATCCGACATTTTTGTTTGACATTTTTCTTTTTTCTTATATGTATTGAAACAAGGTCATTGCTCTTAAATCAGACCTTGTTGCTGGTATGGCTTCTGGCGCTATGACATGAGCATTTTTTTAATGATAATTTTTTTTATGGTCAGTGGAAATTTCCCGCGAGTCACGGCATTCACGGCAAATTTCCCGGGAATGAGCTTCCCGAATTCCACATTTTTTCCCGGCGTGCATATAGTCAACATATTCTAAACCTTAAAAATAATACAAAAAATTAAGATAATTCATGATGCCATCTTAAGATCAAGCCTTCACTTGTGTACATAGCAGATTAATTTGAACAGCACAGGTACACAATTTACACGATGCTACAATATAGATACACTATTCAGGGTGCAGTGTTTTCTTGGCATGTTTTTCTGGTTGCACTTCAACAAAATTCCACTGTTTCCAGATTATTTTCCGTACTTACGGTTTGGAAAAATTATGACAGAAATACCAGAGAAAGACGGAAGATTAAGCCAATTCTTTTCAAAAATAAGGAAAACTTTCATTCCTGAATTATAGCCTAATATTTGCAATAACACAATCTTTTTTTAAACTAACGGCCGTATCTTAGTTTTTCACCGTGAGTTTTGGAGATTTGACCGTGAGATGACCTAAAAAACCGTGAGACTCACGGTGAAACCGTGAGAGTTGGCAGGTATGGATGACTCCATCACATTTGTTAGCATTTATTCACGCACGGTGCTTTACAGAGATTATATTTTAATTAAAGCTAACAGAATTCTGTTGATACTAATGGGTCATTGGATAGAGCGTTAGATTCACACTCGAGAGGTTGGTAGTTCAATCCCCATCGTAACACAGCGGGCTACACACGGACGTGTAGAATTTTTTTTCCTTCAGTTTTAGATTCGCGAGTACGAATGCCTCGCATTCTGGTTGGTGGAGGTTTAAAGTCATCTGGGGTCACCAGGGATCAAAATCTGAAAACCCTGTTAACACAATATCTCAAGGCAGGAAGCTTGGATACATTTCCTTTGTGGTATGTGGATGCCCCATGGTAAGATGAACAGACCTATAGTTTTTGGTGGAGGTTTAAGGTCATCTGGGGTCACCAGAGATCAAAATCTGAAAACCTTGTGAACATGATATCTCAAGGTAGGAAGTTTGAATAGATTTCATACTAATCTGTGGATCTCCCATGGTGAGAAGAATCGTATTGTTTTAGGTCAGTGTTTTTGGTGGAGATCAAGGTCATCAGGGGTTGCTGGGGTCAAACTCTGAAAACACTGTTAACAATATCTCAAGGTAGGAAGAATGGATAGATTTTCTACATATTATGCAGATGCCTTATGGTGAGAGGGTGACAGGAAGAGTCCTTTGGTGTGTGGTGGAGGTCAAAGGTCATCTGAGTTTACCAGAGGACAAAAAGAAATTTCCCAAGAATTCCCAAGGTCAAATATGAACACAAAACTGTATTTTTCCAACATATTAAGATTGCATTCAATGATTGACTGATAGAAATGGGACATCTTGATATCAGTGGGGATTACCATGTATTTGCTAATCATCAAAACCACAACTCCTTTTTGCATTCTGGTTATTGGTTTCAATAATCTGTGATGGGGGGGGGGTGTTTGTGATCCTTAGCTCATTAACATGATACCACAAGGTGGGAAATGGACAGTCAGCACACTTGATATATAGATGCCCATATTGAGAGGAAGAATGTTATCGTTTTTGGTGGAGGTCAAAGGTCATCTGGGGTCAGACTCTGAAAACATTAATAGGATATCTCAGGGTAAGAGGCTTGGATAGATTTCATTCTTAGTATGTTGATGTCCCATGGTTAGAACAAGACTGTAGTTTATGGTGGATGTCAAAGTTCATCTGAGGTTATGGTGGGTCAAACTCTGAAAATCTTGTTAACAGGATATCTCAAGAAAAGAAGCATGGATACATAGCATACGCACCATGTAGATGTGTTATATTAATTATAACAACTTTGTTATTTCTGGTTGAGATCAAAGGTCATCTGGGGTCACTGGGGGTTATATTCTGATACCATGATAACACAGTATCTCAAGGTATGAAACATGTATTGATTTCATATTTGATATGTATATGATCCATGTTAAGAGGAAGAACTCAGTAATTTTTGGTGGAGGTCAAAGATCATCTGGGTTCACTGGGGGGTCAAACTCCAAAAAGTGTTAACACATTATCCCTACTCAGGAAACAGATCATTTTGAAACTTCACATGTTCACATTTAATCTAGTGGGAAAATCCTGCTGGTTTTGTTGAAGGTCAAAGGTCACCTGAGGTCACCAGAGTTCAAAAATCAAGGATTTCCCAAATTATGAACACAAAACTGTATTTTTCCAACACATTATGATCACATTCAACCAGTGACTGAAAGAAATGGGACATCTTGGCATTATTTAAGATTACACATAACACATTTATTATCGAAACCATAATACTTTTTTCCATTCTGGTTGTAGAAAATTTAAAATTGTGAGGTTTTTTGAAGAATGTGCCCTCTGTGGGAGCCAAAACAAGTTTATTGTTGAAGCAATTGGTTACTATTGGGGATTACATTCTTTTTCATACTCAGTAAGGTCTCCATCAGAACTGGAAAATTTGACAGGGGGGTCACCCTGGTCACCTCTGTACCCCACCTGGCACCACCACTATGGTGCATACAGTCTATACATGAAACCAAGGTGAAAAGCCTAATTTGTGGCTGTGGTGGCAGCAAGTCTGTAGTCAGACAATGCCCTCAAAGGAGTTAAATAACTCTCTGGGGTGGGGAAAATATTTTGAAAGGGGAGAGATACAGCAAAATGCATTAAGGCATTGGTAACTTTTAATTTAGAGGACCCCCCCCCCCCCATCATCTCTAGCTACAGGCTTGTGTGGCAACACAATGCTTGTGTAGCTTAATGCCCATACATAATATTCAAAAGTGTTATGTAAGTCAGTAAGGCCTTTTACAAGAACTCAACCATGCATTGCATGAAATTAAAAAATATAGAAATTTACAAGTCTGTTCATGTTCCATTTTCTTGTCTAAATGTGTGATACCTTCCCCAGATCCCAACTATCACCTTCCCTCACTGTTGTTGAGGACAATAAAAATGCTAGCCTCTCCAAACTTTTACATTTATTTGACATTTCTTGCTTCATCATACCAGTAATCACAATTAGTGTACCAAAAACTTGGTAATGGTGGGTGGAGTATGAAATTTTCTGGAAATTCAAAGGCAGAGTAATGCCATTTGAAAGAAGTCATTATTTGCGTAAATTTGGAGGCTTGCCTTTAAGCGTCGTAATTTAGAGTTTGGCAAGTAGTGGTTTGACAGTGGGTCTGACTACTGCTTTCACCCTTCTGGTCTGAAGGAACTTTCTCTTGCGATCTGGAAATTGGTCTTGCATCTTAGGAGATGTCTGAAGGCTATTTTGAAATCAGGATGCCTGGTGCCATATATGAAAGGGTTTGTGCAAGAGTTTAACAGTAATATAACACCAAAGCCTGGTACAAGCTTCTCTCCTCCTGGTACAACAAGTATCACACCGTATGGGCTCATCAAGACCAGAAACATCGCGATTATAAGGAACAAGTTCTTTGTAACCGCCATTTGTCTTTTGCTAAACTGACTTTTTGTGGTCGTCGTTGTCCCTGCGCCAATACCGCCAGACACACTAGGCATTGTTGTTGCGATCCGTCTTGTGTGAGAACGTACGAAGTGCCAAATTTTATAGGACGATACAGATATCGCTCCAAGCGGTATCGGATAGAACACCACCATCAGTAAAACGTTAAATGTTTTAGTGTACGTATGCTGCGTGTCCCAAATGCACATGCTGTAACGTTCACTGTAGCCAAGGAATCCCTTTCCGAACGATAGGGCGATGGCTATTACCGCGATAGGCACTACCCAGAAGAATGTGATCATGGCTGCCATGTTGAATGTCGTGAATAATTCGTGGTATCTAGCTCTTGATAAAGTAATTAAACAACACCGACTGACTGCTATCCCGCCAAGTGTGTAAAGGCTACATCCTATGCTCAGGATCATTACGGCGCCCTCTAAACTGCAAATCCAATCCGGTAACGGCCAACCGTTTTCGCTCAACACAGCTATAGACATCCAAGGGAGATTGATGCAGCTTATTAAATCGGCAACGCTGAGATTTACAACCAAAACATTCGTCTTTGTCCTCAGTTTTCGACTTAAACAGACAGCTATAATTACAAGGCAGTTGCCGAGTGTTCCAACTATGCTAATTAAAGCTATTAATGAAGCGTATATAATCCTTTCCCAGTAGTAGTCGTATACTTTAATAGCCGGTTGCATTGTTGCCGTCGATTCCGTTGTATTCATTCTACTCACACGCTTTCGTAATAGACCGTACTGAATAATAATTACAATATATTAGATATCGCTCGACTGTTGGTAGAACTATTAAGTTCCAGCAAACTTGTCGGAAGGTATAGGCTTGTTATATCTGTGAATGTTAGCCTGAAATATTACATAAAGTATGACGCGAAATTCGTAAATTCGTATCGTTGGGCACTATCTGGAATAAAAACAAGAAACAAGTTATATGAAGGATGAAATGTATGCCGTCACCCAGTATTCGTTGACAAACTATAAGCTAAGCCACTTACCCAATTTGAATCAGTATACCCTTAGTCCTGGTTCCTATAAAGAGTTGTCATCGACTTTGATCTGTCATGCAAATATATTGTTCTTGTGAAATAATTCAAGATCGAGCGAAAGTGTTCATGAAACTGGGCCCTTGTGTTTTAATTTGTCTGTCTCTTTCTAATCATGTGACAAAAACTTTGTTGTGCAGAATGAACTAACCGTTGCCCTTAATGTACAATACTATGCTAGATTGAAACATCAGTACGTGGAAGGGAAGTAAAGGAGGCAGACTTCTAATGTTTTACATAAAGTCGGGCAGCAGACTGCCTATTCTTTTGACATTGTGATACGATACAAAGAGCATCAAATAAACTTCCAAAAACCACGGTTTTCTAGGTAGCTGTGCAAGCAGTTAGTTGCTGGCAACTCTGTGGTAGCTTTCTCGTGTTAACCTATTTAGGCAGGTCACGCTATGTCAGTAATGGGCAGTTTCTATAAACTTTAGTTCTCAGTCCGAAGAAATAGATCAGAAAATGACGCGCGACACGTAAAATTTAACTTTTTACAGTTCCCTTTACAAATAATGTACAATTCTTCGCCGTGTGCAGATGTCAGGGACGTTCATACGGTAGTATATGGCAGCACCCTGTTTCACACACTCGCGCACGCACTACAAAAACCAACTTGAAAATCGGAAGGTGGTCTCTGTAATTTCAAGTCGGGTCTACAAAGGTTAAGGAAATGAGAGAGAAGTTAAGCTGGAATTCTATTATAACAGATAACTATGGATAACTCTTGCAATGGAAAAAAAATTGAGACGCTTCGAAAAATGTTTTCAAAAACGTTTTTCGTGCCCTTCACACATAACCACCTTAGATAAATGGATAGTTGTCTCATAATTACTTTTCCAAGCGCGTCATCGATTCGACTGGTCATTGGGATTGCCTGCCATAAGCAAAAATTGGCTTATGGTCAAGACTTTCCGTCACTGGAACATCATAAGGTTGTTTTCAGGTTGTAAACAACGCGCACTCCCACTTAACATCCGCCTATGCCAGTGACAGTCTAAAATAGCCAGTGTCGGTGTCAAAATCGATTGACATTCCCGCCCCTTTGAAAATGTCTGTATGGCCTTGCAGGGAGTTTCTATGAAGTAACGACTTTCGTCTGTCCTGCACCGCATACGATAGATAGGCAATGACAAGTCTCTTATTCACATTACAGGAGGTCGTTCATCAGGACCGGACTGACCGTTGTGGGGGTGGGGTGATCGCCACCCGAGCCGCTTGGATAAGGGCCAGTTTACTTAGTGTCACAGATCTGTGAACCCCCTCCTTCGGGCCGGTTATCTGTAACTTGGGCTGCAGCCGCTTCAAGCACCCTAAGTCAACCTACCATAAAGGACAGTTACACCACTCTCTCCCCGAAGTGTCACAAGGAGGTTCTTAGTCTATTGCGAAATGTGTTTAATAAATGACTTCACGAGTAAAATAAGGTAATTGGATATTTGTGGTCTAGCAAAAATTTCCTCTTTTCTTTTAACGGAGGAGACTCCCGACTTTATAAAGGCCTTAAAAAGTTTACCTTTTTGAAACGTCGAGCTACCAGTATGCTCATTTTACCTTTTCACAATTTAACCAGTTATATCATGTTACTGCATTAAAGATTTTAATGATCAAGCTTACAAACGTGTTTTAATAAAGTTTTATGGATTGTTCTTACTTAATATGTCGTGCGTCTGGTGGCTCCTTATTTTCATACATACATATACACATCTATATAAGACCTTAGGGAGACAATTTTCTTTATTATTTTAGAGAGGATGCTATTAGGTAGACATTCCATGTCTCCCTAATGTTTTAGGTACTATTTCTAGACGTTTTTTATGGGCGGAAAAAATTTGAAAATGTTCTTTGGACTCTAAATATCACATTTCGATAGTTTCAGGGTTAGGGGTTAGAAAATTAGGTTAGAAATTAGTGTGTAAGTGAATGGAAATGTCTTCCAAACATGCAATTAGGGTTTTATATATATATATATATATATATATATATATATATATATCTATATATATATATATATATATATATATATATATATATATATATATATACAGAACACAAAGCATAGTTGACACAGCACGAATACATTGAAAAAAAATTATTGTTGAAATTTTCGGTCCTACCTAGGACCTTCATCTGCAACTACTCATCGGCAACTCAGTAGTTGCCGATGAAGGTCCTAGGTAGGACCGAAAATTTCAACAATAAATTTGTTTTTAATGTATTCCTGCTGTGTCAACTATGCTTTGTGTTCTGTTTGTTTATCTGTTATTTATCGGAATACACGTGGACCATATATATATATATATATATATATATATATATATATATATATATATAGAATTATGAATACGTTGCACACCAAAGGCATAGTAGAGTGCTCAATACGACGTAAGTAGTAGAGCAATATGCCACTGAACTAAGTAAATTTATTTGGTCCCTTAAAGAAAAAAGTATCCCATTTACCATTACATGGAAATTTCTGAAGAGGGCTGTGACCTTTGCCTTTGGGAAAAACTATTTATTATGTGCGCACCAACTACGGCACCCTTAATAAACGTTCGGAATTCATCTCTACTTGCAGGCAGTCAAGAAGGTTTCTACTTAACCCGTAGTGTCTAGCAGTGCCATTCCACTTTGTTAAATTCTGCTTTGTTTTTGCTTTGTTTTGTGCCACCTCTCACTCCATCAATTGCACTGAAGTATGTATTATATGTCTGCTGTATTTTTGTAACTGGCGGATCGTTCACTTTGCTTATTCAAATTATTCGATGTGCCATTCGTAATGGTAACCGCCTGATGATCGGGTCTTGCCCGTGAAACTTAAAGTAGCGGTATATATATATAGGTAAAAATGAAGTAGTAAATAGTGCTAAAAGTTTGTGAAAAATTCCACGACGTTTCGGGTTTAAACCCTTCATCAGGTGGCAAAAATGCAACTGATCGTTGACACGGCCAAACGTACAATTTAAAAAAAATACACAATAAAATTGGGCACGGTAAACCTCGACTAGGAAAACAGACAGTGTTAAGTGGTTACCACAAGTCAAAAAAATGCAGGAATTGCTGCGTTATAACAGTTCAAGTCTAACGTTCAGACCATGTGGGGACAGGGTTCCAAGTTTCATGATTAGGCGGTTTTCGGCAGCTAGGCGGTCATTATCGGAACCTCGACACGAGATGGCCGCCGAAACCATCAAGTCACGGATCGAGCATGTTGACGGGGGATTGAAGTGGGTGGCTACCGGGAACCCTGGGAGGTTCTGTTTATGTATATATATATATATATATATATATATATATATATATATATATATATATATATATATATATATATATATATATTATATATATATATATATATATTTATATATATATATATATTTAAAGAGGAGAGTTCCACGTGTACTCCGAGAAAATAAATCGTAAAACAGGAAACAAATAAATGCATCACTAGTTGACCGGTCACACTATTAGGGGCAACACTGGCTGCAACAAAAAGCGCTGCCAGATCTGCAAACACATCACCCTTGGAAAACATGTCAACATCCCCAGTGTAAAATTTGCCATGAATCCCCCTAATCTAAATTGTGACTCTTGTAATGTGGTTTACATTTTTCATAGAGAGCTTAGGCCATTTTCCCTCTAACATAGGCACTTGCCATATACTTAAAAGGATATTAATATATGTTGGTGGGATGCGCTCCTATGACGTAATAATGGAAAACCAAACCCGACAGTATTTAGCCCAATCCTAACATATTATTTGGCCTTATATATTACAATGTCATTTCAATTTTTAATGCTAAGATATACACATTCCGGCGAAAATTGCATTCTTCACTATGCAAAAATGACCAAATATACAGATTCGTCACTATGCCAATTTGCGATGCGTCAGTACGCCAGAAAGGGGACGAATTGACCGCTACCATAGTCCTCAGCGGCTCAGTAGTCAGTGCATCCGCTCGGTAGGCAGGAGAGGGTTCGAATTCTGCTTGAGGCTAAGTCTTCCATTCTCATATTCATATTCTTTCAGTGTAAGGCAAGTTCCAATAATTGAGGTAAAATGGCCTGGGGTCTCTTTGCGACTATTTCATATAAAGTCGCTACGTCTCTCTACCTGTGTGTGTGTTTATATATATATATATATATATATATATATATATATATATATATTCTTAAAAAAGTAAACCTGTCAATGGTAGAGTGCTCAACCTATGAAGGGAGCTTAAATATTGAAAGGTTGGGCCTATATGGTACTACAAGGCAGCTTTACAGCACTGTTTTATACGGGCCCAGTGTAGTAGGTCTTGAAGCTATGCTTCCCGCCTGGACATAAAATACATACTCTACTCAACAGAAACACGGTAAAACTGAGTTACAGCTGCATGGCAAACATGGGCCAAATAATATCAGCGCACAACAAATACATACTGACCAAACAGAATCTGCAACCAGCAACACAAAACAACTGCAATTGCAGAACACAAAGCCAGTGTCCACTGCAAGGCAACTGCCTCACCAACAACATATAGTGTACCAAGCCACTGTAACACGCCATGACAATCACAAGGAAGAAACTTAAATTGGTCTAACAGAAAACACCTTTAAAACCAGATACAACGCCCACAAGTCTAGCTTCAAACACAAAGACAAGAGAAACGCAACTGCACTCAGTGAATACATCTGGAAATGAAAGGATTCAAATGTAGAACACTCCGTGAAATGGCAGCTTATAAGCAAAGCTCGGGCATACTCCACATCATCAAAAACCTGCAACCTCTGTTTAGAAGAAAAGTTCTTCATCATACTCAAACCTTCCTTAGCCACTTTAAACAAAAGAAACGAACTCATCAGCTCTTGCAGACACAGAAATAAACATCTGCTGTGTAATTATTCCAATAGGTTATGTATCTTGACTTGACCTAATCACCGTGCCTGTTTTCAAAAACGATCACGTCCACAGTACGGTTCAACGGGCACGGCGTATTCAACGTTGTTGACACCATTCTACATCAGGCTTCTGAAGAGTGAGGACCTGTTCAAATTGGCCCTTACGAAACAGTTCTGTAAAGCCGTCTTGAAGTAACCCAGTTACAACCTTTCAATATATATATATATATATATATATATATATATATAACGCTAATTCCCACCTTAAGGGGAAATTGTTATATCTGCTTGTACATAGGGCGAAAAAAAGATAATAAAATACAAAAGAAATAAATTCGCCTTAACGTCTAAAAATATAATTAACGTTATTTCAATGGGCAGCCATCCGTTCGTGTTAACAGCTAGGTGTCCGTAAATTTGACAACTTTGAAGTAATGGCATCTAGTTTGTAAATCTAAGAGGGCGCCCTTGTAAGTTTACGTATTCCTATAGAAAAAGTGTGTGGAAACGTTAAGGCGAAACTTATATTTCACCCGAAATTTTTTTTCCCCTTAAGGTCGACTTTTCAACAACAACTTTCCCCCTAAGTGCCGAATTAGAGAAATATATGTATATATATATATATATATATATATATATATATATATATATATATTGCTAACTTGGGATTAAGGGGAAATATTGTATGAAAAAACGTGCCTAAAAGGGGAAATCGTCTAAAAGGGGAAAAAATCAGGTCGACTTTGCGAAATCACACGCTTTTTATATAGGAATACGTAAACGGATGCTAACGTCCGTTTCACCACATGATTTACATGCTATTACTTCAGTGTTGACCAAGTTACGTACCCGTATCTTTCAACACGTACGGATGGTGGGCCATTGAAAAAGCGTTGATGTATATCTGGTTTCCAAAAGGGGAAATATTTTTTAATGTATTTTATTGTTTTTTTCTTCGCCTTAACGAAACCGCGATATATCGATTTCCCCGTACAGTATGAATTAGCGTTATATATATATATATATATATATATATATATATATATATATATATATATATATATATATTTATATATATATATATATAACGCTAATTCCCACCTTAAGGGGAAATTGTTATATCTGCTTGTACATAGGGCGAAAAAAAGATAATAAAATACATAAGAAATAAATTCTCCCTAACGTCTAAACATATGATTAACGTTATTTCAATGGCCAGCCATCCGTTCGTGTTAACAGCTAGGTGTCCGTAAATTTGACAACTTTGAAGTAATGGCATCTAGTTTGTAAATCTTAGAGGGCGCCCTTGTAGGTTTACGTATTCCTATAGAAAAAGTGTGTGGAAACGTTAAGGCGAAACTTATATTTCACCCGAAAAATTTTTTCCCCTTAAGGTCGACTTTTCAACAACAACTTTCCCCCTAAGTGCCGAATGAGAGAAATATGTATATATATATATATATATATATGTATATATATACATACATACATATACATATATATATATATATATATATATATATACATACAGTATATGTATATATATTTGAACTGTTTATCGTGTCTTGATCAATAATTAATATACAAGTTTCAGAAAAATAGTAATACTGGTGACAAATTCCATTAACGAATGGAACTTTCCAGCTTGTTGGTCACCAGTATTATTATATTTCTCGACTTTCATATATATATATATATACATACATATAACATAATGGAGTCTGTGCGATGGTGAGGTGTTGGTGGCCAACAAGCGTGACCACTGAGGTCACTTGCACTTACGTAGCATCTAAGTTTAGCATGTCATTATTTTTGTCGAGAAAGAACCAAGGTGGTTCGAAACGTCTAGTTTTTGTAGTTTTCGGTTCATATTCTGTCATATTTTGGGAATTGTTTTTCACCATTCAACAACGATTTGTTAACAGAATGTGCCGTGTCTTTCGTGTATTTTGGTTGGTGATAGACGCATTGCTTATTTCTTCGCTCTTTATATATGTGTGTGTGTGTGTATATATATATATATATATATATACATATATATATATATATATCGAATATAAAGAATTACTTTTTCTGTGGCTGTGAAAATCTTGGAGGTAATTGTGATGATTGCTGCAATACCTTCGTTAGTCCGTACAATGGAGGCCTACACTGAGTGTTGTAATCTCTGTATTGTTTGGTAACATCATACCCCTGGAGTAATTTATGCTTATCAAAATGAATTAATATAAACTTGGTTTAGTTTAGATTAGGGCAGGTCTCTTATCTCTGATTCATCAAGGCCCCTGGATGTGATAGAAAAGTGAAAAAACAGTGAAGAAGTAAAAAAAAACGGTCTAAAAGGATACCGTCGCTAGAGTATTTCACGATCTAATGATTGCATCCGAAGAAGAATCTTCTCATTAGTAAGTTGTCATTATCTGAAACAACTTGTACCAACTATCAGGAAACCGTTCAAGACACAGATGTCATTCATTTCATTCATTTAAAGTGCTTTGAGACTTTGTATAAAGGTGGTAAAGCGCTATATAAAAACCGATTAATATTATTTCTAACAATTTACCATGGTTTGGTTGCATCGTTATAAAAACTTAAGTAGCCTATCGGATATCGACGAAATTCTCATGCTATCATTTCCTTAAGCAGACTGCCCTTGGCATTAAAGCAAAAGGAGAAATGTTAATAATACTGTTAAGTCTAATGTATGACGAAATATGCGTAAGTAGTTCAACTCTACTGATTGCAATAAATTCAAATTAAACCAGAGTAGTAAATCAAGAATACATATGGTAAGATTAAACGTTATTCAATAAGTTTACAACAAATCCCCGGGGGTGGGTCAGTTCCCCAGGGGAAAGTTTAATGACCCTCAAATTATGATTTTGTTTTATACTTTCTTCATCGTGTTCCCTGTTGGCAATGTGGGCCTGGATGGAATAAATTTTCTTTGCCCCTGTGAGCCGATTACGATCACTACGCTCCTGTACGGGGTTCGATCCCCCACCCTAACCCATTCCAAATGCTATAGCGGTAACATTTCTAAGTTATGAGTAGAACAACAAATTAACAATCATAGATGCCCTTCAAAATGAACCAACCAATTCGTAGATGTGTCTGAACAGTTGGACCCATTTATTCTGTTGCCGTTATCATGCATTGCAAGTGAGTGAAACTCAATGTTAACAAGGTTTGTATGTATGCTACAAAATATAACTTCTCAGTCGAAGTTACCTCCACACTTGGTGAAATGGTATTGTACCTGATAATTTGATCGATCGTAATAACGTGTTCGACGATTGAGTTATCTATGCCGCGAGAAAAGGGAATATATTACAAACTGTTATTATTTACATTTTAAAAGAAAACTTGTCCGTATAGGATTTAGAATATGTTTAAATAACTTCCAAAATGCTATACTGATGTCGGCAAAATGAGATTTCTGGACAAAATGCATATGGTCTTAGCAACTTTAATATATTTCCTAACTCAAATATATTTTTAAGGAATATATATATATATATATATATATATATTTATATATACATATATATATATATACATATATATATATATATATATATATATATATATATATATATATATATATATATATATATATTTATATTTGAAACATTGACTTAAAATATATAAGTTTAACCAGTATACATTCGCAGCACAAAGTTTGAGGAGTGTATATTTGTAACAGCTAAAAATGTATTTGCTTCAATCACATATATATTTTCAAATATTATATATATATATATATATATATATATATATATATATATATTGTAACGATTTTGGGGGTGTAAGGTTCTCTTCGGTAGCGTTGTGACTTGCAGGGTGGAGTTCTTGGCCTAAGATGTAGTATTATGACTGGCCACAAGGTCGGCGAAATAGCGCGGAGTCAAACACAAGTAAAAATTACCCAAACAATCCAAGTAAGTATAAAACGTATTAACGCAACTGGCTATCAAATAAACGTAAATGGACTTCTTCGTCCTAAAACAAGGATAAATAAATCAGCTCTCAAATACACCAAGAAGTAACAGAAAAACGATGAAATACGGTGAGAAGTAAAAGAAAAACGATGAAATACAACTCCAGAGGCTTGCTTTACACGGTACTGGCTTCAGGGCATAAGCCTGCCAATATACCGAAAAATACTCAAGACCTTGCTGCTTAGAAACTACATTATGGTGTGGCCTGTTTCCTTTGAGAACATCTTTATATATGGGATCTAATTTACATAAACTCACAATGATTTCTTTGACGTTAAATTGTTCCTAAAAGAGTACAGCTTTCCCAAACTCCGGTAATCCCATAGAGAACGAAATACATTTTAAATCCGTAATAGGACATTACCTGGAAACATCTGCACCCATCCCACATTAATGAATTTTACAATCGTACGACGTACTGTTACGCAATGAATATCACCATAACATGTGTGACGGCGGATAATCCGCATAACGGCAAACAATGGCCTATGCAGATCGCGGCTAATCCTGCTATTACTACAGTAACTAAAGGAATACCCAAGCCAAGGGATTAACCCGGAGAGCCGCTCCGCAGGGCTCCGCCACTGCTCCCCAAACGCTCGTCACGACCTTGGCCAGAGGTCGGCCCGAGCGTTACACTATATACATACATACATATACATGTATGTATGTAAGTATGTATGTATGTATGTATGTATGTATGTATGTATGTATGTATGTATGTATGTATGTATGTATGTATGTATGTATGTATGTATGTATGTATGTATGTATGTATGTATGTATGTATGTATGTATGTATGTATGTATATAGGCCTATATATATATATATATATATATAGTAGGTAGAGTGACGTAGCGACTTTTATATGAATGAGTGAATCAACGCTGATCAGCATTGATTCACTCACATATATATATATATATATATATATATATACATATATATATATATATATATATATATATATATATATAATATATATATATATATTATATATATATATATATATATAATATATATATATATATATATATATATATAGATAGTTAGGTAGGTAGGTAGGTAGGTAGGTAGGTAGGTAGGTAGGTAAAAATGAAGTAGTAAATAGTGCTAAAAGTTTGTGAAAAATTCCACGACGTTTCGGGTTTAAACCCTTCATCAGGTGGCAAAAATGCAACTGATCGTTGACACGGCCAAACGTACAATTTAAAAAAAATACACAATAAAATTGGGCACGGTAAACCTCGGCTAGGAAAACAGACAGTGTTAAGTGGTTACCACAAGTCAAAAAAATGCAGGAATTGCTGCGTTATAACAGTTCAAGTCTAACGTTCAGACCATGTGGGGACAGGGTTCCAAGTTTCATGATTAGGCGGTTTTCGGCAGCTAGGCGGTCATGATCGGAACCTCGACACGAGATGGCCGCCGAAACCATCAAGTCACGGATCGAGCATGTTGACGGGGGATTGAAGTGGGTGGCTACCGGGAACCCTGGGAGGTTCTGTTTGATTGATCTCAGGTGCTCGGTGACTCGGTCAGCAAGAGGACGTTTTTGTTTCTCCCACGTACAGTATATTACAGCGTTTACATACGAGAACGTAAACAACATTGGCTGAAGTACAGGTAAAATGCTGATGAACGTTAAACCGGTTGTTGTTGGGACCTACAATGGAAAGGTTTTTGTCATAACTGACCACCGGGCAAGTATTGCATCTCCCACGGTTGCAAGGAAAAGTTCCTGGGGTGTCAGGCACTACTGCTTGAGGTTGAGAGGCACGGACCAAGTGCTTAGATATGTTCTTTTCAATTCTGAATGCCGTGATGGGGGGATCAGGGAAATGGTCACGGGTGGATGGGTCATGACGGAGGGTCTCTACATTCCTGTAAATGGCACGTACAATGGGGGTTACAGATGGGTGAAAGGATAGGACCAACGGGATACGTCTAGTGGGTGTATGGTCAGTTTTGGGGGCAAGGGCAGAGGCTCTATCAATTCCTTGTATGCGTTTCAGGGCATTAGAGAGCACTCTTTGTGGATACTGGCGTTGTTCAAAGAAAGAAAAAATCTGCTTGGAAACTTTAGCGAAATCCTGGTCGTCGGAACAAATCCGTCTGGCCCGTAAAAGTTGTGAGAAAGGAATCGAATTGGTACAAGATCTGGGGTGGTTGGAAGGGTACATGAGGTAGTTGTGAGAGTCAGTAGGCTTAAAGTGGAGATTGGACTTGATTTGACGGTCGGAGATGGATAGTTCCGTGTCTAAAAACACTACTGAGGAGTTGGAAATACAGTGAGTGAATTTCAAAAACGGGCAGAACGTTTCAGCAAAGTTAATGAACTTTTCCAAATCGTTTCGAGGACCCACTGCGACCCCAACAATATCGTCAATGTACCTTTTATAAAGTATGGGCTTGATCCCGGTGTATCGTGAGAACAACTGCTCCTCAAAGTGGCCCATGGTGAGGCAGGCCACAGAAGGTCCCAGTTTAGTGCCCATAGCTACTCCTTTAATTTGGCGGAAAAAACGACCATTGAACTGAAAGCAATTTTGTGTGAGGACTAGTTCAGTCAAGCGAAGAAAGGTGGTGGTAGGGATGCTAGGGTCCTGGCGTTGATCAAGGTAATGGCGTATGGCTGCTAAAGCAGCGTGATGGGGGATTGAAGTATAGAGGCTGCTGACATCCATGGTGAATAAAGTACGTTCACTGGGATTCTCAGGAAACTCAAAATTTTGAATTAACCTAAGGAAGTGAGGAGTATCCTGGATAAACGAAGGTAGGGTTGAAACTTTTACGGGCCAGACGGATTTGTTCCGACGACCAGGATTTCGCTAAAGTTTCCAAGCAGATTATTTCTTTCTTTGAACAACGCCAGTATCCACAAAGAGTGCTCTCTAATGCCCTGAAACGCATACAAGGAATTGATAGAGCCTCTGCCCTTGCCCCCAAAACTGACCATACACCCACCAGACGTATCCCGTTGGTCCTATCCTTTCACCCATCTGTAACCCCCATTGTACGTGCCATTTACAGGAATGTAGAGACCCTCCGTCATGACCCATCCACCCGTGACCATTTCCCTGATCCCCCCATCACGGCATTCAGAATTGAAAAGAACATATCTAAGCACTTGGTCCGTGCCTCTCAACCTCAAGCAGTAGTGCCTGACACCCCAGGAACTTTTCCTTGCAACCGTGGGAGATGCAATACTTGCCCGGTGGTCAGTTATGACAAAAACCTTTCCATTGTAGGTCCCAACAAACAACCGGTTTTAACGTTCATCAGCATTTTACCTGTACTTCAGCCAATGTTGTTTACGTTCTCGTATGTAAACGCTGTAATATACTGTACGTGGGAGAAACAAAACGTCGTCTTGCTGACCGAGTCACCGAGCACCTGAGATCAATCAAACAGAACCTCCCAGGGTTCCCGGTAGCCACCCACTTCAATCCCCCGTCAACATGCTCGATCCGTGACTTGATGGTTTCGGCGGCCATCTCGTGTCGAGGTTCCGATCATGACCGCCTAGCTGCCGAAAACCGCCTAATCATGAAACTTGGAACCCTGTCCCCACATGGTCTGAACGTTAGACTTGAACTGTTATAACGCAGCAATTCCTGCATTTTTTTGACTTGTGGTAACCACTTAACACTGTCTGTTTTCCTAGCCGAGGTTTACCGTGCCCAATTTTATTGTGTATTTTTTTTAAATTGTACGTTTGGCCGTGTCAACGATCAGTTGCATTTTTGCCACCTGATGAAGGGTTTAAACCCGAAACGTCGTGGAATTTTTCACAAACTTTTAGCACACGATTTACTACTTCATTTTTACCTACCTACTTCATAAGTGCTACGCAGTACTTTGACCTTATATATATATATATATATATGTATATTCGAATCCCGGTGGAGTCAACATTGCTTTTTCACCTCGCCCAGATTTTTCAGCTTTACCGACTCAACTCTATATATATATATATATATATATATATATATATATATATATATATATATATATATATATATATATATATATATATATATATATATATATATATATATATATATATATATCAGTCAAGTCAAAGCTGTATTAAATAGTCGCACAGAGACCTTAGGCCATTTTTTCCTCTAACAAAGCACTTGCCTTATACTGAAAGAGGATATTCATATGTAAATGGAAAACTTAGAATCAAGCAGGATTCGAACCAGCGACCTCCTGCATACAAGGCGGATGCTCTGACCACTGAGCCATTGAGGCCTATGTGGTAGAACGCGGTCAACTGAGCTTAAATACTGTCGAGTCAAGCTTTCCATTGTTACGTCATAGGAACGCGTCCTATGTAGTATTTTGAGTACCTTCTCCCCTGACATCCAAATGATACTACAGAGCAGGGGTGGGGAACCTTCGGCCCGCGGGCCGTATGCGGCCCGTGAGAACATTTTATCCGGCCCGCGAGGTAATTCATATATACAAAATCACTTGATAATAATCTTTTAGCCCACGGTGCCTATCGTTTATCCTGTTTATACCATTTTCCGCCGATTTCACGTAAACTGCTGCAAAACACTACCAGTATATAACTAAAACCCTAGTATCTGCAATGTAATATCCCCACCGTTTTCTTAGACACAAACCAGGTGCAGAATCCTTGTACTTTCTGGTGGTATCGGAAGGCTACATGGACAGAAGGGTAAACCATATGTATAGGTCTATCTATTACAATGAGTAGGAAACTCGGTGGGCGCTGTATTTAGTCCGGTAGATGGGGCGGTAGAAGTTTCCCTCCGAAGTCAGTGAATTAAACGTTAAAAAGTGGAATAAAGTTGGTCTCAAAACGGGCGTGTTTTCGGTGCTTTTCTCGCGCACTTTTCGTAGGTACTCAGTCATTGTAAATGTATGCATAAATAAAAAGCCAAATGGTCATGATACTTCTGGTCTGTGCAGCCTTTCGGATTCAATGTCATGCATTTACAGATAGAGAATGAACATTCTATTGCCTACAAATTTGTGCAAACACCAAACTCCTAGGGGCTTCGCCCCACCAGGTCCTGTTTAGGGCCTCTTGGCCTGCGCCCCAGGGGAAAAAGTTTTTTGCGCCCTCACTATCTGCGGCCCGCGAACGGATTATGACCATCAAGGCGGCCCGTCAGAGGAAGAAGGTTCCCCACCCCTGCTATAGAGTATGACGCCAGCACCTTACAACCATCGCATTTTTTGTACTATTTTTGAACGAAAATCCAGATGAACAGCTTCCAGCAATGGGGAACGGGCGGGAGGGAAAGTATAGGTGCAGGAACGTGATATTAGACCTCCCTGATAGGTATAGCAAAAGGGGTGAAGGACTAACCAGCGCGTTTCAAAATGCTTTTTTCGTCATGAGTGCATTTAAAAATCACCATCTATACTGATACTGGCTGCGCTCGAAGCGCTCGGTAAAAATGAAAAATGTTTAGCGGCAAATACGTACTTTCAACATTCCACAAAATCATGCTACAAATTAGATTGAAAGATCCCATATTGATGAGAGGCCCCTATAGAGGTTGGAGATGTATCTCTGTATTTCGGAAAGTGTTGTGATCAGAGAAGCTTCATGTTATAATGGTCATGAGATGGAGTGCAAACTGCGACGAAAGCGCGCCGAAATTTTACAATAAATAAGATTTCCACGACAAAACCAGGATTGAGGCTCAGCATCGAGACATTTTCAATTCCAATTCCCCAAGAAACCTATATGTCAATCACAAAGCCAGTCTTTTACCTGAGAATTCGTAAACAGCTTTAAATTTTTGCTGCTGTCACCCGGAGTTGCTACCGGAAGATATTGATAATAGGAACAATATTGAGATAAGGTTTAAAGTGCGCGGAGCGGGAAAATTTTGATAGTTGAAAAACCATTGTGACAGAAAATGATTGAAATAGATCCATCACTCGGTCGAAAACACACCTCACCCAACCCCTAACCCCCTCCCCCCCCACAGAAATCTATAGCTTAAATGCCTTTTGCGATCATTTTAAAAAAATTCAAATATATATATATATATTCTGAAATCGATGGGGGGGGGGGGGACACGCGCCCCATTCCCCCCGTGCCGACGCCACTGGGCACGACATCTGAAGGGCCCTCTGCAACGTTTCTAATATATGGTACGTGGGGTACTTTATGGCCGTCAACTAGCTCGGACTAGGAGGGCCGGTTTTATATATATATATATATATATATATATATATATATATATATATATATATATATATATATATATATATAATATATATATATATATATATATATATATATATATATATATATATATATATATATCTATATATCTATATATATATATTATATATATATATATATATATATATACGGTAAAAGAGGTATCACACCATAACACAGAATATAAAAGAAAAACAAATTAGGTGTAGTACTGGCTCTATATTTCGGCAGCAAGCTGCCTTCGTCAGGAACGTACTAATAAAATGATAGGATAGACACAAGAGCACAGACTCAATACACGAGGAAGGAATGTACAACGCAAGAATAAAAAGTTAAAACAAAGCTAGACACAGAATAGAAAGGAATGTAAACCATCCACGGCTAAAAGGCTAAAAGGCAAAAGGCCTAGCATAGGCAGAAAAAAAAAGAAAAAAAGAGAGCCACAAGCAAGCAAACCGGAAAACCAAACCCATCAAGTTGACGAAAAAAAAAAAAATTACAGCATCCTACACCTTTTATTTTGACTAAAAAACCATCATCTTGGTTTAACCCATCCGGAGCAATGGTACCCAGATTCCAAATCCATTTTCTCTCCTTTCTATTTAGTAGTTGATGAAGTTGTTGCCTACTAGAATTAGCTACATGCAAAGTGTCGACAATCTGCACATGGAAATAATCCAAATTATGATGAAGTAAGTGATCATATAAGAGTTTATTATCCATTTTAGTAAGTTTACCATATATATATATATATATATATATATATATATATATTTATATATATATATATATATATATATATATATATATATATATATACACATATATATACATATATATCTCAGAACCAAAAGGGGAAATATATATCTTATATATATTTATTGTTTTTTTCTTCGCCGTTGTATTGGCGGTATACCGATTCGACCTAACAGGTCGATCTAGCGTTATATATATATATATATATATATATATATATATATATATATATATATATATATATATATATATATATGAATAACAGCAAGAGATAACACTGAAATCCAACAAGTATTAGTAGCACGTAGGATTTACGTTTCGATCTCCCTGACATCTTCATCAGAAATGATAAATGAACTTACAGAGTAGAAGGGACTAGCTTATTGAGAGAGTAGTGGGATAGGAAAGCCAAGTCTTTGTTGAGACCTGTAGTATTAGAATTAAGCTTTAGAATTAACTGTTGTTCGTACAGCTTTCTGTTATCTGTGTTTGGGAACTTGTCTTTGACGATAATGCAACGGAGATCTCTAGGAGAGTGATTGTGGGCATTGAGTTATTCGTTTGTAACTCAGCTTCCAACACACGGTATACGTCCACCTGTATAATCATGTTATATAAATATATATATATATATACATATATATATATATATATATATATCTATATATATATATATATATATATATATATATATACATATAACATAATATGTGTATATAGATGAAACATTACATGTTATTAAAAATTATTTTTAACATCCTTCGACTGGCATGTGGGGGACGTTGTAGCCGTCAAATGGCTCATACTAACAGGACGTTTCTAGTTTTGTCTTTTTTGACACATTTAGCAATCCTTGCCCTCCATTCCATTAGAAGCTGTTTCTAATAACAAAGATTAGTGCAGCTCTAAACATCTGTACAAGCACTACATCAAGATGTTGAGGGCAAGTAAAGACAAAGGGAAAGTGCCCCTATGCCCTGGGTAAGGCAGGTTTTTGCCCTGCATCATTTGCCCCTTACTCTCCCGCTAGCCAAAAAAAAATCTGTTTAGGAATTGGAAATACTCTCTTGGAGAGTTTGTTTGCCTATGCCCCCTTCGGTATATTCTGATTTAATGAAATAAAAGTCAGTGAGCCGGAAGTGTGTGTGTGTGGGGGGGGGGGGTACATGCCCTTCACTTTTGTGATAATCTTATGCTAACTATGCTAACTCATTGTCTCTTTTGACATTGAGAAGTCACGTTGGACCATACTACCATCCGAGTAATTGAAAATCACTGAACTGCAAAGTACCTACAATTAGAGCCCGCCATTGCTTCGGGGACACAATGGTATATGACCGCAACATCACCTGTATGTTACCTTATTACCCCTTTTGATAAACAAAGCCACTTTGAAATATGTTTTGTGCCCACCCATCTTCAAAACTTCAACAAAACATAGGAAATGCAGTGGTGCATGGCACTGGGAAAACTGGCCAAAATGAAAATCTGAGGACACATATACCCATCTTTATGAAAAATGTTAACTCCCAGTCACTTCTTCAATGACAGGGTCCCATTGAGTTACTCTGAGCAACTTCTTCCTCCTACTATCAGCAAAAGTAACATACCATAATCCCTTGGGCATAAGCGTATGGGACCATTTCGATTTGGGGGGACAAGGATTTCTGCCTAATCTCTAAGCCTTTTAAAAATGCCCAAATTTCTACAGATCTGCCCAAGTTTTGGGGGTCTCATAAGAAGGGCACAGTGCCCCTTTCCCCTTCTCATATGCATACCCCTTGGGGTATGTGCTTTTAGTTAAAAAACCCCATAACAAAACTTTTTGTGAAAAGGGTAACTTATATCTGTTACGTTTAGAGGGCAATCTGGTTATTCCTGAATTTTCTTTTGGTAAATTCATACTCCAAAAAGAGCAACGAGGGCATTTTTCAGTTTCAACCACTTTTTCACATTTTACTGTTTTCCGGAAAGGGGCACGTTCCCCAGTGCCCCGATCCTACACCCCAGGCTGACCTGTAGGTTGCCAGTCAAGTCGTCCCTAGCAAAATCCCCCTTTCAAGGTCTTTGCTGAACCCAGCAAAGTCGCCCCTAAATTTGAGTGTCAAATTGCCTGAAAGTCTTCAGAATTGACCCTTTTCCAAATAGCGATTACAAAGGATTGTGGGACAGACTTTTGGTGTGCGACGTTCTTGTCAATGGCATTTTACTGTGGCCAAAAACAACATGTACCAAAAGTCTATCCCACAATCCTTTGCAATTGCTATTTGGAAAAGGGTCTATGGTTCTACAAGATGCCTCCTTGCTGTATAGAGACTATAAACGTTTAGTTTCCGTCGAGTGGACAAGAGTGAATTAGTTGTAGAGAAATCTAAACACAATCAAAGATGTCTTGTACATGGATGCTATGCTAATAATTTACACACACACTGCACTGCCGCAGCTAGTAGCCTGATGTGCCGAGGTTCCCGGCGGGAAAATGTACCAGCTTTGAATCAAAACCCGACTGTTGCTTGAAGTTAGTTAGTTAGTTAGTTAGTTAGTTAGTTAGTTAGTTAGTTAGTTAGTTAGTTAGTTAGTTAGTTAGTTAGTTAGTTAGTTAGTTAGTTAGTTAGTTAGTTAGTTAGTTAGTTAGTTAGTTAGTTAGTTAGATAATATTTAACGACACACCAACACGAATGTGTTATATAGTGTCAACTAGATAAATTCGTTTCAAGTCCTCCCCTTTAGTCGCCTCTTACGACAGGCGGGGAATACCGTGGGCATATTCTACAACCCCCAGCCCACAGGGGGCGACTGTTGCTTGAAGAAAGAATAAATATTAATGTGTTCTTACTACCATACGTATAACGGAAAGCAGGCACTTAGCTTTTTTGTAGCGTAATGGGCCGAAAAGAAAACAGGGCCGTGGCCTGCATGGGCGAAATCTCTAGGGGACAGTTCATGACACTCTGTGTAAGCGGAGCGTCAAGTGGCGTGCCTATAGATAGTTGACACCCTGGCTGACCCTTTTTCACTTGTGAATGAATACCATCCTGGCAAGGGTGCTGAGGGGAGAGGCTACATGTAAGGCCAGGCTTAGGTGCACAATGGTGTTGTCGTTAACAAAGCATTGGACTGTTTACATCTTTACAAATTTTCATTATTTAGTTATATTCTTCCTATTTTTGGCTGGGCGTGAGGCAAGAGGTGCCGTTTCAAAGAAAGGGACGACGCCCCTTCTCTTTGAGAAACTCTGAGAGGTGGCTTGGATCAGGGAGTTGCTATTTGAATAGCAACTCCCTGCTTGGATGCAAGTGGTGCTACTGTTGGTAAAGCTTCGTAAAGCTTTTAACTGATTATAGGCTATGTTTAGGAATCCTCATCATTTTTTTCTGCTTTGGTTAGGATGTTATTGAAGGGGACGTTTGCCTAAGGCAAGGAATGACGCTTCTACTCCTTTTGAAAGGTGAAAAAAGAACCTTTACGTGCAATTTCCCACGTTCTTTGGGCCTTGAAATCATAATCAGGACAGTGAATTTTCAGCGTTACAGTATTTCTTTCTCAAGTAGGCCAATTTTTATGTGTGGTTGGAAATCACAGGGGACAGCTGACCCCTTCTCTCCCGTCGCAGGCTACGGACCTGGTAAACTGGCCATGTAGCCATTCACCATACACCCCACACTGTACTACTAAAGTCACGTTTCTTGAAACTACCGTAGTCGTACAGTACTGCATGCACGTAAATTGCAGAGTGAAAACTTTTTCCTGGGAAAAATATTGTACAATTTTTCCAATTCTTCCCAATGTTTAACGTGGTAGTCTACTCTGGTAGCGACTCTGTTGAATTTAGAGGGACGACTTTGTAGAGACCGACTTTGAAAAGGGCAACTTTGGAAAGGGGAGAGCACTTTTGTTCAAGAGCCGCATTGTGAGGGGGCCACTTCACTGGTCCACTTAACAGGGACGTAGCCAGGAAATTACAAGGGGGAGCACATTTGTGACTGATATGGGGGAGGGGTCTAAGGGAAGGGAGGCCCCCTCCCCTGTGAGAAATTTTTGAACAATTGAAGGTCCTTACATGCCGTCTGGTGCAATATTTTGCCAGTTTGATCATTATCATATGATATCATATTATCAGAGAATTTTTTTCCCGTTTGAATTAAGAACATGTATTAAAAAAATTCAAACAGGAAAAAAAGAATCTGCTGGTAATATGGTATCATACGATAATAACGAAACTAGCACAATATTGCACCTTTGCCATATTCTTTTACAAATTATACCAGAAAGACAACCCATAGTGCTCTTTTACAATATTTCCATTGAATAATTCTTGTCTGATGTCTGAACTTTAATACATTTGACGAATTTAACTGATGGACAATATAAACTTTCATATTTTGTAGCAGAATTACACATCGTTATTATCAGATTATACGATTTCCAATGTTTAAAGAGAAGTAAATTGCATCATTCAATTACTCATAATTGCATAACATAGACCTAGATTCACCTAGTGCCCTTCATGTAGAATTACCGGGCAGATATCACAATTAAAGGAGTGACACTCATAGAATGTTGCAGTTTCAAACATATCTGGTATGTTGCGGTTTCAAGTATATCTGGTAATGTTTGAAACAATGCAGAATGTATGCATAGGCTCGGTACGTGAGCTTGTGTGTGACACCCAAGACCTATGAGTGCCAGTCCCATCAAGCAATTTCTGTCGGATTGTAAATGCTGCTGTGGACGTGCAAAGACAGCATTTTTGATATTAAGGAGCGCGAGGGTGGTGTCCAAATAAATGATTGTCGTCAAAATATTCCGCCCCAGTGGATGTAATACATTGACGTAGGAGCCTAATTTGATTTAGTGGAGCTGTAACGATTTGCCCGAGAAATGTGACCAACATTTTTCGCCCCTAAACTCCTCCCCTTTGAGGATTTTTTGCTACGTTTAGGTGGTCTAGATGGGAAATGGAGCTATCCTTGAAAAAACGTTGGAAGATTACTTTAATAATAGGTCAAGAAATGGAGTGCAAACCATGACGGTTGCGAGAGAATCGCGCTGAAATTTTGCATTACATACATATCATTTCCATGAAAAAACATGCATTCAGAATCTGCATCGAAACAGTTTAAATTCCTCATCGAAAGCTATCTGCAAATTACAAGGCGATTCTTCTTCCTGATGATTAGTACAAAGCTTTTGACTTTTTCTGCTGTGTTTCTCCGGATATTGTTATCAGGAGGTAGTGTTAATAAGGACAACATTGAGTTAAGGTCTAAAGCGCGCAGAGCGCGCGAAAATTTTAATAGTGTGAGAACCATTTGTGATACATACCTCACCCTACCCCTACAAGAATAAGGCTTAAACGCCTTTGGGGTGATTCGAGGGGGGAGGGGTGCGCTCTATTCCTTCATGCCGGTGCACTGAGGTATAGAGTATAAACCGTGGCAATATCGAGCGGGCGGGCTGAAATTTTGCATTAGAACTCTTGTCGAGCCCATTACTGTTGAACAATCTGAATGCGATTCAGACGGCATTAAAGAATATTACAATCGGACCGAAGATTACTGTTCGCGAAGCGCACGAAAATTTCGATAAACTGGGAACGATTTTTGATAGAAAACTATTAAAATACATCAATTATTCGTTTGAACGACACTTCACCGTGCCCCCTGCTGACAGAGAATGGAGATGTACCTCTTATTTTCGGATAGGGCTAGTCTCGGGCAGAAAACTTATGAGTAATTCTATTTATAAAATGGTCATAAGATATAAAGTGCGAATCGTGACAGGGGTGTGAAAATGTTGCATTAATTTATATATAAATATATATATATATATATATATATATATATATATATATATATATATATATATATATATATATATATATATATATATATATATATATATATATATATATTGCATTTGCCAATTACAAGGTGAATTTGATGCCTAGTCATCCAATTAGGGGATAAATGCGAGGGTGCCCGGTATTTAATGTGACTTTGTGATGACGTCATCACAAAGGCTGAGCGGACCGAGGCGATAACGTTGGGAGTATTTATTGCCCCCCCCCCCCCCGCTACGTCCCTGGATTATGATAGAGTTAACAATGCTGACGAGAATTCAAGATCAAAAGAGCACCGGACAAAATACCATGCAAAAACAATACTTTCAACATTTTTTCGACGCTGAAAAGGGGGAGCAGTCGCTCCCACTGCCCCCCCCCCTGGCTACGTCCCTGTTGTGTAGGCTATCTTAACTGAAAAAATTAAAACAAAACATAATTTAATTTAGACAAATAGAAATCATCAAGTTATATTACAAATCTGGAATTTATCCGAATTGAATTGTTAGAGTGCAGCTTTCGTGACGTGTACCAATTGTGACAAAAGACAAAAACAAGTATTGATCAACCAAATATCAATCTTACTTGATTTTGCAAGCCGTAAACATGGGTAAACATGTAGAATATAAACATGAATAAATAAAAGAAAACACAAAAGTGAAAACAACACAAATTTCTATTCACCTCTTGAGCACAGCAGAACCCACCGATCCTTTAGCCAAGCTGATTTAGTCACAAAATAAAGATACAAAGACTCGTTAAGTAACCTGTCGAGTTGTGAGCTAAACGAGAAATGACACATGCATTGTAATCCACGAAATGAAAGTTCCATTTACGGAGCATCTAATAAAACAGCGAATCCGCTGTAGCATACAATCTACAATCATTTACTGCTGCATGAAGTCACACTGTTTGGCTTTGGCCATGGGCGGTACAGGACATGTGTGAAATAATAAGTTACTTTAAAATTGAGTCACCTTTCACGGCTAATACTAATGGCGTTTCAAGGTTGTAATTTTGTAAGAGTGTAAGTCGTTTTCGAAATTTAAATGGAGTCTGGAACTTTACTGTAAATTTTGTGCTGATAGAAAAAGAAAAATGCAGTATATACAGTACTTTTGCTTATATACCGTGTGGTAACAGGCAAATCCATCACTACAGGCCACTTAGCTAATGCCAATTCTATGTCTTAGCATAATTCAAAATTTGCACCAGTCGCACCAACCATGGCATTTGAGTATCCTTAGGTATACGTAGACGTATACGTATATGTAAATGCACGGGTGGTGTCAGGTGGGATGCAGGGGGCATGCCCCCTTCGAGGAAGGTTCCCCATGTCGGAGAACTTCCAATTTCGTACGAGAACATATGAGGTCCTCGAAGACAGGTATTCTCTACGATTTAATTGATTTTGATCTAAAGTAGGGCAAATTCTTCTAAAAACAACGACAATTTTCCAATTTTGTTCAATTAAATCCCACCTTTTCAAATTTCTCCAACAGACGTTCAAAACTTTGGGCACCTTTCGCGCGTCGATAATGTTGTGTTTGACGTTCTTTCGGCAACTGGTCGCCTTTGTGGGGGCTTCGGGTTCCTGAGCCCCCTGTCTCCATTGGGGAGCCCTGTCGTTCAAATCCTTGCGCCAACCCTGCGTGTGTGTTAAAAAGTAGGTCAGAATTTCCTAATCAGTGTTGCCCAAGAAAGAAAGCTGAGAATGGAAAACGAACAATCTGAGGAGTTTTAACACCATAAATATCCCACTTCTCTTACAGCCATCTAATTTGGACCCCCCCCCCTTTCAGACACTTACCCATAATAGCTGTGAACGAGATCTAGAAGAAATGCAATACAAAAAAAAAGGTAGAGAAAAAAGAGTAAACGGAAAGGTAAAACTTAAGCATCTTGTCTGAAAGTTTCTTTGAGTTTCAAATCGTAAAATATCCTGTTATGGAAATTCTTTAGATGCGGATATTCAGTGGTGGCCTTAGATCAGCGCTTCTCAACCTTTTTTAACTCGAGGACCACTTTGACTCTCAGAATTTTTCTGAGGCCCACCTTACAAAAAGTTTATTCTTTTGTCTTTATTTTTTTATTTTTTATGGCGGATCTCGCGGCCCACCGGTTGAGAAGCGCTGCCTTAGATGACCTTTGACGTCCACCAAATACAGTAGGGCACTTTCACTCAATATTATGCATTTAGTAAGTATGCATTTAGTATATTATGGATTTACTAGGTATGGAAAGCATACATGCTTCCTTTCTTAAAATAATTGTTGACAAGCTTTGCAGAGTTTGACCTCAGGTGACCTCAGATGACCTTTGACCCTCGTCAAAAATGATACGACACTTTCCCTGAGTTACATAATGCATCTAAATGCTACGGTAGGAGACCATCCATGCTTCCTTCCTTGAGATACTGTAACATATCGTTGTAACAAGGCTTTCAGAGTCTGACATCTGAATACCCCAGATGACCTCCACCAAAATTGACAGGGTCCTTTCTCTTGATGCCATGCATCTACGTGCTAAGTATGAAGAGTTTCCATGCTTCCTATCTGGAGATATCCTGTTAACAAGGTTTTAATCTTTTTTGAGCCCATATGACCTTTGACCTCCACCAAAATTAGGGTTATGTACTCAGTATGGGTCGCTTACATGCTAAGTATGAGATCCCTTATAGTTTCCCCTCCTGAGATATAGCGCTTACAAGGTTTTAACCTTTTAAACCTTCCCGACCCCAGTTGACCTTTGACCTCCACCAAAAATTATATGAGGCATCTATGATTAATGAACCATCCACATGACAAGTACTATACGATCAATCACAATTAGCATTCTTGAGATATCCTACTTACAAGGTTTTGACCCTTGACCTCTCGTGACCCCACATGACCTTTGATCTCAACTGAAAATTATAAGGACCATCTACTCTATATGGGCCAGCTGTATGCCAAGTATGAAATCCCTCATAATTACTCTTCTTGAGATAACATGTTTACAAAGTTTTGATCTCTCGTGAACCAAATGACCTTTGACCCACCAAAAACAATAGGGGTCATCTATTCCCAAGTATGAAATCCCTCACACTTATCCCTCTTGAGGTAACATGCTTAAAAGCAGTTTCAAGGTTTTAACCTTTTGACCTTTCTTGACCCCAAATGATCTTTGACCTTCACCAAAAATATGGGGATCATGTATTCAATATGGGCTATCCACGAGCTAACTATGAGGTCTCACAGTTACCCTTCTTGAAATATCGCACTTACAAGGTTTTGACCTTTTGACCGCTCGTGACCCTAAATGACCTTTGACCTCCACCCCAAAACAATAGGGATTATCTACTCCACTTGCCTAGTGTGAGATCCGTCCAAGTTATCCCTCTTGAGCAAAGTGTCACGTACACACACATAAAAACACACACCCGACATCACAATCACACCATCGGCAAGGAATAAAAAAATTACGTTATTTGAAAAAATACTGGAAAATTTGGTATATTAAGTACGGAACCTGCCAGTCATGCCAACCATCCAAACGGGGGGAAATAATTCTTCGGATTAGCCTATTATTAATGCAGTTGTTATTAATACATCTCGTTCACACAGATTACATTCGCTTGCATGCAAAGATACCAGAAATAATCTTAGTGTTGGCCATATTTCCATTATAACTTAAGCAATGCGGTGCTTACAAATAGGGATAAGCTATGTTTATCGTATCCACAAAACGTGAATAAGTTAATAGGCTTAGTTATTACGAGCGAATAGCGAAGTATATGTGTCGTGTTTTGGACTTGCAAAAGTCGTTAGGTCCAATATGGTGACATTTCTCTTTTCTTGTTATGTCCTGCACTTCTTGTACAATATTGTCATTTTTATAAAGTGTAATTTATGCAAGTTAAGTGACAACAAAATGATTGTTAATATAATTTGAAGGAAAAATTATGCTTTTGTCCCTTCCGAGTGACTGTCCTAAGTCTAATTCGAAGCTTCATCGCCTTTTTACCGTTTTGTAGGTTGCTACTACAAACAACGTACTTGCTCCCCCCCCCCCCCCCACAAGTACTATTTAGATTCACAACTAAGCAATAGTATCGAGCAACCTGTTTTAAAGTATTCAGTGAATACAAATATTAGTTTATCGTTAAAATGAAATCACAGAAATCATAAAATACGGTTTTGATTTAGAGTGTTTCGTACAAACCTAGGGTTTCCTAAGGCGTAGGTTTTGTAACCCGTAACCCTACCAGCTTATTGCGTATTCATATTAGTGATGGCAATCTACGGACTGGATGCAGTACTGAACGACACAGGCGACGTCACCCTATTGTTAAAACGGGGGTTTGGTCAGCGGTCCGACCTTGGGTTCGATTATGCCTGAGGTTCGGTTAGGGTTAAATGGCCTCTTAAATAAGCAATGTCCGAAGTGCCTATGGCAAGGATATCATACAAGGGAGTACTATTTAACCATATTTTGGGGTTTAGGGATGACGTTCTCTCCATAGACTCCTGTTCTGAACGACGTGAGTGCGAGAGTTCAACTGACTGTTTATACCGTACCATGATGATTATGATTATCGGATACGGCAAGGCACAGAGCAGATCGTGTAGCCTGCTTTTTGTGCTACCACACAGGAATATTTTCCAGATGGAGAAATCGAAGCCTCAATAGTCAACACCGCTTTAGCTATGGATGCCTACATCCATGTCATTGCTGCCGAAGTCTCCACAGTACTTAGTCTTAGGCGTTCATCGCCAGCAAAGGGTGATTTGCTGAACTGTTGAACGATCCCCATTTAAACATACTACCTTCGAGTGAGCACTTCCCATCGTTAAAGACAATAAAATGAAAGACAACCCTCCAATAGATGAGGGTAATAGACCCAAACCCTAATTTGCCCCCCCCCCAAATGTGAATAGCGATACTCATTTCTTTCGCCGCTTGGTCACTACTGACATCCCTTTGATAACAGCACATGACAACAATACAATTATAGGCCATAACTGACTTAGTATTTGAATGTTTGTTGACCAAGGCCGTATGGAATATCATCTGAAGCTGAAACCCGGCGCAGACGAATCAATTTTCAGTCGAAAACACTTAAGACATGTCTTAGTTATACCTTCACTTCGTTTCCTAATCTAGGCCAGAGCGATCTATCTCTGCATTTTGTGCCCCGGTTCGTGAAGCACGTCAGTAGTATTAATTAACTTTGTGCCCTAACTAACCCTTTTGACAAGTGTAAATGTTCTAAAACCCAGGAGCCTTTACACTAAAAAACTTCCGTTCGAAATAATCTTTCTGCAGCTTCCAGTGAAATACTAAAACACAGGAGCTTCCGGGGGCTTCGCCCCCTGGACCCCACCCACGAGGGCTTCGCGCTTCGCGCTCGCGGTGCACGTTACGCGTGCACAGTTTCAAATCCACGCGTACACCATATTCGTTTTCGCCCCCCACTCTCAAACAGAGATTTGCGCCCCTGCCTTGTTACTTGCTAGAATTCGATTCCTGCACATTGTCAAGGAATTCCTCTAATGACATAATGTTATTTAAAACAACATCGATAGATCTGAGGTTCAGGACCTGAGCTAAGCTTCAGGCCCAAAGGTCGCCCTGGGGCACGGGCAGAATTCAGGGGCAAAGTCCTGGGGGACATGGTTATAGTCTCCGGATGGGCCCTTTGACAATCTCGATTGCGCAATAAATTACGGGATGCAGGGAAAGATAAACAAATTGCGCTTAGCATACATAGTATGGAAAATATACGAAAATTTGTTAAAAGAATTTTTAGACCAAACAGGCTGTGCACATACTTTGCAAGACACAAAACCCGTTTACTTCCTTTTGATCTAGCCAGAAATCAAGGGCGGATCCAGCCCCTAGCTGAAGAGGGGGGCAGTTTGAAAAGGGGGGCGCCAACATCATGCAGGGGCCGCATACTCTTGAATTTGACCGACTACATTTCGGAGACCAACTCCCATTGCCATAGTTATATATAGCTATACGGTTCGAAATTCTGGGGACCCCCTTTTTTTTTTTACTTTTCGGGCAGTTTTTACTTAACTTTTAGGACGCAGGGGGCGCATTTTTCTTGTATTGAGGGGCGCTAGACTGGTCATAGGGGGGGCAGTTGACCCTAGTTGCCCCCCCCCCGATCCGCCTATGCCAGAAATAAATTATATTAGTGTTTGATTGCCTCTGAAAATATTCGCACATGAAAACCTGAAAATACTCTCAAAACGAGTTTCAACCACATATGCTTTATTGTTGCCCCTCTTGGGATAAAATCTTGTTTGTGACTCCTACCAAGCAATAGGTTCATCTTCTCACTATAATGCATCAACATGCCATTAGGAAAAGCATCTTTAGTTCTTATCTATGTCACATTGATATGGTTTTCAGTTTTGACCTCTGGCCTCCTCTTCAAAAACAATGGATTTTCCCTTTCAGTGACAATTCTACCTATCAAAAATGAAAGGAGGTATTCATCTTTCGCACCGTGAACTATTGCTTTAACTAGCAGTTTCTAACATTTTGCTGTTTCACCTCTGCTGACCTCAGATAAACTATGACCTCTACCAAAACATCTTTTGACTACAACGCATCCACATTCCACGTGTAAAAAGTAAACATAGTTTCTTCCTTGAGATATTGTGTTGACAACGTTTTTGGTTTATGGCCTTTGGAGACCTCACATGACCTTTATCTCTACCACAAAAAAAATCTTCCTCTGAATATGAAAAAAATTATGTCCCAAGTATGAAAAGTATCCACCATTTCTCTTAAGATATCGTGTTTACAAGGGTTTTGGTTTTTGGTCACTGGTGACCTGAGCATGACCCTCAACCTCTACCAAAACAGTAGGGTTCTTCCTTTCAACATTCACAAATCCATTTATCAAATAAGACAACTGTCCATCATTCCTATCTTAAGATATCGTGTTTACCAGCAATTTCCATGGTTTTCGTAGTTTTAACCCGGTGCCTCAGATAACATTTGACCTTCACCAAAAACAATAGTGTTCATCTTCTAACTCTACCGCATCTACATGTCACATATGACCAGTATCCATGCTTATTACCTTTAAGTATCGTGTATACAGGGGTTTTGGTTTATGACCTCCGGTGACCTGACTTGCCCTCTGATCTCCACCAAAAACTATACGCTTCTTCCTCTTAATACGAAAAATCTATTTACCAAGTATGAAGAGTATCCATCATTCCTATCTTCAGATATCGTGTTTACAAGCAATTTCCAAGGTTCGTGTACTTTTACCCCTGGTGACCTCAGATAACCTTTGGCCTCTACCAAAGACAATAGACTAGAGTTTTTTCTTTTGACTGTAACGCATCCACGTGTCAAGTATGGAAAGTATCCATGCTTTCTACCTTGAGATATTGTGGTTACAATGTTTTTGACCTCTGGTGACTTGACATGACCCTTGACCGACATCAAATACAATAGGGTTCTACCTCTCAATATGATATATCCATATATCAAGTAAGTATCGTTCCTATGTTGAGATATCGTGTTTACCAGCGTCACAAACACACACACATACACACACAAGTCGATTTTACATACAATCCGAGGACCTCATTGTTATTTCCTTTGTGTTTACTTCCTTAACCCTAACCTTGACAATAGTCTCTCTATTGTTCAAACTTTCGAGGACTTGACAAATCTATTGAATTTCCTTCAGAGGACTTCAAATCCATTGTTTAGGTCCTCAGTCTGATAGGAAAACAAATTCACATACACACACCCTCACACACACACACACACCCTCACACACACACACCCTCACATACACACATACACACACATGCATACATACATGCATACATACATACGTACGTACGTACGTACGTACATACATACATACATACATACATACACACACCATCGTGACTGTATTAATCCCTTTTGCCTTTGGCAAGGAATCAACAATGGATGATTTTGAATATCTTCTTACAAGAAACTCCATTTTTGCGTGTGTTATAGACACGGCAATGTCATTAATGTTTATCCCTAGACTTTCAGGATGTGCAGTCGAGACTGCGAATAGGCTTACATAAAAATTATTATTTGAGACGCTAAAAATGCAAAAATTCACAGGCGGCCTGTGTTGTGCAAAATGAAAATAATGCTTAGGTGCCAAAAACTTACCTTAGCATATTTCAAGAGCTGTACGTGGTAGGCCTACTAGTGGCACAGGAAGTATGGGGGGGGGGGGGTGAAAATGCCAAACTCTCGATTTGCTGAATGGAATACCCACACGAAAAAAATAAGAACCATCAAAGAGCCATGAGGTGCATCCATCTGCGTGGAATAATGTATTAAATTATGAAAACATTGTTGCTCTGTGAAAATAACTTTTGCATTTGCCATCCTTTCAGCATGTCGTCGCTTCTGTCGGGGGGGGGGGGGGTTCGGATTGCTGGTCCTCGTCCGGAATTTTAGCCCCGGTCTGGCAAATTCTAGCGCCAACCCTGGCTTGACCATTACTGACAGCAAATGAACACTGAAAGACCTATCCCTCAATTTGCTAAATAAACCCTCCCTTGCTTTCAAGAGATAGTTAATGAAGCTACCATCTTTCGTTCAATGTAAATTGTCATTCATTTGGTTGGGTCACCTCATAAATTAAGGCTGACAAAATTCCTTTAATTCGAATAACTAGGCCAACTAGGCCATCCTTATTTATGGTGCATTAGAAACCATGAGGATTAGAACACGTAAGTTATTGTCTCACCTGCCTTCTATCTTTCCGTCCGTGAATTATTGTCAGTAATACTGATCACATGACATGTAAATTATCGTCATGATTGAAAACGGCGTGCCTTAATGTAACGTGTATATTAACGTGTGCTATACAAATAAAAATTTTGAGTATGAATCACGTACAATTGTATGTAATATCTTCGAATTTAGGCAGATGTTGTAGAGAAGATCCGTGCTTTCTTACCAGATTACTGCCTGGAGAAATAAAATACTCTTCCTCACAATCTTCATTACTTAGATAAGACTTCCATAACTATGTATGCCTGTCACATACTCACTGTGTTACAGTTACATGAAAAAACACACCCGGAGGCTATAGAACTATTGCAATTCGTCATCCCCGCTTCACCTCTATGAACGGCAGAGTCGATTAAATTGTTCAAAATGTTGTAATGATAAACTGATATATCATAAAACAATTATCATGAAAGTCATAAATGTTCTAGAATGTATGGCAATGCTCCTGCTGTAACTTGACGACAATTCCTTCACCAGAGAATTCTATAGAAAAAGATCTTGACATTTCAATAAAATTTCTATAAAAATATCTGAAGAATTTTTATTAAGCTTTTTGAAGAATCTCTAAAGAATATGTTAAAAATCTGAAAGTATTTGTAAGTTCAAATAGAATTTCAAGTTTTCTATAGAATTCTTTCCAAATTTTCAAGATCTATTGATATCTGTACAAATTCCACAAAGCAAAGACCTAAAGAAATCTGTAGTTCTATTGAAGTTTTTGTATGCGTCGTAAAATCAATTAAAAATGGCGACTTTTAAGCTAACACTGCATTGAAGTTGTAAATAAGATGAAGTACAAGCAATATAAAAGAGTATATTCTCCCGAGGGCGAAATACAAGAGTAGTAAATGCTTCTAAGCAAATTAGGCTACATATTGACAACACCTATTAAACATTCCAATATGCAGCACCAACTATCAGAGACATATAGACACACCTTGCTGAATATGAACGACTGAGGGCGATGTTGTGGTTTCCTTTGAACGTTACATTTATCAGTATTGTATCCATAACAAGTGTGTGAAATGCGCGATTGGAACTTTTGTTGAGGGAACGAAATAACTTAGTGTTTTGTCAACCGCCCAAAATTTGTTAATACTTGTGAATATCAGACAACTTTCCAGTGACTCAATGGTCATGGAAAACGATTTTTCGCGCACACCCTTATCAGGGGCGGATCTAGGATTTTTCGTTAGGGGGGGGGGCGCGCTGACGGTCAAACATCCGCCCGAACGACTATCTAAGCGGAGTGCCACCATCAGTTGGCGCGGAGCGTACAGAAAATTTCCCAGGCTTGTAAGTAGAGTCTAAGCAGTCGACATTTTGAGCTTTCGTTTGCCAAAAAATTTTCCCTTCAATTAAAAATGAGAAAATTGCAAAATGATTAGAAAATTACCAAATAAAATGCAGGGGCAAAGTCTATTTATAGTTCCCGTTCTTGACCGCCGTCATGGAGTGTCCCCTTTCCTTTTGAAATTTTTTTGCTGTCCCGAAGGGCTTAAAAAATCGTGCTATATTTTGCTTCTTTTCACACTAGATCCATGTGCTGAAAATGTCTTGATTTTCATTCTATCAATGAATAATATTATTCATAATTTTTACGAAAAACGAAATACGATGTGGACGCCTACATTGTTCTGTTAATCTGTTTCGTCATAGTTTTCAATATCATAAAAAGATCACAGTTGTGAAGGAAATATTTCCCAATTACCCTCCCTCTAGCTCTAGGCCTCTAAACCTCACCCTTCCACCCGAACAACATCCCATCCGTCCCTCCTCTCGCCGTTTTATTTTTGATCCCCTTCATTTTTTCAACATCGTCGACCGCGTCCCTAAAATTTCTGTGCGGGCATTCTGCCCCCTGCTGGCTAGGTCAGTGAAAACATGTACCACTACCATTGGATGAAATGGTCTTGTACCTTTCCAAAAAACCATACAACGGAATTGAAAACATGCTTACGACACTTGTCCGAACTGAAGGTCCACTGAATTTATGCCACTGTCTATATTGCTGCCCGAACTCCCGACTATAGATGAGTTTACTCAGTGGCGTGCGCAGGAATTTGAGGAGAGGGGGAGACGTAGCCCATAGACAGACTCTCAGCGCTCCGCGCCACCTTCGTTTGGCGCGGAGCGCAAGGAAATTTCGGCTCAAAATGCCTCCCAGATAGCTGGAAATGGCACTTCCCAGGCCTATTTACCGCATTTAAATTTGGGGAAACACTAGCAATATTGTAAAAAATAAACATAGAATACTAGAAATAAGGTGGGACTGTCCCCTTCGCCCCTCCTCCTTGGCTTATAATAGATGATTAATTAGATGATTAATTAAAAAAATCATACTCGTCAAATTATAGATTAATAGATGATTTACCGTTTTTTTTCAGAACTGCTATTTATGTAGTGGTAAACCTTTGGAAGGTAAAACAAGTTTTAACAGAGGTGCGCAAGGTTTGATTCTTTGCTGTCCTGGGGAGGGGTCTAGAAACTTTTGCCTAAGAAAGAGAGCTGAGATGCAAAATGGTGCTATATTTGAAACATTTTGACGCATATTAAAACACACATGGGAGAGCGCGCCTGTTGCTCCGCCAGAGTAGGTCAGACTGCTCCCGATTTCCCCCGACCAGTTGATTTTCCTCCGACAACTTATGGAGGTGGGGCCCATGGCCCACCCGTCCCCCCCCCCCCCCCTCACCATGCGCACGCTACTGAGTTTACTACTAACACCTTCTGAGAAAAACCGGTATTTCACGTTCCAAGATGGCTTTGAAGAATTTTTAGGCAGACTTATGGGAAGATTTTCTCACACTAAATTCATATGTGAAATTGAAGAAAAAGATACTTTTAGCGTTGCCCGATTTGAGGTTAAAAGCACTGCAGACTATAAGTAGCAAGTTTTGCACAATTGACGGTGGCTCACATTGAAAAATGCAAAATCGTGACCACACATAGCTGCCCGAATACGCCCCGACTAAACCCTTATGATGCCTACTGGTAGTATTGTCATAAAGAAATATGAAAATGGTTTTTGATTAATTTCTTTGGGCAAAATTTTGGGCTTTGTATACAGTCACCTATATACCCTCCCGTCTGTCAGTGTAATCTAGCAATTGAAAACATCCCAGAACTTTTACAACTTTTGCGGGAATATTCTACCATTTGGGGCAAAGTTTAGTTTGCACGGGACTTTGAAGTGAGACTGAGGAAAATTGTTTTTCCACAAGCGACCCGGTTGTGTCGTGAATTTTTGTGTTCTTTTCGTTTCGTCATGAAATTTTTACTTTGACTATGATGCTTTTTTATGTTTCGGGCAAATGTTTCAAAGAATTGGGAGATTCGGACTTTCCGGGCAAAGTGTTGCGCAAGACTATAAAAAGAGGCTGAGGAATAAAAGTTTTTTTGACGTTTTTAATTTTTCTGGCAAATCTTTGGAAGAATTCGGGAACGAGAGGAATTTTGAGTGGAATTAAAACATGCGAGATTTTTTAAGACTCAAATGGCTGTGCAAACCCATGCCAGAAATTAAGATCTTGTGGAAATTTGGGGAAAGTCTGCCCTCTGCCCCTGCCTTGTACGTCTATTTGACAAATGACCAGTTTGGAGTTCGACTTTCCCAGTATCTGTATAAGCCGTAAGCGATCATTGGTTTGCGCGTAGCGTAAGAGTGAAATTTTGCAAAATTAGCCTCCCAGATTGCAGGAAATGGCCCTTCCCATGCCCTATAAGTTGCGAGATACGGTCGAGATCTTCGATGTCACCCTGTTGCCATTCCATCGGAAAACTTGAAACTGTATACTTTTAGACTGCTATTACTTTGTAGCAATTATAAGACAATACAACATGATGAAGAATCAAGTAGGCGAAACGATACGTTCTACGAAGGTAAAAAAACAAACCTTGGAAAATTTTAGGGGGGGGGGGCGCCGGTGCGCCCCCATCTAAATCCGCCACTGCTTATGCACATGTCAAACGATTATCAAGACATTCGTAGACACATATACTAGCCTATGTATAAAGCCGACGGTAATGGTTGGACCATTTCCCCATTATCCTGTTGGGGACGGAAAACTTTCTGTAAATTCCACTACCTCGCCCTTCCCCACAATGTTAAACCCAAGTTTGGGATAGCTTGAGAAAATAGCTGTAGACGGGAGCGCTGCGGCTGGAGGTAGGGTGGAAGTCTTTTCAAGTTATCGATCTTTTCATATTTTTTATCCTGCATTGTTCAAACCTAGCGAGATTTTCGCACGTTCCGCGCACTTTTCATCTAGTCCTAAATCAGTAAAATTAAAACAGTTGCAAAAGCAGGGTCAGGCTCGAATCTCGGTGGTGTCTTAACAGGCTCGAGTCCCCTCCCCTAGTGTTTAGCAGTACATTTATTACTGATGAAAAGGCTGAAAATGCCATTTTCCTGACCTGTTGCTATAAGGCCCTAGGAACCAGAGAAATAGCACATAATCCAAAATTTTCTGGGCGCTTCGCGCCGAACTATTGTGTCGCTACGCTTAAATAGTTTGCCTACAGGTTTTTGCCCCCCTCCTGGCAATTCCTGGCTACACCCCTGTAAAAGGCGCCAACATTTAGCAATTAAGCTCTTTCTGGGAGTAAAAATTTCCCCTGATTTGATCAATTAAAAGTTTTGCCCCCTCTCTAATTTTTTTCTGCGGACTCTCTTTCAAATGTTCCGTGGAGGTCCCCTTCGACAGTAGCGTAGCCAGAGGGGGGAATACTGCCACCCCCCCCCCTCCGGGCCAAAAATCGAAGTAAAATCGGGACGACGGAAAAATGAAAAAAAAAAATAAACGAAGGGAAAAAGAGGGAGAAGGAAAAGGAAAGGGGAAGAGGAAAGGGGAAGAAGGGAGAAAAAGAGAAAAAAGGGAAAATAACAGGAGAAAAGGGAAATAAAATAATAACAATAGGAATCATTATCGATGGAAGGAAAGGATGGAGAGAAGGAAACGGGCTTGATAAGGTAGAGCACTGGTTCAAATATCGACGGGACCAGTATACTGATACAGGTAGGGCTAGGGAACGTGGAAAAGACCAAAGGGAATGAGAAAGAGCAGGGCTAAGAAGGCAGAAACGGGACGAGGGATGAAGCGAGGCAGATTGTGCATGAGAAAGAGGAAAAGATGGACTAGGAAAGGGAATAGAGAGCGTTAGACGACTAGGGAGTCCGGAAGGACAGACTATGAAGCAGAGCAGTCAGAGTAAGGGGATAGAAAAATGGACGTAAAGCAAGGCTGTCAGTGTGGGAGCTATAGGGATAGTAGCTACCGTCCCGATTTTTATTTTTAATCACTATCAAAAAGGGATACTTAAAATAAATGTCCCGGTGCAGATTTTCTTTCAAAGTCACACAATGAGTGGAAAGTATCCAGTTGTGTTGCCACTTACTGGCGTTTGGTGTCAGAACCCTAATGAGTGGTCAAGAAAGATTGCCAAGAGAAACTATATGCATTAATTTGAATATAACATGGGCAAGCTCCAACCATCTTTTGTTTTCCCAGCTGACTAGATATAAAGTGATAAATCTAAGCTTTATGCACTCACATTTTATTTTGTTCTCAGGGGACCTCCTGGTGTGGCGGCAGCAATCCTCCTAACATCTTAAGTCCCAAAATATGTAGTAATTTGGAGTGTAACGTAGTAGCGTGCGCAATGGGGGCCGGGACCATGGCCCCCACCGTTGTAAGTAGTCGGGGGAAAATCAGCTAGTCGGGGGAAATCGGAAGCAGTCTGACCGAGACTGGCCGAGCATCAGGCGCACTCTCCCTCCCCCAATTGGCCGTTATGGGTGTTTTGACATGCTTCAGAATGTGTCAAATATAGCACCATTTTTCATCTCAGCGAGCTTCTAAAAGCAAAAATTCCCCTCCCCCGGGACGGCGAACAATCAATTTTTTGTCTCTCTATTACAACAATAATCACTAAACAAATAGCAGTCTGAAGAACGGTCAATCATCTAGTTATAAAGATGACTACCTTCATACTGGTCATTAGACAAGCGTGAAGCCAGGGGGGTGGAGGAAGAGGGCAGCCGCCCACCTTATTTTTAGTATTTTATTATGTTTACTTTTTACAATAGTGCTAGTGTTTTCCCTTTTTATATGCGATAAATAGGCCCGGGAAGTGCCATTTCCAGCCATCTGGGAGGCATTTTGGACCAAAATTTGCTTGTGCTCCGCGCCACCATCGGTTGGCGCGGAGCGCTGAGAGAGACTTTCTATGAGCTGCGTCCCTCCCACTTCCTTGACATTTTTTTGCTACACCCCTGTTAATAGTTTGCGTCTAGCCAGTTGGACTTTTCTCTGTCTCAGTCGGTGGAATTCACAGTCTACCCCCACCTCACAAATCCTGCCCACGCCACTGGTGTAACGTACAACACCCCGGGAAGGATCATTTCCTCAGTGTAGTTTGGGAAGGCATTTTGGCCAAAATATTCCCTGTACGCTTCGCGCCAACTGGTGGTGGCGCTCCGCGATGATAAAGTCTCAAAGGGTCTCTCTGAAGAAAGGCATTGATCCCTCAAGAATGATTCCTCTTCGAACTTACACCGAGTTTACCACTGACAGTTCACCCCGGCTTCATCAAATCGAGTTATGGTAAATAGTTAAATTGTGATCATCGTGACTATAAGTTCGCATACTGATAAGGCCATTTGAATATTAAGTCGATAAATTTATTCTTATGCCCCCAATTCTATTCCAAAGCTTCCGGACTTATCCCGGGGTGATAAACTGGACCCAAAAGAAGCGGTAGAGGGGGGGGGGGCAACCTCTGCAATTAGTTTGAAAAATCATGAAATCGGGACGAAAATTTTCATATTGGCCCCCCCCCCCGGGCCGAAGACCCTGGCAACGCGCCTGCCCTTCGATCCCCACACGTAAATATACCTATGGTGCTTTTATCTGATGGTTTCCCCCAAGAATGAGCCCTACGAGGGTGACGAGTACCATATACTTGTGAAGAGGGAACACGGGGGGGGGGGGGGGAGGCATTGTGAATACAGATTTTGCAACAACACAAAAAGTAAATCCATAACAGATCAGTTTTACAACGAAGCGAGCTTACTCAAACTGAAATGTCTCACTATACCTTGGCCAAACTGAAGGTGTGATTGGCCGGTACAGACTGCAGTTGGAATTATCTAGCTTCGAAACCCACCTGGAATTTCAGCTCCCACACTCCGATCACAATGCCCTAGTTACGTCCGTGTGTGCAATCCCAACCATCATACATAGCCCTCCCCTCTCAAGCACACCCCCTCCCACGAAAAAAAAGAGGGGAAGGAAGAGGGAAAGAAAAAAGAAAGGATGAAGTAAATATTAAGCACGATGTAAAAAAGAGGTACTAAACATACATCTTTCTGCAAGGGCTAGATAGAGCTTACTCTAAGTTGGAATCACTCTATTAAAAATACATTAAAGTGGTTGACGACAAGACCGTGACGGTTGGCGACGATGTGCGAAAAACAGGTGAATGGCTAGCTGAGCAAATGCACTAGTCAACAGATTTACGGACGTGAACAGGATATACTGGGTTTTTTTTTTTGGGGGGGGGGGGGGGCGAGGAGACAGCCTGCTACATTATTGACTTACAACATTTGTGTTACAGAGAGGAATTCTCTGCACTCTAGGGAGACTGAGGGCCAAAATTTACAGGGCGTTTTAGGATGATCAAATACACCAGGCTGGCGAGGGCCGAGGGGACTTGTTATTAGGCGGACTGCTATGCCCATTTCCTGCTGAGTAAACCTCTTGCCAAAAGTATAGGATAGCAACAAACAGTGACGCCAGCACGTATTGCATGGGAGCGAGTGCACGCCTTACGTTCTCCAATCGAATTTTCTCTTATAAATCTTTCACATACTACCGAAATATTCGCGCCGTAACCTTTGGTTTAGATCTTTTTACATTTTCTTTGTCAATACAATCTCAAACGTTTTCGCTTGATTTAATTTTCAACAAACATTCATCTAAAAACGTCCCATCCCATCAGTCTTGTCAAATAATTAAACCAGAATGAGAAAGTGCATTGAGCTTTCGATGATATGCTTTATTCTAATTAGTGCCACGTTGTCCCATTTCTTTCAGTCTCCGGTCAAATGCTATCTTAATGTTTTCTTCGAACTATACAGTTTTGTGTTCATATTTGATCTTGGAAATTCTTGGGAAATTTTGCGTTTTGAAGTGTGGTGACCCCAGATGACAATCCTGGGAATTCTTAGGAAATTTTGCTTTTTGAACACTGATGACCCTGGTTGACGATCTTGGGAATTCTTGGGAAATTTTGCCTTTGACCTCTGATGACCCCAGATAAAGATCTTGGTAGTTCTTGGGGAAATTTTGCTTTTTGACCTCTGTTGACATCAGATAATGACCTAAAGAATTCTTGGGAAATTTTGTTCTTTGACATCTGGTGGCTCCAGATGACCTGTGACCTACGACCTCCACTACAAAACACTAGGGTTCTTCCTCTCACCATAAGGCATCTATTCAAGCTTCCTACCTTGAGATATCATGTTAAAAAGTTTTCAGAGTTTGACCATTGGTGACCCCAGATGACCTTTGACCCTACAAACACAACAGGGGTTTCCTTTGACCACAAGGCATCCAAATACCAAGTATGAAATCTATTCAAGCTTCCTACCTTGAGATATCATGTTAACAGGTTTTTCAGGGTTTGACTCCCAGTGAGCCCAGATGACTTTGACCTCCACCAAAAGCAATAGGGTTATTATTCTCACCATAACGCATCCATCTACATACAAAATATGAAATTTATCTAAGCTTCTTATCTCGAGATGTCGTGTTAACAAGGTTTTCAGTTTGACCCTGGTGACTCCAAATGACCTTTACTCTTCACCAAAAACAATAGGGTTCTTCCTCTTGTAATAATGCATCTATATACTTGAAAATGATTTCTTTTCAGGTACCACAGTCTGGTTGTCAGGTCTCTTTATTCCTATTAAGTCTCTGTTGCCTATACACTTTTAATGGTGATCTCCTCCTTTCTTTTCAAAGTGATCCCGAGACAAAGGTCATTGTTTACACTTGCTCTGAAGTGAGGTTTTTTAAGCCAATGACCAAACTTGAATCAGGAATTTCAGTGAAACGACTAGCAACAAACGTTCAAATAACGTACTTCAATTGTACCAACAATCTAATACGTCATCTGCTGGAAATATTGTTTAAGCCTACATATTTCTCTCAGTCTTTACCAGGGGCGGATTTAGCTTGTGGGAGGCCCGGGACCAGAATAGTTTGGGGACCTTTTCACGATTAGGCCCACTATTTAAGCAGGGCGCCACCATAAGTTGCAAAAAAACTGGGGCAAAAAATGCTTCCCAGATGCTTACTGATCTGTGGCCTGGGGGGAGGGTCTAAGGGGAGGTGGTGTGTCCCCCTCCCCTTTGGAAATTTTTGGAATTTGTAAGGTGCCTAGATCGCAAATGGTGCAATATTTGAGTGGATTTCTGCCCTAATGAGGAACCTCAAAATTTACACCCGGGTAGAATTTGCTTGTCAGATTTTTTGTGCGACATTGTCCCACCAATAGGGGCGGGCTGGCTAAAACACTGGGCCCGCCCTAGGGTCCCAGGTGGGGGTCCGGGGGTTTCTCTTTTTCTTTTCATTCTCCGTCTTTCCTTTCCCTCCCTTTCTTTCCCTTTCTTTTCCCTTCTTCTCTCTTCTTTTCCTCCTCTCTTTTCCTCTTCTTTTCCTTTCCCTCTCCTCATTTTGCCGACAGACCGAAAATTTGCCGACGGGCGACCAAGTATTGGGGGTGTGACACCCCCACACCCCCCGCTCGTTACGGCCCTGAGTAAGTTCTTGGTCATTGACCTCTATCGCATGTCGCTTTTCTTTCTCCAATCTTTTGATGTCAGCATCGGCTGGAATCCGTTACTATGAATTGCTAATGGGGTTACCTTCTTTGAAACACACAAGTCGCTCACAAAGTTAATATATAACATGATACCACTTCATTAGTTCGTCTGTATCATTGGAGCTTTCTCTAAAAACGTTCCAACCAGTGGTATCTAACGCGTCTCGTAAAATATCAGTGTTGTCATTTTTTTTTAAAAAAAAAAGCTTACAATTTCTTCTTCCTTGGTTGACTTCCCAAAGTTTTTCAGTAAAAAATGGTAAAATATGAACTGTTTTTGTCGTAATTTTCATAGTTGGTTTATGAACGCTCAGATCCGCACGCACTCATGTTAATAGCCGTATTTGTCAAGTTTGAGCAGTGAGTTTGAGATTGTGACGGGAGATGTATATTTAAACGGTAGTGTTGTTACTTTTGATATTAGATGTAAGTAATATTATAAAGACATATTTGTCCTATTGTCTATCTCTTTAACCAAAAGAAAAAGTATAATTACTATGCAAGTTAAACATGTATATGTTTACATATATTTATGCGTTTTTTAAATATAAGGCAACATAGGCTATGCAACTGGCCCCGCGCTAGCTTAATACGGCCCCGGTCTGCCGCAAAACAGACTTTCAAATTCAGTGAAGGGGCAAAGGTTTGCGCTTACTAATGAAAAGAGGCTCATTATGATTGATTCTAGCCTGTGAAGAAAACTGATTATACAGATTTTGTTTTGAATTTTGGCTTGATTCTTACTAGGATTTGTCAGTTTTTAAAGATTTTAGCATTGATCCAAGTAGGCTATCCAACACTGGTCAGTTAAGTTTCAGCTTCTAAGATCTAACGCATGCTCTCCACAAACATGTCAGTCAGTCTCTAAACTTTGTTATTGAAAGTGCACATTTGCCAACAACTAAAAGTAATGTCAGCTGAGTCATTGAGAGGTAGACTCTTACTAACTTACTGATCGAAGGTACTTTCAAACACTGTAGTTCTAGACTACAACACGGCAAGATGTTTTCGTTGTTGTATTTTTTTTAAGTAGGGGGCCAAGGTACTTAAATGCATTAGGAGATACTTTAGTACCCCTAAGCAATGTATACTGTAGTAATTTCATTTCATTTCATTTGAGTTATTTGTTTCATCACATTACATATAGACATATGATGTGAAAGGAGGTCATCCAGAAAGCCACGACTGGCTCCCTACAAAAAAAGAGAGAAAAAGGAAACAGATATCTGCAACTTCTAAAAGACACAAAAACACATAAACAAGCATACATACATATATAACTATGGGTTGTCTCCATAATATGTACTTACATTTGAAAAATATTAGGAGTCACCGGGTAAGATATGGAGGGGAATTTCAACAATAGAGCTTAATAATTATCAATGATACCTTTCATAACCGCCTTCTTAAAGATAAACAGAGAGGGAGAATTTTTAACTGAGTCTGTGAGGGTATTCCACATTTTGGTACTACGATTACGCAAGCCTGCAAGCTGCATGATCCAATATTCGTACGATAATAATGACGATGGGCAAAGTTAGCATGTCTAGTATCATGCCTATGAACAAGAGTATTGCTAAAGATAAAGTTATGAAATGTATCCGGTAGTAACCTGTTCCATGCCTTGTAAGTAAAAACTGCAATGTTGAAATCAATAACGTCAGTAAACTTGAGTAATTTAAACTTTCTAAATAGTGGGCTGGTGCGGTCCCTGGGGCCTGCATGAGCTATATGGCGAACGGCTCGTTTCTGCAATATTGTGAGTTGGCTAAGGTGAGAACTGTTTGCTCCACTCCAGACAATGGAACAATAATTTAACTGGGGGATAATCAAAGTCTGGTATAATGTAATGAGTGTATTTCTAGGTAAAAAGTGTTTTAGTTTGGATAATATGCCCACGTGCCTTGAAATCTTCTTTGAAATATTTAAAATATGATCTCGCCAGGTGGGCTTTGCATCTATATGTACTCCTAGGAATTTGGTTGTAGTAACTTGCTTAATAGCTATCCCATTTATACAGACATCAATATCCCTCCTGCTAGTTCTTCTATTACCAAAGATGACATAGTTAGTTTTACTTATGTTTAAAGATAGCTTGTTAGCAGAAAACCAGTTACATAACTTACTCAATTCAATTGAAGCGGTATCATACAATAAATCTGCACTCTTATGTCTGAAGAAAATGTTAGTATCATCGGCAAAAAGTATAATATCAGCTTTATTGGAAACAAAATAAATATCATTGATGTAAACAATAAACAGGAGTGGCCCGAGAATGGCCCTTGGGGTACCCCACAGCGAATATCATTGAGACTTGAACTCATACCCTTGTAGTAAGTATATTGGGACCTATTAGAGATATAACTGTGAAACCATTCTAGGACATTGCCTCGAATACCATAAGTCTCTAGCTTAGCAAGTAAAATACTGGGTCAATTGTATCGAAGGCTTTACTAAGATCAAGAAATACACCCATTGAGATATTATTATCATCTAAACTAGTGCACAGTTTCTCTAATGCATCCGCTAGGGCTAATTCAGTTGAATGGTTAGGACGAAACCATACTCTCCTTTGCAAAGGATATGAAACGTTTTAAGAAAATCATGCACTCTGTTAAACATTAACCCTTTCTAAAATTTTTGCGAAACATGAGAGTAAGGAAATACGGCGATTATTTCCAAAAGCTTGGGAATCCCCCTTATTAAACACGGATAAAACTTTTGCCGTTTTTAGTTTATTTGGAAAAACTCCTGGCTTTGGTATATACGGTAACACTTGTTTAATTATACTAGGTTTAATGTCATCATACCCTGTTGCTTTGTTGGGCTTAAGACTGGCACTAGCGACATTAAAAAATTCATCTTCAGAGACCGGATACATAAATAGTACTGCAGTTAATGTCAATTGTTTCCAAAGAAGTGATCAGCATCGCTATTGGGTGTAATCTTGTCTGCCAGTGAAGGTCCGATATTGATAAAATAATCATTGAAACTTTCAGCGATATCTTTATCGTTACTAATATTAGCACTACCATTTGTAAAGGTATCAGGGTACGTAAAATCTTTACGATTTTTATGCAGAATATCATTTATATTATCCCATGCTTTTTTAACATCAATTTTACATTCTTTAAATATTCCACAGTAATGAGCACGTTTGGAAAAACGGATAACATGATTGAGCTTATTTCGATAAGACTAATTTCTTCAGTTTGTTCAAAGGAAGTTTCCCTTTAATCCTTCGGTTACTGCTTCTGATTGCATCACAATTTCTTTTTTGTGTGTTGAGATAGTCTGTGTTGATCAGCACAGAAAGCTTTAAATAATTACAAGCTATTTAAAATTAGAAAAGGATCAATGAAAATTACAAATATTAACATCCTGGAGTGAAATGTCTGTACTCATGAGTACAATTCTCAAAGCATGAGTACGAGCACAAAATTCTGAGTACTAGGAGGCCTACAAGTACCAGTACAAGGGCTTGAGTATGAGTACAAAGGTGTGAGTACAAGTACTTGATTTTCAAATTCTCTGAGTACGAGTAACGAAGTCATGAGTACTAGTACGAGTACAGAAAAATGTACTTGATGGCGAGTACGTACTCGAGTGCGAGTACGTACTCGAGTACTACAAGTGTGCCTCAAAGCTAACAGTGAAAATGAGAGGGCGCATCATGAAATCTATTGAAAGGGGTCTGTTATGTAAACTGGCTCAAATTCCACTGTTAAGTGTACCTAAAGTCTAAAATTTCAAAACTACATATACGTTATAAAGCATGAAAAATGAATACAAATGGTCGAAACTACCATCTTCACAGGACATTCCTGAGCTGAGATATAGAATGTTGAAGCTTATTCATTCAATTTTGAAATGGATGATTCTCAAATCACTGTCTTTGTTTTTGGGTTTTTTTTGGAAACCACTCCTTCTTGTGTCAACATGCGATCACTGTCTTACGATACTGTTACAGGGTGGCTTGACCGTACAAGCTGTCTCCGTTACAATATTCTATGCAATAAAACAGTAAACTTTTCAAGGTCGCTTTAACATTTTTATTTCAAAAGGGAACAATAGCTGGTAATGGGAATTGTACAAGAAGGACATCACAAATTATTGTGCAATCCTGTACTTCAAATTAAGAGAATAAATTGCAACATATTTTATCTCAGCAATGGAGTAAGCTATGAAAATGGGAGCTGGATGAATGTGATTTGTTTTTCAAGCTCTAAAATATATATTCTTGGAATTCTAGACTTTACATAGTTTTTTTTCTTCATATTTTTGTATAATATCCGGTTGCCCACCCGTTATTGCTGAAGAGAAGACCCTTTGTCTGCATGGTAGGTGTATGCAGCGTTCTCGACCTCCTGACCACATTGCGTTCCTTTGATCTAACGAGGGGTCGTATCTGGCTGGGCTGGAGTTGGGATTTAAAGTAGTTGCAGTGCAGCCTTGGTCTTTTAGTAGCTGAAAGTGATGATACAACTTTTGAAATAACCAGAATGCAAAATGCACGGTTTCGATGAACTCATTTCGGTAGACTTAAAGCTTCATCCACAACTACAAAGGCTCTACAAGTTCATGACCTAGATCAATACCCCATCATGTATGAGAATGTGCTATGATATCTGCTTTGAAATATAATGCTGATGAGGTTTCACACTTTGATCTCTGGTGAGCTGAAATGACCTTTCACTGAACACAAAAACAACAGAATTTTAATAATAAATATAAATAAACATGTATAAAAGTTTTTTGTGTTTCAAATCATGAAATGTTCTGTTATACAAGTTCTTTAAATGTTGGCATTCAGTGAACTCAGATGACCTTTGACCTCTAGGGGATACAGTAGGGTACCTTCCCTCATGTAATGCATTTACATGGCTAAGTGTGGGAAGTATACATGCTTCCTATCTTGAAATAATTGTTTACAAGCTTTTCAGAGTTTGACCTCTGGTGACTGCAGAAGACCTTTGACCTGTCAAAAGTGATAGGATGTTTTCTCTAAGCTGTATAATGCATCTATATGCTAAGTTAGGAGACTATCCATACTTCCTACCATGAGATACTATGCAGTATCTTTGTAACAAGGTTTTCAAAGTTTGATCTGATGACCCCAGATGACCTTGACCTCCACCAAAATTGATAGGGCCCTTCCTCTTGACATAATGCATGTACATGCTAAGTATGAAGAGCATCCATGCTTCTTCCTATCTGGAGATGTCGTGTTTACAAGGTGTTCAGAGTTTGACCTCCCATGACCCCTGATGACCTTTGACCTTCACCAAAAACAACAGTCCTTTCATTTGCTGCAATGCATCCACATGGTAAGCATGAAGAGTATCCGTGCTTCCATGCTGTTGTGTGTGATGCTCCACATAAGCAATGGAGTAAGGGAAAAGAAGCTAGTGAGCCACAACTGGAAAAAAGACTGTGACTGGCTCGACTTGAACCAGTTGGTTGGAAACTGAGCTGTTAAACCTCATCTAACTAACTAGCTAACTAACCATGCTTCCTACCTTGCGATACAGTGTTAACAATGTTTTCTGGTTCAGAGTTTGACCTCTGGTGACCTTAGATGTCCTTTGACCTCCACAAAAATCCTTATGGCTTTCTCTTCATAAAATGCAACTAAATATTAAGCATGGCAAGTTTCCATGCTTGCTATCTAGAGATATCCTATTGACAAGGTTTTCAGAGTTTGACCTCCGATGACCCCTGATGACCTTTGACCTAAACCAAAAACAATACAGTCCTCTCTCTTAATGCAATGCATCTACATGCTAAGTATGAAGACTATCCATGCTTCCTACCTTGAGATATCATTTTAACAAGGTGTTCAGAGTTTGACTTCTGGTGACCTCAGATGACCTTTGACCTCCATCCCAAAACAATAGAGTTCTTTCTCTCAATATGAGCCATTCATATACCAAGTACATGAACTTTCAATTTCCTAAGTGTCACAAACACACACATACATGAACACACACACATGTCATCATGACTGCATGGGTTTTTCTTTCATTTAAACTAAAAGGAACCAGTAACAATATGGGTCTGGAGTTTGGAGGTTCACCCTATCATAAGAGCTGCAAAGATGCCTCTATGGTGGTGGTTTGGTGTCTCCCTGGGAAAATTTGAATAAAAGAGGCCCTTATAATTTGCTGGGTTCTGTGGGCCATGAAAAAATGAAAACTAGTGACCTCTGGAAGCCACAGGTTGTAGGTTGCACATACACTCCTGCTGTATGGTAAAACCGGAGAGTTGCTAGAGAACACTCACTTGCTACCAACAGGGAAACACCAAGTCCTTGCAATACCCACACACCTGTACATCAGGGCACAACTTTTACCTGGCATTCAATGTATCAAAATCAAACTCAGTATGGCCTAAGATAGGCTAAAGAACCCTTCTCTGTGCTTCCCAGTATTCTACCTGCTTTTCTACCAGTCAATCACTGGTAAAAAATTAAAAAAAGATGTTCATGTTTCCACTTTTTGTGATTAACATAAATTTTGCATGAGAAGTTTATGTTTTAGTGTGGGAGAGTGACGAAACTTGATGCATGAGTCTCACGCTCAATGCATGAGAGTTGGCTAGCCTTGACTGTGCTGAGGTGCACTTTCATATGCTTGCTCCATTCAACCTTAAAACATTAAAATAAGGAATTCACAATCGTTACATCTTGTTTGGTCATCCAGTTTATTCCCATTTTGCAATTCTTACAAACAGCCACAGACATCTGTGAAAATTAGCCTTAAGTCTTTAGTCTCTAACAACTAACTGTGTTATCATCATCTTAGACCTACTAATTTAGCAATTTACAGCCTTCTACAGCTACGACTGTATTTACAATTTATTTTATTGAGAATGCAAAGTCTCAAGACATTTGTCAATCTGATGTATCATCTGGCTTAAATTAATTTGGACCCACCAAGATTCCAGGGCAGGACACAAACAAACTTGCCTTAGAATCCCCAGACACCTGTTGTAACTGAAACCAAATGTGAATTTTCTTGCATAAATTTCTATATTACATTTCTTATCTTAGAAGGGCAGTATTGTGCATCTCTTCAAGGTAGCCATGTATCAAATATTGAATAGGGTCGTATAGAGATGGCTTGGTTGCTTTATTAACAGTTCTGACATTTGTCTACTTCTCCAATAAAGATATTCCTGAACTCCCTTCATATGTTGGCTACTGTCCAAGCTGGGTGTTTTTCTCATGAAGACTGCAACAAAAAATACTAACAGTCTATCTATACCAGACACCTTCCCCATTCAACAAAAACAAACCACCTTTAACAACTAATCACCAACACTGTCTACACAAGTTACTCTCAAATGAGCATTCCTCATAACTCAGTAGACACAAGGAACTATTGCTCTCATCTAATCCAATTCCCTTGCAGTTCATCAATTCCTTTGTGGGTAAGTGACCTTTCTTTCACACCACTCATAGCTGCCTAGAATTCATTGGAGACCCTTCCCCTCACCTGCAATTTTGTTTTGCATTCAAGATTCTGTTTTCTTGGGTATAGCTCGGCAAGATTTGTTACAGAGTACATATTTACACCAAAGCAGACAATATTGCTATTAGTACATCTGAGGTACTATATCCTGAGTTTTAATAAAGAATCATGGGGCAGATTAATAAGCACGTCAATATTCTGACTACGGTTGGACTCAACTTTCTTTTGATTTTGTGCTATATCTTGCCTACCAAAACAAAACTCCACTACAAAATACTTCCACACCAGACATTACTGAACACTGTTGGTACCAAACAAAAAATGTAACCAGACCTCCATCAATTATAATCATTAATTTTTATACACTCCTTTCTAGAAAACACTCAATTCCTTCAACCTTCATCATATTAAAAACATTCAGATATCAACATCTCGTCCAATAACTCTTCCTTTATCTTGCACAGATCACAAAACCCGTAAAATGGTCACAGCATCGGTGTAAAAATTCTACAATTTTTCTGTTGTACAAAAAGAGAATAGTTTAAACTATGAAAATATAAAAGCTGCAAATAAGTGAACAGTTATGTTTTGATCACTTGTTTCAAAGCAGATGGGTTGCTTTATTGCTTAGAATTTGATGGTTCTCTGAAAAGATCACATCACCATGGATACCAACAAGAAATTTGCCATAATGTACACTGCTGTTCAAATTACTTCACACCAAATGAAAACTGAATGAAACTAATGCATGCATTCAACAACATCATCATCAACATCTTCTTACTCATCTCTTTTAAGTCAGAAAGGCCTAAAAGGCAGTACTGGTGGCATACAAACATAACTCTATCCCACTGCTGCTACCACTTGTCACAACAGCAGCAGAAGCAGCTTTCAGTATTTCCTTTTCATCAGCACCAAAGTTAGTTTTCAACTACTCTCATTACGTATTTTGGGACCATTAGCTTCCTTGCAAGTAAATGCAGTTTTATCTGTATGACACTTGACCAAGTTGTGCCACAATTATCTCATGCTTCACACTAGAGGTTGCTATGGCTTGCCCTACAAAAATGCACATCAAACACACTTGGCCTAACTCACTGATTATGTAATAAGTTGTGTAGATGGAATAGAGTGGGTGTAGTACACCATCTCTGTTGATGCCTAATCACCTCCTTTTCACACCTGCTTTCCAGTCAATAATGGTCAACATAATGACACGTGAGAAAGAAAATCCCCACAAGGCAGTGTGGGTAAAATAAGGATATTATTTGCCTGACTGGCTAAAAAAACTCCAGAAAGCCTAATGGTCTCAAACATGTAATGCATGTAGTTTATCTTTAGGAATCTCCTGCCTATTTCTGCTCCTACATGAAACATTCAGTATCACTTCCTGTTAACATATCATACTTTTAAACTGTCCTCATTATGTTTAATTTGTACATTTTCTGTAAAAGCTCTTAAGTTAGATCTGTAAAAAAAAAAGAAAGAAAGAAGTAAAAGAGGAAGATACTCCTCTTTTTTAAAATATTGAAACATCTAAAATTCAGCTTGTTACATTCTACAGAATGACTACTTACTTCCATTGTTAGAAATTTATGTACATTTTGACTGACAAAACAATGATCACATCTGAACTGTTTCCATGGTAACATCTACTCACAACACCTTTGAACATTTCATTTTCAATCTACATTAATGACTGATAAAGCCAAACATTCACAATTGACTGGGCACTACAAAAGCCAGCATTCTATCCTATTCTTCCTTACTGTTTATTATTTCAAATTTGGATATCTCAGTTGCCTTCAAATTTCAGACAGTGACATCAACACAAGTCTTCTGCACAAATTTATCCTAAACAAGAATTGCTCAGTGGATGTGGTAAATGCCTTGTACATCTCTAATCAAATCTGTGTTTGTCCCTCACTAAAAACAGTACTTAGAAATCACTATCCAATCTTAAAGTAGCTACCTCTAAATCCTAGAGTTCACAGTAGAATTAAATCGGGGAAACTAAACAAAATATAACAAAAGATAGAAAAAAATTCAAGTCCATGACACACACAAAAAAATAATTCTTCCATCATTGACAAAATAAAAAAGTAAAAGTAACCATCTAAAAACATATTAGCAGTTTAGGTTCTTTTGTGTAAAACATGAGAGAAGGAGCTAACAGCATACACCCCATCATCACATCTGAATACAACAATTTGTATTGCTAGCAAACCATTAGTTATCTTAATAGTGTAGGAATAAATCTCTATCCTGACACATGAAGGAAGACAATAATATAGATTCTATTTCAATGAATGAACCAGGAAGAAAAGAAGGCCAAAACAAGATGGAAAATACAAAAGAGAGATAAAATAAAACAAATCCAACTCAAGCAACTCCCTAATCCCCACATTAATTTACATCAGCAGCATATCTTAATTACAAAAGAAGAATGGGAGTAGCATACCACATTATTTCTAGCATCCCTACTCTTTTGCAACACTTAACACCTCATGGTTGTTCTTCAAGGCAACACAGTGTTATATTAAAGCACTTCTCTTTCCATAAACATTTTGTGCAGAAGTGAGGCTATCAGTCTGTGTTCTCTGTACATTTCTCCATAAAAATGTCTGTACACCAGTGAAGCTTGTATCAAAAATAAATTATAATTATAACCTACAAAAACAAATTTTGCACACCACCCACAATAGAGTTGTTTTTCCATGAACTGAGAATTTCCATTACAAAATGAGAGTTGTTAGTTAAAAAAAAAACACGAAAACTGTTCTTTTTTGGGGGTAAGAGCTGTCAAGAACTGGGAATTCAACTTTCTACTAGAATGCCCAATGTTCCCCACAGATACTAAACCAACACAAAATGAGGAGACAAAAAAGCACATTTTTATCAACAGCACTTCTGAGGTATTTCCAGGTAAAAAAGGGAAAAAAAATTAATGAACAAGAAGACATTTGTCAAAAACAACAACAACAAACGATGACTTGAAAGTCACAAAAAATGTTGGAAAAGAATATTTATATACAAAAGAATGTTTCAAGATGAAAGAAAGAAACCACAAAAGTGAAGAAAAAATTACTGTAATCTTAGCCACATCAACGTGAAAAGCAATCAATCATATCATTGCAAATTTGACTTCGATCCATGCATGAATTAAAGTTAAAAAGTTTCAAAGTTATCTACTAAACTGACCATTTTTGAAGTGATATTCCACACTAATATTCCCAAAATGATACACAATTTGTCAAGGGATCTCATTTAAGATAGATCACTGGCAAAGAGTCCTTGTTTCTTTCGGTGGGCTCCGTTCAGGATTTTGAAATTCATGAATATTTGTCCAAGAGTTTACTAAGGCTTCCCTAGGCATCAGTCAAGAATTAATATTATTCAAACAAAATTTGCAAAAGTTTAAAACTTGGAAAACGGAGGGTCTAAAACAGAACCAGATCTAACCTTTACTTTAATCAATACAAAGACTTTTCAAAGAAAATACTAAAACTTATCAAAATTAAAGGGAGGGATGAAAGAAAAGAAAAAGGAATAAAAAGGCATTCAATTTTGTTTGTATTGTGATATTTGAGGGGAAAATTGTGTTTTCACACTCAGTTGGGTCCTAATTATTACAGGAAAAACAAAAAAAAATTATTTCTGGTTTCCTATTACTTAAATGTCCACAATATTTAGTGCAAACTTTTTCATTATTGTTTAAAAATCTTCACCATTTTCATGCAACATGTCTTGATGTAGGCATATTGATGCTCATATCTGATAAGTCTTTGCCAAGCAAATAAACCAATTTATCTCTTCCTTTGTTCTAGAATCATACTGAGTAATATTAAATCAATAATGGTTCAAGAAAGTTCTTCCAGAATGACTTGATGACAGTGATGAGGTTTTCACTGCTCCAGCAACAGAGGAATTTTTGCCTGCCTTCATTACAATCATCTCTTACAAAATTACAAAGAAAGGCTTAACATCAATCAGGCCACAAAATGTTCACACATTTGACAAATGGCTGGAAAACAAACAGTTTTTCTCATTTCTTCTTTTTTGTTTTTGCTTTTGTTTTGTTTGTAAAAAATCTCAGTTACTTAGTTAAGATCCTAGATTTATTTACAATTTGTGAATAAAATTTTCTAATTTTAATATCTAATACTCATTCTGATATTCTAATACTCTTTTCATTGTTTTTGTTATTCCAAAGACTCTTAACAACTTATCTTCACTAGAATTTTCCCATTTTCATAATATTTACTTTCTTATACACATTATTAAAGAGACAGATGTCTATTCTTCAAATTTCAAAGATTACTCCATATCCTTAAATTCATCAAATGAAGTATATAAAAGCACCACTGGATCCCACCATTTACACATAGAGGGGTGTTTTCACACTCTCCTTGCTTTTAAACTCAAGGCAAGGCTGATATTTAGAAGAGCAGTAACAACATCAATTTTAGGTGCTGGTGGAATTTATTGCAACTTTGATGAATGCCTAGGTTTCTGGGTGCTTCAGTGTTTTCTGCAGCAGCCAACCAACCAGTTTACTTGGGATGCATTGCTGCTAGTGCTGAGTAGTATTGATGGGCTGTGGTTGCTGTATCATCCAGACCCTGTTCTGCCTAGAATTAATGAAAACAGATATTGACTGTCACAACATAGCAATTAAAAAAAAAAACTACACTGATGAAGTCAATCATGTGCTTCACATTTTCCTCTAATTGTAAAGCATTACATTTGCTGTTGTATCTCTTAAGATACAAAACACAACAGAATTTCACTTCATAGTCTTTCCAATATTCCCAAATCAAGGTATGCTGTGAAAATATTCCTGGGAAAACATTTAAGGGTTGTTCCAAATGATCATTAGGTTTTAATAAGCATAGCTGAAAAAGGCGAGTTGAGTACACTGACATAACATAATGGTCTGTAAGAATATGAGAGCAACACTGCTTTGATACTACTTAAAAGGCAGTATGCAGTCACCCCAATCAGAGTGAGTGTATCCTGTCACTCTAGTTCATGATTGGCCCATTTTGATCATGTGACAATATTTTTGTTGGTAAATTGTGAAATTCAAGGAGAATTTCTCCTTGCTTTAACTACTGCTTGTAATAGTTATGTTCAGAACATCTTCAGAGGTGCTTGTAAAGCAATAAAAAGAGATTTGCAAGAATTTGCCGATTTTTCAAAGAAAATTTTGGGGCGACTGCCTATTGCCTTTAATGAAATTATAAAGTTCTGGAAGAGATGTAAAGTAGGTAAGCAGGTTTTGAGATTAATTAAATCTAAGGCAATATGACCACAATTTTACTCAAGGCCACAGCCACTTACTTAGGGAACTGTGTATGTCATGTGCCTAATGGCACATTCAACATGGTCTACACAGACTAGTGGCTCTAAACACATTTTTCCACCTGGTCATCACCATTGCAGTTGCCTCTAAATTCTATTTTGTACATTCACATTTAATTCTTGCACTACATAACAGCAACCTAAGCTCACACTCCAAGTGATCTCTGAGATGCTCTTTTTGAATCATCTATGGTTGAGGCATTTAAGCACCACCCCTATTCCAGATGGCAAAGACTTAAAAAGTCCCCCTCCATATACATCTACTCCATGTATGTAGCCAAGTAGAGCTGTACTTGTGAACAAAGGAAGTGTACTTACATCCATAGATATTGGCTGAAGTATCTGATGTCCGGCAGTGGTCTGGTAACTCTGGCCTAAGTGGGCAGCAGCATATGAAGTGGACTGTAACTGTTAAAACAATGAGATACATTAATATGTTTGGTATCACTCAGGTTTTCCTCAAACAAATCCATTCAGTCAAAATACTGAATATCTTAAAGTGTGACGCATATGTGTGGGTGTAGCCTGAAGCCCTCATAGATAGATTCCAGTTTAATACAAACAGGTTCCAAACATCATACCTTCAAAAAGTACCTTGGCTTTTACCAACTGGTGGATATTTGCTATGTCTTTTTGCCATTTACATTGTTTCCATTTTAGGAGTACGGTAAGTAAAAGTTACCCTCTTTCTTAACTTTCAAATAAACATCAGTGCCTCTTATTGATGAGCAATTGCATCCAAATCGCATCCCATTCACTCAGCACAGATGCTGGTATCATTCCTGCTGACATGGATTTCACTAAAATGTGTAACCATGATGACATTGGATAGAGTTATTCTATTGAGGATGTAATTCTAGTGAGATATGACACCATTGATGTTGTGGTAGGGCAAGTACTTTTGATATGCTGAGGTCATCTGTGACAAGATATTACATAATGATATTTAAGGGCAATACTATCTTCAAATCAAGTAGTCTGATAGTTTCATTTTCACTGATTGTTTCACTTTTACCGACACTGAAAGAGCTGTATTTATATGATGCTGACAAGTGGCAGCATGACCGATATGCAAGCAAAATCATTACAAAGACTTTGAGTTGGCAGGAAGTCAAAAAATACACACCCTCTCACATCAAATATTGCATTGTATTTTGATACCAGGGGCATAACTGATGATTTCTTTCCACCTATTCATGTGTTGGGACATCTGTTTTGCGCTAAGCTACCACTGATAAACTTATAAAACAATTTAACAGGCATATCTGCAGCATTATCTCTTCCAATAATGAAGAAACACATCCTTGCACAACTGCAGTTGCAACTACTTGCAAAGGTGTTCACTGGCCTGTCTTGCTTTTATTGTAGGATTCCATTTGCATTACCACTGATACAGTACACAGCTAGTACGTTGAACTAATATGACTACTACCAGCATCTATAATCACTTCTTCGGTGCACACATGGCACCACAAAAGACATGAAGTGTGATATTAGAATAACTGCTTATAATACTACACACTTTTGTACATACATGGTAATCTGGTTTTCTTTTCATGACACGGTACTGCCATCTGAACTATATTTCTGGTTGTCCCTCTATCATTATACCTTGTTATCACTGTCTGATGTTTATTCCTTGTAAACAGCACTACTTACTATGGGGTATAACAGGGATTTTGAAAAGGGAGGGGCAGAGAACTTAAATTTAATGAGCACCCAAGCTACAAAGTACAAAATAATCATACCCAGATGTTATTTCCAAGGTGATGAAGTTGTAAACTAGTTGCAACAGATAAGTAATAGATAAGGTAAATGCAGATGTAGTACATGTCACTGATCTGAGTGATATATTTAACCAATGAATGGGGAGGGGAAAGTAAATTTCTACCTTTTTCCAGGTCAAAGTTTAAGTGGTTTACTTACTGGGTTTCCCAGTTGGAAATGAGTGGCAGTGGGGTGGGTGGCCAGCTGATGTGGAAGGGTTCCTGGTAAAGCTTGTACCATTTCCACACCTGGGGATGCCAGGAGAGAGGTTGTCTGTTGCTTTATGAGAAAGAGAGAGAAAAAATAGTAAAACAATGCTCTAGAAATGATGCTACTTTAAATGAGACAAGAACATCTGCATGGAATAATTGGCCCCAAGAGGTATTTTAAAATTTATGTCCTTTAGGGTGACATCCATGGAAAGAAAAAGAGAGAAATTGTAAGGTATGTAGTAATGATTGAAATCAATTGTCACCAAAAAAAAGACAATGGCATTAACAAACTGCCAGTGGGGCTAACAGGGTAGGGTAGTGTTATGCAACCTGCTGTCTGCTAAAATTAATACTTAGTCTGCAAAACAGTTCTTGTCGGTGGTCCACAAGGTATTTCCCCAAGGTGTGGTGGTCACTTAGGCAAGAAGTGTTGAGTAACACTGCTTTAGGGTAGTACTTCTCAAACAGCACTTTACTGATTCATACAATGAGTTATGATCAGGCACACCACAGCAACAAGACAAAACATTATGGTTTTACTGCCAAATGGAAATAAAATACAGTTGATAAAATCATGTCCTTTAAGGTCATTTTGGGTATGTTTTAATACTCCACAGGCCAAACACAGTCATCCAAATTTAAATGAATGGGACTTGTTGCATTTAATAGTTGGCAGGACCCCCCCCCCCCCCAACATAGGATTGTTTGATTAACACAAAAATAGGACAAATTTGAACTGTACCTGTGCATGTACATACACTACTCTCGTTGGTCAATGACATGTACAGATCTGATCAGCAGCAAGCACTGTAGGCTTTATTGCACAGGATCATAGACCATTTGTACAGTACTGCAATATTTCAAAGATGGCACTAGGAGGAATGGGGGCCTTTCAGGGAAGGCTCTACCCAATGAAAGCCAAACTTATCATCAAATTTCCTTCTAGGAAAAGCCAAAGTGTAAGTCCTCCCCCCCCCAGTTTGGGCAGTAGAGGAGAATACATACTAGGCAATGCAACTACTTTGTTGAAGGATGCCTATTGAGTTCGAGGAAGGCCAAAAACTAACTTTATAGGTGAATTTAAACCATTTGGAGCAAATGAGAATATTCCTTCAGTTAAGCTTTCCAGAGGTCATTTATATTCTGCATATCTTTCACATACCCTGCTGGTCTATTTTCAAAGGTCTGGTATAACTAACCTAACTTATAAACCCACAACTGTGCAAGTTTGCTTCTAGCTTCCTCCTTGATTATACTAAAGGAAAACCTAAAAATAAGAATCCAAACATACCTGAAATTGCTACCGTACATTGTAACTGGCAACAGCTAATTTACAGTTTATTCATTACACATGCTACGATACTTTTAATGTATACTTACGATCTGAGGTTGCATGAGGTACGTGGGGTGCTGCAAGAAACCAGAGCCCCCTGCATGGAGTTGGGGGTAGGAAACCGCTGCTTGAGCAACTCCAATATTGTATGGGTTTGCAAATACATGATGAGCCATTGGATTTGAAACTCTGCCATGTAACAAAACAAAAAACTATGAGTGTTGTGATTATATGAGTCAAAAATGAAAATCTGATAACATGAAAATGTTCATACAGTGAACAAGATTTTCAAGGAAATTGTTACACTGGTGCACACCAATGCCATTAATATTCATTTTGGATGGGGAAATGAATCATACAAGCCCATTTGAGAATGTATTATTGGCAATCAATAGTAGCAAACCCTTGGAGACTGATTAAATGCAAACGATAGGAACATAAAAAGCTTACATATCACTGTAGCCCACCCAAGGGTAGGTTGGCAGTGAGACGTATACAACCTTACAAGTTCATGACAATGTAAACTGTGTACAGTTTAAGTTCTAACCACAGCCAGGAGGGTATATTCTGGGACAAATCCTCTAAATTTTGGTTTTGCCCACACATTTTTCCAAATCTTTGCTTTCAGTAACAGTCTCCTATGGTGGATGCATGCAGATGATCTCAATTCCAACAAATATCTACTCCTCTATGGAAACAGTCTGCCCTTCCCAAGTAGACAAGCTGGCTTTTGGCTTGACATGCCAGCAGAAATATCATTACCACATTGTTTATTTATTCTCTCTGCTAATCACATATTCTTAAACTGAAGAATGAACAGTCTGATCATGCAACAGAGGTATTCATATTGTATTTTATAAGACAAAAATCTTGTTAACATGAAATTCAAGCAGTGGAACTATGATGAATCTCAAAATGGAGTAAATGATCCTCATTATTTCTGGTGGAGATCAAAGTTCATTTGGGGTCACCACAGGTCAAAAGGTTGAAACCTTGTAAACACAACAACTCAAGCAGGTTACCTTTGATGAATCTTATACTTGACATATGAATGACTTGTATTGATTAAATAGGCCCTCTTGTTTTTGGTGGAGGTCTGAGGTCATTTGGGGTCACCAGAGGTCAGAAGGTTGAACATTTGTAAACACTATTATGAGCACAGAAACATTGATGAATCACATACTAGACATGTGGATGGCCCATATTAACTGAAAGTTAAAAGTTATTTTCAGGTCACTGGAGGTCAAAAGGTTATTCATATGGTATTAGAGTGTTTGATCTATGCCCATGGATCCTAGACATTTTGTGCCAAAATTGTAAAGACAGTATTTATGAAACACTGTCAACTTGAAAACACAGTAGACTTACATTTCACTGGCAAGGAATCACTAAGCTTTTTGGCTTTTCTATGGCAATGAACTTTAAAGGGTCCTAAATGATAAGAGACATTAAAAGAGTTCACTTTCAAGCCTCTCACTTATTAAGATGGGGGGAGGGGTTAACTAAATTTTCCTTCAGGAGTGGCACCAGCTCCCTGCCAAGCTCCCTGATGGGGGGCCAGCAATCCAAAACCCCTCCAACAAAGGCAATATGTTGCCAAAATGATGTCAAACATGCCAAAAAAATTTTGGGTTTTGATTTGAAAAATGTTTAAAATTGAGGGTTTTTATGAAAGAAAATTTGGGCTTTTATTGAGAAACATTGGAAAATTTTGGGTTTTTATGGAAGAATCTGCCCTTCTGTATGGAATAAGGCTTCCCAATGAAATTGGAAAATTTTTCCTGACAGGGGGGCTAGCCTTCTGGGGATGGGGCCCAAGCTGGGTGCCACCTGTTTTCCTTATCCCGATTTCGCATTTTTTTTTTTTTTAACAGCCACTAGAGACAACACAATTGATGACAAGGAACAGACTACTTATAAATCTGGTTATAATCATCCACAAACTACACCAGATTAGCCTTTCCATCAACTGATCTTTCTCATTTCTTTGCTATGGTTTGAATTTTGCAAATAATTGAAATAGTTCCTTTAAAAATTTGCTTATTGTCCACCCCATGAATTAGGAGGCTGGTATACAAACTGGTGACAAAAACAGCCAAATACTTGAATTCCTCTTGTATTGGTCAGTGAGCTATTGACATAACTAGCAATTAACCCTTCAAAAACAGTCTTTCCTTTAGGGAAGTTAAATTTTAAGCAACACTAGTTCTAAAGAGTCAACAATAATCTAGCTAGGGGCAAATTCCACTTCAAATGTGAATTTACTTTGACAAGTTTACTCCTCTTGTACTGGACTAGCATCCTATACTCTTCTTGTGAAATACTAATGCAGCAGTCAAATATATACATTACACCCAACGGAACTTTGGTGATATGCTACTGCATGTGAAGACAAGAGTGTCTGCTTCAATACAATCCAATATCAATATTAACCCTCATTTTGCCCATTTCAAAACTGTTCAATTTTATGACCTACCCTGTACACCCTACTGATTGACTTAAACCTAGATGCCATGTCCAATTGCTACTGGCAACTGCTTGTCACAAATTCTGATAATGACAAAATCAGCACGCATGCCCACATGAATGTATACACTCTATTTCAAACTGAATGATACACTGAAATGGGATAGTCTTCAGTGCCTCCATTCAGTCAAGACTCATACCTGATAAATGGTTATGGAGAAAAAAATGTCCCCCTAAAACACAGACATAAGAAAACTTTTTTATCATTTTAAGTTTGTCATAAACATATATAAAGCTACAAAGCATGTACCTGTTTCATTACTTCATACACTTTTTATACTGATACCAATTTTGCACAACTTGACACTAATCCTAAGCATTATTTATGGCATTTCACATGTTAAACAAAGAGCTGTAGCCTGCATTAACCAGCCTGCATCATGCAAACTGTGGAATTTATAAAGTTACTTAGAGTTTTATGTAAGGGACAAAAAATCAGGACCAGTCAGAAGAGAGAAAACCTTTACATTGGTAAACTTTCTTTCATGGTTCCCAATTATTAAATTAAAACATTTCAGTTTGTGAGAAAGCAATATGAAATAACTAAAGCACCAATGCTGCATTCTGGTACGTATTATTCCATGAACCCCATGCAAACATAAAACCCTGAAATAGAAGGGCTTAATTTTGATAGCTTTTTGCTTTACATACATGTATGAACATGTAATCATGAACAAGGGCAAAGGTTCCTATTCCTGAATGGAATCTGAGTCACCTTTGAAAGTTTAGAAACTTCAAATGGTCATTATCATCAAAACTTTTGGTGCCAAATGTTATAAGTACATCTATGAACTTTGCCTTTGAATGACCCCTGATGATGCAATCCTCAGTACTTCCAAAAGTTTTAGCATCAGATGTTGACCATAAGTGACCCCTGATGACCTAAAAATGACCTTCAGGTTTTTTTTTTAACCAAATGGTGATTACATATCTACCAAGTTTAGGTGCAATCCTAATTCAGGTTACAATGTTATTGGAAATCAATGACTCTGACCTCCAATGACCCCTCATAACCTCCAATTAACCACCACATTTTGCAAGTACCATACGGTGATTACACACACCAAGTTTGGATACCATCCGACAATCTGTTACACAGTTATACCAAAGAAAAGATTTTACGTTTGACCTCTAACGACCTAAAATGACCTTAAATCCAAAATCTGTGTGGCCTAAAAGAAGCACTTCTTGAAGAACATTATGAACAACTTTCAAGAACAAGTGCTCTGTAAGGAAGGAGGTTACATTTTTAAAACAGCCTGTGTTGACAACTAAATGACCTTTGATCTCAACTTCTTTTGGTCAAAAGTCACCCCACACCCATCACTCAGTGTGTCCAAGTTTCATCAAAATCCATCGATAAATGCCTGTGTGTGAGAGCATTTTTGCAACTGTGGACAGACAGACATACAGGCATCCCAAGACAATACAACCTCACATCAGCTTTGCTGGTATGAGCTAAAAATTCACACAATCTCATTTTTGTTTTTGTTACAAGCTTTCCTATCTGTTGAGGACTTAGGTGCATTTTAACTTAAATCCTGATAACAGTATTGCCACTGTTAAACTAACTGAATTACAATTCTTGCCATCTGGATGATTACAATGACACTGCTGCTACTACCTACCCAGGTCCCCATCCAAGAGTTTGGTGTTGTTGCTGCTGTCTATTTTGGTTGCGTTTCTTGTTTCCACCATCTGCAAATTTGCATAGAAGAGGTTCTGTCTGACCTGTAAATGGAATGAAAGAGCTGAGTGCTTATGTCAAAGGACAGAAACATGACTTGATAACAGGTTGGGTTTGAAAAAGGGAAATGTTACAACATGTTCTAGAGTCTCATTTTTGTTAGTTGAAAACTTTTAAAAAGTTCAGACTGTTCAAATTAACTTTCACGGCCACTCAAAACCAGTACCACAAAATCCAGACATGGACAGCACCCAGTCAATGATAAATGCCTCCAGTCTGTTACTACAGGCATACATGGTAGAGGGGGGGGGGGGGGGAGGCTAGGGGTCTGCACCCACATCCAGACCAAAGCCTGGGCAAAATCCCAAGGGGGTAATTAATGACACTATCTAAGTGGAGCCTCCAGTGATGTATCTAGGATAAGTCATGGGAAAATCCTTTTGTCACCCCCATGAGTGGCCCTCAGGAAGTGGTCGAAGGGTTGGTCTGAATTGACGAAAGTCAGCTAGGATGCAAAATAGAGATTTCTTTGGAAAAGTTTGAACTGGTCCTACCTTTAGAAATTATTATTGTGTAGTGAATATTTCTTATTTCTTGGCCTGGTTAAAGGGAAGGGGAATGTCTTAGAGGAGTGGGTGACACCCTCACCCTTTGAGAAATTTTTGCTTTTGTTAGTTTTTAGATTAAACAGAATGCAAAACTTAGTTGAGGTCTCGATGAACTCATTTCGTAGACTTAAGCTTCATCCAGAACTACTGTCGTGTAGTACGTAAGGCATTTCCAGTGTAGAAAGATACTGACCACCATTTTGTTATCACCAAGATGGTAGACTTATGGTGCAATACCTCGTTCACATAAAGGTTAAACAATGCACACAACATCTAGTCTGTCTGGTTTCCCCTCCCCTCTGTGAATGGCCATTTATTACTATCATGGCGCTTTCAGGCAATCAGCAAGCTGGACTTTTTTCAACAATTCCACAATTTTTAAAATTGCTTGCTGAAACAGCCTGCACCTGCTGGAAAAATCTTGGGCAAAGTTTACTGTTTGCGTTGCAACTTATCAAGATCCCCCTCCTTTCAGCCAAAATCCCACTGCAAATGTTGGGGTGGGGAAACCCCCACCCCTATATTCTGAGATCTAGTGCCAGCACTGTCCCATGTGCTTTAATGTCTGTTGCAAATTGTCTGTGTATTTAACAGACACCAACTGGGGACTAAAATGACACTTACTGAATGAAAAAATTCATGTAAACAAATTAGCACTGAGAACCTACAATGTAGGAAGACTGATTTGAACAAATTCAGGAAAAGTTACATGCATACTCTAGCTATTTCAGGATAATATGCAAAGGAGCAAACTAAATTCCAACAAATACACTTTACCACTGAACCTGAAATCTTCTTTCTGAGTTCTGAATAGGATTGTGGATAGGATTAGTAAAGCATTGTCATAACAGATGAGTAGAATGGGGTCAGAGTTACATCTCATCAATGTTATTCTTTTTCAACTACAAGGTTTCAAGGAACAATTCATAACAGTTGCAAAGGGATATTATATGATATAGGTCATTGTCCCATGCACACCATACAAGTAGTATAGGAGAAAACAGGTTCCAATTTCAGTAAGCTGATAAAGGAAAGAAGAGCAAACTTAAAATTGAAGATCCACTTCATTGCATGGGGTTTATGTTGCACTCCTTCCCTTATCTTTCATACTGAAAAACGAAGCTTTCCTTCTTCTCCATTACATCCAATAAACTGCCTGCACAAAATCTCCAGTTGCACACCAATGCCATTAATATTCATTTTGGATGGGGAAATGAATCATACAAGCCCATTTGAGAATGTATTATTGGCAGTCAATAGTAGCAAACCCTTGAAGACTGATTAAATGCAAACATTAAGAACATAACAAGCTTATATATCACTGTAGCCCACCCAAGGGATAGGTAGGCACTGAGTATGCAATTATATTCCCTTTTCAAAAAATAGAAACCATTTTTCACATTTTCATGATTTTGTCCATGCTCTTCCTGCTGTAAAATACTTTAAGATCAGACAACACCCATTCATCCTTATACTTACCAGGTATAGTATGACCATTGAGCCTTTTTATAATTTCTTCACATTTTTCCTTGGATTCCATTCTGTAAGGTAGATAATAAAACAGGTCACATTAACAGATACTACCACACAAAACAGAGCTAAAGGCTATATGACTGATAAATTCCTAACCCTAAGTTGTCTAACCGAGATGTTTCTAAGTCAGAGACGTAGCTAGGATGAAATTTTTAGGGGGGCCTAGGTACCAAATGGGGGGTCACAGCTCATTGCGGTCCTTAATTCTTACAAATTTTATTAGGACACACAATTTCTGGGCGCCTAGCAAACACCTGGGGGACCAGCACATCCCCCCCCCTCGGTACATGCCTGCTCTAAGGAAGATTCACAGGTTTTCTTGTCAGTTTGCTAATACACAATGTACATAAAAGTTCTTAAAACTATCTGCCAATGAGCTCCAGCTTGCTCTAGCATTTCACCAAAATCAATGTCTGCATGATAAGCCATTAGCTGTTCATTGCACAGTATACTGATAATATTTACATAAGGAGATATACGCAATTTTATACAACAATAAAGCACTGCAATATGAAAATAAGGCTGTACCATCAAAAATTTAACAAGCTCCTCAGGGACCCTCACATTTTAAGAAAATGTCCATGTCACTCAAATGTGTTACTCTGCTCCTTAGACCAACTCAGGGGGATATCCCACAAGACCAAGGTTCACTAGACTGAAGGTCCACTAGACAAAAGATTTGCTGCATTAAAAATCTACTTAAGGTTAGACAAAGAATAATTGTAGTGCACTACAAGCTTGGCAATACTTGCCAAGTGGATGGCATCTACATTACTGATTGTTGAAACTTCAAGCAATTTCCGTACAGTTTTCATACACTCACTGTTTCAGAGACTAACTGCACAGAATTTGTCAACAGTACTTACATGACTGGACAATGAAACTTAAAAAACTTGCTTAGTGCCCTTGTATTACAACTGTCAGTTTCAGCGGCTCCTTGTGTAGTGCGCAAGCAACTGATCCAGAGCTTGTCATGACCACTGATCTTTATAAACTAGACTACAAAAATGCATTGTGGTTTTGATTTATAATTAATGCATACATGTGTACTCCCAAATAATGTCAAGATGTTCCATTTCTTCCAGTCACTAGTTAAATGCAATCTTTATGTCTTGGAAAGAAAAAAGCTTAAAATGTATGCATATTTGACCTTGGGAATTCTTGGGAAATTTTGCTTTTTGACCTCTGGTGACCTTAGGTAACCTTTGACCTCCAACACAACCAATGGGCTTTTTCTACTTTACATATAATGCAAATGTAAGAAGAAAATGTATCCATGCTTCCTACTTTGACATATTGTGTTATCACAATTTTCACAATTTGAATTTCAGATGGCCTTTGACCTCCACAAAACTCAAAACAGTCCTTCTACTTAATATAAGGCATCTACATGGTCAGTATGGAATGTAGGCATGTTTTCTGTCTTTAGATATGGCATTAACAAGCTTTTTAGAGTTTGGCCCTTGGAGACTTCAGATGACCTATGACCTCTGCCAAAACAATAGGGTTCATCCTCTCAGTACTGGGCATCTATCTACCAAGCATTAGAACTGTCAGTTTTCCTTCTTGAGATATTGTGTTAACAAGCTCAGTGTCACAAACACACACATGCAAGCTAACAAACATACATACACAGACAAATGCCATGATGAATGCACAGGTTTCTCTTATCATTGAAACCAAATATGTGGACAGTGCCTGGCCTATTGAATTCATCAGAGCTAGTTGCAGCCACTGCAAACCTGCACTTGACAGCATACCAAACCCATCTTTACACAACCTGTCACAAAGCAGAAGTCTAAGGTTTGAAACAGTGTTACACCATCTATCAGGGAGATGCTAGAGTAGCAGCCTCCAAATCTGATATGGGTAGCATCTCCCTGATCATATCAACCAAAGGTCTTTGTTTGGGAAGTGGACATGTATTTGGCAGGTTGAGGGATTCAAAAACATTACAACATGTGCTATCCACATAATTTATAGAGATCAGTGGTCAAGGCAATCAACTGCCACTTCTTGCACTCAGTGTACTGTACAATAGTCATATTTCATTTAAAACAGATTGTAATCTCTCCTCCCCCCCCCCCCCTTACCCCCAACTCACTTCAGATGTCTTGGTCTACAACAGATCACAACATGAAATTTTTAATAAAATTTTAAATACCGCAAATACAGCAGACTTGCCAACATTTGAAAACTGGAAATAGGAACACAGCGGCGCAATTTTGGAAAATCCGCCGGCCTGGGGGTGGGGTCTAAGGGGAGGGGGTGTCCCCCTCCCCTTTGGAAATTTTTTGAAGTTTAAATACTCTTAGATTCAAAACGGTGGCATATTTAAGGAATATGTATCAAACTTTTAAACAGGCAAAATTACAAATTTTTTAGGCTGTATTTTAAAAATTTGGATGATTGGTAGGCCTAGGCCTAACGTTAGCCTATGTCTGCTGGAATTGTAGCCTAGGGCCTAAACAAAAAAGCAAAAATCAACAAACCCCATCACAGTGATAAGGCTAAGGTTTTGTTAGTCTATAATGCAAGCAAATTGAACTTTGAACTAGTTCCCGGCAGTGCTGATTACATCCCTTTCTGCATCATGAGTGTACAAAATAAAACTTTCAGATCATGTTACTTGTTACTGTTAGGCTGGGCAGGCTAGGCTGCATGGTAATGTTAGTCATGTTAGTTGTTACACACTTAGGGTTGTTACACACTTAGCCTAACACAAACTTCGTTTAGGCCTTGGCCTACGTGAACGATTCTTGGCGGGGTTTATGCAATGTATCAGAAAAAAAAATCATATAAAAAATTCCCACCTATTTCATAATCTCCGCGACTTTCGTAGTTCAAAAGTTAGACCTAAACGTAGCAGTTAAGTTCAGGCCTAGCCTATGCCTAGGCTAGACTGTACACATGCCGCACCTTCGCTACGTTACCGTTAGTATGATACGGCGAACTACGGTACCGAAAAAACGGTACCGAAAAACGCCTGCAGGCTCGCAGCTTACTGTCCAAAGTTTAATACTCAAAAACTTCGTTGCTGGTCTTCCGTTCAAAATTGAACAGTTGTCATAAGTACTTTGTTCAATCTTCAAATATTGTTTTTCATCCTTAATCTCAAACAACAGCATTGCGATTAGTCCCACTAGGTTATCAAACAAACATGCATTATGTATTGCGTACGTACGTACGTACGTACCACCGCAGGTGCCACACGGACTTCGCGGTCGGTCCGTAGGCGCAGCTGTGGTGCTTTGTAAAGCATTAACTACAACGATCGTTACGGATATGTACTGTCAGTGTGCACATATCCTGAGACATTTTAGCGCGCACGCCGGATGTCGCATACATGCTGAAGTCTTGGTCATAGTACTTACATATATGTACACGTAAAGCCCCTACAAGTTCGATCCACGAATCATTAATGAGGTGCGTGACATGCGTTTTAAATAATTTTGTTCCAAGGATATTTCTTGTACTATTTTGGGGTGGGTGCTAGAAATCGGAACGTTCCGATTTTTTGCTATGTACGGACTCAAAAATCGGAACGGTTCCGATTAAATCGGAACGGTTGGCAGGTCTGATACAGTGTGCCTTTTAATCCATAGATGAATCAGTACAGGTGCGGTAGTTGTACAATGTGAGTGTGACTCCATGCCATAATAGCCTATCTGTAATGTTTAAAAGCTGGAAAAATCTTCAACATGTTTTCTGCAAATGCTCTACTTTCAACTTTCATCTAGTGAACCTTTGATTTAGTAAACCCTGCTCAATCAACTCACACTTGTAAACCTTACATACTACAACAAGCATCTCAATGTCAAATCAAGTTTCTTCTCAAAATCTTTGGTAAATTATGTTGCATTCACTCAGAGGCACAAATAAAATGTTATGCTTTAACTTCCAGTACTAACACTGCTTCAAAGCAAAACCAAAGTGGAACAATTTTCATTGATTTCTGACTACAAATATGAACTTATCAATCACACAGATGGTCCTACTACTACACAATGTGGTTGGCCATTCACTCCACCAAGAGGATGTGGGGGGTTTCAGAAGTTTATCACCATTCAAAAAATGTCAGAGTACCCCTGACTCCATAAAGAACTATTCATAACAGTAAATATGTACAAAGCCTACATTCATCTATTTTTCCTACCACAAATTATCACATTACAGTAAGGGTGTGTCTATCTCACAAATACACAGTAACTGTGCACACATCTTAAACTGCCAATAAAATCATCATCCTACCACCATACATGATTCAAATTTCTGAATTTCTATTTCAATCTTTAATTCTTTATTCACACAAAGCCTACACAGTATTTATCAAGACAAGAGAGATTTATAGACTAAAAAATTCTTTATGATTTGGGTTCATCAAAAGTTGATGGTAGTGCAGGCTTTAATATACACGTCAGACTAGAGTCAAAAGATTTCCAGTCTTTATGACATTTTTAGTGTGAATGGTTCCCTCTGGCTCATACAAATGTCATCATTATAGAGAACGAGCCCCACACTCTAGGATTAATGACACCATCATTGTCAAGCTGACATTTATAGAGAAATGCTCCCCAGCCTCTCTCTAATTTTGATAAGACATTTGAGCTCTCTGTTCACTCACTACCAGCCATGCACTTAAACTACAGCACACTTCATGCTTAAGTATGATTTGCAGACAAAGGAAAGAGAATGTTAACAAACTCAACATCTGAACAGTTAATGCCTGTTTTGCTATCACTACCTCAGCATCAATCAGTAGTTTGCAAGCAGTGTGAAACTCTTTGATTTGTGCACTCTTTCTCCCACCTACTCTGTAATAAGAGGGGCATAGCATGAAGGAGGGTATCAAGCTTCAAACAAATCCCCTTTTCTATAAGCCTTGTTAATCTGTTTGAATTGGTTAGGTTTGTCATTTTATGGCATGGAAATGTGGAATATGTGAAGGAATATAGGGCCAATGATTTTCCGTTTCACAAATCACAAAATTCCATTTTTAACTTCCAAATTCCGCAAAATCCAATTTCAAGCATAACCACTTTCTGTGATTTTCGGATTTTGGAGTAATTATGTTGAAAACAAGTCCTAAACTTGTCTGGTTACGATCCTGCAGCAAACACTTGTGACACACAAGCAACATAGCCTGACAAACTATAGCATAGGCAAACTGGAGCCTATACCGGCAAAATTTTGCCGATTTTCGTAAATGTCCTACTTGTTTTCTGATCATAACTTTAAGGAGTTTTGATGATTTTATGGTGAATTTGTCACCATTCCAGATGGTAAAATGTCTGTGTATGCCTTTGGTATATGCAGGAATTCATGTGACATGGTTTTAAAGAAAAATAACTCAATTTTTGTCAAATATTTTCATGTATTTTGAGCCTGCCAAAAAAAAAAAAAAAATCCATGCAGAAAAGTAAATTCCATATTTTTCCACTTTTTTCTGCGGATTGCAGAAAATCAGTGGCCCTAAGAAAAACTAACTCTATGCATTCTAGAAAACCTTTCAATCAACTCTGTTGTGTGGTTCTCAGTATGCAAGCAGAATGAAGTAACTAGTAACTATTGAATTTGAACATTGATCACCAGTGCTTTATTTTCTTTTTCCAATCTATTAATTTAATTTTTGAATGGATTGGAATATGAGTTTTGCATGATAAATGTAAAGTTTCCAAAATTACTATGCTTCTTTTAAGGTATTCACAATTTCACTTTTACAAAAGCATGAGATTATAGGGGAAAAAGGCCACAAAGTTTGAAGAAAAACAAAACAGATATCAATTGCTTAATGTGAGGTTATGATGTCACATATGCTTGCTTCAGGTTCACTTGTGATAATTTCCACAGTATTTCTAAAACCACAGAGAGGTACTTAAATGCATGCAAATTTCATGGTAGTGCTTACAGTAGGTAAGTTCTACCATATTTCAACCTTCACCCCCTATTTAAAATGCTCCAGAATGACTATGCTGGATTCTAACCTTCCTCCTTTTTTCCTTTAGAAATACTGCATATGCACCTTGCAAAGCAGACATAGTTTGCTTAATACTTATTTCTAGTTTTACAAGCTGGCACCATCTCAACAATACAATGGAGAGACTGTCCTACCAGTTATGCCGGCTACCACACACTTAAAATAATTCTACTACCCCAAGTATTCATTTTACCTTTGAGTGTATACAAAAGCAATGTATTTTCTCACCTAGCAAAGCCAACACCTTTACTGATGCCTGTTTTGCTATCCCTGAGTATTCTAGTGCTAATTACTCTTCCAAAGTCAGATAACATGCTCTCCAGATCCTTCTCCTCCATTTGCTTTGGAAGGCTGGAAATGTATAAATTTGTAGGGTCTTGTTCTTGTTGCTGGAAGAACAAAAAAGATCACATATTTCATATCAATATATTTTCCTTACATCTAAAAATAAGACAATATTTTACTTTTCAAGTTCATGCCATGTCTAACAGAATACTTGGGGAGTCAGGGAGTCCTTGGTACACTGATACTGCAGTAGAACACTTGTACTGTCTGTTTTGTGCAAAGCATCCCCCTTTTGCTTCAGAAGATGCCATCTGGATGTACCAACTGGATATTACCAAGCTTTGACTGGATTATGAAATAATGAGAGCCATAACCAAATTCTTCACAATGCACAACACCCAGCTGCAGCTTTTGATATGTCTAGTGTTTCAAGAGATACAATGCCTTTTCAAGCATCATGCATGCATTACTGGAAATGATGCCTCCATGCATGATTGGCCAAGCTATCAGGGAGATCCTCTGCGACTTTAATTATGAATTTGAGATAACCAAGCCAAGGTGCAGAGAGGCATGCAATGTGCTGGCAAACACCAACACAAGTGAAGGCCTCATCAAACTTTCAGACAGTAATTACAACAAATGCACCAAGACAGAATAAAACAGCTCAGTATACAGTTCTCTCCTTTACAGAAAGACTAGTATAAAGGGTATATTGACCAATTTGTAGTCAATTACTGTACATGTTGCTACCATGATATAATTAAGGGATAATATCTCTAAATACAGAGCTCTACCAGATGACATTTCAACTCAGTTTTTATAGCTTCAAAATAGGCTCAGGCTTCCATATTAAGGCCATTTACTAGCTAAAATGTTAGTGAATTTTATTGATTGCTAGTAGAAAATACATGCACTCCCTTTTAAATTTTCATTGCTCAAGCTCCTTGTGCAAATGTTAATTGGACACAGAGAGTGACTTTAATAGGAAACTGTTTCAGGCAGTTGGGGCTTTTTTAAGCAAGTGACTAAGAATGTAAAATGCATCATACAGTTAGTAGCATGCATGTGATTTCAGAAATTTTCAGAGGTGTGGGGGAAAGTTTTCCAGTCCCCATGCTGACCCTCCACCTTCCTTCTCCCCAGCCCTCAGCAGACTGACTCCAATATCCCACAATTTTCTCACTTTTTCTCAAATTTGCCCCACCTTATGACTGGCCTTGTCTGCATGCTCACACCCTCACCCACTTGCCTGCCCTGCATTCCCCCATACCTACACCACTGCAAGATGTCAACGGTAATTGTGGCTGACAATTCCACAGCACTGCCAGCAGTGTATCAATATAACAAATACAAGGTGTATAAATGCAGAGTTAATGTTGTAAAATATGGTACATAATGCAATGGATACGTCAGGGTCTCCAAAGGCTTTGAACATCAAGGAATTCAGTTAACTCTTGTGTGTGACTTCAGTGTCATACACCTAGCTTCTGGTCAAACAGTGTTACTCTCCTACAGAAGATCATTATTGTATGAAACTATAAAAACAAAATGGTTGACATTGTCAATCATAACATAAATCATTTAAATTCATGACTGAGAGGTAACAACTATCAGGTTTTGACTGCTTGGCTGTCTTTGGCTCTGACTTTTTGCATGCAATTGGCTAGTAACAGAAGCTTCAATCTAACTGAGTGTTTCTATATCAAAGACATGCAGTACTACAAACTTCAGCCAAAGAATATTATACACAGAGGCAATCAAGTTAAGGGTGGTTCTTCTTGAGAGGGATGGCGAAGTACTTAATACTCAATGCTGTGAGTTCAAAGTCGATTCTGCCTATGGTAATGCAACCTCAACTCTAGGCATAACTTTCCAACATCAATGTCAAAAATACCCTTTCTACCATAGTTCTCCAAGTCCCCTGGCATTAGAAATGGAAGGTTTTATTTCCATCTCATGTAAGTATTATTGCTGTTGTGCATGTCAACTCCTTGGATGCATGCAATATGTCCTCGCTACCTATCAATTAATCATCTTGTCAGATTGGAGGCGAGTCCGCCCAGCAGGAGAGGCCTGTTTTCTCTATGGTTGTCTCTTTCCCTAAGGTGTGAACCCTACAGGGGCAAAAAACTTAATAAGATGACATGAACACAAGATGATGTAGTAGCATGCAGGAATAATGGCTACAGGGTTTTGTAACAGTCAGGACAATTTTTGCCCCCTAAATAAGCAAAAAAAAAAGTAACTCTTGAGATTATTAATCGATGAAAATGGACATTTTTTTCTGATATAAAGAGACAATACAGTGGTAACAACCTGATGATAAACTTTTAATATGATTCAATTGTAAAAGGGGGCAAGATGGAGGTATGGTGTTCTTAGAGTTCCAATTTCTGCATCCTGAATGGGGCAAATTTCCAAACAAAAGTTTTCACTTTTAGCCACTATGATCCAACATCAACAAGTGTCTTTGGCAACTATCACAAAGCTTCATTGCCCAGGCCAAAGTTCAATTCTGCACTTCTGAGTACACTCCACTACCTTGCCAACTCCTTCCATGGAGTCTTTTTCATACCCTTTTGTAATTAAAGTATCTGATTGAGTTGGCTCTCTGTACACTCACTAGATACAAAGCTCATTACATCTCACTAATCTGCCCATGCTCTTGACCAATAACACTTGCTTTTGTACTCTTAGAGGTATAGCAATCACATGGGCGGCAATCGGGGGGAGAAATCGTCCATTGACTTTGATTTTTCACACAGTAAATTATTTGAAAATGCTGTCATGTCCCCCCCCCCCCCTCCCTAATATTGAGAACAAATTGCCGCTTTTGAGCCATCAAACAACAGTGACCAATCATTAGTTGTAAGGATCTTGATGTGAATGGACTTTGAGATGAAAAGTGTCTGCTTTTAAAGAGCCTATGAAATGACTAATTACAGCCATTTGGTGTCATTCTCTGACCATATTTGTCACCAAAAATAGCCCTTATGTTCAAATATATCGCCCCACGAAGGAGAAATGCTAAAACGAAATGGTACCCCTTCCAGAACAACAGCTCAAAAAGTGAAAGTACATCGACCATGTCAGCTCAGAAACTCAACTTCGCAGTGTGTGTATGTAATGCACTTTGAACATACCTTGTACTGTTGATGTTACAGAATCTTGCACGATATGTATTGGAAACTCCTACAAAGATGATGCATAACTTACTGCTCTTGCAAGGAAAATGATTGAGATAACCATCAAAGTTACATCTCTACAAAATCTTTGTTTGCCTCGCAGGACTGTGAGAAGAGGGAGTTTTCAACAGACTGAGTTCTGACTTCCCGATCTTCATTGAGTCAACTGGTTTGGTACAAGCAGAGAGTTGCCACGGACTCACTAGGTATACAAGTTAATGGCTGTTCCCTGGTACAAGTTTATACACACAGAAAAATACCTCCCGGGAATATGTAATTGCATCCATTTCTCCTCCAGTGTTACGTAACTGTTATTATTATATTATTAGGGTGGGAAGCAGTGTTTCGTTTACTGGTGTATACATGGGGGTTCATGAACACACAGGTCCATATACAACTGTACTATTCTACATAGTGGCAAACAACTTTGATTATACCAGGGTGTTGCGAGAGCTCCCAGGTATACCATGGCAGGCGCGTAGCTACAGGGGGCCTGGGCCCCCCAAAAAATTGTGCATCCTAATAAAATGTGTAAAAATTAAGGACAGTGATCGATGCTGGGACCCCCCATTTGATACCTAGCCCCCCAAATTTTGTCCTAGCTACACCCCTGTAACATGGAAGTACTACTACCAACACATTACATGTTGGTATATTATTGACACTTGCACCAATGTCCTCTGCTACAATCCAACATCTTACAAAAAAAGGAAAACACGAAAACATGAGGAAAATTAATGAAACATAAAACAGAGGCAATTTGAGTGTGAAGGGAGACTGAAATTTGGTTGTCTAAGCCTAAGGAAGTATCTGGTATACTTCTCAGAAGTTGACATAAAGTTACTATTTGAGCTTCAAGCATTTCAAAGTCTAGTATGAGATCCATTGTTCGATTTTCAAACTAACGTTTGTGACAACTTGGAAAGGAAGCCTTTCAAAGGAATATTGGGAGATAACTCAGCCAACTTACTCAACAATCTGATTTAAATGTGAGTTAAATGTTTTCTTTTTCTTTGCAAAGGGTTAACTGTCTAGTTGAAGATCAACTAGGTAGTCTGCAAACTCAAACTGATGGGCTAAAATGTAACTTAGAAATATGGACGAGGAGGAGGATACGAGCATTTCAGAGTTACAAAATCTCATTTCAATACCAATTCTTGAAAAACTAGAGGCAATCAGATGCCATTATGAATGGGATAGTAAGATTCAGTATATGTCTTCTATGTAGCGGGTCTTGATGTAAGCTTGGGTGAGTAGTGACGAACATCCCCTTTTAGGTAGTAAAAATTCGAATTTTTATGTTGTATATTGTTTTGCTTGATACTGGCACATTCTCCAGATACGTTTTTACGAAGTTATACAAATTAGGGCAGGTTTCTGTAGATAATTGATATTGACATATGAACCACTACAAGGGAAGTACTGGACTCGAGCTACACAATCTGTGAGCAAAACATTACTATAAGTATGGAGTCTCTCTGAACTTCGTTTGCCATCCCCACTGGCCGCAAGTTCTTCCTCACACTGCCAAACTTTTTCTTGTTCTTTGGGCAGCGACTTGAGATAGGTTAAATTCCACAGACTGGCTCTTCATGTGGCCCTTTGTTATCATTCTTATATTATCTTAGTCAAAAATGGTTGAAGATTCATACAAATTATGGCAAGTTTCTGTACCGTAGGTAATCAATATTGACATGATATGAACATAACAAGGGAAGTGCAAGGTACATACACACACTGTGAAGTTGAGTTCCGGAGCTGACGTCATTCCTGGGTCAATCTACTTTCACTTTTTGAGATGTTTTGCTGGAAAGGGGTACCATTTCGTTTTAGCATTTCTCTTTCATGGGGCGGTATTTTTGAACATAAGGGCTATTTTTGGTGATAGATATGGTCAGAAAATGACACCAAATGGCTGTAATTAGTCACTTCATAGGCTCTTTAATGCACAATTTGTTTACTACTCCATGTGTGCATAACTGCCTAGCCTAGCATTCCCCCCCCCCCCCCGTATTCCCCCCAAAAAATGGAAAGGAAAGGAGAATGAAAGCATTAAAGCACCTAGACACACACACAAAAACACTTGTTACTGACTGGTTTCATTACAAGTTTTTACCTCATATAAAAAAGAATTGTGACATCTTGGCTGCACCCTTGAAAAAAACTGTACTGAAATGGAAACATGCTTATACTAGAGAAGTTCTATTACTGAAGGCTTCATTGAAATCACCCTGCTTTTATATGTGATTTTCATTGCACAAAATTATAGCAGCCCCGTAAGTGGCATCAGTACATCAAACCTTCCTTTAAGGAATTGCACTAAATACCAAAAGACAATTTTACATACATTATTTCGAGAAAAAAAAATGAACGTAGCTCAATTTCATGTCGTCTATATTTCGGTGGGTAAAAATTTCTTGTAACAGGAGGGCATATGCCCTTCGAACCTTTCCAATATTGGTTAAATTAAACAATTTCAAAAAGGTTCGACTTCAATCAGTCACTGGATCAGGCCACTTCTCCCCCACCCCACACCTTCTTTCCCCTACTGGTTGGCATATCCTGGTGAAACACATATGGAACAACCAATGCAATACAAGTCAAGAGATTGTCCTATGAAACATTTCATGACTGTAACTGTTAAACCAGGGGGCTGCTATTTGATAGCAACTCCCTCTCTCAAGGCAGCACACTGACAATAAAGCCTGTCATTGCCCATCTGGTGGAAGGACAGTTAGCTGGAATGATAGCAGAATCTAACCTCTCAAGCTTGATATGTTAATGCTGATGTGAAATCCATGATTAGTCAAGCAGTACTTGGCAAGTCATCTAGCATTATCTCTACCAGTATAAAACAGTGTACTCCAACTAAGCACAGACATAGCAACCAGTATATTTAAATTTACTGACATCGACAAAATACTAAATTTCAAGTTACACTGGATGAAAGCTTCCATATATGGCTGTTGTATTCCCATACTAAAGGGTTTACAGTAGCATATGCTTAATACAAGTCAAGTGTGGTATAGAGTTGCGTGTATCAAATCATGTCCACCATCAGCAGATTTGCTGAAACAATCTCAAAAGTTACATTTTCAATTCCAACGAATGAAATGCTCCCGATAAAAACAATCAAAAGGTGTGAAATGATAACAATCAATACAGTATCACCATAACCATATCAGATTATCCATGAACTGTGTCTGTATTTCATCAGTTTCAGCAAATTTCACATTTTTCTACATTTTAGGTCCTACACTTTCATTAATATGTTTTAAATAAATTTGGAAGGTTTGGGATATTTATTAAACTTTGTGTGCAACCAAGTTCAAAGAGATCCCCCCCCCCCCTCCAATAAAAAAGAGATTGTACTAACTAAATGTCGGACAATGTCCTTCTGACCAGAGTTGCAATAAATGACAATGAAGCCCACCTTTAATAGAGAGATATGTATGCTGTAGGTATACAAGGTTTCAGCTGCCAACCTGCTACAGAGCATGATCTAAGAAGAAAAGAAACTTTTCTCTAAATTTTGAGAGACAAGAAGGTAAGACTAAGAGGGGTGTAGGCAACTTTTGAACAATACAACCAGGAGTCTCCAGACTGCCCTAAAGCAGATTTTAACACATCAAAATAGCAAGGTGTAAGTATTTAATTGTTAGCGGCTACCTTGTTCTCATCTCATGAAAATGTCTGGAAGTATCATGAACCAAGTTAATATGCTAAACTCAGAAAGGAGCAAGTATCATGAAATAGACATGGGATGATTCACATTAACATTTTCATTGTTGACAGATAGGTCTACCTAACTAGCACCTTCAGAAACTGCAGAATGGTTAAAGCTACCCCCCCCCTCCCCTCCCAACACACCTCACTTTGCAGCATCATTGCAAAAGTATGGGGTGCAGGTCAATGGCATAGCTAGATATTTTTTGTGGGGGGGGGGGGCAAAAGCAAAAAATTTCTGACAGATTATTATCTTGAAGTAATGATGTACTATCTAAGCATAGTGTCACCATCATCTGGGGTGTAGTGCGCGGAAAAAATTCGATTAAAATATCTCCGAGATTGCCTTAAATGACACTTCCAGGCCTTGTCAGTAACCATTTCGATGTGTAATTCTGCATAAAAACATAAGAAGTGTTGTAAGTGTTTCAAATGAATTGTTATTTATTTCTGACAGAGACTAGAAATTTCCCACAGAGGCTTTCGGAGGCTTTCTGGGGGCGGGGGGACAACCGCCCCCCCTGTCCCCCTCTAGATACGCCACTGGTGCAGGTACATAAAATCATCATAAGTGACTGCATTTATTCTTTAAGGGAGGGGCTAGAGTCTGGGTACACTGCTACTGTGTGTTTAATACACACTGCTCTCCTGCACCAAAGCACTTGGTGTATGACTGCATTCACCTACTAATTGATTTCAGTTACCTGGTTTCTATGTTCAGTTTTACTGTAGTAAGATATCACTCAGTTAGAGTAGGCAGCTAGCAATAGTTGCCATCTATCTGTTAGTATCTGCTATATCCTCTTTTCATTACAGCTCAATTTATGTCCCGTTATGAAACAATCTTCAGTCTGCCTTTCAGACGAAGATGGCGTAGGAGAGAATAAATCTAAGATAGTGGTGACAACAGGGAATTAGAAGCTCTGAAGCAGCTCTGAGGGAAGACAGTAATAGATGAAAGAACTGAGCTTCACTGCTAGGTAATGGGACTTTACAAACAAATTAGCAGTGTTATGAAAACATTTGATAAAACTAAGACCAAGGAAAGCACTGGGGGCAACATCTGAAGTAGCTGGTAATATTGATTCTCAAAAGTTGCACTTAATAATGTGCACATCATGGAATTAGAGATTTGTGTGGGTAGATACAGTCAGTACTGGTTGAGTAAGTAGCCTTCCTACAGTATAACTGACTGTTGCCACATAAAATTCTGAATATGGATCAGCAGACAATGTTGGGAAGCTTATAAAGAAAATGTATTTTTCCAGCCTTCTCTCTAAAAACATAGTGTCTTGGCCCTCATCAAGGTTTACAACAAAAGCACATTATACACTGGTCACCTGTCTATAATCGTGTGTACCAAAACATGATTAAAAGCTTAATTTATCAATACCTTCCAGGGTCATTGTGACATACTAAGTGTCATATAGTACATGTTACACTCACCAACAGTCCTTCACCCCTACTACTCATACATTCTGTCAAAGTCGTTCCTTGAATTTTCATACTTTTTTAATCACATTAAAATAGTGATATGTCACACATTGCGATATGTGTGAAGTTATGTTTCACAGTCATGTGAATGAGGGGAATAGGCAAGGTTGTTACCAGTTTGATCAACCAGGGAGGTATAAGGAAAGAGATCCAATGTCCTATACGATCTTTGAAGCAATGTTCATTTCCGATAGTTATCTTGCCTTTCTTGTCAAAATTCTTATCTCAACACCTAGATAACTAGGATTAGTGATGCATTGTCAAAATGACAATGAGAAGACATACCCCTTATGTTGAACTCCTTAACTTTTTGTTGCCAGCCATCATGCAAAAATGTGCAATTTTAATCTTTCGCTGTTATTCACTAAATTAGATATCATTTCATTTAGAGTCAGCTATGAATTTATTTACAACTTACTTTTTTGAATACGTTACTAAATGATGGGAAATTTTGCTCAAAATTGAGAGAAATGCATAGGCTTGAACAATATTTCCAGCAGAAGAGGTGTTAAAATCGTGGGGGAACAATTACAGTACATTATTCAAACATTTGTTGCCAGTAGTTTTATGAAAAATCCTGAATAAAGTTTGGCCATTGGTGGAAACAAACCTAACTTCAAAGCATGTATAAACAATGACCTTTGTCTTAGGATTACTTGGGAAAAAAAAAGGAGAAGATCATCATTAAAAGGGTTTAGCCAACAGAGACTGAACAATATGAACAAAGAGACCTGTCAATCAAATGGTAGTGCCTAAAAAGAATTCAATCATTTTCAAGTACATGTTGTCTGACAGATGTGGTCATTGCATCTCCTTCCTAACACCTCCCTAGATCAACAACCAATGCCACTGGTCATACTATACCAATTGATTATTACTTTAAAAACATTTTCCTTCTAGGTAAGCCCCCCCCCCCCCCAGTCCCCTGAAAACCACCTGTGCCAAGGGCTGCTGCAAATGTGGAACCTCATTCTTTTAGAAACCAATAACTTGTGATCTCTATAAACATAGCTTCCTGTGTTTCAGGAGAGAGGCAGGAAACAGGAGGTCACCTGACACTCCTGGAAGCATTGTTTCTATATACTATACACCAAATGCTCCTCTTCTCAAATGAAATCTGCTCCACTTTCAATTTTGTGAATGGTACTGTGATCTTGCTGACTTCAGTTCAGTTTTTACAGCTTCAGTGGAAATGAAGTATCATTTCAATCAATCAATTTCTTTATGGATCAAACAATCAACCAATGTGAAAGGAATAAACTAAACAACTTACTCCTCTGCCTCCTCTGCCTATCACAGCTGAATGAAATTACATTGTTTTTTTTAAATCCTGCCACTCATACAACAAAATTTGATATACAAGAGAAAGATGTCCCATTTCGTTAAACAGTTAACATTGTAGACAGTGAAGTCCACATATATACAAACATTCACAAAGCTATGCCCTTCAGCACCTCTTTAATATATACCCAACCGCTGCATTCATTCATCATTCCTTTATTGTCTCCAGGCAAACAGATTCTTTGATCCGTTAAAGGATCCCCATACACTCATGACAACTAACAAAGGCAGGGCAATAAATTGAAGCTGAATAATGTCAGAAATAATTGAAGGGCTAGGTTTACATCTTCAACCTAGAGGAACAGATGACAAAGTGAAAGTATTCATTCGCATTGGGCAAATAATTGTAAGCAGGGTTCTTGAGTTTCATGCGGGTGGAAAAATGCCTTGCTTATTTTCTGGACAGGAAAAACAGATTTCTTCTTATTTCTTTCACGAAAATTAGAAGAAAACCCAACAGGAGAGAAATCAGTATAAAGTAACCACAAAATTATTTGATGTAGTGACTGAGTAATGCAAAATCTAAGGATATAAGAACACAGAGTCATTGGATAGGTACCCCATAGGAAAACAAAGCTGAAATCAGTGTTTCTGCTAAGCCACTATGACCTGATTTTGACCCAATTGTTTCCTCAGTAATTTGACGCACTGATGTTGGAGAAAAAATAGAAAAAGAGGGTTTTATGGGCATTTAAGCATATTGTGCACATGCTCTGCATTAAGCAATAAGTCAAATTTGCATGTACTGAGCAATTTGACTCACTGGACAATTTCTTAGAGGAAACACTGGCTGAACTAGCCCCTAATAATCTGATCTTTAAGCTATTAAGTTGTCTCTTCTAACAAGAATGCAAATATGCACTGAGGTTTTGATGAATTTATTTGTCTTCAGCCTTCACCAGAACAGCACACATGTCACACATGAACACTTCCTTTAATGATACACTGTGTTTACAAGATTGTCAAAGGCTGACTTCTGATACCCTTTAAGTTTTACCAAAAACGATAGGGTTCTTCCTCTCCATATCGGTTTGGGTGGTTTGGCTAAGCCCCAAACCACTGTCGGTTTGGTCTTGAATGGGCTGATTATGATGCTCTGTCAGTTTCAGTGGTCCCAGTTATGTTCACACCAGCGACTGGGGAGTCTGGACATCAATACCCAGACCGATGTACACTTTAAATTTAGCACTGACATACCTTCAATTTTCTCACAAAGTTTGTATGCCATGATGCAAAGCCTGAATAGAAAATATTCTTAAGGGAACATGCAGTCACTCCAGACTTATTTTGAGAAATCAGCTGATTTATTTGTAACATTCTCTTATTTCAGTTGCAAAAATCTTGCAATCTTGCATGACTTTTTGGAAAATAAGCATTACACATTGAAGGTGAATCAAGGGGTCATTTTCTTCTTTTTTTTGGTGGGGGGGGGGGGGTCGATCCATTTTTCCTTTAAAGGTATAGAAAAACCAAAAGAACCTTTGCATCTATGCAATTCCGTGTGTCTTCATATTCACACCTGCACCAAGAACAATAACTTTCAAAACTTTTGTATTGATTACATCCACCATGTTTGCAGGGGTGATGAAGAAAAATACAACTGAAGATTGAAAGGTGCTTGAAGTGGGAGGACATTTTGATAGTTAGTGAAACATTTGTGAAAGAAAGCAAAATATGTCTATCATTAAATGCCTTTTGGGGTCATTTTTAGTTCTGGTGGATATTCACTAGGGCAGTATGTTGGCACCACTGTTCATATGTAGTAAAATTTTTCGCTCGATTTTCCAAATGGGAGGGCACCATGGTGGTCTGAATGAGGGGCAAGGGCCTCCTGGCCCTGCCTGGCTATGGGCCTGAATAATGCAGGTGTCACACTGTCCCGAAACTGACACCAGATGGACACAATCAAGGAAATGTTCAAATTCGGCTCTGATCGTAAAAACATCGGGACATTCGTGAGGGCATCTTAAGCCCATTGTATGACTGCCGGTGGAGTCAGTGGAGTTTCTCAGGCTCCGGGGGCAACTTCGTGAGCGGTGAGTGGTGGCAAACTCTTTGGCATGCCAAAAAGATTGCCGAAAGACCATGTGAAGGTTCATGTTTGTGTTTAATTTGTGTGTCAATTTCGGGACAGTGTGACGCCTGCATAAAGGGCAGTGTAAATATTGATCATTTGTTAATTCTTATTCTTAGTGTATACTTTTCCATATAGGGTAACTTGGACTCAGCTTGGACACTGTGACTCAGACTCGAATACCACTGACTCTTACTAGGCAGTTGAGGGCTTTGACTCGGAAGGTGGGGACTTGAATACAGCACTGACATACACACGCCATCATGGATGCAAAGGTTTCTCTTCTTTCAAAACCAAAATGACCAAATATTACATTAATAAAAAATGCCCAAATCCATGAACTAGATAAAAAGGTTCAGCCCCCAATATCAGAAACTTTCCATAGCCCTATGACCAGAGCTTCCTTCTTGGAATATAGACAGAAGATATAATGTCTTTCTAAATAAACATGAATTTTCAATTCATTAAGTTTCTATATGAAGGGTTCATTAACTTAAGCCTGCATTAAAACTGAAACAAATTATTTTCTTTTTGTCTACAAACTTTATGAAGGATATAAAGCAAAGCTTTGCACATGAAAGGGATTTTCAAAGGTGTAATTTTTTCAAATGATGGGCAAAAAAAAAACCTTCTGAAAAGCATGTACTAGTAAATTCTAATTGCAGTCTACAAGAAGGAGGTGAGGAGGAGTGAAATAGACTTGGAAATAATTTTAATAGGCATACTATTCCAAGAAATGTTGTCTAGAATTAATCCCTATTTGATATTTCTTTATCTCTAGCTACATCAGTATAGTTCTTCCACTTCCTTCCACTTTTCAGTAAAAGGTGGAAGAAACTAGTGCCCAGTTTCTTCCATTCTTCTGGAAGAAACCTATTTCTTCAGGAAACCAAACCAACCTTTTGTAAGTTCATGTCCAAAAGCTAGACCACATTAAAATTACATAAGCATAATAAACTTGAGCATTTGAATGTCCACAAGAAATCACTTGTATGTGGAAATCTCATTATGGAAAAAAGGCTTCACTTTTCAAACAGACACTCACTTTTCAAAAGCATTTGAAATGAAATATAACATGCTACAGGTCTGTGGCAATGGAATTCCATACTGACATTCCTACAGTAAAAATCTAAGATACACTCCCACATATACCTACATAACTTCAAGGGAAGAATTTGACCTGATGACTAAATGTATTAAGCCATTTTTCAACTACTTCAGTTGTTGAACTTGTGGAGATTAACATTTATTACTCTGGAATAAAACAACATTTCCTACACTTTTACACTACTGAACTTTCTTATTTCATCAGTCTTGGAAATACTTGCCATGGGTATGTAAGCTACTTAAAAGTTCATGGGAAATGTGTGTTATGGGGCACTTTTATTATCTTATTTTTTGCAAGAATTTTTTTTTCACCTTTAGGATGAGTTGGGTGATAGCATTCATTGAAAGGTGAGTGCTCTTTGCCCCTTAGAAACCTATTAAAGACAGCATGTTGTCTGCAAGAGTGTTAAGGAGTTTTGACTTTGTGCCAGTTATTTTAAAATAAGTACCATCAGGTGCTCTCTTCTTGGCATGTCAAGTATTTTCAGTAAAGATGACCAACTCGAAAACTGTGATTGTAAGGAATTTATTGCTTACAAAAGATAATACTTCCAACACATAAAAGCACAAGTACATGAGGGGCCTGAATTCCTTATCTTATGGTGTTGTCTGTAGTTTGTCCATGCTGATCAGAACCATATTTGGGTTTCCATTAAACTTTTTTATTGGGGGATTCGGGGATTGGGGGATTGGGGGATGGGTGGGTGGGTGGGGTGGGACTGAGGGATAGGATAGGGATTCTCAAAAGGATTATAGAATGAGAATTTTGAGGAAAAAGATGAGTGAAGGAGAGACCATTACCCATTGTGCTATTAGCTTTGCCAGACACTTAGTTTAGGCAATAATGGGAAATTCAGATGTAAACAGGAGGTAGTGAGAGAGAAACAGACTTATACTTCCATGGCAACTAAGTGGGGGGAGGGGGTGACATATCAGCATCATCACATACTGTCTTTCATTGCCTTTGTTAGCTTAATTGTATAGATCTTATGCATTGATGTCACACATGACTTCATTTTGGAGGCAAAACAATGAAGTACATGGCATGCACACAGTAGACTTCACACGCGCATAGATTTACAAGCCATATCCGACTGGTTGACAAGCTGTCTGCATTTGTTGGTGCAACTTGCAATGATACAGACTTGCCTCCAAATGAGGGAGTATTTTCTGCTCTGTGATGTCATATGCATCAGGTCTTTAACCAGACACTTTATCTGACATGAGGAGTGACGCATGTAGGGCACAAATAAGGTCAGGTTTGAGAACACATCTCAAACTATTAAGGTGGTGATTATTTTTTACAGGCAATGCTGAAAGATACTTTGCAATAAATTTGAAATGCATTCTCCATCTTTCTCATCTCATAAAGTACTGTGCAACAAGATTCAAATTAGTGTTTGCAAAAGGTACAAAAACAGAAACAGTGAATTAATTGCCACACCTGTCAGACACCCGAATATATGACAGTGACTTAAATAATTGCTCATTTCTGATATGCACAGTGGCTTCAAAATGACACAGACATGTTTCAAGGAGATTCAAATTGTCACCAAACAGTTGTTTCATTTTATTTCAAAATGAAATTTACCACTGAAAGAAAGGAAGAAAACAACCTGTTAAAGAAAATGAATACTGTACAACTGGAAGGTCCTCTAACTTTCTCAGACTGACTTTAAAGACATTTTCTGACACTAAGAGAAAGCTTAACTAGAAGCTGATGAGACATTTACAGCATGTTCTGACAAGTCTGTATGAGGTAAGTGCTGGGATAAGGGTTAGGTTAGACCTAACCCTTATCCTAACAATGACCTCAGTGTAGACTGGTCGGAATATAGAGACGTTGGAATATAGAGGAGTAACCAAATCTATATAACCTTCACTCCTTGTATGATTATTCTACAGTGTACACCATGTAGAACTTTCATTGAAAAACTGCATATATTGCATATCGTAACTTGCACGTGTTAACAGCAAACAAGGCATGTAGTTAGTGCAGCATCTCCCTGCATGCAAAGCCAGGAATATGCGGATTTACCTGCATGTTGTATACACTACACACTCAAACATTTGTTTACATCGTAAACCTCTACGTCATCCATTCATACTACCTACACATACTACTGTTTTCTGCAAAGTCTCTACTATGCTCCGCAAACAGGCTCGCCAATCTCCATACATACGTACTGTAGTTAGCCCAGCCCTGCTGTTGAAATTCCGGCACCCTTCAATCTATCACATACAACTTTGCACAAGCACCATTTAGGTGCCCAATAAGTTGTAATAGTATGGCTTGGTCCGTAACTTTTCATGAATATTTACTGTACCAATAGTCTAAGTACTTCACCCATGGCACATGCAGGGTTGCTTCGCATTACATTAACAAATTTAACTGCAAATCGTGTTTTCTCTTGGTATATGCAAGGTGTTTAACAGAATGCGCGGTATAGCCTAGGCATAGTTCAGGCTACTCTAACTCTCGTTAGGCTATGAGTTAACTGTTGTACATCACAGGCCTATATCTCAAGGCAACTGTTGTCGATGTCACACTCACAAGCACGGAGGAGTCAATAGACTGTGAATGATATTTCATAATTATAATTAATTGGAAAAGATGTTTTGGGGGCTTTATGTAAAACTCCAACCTTTCACAAAACATTTGAATGGTTAAACTGCTTCAAATTTTTGGAAACATAAACACAGCTTTTTGGGCTTGCTACTAAACAAGAGTTTTCTAATTCATTTTTTTACGAGCCAATGGCCGACCAGAATCTTGTAAACAAGCTACTACGTAATGATGACCTTGTGATCATTATGTGATACTGCCCTTACTCAGATCACCTTTCACCCAAGAGTGCAAAACCCGACCTTCTGAGGGGAAAGTCGAGATTTTACTTGATGTTCGCACCTACAGATTATAGTCTTTGGGAAGCTTATCAGGTTTTATCAAATTTGTATTAATAATTCAAAGTTTTAGGCTATAATCTGTTAGTGCGAGCATCAACTAGAATCCCGACTTTTCCCCCAAAAGGTCGGGTTTTGCACTGTTCAGTGAAAGGCGGTTTGAGTAAGGGTAATATCACATAATGATGTTTTTCATTGTGAGACAACACTCATGTTTTGCTTAGGGAATGGGCCCTAAGCTCAGTTTATATACTAAGCACTACTGTGGTAACACAACGTACACGGATGTACTATTTTCATGCAGACTGCAGACTCGGAGTTTGTAGAACAGATGTTACAAAATGCAGTAATAGATAAAATGACTAAAATTCCATCAGGGAACCCTTTTGAATTAGATACGGAAATAAAAGTGATCAGAATCTTAAAAAGAAACTTTATCGGCCAGTGTCTTTTATTGTCCAGACTTAAGCAATTTTCGAGTTGAACCTGATTTTTCTCTATGGTGGGTTCACAGTGAAATGCATTTCATATTTTTGAGTAAGCAAAAACATTCAATTAGTATGCGTAAATCACGACGGGTTATGTTCTCTCAACAGTCCCGTGGTAACTCTCTGCCCACTAGAGCCAAATACTGTAGCTAGTACAAAGTCTTGGCCACGATATGAACGATATTTTAGCGACGAATCTCACATACTCTGATCCTTCATTTCTGCCTGTAGAGCCACCGTAAATCCCCTAATCTGACCAGGCTGCCAGGCGCAACTGCATAGTGGCCTAGCTGGCCTACTTACACACACTGCTGTTTTTAACAATAGACGTGAATTCATTCATTTTACATTGACAGTGGGAGGAAGGTGCCCAATTTCTGTCCAAAACTCAAAAGTTGTATTTTTTGGCTATTTAATACACTCAGCATGCCGATTTATTCTCTCAAAATGAAGTTCTACAGCCTAGTATGCTTCAAATTTCCAGACAAAAATCACCTGCGTAAAAATACCTCGCTGCTAAATCAACCAAGCTTTCTGCCACCTCCCCGGCTGGCTCCTCCCACCTGTGGCCTGCTGGAATTGGTGCTAATACGACATACCTTTGCAACTCCATGCTACAGATTTTTCAAAGTGCAGAAAAAAAGTATGCATGCATTCAGACGTGAAAGAGAATCACTTTTTCATGACTGGTCCCAGTTTCCAACCAATTGGTTCAAGTCAAGATGACCACAGCCTTTTTCCAGTTGTGGCTCACTGGCTTGTTTTCCCTACTCCATTGCTTATGCTGTCGTAATTGAAGTCGTAATTTGAAGTTCCTACTCTTGATTGGGTCAATTTGAAAATGCCCCGCGTGCACTAAACTGCAAAATCGAATACTTTTTTCATATATTAGACAGTCTCTATGCATTGTTTTGATATCGTAATTTATTCTTATAGATTCTTTTCAAGAAGTGATTTTGAGCATCAAAATCCTTTAATTTATGTTGAGGGGTGACAATGAGAATGCGAAAAACCTTGAGATTTGAAAATGAAGGATTATGACCAATCAAAATTCAACTAAGAAGGAACAATTTGTCTCGATTTGACTTAGCGATGCATGCGTCGGCTGCGTTGGGCACACGTACCTGAAGTGCAAACCAGACTTTCTAGTCTCAAAATCTGACTTATCGACGCTTCGAGAATTCGATTGCAATGTTTTGTCCAGTACAGTCTGGTTATGATTTTAATTACCAATTATAGAAGTCCTTTGCTTAAACATTCCAACACAGGTATATGTTTCCAATATTTTAATACTTGTAAATTTATTAAGTCGAATTTTCCAAGATAGTACCCTGTGTCTGGCATCTGGTTAACTTTATGCTTCATTGTGCGAAACACATATTCAGCTAGCCAGGTATGCAGCACTGCATATCAATGAAGTGCAATGGGATCGAGTAGGCCTATGTCAAGCAGGGATAAATAAATACAAGAGTAACATGCACAACCTGGCGCAAGTTGCTGAATTTGGATTTAAACACCTCGTTCGCAGTGCATTCGGCGACCAAGACACACTTAGGCTTACTGTATATGGTTAATTAGTGAGGGTTTTGCGCAAACCGATTGAAGGCTTTGCTCGTTCTTTAGGGTTGTTGCGATATTAAATTTTCATTATCAATATCGCGAAAAATTTTCCTTTAATACCCAAACAATATCGCGATATCGCGTGATCCCGTTTGTGTTTACTAAGGCACCATATGTCACAAATTACAGCACATGACACTGGCCCTGTCAATGGGGCTTCCCCAAAGCCCATGAAATTTGTGACAAAGACTGCCTCAGGTTTGTGAGAATGTCATGTGCATGGATTTTCACAATATCATTTGGGCATTTTCATAAACGATATCATGAACAAAATTACATATCGATATTTTCGGCTGATATCGTCATATCTTAACAATCCTATCGTTCATAAATGCAAAATGCACTTCATGAGGAAGGCACCTGAGAGAAAAATTCAGTTTAATTGAAAATAGCTTAAGTCTGGACAAGAAGAGACACTTGCCGATTAACTTTGTGTTTATTTTAAGATCCTGATCAATTTTTATTTAGGTATTTTACTCAGAAGAATAACTTGATGGAATTTTCTACTGTGTGCATATCTAGTACTACTTTCTGCATCTTGTAACATCCATTCTGCAAAATCCGAGTCTGCAAACAGAACATCCACAACGTACAACGTGAACACGCTGGCAGTATAATTTGGACTAGATCAGTTTTGTAGAAGTTACAAACCTGGATCATGAAGCCACCTTGGGGGGATGTAATTCCACTACATGACAAAGAAGTTAGGACAACTTCAAAATGATTAACTCTGTGATTATTTTATTCTCTTTCTCAGTTAGTATTTAACAAAAAGGCAACTGAATGGTTCAATCATCTGGGGAAATGATAAGCAATGAATTTTTTTCTGATGCAACATATTTTTTAGGAGTTGGGTAGTTAATTTGGAACAGGGTAGCAGAACATCTGGTGGGTACCCCAGGACATGGTTTCCCTTCCAAACACTAATTTAAATGTTGGAATTGAGCTTGCAGTTGAGAAAGATACTTTTGACTAAAACTGTGATCATGACAAAGCAACAAACTGATTTTGACTACAAACCATTATCAGCATAAGAAATTCAGAACAGTGGTAGAGGTTCAGTCATTACACATTATTTAAAGTTTGTCAAAGAATGGCTTGTTACATGTTGCAAGGAAGTAAATTCTTTGAAAAAAAAAAAAAAAACAATAGGTAACACTGTCTTAATGTCTACAACATAACTGCATCTTTGGTCACAAGTATGAAGTATGACACCTTGAAAAACAGGATTACTGCATAAAACATGGACCCTGCAAAAAGTTCATATGAGTGAGCTTGAAAAACTGAGCAGAAGCTATGCACAATTCATGTTATCTTCTGTATCGTAAACACAAGCAGGAGAAGATTTTTAACAACAGGTTTCTTGATCTTCACTTTGTAATGTATATTTATCAATATCTCAAACATAGAAGATATTGACTTCCTGGAAATTAAGTCAAACTTGCCACCTTTATTTCCCTGTTTCATATGAAACAGCCAAATTCCTTCTAATTGAAAGAGTTTCCCTCCCAAGACCACAATTTTGCAGGAAGGAGTTTCTAACTTCCAAATTTTCTTTCCACTCACATAAGAACCATTTGGGGAGTATAATAAACAAAAGACAAATTATATAAAATATTTCATGATACAATTCATTATTTAATCAACTTTAATTTCCTGGTTAATATCTTCCTGGCTATACTCTAGTAGTGGTAAGTTCTTTCATAGAGATGATATTCAAGTACCCCAAGGTCTGGGTCTTTGCAGCTTTCTTCTCTCAGAGGTTGACAGCTTCTAATGTCAGTCCTGGTTACATGCAATCAGACTGGCAGGCAAGCATGAAAGCAAGACAGATTGCTAGTGAGGCATCCTACCACACTTCACTGCCATAGGCTACCTCTGTGATGGATTGCAACATCACTACTGCATCTTCCTCAAATCCCTTCGGCGCCCTCAGGCTCCTTCAGTGCTTCTAAGGAAGATGCTTTCTCTCTGAGCCTTGGACAGTTCTCTGTTCTGACTGGTATGTGCCTGCCTATGCTTTCTCTCTAAGCCTTAGACAGTTCTTTCTTCTGACTGGTATGTGCCTGCCTATGGGGTGTCTTTGAATTGATTAACTCAGAGCAGGCATGGTGTCCATGGAAACCAACATTGTAGTAAATATGGGAATAAATACAGGATGCTTCTTTTAGGTATCTCGGAATGTTCCTTAAGAGCATTACCACTTTCAAAAGGGTTGACAAAATGGTGTCCTTGAATTCATTATTGTCTCTGAAAAAGTTCATTCATGATCATATGCAGGAACTAAAACTATGCTTCCCTGAGAATTATCCAGAGGTAGCACAGGTGTAGAAAAGGGGAAGGGGCTTACAATTGATAAAGCAATGCTACTATGATAACTATCTTTCATAATGTACAAAATGATCTTCATGAAAAACTTGTGTTGACATTAAGTTTGAAGGGGGTACTGCATCACCCCAAACAAATTAGGAGTAGGCCTATCCCCACATCTTTAGTAACAATTGGTGACCACACTTTGAAAGACATCAAACAATAGGATCTCTCTAATGGACACTCAGTATAGCTGTAAGTGCACACACAGCAGTGAGTGAAATGGCCTTGGGTCTTTCATGATTTGACCAGAAGGTGCACTAGAAGGGTGATTTTAAATTCAATTGGAGAAGGGATAAAAAGTAACTTAATAGTGGGTAATTCTTACTGTATGGGTAAGATTTGTAGCACTTTAAGCTTCTCATGGGTAAGTTTAAATGTGATTTTTTTTTCAATGCAACTGTACACATACTAACATACATATGCCTTTCTATTCATTCCTAGCTATGGAGAAAGAACACATATCACCCACTTTTGGTTGATTCATTGCAGAAATTAATACCTCCAAAATTTTGCTACACAAGTACAGTTTGTATGAATTGTCAAATGATACCTATTTGTGAAAAAAAAAGTGAAATTAGCTTTGTTTGCCTCCTTGTATGGTGTAAGTTTATATGGGCACTTTCACTACATTTTGTGAGAAATGTGTCTTCAAAAGAAAAAGACAATAAACTATTTCACATGCAGTATTCTTTTTTCTTGTAAATTTAAAATTCCTCATCGATGCCATTCTTTACCTTATGGCACAAGAGGGCTAACACGAGAATTTTTAACTTATTCTCACTAAAGACATGGTCTCTTAGACAGGAAATGTACAAGAAATGTGTTTTCAGAAAACCATTATTACTGTAGAAATATCACAATAAATTTTTTCAGTGGCCTTTGCTCTCATTCTGTTATTTACAAGCTTACCTTTGCCATCTGGGCTAAGATGCCTTTTGCTTGAAGAGCTCGAACAGCCTTTTCTGCAGAAACAGCACTTTCAAAATCTACAAAACCATACCCTAAGGGAGTGAAAAATAGAATGAAAAAGTCTTTGAAGTACTGCATCAAAGCAGTATCAATTTAAGTTTTTCAGAGAAATGAAAAACAATAGGTTAGAACTGGAGACAGCAAACACTGAATGCTTTCAGAAGTGAAACTTTTGCATTACAATCTATAAGATAAACCAGTAGTATGATAAATCTGGTAGTTGGATTTCATAGATTATGAATAAAGATGGAATGTCTACTGTATTTTATATATGAAGTCCAACCTACGTAAGTATTTCCAGGACTACAGTGTTATAGTATGAGCAAGCTTAACACTACACACTGCCCATTGCTTGGACTACAATCACAAACTTCCAATAAAGTTTTCATTTTGCTCTTAAATTTTTTTAATGATTAGTTTTATCCACTTAATTATTTATTTTTTAAGTTGTATCACTTAGAGATATCCAAACTCTCTCGGTATGTTTTATTATCCTTTACATTTATTTGCAAGAGAAAGACATTTTAGTTAACAATCAATCTTTTACGGAAGAACTTCCATCAATTTGTCTCTCAACTTGACAGCTATTTAAAACAGCCATGAACTAGGCTTGGTGAATTATATGACTGTAGTTCAGATCATAAGTCCTAGTTGATACTTGAAAAGCAATGCCAGTGTGGTAGAAGTTGAAAATTCCACACTGGTGTTCCATTTACTCATCTAACCAATGGTAATGACAGTTAAAAAGCTATTAATGCCTGTATGCTAATGAGTGATTCTTTTCTCCCTTATTAAAATCATTTTAAGGACCAAATCAAAGATTATTGTTTAGAGTTTGCAGCAAAGTCCTTTGAAAATCTTTTCTAGGTATATGTGGTGGTTTACCCCCCTGTCAAACTATAGTAAATCGCGTACTGCGTCCCCTTGCAACTGAGTCATAATACAAATGTTTGTTACATCTCCGCACGGACTCTGCCGAGTTGCATTGAGTTTGCAACTAGTTGCGTCAGAGTCGCAAGTTGCTACATGTGCTCTGGTGCGCAACGGAGCATATGAAGCAACTGCTAGCAACTTGAAATATCTTGCAAATAGATGCAGTCAGTTTGCCAATGTACAGCAACAATGCTGCTATAGTACTGTGCCCAGCGCTGAACATGCCCAGCATGATTTGCATCTCAACTAGCAACTACACAACAGACTGCAACAGACCCATACCGTGCGGCGTCATGCAGCATCATTTTGTGCTGTACAGCGAACATTCGCAAACAAGCACAGTAAGGAAAACATGCATGCAAACGTACTGCCAACATGCGCAGCATGATGTGGCAGCTACTGCGAACAAGGCTGGGCCTGGGTCCCTCCGATGCAGTCTCTACTGCGCTTGATTGCAACCACCAGCTGTGAACAAGTTTCAACATGTCGGCAGCCTTTGCAACATTTCTTGGAATATTTCAGGACTAATCCTCCGGAATCCTACAAAGTCACCATGTGATTCTCTTTCAAGTTCGGCCATGAGGTTATCATAATGACCATAGATAAGTCTTCTGGACACCCAAGGTCTCACCCACATTAGTAGTAGATTGCAGCCATAATGCCACCTTCCTCAAGTCAATTTTTTTCATCATCTCAAGCAGCATCAATGTATGGATGTTCAATATCGATATTCATGGTTATAAATGAGTATAATAATAATTATATGGTGATGTCAGTGATGTGCTCCCCATATCAATTCCTTCCCAACGATTTTCAACCTGTTTCAGCAGCTAAAATACACGGTCAATGCTGTGTGCGGGCTAGTCCATTCGCTTTATAGGCGAGATTTCTATGGAAAAATTACAGCAAGTACTATCCATTGAAATAAACTTTATGTACATGTTGTACGCAATTTTATTCAAAGAGCATGAACGTTTACGAAAACAAATTTTTAAATTGCATCTGTATGTTCAGCTGAACTAAACTTATGAAGTCTTAAGTTCAGCTAAAAAATTGACAGTGCACAGCTCCGCTGCAGCAAGGCTAATTACTTACACAGTTCAGCACATTTCAAAAAGAAATTAAGTCCAGTTTTCAAAGTATAAGTTGTTATATTCTCAATGAGTTTAAATCCAAAACCCGAATGTTTAAATCATTCGAAAGCAATCTGAAAGTATAACCTATATTACAGACTCCACCGTACATTTGCTCGGCTTGCTTGCCTGCTGTAAAACTGACACCCCCTATTCGAGAATGCGCTGTGCCCTTTCGTTAAGACTGTTGCTATAGCACTTGCCTTCGACGAAAGTGACACCACTTTTCTTGACTTTTTTAGCTAGAAAGAAACATATTTGGCCAGAAAAACATTTACTGACGTTATATCCCTTGTATTTCACTCTTTATCAGTATTTTTTCAGCTTTCGTTATCCCCGTCGAGCCAAGACTTTGTCGAACTTCTTTCGCCTTTTGACGGGGCTAAAATGAACTAAATAGTATCGATTTTGGCATTACCATGGAGATAAAAGTGTCTTCTTGGATTATCCGTTTTATACAAGTTGGACAAAAGCTATTAAAGGGAAGAAATCAAGGATTCAGCAAAGGAGTTTTGCTGAGACTTTCAATTTGCATCTTACCGTGTAAAACGTACGGGGCCTAAAAGTCTAGAGACGTTCTCTTTGTGTTAAAAATGACGGTTGAAAGAAATCTCGAAGGAGAAAATGATAAATATCACAGTAAAGATAGTGAGGGATTTACAGTGAATGCCCTATTTCAACTGACACCAGCATCAAGTGTTGCTCCGACCAGCAGCGGCGCCATTTTTATACATCTCTGGATTCCTATTTTTGCAACTGTCGTCATCTGACTGCAAACATGCACTGATAGTTGCAGTACATCGCAAAACGTTCACAGTAAATCGCAAAACGGTCTGCATATGTTGCATGGCCAGTCGCAGCTCAGGCTCTGACTGTGCTGCACACATTCCCCGATCGACGTAGCACAATGCAGTATGATTTGCAAACAGCTGCACATTTTGGTTTGCAGACTATTCACAGTACATCACAGTATAATGCAGACCAACGCAGCCAGGTAGCAGCACTGTCTGTGTCACACTCCCACCCTCATTTCAGATGGCACTGTTGTAAGCTTTTGCATAGCATTTGCAATACCACCAGTTGCAGTACAGTTGCAAGCATGTTTTTTTGTAGTGTGACTGGGGTATTAGATGGCAAGCTGAAGAGCAGTGTGGTTTCAATGTGTATGAATGACATCATGGGTCTTCGGGGGTTATCACTCCTTTCAGAGTGCCTGATGTAAGGGCTGCAAATATTAAATTTCAAAACTGCTGGTTTTCTTTTCCAAAACCTTTCTCCACTAGTACTTCTCAGGACCATACAAGTATTACCAATTCTGAAATTGTGTTAAACGCGGGTTACTGATTAGTGGTATAGTCATGACCAGGATACTGCAAGGCCTGTCCATCATTATATAATAATAGATTTTGTCTCATGTACACTGATGACATAAAATGACTTAGTGATGAACTCAAAGTCCAACAAATTTTACACTAAAACTGCATTCATAAGGCAAACATCGTTGGCAGCACTACTTAATCTTATCTAACATTTAATTGTTATCCAATGTATGACACTTTTTGCCTGTAGTACTCCAAATAAACAATTTTACACCAGCTCTGGTCCTTGGGAGACAAATCTTTCAATGAAATCAGTGACTACATATTTTTAAATTTCTTCATGGGGCAATGTCTGAAAATATACAATCAGTTTCATTTTAAGAAAGTAGAGTCAGCTTACCTTTGCATTCACATGTGTCTTTGTCTAATATTGCCTTTGTGGAAGTTATTTTACCGTAACTGTGGAGAAACAAAGGGAAGTAATCAATGCTCAGACACCAATGATAACCAGTCTTAGTAGTATGATTCCAGCTTGCCATCTGATAGACTGGCTATTCAGCAACATGCTTGAAGTATATTAACTTGACAAATACATCCGCAAGTGAACATATATTTAAAAGGAAATATCAAACAAAGGCACAAAGCACTCCATGAGTATGGGATTTCAGCATCTCATTACACCACTGAATCAGGACTTTTCAAAATCAATTCCTTTATCAGTTGATTAAGTTTACTTCCATATTTGAGTACAGTATTAAAATAACAGAGAAATACAAAAAAGGTTTTAATTTAAGCTGAAAATTGAAATCAGTCAGTAAGGGTTTTTTTTTTAAGGCCATATGGCAATACACATTACTAACATGATGGATGGATGGATGGATGGATGGATGGATGGATGGATGGATGGATCCTGTTGAAAGAATGGTACTAATCCCCTTCTGTGTGTAACATACAGATTTATTAACTTAAAAGGAAAACACAGTCTCCCTAATTTGAATTAGTGTGCCCATCATCCTAATTCAAGAATGGCTCCTATCAATCTTGTGACAATATTTTTGTTCTTATTTGTTGCATTCAAGCAGAAACCTCCTTGGTTTACCCTCAATATTTAATGTTTTTATACAGAAACAAAAGGAAAAATACTTGTGAGCCAAATAAGAGGAGATATGTAGAATTTTAATAGCAGTCTTTTGAAAATAACTTGGGATGACTGCCATCTCCCTTTAACAATAGTCTCCTGAAAGTGTAAAAAGCTACAAGACAAAATACCTCTGTGCATTTACAAACTGAGTTTCATGTAGTCATGAGGATCAGTAAATTAATAGCATTGCTACAGTCATCATATCCCACAGGAGCCCCATTCCGTCAGTCTGATGTGTACTAAATTTCAAGAATTGACCACGGCATCCAGGTTCCAGCCTACTTGAAATTACTTGAAGCAGGAAGCCAGAAGACACTGACTTGAAGTGAAACCCTCTCAGTGAGTTACAGCTACACCCTAACATACCTAACCAATCAAAACAAGTCACACCTGATCAGAATGTTGATGCTGAGGAGGAACACACCAATCCTTCAATTCAAAACATAACAACATGAAAGGCTTGACAGCTTTCTCAAGCTCACAAAAGTGACATGATTTTTATCACCCCTGCAGGCTTGTGTTTACATATTTAATTGGAGTTCTAGTACACTGTAAGTGATCTTGTGAACCTGGTTCTCAACTCTACATCAAATGTAAATAAACATCTCAAAATAAAATACACAAAGGAGGAATGTTTCAAAACAAAGATCCTCCAAAAAATTGCATGGTTTAAACATCCTGGCAACTTTCTGAACTGTTAACTCGAGCATTTCCTCAATCATATAGGATTTCCCCTGTCACCCATACAGACACACATGCTTCCGTGTAGTGCAGCAGGTAGATAAACTTGACACTCACCTAAGAGTTGTGTTCCCTTTACTGAGTGCAACTTGTTTTATGGACTGTACTTCCCTTCAAGAGGTTTGTGAACTTACATGTAAGAAACCATGTGTTTCCACAATCACAGAGAGGGAATTACCCATCAGGCTGGCTTTCCATAGAAGTTCTTATGTCACTTGAAATGGTTCAGGTGTCATATGACACATAAAGAAAAAAAAGTCCAATTCTGACCCTTCTAAGATGAAAACTGGTACACTGAAATTTGACTCAAGTTGCATTCATATCAAAGGTTATTACAAAAGAAAAAGTTCAGGAGTAGTAGGGGTGAGGAAAGCAAAATTGCTCATCCAAATGACTGCTGCATGTTTCTCTGACTGAAAGCATTAACTGTCAACTATGGTGTTAACTTGACATTTTGCCTATAGGTTACTATCATCACAAAACAGCAAGTTACTTCATTAATATGCATATTACACTGTCCAACAAACATTTTCTATAAAAAAGTATAAAAGGGGAGTCAATTGTGCATAAGCAGACATCCACACACAACTGTATTAACTGAAAACTTTGAAATACAAATTTTGATTTCAGAATCATAATTAAACAAGCTTTCAAGCTGAAAGTGGTAAAGGTAATTGGGCAACTTGACGTGAAATGTGGATCATGCAGAGATTTATTAAATAGTATGCAAATTTATTTCACAACTATTAAACTGAAATGACCACCTGAAATCTCTCATCATTCTAAGGTGACTGTAATGAGGACATAAACATCTTGAACAAAATGCAACATCTGAAACTGAAAAGAACACTTACAAAACTTACGACAAAACACATGCAAATTCAGCAATGGAAAAGGGGAATAAATTTTATGCTGTGTTGAAGCTGGGGAATTTACTTTAGGGATTTGCCACACCTTACATGCCGGAGATACTGGCTTAAATCACACTACATATAAGAAAGTATGCTAAAAGGGTCTAATACATGGGAAGACTCCACCATTGTTGTCACCCACTGGAATGGAATACAGTATTGTCAATTTGAAATGGTAATTTCTATCAGATCCTTCTATGGACTGCTGTTAACTTCTATTATGAACTCTGCTTTCCTTCAATAGTCCCCTTCAGCTAAGCCCAGTAAATCACCCATGTTCAAAGAGAGCCCCAAATTACACCCGCACTCTCAATCACAATGTGGTCTAACCCCTTGAGATGAATTTCTTTCAAATTCCTCTCCTCCAAACAGGAGCTTTAAAGACTTCCTATTCCAAATAGGCTTTGAGGCCAATATGGAGAGTGGAACCACAGTTATATTTAACATCTGAACAAAAGTGATTACCAAAGTCCTTAGCAATTGCTTCCACACAGACCAAAGGAGCCTTTGAAGAGGTGCTTATTCTACACTGCAGAATTCTTTCTTGAGTATGAATTGAAGGGACTTACACAAGCATGACACCGTATAGCCTTCTGGGTCCAGAGGGAAGTTATTACTCCAAAGGTTTACAAACTCACCCAAGCCAGGAGGGTTAGCCCATAGGTAAGGGTTATTCTACTTATGTTAAACTTTTCTGGAAGCTTACAGTGCCATGCATTCATTCAAAGCTTGTCAACACTCATACCCTGCTGATCCCAGGGTATCTAAACAAGCAACCTGGCATCCAGGGTACCCTATAAAAACAACCACCTTCTTTAATGCAAGTCTCAACAGCAAAAAGAAAGAGGTGATTACAATCACAATTTTGTTCAAGTTTTACATTTTGACTGGAAGCAAAATATTCATTCATTCCTTAATGAATGGTGGCTGAAGAATGTGTACACTGTGACATCACACTCAAGGATGCAGAACCTTCACTGAAAGTAAATCCACCAAAAGCATGAAACACAGAAATTTCTTATACTTATTTATGGATCTCATAAAATTCACAAAACTCCCTCGTTTTGGAAACTGCAAGCCACTATACTTACCACCTATTAACCCCTTACCTCCCCCCATAGATTGAAAAATTCAAAACATGAAACGTGACTCAAGGATAGAAAAATTTTTGGAATAACTCCCTAAATTTCACGTCCAATGATGGACATAGGCATCATGTCACTGAGAATGGTTTGTGGGTTTTATTATGGTTTATAGAGAAATATTGCATTTGAAAGAATATCACAAAGTGATACCAATGTCATACCATTATGACTTTTCCCCTTTCCAAACATGAATCACAGATAACTTGCAGCATATGAACACTAATCTCATGAAATATGTGCAAAAAGAAGCAACAAATTCCTCATCCAACCAGCTCATAATCGAATGATAAGCCTCGGCCACATGCAATGCTCATATGACTGCTGCATATTCATTTAGGAAGAGCGGTCACGTCAGGTCATATTTATACTCATTATGCAATATGTGTTGATCTCAACCTGTGCTTCACACTCACAACAAGCTACCACCACAGTTTCCATACTGCCTGTGCTGTGCTGTGGGGCATTGCCACCCGATCCAGTACTTACTGCACCTGCAACAAGAATTGCCTGATATTGCAGCTGCTCACCCAGGGACTCCCTGGTTCACCATGCGGTTCACGTCTCATGTCTCACACAGTGTGCATTAGTCGTTACAGGATGGTGAGATCATGGTACCCTTTATCTGAGGAAGATTTAATTTCTTTGACGAGTGGCATCACAGGTTCATAAAGTTTTTGTTTTTTTCCAGGGCCTAAACCAATAGTTACAGTTGCTGAAGCACAACAATCTCTTTTACATCCTGCTGTTTCCAAAGGGAAACAACCTGCTATTTAGGCCCAACGGCTACAATTTGAATTGCCGTAACTATAACTTAGTGTATAGTATACCAGGGAAGTGATAAGGACCCTTCATATACTAACTGTAGTTCAATACAGACAGTGTCTTAGTAATAATTCTCAGTTGTTTGTTCGTATCAACATTTTGTATATGTTGTAGAAGTAGTTTTTTTTGTCTGACGTAACGTGATAAAATGATGTGATTGGTGGATTTCAAATCAGGTATGACGAAAGTGTGGTTTTGCATGCATAATTGTTTGGATGAACAAATTTGTCAGTTGTTACAGAAAAGTTAATTACTCATTAATTAGTAGAATTTTTCTCCTTTTTACCTCTCCTTCATTGAACAGAACCTGATCATATGTAAAAGAGGATAGATTGAACAAAAAGTCTGACAAATGCAATATTTCCCTTTAACCTCATACAATTGTTTTCTTCCCTTCATAAGTATTCTTTGTAGGAGTTGCTCATCCTTGAAGTGTTCTATTTTAGCTTGAAGTTGTTGCATAGAGAACCCCAAGTCAAAAAGACCATGCTTACTGGACAGAGTCAGAGCAGTGTTGCCACCAGAGGTTAGTGACTGGGGTGAGGGGAACTACAAAAGATGATGCCTCAAGGCCACCCCAGATGAACCCAGCAAGTTGGTGTTAATTGTGCATATTAACTTTGGTGGTATTTTGCACCCGGAATGAATCCTTCCTTTTTGTCGCCTTTTGCAGGTGATGTCCTGGGGGAGGTCTAAGGGGAGGGGTGCTTTTGTTCATTTAAGATGGCTTAGATGCAAAATGGTGCTATCTTTGAAAAATTTCTGAACTTATATATTGGAAAACTTCCACAATTAAGTGAATTCTTCCTTTTGGTTGACTCCAAAGAAAAGGTGTTGTCCAAGTGAAAGGGTAACAAACTCCTCCCCTTGAAAAATTTGTGTTTAGGGAAGGTGTCTTTAGGCCAAGTGGTGGTATCTCTGTCAAAACTTTCAATTACTTGCATGCTTAGAATTATCATTATTTAGTGATGTTTTGGCTGTGGCATGGCACTCGTTTTAAAAAGAATATGTAATGACAAATGCATACGTTGTGAATGTTACAGTGATGTTAGATTGCTATAAGATTCTCTATTGATGCAGGGTCCCTGCAGAGGATGGAGATATACTTTTTAGTAAAAATGTTTTGGTCAGCCGAGAAAACTGTATTATCTCCCCAGTAATGGTTAAAATATAGAGAGTGTACCGTGATGAATGTGAGCGAAGCTCACCGAAATTTTGCATTGAAAATCATTTCCATAACAAAAATTGCATCCAGATTTTGCACTAAGACTCTTTAAATTCCTGACAAAATGCATCCGCCAATTAGAGGGCAAACCTTCTGTGTAGTAATTCACATTCAGTTTTGCATAAAACATGTTTTCCCCTGAATCATCCACTACTTTGCATTCTTGCAATGCTGTGCCCCTCCAAAATGAATCCTATGGCCAGAACAATCCGCGTAATTGTTGAGCCCTCACCACTGAATACTAGGGCAAATATTTGAATAGTGCAAATAAGTTTAAGACGGTATTAACAGTAGACATAGTCATGTGGTAATGCTGCATGCACACAGAGCACACAAGAATGTTGGTACTTTGAGAAGAATTTGTGAGAATTTTGATAGTTTGAGAATGCATTGTGATAAAAAGTGATTAAAATAGATTCACCATTCCAACAGAAACAAACCTCACCATACCCCCTACAGAAATCTTTAGCTTAGATCTATTTGTTTCTCATTTTAAAATTTTTGTGAAAATCTTTGGGAAATTGATTAAGAGGCACATGCCCCATGTCCCCCTGCCAGCAACCACTGGTCAGAGTCACCACCCTGAGATAAGATACTTGAATATCCCCTCCACTATGATGGGAGTTGAATGTCCACTGCATTTCCTAAAATGTTTGAATCTGGTATATGATTGACAGCCAATCTATTTGATGAAAAACTTTGACAAGCTAGTATGCCTATGTGTTGAAAATGTGAATCTCTTTATGCTTAATTTTAACCTTAGAATTCAGTTGAAAAGTAAGAAACAATTCATCTAATGGGGCCTTGGTTGGCCTCCTTTGCCCTTTAACCTGTTACATTACTCTATTGCAAATTATTATTAAATTATGTTAATTTCATGCAAAATTATAAGCAAAAGAATGTCCATTCTTTATAGCAAGTGGTAAAATTCATTGTCATAGCAATATCCTTTCAAAAACCTATGCTGTGCATGATGTCACTGATTATGAGAGGCATAATTATGGGTCAGGACTCTCAGGACTCATTTCAGAGTACTTGACTACAAAATTGATAGTCCTCCAAGCCTACAGCAATCCAGATGTCTTCATGATATCTACCTGCAGCTTCTATGGAAAGGCCAAGCAAGCTAGGCAGGCTGTTCTTAAACTGGTATTTGGCCTATAGGCCTATACTCACTGTAGATCAAGGATATAAAATGAAAATTTCAGTAAGGAAGTTTCACCATGGGGTAATACTGTTAAAAAGATGTGTTATTTAATTTACTTACTGTGAGAACACATTGCTTGTTTTGTTGGCAGCATTTCAGCTGTTGATTACTGGCCATCTAACCTATACCATAAAAAGGCCTCTGTATAAACAGTTCTTCAAGTTATCTGCTGCCATCACTTTATGGGTCCCTCACATCTGTGACAATGTTTAAACGCAGCTTTTATGCTCCATTTACTGCAACCAGGGTCTGGGGAACTCAAATTCTTGAGATTCCATCATTCATCACCTTATAGAGGATGGTGAAACCATCAAGTGAAGGTCTTATCTTGTCTTCACTCAAAATAAACAATCAGAACCCATGGCATGCAGCAAGATGCAGCAAGGAGAACTGCCCACAACTCCATTGGAGAACTGTTATGGTCAACTGAAGGGAAAACTGTTCATGCAATAAAGGAAAGGACTAACATGAATCAATTTGCTTGCAGTACTCCATAAAACATGAAAAAGCACACATTGCAAACCTTCCATAACACAAAAATATCATTTTTGTGCATGCTCTTTGAAAAACCTGTAAAATTCTCCTGTAAAATTCTCCAGTGGTTATAATTCCAAGGAAAGAGAAGGGGGTCAACACTTGCCCTCTGCTCAGGAGTCGCAACTCTGAAGTTATGTCATCGTCCATGTACCCAGCCCAAGAATACCAGAGTAGTCCAAGATGCCAGTCACTTCTGTTTACTGTGTGCGAGTCACTGTGGGTCAATTATTACACTCAGTGTAACAATGCAGCAGTCAGTTCCTGTTTGTGACTCCATCAATACCAGTTATGCATCACTTCTGGGACAATGGGTGTGTAGATGTTAATGTTCTGCTCATGTTTCAGTATGCTTGATTTGAAACTACAAGCATGGACAGTTGACTGGTTTTGTTTATTCATAAATATAGACAATTTAGCAATGGTAAATTGCTTAGTGCCATTTGGCAGAAAATTTGCCAATGACTGGAAATTCTCAAAGACATGTTCTGGTGGTGACCAAAGTTAGTACAGTATTTCAAAACCAGAAAGCCAAAAGGCTTAGTGATTCCTTGCCGAAAGGAGGGTGCTTTGCTACACTGAGGTTCATCCATCAAATTTATACTTCTCTACTACATCATTTTTTATGATGTGGTCACAATTCGACCTCTTCTCATGTCAGCTCATGTCACATGACCTTTGAACTAAAACTTGTATAAACAAAAAAATGAAAAAAAAAAGAAGGGATTTGTCTGTAATTCCTCCCTTGTAATGACATGTTTACAAAGTTTCAGTTTTGACCTGTGATGACCTCAAATGGCTTGTGACCTCCATGAAAAACAATAGGGCTTTTCCTCGCACCATAACACATGAAAATACTCAGTATGAAATGTATCCAAGATTCCTACCTTGAGATATCGTATAAGGTTTTCAGGGTTTGACCCCTGGTGACCCCAGATAACCTTTGACCTCCACCAAAAATGATAGGGTTCTTCCTCTTACCATAACACATCCATATACTAAGTATGAAATGTATCCAAGCGTCCTACCTTGAAATATCATGTAAACAAGGTTTTTAGACTTTGACCCCCGGTGACCCCAGATGACCTTTGACCTCCACCCAAAACAATAGGCTTCTTCCTCTTACTATAAAACATCCACATACTTAGTATGAAATCTATCCCAGCTTCCTACCTTGGGATATCGTGTAAACAAGGTTTTCAGATTTTGACCCCTGGTGACCCCAGATGACCTTTGACCTCCACCAAAAACAATAGGAATTTTCCTCTCACCACAACACATCTACATACCAAGCATGAAATCTATCCAAGCTTTCTAACTTGAGATATCGTGTAAACAAGGTTTTCAGATTTTGACCCCCGGTGACCCCAGATAACCTTTGACCTCCACCAAAAACAATAGGGTTCTTCCTCTCACCACAATGCATCTACATACCAAGCATGAAATCTATCCAAGCTTTCTAACTTGAGATATATTGTGTAAACAAGGTTTTCAGATTTTGACCCCTGGTGACCCCAGATGACCTTTGACCTCCACCAAAAATGATAGGGTTCTTCCTCTCACCAAAACGCATCTACATACCAAGCATGAAATCTATCCAAGCTTTCTAACTTGAGATATCGTGTAAACAAGGTTTTCAGATTTTGACCCCTGGTGACCCCAGATGACCTTTGACCTCCACCAAAAACAATAGGGTTCTTCCTCTCACCAAAACGCATCTACATACCAAGCATGACATCTATCCAAGCTTTCTAACTTGAGATATCGTGTAAACAAGGTTTTCAGATTTTGACCCCCGGTGACCCCAGATGACCTTTGACCTCCAGCAAAAACGATAGGGTTCTTCCTCTCACCACAACGCATCTACATACCATGCATGAAATCTATCCAAGCTTTCTAACTTGAGATATCGTGTAAACAAGTTTTTCAGATTTTGACCCCCGGTGACCCCAGATGACCTTTGACCTCCAGCAAAAACAATAGGGTTCTTCCTCTCAATATGGGCCATCTATGTACCAAGTTTCAGAACTATCCAACTTTCCCTTCTTGAGATATCGTGTAAACAAGCAAAGCCGTCACATACGCACGCACACACACACACACACGACATCACCATCGCATAGATTCCTTGCCTGCCTTCGGCAAGGAATCAAAAAGGCAGTAAAATTTTCTGTATCAGGCAGTGAAAGCTACATCTCAATAGCACCTTGCAGGTGCAGGATTTGATGTCTGAAAGTGTGAGGGGACAACCCGGGGTGAAATACCAAGCAGTGCTCAAGGAGCCACTGGGGCGCATAGCACTCCCTTAAAAGTGTCGGTTCCAGGGGCCCAAAGTAGGGCCAAGGGCAAAGTTCTGGTGGTGGTCCAGGAGGCAGTGCCCCCAGAAGCCCACATGTATTTCAGGAATTAAAACCATTACGACATTTGGCTATCTTAAAACTCATCGGATTGGCACTAAACAGATCACAAAAATCCCATTTGGACCATTTTAATCAGTCTCATTCAGAATAAGAGGTGATTTTTTGGATGAAGAGGGTATAGCTCATGGAAGGTTACAAAGATAATGGATAACTCATCAACTGACTGCTGCTTCCATTAATACCATCATGGAAGTTCTACTAGTACAAGTTTCCACGATGCCATTTTATTAAGCTTATACAAATCCGATGCCTTTGCTTTTTGACTTGCTTATTCAAAGTTTCACTCAGACAAAGCAAGTATGGGGGTGGCTTGATAGTGAGGAAGACCATACAACTTCACCATAATGGCAATGTGATATATACCAACATCTGTCAAATATGTGATAGTCATCAGAGTATGGGACAGCCTACCAACTGCTCTACAGGCAGTAAGCTTGTATAAATCACTGTCTAACAAAGTTGGTTCATGGTCAACAGTGTCATTTGTTTTCCATCTAAAAGTTTGCTGGTATATCTATCTCTGTTTCAGTAGGCATGATTGTGCTCTTATATGAAACCATTGACCTTTCAAAAGTTTAGGTTTGATTAGAGTGTTACTTTGTGACTTCTTTTTTCCACTCCTTGCCAAAGGCAAATGGAATCTATGCAATCACGTGGGCGATTGTGTGTATGCATGTGTGTATGTGGTGTTTGTGATGCTTGGCTTGTAAACATGATATCTCAAGATAGCAGAGATGTATAATTTTCATACTTGGTATAGAATTATCATATTAAGATAAAGATCAACATTGTTTTTTGGTGAAAGTCAAAGGTCATGTCCGGTAGGTCAAAAACCAAAAACCTTGTAAACACGTTATCTCTAGGTACGAAGGATAGATGCTTTTCATACTTGCCATGTGGATGTGTTATAGTCCAAAGATAAACCCTATTGGTTTTGGTAAAGGTCAAAGCTTATCTGAGGTCACCTGAGGTGAAAATACAAAAATCTTAAAGACTGCTTGTAAACACGATATCTCAAGATAGCAACGATGGACAATCTTCATACTTTGTGTATAACTTTATCATACTAAAAGGAAGAACCCTGTTGTTTTCAGTGTAGGTCAAAGGTCATTTGAGTCATCAGAGGTCAAAAACTAAAAACTTTGTAAAAAAACAATATTTCAAGACAGGGATGATGAATACTTTTCATATTTGATACATAGATGTGTTACCTTAAAAGGGGAATTTTCATCATCCCAGACAGTTCCAATTCTCCCAACTATGCAACCTCTAGCTCCTCCCATAACTGTATGAAGCTACTCCTTGTGCAGGAATAAACCTGTTTTATTGCTTAAGACCATGTCCTGGTGAGCATACAAGGTTATAAAATGTAATAAAAGCACTCTCTCTGCCTTGTGTGGAATGTGAGCTACTCTGCATCTTTCAAATTTTCAAACTTTGATGTCAATCAAAGAGCAGTCACCAACTGAGAATTTTCATACCCCTACACTAAAAATATACTTTGGGGTGATGACTGCCTGTCTTTAAGAGAAAGAGAACCCTTTGGGTTTGTTGGAGGTCAAAGGTCATCTGAGGTCATCAGAGGTGAAACTACTGAAACCTTATGAATTAAATAGACAGTGGGATTATTAATTATATATAATATTATTAATTTATTAATTTATTAATTAATTATGAACACATGTAAGGATGCTGTGACTAAAGGATGATTAGAAATACTACATGCTGAACAACATTCTGCGATGGTGTAGTAGATCTGAGTTTGGTTTCTCACACAGACAGTCCCAGGTACAAATCCCCCCTAGGACTTTTTTCTGTTTTTTTTTTTCATTTGTTATTCATTTTTTGGTAGAGTTCAAAGGTCATATGCAGTCAGCAGAGGTCAATATGTAAAATTATCACAAAAAATGAAAAAGTCAAGAAGTGTAAATTTGAGGGATGAACCGAGTCAAACAACAAATCATTCCCTTTCAGCAAGGAATCACTAAGCCTTTGGACTTTCTGGTTATAACTGCATGAACATAGACATAGGATCACTATTAACACAATTTCTTCAAGTTAGCCTCAGATTTGGGGGCTAACTGATGAACATTACATGCAATGATGACACACTAGCTTACAAGAAGTCATGGCTGCCAGGATGTAGAGTTGACAACAATATTCCAAATGGCATAGGTCCATCTTTACCAAACTCATAATTTTATCATCAAGATATTAATTTTCTTCACTAAAACAAGCCCCTCACTCTCTTTCCCTCCCTTTAACAAAACCCACACCTTCAATCCTGTATCTTCAACTCAACCATGGTTGTTCCCAAGTGGAGCAGTTAATCACAACCTGTCATACTTTATTTCCATAGAGGATGTCATTGACATATTTCACTGCAGAAAGGGCAAAGGTAACTAAATGACATCTCATTTATCAAGAACTTTTGTTGTCTTTATGGCCCCAAAACAGAGGTGAAGTCATGTACAAGCAGGCTATGTAAACTGAAACCTGGCAGATCATCTGGGCTGTGACAAAGTTGTGTCCTTGATTTAAACCACACTCAGGCAGTACATTTTACCCTACAAAAGGTCCTAAAACATGGGCTACACATTATAACAACCTGGCATGCATTGCTAAGTTTCATTCTTGAGACTATGTTCTTCCAAATTTGTTTTCTGATTTGGTGAAGCATATCCCATACCCCCCACTCCACTTTACTACCACTCTTTAGTTCCCCTAGGTCTATAGGCCTATACAGTAATTGTAGACCATCATTTCATAATTATGCAGCTGCCATCAAGCATCCCACTCATTCCTTTGATTCTGTAGCCAGCTCTACAATGTAACTACACATCAGAGGTATGCTAGAGGTGATCTACTTGTTCATGAACACAGTTTCATAAGGGAGTTTATACAAAATTCAAACTGTTTAAAGGGAAGTTGTCATCCACACAACTTTATTTTGAAACATCACCTAAATCTTAATACAAATGGAACTGAAGGTATAAAATAAGAATTGATCCACTCCAGCCAATAGCACCATATGCTCTGTCCTGTCACTAACATGTACTGTCAAGTTTGGCAACAATTCAGAAGTAAAATATGACAAAATCAACACTGACACAGGTCAGGAAATCATACAGAGATGGGTTTGTGCTTAAGGATTTCTTGGCTACATTTAGTGCAGTGTGTTCAGAGAATTTTCCCCTACTTCAGACTCTCATTAATACTACTTGAATTGCGCACATTCAACTCTCTAGTAATATTAACACATAAGGTAGTAGTAGGTTGTGCAGGGAAATTTGCCAAAAGCTTCCTCAGTAGCTGATAAGTAGTGAAAAAAATAACAGTTTGTGGAAGGGTTTTTCTTTTCCAAAAGCTTTTCATTTTACTTCAGGTTGCCAATGTGGGAGGGGGAATGCCTTATGGTTAGTTTCCCTCTGGCTGATAATGCTCACTATGCAACTGGTCAAAAGGACAGCTGCCCACTTCTGATAATACTGCTCCTGCTGCTGTATATTTGTCCTCTTTCTGTTCAACCTCTAATGAACAAACACCAGACAAGCAGCTCCTATTTACAGAATCAATGTAAAATTAATATTCCTTTCTCACTGAGTACAGTCTACCTTATTTGTTTGCTTATTGCAAGTTACGAAGGACTTATGGCCAATGCTAACTTTCACTTACCTACTGGATGATTCGTTTATTGGTTTATTTTTTTATTAGTGCCATTGAAGGCAAGGTGAAAGAGTTTCAAACTTTTGTCTTCTAATGATTTCTCTTTTAAGGCCAATGTAGTCCCTCATGTTGAATTAATGATAATGGTCCACTGATCCACTGAAGAAATTTCTTTGGCAATGAATATGAAAATGTACTTTGGATAGTTCACACAACCTTGTCAGTACTATACTTTTGAATTGCCTTAAGCTGGAAGGGAGAATGGTTTTATTTGTCCCAAATGGTATTTCAAAACATACTTAAAAGCAACTGCACATATGCCCTTTAAAAAATAAAGCTACAATTCAATTGTGACTTTTTGACATGGACATAAAAGCAAGAACGGAATGTTTTGCTTTTTTTCCGCAAACCGATTTTATTGCCAAAGCTATTTTTCTTCCCTTTTTAACTAAGTCTTCTAAAATCTAAACAGCTGGCTATTCAAAGTGGCACTTCAACAGGTATTTTGTATACATGAAATACTTTACTCTTAGTCATTAAATTGTGAGACTGTTTTGGCAGACTTTTATAATGGTCAAATTGCACTGCTGTTCAGCATACTTGAAAACAACTTCACTTGATTCTATACACATTCCAAACAAAACCTGTTCTGAAAAAAGTACCCCTTTGGCTGCAGTTGAATCACTCAACAGTACAACTCCACTATGTAAACTATACCTATGCACATAAGATTCTGGAATTATTATTAATCTTAACAATGGGTATTATGAACAAAACTGTAGGCCTATTGCATTTACAATACAAGGAACTTGTGGTGGGCACCCAGTATAAGAATTGTCAATGAGAACTCTTGCCATGCATACTATTTCTACACAATCACATTTGGTATGACACACACACACTCTGCAATTTGGCTATTGCAGATGGTGGCAATCATGATGTTCACACCTTGTTTTCCTTGTATAAGCAACAGTGTTAGTTTATAGTCTTATATGATTTTACAAGCAGCCGATATCACTGATATAGATATTTTCACCAACACAGATATTTTCACCAACACAGATAAAACTATAAAGCGACCAAATCTTTACCTAACTTGCCTCATACTACCTCTAGGTACTTTGACTATGTACAGACTGTTTAGTCTCAAATACAAAAAGTTAATCGGAAAATGTCAAGGTCCCATTACTGCAACAGTAATTAACAACAGCATATCACTAATAAGTAAATATTCTGGAAGAGCAAAGAAGAAAAGTGTGCTTTCTCAAAGACCCATCCAAAATTATCTTCCAGTAAGTTAACATTTTGGGAATGGTGGGAAGAGAGTTCATAGGTGCATTTTTGAGGATGGACAGGGGCAGGGTCTTCATAAAAGGGGAGAAAGCTGGCAAAATACCCTATTTATTTCAATGTAGCAAAAAGCATTTTGAGATTCAGATCTGAACCAAAGCAAATGCTTTAACAGCAGGGGTGGCGCCAGGATTTCCCCAACAGGTCGGGGGCCAAGCTCCCCAAAGTCTCAACGAAGGAAATTAAGTGCCAAAACGATGTTTGAAGGAAGATTTTGGCGCGCAAAGCGCGCCGAAAATTTGGGGCTCTTTTTGGAGAAAATTTGAAAAAATTGCCGGCATTTTCCATGGAAAATTTGAAAAAAATGGGGCTTTGAAGAAGAAAATAGGAAAATTTAGGGTTTTTATTGAAGAATTTGCCCTAATTTAGACCAAAATTAAGTAAATCATCGGGGCGACTGGGCATTGTCGGGGACTACATATTTTATCGTACAGTATACATAACAGCTCCCCGACGAAACCGAAAAATTTCCCCGACGGGGGGGGCCAGCCTTCCCCGACGGGGGGGCCATGGCCCCCCTGGCCCCCCCGCTGGCGCCACCCTTGTTTAACAGTAATACTTGTGTATTACTTTAATATTGGAGGAACTGTCTGTTGTTTAAGTTGCAAGCAGGGTAGGTCTCAAAGAAGACAGGAAATGAGTAGTAGGATAATCTACATATGAATGTGGTAGTGAGGTAATGCTTTGAACTTGACATGTCCTAGAAAGTTTTATAAGTGTGTTGTCAAGAAGTGATCAATATAGGTTGTAACAGTGGCCTTGGGCATCATGAATTGGCAGATGGAACCATGGGAAGAGTTTGAGGTATGAATTTGGCAAAACTGCATAGTGCATACACTTAAGGCACTTTCACACTAGGCCAAATGCCATGCAATATAATCTGATGAAATAATTTGAAAATGTCTTTTTCTTAGACCCTTTGGCACTAGGCACAATAGGACACACACCACAGGATGCGATGTAATGTGATAAAATTGACTTTCATCCACTGGTCATGAATTTTATTACCTGTGGGTGTGAATTTGTTTGATCACATGACTAATGAGGCACTGGAAGGCCTGGCCACATTTGCATCACATTGTATCACATCATATCATCCAGCACAAGGTGAAAGGGCTCCACAGTTGTATGACATCTCTTTTTAAAAGCATACAAGTCACTGTCTCTAATAAAGCATACACATGTTACTGTGACCCTCAGTATTAATTCTATTAAATGTCGTCTGTTAGTACAACCTTTATCATTAATGAACACACTTAAACATAAAAAAAAAAATAAAATTGCAACATTGAAACAGAACATTTATCACTAAACCCTCACAGATACAATCTTCCTTGGTTACACTGCAATTATGTTCAGACTTTTTACCATCATACCCAGATAGAGAGTCATGGTTTGGTGAACAAACATGTCTGGCACTGCAACAAAGAGAGTACATAATTACAGTGCCTTTGTTTTGCAAGTCTCTCATCAACTTTATGACAACGGCTGTAGAATCCATTAAGAGGTACGAAGGGCTTCAACTAATGAGAATGCCACTGTGTGTGGCAGGCATGCCTTATGGATATTCATGACTGTACATCTTTCAATGCTGTCAATGAATGTTACTAACTTACACCTTAATGCCATGCACATTACTGGCTTAATTATAATGCCAGTCTTGCTAGAGATGACATCTTGCAACTCGCCATTATGGGGGAATCAACCATGCAATACTGTCTGTGCCTTTTTATCCATGTCCCTGACTTCTGAGTCAAAACTCGATAGTAACAAAATTGATTAGACCAGAAAAATATCATCAAGACAAATGATCTTGATAGAGCATAGCTAAAAGTTTCTACACAGAAAGCATAGCCTGTAAGAATACATATGGAAGACCATGACTAGGAGACTCAAGATGGATACCATAGCAATTAGTGTTGGACCGATTATTTTTATTCAAAATCAGTACTGGCAGAAATTCCTCATTTCCCCCTGTATCGATATTGGTAAAATTAACCCTAAATGCCGATGTTACCTAACCAATATTTATCATCATGATACATATGAAAATGGTACACTATTTGAGCATTTTAATAAAAGTGTCAATATTTCACCTCGTAAAATGAAACACCACCTACAATCCTGGACAAAATTATCTGGGACAAATCCCCACGCCCCACCTCAATGTTGGTTTTGAAGGTGAATTAAAGTTGAGCACTGAAGAAAAGAGCGTGATTTTCATTTCTTCTCAACACTGAACGAGGGGTGGAGGGGAAGGTCCGGAAGTGTCCCACTAATTTTGTCCAGGATTGTCTGAACGCCTGTACAAAGGTATAGGGACAGCGGAATACGACAGAGAACAGTATGCTTATCATAGTAGTGGTTAAAGTTCCAGGCGCTCTGTTCAAAGACAAGGCAGTTGGATGGGGGAGGGGGAGAATGGAAGGTACCACTGAATTATTATGAACAATTAACGAACGTATTAATTGAATCTCAATGTAAATGTAGGAAAAACCGGGGTTATTTGAGTTAAGTTTACGCAAGGGTCAAACACGAGGAAATTACTGAATTTATCGAGAATATGACCACTTCCTCGTGTGGCTATCAAAATTTGGTTTTCACTTGGGCAGGGAGGGGCATAAAATGCTGTGGAGACATATGAGGGATGGAAAAAAGGGAAGAGTGTGAGACAATTAGCAACAGCCAGTGATATATGATGGAAAACATTGCAGCTGTTTACTGTCCGTCGGAAAGGAATAGGAACTTGAGATAAGTCATAAATATCCCTGCAGAGCAGCCTATAATGTATCTAATAGGTAGCAGTATGAGCATACAGTAACATTAGCTATCATAAGTCTGAGGTTGCAACATGGCTATTCTTCTTATTAAAAGCGACTGCCAAACTCACAGTATAATTTGCTAGCACACTGCATGCACTAGGGTAAACGTTTGACTGCACGGCATTCATTTACAAGTAAAGGTGCGAGGCCCCCTACCTTTCGTATTCTTTGTACATCTTTCTTGTTCTGACAAAACGTAAGATATATTAGAATCTGAATGGCGCCACGGTTGACCAGTGACTGTTGACCACTACACAGTAATTCAATGGGAGTAAATGGTTCACCGTCAGTTTTAACATTTAAAACACAAAGTAGTCAAGATTTCCCTGTTCGCTTAATGGTCAACAGTTACGAATTTGTTCTTTCCGTCAAAATTTTCCGTCCTGCTTTTCACTGCAGGTCTCACATGATCTTGTCTGTATTAATTCATCCTTAAATCCCCTTTTAGGCAACCAAGTGATTATATTTGGACGAAAAAGTGATGGTAAACCGTGGGGTAAACCGTCGACCTGGAGTGGGAGGAGGCCTGACTAGTAGAAATAGTGCCATCTACTTCACGACACAACCGCTCACCTATCGCCTATGTCTATTGATACTCAATTGTTGGAACCTCTTCTCTTGTAACTGTTTGCTGGTTACGCTGTGGATCATAAATATATTTATCTGTATAGTTGTTTTGAGGCACAAATACATTCAACTGATAGCCTCTGTACACCTTTCTCCCCTGAAGTTCCCGAGCCCGACTGATCAATTACTTTTACTCCTAAATAGCATCGTTCTTTTGTGTAATAAATAACCACTGTCCTCTTGTACTGCATTATTTACATTCAAGTTATTCCTGCATGAGAAGAAATTCAGTAATTTTCTCATGAAGCAATCCAAAAGACCTCACATCACTTTTTTCTCAATACCAGTAAACTTAACCAGCTACCAGATTTGTCACTTGCCGTTGCTAAATTTCTCCTACATTCAACATGAGACTTCTCCTATAACTTTGTACAGGCGGTCAGACAATCCTGGACAAAATTATCTGGGACAAATCCCTGCGCCCCACCTCAGTGTTGGTTTTGAAGGTGAATTAAAGCTGAGCGCTGAAGAAAAGAGCGCGATTTTCGTTTCTTCTCAACATTGAATGAGGGGCTGAGGGGAAGGTCTGGAAGTGTCCCAATAATTTTGTCCAGGATTGTCGCTGTGGTGAACTGTAGCCTATGCTTAGTAATGCAGAATAGACTCTTTTCCAAATAACAATTACAAAGGATTGTGGGATAGAGTTTCGTATGCGTCGTTTTGGTCAGTGGATATTACTGTGGCAAAAAACGACGCATACAAAAACACTATCCGACAATTCTTTGTAATTGCTATTTGGAAAAGGGTCTATGCTTATTTCCCAAATATGGGTAATGGATAGGTATTGGCCAATATTGAGAATTAAAATGTAGGTATTGGTAATATATTATTGGCTACTAACGGTATCTGTACAACACTAAAAGCAATGCAAACAGCATCTAATAAGAGCAGACACCCAGTACACTAGAGCTATGTAAGCCAGTACTAAGGCAGTCAGTCATTCATGTGAATCCAATCTGACTTCCATTTGACACTACTGTATGCTGGGTTCACCTTTATCATTTTAAGCAATGATTCATCTCCAGCAATGATATCTCAGGTACAAGCATTTTGATATTATAATTCTGCGTATTACTGTTTGTTAAAGATGAATAACCCTCTGATAGTGCAAATTAATTCTAACATATTTTACAACCAACAGGTTTGTGCAGCATAAACCAACCTCTGGGTACATGCTGACACTGAAAGTAGTGTAAAACTCTTTCTTAAGACATTTTTCAACATCAATGGAAGAAACTTCACAATGTGAAACTCAATCCAATCAGTGCCTTTCATGCTTTCATACGTTTTTAAAATGGAAACACAAACATCTAATTCACATTGCAATTACAGTATGCAAATGAGAACATTGGACTTCCTATTTAGATTTAAATCTATCATCAATATTCATTATCTTCACAAACACCACACATGCCATTAAATGCTTGCAACATTTTGCTTCATGTCTTGAGGCGCTGGCAATGAAGGGAGGAATCAACGATGATATGAGAGGAAGAATAGTAAAAACCAATATTTGTTTCAAACCAGGGTGATGACTTTAACAAGTTGAAAATGTCAGAGAAGTTCAAAGCAAGTGATGCATTCAGATTCAATAAAAGCCCCTCAATCAAGATTTTCAACACAAGTTCACACCTATGTGCTGTTCTGATCAAATGAGCCTTGTTGCTCACAACTTTTCTCTCACACTACTTATTATTTCACACCAATGGTCTTATCAGGATCTCATAAAGACAATGAGGTAACTGATGTATTGTGACACAGACAGTACAGTGATGCTAATGGCCATTACAAACACTATTTTAACAAAGATTCAAAAGAATAAAAAAAAAAAAATGAGTGAGTGAGTGAGTGAGTGAGTGAGTGAGTGAGTGAGTGAGTGAGTGAGTGAGTGAGTGAGTGAATGAATGAATGAATGAATGAATGAATGAACGAATGAATGAATAAAAAAAAAATAAATAAAGAAATAAAAAGAAAAAGATAAGTCTTTATTAGTGCCAGATGTCCTAAAAGCATTACAATATTCCACAAGAGATCATTCCACAACTGTAAATGAAATTCATAAGTAACTACCCAAGTGTTACAACAACATATTAACTTTTTCTTAAATTGAAACATTTTAGCACAAGTATGCACATACACCAAACATGAGTGCCAACAGATTTTGCACAAGCAAATAATTAAAACTACAGTAGGCTATGAGTGTTTCCTGGAAGGGTGTACTGTTCAAAATATCAGAAATTTGGTAATAAAACCAGAATGCAAAAATGCATTGTGGTTTCAATGACACTTTTTTTTGTTCCAAACAATGCCAAGATGTCCCATTTCTTTCAGTCACTGGTCAAACGCTATCTTAATGTGTTGGAAAAATACAATTTTGTGTTCATATTTGACCATGGGAATTATTGGGAAATTTTACTTTTTGACCTCTGGTGGCACCAGATCACCTTTGACCTCCATAAAAAACAATAGGGGTCTTCCTGTTAGCATGATGCATCTACATACTAAGTAGGAAACTTATTTATTCAAGCTTCCTATCTTGAGATATTGTGTAAACAAGCCTTGAAGGTTTTCAGAATTTGACCCTAGTAACTCCAGGTGACCTTTGACCTCCACCAAAAAACAATAGGTTTCTTTCTCTCATCATAACACACTCTACATAGCAAGTATGGAATTTATCCAAGCTTTCTACCTTTAGATATTGTGTTAACAAAGTTTTCAGAGTTTGACCCTAATGACTCCAAGATGACTTTGACCTTTGCCATCTGAAAATCAAGGTAGAGACACACCCACATAGGCTAAAACACTTTATCTTAAAGGTCGTCTGACATGCCACCAAACAGAGCTGTTTCACTTGTCAGTTAAAGAATTAAATCCTCCAATGAAAGATCCATTGGAATTATTTCAATATCTTTTCCCGTTCTCAAAATGTACATCTTCAAAGTTTGATGGTTTCTGAAGGAACTCATTGCCTCTGCAAAATAATGATGTGGAGTGTTGTACAGTGTTAAGATTTCTTTTGTTGACCCTATATAAAATATCTCTTAATTGCTGATCAGATAGATTACAGTTTGTTAAGTGATATCAATGTTTCTGAAGGAAAGAATATTAACTTTCATAATAAACCCCTCAGGGGATAACAATGCTACCAGTGTCCTTGAAATTAAGGTTGAAAAAACAAAGTCTAACATAAGCCATATATGTAATGTCCATCTTTCGATGTCACATATTTGCATATTTAGATCATGTTAATTCATGATTAAAGCGTGAAATAGAAATTACCCTGTTAAATGGTCAATATTTGATGGATTTTTATGGGAATTGCAGCTATTTTCTGGATATTTAATGCTTTTTACATGACATATTCAACTATGTTATTTTCATGTCACACGACCTTTTAATTTTGCTGTATGGGTGTGCTAATGGTTCCCACATCCATGTTGCATTCCTTGCTTGGCTCCTTTTTGCAACTAGTGTTAAGGGCTTCAAGATACTTTATGAAATAAACTACATTTCAATAAATGTAAGCTTTAACCAAAACTGAAACAGCTGCCCTCCTGACTTAGTTTGGGATGATGTTTTTTGTTGGATGATATTTTTTGTCCCTAGTAAAAGCCTCTCAGCTTGTATTTGAGATGTAAACCATGTAAGGACTGAAGGATTAAACAGAACTACTTATATATGTAACAGGCAGTAATAAATGTTTTTCTCAGCAAATCTCATAGATCTTCAGTCAGGGTGGGGGTGGGGGTTCAGTCTCATGGGCTGTAAACTTGAATGTCATTAGATGATGAAAAATATCTACAGATGAAAATTGTCCAGATTAGTGACTTAGAGGTTGTTCACTACAATTTAAGTTTATTTTTCATTTCCTCCCCAGCCAATGTTCTACCCTTTCCATTGCAAAAGACAGCAATCTTGACCTCATCTCATTATAAACCATTTGCCTTTTCAATTCCATTATCATTTGCTATCTGTCAGGGTGAGGTCTTCTCACCTTACCACCAGAACTGATGTAAAGCACAAGTTGCAAATGACATTTTTCTCTTGATGCAGCAAACACTGCAGATGGATGGATAAGAGCCTAGCGAATTGTCAGAGCTGGGATGCTGAGTAACTTTGCAGCTGAGTTCCGTAGTTAATTAACTTGCAGGGGTTTTTAAGTGGTGTTAGCAGCTCAGTCTTTCCACGCTTCATGGAAACTTGATCTGAGGCCTAATGTAAACAGACCATCTTGAAAGTGCCTATTGAATTCTCTGGCATCATCTTTTTTTACATGTTTTAAAAGCAAATACAGTCACTTTGATGAGCAATAATGAAAAAGACTGCAAGACACCATGTGTTCTCTGGAGTCTTCAAGTCAATAAGGTTGTGGAGAGCCATAACATTGTACATTAATGTATACTGTCAATATACTACATTGTATCTCTGCCATAACCATAAAGCTATTAAGAACACTCTGTTCTATTAATGCCATACATAGTTTCATCCTACACTTACAACTGACTGCATTTTCAGAAACTATTTACATTGATCTGCAAACCACTTCTCCAGAGTCACACTGAAATCTGTAGCTGCTAAACTTATGTGCCTATATCTTATAGCAATTTGGTAAAATGGGAAAGTCAGCCCTGTAAACTGGTCTCCACAATGCAACTGACTTTGATAGCTCAGGTTAACTGATTTGATTTCATGATTTTAAGCTATAGCAAGTCAAAATATGAGGAAACTTGGAGCACTGGGAGTTGACTACATAAACAGTTATGTAAAAAGGGTATGCTTACCCTCCCACTGTCAATACTTATCTCTCCCCTTTCCTTAATCTATCCATGAAAATCCATGAACCTAGGGACTGGCAACACTTGAACAAAGCATTAAGGGAGAACACAAGAGTGCAAACCACACTGCCACCATAGGATTCCCATATGCTTCTTAAAAGATACATGCTGTTTCAACTTATTTCAAGACAGGCGCATAGCCAAGGTGGGCAGCCGCCCCCCCCCCCCCCCCTAAAGCATGTTTTTGGTATTTTGTAATAATTTTTTTATGATATTGCTAGTAATTCAAAATAAAAAATAATGTTAAGATGCAACTTACAAGGCCTGGGAAGTGCCATTTCCAGAGATCTGGGAGGTTTTTTCCGGCCAAATTTTCTTGTATGCTTGTATGCTAACCTAGGGTGGTGCTACGCTTAGACAGTTTGCCTACAGGCTTTGCGGCCCTCCCCCTTGGCAAATTTCTGGCTACGCGCCTGTTTCAAGAATATCAGGAACCATGGTTTTTTTTTTGTTATTTATATGAACTTCACCACACTTAACTATTGACTATTGGCTATGAAATGTTACAACCATGACATTTAAATCTTTGGGGATAAGGAGGCAGTTGATAGCAGGGATGGAAAAATGTTAATTTACTAGGAAGCAAGTTATATTCCCACATTTTTTATACAAGTTACAAAGTACAAAAACACTAAAGTCCCCTTTAAGTGCCAAATTGTCTTCCACATACCCTCATTTCCCAGCAAGGCACTTCCGAAACTCCCGATTTTCTCCAACCATAGTTCAAGGTATTGAAAACTGTTAACTAGTGCTTGCCAATCAAAACATTGAAGTAAAACACTTATTGCTGGGCTCTACTCATTCAAAAGCAATGAATGGCACACAAATATAACCCTGTGCAGTTACATACAAAATATTTCTTATCCATATTGTAGTGAGTGAAATGATATAACAGTGCAATTTTTTTTTTGATACATCCACTAGTAAACATCACAATATATGTACACTGCTGTTGAGATACCATGCTTTTCAAATGGGTGTAACACATAGCATAGCCTACATGCTGTACAAGGATATACTGTACGTACACAATAACATGAGTATGTTGTCTTAATACCTAGTTTTCTGATGCCTCCAGCACAAGAAATGAACACTTTTTTTTAAAAGGTTTTGAAAATAATTTCCACAGAATAAAATCAAAACAACCCTCCCGTGCTGGCATGTGACCTGACAAAGGTTTGTTGCCAGACTTCAAAGCTTCTTTTGTACGGTCTCCTTATTGTAGTAAGACTGCAGAAAGAAAAGCCTAAACCCAAGCTCTTTTCAGGATTGATTTTATTGAAAGCATTGACATTTAGACATCCTGTAACAATCAAGGTAACCTTTTAGAAAAGTGCACATCTTAATAATCCTCAGTTTTAACACATCACTATACTTTTTCCTAAAATAGACTTATTCTTTCTTTGAGTCTTCTATAGAAATTGTTACATTGTCAATGAGTGTTTTGTTTCAAAAAGAAACAATGTTTTACTACTAGATGCATTGTGCTAAAACTGTGATGTTCCTGCTCTTAACAAAGATATTAATTTGTATGATAAATAAAACATTCCTGTACTTCATACTTGGTTAACGTAATCAAAGTAGCTTATGGTGCTGCCTTTCCCAAGAAAACAAGTTTAAGTTTAAGTTAATTGAATTTAATAAAGTGCTCAGTACTACTAAAGCATTCACTGGCGCTTCACAACCAGAACAAAAGAAAGAAGAAGAAAAACGAAATTAACAAAACCACGACCTAGCAAATGAAAGTTCAGTCAATTGAAAGTTCTAGTAAACAGGTGCGTTTTAAGTTTTGATTTTGAAGGAGTCGATTGATGGACAATCCCTCACATTCTCTGGGAGGCTCGGATCAAGAATTAGATGCAACCATTAAAAGCAATTGTAATGGGCCTATTCTGCACCTCGTTTACAATGCAATGCATGTTCATACAAAGTGTATGCTACAGGTCCTGTCTACTGTTCTTCCCCTACCAAGCTTACACGACAGCAGTTCTAATTCTGTCATAAGTATATGTGGTATGCTTGCTGGTTACACGATGACTGCAACTACCATAAATTTTACACTTGAGAGACTATTTTTGTGAAATTTCAAATTCCTTTAAAACAAGTCCTCTTCTCCCTCATTTTAATAATCTATCTCACATTTGTCACTAAATCTGGAAAATTAAACCATTTAATTTAAACCATACACCATGCTCTTATCGCAGTTGGGAAACCATAAAAAGCTATTTATTTAGATCTTTGTTGGGGAGGTTAATGATCTCTGTCTCTTCAACCCTTCAAATGGCCCTAAATCTGGGGTTTCCCACCTCCCAAGGGAAATCATCTTGTTATTAGTTTGGGAGAGTTAGTGAAGATGGGGTCTAGAGACCTTTCAAAGTTTTCCATAATGTAGGGAAGAGCCCCAGTGTAATTTTACCACACAATTATTAAGAATTGAGGGCAAAATTTGTCTACTAGGGGCTACTTAGTTTGTAAAATGAAAGAAAAACTGCTCAGGGAATCACAAGAATTTGAGGAGATTTGAAATCCAGTCATAACATAATAGCATTCATCTAAAACAGTTATTGAAAGTATCTTGCCTCAAGATGATGATACCAGACCTAGCCTCTCATGTGTAAAAAGAAACCTGTCTAGAATGCATCACAAAATAGCTGAAACTCAACTTCGCTACTGCTTTTATTCAGGAATGCAGAAGTTAATGAGTTTTCAGTTTAACTGTCCACCAAGAGTAAATACTTCTGTCACACCAATAACTCACAACTAAAGGTTCAAAGATTAACATGTTTAATGTATAATACAACTTGACAAGTGAATGAATGAAATCACCTGTCAAATAACTTGTCACCAGCTGCAGTAATGTGACCATGACTCTACAGTTTACTATATTCAAACTTTGAAATTACATGCAATTGCTCACATCTAGCAGTCAAATAAGTATACAAGAAACACTTCGTTTAATGTTATCATGCATTATTTTGAAAAAAGCCAGCTAGTATTGTATCCCTCAAAACTGGTCAACACACGGGTACAAAATCTCCTCCCATGTAATGCTGAGAAGTGCTTTGGATTCTATTTCTTGGCATGAAGCAATCAAGCTTTGTATATACCTCAGGAGAAAAAGCAGTAGTGAAAAACTGGGGGCAAGAGGAGGCTTCCCTCCCCATATACACCACTCCTGTACTTCACGATACACATACTACTGTGTACTGTACCTTGATGCTGTGATTATTCCTAGCCAAAAGGTGACAGCGATTAGCCAGTGTTAGTAATTATTAGTACTAGTGCTTACCCTTTACATAGTGCTTCAAGATCCTCATCTCTTGTTTTTTCTGGAAGGCCACGTATGTAGAGATTGGTTTTACTCAAGTCTCCTCCTCCACTAACAGAACTGTTGTTGGTCGATGTCTGGGAATGTGGTGACTGTAGCTGGGGAGAAGAAGCTGACGAAACAGCGGATCCTCCAGAGCCACCAGGACTGGGTGGGTGCATACTGCGAACTGCTGTAGGGTAGGTCTGTAAGTTAACAAAAACAGAGTAATTGTCTTCACTTTGAAGGTACTAACTCTTGTTAAATAGCTGAGAAGTTAATAACCCATTCCATCCCACTCATCCCAAACACATTCCACACAATCCCATTCATCCCCACCCCATCCACTACCATTCACCCCCACCCCATCCACTCCTTACATGAGTGTCTTGAACACCAATTGACCAAAAACCTCAATTACCTCACACTGAGTACTGTCTAGTACATATTATTTATATGAATTGTTTGTTTTTCCACTTTGAGTATGTACAAATAACAATTTCAACTTAACATACAAAACAATGAAAAGTGAAAGGAAGTGCCACTAAAAGCCAGGGGGCTTGTCAGGAGTGCACTCCCTAAAGTAAACAAATATAATATCATTATGAAAAGAAGGATATACAGAAACTAAGAAAACCCCTGCCCCTACCCAAAAAGAAACTAACCATGTATGATAACATCCACAGGCACATCAAAATTAATTAAGCCAAAAGGCTTAGTGATTCCTAGCCACTTGAGTATAAGTTTCTAAGTAAAGTGGTGTCAAGTTGGCAGTTTTATTATGAAGTTACTGTGCTTAAAATTAGATATACAAAGATTACGCAGACTGACATCATGTAATCATGGTTATAATCATACATCAGCTATGGGTTTTTAATTTTGCATATTACATGCAAGATACAAGATAAAAGTCCAAACATGTTTCATACTTGACAAATTATATCAACATGGTCTGAACAGTCTGATCCCTGGTGACCTCAAATGACCTTTGACTTCCACCACAAGCGATAGAAATCATGCAATAAATATGGGGCACAGGCAGCGCACATGCCACATAGTAGTTTTTTTCTGGAAATATCAAGTTTACATTTTTACTGTTTGACCTCCTGCAGTGATCTCAAATGGCCTTTCACCTCAACCAAATATTACAGAAGTCATGCATTTAATACTGAGCACCCACATGGCAAGCATGAGATCTATACATTTTCCTTCTAATCTTGAAATACAATATTTACAGGGTTTTCACAATTACAATTTGACCTATGGTGACCTCATTTGACATTTGACCGCCATCAAAACTAATAGACCGCATCTATTCAATCTGGGGCACCTATCCTTCACATATGATTCACATACATTTCCCTCCTTGGGATATCATGTTTACAAAATTTCAGCAATTTGACCTTCAGCGACCTCAGATGACCTTTGACTTCAACTACTGTAAAAACAATGGGATCATCTATTCCAGAAGGAGTATAAATATCTCAAGTATGAGATTGCTCAAGGTTACCAATCTCAAATTACCATGTTTAAAAGGCCAGATCTCAACCTTTACACCAATTGACCTCTGGAGACCCCAAACGACCTTTGACCTCCTCCAAACTCAATAGGGTTCTTCTAGTTAATGTATGACATGAACACACCAAGTACAAGGTTCATCAAAGTTTCTGTTCTTGAGATACTGTGTTTATAAGGTTTTTCAGTCTGACCTCTGGTAACCCCAAATGACCTTTGACCTCCACCAAAAATGATAGAGATCACCATATGGCCCATCCACATGCAAAATACGAGGTTCCTTCTTGAGATACCCTGGTTACAAGCAAAGTGTCACATACACATACATGACATCACCATGTCATAGATTCCTTTTGCCTTTGGCACGGAATCAATAAAATGACTGCCAGTCATGAAGTTATGTCACCAAGGAAATAAACCAGTAAAATTGCCTGAACACAATCAATTCTCATGTTCTACATGTGTTACAATCTGCAAAGAAAAAAAATTGCTTTATATGCAGGCCTAAAGACAAATTTGGGATGATATCTAGCAAGGAATTGTGAAGTCAGCCATCATACGAATTATACAACCCACACAGAGGAAGATGCCTCTTTCCAGTTCTAAATTTTATTCAAAAAGTGATCTCTTGATCATCACAACAGAAGGCAATTCTGAAGATTATGAAGCTGCATACACCCTTCCCAGTCAACTCTGCTGGTAGCCTATGGCATGATAAAATTCACGCTTTTGTTTTGGAGTATGCCTTCCACAGCAAAAGCCGGCATGACTTTTATCTGTTTTAGTACTGGCTCATATACAGAAGCTAGAGTTGCTTTACCATTTAACTCACAATGGCATCTGTAGAGTAATCAATCTCCATAGCATACAAAATATGATGGTACCAGCTCAATTCTAGAACTGTTCTGATATGGCTCAGGATAGCAGTAATAGGCTCCATCTATATCTATCTGACATCTTTAATCAATGCAGCCATAGCATGCACAAAGGCCTACAGACCACCAACTGCGTGTAGGATATACAGACCCAGCACATATTCCAAATCAACCCAAACTCCTACAAAGCTACAAGTATGCATAGGTAGACTCCATGGGTTTATCACGTCAGTGTGCTTTCTAAAGCACATAACCCTTAATTGCGATTGTGAAAACCTAAAGAACCTAAGGCAAAAAAGTGGCAGCGGGTGAGAAAAAGGGACGAGGTGAAACAGCAGACTTATTATTAAATAGAATTACCAGACTCCTAGTTCCTTGGATATACTATCAAAACTGGGCAGCATAAAAAGCAGAGAGATATAAACTCAGTTCTATATATCCAATATCCAGTATATATCCAATTCTTTGAAGGAAACAATCTCAGGACTCAAAGTTTCTGACGAGGCAAGCGAGAAGAGGATGATGGAGACCGCCCTCTATCTCCCCTGTGTGATCAAACTTGCCAGGACCTTATTATATGGGTAGGTGAGGGTTACAACTGTAGATAGGAGGTAAGAGAGGGTGATATAGATACACCAGACTCCTAGTTCCTTGATATACTACCAAAACTGGGCAACATAAAAAGCAGAAAGATATAAAGTCAGTTCAGGTTAATAATTCCCTCCAAAAAGTGCTGGGGCCCCTTATGACAAGAAGCTTGGAAGGTGATTTATTGTTAGTTAGTTAGATGAGGTTTAACGTCCCAGTTTCCAACCAATTGGTTCATTATTGATGATGCAGTGTGCCTAAACCAATGCTGTTAACACTGAACAACTAGGTACACTAACAATACCAAATCACAGAGTCTTCAATGCACTATGCAAGATTTGACAACTCTCATAATCTACTTGGTCTATCACTAATTAGCTCAGCTTGCAAAGCGAACAGAATCTCATTACTGTACTAGTTGTGTAGGCCATACACAGTCTTTTAACAAGCTATGCTACGTTACAGTACAGAATTGGGAATTGCATATATAATGGTGACCATCACAGCAAATGAAACAGTCTTTAATGTGTGAAAGCAATTTTCAAGACAGATGTTTCTCAAGAAATCTGTCATTAGGTGACTTGTGATGTACAAACTTTGGGGCACTCAAGCAGTAAGACAAGATGGGGATTTATACTCCAGAGAGTAGGAGAAGGATGCTTTGACCAAAAGCAATAACTGTGTGATGGCTACAATACATTCTCTTCAGTAATCAAGATAAAACATCCTTCCTAGCTAATGCTAGAATCATCAAGCACCATGTTCTAACACATAACATAACAACACAAAGAAAATAACTAATAAAAAGACCAGCATGCTGAAAGTAAATGGGCACTAAAAGTGATTGAACCAAACTGAATCTGACAGAAAGGTACTGAAAGCAACTTAAACCATACCTGCAAACATAGAGGGCATGCACCCTTGCCATCTATGCGGCTGTTAATCTAAAGCCCTGTGGAAGTGTCAACCAAGTCTAATATTTCAGTACAGGTGAACAATTAAGGTGTACATCAGTGGCGTAGCCTTTTTTTTTTTTTTGCTCTTAATGATTAAATATGTTTTTTGTGGAAGTCTATCAAAAGTCTTCGCGCGTTTTGCAGTATCACATTCAGATTCAAAAGAACGATATAAGTGGGCAACTTGGCTTTTGAAGTATTAAGTGATACTATGCAAAATATGCCCTGCAGTGGCATGGGATAGTTAGGTTCCTTCAAATCCCTTCTCACCATGCACCCTCGACTTAGTGGGTTGTCGGAACTTGGGGTGGATGGCATGACCCGGACCCCGTGTGGGAAAATTCTGTCGCCACCCGTGATCGGTTTTACTATTTTGGCTTTCAAAAGGATCATTTCTGAGATAAAACCTAGAATTTTCCTTACGCTTTGCCCACTCTTCCTCAGTTCCATTACTTATAGCTTAATGTCGTACAATGTCATCTCATTTCCGTAAACCTAGTTAATGTTCTCATATGTCTGTCGTAAGGTACGGCTAGTCACCCGAGGAGTTAAGTAAATTGTGTGTTATGTCTGATAGGTTCCACCTGCCCGAACAATTGACCTATATAAGTTTTAAATAAGTACAGATTCTCTTTAGTGTAGGCTGACCCAAAAAATCTTCGCGCGCTTTGCAATTTCACAGATTCCGGATAAAAATGGTAAATCGATGTTCCTCTAGTATACACAAATGTTATGTAATATATACCCCGCAATGGAATGGTATAGTTCACAGGTTTTCTTCAAATTCTCCCTCACCAACCGGAGCTGTCGGGGATTCGCCGGGTCCCTATTCTCCCCGTCGGGGAGTCTGGCCCCCTTCGGGCAAATCCTAGCGCCACCCCTGCGCCCCTCTAAAAACCCCTGTGGATAACACTGAGATCTAGTATAAAAAAGAAGCACCATTTTGCATCTAAGCCCTTCCAGACAGCAAAAAATTCCCCTCCCCCAGGACTGTGGTCAAGAATGGGGACGATGAGTCGACTTTGCCCCCTCACACCAAAAACCTGGCTACGCCCCTGGTGTACATAGACCAAACGCACTGATTTCTTTGGCCTACATGTCACCTAAGAATGTTCTACCCAAGTTTAAGAAGTTGCAAGAAGTGTTTTGATCCATTGGACTATAGTCTACAGCTTTTATTATATTTAAGGGTTACCTCAAGATGTTTAATCTGCTATGGTATCTGCACTGGACAGTACTCCATGCTGATTATGAAACTTCTCTGCAACATTCGACTGTAATGTAAATGATGCCATTGCTGGCAAATTCTGCTGTTCTAGTCAATTTGAATTCAGACAACATAATTTTTTCTGTTCTCCATCTTTTAGTACTTCAATTATGTTCTATGTAAGCACCTACTGATGAGAGTTCACCATGTGTTTAATAATACACTGTAGTCTAAGCTATGCCAGCAGCAATGCCACTTTTCTAATAATTGTTTTCTGGCCTGAACAACCAATCAAAAAAGGGCTCTTGTACAGCAACTTGTGAAAAACACACACAATATTTTTCACTCAATCATTTGCCCAAAACTACAAGCTATTGAATTCACAAATATTGTCGGAGACACTCAAAGGAAGGAAATGTGTCTCACTGGTCACAAAGTCCCTATTGTTTCCTGGTGTTTTGTAGCTGTAGGCTTTAACACAGTAAACGAAAGTGTACTGACCTCTGAGTCGCATAAAGTAAGCACAGAATGAATGGTTTTAACTTCATCTGGAGACTTGATCACCTGACTTATGACCTTATTCCAAAATTAAAGGAAAAACTTTCCACTGCTCCAATTTCAACATAAACAAAAGTCAATGCCACAAAACTAATGTCAGTTACTGCATTAACTTCCCAAGCTGACAGACTAGGCAACAAGTAGCATGTAGTCAATGAATTAACTGTTAAATATGTAAAGGAAATTTTAGAAGTTGACAGTATATTTCATACATAAAGGATTTTAATTACCATAAGACAAAACACACATTACTGAGATAAAAAAAATCTGGTATTAGTTTAGTCAACTATAAAGGTGGGTATCTGCAGCAATGTGATCTGACACAAAATTACAGGAATCAATAAAATATTTGTTCGTTTAGCCTAATTTAAAGTAACTGACGATGGACATAATGCCACCTTGTCTGAATAGAGAGAACTCAGCCTATTGCATATAGTAAATTATTACAAACTCTGAATGCTGTACATTGACTATCAACGATAGATGATTATGAAGAAACAGAACCCTGCATGATACACTTTTATGACAATAAACACACACAGTATTTAGGATTAAAGATCCTCCTACAACTGAATAACTTACATGTAAGCAAGTATGGCCCCAACTTCCCCAACCCACCCCTCATCTAATTAATTAGAAGCTACTATTACTTAGAATTACTGCACCTTCACAAGCTAGAATTAAGCACCTTCTTCAACATGTAAGCTTTATGTTTCTTTTTAGAATATTCTAGTTCTCAAACACATATGTTCTTCCTGTATCTTTTGATACTCTCCCCCACTGGCAGGTGAGGAGCCATGAACATTTCTTCACCTCACTGAATGCATACAACACATTTCACATCAGAGTTTTCAAAGGAAAAAAAAAAGGCCACCATTTGCAATTTCTTCTGCCAACCATCCATTGTATTTCTGCTCTCAAAGACACAGACACATTAAAATGGAAGACACATTTAGCAATTAAGAATAGGACACATGCTACAGTATTTTGATAGTTTATGATAGTGTCAAGAATTTTCTGCTTTTTAAAAGTCAAATTCTGCTTTTCAAAATACTTCATTTTCGCAGGTTGTCTTTTTTTCCGGCGCGAACTGCTGAAATGGCAATTGAAATACCCACAAGTGCTTGCCTGTAAAATATCATTACACACAACCACCTGGGCAGGACTCCATCGCATTGTGAAGTCAGCCAGTCGGCTCAGATGAGCTTTCTGGCTTTTCAGGATTCATACCAGAGAGATGTTCGTGTTGAATTTTAATGTGAAATTATGGACAGTAAGTGACAGAAACAGCGATATCACTAGTGAATAACTTGGCAGTTTCGTATTTACTCGACACTTTTCACAGAATTATTGCAATTTTGCAAAGAATATATATATATATTTCTCAGCAGAAAACCATTTTCCATTTTTATACACGAAAATCTCCGAATTCCACCACTTCTGCAGAATTTCCATGATGCGGTAAATTCGTGACACTAGTTTATGAGCATCAAAAAGTGAATTAATATAGTATTCACCAGCATGGTTGGAAAAAGTTGGAAGCTGGAAGCAAAATTGGGTAGCTGGAGGGAGCTTTTGGCAAATGGGGGAAATTTTTCTCTTTTGGACATGAAAATAATAATGAATGTCATAGATAATTTGAATACCTTCCAATGGAATAAATATTTTTCCAACCATGATTCACCAGAAGACCTTGCTGCATTGAGTAATTCCAAGATAGTAGAGTTGTAAGTCCTGTTTTATGCAAGACTGGTCACATGTACAACATGTGAAAAAAAACATTGTGTAAAAAGTGGAAGGGCCCCTGGGGGGGGGGGGGGGATGAAGGAAGGTATAAACTTTGGGCCCTTGAAGCCCTTTCATGAAGATGTATTAATATCAATACCTCACTCATTAAGTCATTTAAGTGATCAATGAAAGGGGCAATGCCAGACAAAGTCTGTACTGAAACTTCAAACTCGCATTAAATTCGATTAACTTCATCTTTCTACTATAACCCTTAATTTTTCATTGGTAAAAATAATGCAACAATCCTGCCATCTCCAGGAAGTAGGTGAGGAAGGGATACAAAACTTCTTAAACTATTAACCTAAAATGAGTATTCCCTTCTACAGGAGAAATATGAAAAAAAGGCAGGATTGAAAGTTAATTGGGAAATAATGTGTTTACATTACATGAACATGGCACTGTAGGAACAGGACATTTAACCATTCACTAACAAACTCTGGTAAAAACTTTTCATCCCAAAGATACCGCACGCAGTACATATTACAAGATATATGGATGTTGCGTGATTTTCATCATTGGAAAATCTGAAACTCTGGGCAAACAAATTATTCATGAGCCAGACAGCTGTAAACTCTTTGTGTAAGAACCTAATATTTTGAAATAGTTTCCTTACTTACCTTTCTTGGAATATTGTATCTATCACTCAGTTTACTGTCTTTAAATCATGAAACATATACACAAACACAATGTTTTCTTTATTAAAGTACATATGCACAGGGAGTAGCAAAGTTGAAAGTTACCATGATATACTATTAATTAAAGGAATTAGATAAATTCAGAACAAAATACCTTAGTTATAAAACACAATCAGTTCCACACATCTGTTACTATTAGGGCTAAGACAATGGGACTTTGAATATGGGGATCCAAATTTTGGAACGTCCATGGCCTATTTATTGGTAAAGGTGTTGGACTGGTGATCCAAGGATTGGAAGTTTGACTCCAGCCCAAGTCATTAGGATGTGTCCTTGGTCATAATGCTTTATCTCAATTACCTCTCTCATCCTAGGTGTTAAATGGTACCTGTTGAGGTAAATTGCTAACGGGCCCTCTATGAGCTGCTGCCGTACTGGAGAGATTGTCTACAGGATGATTTATCATTGGGCAGGTGTAATACTGTGTGTTGTACCTTTGATTAGCTTTGCCCAGATATTGCCACAATAAAAATGCACATATATTATTATTATAAATTCAGGTGATAAAGGGGTGAATGTTTTGATACTGGGGCTTCTGTACTTCCGGTTCAACATGGAAAATGAATTAGTCAGTGTAAAATTCAGTTCCACATTTTGAAGTAAGGAAATTACGAAATAACTACAGTAACTTTACCACTGAGGGGATCTCACACAGCAACTTATACACAGGCATACTCGTACCCAAGTTGATTTGGGGGTTAGGTGTTAATGTTCATATCATACAGGTATGCATTGGCTATCACACCACATGCCAATTACATACAATCATTGGCCGTGATACTACCATTCAATATTGGTTATAATTTTTGGGGAAGATAATAATCAGTGGCGTAGCCAGGATTTCCTTCATGGGAGTGGGGACATGCATTATGTTGTGTGATTGCCAGCTTGGGGGAGGGGCTCCTACTCCCCTTTGCAAATTTTTGAAAAATTGGGTGTCCTTACATGCAGTCTGGTGCCACATATAGGCCCACTACCTTTAAATTAAAATTTTGGCTAAAAAATTTACATACTTTAGGTACCAAAAAAAAAAAATGGCTCCACTAAATACACCACTGCAAATCATAATATAAGTTTATTCAAAAACACACTGATGAATTAATGGTGCTGTTGCAATTCAAATCAGAACTTTATTTTAATTACAAAGGAAGCTTTCTAAACTATTAATAACCCTTAGGTACATCATTGCATTATTTTTCTTTCAGCAGGTGCCCAAAAAATTCTCAGCATATTGCCCAAATTTTCACAAAAAAAATTTGGTTGGGGAACTGCAGCCCCCCCCCCTCCTATGCCTATGAACCTATAGCCTATTTGTAGAACATATGACATTCACTAAAGTGGTCAGAAGACAAACTCTTTAATTAGCAGGTGCAGATTCAAGGGGGAGGGGGCTTTCCTGGCCTCAGCCCTCCCCCTTTTTCACCACATAAACAATAACAAATACGTGAAAATTAGCATAATGTTAATCTAAGAGAATATTCAAGGGCAGGCTTTCAGCCCCCCCCCCCCCCCTTTGAAATGTCTGGATACGTGCCTGATTAGGTTATTATGCTGGTGTACTACAACTATTATAATGTAAAATTTCAGTTAAAAGTGACTACTTGCTCAAAACACCTGAACACCACCTGCTTTAAAATATGACGTAAACAGGCAAAAGAATGTTACCAAAAAGAAAAGAAAAAGAAACACACACACACACACAAAAAGAAAAAAGGCCATCTCCCAGCTCCACCAAACCAGAAGAAAATCACCATATTATTTCAGCATGTTCCAGTACTTTTGGATAACCTATAATATCTCATAAAACATACTCTTCTCATTTTCTTCACCCATCCTCTAGGAGCTTAGAACCCTACACAATACTTAGCTAATAAAGTGACTGGTGAAACTGCATCCCATGGGACACAACGGTTGTTCAGTAGCTACTATAAATTTATACAATAGTGGCCCACAGCATTGAAAAAGTACCACAGGAGAAACAAGTGGTTGTTGAGTAGTGAGTGTGCAAGCTTGCACCAGCAGGTAAACAGATGAGGTACAGAAGGGGGTGTGGCAGTGTGGAAGTTGTGACTTGTTAGAACTACACACAAGTTGTTTCTGGAAATCATACTTGTGCTGCTTATAGGGAGCCAAACTAAGAATGGACAGCAATACCAAGATTTTTGTACTATTGCAAGTTATGTTTGATGAGGGTTTCATGTAACAACAAGCTTGCCAAGAGTGTTGATTAAAGAATGCATGATATTTGATACAACCTTTGAGTTCCTTAAGTAGGATAATCTATGGCAAATAAGCTACTGAAAAAAAAGCTCTCTGTTCAATAAACAAATCCTTGGTTGTTTAGATGTAAACTGGTATTGTGAACACAAGAGCTTGTAGGTTAGCATTTAAGTAAACATACCATGATCAAATGATATTTTAAACTGTGACACAATGTTATTCTTTCATTATCTCTTGTTTTATGTCACTGCCTCCCCGCCTGACCTTCTGTTACAGCAGGAGACCTGCATTAACAAGAACGTACGTTGAAGAACTATCAGAAGTACATACACTGCAGCATGAATGTATGCAACCAGACGGACTCAGCTCAACTCAAATCATAAACGTAACACTATACTAACTTTACATGAAACACTACACTTCAATTTGAGGCTGCCAAAGGGGGATATTGAAGGGTTTCTTCTCTCCATCTCATATAAACATTTGCCTTGAATTTAGCAAATCTTTTAATTACAAAAACTGCATTTCCAACACAATAAGAAAGTCCTCTGCAATGCATATTACATTTTGGTGGATGCATTTATTACTTAAAAGAACCTTAAAATTTATAAAATGTCATATCAATAAAATTGAATGTTTATTTTACCGGTTAATACCAGTTCCCTAAGTAACATGATCTCAGAGAAAATTACAAAGCTTTTGACACTCCACAGCTGTCAGAGGCCTTTACAAATGATTTATTCTTGTGAAATACAGCCAACACACTACAAATAATACAAGATTTTACAACCTACCGGATAGACGAGCATTGTTCCTGGTTGCTGCGAAGGCACAATATAGGTAGTAGGACCGTAAGTCTTCATTATATTCAAACTTTGCTCCACAAAGTAATAACCACCTTTGTATTCCTCACAATTTTTCAACAATTTTTTGTCGTCCAAAGCACAAGTACTGGCAAAAGAATGCTTCAACAAATCACACGCTGTTAGGGTACTGGCAGTATTCCACTTTTACACACTGAGAATGTGTCTGGTTCCAATCATGTGTTCATAACTTGTCAATGATAAACAAGAAGTGTATGTTAATTTAGTAAAGGGGTACTGCTAAACTGGGTAAAGTTTGATCAGCTCTCAACAAAATCGTACCAAAAAAGTCTGAGCATGAAACAAACTAGATGAGATACCAACAACAATAACTTAAGCAAATCCCTGCACCATATAGATCCAAAAGACAACCTCTTCAATCTACTTAACAGCCCAAGGCAAAGAAATCAAATGTCACTAACTCCAGTTTAGATTTAAAACACTTCTGTTGTAGTTCTTATACAATGCAGAGAAGCCCTGTCAATTAAAAAATCAATGTACAAACTAGTTATGCCTTCACACAGCAGAACAGGCAAGTTTGCTTCCACTGTACTTGTTTTCAATTTACTTTAGACACTCAACTAAGAACACAAGGGACAGTATTACAGCTCAGCTTAACTACCACTGTCAAACTAGCCACAAATATTCAAGAGTTCCCTCAGGCATGACAGAGTCCCTATTTTACAACTTAGCACAGGATTTGCAGTCACTATGCTATAAACTTCACCAAACAGCATATCTAGCTATACTGCAATACAAGTACTGTATATACACAGTTGATATGTCACCAACAGTGTGTACTAGATGCAGGCAGGCTGCGTATGGCTCTACAGGGAATTTACTGCATTCTGATTGGACAAAGCTCTTCAGCAACTGACCACTCCTGAGCATGCTTAGTGAGCTACATATTTGATGGTAGAACAGGTGATAAAATTTGAGAAGGAAGACCTGCTGCAAGCATGCAAATGGTATTTCATTGGTACCACAGGGAATTACAGGGAATTCAAGGGGAGTTCTGTGGGGAAAAGTCAGTCCTAAGAAAGAGTCAAATATCTGAATTTATGCCAGCTTTTAAATATAGGCAGATGATATGGAAAGTAAAAACATTTGTGTGAAAAATGTCAAAAGGAACAGCACTGTGAAATTACAAGGCTGTCTCCTGTTAGGGTTCACTCATAAAACAATTTTCTCAAAGTAATTCTGCACTTAACAATATATCCTGTAATTACTACAGAAAAATGGGGAGATATCTGAAAGCTACACTCTATGAACACCAATGATTTCAAAATAAGTAGGCTGACATTCAAATTTCTGTAAACACAAAATTTCCATGGAATTTCCTCAGTGACTGTGGTGCATAGTGACTTAATATTGACTACACTGAGTGTTTTACATACATATACATTTTAAGGGGTAAAGTTGGTCTTCTTGCTTAATTAAGTCGTACATACTTTGCAAGGGTCATTGCCCTTAAAATTTTGCCAAACATCTACTAAATATGATTAGTTTTCTTAACCCTATGAAAACACTGCTTCTCCCCAAACTGTTACATGCTCTCATTGTCTGATTGTTTGCATTTATATGCATCGGTCTCAGCCTGATATTTATCATACATACTGGTCCAACCACTAATATTAAAATGCAGATGTTTCACACGATATCATATACAATACTTGTAAGGTTACATCTGATTGAAACTCCCAATATTCAATCTCACAACCAAATAAAATTTCTTGCTAGTTGCAGGTACTACCACAACAAATCTATGACAATTAGGATTTGGGCCCCTGATTTAAACTACATTTGCACTTGACCTAGGCTTAAGCCCAGGTCACACTAGAGTGATTTTGGATAGGATTGCGGTACGATTTTTATGAGTTTTAGTTAAAATCTTCTCCATACCTGGTCGGGCTTGCAAGCCTGTGTAAATATATGATTTGCATCAGAGGACTACAAAAATGAAATGTAAACTAATTATTTCATGACTTCACACCTGCAGACAGTGTTTATCGGACACCCATGCAAAAAAATCGGATTGATTTTCCAACAAATACGGCTCAGTTCAGTGGTATAAGTTACATAATGGTAGCAAAACAGTTTATTGTGAGACAAACTAGGATCAGTTATCAATATTGCATGGCCTGTCCTTAGAAAAAGTCTGAATAAAAAACTATTGGTCCGATTTAGAAAAATTAAGATCGGATTCCGACTCGTGAACCGGACCTATATTAGGCCTAACCAACACAAAGTCAATGGAGGCCTAACATGCACCGAGCCAACACCCAACCCCGCCTAAGCGCGGGAACTAAAAGTGACTAGAAATCCACCCAAATGGAAAAGGATACTTATCCGAAACCACTTCGGGACGATCGAAAAACACTTCTGGCTATCTTCTTACGAACAAGTAGTGATGCAAGATCACTAAAATTCGATCACAAGCGGAAAAATATCTAGCGACAGGAAAACTGCGTCTAATGAGGGTTACATATGTAAATAGGAGGCAAGGAAGGGCGATGTAGACTTCCGGATTGAAAATCGCTGTGGTGTGACCCGCTCTTTATACTATATGACATCAGTGTTGGACTGATTATTGGAATCCAGTATTAGTATTGGCCAATATTCCTCACAATTCATTATCCATGGGTACTGGTAATTCTAACCTATAATCTTTACACTTAACTACTAGACCTATAGGCTTGCTTCATCCAAAGAACATGCTGTTCCCTTTGTCTTTTGATAAGATGTGATGTTTAACCCGGGAGTTGCTATTTGTCAAATAGCAACTCCTTGGCTTAACTCCATGTAAATGAAATGACATGTCTGACAGTTGTAAACAATACTGCCTATGGTTTTATGTACTGAATGGGATGCTCACTTCTGACAGGTTGTAAACAGTGTGGTACCAGTAGATATTCAGAACTAGAAATCCCAAAGGTTTAGTGATTCCTTGCCCCATAGATATAAGTTAAGTTTCATTGTGAAATAAATTTTCAATCCATTGGCCTAGATTAAACATATAGATATCATGTGCACAAGGTCATAAATCAGCTTTTTTGCTGTTAATGTGCAAATTACATGCAAGATGTGTAAAATCCAATCTTGTTTTTATACTTGACAAATCATGTTGACAAGAGTTTCACAATTTGACCTCCATGTGACCTCAAATGAAAAAATGGCAGGTATGCAATTCATCAAAGTTTCTCTTCTTGAGATACTTTGTTTTACAGCATTTTCATAATCTGAAGTCTAGTGATCTCCAATGACCTTGGGGGGAGTGACCTCCACCAACAACCATAGGCTTGCAATTTGGAGCTCCCACATGTCAAATATAAGATACATATACACCTTTCCCTTCCTGACTTAAAATGTTTACAAATTTCTGCTGAACTTAGATTGACCATTGACCTTCACCAAAAAAGGCATCATAATTAATAAGGCCACTCAACATATCAAGTAGGAAAGTCTACAATGTTACCAATCTTGAGATGTTGCGTTTACAGAAGTAGTTTTCAAGATTTATCCCATTTAACATCTGGAAACCCCAAATGAGCACTGACTTCCACCCAACTGGATAACAGCCTTCTACTCCATGTGGGTGCCCCACATGCCACGTATGAGATTCATCAGTTTCACTTCTCAAGATATTGAGACTACAAAATTTACACTTTTTGACCTCTGGTGACTCCAAATGATCTTTGACCACCACTACACCAGATCAGATTTTTTACTTGCACCTACTCCCCAAGTATGAGTTTCAGTGAAAGATTGGATCTTGAGATACTGTAGTCACAAGGATTTCATAGTTTGACTTCCAGTGACTCCATGTGACCTATGACCTACACTAAACATGAAAGGATCATGTACTCTATAAGGAGTATCAATATGCCACATTGTAGCTGCATAATTTAACACCACTACCATGTTCATCTTCAGAAAGTGCCCTCAGTTTACCTTTGTATTATAACCTTTTATCTGTATTGCACGTTTGAACTTCTTTACACTTTGACCTTCTACTTCAACCGCTCAATGCAAAAAGTTTAATCGCTTAAACATTAATTGCATTTTTTTACCTTTATGCTTTTCATCGGATATTTTCAGTGTTATTGAAAATGTCATTATCCGTTTTGTTTATTATACTTGTTAAATTACATTCATATGAACACGACTTTTATTGGAATTCAGAATTATCTAAGTTTACAACTTCGATGAGATAAACTTTTACCATTCTAAGGATATCATTTATCGCAGTGTGGATGAAATCGTACATTGACATAATTACTCCCCCCTATTGTGCATATACTTATCTTTGGAGTGGAAACTGCATTGTACTTCTAATTCAACAAACCACCTGCTGGACGGACCAGAGATTTATGCTGGACAAGAAAAAATCGGTGAGTAATATAATTTCATTCGAATTTATTTACCCCATATGACATCTCTCATGGTTACCCTTCTTGAGAAATGGCATTTATGAGCAGCTTTCAAGGTTTACACTGTTTGACATCTGGTGACTTCAAAAGACCTTTGACCTCTAACAAACTCAGGCATCCCAGCATGCTAAGTTTGAGATTCATCACTGTTTCCCTTCTTGACATACTCTTTTTACAAGGTTTTCACATTTCGACCTCTGGTGACCCCAAATGACCTTTGACCTTCACCAAAAACAACAGAGGTTAACTACTGAATATGGGCCATCAACATCCCAAGTATGACATCCCTAACTGTTACCCTTTCTTGAGATATGTTAACAAGCAAAATGTCACATACACACTCATGACATCTCCATCACACTGATTCCTTCTGCCTTTGGCATTTAAGGAATCAGTATGATATCAGTAATATAGCTAGTTATTCATAGTAATGATACAACACTAGATTACACATTGATAGCATGTGTGGTGTACAACAACAGCCTTTAGTTTTCTGTCAGGTTTGTTCATTTGTAAAATATTTGTATCACACCAATATTGGCTGATATTGAGACTTGAAGTACGATATCTTTAGCTCAACTGGATGTATGTGATATTGCTGTAATACTTTTGCCACAAGGTTCCCCAGGGTATCTGTACTGAGAACCTATCATTACAGAAGGCAGTTAGGGTGCATTTACACTAGATCCGGATCTGATCGCCTGCGCGGGGTCAGATCCACTGCTCGAGATCAAATTTGTAGTGTAAACGCAGATCAGATCCGGATCTGATCGCCCTATTTTGATCCTGGTAAGAGGGGAGGATCAGACCCCGCGCAGGCGATCAAAACTTGTAGTGTAAACGCTCCCCGGATCAACGGTGACCCGAGATCAACGGTAATTCAACGTAAATTATTTGGAGGTCACTTCTGCAAAAACACTCATTATGCAGGGAGGTGGATCAGAGTACGAGACAAGTGTAAATGCACCAGAATCAAGCCATACACGTAATTCGATATGCTGATAACATAGGGAGATCAGATCCGGATCAAGTGTAAATGCACCCTTACAGTCATCATGGGTACCACATTTCAGCTCAAAGTGATTACAAATATACAGGGCTTAGCAGGTCCTTGTTTCATTTCACTGTTAGTAATCATTTAGGGACAAAGGAGATAGAGGGACAGCAGATTAGAAGTATTAGGTAACATTCTTATGGCACTGTATGTAATAAGTCTCCCTTATTTATAATACATTTCTTACACCTAGTTTCCTTCACCCTCATTTTGCATAAGATATGCCTTAATTTTTCTTACCTCCTGGATATACATGCTTAAAGATGCAATACTTGTATTCTTTAGAAAAAACTTCACTCTTCCCCATCCCTCTCTTATATGACTATGCTAAAATAGCCAATAAGATGCCACTTTATACACAGCTATAAACTTTAGGCTGTGTTAACAGAAGAGCTGAGATAACTTCTCTGAAAACAACTCAACAACCAGTCTGTGACAATCTCCCATTTTGGGGAAAACCAAAATTCTTCCGAATGGGGGAAAACTTAGCAACCCATTGTATAGGCTTGCCAGCCTAACAAAGACAAGGTTTAACAAGAAAACTTGCAATTTTCTCAAAAATGGTGCGGTGAACCACCCATTAAAATATGACTTTTCTGTAGCTATGACAATAAACCTGCTGTAATATACATTTAATTCATTACATTAGACAGACAATTTTTTGCAAAGGCATTCGCCACTGACAATGTACAGAACAAATGTGTGGGATTGTGGGTAAAATAGACAAAATGGCAGTGCCCATGACCAATTTTTCTTCCATTTGGGAGAAAAGTAGATTCTCCCAAATGGGGAAATCTCCCCAATTGACAACTCAAAATATTCTGACATCTTACACAAATCCCTACGCAATGATAGTTTGCATTTAATAAAAAGATATGTTCAAGAGTGATTTCATCATTTTCAAACTTAACATACCGTTAGAATTCAATAGGCTCATTTTATAGCCAAAGTTCCCCGGGAAAAGGCCCTCTTTCCGGGTGAAAAATATAGACGTATTAAGTCGCCTGATGGCTAAATCATCCTACTGAATTCTAGCCTCATGAATAGCATTTTACAACTTAATTTGAATCTATATGAGTACAATGGTTTTCATTGGTATTCAGAGAAATACATGCACTCTAAGAACAGTTGGGCAAAAAATACCCAATGTTGGTGAAACATAGCACATGCAACATTTTTAGCACACTTTACTAAATTCATTGGGCAAAATTTATATAATAATAAGGGAAATCATGTTATTTTGCCCAACCTTTAGCAATTTTCTTCCCCAACAATCTATCATGTGCTATGTCTGCCCAACTGTTTTAAGAGTGTGTACACCAAAACCTGGCTAAAGGACATAGGTTTGCTAAGGATGCCAGCTTTTGATTCTCTTTACTTTATAATTGCACATATAGCCTAACATTAGCTAACATAGTAAACATATATGAAGATACATTAACAGATGTGTAATCTATAACAAAATATGATTATCAACCTGACAGTCTGATACTTCTTTAGAATAAGTTCTCTAATATTGTTAGATTTATACAGCAATGTTATCATCACTTGAACACAATGTAATGTAGCCCCAAAACAAGGCCCTGATATTTCATTGTTCATTTTCAAGTGTTTTATCACAGGTTGTTCATAGTCTTTCAAGCTACAGGCTTGTCATGAGAGGTTGGGAGGGGGAAGGAGGAGGAGAGGAGAAGGGGTTGTGGAAAAGCACCCTATGGGCTCAAATTAGCATGTTTCCTACTAGGCCCCAATCAGAGTGATTTCTTAAAGGCCTCATTAACATTATCAGGAACAAGGGTATCTTTTAACCCCTGAATGACAAAACATTCTTCTGTTTAATTAACTGTTGATTACCTACAGCATGCTATGTGTAACCTAAGCCATACAGATATGATTGCTCATATGTTATTTGGTTGTCATAACTCAGCAGTCATTTTGGCTTCCAGTAGTCTGCATCACAATAGCACATGACTGGAGGATGTAGGGCAGTGCCTTAAACACCAGGTGGTAGGTAATGAGGAATGGGGTTACAGCAAGGGATGCAAATGTACCATTATGTTAAGGTTAAATCCAACAACTGCAATGGTACAAACTTCATACACATGCATTATACTACTTGGTTATAAACTTAAAGGCAGTAGGCAGTCACCCCAAACAGAGTGAGTGTATCCTGTCACTCTAGTTCATGAATGGTCTATTTTGATCATGTGACAGTATTTTTGTTAGTGAATTGTGGAATTCAAGGAGAATTTCGCCTTGCTTTACCTATTGTTTGTAATAGTTATGTTCGAAACATCTCCAGAGATGCTTGTAATGCAATAAGAGGAGATTTGCAAGAGTTTGCTGATTTTTCAAAGAAAATTTTGGGGCGACTGCCTATTGCCTTTAAACATTACACATGACGAAGAACAGAGGGGAACTGTGCAGTCCACAGGCTGTCATTCATAGAAAACCTCATTTTGCAACTGCAGTGAAGTAGTGCAGTAGCCTACTAACTAGAAATTTCAGTTGTGTGCATTGGAGCAAACCTTTATATGTTGATCCTGGCATAGAAGGAATTTTTACAGTTGTTTAAAGCTATTGAGAAGAACTTGGTAAACACTATACCAGATTACAGAGCACAGTTAGGCCTTGAACAAACAAGACTTAGTCAACTTCAGATGCACTAAAGTGAAGGGCCAAAGGTGAACAAACCACAACTATTCTACACACTCAGATATTTAGCTATCTTAAGTTGTCAGAAAACAAGATTTTGAGCCTGTTACTGGTAAGAAAGGCATGTGCTATTCAACTTTTTGCAACACTTCTTATCATAGGAAGGGAAAACTTGATTAAGCACTATTGCTAAACCACAGTCACTTCTTTAAAGCTGGTGGTTTTTCTGAAGTCACTTGTGGAATCAAGTTTTGTTTACAATTGTGAAACACAAGAATACTATAAAATATAAAATCTAACAATACTGTTTTGCAGATACCTGTAAGTGCCTGCTACTTCCTTTGAGGTATTTCTGGCAGTCTATGTTTATCATTGTATTTTGACCGATTTGTCATCTTAACACTTCAAAATGTGAAGTAGTTTGCTTTGCAATGCTTTAAATTTAAAAAGTATACTTTAAGAGCTCTCAAAATTAGTTGGCAACTGAGATGGGTTGGGCTATGACTAGATGGAAGCAGATTTCCAAATTAAATTAGTTGGAAACGAAAATACCAAGCTAATAAAGCTAGAGTGAACAGAGAAACTCGTTAGCCCCTAACATTGACCTATGTGTCTTTTTGTGACACAAGCTTCTCATTAGTTATCATTTTGTTACATTTGCAAGGTTTGATGCATTCAGTGGGGCTATTTAATCCAACTAGGTGGTTAGCTCTTCCACAAACACATCTAACCCTGAACCAATCCAGTTTAATGAGCCTTTGGTACTGGGGTATGCCCCAGTTCATTTATTACATCACGGTAAGGTTTTGTTTAATTTGTTTCTGTACACAGAACACCCACCCAGAGCTACCATCATCACTGAAAACATGACAAGATGATCAGCTGCTGAGGAGTAAGGTTGGTAACAGCCTGGTCTGGAAATATTCTAGCCAGAGTTTTAAAATCTCTGTATGGTGGTAGGCCTATTCACTGCAAACAGCTTAAGCCAGTTTGCATAAGAGCAAACAGCAAAGGTTGATTGCACCATTCATATTTATAAGCTTAGAACAGGAATGGTGTACAATTGACCTGCAAGACTGACACTGGTTTTGTTCTGAATGGAATGGAAAATATGCAGGCAATACAATAGGCAAAGTAGGGTATTCAAAACTATATTGAATGTGAATAGTACCCCAGAATAAACCTTAACAGAATAGAACTGGAAGGAGAGTCAGGCTAAATAGGAAACCACTGTAGCCAGGCAGATAATAGCTATGAAGAAATAGTTGAACAAGCAAACAAGGCAATCAGAGAACTGTGACGAACAAACAACCTTTTCCAATACCAGGGCTGCTAGTCAATTCTAATATCAATGGTTCATAGTTTACCTTTAACTTTCCATTAAGATATTGTTCCAACTAGAAACTTGATACCAGTCTACAACATACAGCTAGGGGAGAGGGCAATGAAAGGGAAGGGAGTGTATCTTTCTTTCCTTCTTGCTTCCCACTGCTTTCTTTCTTGGGATGTTAGGGACTAAAGACTGTGAGTCCTCTCCCTTCAAAGCAATTCCCTCTTCAATTATCTTTTAATCAGATTTCATGTTCAAAAATGTAAAAATTGTGATTTGCATTACCTTTTTCAACATGTATCCAATAGATATGAGTATAATTAAATTGATTCATTTTCACAGGCTATGCCCATTTATTTTTGATACTGGGGCCATAAAATTTGCAAGGGAAACTTTGCTCTCCTGAAACCTTGCAGAGGCAGAGCAAAGCACCAAAACTAGGAATCATGCAGTGGTGATACCTCCAAAAGAAGTATAAGCACTTGCATGAAATATTAATAGATACTTAATACCAGAATAACACCAGAATTTTCTGCTCGCCTGTTTGCACCTTTGATGCTCCGATATGAGGGCTTCACTTCAGTGGCATACCTGGAAGTTGGTTGTCTCAACGTTAATTCCTGTTGGGCAGCATGAGTAGATTTATTTTTATAAGCCCAATGCAAACTTTAACATGATCCTTTGTCCCCACTCACCCCCTTCCCCCAAACATCAAATTCTTTGTGCCAGTAAGGCCAACAAAAAATGGTCAAATTGTGATTTCTCTTTCATCGTCTGCTAGTGCACATCCAGTGCCACTTGGAGATAGTTAAAGGCTTCACTCTAATGGTCACAATTTTGTAAATACCTCAGAGCTTTGAGGGATTCATACCCTGAACCCCCAATGGAGAGTTGTCCCTGGACCCCACCAGGGGCCCTACAGTGGGCCCCTGAGCTCCAACGCCCACAGGGGAGCACTTCCCATCACCATGATGCCTTCAGCGGTGCTTAGTCCTTCACTTTGGTGTGCCCCTCTGGCAGAATGTTGTGCACCACACCCACTGCCTCTCCCACTTTTGAAAAGTCTGGCGACACCGCTGACTGCTAACTGAATGTGCAAAGCACAGATACTGGTAAACCGCCTATGCTCTTTAATATGGCTAGCTACTAATTCACTACACAACTTCGAAAAAATATTAATGAACACATAAACCAAGGTGACTGAATCACGTCACAGCTGCATCAATGAAGTGTACAGCTAACTTGCTATCCAGCGGTAACCACAGTAAAAGGCCACAATTATCTCTAACTCATTCACAAGAATATTCAAGTTGAGATGCATGTAGTCACAATCATGTCAGTGCTGCAGTGAGCAGTGCACCAACTCAAAGGGGATATGGCATTCCCCCCCCCCCCTCCCCCTCCCAAACTGGAGAGCTGCTAGCAACTCCCATATTAAGGAATAGCCCTAGAGTTCTAACAACAGTTGGTGACTGCACTTTGATTGACATTCATTCAAACAATATAGCTCCACTCTTGTTGGTCAATGAGAACTTGTACAGTCAGTTATATTCCCAATTAAGCTCACTCAGTCACTGTGTGTCAGTATGTATGGCCTCAGCCAATTTCAATTCAGTGCAGGCTGGGTACTGTGCCTCTGTTTTGGAGATGTACTAGACAGGTGTTTTTTGTTTAAACTGGAGGATTGGCTAAAAGTACACTTAGTAGGGAGAATTTTACTGTCTGCCATGGGATGAGATTAGAGAGCCTTTAAGGTATGTCTTCTCAACTGATGTGTTGAGGCAAGACTGCCAATACATCCAGCATCAAATAAAATCATGGAAGCAATCATAATAAACTCATAGGGCAGGGTTCACTAGATCAAAGGTTCGCTAGATCCAAAATCTTAACTCTAACTTAATCCTAACACTAACCATAATACTTACCCAAACCCTTAATCCTGCCAGAGGATAATCCTATGCCTATTCCTAAATTTTATTCTGTATCTAACCCAAATCCTGTCCCTACTTTTACCCCAAAGTAGAGTTTCATCCAAGAGAACCTTCGGTCTAGAGCAGTCCCCGATTTATACCACAACAGCACCATACTTTTCATTACTGTACCTCCAACCACCTTATCAAACTTGTTTTTACCATGAATTTATGCAAAAGTTTACAGATCATAATTTTGAGTAGATAAAAATGATGAAATGGAAACATTACTAATAAGGGCCTTACCCAAGAGTAGGCCTATGTTGTTGCAGTTCATTTTGATGACCAGCTAGATACAACTAAAGCTGATAACTTTACCAGTGATTCAACTGAACCTGCATGGTTTATATAACCTCAAAATCTGACAGACTGAACTTAACCTTGATTGGGAGAATTCATCAGAAATTTTCTCTCCTACTTTTATGCACTCTGTCCACACCTTTCCCACCACTGAGGTGGTTATAACTTACAAGACAAGCTATAGGCCTACCATATTTCTACTGAAAATGTTGGGAGCACCTCCCCTGGAGCTTGGCAATAGCCAGTCTTAAAGGAATGTATTGTATGAAACCAGGTTTGTAAGTTAGAGTTTGAGCAGAAGAGTTACACAGATGCATGCATTAGAAGATACAAAAACAACTGAGTAACAATTACAAGCTTCACTCCTCACTGTACTTAAGTTGAAGGGAAGGTTTGTAAAATTTGTACAAGTTTTACTTGTACTTTCCACCAGTGTATTCATAGGAGATGGAACAATCTAAGGAGGAACAATTAAATGTTTCAACAATGCTACTGCATTTACCACTGTGATACTCAGTCATTATACAAGGCTTAGAGTTCCTGTCCTAAATGGTATACCCTAGGAAGCCACTTGTCAATGTTTGCAAACTGTGTGTAGCTTCAACTTATAAAAATGTAATTAAAGACAAAGGTAGGGCAACCCTCTATCATGCAAGAAAATCATGTATGCAAAGGATCATTCACTGATAACATTTATACAAGAGTTATAAATATACAAGAGGGGGTGGGGGAGGGGGTCAAAACAATCTATGTTCATTTTTTTTAACTATAATGATGCCTGTTTGCTAAGAAAATCATCTCTCACCTTTTTTAAAGTACACTCCCAGGGCAGGGTTTGCTAGATCGAAGGTTAATTACATCGAAGGTTCACTAGACCAAACGTCCTAACTCTAAACTAAATCCTAACCCTTACCATAATCCTTATGCAAATGCTAATCCTACCGAGGCTAATCTTTAGCCTAATCCTAAACCTTATTTTGTATCTAACCCCAGTCCTAGATTTTCATTCAATAGGATGTCTGTCTAGCAAACCTTCGATCTAGTGAACCTTCCGTCTAGTAAGCATCCCCCCACTCCCACAGGCAAAGACTCAAAGAGGTGTTTGTATTCTTGTGCAAAAGATGAAAACCATCATCAATTAATTTTTACCTGCTTCAATTAATTCTGTAGAAACCTCAGGATATGACAAGATGGGAGAAAATTTCAGCCCCACATTTAATTTTGTGTGCAATGCTTGCCAACCATTACTGGCAGGAAACCACAATATGGGCTGGCAAATGAATTTCAAGCTCTTTTCTGAGACTTCATCAAGTTACTAGTACCGTGTACCATGTATAGTACTCCTTTAAGACTTCCACTCCTCACATTTCTGGGACAGCACTAATATTTTATATTGCCAGAATGATTTCAGTCAATATCACTCAACAGAATACAAATGACTTTTCACAACCTTTGGAATCTGATTTCATCTTTAGATTTTGATGCCAGGGACTTACTCACCTCAACACCTCTATGTGAACCTAAAAATTTATCCCTCTTCAGCTTGTTCAATTACAAGCTAGGGGATGGTCTTTTTCTTCTAAGTAATTTGAAATATAAGTAGTTTAACAGGTTGCTGATCATGCAATCCAATCATAACAAAAACTCATAGCTTTAAAAGTATCTCATATGAGCATGTACGCTTGTTATTTCTACTGCAAAAAAGTACATAACCGGTATGGTGAGGTACCACAGAGGATGGTATCTGCATACTAAATGTTAAATGCTGGTGAAACCATACCACTTACAATTAAATTTATGTTACATTATGGTACTGTGATATTGTGAGCCCAAATGAAACCAGAAGATATGCTTGTTTCTCCCAATCATTTCCGCATCTGTGGTGAAGTCCTGAAGATACTCCTAGTTGTACGATGATACTCAAAACATGCCTTGGAAGCACCCTTAATAACTTTCACTTGGTATAGACCAATTGAACAGGTCATGCCAGAACACCTACTAAACCTACACCAGGGTTTGCTTTACACGGTAATAGCTTCACATACAGCAACGTTGGATCAGGAAGGGGATTGTGGCTGTGTGAGGGCCTCTGAGGGCCTCCCTTTTCACAATACACACAACTCTTAACAATGTTATGACAGTTTACTCTACATAGTAACCCTAGCCTCCCCTTTGCCCCTATGCACCTACTACCATTCAAGAAATCCTGAATCTGTCACTGAATACTTAACAAGCTAATAACAAGTTCTCATGAGGGTGTCATGTTGTCCTTTCTGATCTGTACCACTCTCTTTCATATAAAGTAATCCGACACATCCTAATACCCTCACCTACCCCTAACCCCAACCTAACTCAACCCTAACCTAACCCTTATCTTAACACTGACCTCAATATAGACTCAGTAACAGAATAAAAAGACTTTGCCTGGGGACTTTGGCAACATCAGCAGTCCCCCTAATTGTTGCAATCGTTGTCCTCTTACATACCCTTACCCTTTAATGAGTCTGTTATATTCAACAGTGGCTATTGCACCTAATCTCTGTATTGCACCAAACAATTAACCATTCACAGGCTAGCCATTCACTCATGAGTTACAAAGGTGGTCACAAAACCCCTCTAGCTCCTATCTGGATCACAATAGCCTTTTTGCCCTTTTCCAACTTTCATTGTCCAAATATGTCTTTCTAGAGCAGCTTCTATACTTACTAGGGTTATGTTGTTCTAACTAGGCATTTCAGTTGTAAATACTGTAGGAACATCTTACATACACTACATTTTGCAGTGTTTAGTACCTCACAACTTTAAAAGTAGCTCATAATGATTATTGTTTAGTTACATAAAAAAAACAGTGAAATGATTTTTTTCTTATGCAGATTTTAATTAGTAGCCATTTTAGCCAAAACTAAAGTGTTTTTGATTATTGTAAGCTTTGTCTTCCTATTATATACCAACAGGGAAAACTCGGATGGGCAAGCATACCTCTAACTGGTACATATGCTGAAGGTGGCTATTTGAACCAGTGTTACCCAGGCCCATTGCCAGACAAGGAAGTGAAGAGGGGCAAAATAGGGACGGGGAGACATACTCAAATGTTTTAAGGCATGGTAATTTTGAATTTCTAGGGAGGAATTTTGGGGGCAGCCCCCTCCCTGCTGGCTTCAGGCTTGAAGTTACCATAAGGCAATGGTATGAAGCAAACAACTCCTTTCTATACCCTTTACGGCTGTATACGTGTAGAACATACAAGTTTGTAAAAATGGGTTATCTCTATCAGTCCTTAGAATATGATTGATCTGTTTTAAAATTCCTCTGGGTTCCTTTCAGATATAGAAAATAGTTCCACCACTTGAAAATATCTTCCACCATTTGATATTTATTGAAGATTCAAAGACAATATTACACACTGGTTCCACCATTGCAGCTAAAAGTAAAACTTTTGTTTTGATTAGTATATGTTACAGTTTTATACCACTGTAGTAATACCCAAACAGGATGCATGCTGTGGGAACACTATGGCTTGCAAAGCGGAACGTACCTTCAGATGGGCGTTTGTTCAGAGATTGTCTGAAATCTCTGTGCCTTGACTCTTCCAAAAGCTGCTTATAAATCTCAAATGCAAGTTTACTTGTGTAAGATCATGTAGGACAACATTAAAGGGATGATGCTGTCAAATAAGTACACCCTGGTACCCTTATTAAAGGCATTTTCCAGTGGCTTTTCATTAGAATCCTATGTGAAAGACAAAAAATTCCAGTTCATGCCCTTCAAACCCCATAGCAATACTCTTTTCCTAACTCGAGATATCTAACGTTAAAGACTACTTATTTTTGTCCAAAAATACCTCCACTTCTCATCAAGGTCACAGACTGTTATGTAAAGTGGGCACATTGCCTCAGATTTCTTTTGTTTTTCCTTATAATTGAATGTTGTGTTGTCCTTGAAATATGATACTGCCGGAATGTTTGAATCTCTCTCCAGGTAGATTTAGCATAAATCTACACCATATGTAGGGCATAGCAAACAAAGTTGCTAAATATTACCTACAGTGGTGTCAATTTCATAAGAAATTCAATGCTTTGTCAAATTAATATGCCGCGATGACATCACAGATTTCCCATAATGCACTTCGTCTTGAGAAAACATTGCATTTCTTTGAAAACATTTATCTTCCAAACGCTACAAGCTATTGAGATGCGGTTTTCACTTCCTAGAAGAGAAAAATTTTCATTTTTTAAAGGTACTGGTTTTCGTCACTGGCAAATCCCTTTAATGAGTGGCCCATTTCACCCATGTGACAATATTTTTGTTACTGAACTGTTAAATTCATGCAAAATAACTTCTTAGTTCACCCTTAATATGCAATATTATGCAATATTTTTGTTCAGAAACATCATAAAAGGTATTTGGGAAATGATTGAGCTGATTTTTCAAAAGAACATTGGGCAAAGGCACATTCCCTTTAAGGGAAAGGTTGCCATGATAATCAGATTATAAGCCCTCTTTAAATTTACACCACTTAAAGCCCTAGTAGGGCACTGCTCTAGGGCTGCTACCCCAGGGCTAGCAGTCCTAGCTATTGCAGAAGCCATGTTCATCAACTTCTATTTTGAGAAGTGGGGGATATATATCACACTTTAAGTTATATGTAATCAGTGAATAACACTCATTCCACAATTTTTTACAACCTTCTTCTCTACATTTCAATTTTGCAATTATTCCACTAACTTTTCCACTATGTGCAATCAAATTATAAAAGGGAAACTGGGAAAGCAATCAGAAATGTGCAAGATAGCTGTTAATACTAGTTGAGTTCCAGTGGTTACATCATACATACCTGACCAAATCACACAATGTTTCTTTCAAACAAAATGTTCCAATATAAAAGGATTGTGGTTGAAGATGTTTTCTTGTAAATATCAAGCCTTAAAATCATCTCAATATATTGTAATTCAATTTAATTAAGTACATAGATCTTAAGTTATCTCACATTTGGTGTCTCCATCAGATTGGATTGCAGGCAATTAGGGAAATACACATGTAGATAGGAGGTAAAGGAGGAGTAACATAGACTGGGGAAAGTCCAAATCACACTGTGAATTTGTAGCTGTCGGCATCATCTCAAACTTATGAAGTCATAACTTGTGTCATTAGATACATATTTGTGGCGGTATCTTTGATGCCAATGCCACAGCAAATGAAAGCAAATTTCTGAAATGAAATTGTGCCCTTTGGGCCCTGGGGAATTTATGGATAGAAGGCAGTGTACTGCAGTGTTGATCCAATCAAAATTCTTTTGAAAGTAAGTGGTTTTCTTTACATTTAATGAATGTAGGAGTGTTTGATAACTAAGACTGTGGAAAACATTCACCGATATCTGCACACATATCAAGCGAATGTAAATGAATGCATTACTGCAATATAGGAAGCTTGAGACTCTCCCTTGGAGCTTCTCCCATTTATTGGTTTATGACAAGTGAGGAAAATAATGTACCCGGGTGAGAGTGGAAGTTAAATATGCAACATGTGGCAGAGAACTGGGGGGGGGGGGTGTAGTGGGGATGGGGAGGGCATGACTTTAATGACATAGACCCACAGACTTCCCAAAACTCCCTGCTTTGGGAATCTACGAGCCCCGATACTTACCCCCATTCACACTTTGTAATCCCCACTTACTACTCAGGTCTTACTGCGAGTAAGTGGGGATTACAAAGTGTAAATAGGGGGTAAGGAGGGGCGAAGTAGATTTATGATTATAAAAGTCTAAAACACTTTGAAACTAAGACTCATCATTGTAACTGAAGGCTACAGGGTGCAGATCTGGGGAGTGCCAGGGGTTGGGGACCATGTATTGTTCCCTACTTTGGAACTGGGAATGGGACGATAATATATTGTTTTTGCCTTTTTGCCTCGCATATTAAACTATCCAATATGCTTCTAAAATTCTTGTCATGACTGAACCAACCTGATAAGATCCAACAAAATATTTTGATAATAATACTGTATGAAATAGCCAAACAAGCTGTTTATTCACATAGTAACAAACATAACACTTAAAGGGAAAATGCAGTCACCCTAACTGGGACTTAGTGTACCTGGGTATCCTACTTCATGAAATTCATGAATGGCTCGTAAGAATCATGTGACAATATTTTTGTTTGTGAAATGTGAAATTCAAGCAGAGTAATAATTCCTTGACTTACCCCTGAAAATGAAATATTTATGTTCTGAAAAATCACAAAACATACTTAAAAGAAAGGTAAGCGGAATGTTTCTGAGATTTAGCTGTTAGTTCAAGATAAGTTTGGGGTGACTGCTTATGCCTTTTAATGATGCTTAAGTTTAATAAGTCTCTAAACCGCCTCCCCATGCATGTGCACCATGTTTAAGTTTAAGTTAATTGAATTTAATAAAGCGCTCAGTACTACTAAAGCATTCACTGGCGCTTCACAACCAGAACAAAAGAAAGAAGAAGAAAAACGAAATTAACAAAACCACGACCTAGCAAATGAAAGTTCAGTCAATTGAAAGTTCTAGTAAACAGGTGCGTTTTAAGTTTCGATTTGAAGGAGTCGATTGATGGACAATCCCTCACATTCTCTGGGAGGCTGTTCCATAATTTTGGACCCGCGACACTAAAAGATCTGTCACGAAAAGTTGAAGCTTTCGTGAAGGGGACGTGAAGTAGATAGCCACTGGAGGAACGTGTAGAATAATGGGATTTACGTCGCTGAATTAAATTCGACAGATAATCGGGCGCTAGGTTATGGAGACATTTGAAAACGAGAACTAAAAGTTTGAACTCGGCACGAACATGTATGGGAAGAATGTGAAGTTGTTTGAGAGCATCTGTGGAGCTAGAAAACTTTGATCTCCCTAAAATGATTTTTGCGGTTTGATTCTGTATACGCTGTAAAGGCCATAACGATGACTTAGGTAAGTTAACAAAAAGTGAATTTGCATAATCCATATGGGAATATATAAGGCTGTTTGCTATTTTAAGGGCAGAAGACAGATCTAGATATTTACACCATGCTGATGCGTAATGCTAGCTATATGGGCCTATGAGCTTTTCTTATGACATATCACTGCACTGTATATTATGTTAGCACAGTTAAAAGGGAAGCCTGGAGTTGACTTCACCACTAGCAACACAAAAAACAATTTCAAAGCTATGTCCAGAAATGTAACAATGGTTTCACTTTTATTTCTAATGCAGTAAAACTTGAAAGGAAGGTATGTAACACCCAGGGAGCTGAAAGACAGTCTTCCAGCTTCCTGCACCACGGAAGAAACTAAAACTTGGCAAAGTTTCATACACCAAACATTCCCTCCCTGAAGGTATGTTACACCTTTTTAACACCACCAACCTTCCAACTTTGAGTTATAACTTTATAGTCTAGGTCAGTTTTATGGATTACAGTGGTTTTAAAGGAAACTCAACACTTATACCATTGGCGAACTGGTTATGAGATATTAACTGAAAGTTACAAAGAATATCTAGGGTTATCCAGTACTAAAATATGGGGGAACCATTTTTATAATAAAACCCTGTTTAATTTCTCCTGGAAGCTAACAAATCCTATTACTATTTGTTCCCTCACATTTCTTTTAGAATGAAAGTGATTGTTTACCAACTACCAAGAATTATAAAAACAAACAGCACTGACAGTTTGTTTTGGTTTTCATTTTCTTTTTGGAGGTGTGCAGAATCCTTTGCTGGTACCCCAAAGGGATATAGTCCAGAGACAAAATATGCCAGTTTCATTAAAATCAAGGATTTTTCTCTCTACATTCATGTACTACCCCCATCTCAGTAGCATACAGGCCTATTGCATGTGGAAGAAATGAATATTCAAAGTAACTATTCATTTTGCCTGCCCGGCGGACGTGTATTACTCCTGCACCTATACTGGCTGCACTCGTAATACCAACGTCCGCAAACTTTCGCAAGAATTCTTTTTCAAACTGCGTAAAAACTGTATGCTATGAATTATTCATATATACGATCACAAACAGAATTATAAATATTCAACGAAAAACGACTAAAGCAAGTCTTGATTATCATGCTGTTTCAAAAGACAAATGTCAATGGGGTTTTAGTGTGTGATTTCGCCCACTTCAAGTTGCACAGTGAAGTCCCATTGACTTACTGTGTAAAAGTGAATGTTGCAGCTGGTCTTTTTGTGCAATATGAATATTCATATCATATATTGTAACCAATCAACAGTCGAGAGAGTAAAATCGTATTGGGCTCATGAATATAACCAGATTGGATGATCTCTGTCATTGTTCGCAGGTGTTAGAGTATGTACGTGAAAGAGGAGTACATATTCAACACCTGCTATGAAGGTAACTATTCATTTCACAGCAGACCATTGCATTATGGGAAATGTGTGATGTCATACTGGTAGACTAATTTGAGCATCTTTTGTATTTCTTAATAACCTTGACACATGTAAAAGAAATAAGTACACATTCAGAGTAGTGACTTTTATTGTCATTAGTTTTAAGCTCAATCTACAATCAGGGGTGTATATTCTTGAATTTGCGGGGGGGGGGGGGGGCGGGGGGAGGTGAACTTTTGGGACCGACTATATTTATTGGAGACCGACTACTATTGCCATAGTTGTATGATGATTACAAATTCCGGAGACCTTTTTCTTTAAGCTTTTTGGGAAATTTGAAACCGACTTTTGATTTTCACGTCCACATCGTAGTACGATCCCATTTTTGTAGCCCTTTTTTCCCCCCTTTTTTTTTTTTGCTTTTCAGCCAAACTTTTCACTTCAAATGTTGATCATGTCTGGTCTGCTGTTACAACGGCACACTGGCCTGGCTTTGAGACTGACTTTTTGGAGCTCAGAGACCGACTTTTCATTTTCACGGGCCCACATCCCCCCGTATTTACACCCCTGTCTACAATAACTGCTATACAATGTTAAGTTGGTCTTAAGTTTCAAGGTCAAATTCAACACTTCAATTTAAAGAACAACAAATGAAGTCTTTTTTTGACAAAGCTAACCTCTTTATTCAAACAGGACAGTTCGAGTTAAAATACTGGTATGGGCTATGGAAGGCTTTTCATTTATTAAGAATCCAACTGACCACTGGAACAGTCCTTTTGATGCTCTCTCTTTCAAATGCCTTTTGAGCTTCTCAAAAATTATATACAATTTGTTGTCTGTATGATGCTTTCACCCAACAAAAACCTTAAGTTGTAGAACTGATAGAAGGAAATCATTCATTTTTCCAGTGCTAAATAGAAAGTTCAGTTTGACACATCACTGAAGTCTGCATTTTAATTAAGAAACATTTCCTTGCATTTGAATATCAGAATGTAACCAATTGCCTGAATTTCCAAATTTCAGATAAAATATGTTCTAGGTTAGGGCTAATATAGGTTCTAGGTTCAAACTAATAGGGTCTAGGTTTGGGCTAACTGGTTCTTGTACAAGAGAGTAACTCTCATGTAACCCTAAAGCCGCGGTCACACTACAACGAATTCGGATCGGATTCCAATCCTATTTTTGTGAGTTTTTATTAAAATCTTCTCCATTTCGGGTCGGAAAGAACCCAAAATTTGTCAACCTGTGTAATTATATGATTTTTATCGCAGGACTACGAAAATTAAATTTATACAAATTATTTCGTGACGTCACATCGACAGACAGCTTTTATCGGACTACACGTGTCCGATAAAAGCTGTTTTGTCGGTGTGACATCACGAAAAATCAGTTAACATTTTATTTTCATAGACCTCTGATGCAAATCATATATTTACACAGGTTGGCAAATTTTGGGTTCTTTCCGACCCGAAATGGAAAAGATTTTAATAAAAACTCACAAAAATCGGATTGAAATCCGATCCAAATTCGTTGCAGTGTGACCGCGGCTTAACGCTCATCACCCCAGTATTTATCATCAAAATCCCTGCAAGAAAATTATTACTTCCTTCACTTCCAATTCTCCAAAGAAGCTCAATATTCTCCTGTGTTACCAGTAGAGAAGGTAATTTTGGTGAATTTTACATGGTTATAGGGGGTCTAAACTGGCAGTAGGAAGGCCATCAATGGTAATGTATGTAGATGTAGTGCAATTTAAAGAGTACCCCTCATGCACCTAGTCTGATAGTTGCCATGATAACATGTTAAAATGGAGGTATGAAATGGATTTTTTTTGTCTACCATAATCAGCTAATACTGTACAATGTGTTATTTATAACACATATCCAGGATTACCTTTGTTGCTCTAGCTTCTTGTCATGTAAAACAATGAAACCAATGTGACTGCACAGGTTCTTCTTTTAATCAAACCAAACTCATAAGGAAAATGTCTCAATTTTATAAGTGAATAGTGAAGTATAGCTGTTGCATTCCAGACTTGCTGTGCAGTCTGTACCTCCCATATGCTGACATTTCTAAGTTGTGTTATCATATTTCATACTTGTGATGAAACACACCATGTTTGAATTGAATATTCCATTCAAGTTAATGTCAAATTAAAGGGATTTGTGACAATTTGAAGAACAAACCGTACATTATTTGCACCTAAGTGATTATCCTACATCTAACTGGCAGCGTCTCACAGCCTATTACCATTTTGAAAAAAGACTGCTGTTCCAAGCACGTTCCTCCCTTTCTATATGATCTTGAATAACTACTTTCAAAGGATCCAGAACAAATATGAAAAGACGGTTAAAATGGAATGATATAATCCCAAGAAACAGGATATTTTAAGGAAAATTATGTAGGAAACTAGACTGTCTTACTTGTATGTGATGCATCCAAACAGTACTTGCATGTGCAATGTACGAGAGTTTACAGGCTCATAATGGAGCTACAACGAACAGCATTTCACCTTCATATGGTCACTGTGATGCTACTGCATACAGCAGGTTCTCGTAACCTGCCGCAGGTGCTACCACTATACACCAGCCACATAATATAAGCCAGCATTCTGAGTTCTTTATCATACCATGGTGCAGGCCATTCCGCCCAAACTGTGTCGTTTCACAACCGCAAAGAGTGAGGTCTGAACTTTTGCACAATTTCAAATGATAGAGCGCAAAATTACTTTCTTTACGAGAATGACTCTGGTACATTTTCGGCAAAGCTAATTTAAATCATCTAAAAATTGGCTTGCATGAAGGCTTCAGTGAGTTTATGGACTCTTCCAACTCCACCTTAGGTTATGAGGTATTGTGGTGCAGTGGTGAAATCAAAAGACTCTGGTGCAAAAGGGAAAACAATGGATGGAGATCCATCCCCACATGATGGTTTCTGCTATTTTCCCTTTCATTTATTCTCAATCTTCTGTTTCCTGCTTTATACTTCAAGTTATACAACAATTAATATGGAGGTGGGACTGCATGCATATGTTTTGGCACATACATGGCACAGGAAACTGTTCTCAGCTGGGGGATGAACGTTGCTAATTCTGACCACCATCCTGGGAAAGGGTCTTAACTCTAGAGGGAGGGAGCTATTCCCCTTTGGCAAATTTTTTAATATTTGTGGGGCCTTAGATGCAATTAGGTGCAACATAGTGAGCAACTTTTAAGGATAATTACTGCAAGTTTTTTTTAGATTTTGTACAGAGGAAATGAATAAGGAGTTTGAGGGCTCCCACTTCCTATGCTTATGGGCACATGAGCATACTTACTAACTATGTGGAATTTAGCCTACAGCTCTTGAAAACTGAAAATCTCCCTCACTGCATTTTAACGGTTGCACTGAATGTCACCCAGCCTTCAGTTCCAAACAACAAACTTAAAACACATTTTTTGAGTACATTTCTCTATGGATTCTCTTCATTAATTTTGCTTAATAGATTCTGGAGTATGCACCTTTAGCATTTTGGTTCTAGGAGAATGCAAGTCTCCAGCACCTAGGTTTTCAGGTAGTGGACTGCAACTATATTTTGATGTGCACAATAATGGCCCATGGAAGATTTGAGGAGTCTATGAGAATTAAATGAGACTAAATGAGAAAATGCCTCAATCTCCCCAATGAGTCTCATTGAAGAATGAGAATTTTCTCCTGGGTACTGTACTGTACTGTACTGTACTGTACTGTACTGTACTGTACTGTTAGTTTCCATGCATGAATGTGGACACAAGCCTACTCATTTACTGATTTTCCTGAGAGAAATCTCACTCAAATTTTATGCACACATATCAGTTTGTCCATGTAGCTTTCATCCTAGATGATCATAATAAGGCTGATAAGAATGTCTTCTGATGAAATATTGACTCTACAACTTCCTGCCATGGTCTTCTTTGCCTTGATATTCTTACTTTAATGATGAAGTATATTGATCAAACAAAGCAACAAAACAAGAAAGACATTGTCCAACTAATTCTTAAGTGATGAAAGTCACATTTTTGAGTGCAGTAGTTTCCATAGGATGGGAAGAATGATGGATTAAAATGACCTGTCTGGGTATTTTTAAAGGGGTGCACAGGTGAGCATGCATATCTGATGGCATGGGGATCTGTTGTCATATCGTAATCTGAAGCCTTAGGTCATATGAAATGTCTACAGGGACCATAACTTTCATTTACCAAAGACTTTTGCAAACCATAATACTACCTCCAGAAACCAGTTGCATGTCCATCCCTTCTCTGGCTGATCCCTCTGTAGTATGAAATTCTTTTGATCTTTGCTGTTGTGTGGGTTCATTGAAAGTCACCCTTTAACACAGTGGTATAAGATACTGATCAGACTAATGAAACCATGTTGCAGTTGATTTTGAAAAAGTGGCAGGTTTATATACAATGTTCAGTGCAAGTATACAATGAAAAGATTACTAATGTACATGTTCACTCAGCAAAATCAGTCATGATGAAACAACATGAGATGCAATCACGTGATTGCTATCTGGGAGACTACACCACTCACGTAGCCCATCATCAATCATATTTTCTAGCATAAATTATTTTATACCTTATCAAGTCATTTTCTAAACTCTAAGTAAGGCCAGTAAATTTTATCTTAACGAAGCAGTAAACTTGCAAAGGTTGTTCAGAATGTTGCAAGTTGAAAGTTACAACTTGACTTGAAGACATTGACTGATGAACATTAAGTATACCCCTGTCTCTTTCAAACCCACCATAATACCAGGTTGTTTCAATAATGAAATTTCCTCTCTTCCCTTGGCACTGGTAAAGATGATGTATGCTTTCACTCACCCTTGCTTCTCAAGAATTGTTTAAAAAAAAAGAATCAACCCCCCCACAATGTGGGCACTAGATTGATTGCAGAAGAACTTTTTATTTTTTTCCCTTGTATTTCTGAGAACACATAAACAGGTCAAGAGAAAACTAGCATAGTTGTTGTAGTCTTCTGTGTGTAGCCTCTCAAAAGTGTAAATGGCAGCTTTCCTGCTGTGAGTGTTGTTATGGGACTCTGAGGATAATGTGTGTACCCTTAAGAAATGCATTCACCATTAAACCATCCATCATCTGCTCAGTCCGCAAAAAGAAGACAGCAGTGACAAAAGGAAAGAAAAATTTTTGAAAATGCTTCTCTCCTGCTTCACTGAACTCGCCTCTGGCTGGAATCATCAGAGCAGAAACCTTGCCTGCATATTTCTCTCAAACAAAACACTAATCTTTTCCAAAATTCTAACCAAGCTATATTCTGCTATAGCAATTAAGGTTCCATAATTAAAGCAACCACCAGGAAGTGTCTACTTGCACAGAAGAGAGGACTAATGAAACTGTATGCCTCACTGAGCACTAGTTCACTGCAGAAAGCAGGCTTAAATGGTTCATATATATGTCTACACCAATCACATTATGAATGCTGGATGACATTAATTCTGCTGATTATTTTAGAATTTTTTCAACATCTCTTTCCAAAGCTTCCATTGATTCTCATTGACAATCTTCACATTCAAAGAGAAAAGTTTTTCCCTCAAGAGAAAATTGATAGCAGAGAATCATTTGCAGGTTCTTGAGGATCAAGGAGTACAAATCTTCAGGCAATGAACTGTTTCAATGTTTGTAACATGATTGATGACTAAAATGTAATGCCGTCAATTCAAGAACCCCAAAACTCCACTGTTTAAGGAGTCTATGAGCTCCCATACTTGTATACCATTATTGTATAAGACTGATTTACAAAAGATACATTCACACTTAAAGCTTCCATATAAGCAGCCTAACTGTAGGGGAACATAGACTGGGAAGGAAAGGGCAAGTAACTATCAATGTGTCCTTAAAAGAGACTTTCTTAATGAAAAATAATGCATAAACATACTATTTCGGTTCTGTCCATCAGCTGTTCATAATAAGGTTTGTTTTAGTCAAGCATCATTGTTCATAATTTTTGTTATACTGGAATCCCCACCTCCAAAACCTTGATCCACCCCTGACCCCCATGTGTCATGAACCATATATTTTTACCTTTTTAGTGAGCATAACTACCCTTTTTTCCTATTATGAGTAGTGAACCCTTTCCCCCATTATGAATATCGAACCCTTTTTTCTCTAATGAATAACAAACCTTTTTTTCCATTATAAGGAACTCTCTTTTTATTATGAATAATGAACCTTATCAACAGCAAACCCTTTCTATTATGATTAACAAACCTGATGATAAATTACCCTTATGACTACAGAACCTTATGAACAGTAACCCTTATGACTAAAAAACCTTATGAATATTGAGTTGTCTCCCACTATAACAACTTTAGAAATGAGAATTGCAGAGCCTTTACTGGATTACTTGTTCAACACTGTGCCATCTTTCTGCCACAGTAGCCATACTTGTGAAACCATGTGGAAAGTAAGGGGGAATTTGTGTCCCTTATCCTCCAGACAAACGCCACTGGATTAAAGGAATAAGTGTCAGACCTTTTCTGTAATTAAGAGTCGTTCTTGACAATAATCCCCAAAACAGCTAAGGTTAAAAGGTTCATCAAGACACTGTTTTAAGTATGCTGCCACTATCAGTAGCAGGCAAATGCAATCAGCCTGATTTCAATTTTACATATCTGAATATGTTCAATTGTATGGCTCTCTTTTAATCAAAGGAACTTTCTGCTATTTATGCAAAATAACTCTGGGCCATGGTTTAACAGTGAAATGCAATATTTATGTTTTGCAACGTCATGAAATACTACTGAGAGAAATAGGAAACTCCCTAAAACTGCCTAGTATGGAGTCCACCAGCCCCAATACTTACCTCCTATTGACAGATTACCTGCCAGGTTTTTGCCAGGACCTAAGATATTACAGGTAAGTGAGGGTTACACTGAATAGGCAGTCAGGACGAGTGATGTAACTAGGTTTCAGCGCTTGTGTCAAAGTCACGTTCATATGTGTCTTTAAATGTCCTTTTACAAATAAAGTCAAGACTGAATCAAGTATGTATGTCATAGGGGCTTTACTATGGTATAATTTTCTTTAACCCCCATCCACAACTAAACCCCACATGCACACGATGATGGTCTTTACTGATGGTACAGGCACTACAGTATAAGCATTTTAATACTTGAGATTGATGACCTGCAATTTTCTTACACTGGGTTACAGTTAGAGTTAGATGAGGTTTTATGTCTCAGTTTCTAACCAACTGGTTTAAGTCAGGATGGCCATGGCCTTTTTTCCAGTTGTGGCTCACTGGCTTGTTTTCCCTACTCCATTGCTTATGCTGAGCATCAAGCACAATCGCAGAAGGTTCCATTTTCGTTTTTTAAGTCTTTGGTATGTAATACCATGGAGCTGCTAATCAGACTATCATAATTGCTTCCAAATATCCCTGCTTGGCTGAACTTCCTGTGAACTTCATGACTTATCCAGTCCACCCTCTGAATTTGATCTTGCCTGGTACTTAATTACTTAAAGGATCTGTCCACTTGTCTGCTAAGTGCTACATCTTCACATACATTAAATTTTGTGATAATAAGAGATAATTTAATAGCATGACCATGCAGGCACCTGTTAAAGGTCAACATGCCACCTTGCTTAAGTCACTGAGCCAAGATTTCATTTCAAAAATTCCCTTCAACTGACTTTCAACCTAAATGCACTTTCCAATTATTCTACAACAGTTCAAAAGATTATAAGAAAGACCTCAACATTTCAGGATGCTCAAATATGCAAGGAATTCTACTTTTCTTTCAGTCCTGCAGTAATGGTATGCTCTGTGATAGCATGCCACTGCTAACTGTGGGCCTCCCTACCTGGCAGACTTGTACACTCCTGCACTTATATTGACTGCACTGGTAATACCAGCATCAGCAAATTTTTTAAACAAGTGCTAGGATAGGGGTTAGGTTAACCTGAGGTAAGGGTGAGTGAATTAATGTAAGGTGTGTCAGAACATTGATGTAAGAGATGTTGGAATAAAGAGGTGTAACTGTACAGCATTAAGTTTCTATCCATGAGTTATGTGTAAATTCCACACATACTTTTGCCCACACATACCTCCTTCTTCATCCTCATATTTTTTTACTCTTCTGGTACCCTTAGGAGGGAGGTCTACGGTACAAGCTATTTAAACTTTTTCAGACCCCCCACAATTAGGTATAACTGTGGCCCCTGATGACCCCTGACCTCCACTAAAAATGACTGGGTTCGTCCACACAACATAGGGCATCCACATACAAAATGTGAAATGTATACATGCTTCCTACCTAGAGATATCAAGCTAACAAGGTTTTCAGAGTTTGAACCCTGGTGACCCCCAACTACACTATCAGTTTAACAGAGGAACACCTTGGTTGGTCGTTTTTCCTCACTTGGCAGGTGTGCAGCTTCATACACACCCTCGCTTTCCACTATGCAACACCACCTTTCACACATACACATTCACCTCTGCCAACTAATCACAGCACAAATGAGAAAGTTCACTACTCCAATGACAACACATCCAGCTACAGTAAATGGTAAAAATATAGCAACATTCTAACCGAGGAATTCCTCAATTGATGGTAGCACCTTTTTTTGGATAGTGGTAACGAGATGAATTGCCTCGTTTTCCACTATTCAACAATGCACACCACGCACACACACACCCACACATTTATGCACACACCATCATGAAGGCAAAGGTTTCTCTTATCATCGAAACCAAAAATTGACTAAAACGAGTCTGATTTTGGAGATAATACAAACACACCATAATTTCAAAATATTAAATTGATAGATGACACTCAATCTGAAGTTTGTAAACAAATGTATATCAAATCTGTGGGTGGATAATATTAACCCAGTTGTGGGGCTATGGTTTGGAGGAAAGGGGCTCATTCACAGAGATGAAGCCATCACAAAAGAGTAGCTATGGCAGAATGGTCTGAGGAACTTCTCTGGGCATTTGTTTTCAGGATTGCAAGGTACTCCTGGCCAAAAATGATAATGAAACATCATCACATTTTCATTCTACTGTAGACTAAATTCAATTGACATAATTATGTGGACTCAGTTTGGTGTATAGCCACAGCTGACATGTGATCATAAAAGTTGTTATACTACCTCAGGCGACTTAATCCATATGACTGATTTTGCTTGGGTATCTTGAAAACAGACTTGGATCTAGCATAGATCAACAGTCTATAACTGTCCCAATTTTGTGAAATATATTTGTAAACTTGTCATATTTGTGTCCCTGCTTCCCTGAGTCATTTTTCATACCACAGGATATGACTTTTTTAGACCCCATAAAAAATTTTCAAAGCTAAAATGTGTGAATTAAGCAGAAAATTTGTTCTAGTGAAAAACCTGTTTAATCATCACAGGCTGATCATAAAGTTTCTTCAATTTTCAATGCCCTTAATAATTCAACCTTTGAGGTGACAAGCTAATTATACTTTAATGTTATTCTATACACTGAGTGAACAAGGGAATAAAATGTCAGCCACTGCATTTAAGAACTTAGTTCAGTGTGGGGAATGACAATACGGTAGCTGTAGCTTACCATAGTGAGATAAATGATGTTAACTGTAAAGAGTTGCCAGAAACTCCATTTAATACTGAACTGAGAGTGAGACCATAAACCAGGACCTACACAATAAACATCATACCTGGGAGCCATCTTCCAGCTGCCTGATCACACCCTGTACTCACTAAACCCCAGTGGTATGGGAGTCTGTCTACTAAAATATTTATCTCCTATTTACAAATGTAACCCAAACATATCCACAACACTTACCTGGCAGAAGCTGATAGCACAGTAGAAGAGAGGGTTCTCACAAAGGCACGTACTGGTCCAGGAATTTCCGATTGTCAATTGAACTGAAGAGAGACCATGAGTGTGAAGCATTCCAAACCCCCTAATTTGCAGGACAGTCTTCAAGACAAATTTGTCACTGCAGTGTAAATTTGACTGTAATAACTTGTCATACTGTAAGAGTCCCCCCTGCCCCCATAACTGTACCACTAATCCCTAAAGTTGACATCCAATGATCTGTAAATTAGCGTCAATGCCAAGCAACTCAGCTTCTCTTTGCACCAAGTGGCTCTCAGCCTGCTGCCTTCAAACTTTTCCTGATTGCTAGTGGTTTAATCCTACCAACATGAGACAACTCTACATTGGTAATGATGCCACAAACTAATGTTATTTTATTATTCATGCAATTGGTCATGGTACTTTCAGCATAGTTACATACATACAATTTTCAAGCCCAAAGAGCCAATTTGAACTGAAGATTTGTACATGTTGTGTAAACAAACACACTCAAGCATGCATGCACTGCTCTGAAGAAATACAAAGGCTAGGCTTCTGCTGTTGTGTCAAGTAAGCAGTTTTTGACCACACAAGATTACTTAGGATTTTCACACAGACAATAAACAGTTACAATTTGTTTTATTCAATTAAGCAATCACCATTCATGCACGCTCAAGGGTATTTGATCCAGATGCTCAGTAATTTAGTTCCTTTTTAAAACCTTATAACCTGTGGTAGCATTTAATTAATCAATTCCAATTTCCAATACATGCATGCTCATGTGTCCTTATCCAGGACAGTGGCACACTGCTATTTACCAAATAGCAATCTCACTCCAATTACAGTATCTAATGTTGTCCTCATGTTTTTGGGAAGTTTACTGAAGAGACAATGTTGGTATGTCCAAATAAAAATTCTTGTCCATCACACAAAGAACTCTGTTCAAAGTTTTACACAGGTGAACTTCAACAACATTCCTCTCCCAGTTTGTAGACAGAAGCCTTTTGCAATATTTTCAAACTATGTCCCCCAATAACCCTCACACAGTCTTTGTTTGACCTCAACACTTTCCAGACACAACAAACAACTTCCATTTAACAGTACTTAGCCACCCTGGTCAATGTACCCACCAAGTATTGTGTACAGCAATACTTTTGGACTAGCAATTTGCTTGTACACAAGCATTTTCAGCCATTTTCAAAATTAATAACCCTGTCCACTCATGAATATTAATGAAGGAGTTATTTTGTTCCAAAGAAACTATTGTGGCTGTATACTAGATTACCCCCACACTAAATATGGAGATGATCAGCCATCCTGATTGAAACATATTGCCATTTTAGGATTCTTAGGTTTAGCCCCGCACACTCATTACTATGGATGATATCTGTGCAAAAAGCAATAGGGCACAGCTTCACACTCCGGTCATCATCCCTGCCAAATATCAAGGACAGCAAACTTTTCCTACTATACATTTGCTTGTACACATTGAAGCCTTTTCAGCCATTTTCACAATTTACCCTGCCCATTTTGTGAATATAATAATGAAAGTGATATTTTGTTTCAGAAAAACAGTGACCTCTGCCTATTAGATTACCCATACCAATATGGAGCTAGTCGGCCATTCTTTATATAGACAGATATTAATTGCCATTCTAAGATTTTTAAACTTAGCCCTACCAACTCATTACTATACACGATTTGGCACCAAAAACAATAGGGCACAACCTCACACCCAGGTGAACATAATCTGCAAAGTTTCATACATAGCAGAAATATTCTACTAGGGGTTTACTTGTACACAAGTGTTTTCAGCCACTTTAAAAGTTAACCCCACTCACTCATGAATATTAATAAAAGTGATGTACTGTTCTCAAAAAATTATTACCTCTGCCTATTAGATTTCCCATACCAAATACAAAGCTTATCAGCCATCCTGAAAAAGCACATCACCATTTTAAGATTTTTATGTTTAGCCTCAACCACTCATTACTATGCATGATACTGGCATCAAAAGCAATAGGGCACAACTTCACACCCAGGTCTACATATCTGCCAAATATCAAGGACAGCAGACCCTTCCTACTAGGCATTTGCTTGTACACAAACTTTGTTTGGACACAGACACACATACATATAGACACACACACACGACATCGCCATTGCATAGATTCCTTCGGCCTTTGGCAAGGAATCAAAAATGGGTACATATCTACACCTATATACATGCCAATATGTGTGGCTACATTTTGACCAATGGTATATGCATCAAAGTCACAGCCATCCGCAATAAAAATTAGTAGGCACTAGCTGTGTATCCAGTGTTCCGTTTCAACAGTTCCACCATTCAAGGAAACATATAAGGGTAAGGTTTTTGTTTCTTCTATGTGGTTAGCCGAAATCATGCCAGTATAGTGGTGAATTCTGTTGCAAAGGTAACGTCTTTATCATCTTGACATTCATTACCTTAAATTTCTAATACTGTATTGGAAATGTGTGTGTAGTTATGAGCTTCACATAGTGAGAATTGTCATCTATACATAAGCTAGGCAGCTGAGTAGGCTTCTGAGTATCTCAGCTTAACCCTTCCTACGTGGTTTTGAAAGTAGAAAGTTTATCAAAACTTGCCATTGGCCACATTCCACCATTTTGTAGCGCCTATTCTTACATAATCGACTTTAAGGTAATGGTTACTGAAGAGCAATGGAAACACTGCTACACTTTTGTTACTGAAACAACTAAAACAAGGGGAAATATATTTCTCTTTTTAAGTCATGAAAGGCATCAAAATGTCACGTGGCCAATTTTGCACCATCTGATGCATAACAATACAAGGACTGATTAATGCCAGAGTCTAAACCTTTTGGAACTTTTGCTTGCTTTCAAATAGGACAAAGTTTTCTGCATGGCATGTATTAGACCTTGGGTTCTACTCAATCAATATTCTTAGGTCCTACTTTTCTGACCCAGTCTTGAAATACTCTTTGCAAATTAGATGAGCTGGGTATATAGAAAGTGGAAAGGAGGGTTAATTTAGATCCAGGAAATCAATGACCAAACCAAAATAAAAAACTGCATTGCTGTTTCAAGTGCTTCATAGTTATAGCAGGGAGGTGTTAGGAAGGAGATCCAACGTTCTATAGACTCTTTGAAGCAATGTTCGTTTCCAACACTTATCTTGCCTTTCTTCTCAAAATTCTTGTCTCAATACCTAGATCAACTAGGATCAGTGATGCATTGTCAAAATGACAATGAGAAGACACACCTCTTACGCTGAACTCGTTAACTTTTCGTTGCCAGCCGTCATGCAAAAATGTGAAATTTTAACCTTTCGTCATTATTCGACGCACTAAATATCATTTCATTTAAAGTCAGCTGAGAATTTCTTAACAACTTACTTTTTGAATATATTTCCAAATGATTGGAAAATTTGCTAAAAACTAAGAGAAATGTATAGGCTTGAACAATGTTTCCAGCAGGTGGCGTATAAAAATCGTTGGGGTACAATTGAAGTACATTGTTTAAAAGTTTGTTGCCAGTCGTTTTACTGAAAATCCTGAATAAAACTTGTTCATTGGCGGAAAGAAACCTTACTTCAAAGCATGTATAGACAATGGCCTTTGTCTTGGGATAACTTGGAAAAGAAAGGGTCGGATCATCCTTAAAAGGGTTTAGTCAACAGAGACAAGGAACAAAGACACCTGTCAATCAAATAGCAGTGCCTGAAAAGACTCAAATCATTTTCAAGTACATATTGTCTGACAGATTTGGCTGTTGTATCTCCTTCCTAACAACTCCCTGGTTATAGCAGGCTTCGTTTACAAAGAGTTGTTCAAAATCTACATTGTGTTCACATTAAGTTATGATACACTTTTAAAAGTGTCACACAGGTGAAAGACCCTGTAGCCAGCTTGTGAATTTGTGGAGGAGTGGAACTTTTGTTGGGGGTGGGGAGGACATTAATTGTTTGCATTCACTGTTATGAAGGCTGTTATTAAAACTGTATAGATGAACTTGGGGGACAATTGGTATCTTACTTGATATATCTTTTTCTTTAAGTAAAACATTACAAACACACATATATGCAAAAAATGCCATAAAAAAAAAAAAAAAAAAACAACCAAATGTGGAACAGGGAAAGATCATACACTGAGTGAGAGTTCAGAATACCATTTTGGTCAGTTATCAAAAGTGATGCCAATGGAAATTAAGCTAAGAAATAGCAAAGCTTCCAGAGCTGTCCTTCAAACAAATCCACGTCTTTCTTTCACCATAAAAAGGAGATGAAGATCAATGCACTTCTGGGCAGTGATGTAGATTCATTTACCAGCTTTAAATGTTGTTGAAATGTGCATTTTCACATTCAGCCACTTTAATATCTCATCATGAAAAGCTTTTACAATACATTAGCATTGTTGTCCAAGCAACTGGTCTAGCTGCAACATAATTTGGTTTGATATACTGGACACATCACAGGAATGACTACATGCAAAGTTCATGCTACAGTATACATAACAATTACCATCTACAATGTGACTTCTACTGTGTTCTTGTAAGCTATGCAGCAGCTTTTTGGAAGGTGCATGGATTATTCATTGAAGACACTTCACATAGATTCAATTTGAGAGTCTAAAGTTGATTTGAACATAACTGTAAAAAATAAGTGAGGTATCACAATCCAAATTTTAGCTAAATGCCCTGAATTAAGGAGGAAGAATAAAACTGCTTAGAATTCTCACACACACACACCCACACACACACAGATACACACATGATAACCTTGCACTAGATGTTTGTTTCACAAAAATAAGGGAGTCTTGTGTAAATGTCCACACCTTTTGGAGGGTCTTGAGGGCCAAATGCATAGGCAGTGATCATGGACAAGGGCAGCATCATCCATGGGGGATCCCAGGCTAGAGCGAGAACACTTGTTCGTGAAAGCAAAATCCATACTTAAGAGGTACAAAAGCTGTTGGCCCTTTTCCACGGGAGCACTGTGGCTGTCTATACAAATTTTTCATAGCAAAAGGTTCCTTTACACTCAAAAACACAAATTTGTGCCCACAATTCTGCCTCTATAATGCAGGGTCACCAATATCATTTCCATGTTTATTATGAGTGTGTGGGAGAAACAATATGCATACCAAACTAAGTACATTGCAGAAAACCATACTCTTAAATGGATGAATTCACTACAGTTCTGCATCTTGGGTTTGTGGGCTCCCAATGAGAAATCGCTGGATCAGTTATTCTCAAACACTGTCAAACTGAGAAGCAGGGCTGAGGTCGAGGGCCTCATAAAATTGACAAGAAAGACTAAGTTGACTGAATGGTTTTACTCATTTAAAGGACCTGCTGAAAGAGTGAGTGCATCCAAATTGTTGCAAACGCACTGTTAGTTGATGCCACACTGATCACTTTTCGGATTTATTTTTCATCAAGTTGAAGTATTGCAAAAAATTGACTTGCAGAGCTCTTATTTTCAGTAATCAATAAATGCATGTTCAACATGCTGCATTTTGAAATTGTGCAGTCAACCCATGCAGCAACATCACTGACAAAGTGGACAGCTAGATTTCTGAAATTTTACTTACTAGCCACAATCTTTGTCACTACAATACACACACTTCTCAATGCACCACTGCACATGGTTGTTGACTACACAGTGCATGAAAAAAATTCCCAATCTTTGCTAATCTATTTACTTGGCAGGAGAAGGAGCAAGGCTTCCAAACGGCAGTTTAGGCATGCATCAACCTAGCACCAGTTGAGGAGAGCATGCAGGACGTAATCAAGTAGTAACTTTAAAACAGGCCTACATAATTTAAAGTTCTGTCGGCATGGATTATTTGCCCTTTTCCTACCTTTGCTACATGTTTTTTTCTTGTTCAGGATGATTTTTGTTAACATATAAAATCAATACAGGGGCCTCACTTACAGGGCCCAGCGGCCGCATTTCAGAATCGAGGTTCTATATTGTGGCCAAAACTGCATTTTTTTAAGTTTAAAGCTAACTTGCACTCTTACTTTTCCAGAGGTCCCACAGTATACACAATTAAATACACAATCCCCCCCCCCCAAAAAAAAAAACACACAACAAATGAAATCATACTCTCTCTTAACATCAAAGCAAAGATCTAATGGCAGATGCCTGATCTCTTCATGGACCTTCTTCTTATGTCTGCTTATTTGTTGCCCTGCAATATTTTAAAAACAGTAACCTGCACTTTTTCTATCTTCCTTACCCTCCCTGTGCACAAAGTTTGGAACTAATATTCATACATGGATATGGTTTATGGAATGAAACTGTAATAAGTTTAGTACTTGAGTTGAACACTGACATAAATGTCAGCTTGCTGACACTCACAAGGGCAGAGTGTGGCCCTTGCATATTAAAACCCAGGTGTGAGACTTTCCAAGGTGCATCAAACTGCTGTGTGGGAAATACCTTCAAGTTCCAGCACATGACTTCCATGACTTCTGCAGATCATACAGGAGAAATATAATGCTAGGTGATTATTCCAAATATTTCTAGACAGATATTTATGACAAGGATATTAAATGGGACAGATCCTTGAAGTAAACAGGGTGGTGCAGTCAATAAAACAGATCTTTTGCTCAAACTCCAGAAAGGTTCTCAAGAAAGGCATGCTCAATTGCATTAAAAGACTTCTACAGCATATCAGTCAAACAAGTCGCTTCATATTGTCATAGTATGATTTAGCTGGTGTCCCAGAGGCCCAAGGCCACTAGGTTTCATGTCAGCACTCTAAACTTCACAACCACACTCTAACTTGATGGTGAGCATAAAATGCAATCTTAAAGCATACCCTGCATACTTCAACAAAATGTTAAGAACATAAAATTATAGTACCCTAGTCCTTAAAAATGATTTCTTTCCGGCTGGTTTTTTCCCAAACATAACATAAATTCAAATGAAGAATTGAACTTTGGAATTTAGGTTTACTAATGAATGCCAATTACTGCAGTGGTATCCTTAAGAATCCAGAGGCTAACAATCTATCAATTTTTAAGGAACTACCAAACAAGAAATTTTGACTTGTTATGTCTTTTCCTTGAAATTTGAAATTCATTGCTTAATTGTAGTACTAACATGAAAGTAACAAACAACAGACATGTGTTTGAAGTACACAGATGAACTGAAAATGAAGATTCTAACTCTCACTGTCACTTTATATTACTCTTCCTCTCAGTTTCTTCTAGAGAGCAGCAACTTTCTCAAGAAAAAAAAATCCTCCCCATGATGTCTATGGTTTTTGCCAAAGATTCCTTTAAAAACCAAAGTAAGTTTTCACCCTGACTTAACTGAAACTTCCGCTAAGTATCATGGTGACAAGCTTTTACAACCAACTTCAGTGGAAATCATGGATGAGTTATATGCCCTAATTTATTCTAGAAAAAGAACATTTTAAATGAATGGTTTGAATCTTCTAACAGCCTGCAATACCTGCATCTCCCACTTTTTCTTCCTTTATTCAGTTTTATTTTAATTATTTGAAATGTACAACAGTGATCAAATGCCAGAATTCCTTAGAGAAGCAATTTATCTATCAACTTAGATTAATGTACAAGTTTCCATTTTCACTTCGATAGAGCATATAAACAGTAGCTACCTTAAAATGCACTGAAGTGAAGCCTTGGGCAATATTATTAAGAAAGAAAAAGAAAAAGACTTGCAGATTGTTTTCATATAACTGTTAATTTTTATTTCATAGGTTGTTTTAATATCCACCTTCCAGAAGTGCAGAACGTAACCAAGTTACACTTATGCAGTTTTCACAGGTTCTTGTATCACACTGAAGTGTCATCAAAACTCAGTAGCAGGTGTTCTACATCATTTCATGCAGATCAACATGTCCACATATCACAGACTGTGCAGTCCACACTCCATACATGCACATAATGCAAACCAATGCTAATGTTGGACCAATTATTAGTATTCAACATTAGCACTAAATGGCCAATACTCCCCATTTTGGTCCTGTATCATTATCAGTAAAATTTTCCAGATTCCACTGAACCTACATTTGTTGTCCTATATGTCATGAAAATGGTACACTATTTGAGTATTTTGAATAGAAGTTCCAGTATTTTACCTCATCAAAATGAAACGACACCGAGTGGTTGTGCCGGACAGCTTATTGTTCAATAGACAGAATGCTCATTTCCTGAATATCAGTATCGATTGATGTCAGCTGATATTGAGAACTGAACTATCAGGGAAAATATCGTCTTCTTCAATATCGATACAACACTACTTATCACTGTGACACCCCTTAGAAAAACTTACATCACATGAAAAATTGTAGCTCTAGGAAACTCTGTTTGCCCGAACTGGATTCTGCTTTTCATGCTTTGTATCACCTCAATGGGTGGGATGCAGAGCTACATCTGATGGGTGGAGAAGGCAGCCATAAAGAATAAAAAAAGGTTGGACGAGCCTGTATTTTTATAGTTCTTTTTTAATATAGATAATCTCATCTGTCACTGATGAAATGTTAGTAGTGTACAATGCCAGTGTTGAAACATGTCTCTTATGGTCAAAGAATAAATATAAATATGAGTGGACCTTCCATTTATTTACAAAGTACTAGCAAAAGGTGGTGCTCAGGTAATTCAACAATCAAAAGTGAGCCTCAAGTCTGAGAAACCCTGATTAATACCACCATAACATAATTCAAAATGTGTCACTATCACTTTGCAGTGGATACAATGTCAATAAATCTCCTATTTAAGTTGGTACCCATCAGGAGCATTATTTAATAGCTTTTGCAAATTAAACTTATGCTTTCAAAACTTAAGGACCCAAAGTCAGGAAGGTTTCAACCCTTCAAGCTGTTTCCCAGGGGCCCTTGGTAATGCTGAGATGCTGATACACTATCTGTTTTCCACCACAACGTTTGTCAGCAGTGCCAAGATACCACCTGAGCCACCTCTGTTACTTTCGGTGAGCAGACACCAGTGCACAGGTGTATGAGGCTGCAGCCCAACCCCCACCCCCATTCATTTGATCAGAATGTTTTTCTAGCAAAGTCTATATTTTCTGGCAGACATGCAGTAAAATTGGGGGTTAAAAGTGCTCAGCTTATCTTCCTTCCCCACTGAAAGCAGTCTCCATGTCTTGCAGATGTGAATGATAAGAGTTTTGATGCCAGGTAACCTTCATTCTCCTCATTCTGGTTGCAGCAGTTGGAATGGTTTTATAGTGCTTTTTCTTAAACTTTGGAGAGTAAATTTAAAGTGTTGGAGTCGTGACTCCTTCAGAGTTCCCACTGGTAGGGTACCATGTACCGGACTCCAAAATTTTAAGGGTCGCCCACACCTAATAGTTTCAAGTCTGAGTGAAGGCATCTGTAGTAATGAAGCTTCGCAATCATATAAACACCCAGTGTCCGGTAAGGTCAAACTAATGTGGGCTTTACATCCAAGAACAACCAAAAATTGCGGGATAGATTATTATTCATAAGAAGGTCACATGGTATTCACGATACTGACTATTCATATTTATCAACGGCCTGCGACGACGCACAAATATGAATACTTCTGAAGATACGGTGACATCTTAAAAGGTACGTAATTATCATGTATGGGCTAAAAATCAAGCAACTCCTTGCAGTGAAAAGTCAAGCCTAACGTTAGGCGTAGGATCTTGTCCCAGATCTTGCCGGTTTGTACAAACTGGCCTGTATACTGGCCCTCGCATGGACAAGACAATAACGTTCCTTGCTAGCTTTACATGTATACATGTACATGGTAGCAGCTAAGCCAGTAACTATACAGTAATAGCCATACTGCACTGCATAACTGCATATACAAGTGAAAAGAGTTGTCTGCTGTAGCGAAGCAACCGGTCGCTCATGTTGACTACACCCCTTACCAACGCTGATGACGTGTGCATTAATTATCATGAAGTTATTTTTGTCTCAGAAATGAGATTGGCTCGAAAGTTGGCAGGCTTTTGTATTTTATTAAACTTCGTCTGTTTACTGTACATTAACATTACAGGTAAGCAGATATTAAGAATTGTACTTGTAACTGATAAAACTTAACAATAGCCTGCTTACAGCAGGCTAGAAACTCAAAAATGTTTGTTTATTGATTCCACTTATCCAAAAAGCTATGGAAAGAGTATGGGTACAAGAACATCAACACATTGCAACTCTTCACAGCAAAGTTTTAGACATGACTTGCAGGGTATGTGTTATAACTTGTCAGTCATGAATACTGGTTCAACATGATAGGTAAAACACTTAATTTGTACAATCAATCCAAACAGCAATGTCGTCAGCAATGAGGTCAACTACATTACTAGCATATACCTTTTCTACTACAGTAGCTTGGCTAGTACCAAGTGAATTGAAAGGGAAGAAATCAAGTAGTGACTTCAAAATACATAACCTTATTAAAAGTATACTTTGAAGGTAGTTCAAATTCTCCCATCTAAGCAAGTTCTAAGGCCCCGCCCATAACTGTCTTTGGCTTCTCCTTGTTTGCACACAAACATAGTTCATTGCTTAGGGCCACATCCTGGTGAGTATACAAGGCCCTCATGTATAAGCGAATTACTCTCTGTGTTTGCTGTGTAATATGAGCTGTTCTGCATCTTTTGAATTTACAACTCTGATGTCAATCAAAGAGTAGTCACCAGTTGAGACTTTTGCTTACCCCTGTGTAAAAGTCATACTTGGGGTGGTGCAAATCTGTCTTTAATATTAGCATGATTTTTTCCCTTTTCCCAATTCTGTATTCTTTTTCTTGTCGATGTAATTTTGAAAAGGTAAATCAGTGCAGGGGCTGCACCGAGAGGGCTTGGGGACTGCATGGCCCAATGAGGGCTGGGTTTGAGAATTAAGAGAGTAAAGTTAGGAGGAATTTTGACTACCATCAGGGGCAGTATCATCAAGGGCAGAGCCAGGATTTTACAAAAGGGAAGGGGGGGGGAGGGGTTAATTCTGTGAAGGCAAATTTCAAAGCTATGAGTGTCAAATGTATGAAGCCTCCACAATGGGGGCTGCGGATGGAGGGGGAGCGTTCTGGGAAAAATTGAAACCAGACACTGTTCAATGGTTTTTGCTGGCATCTAGAAATCAAAATTAGTACACATAAACTTTGAAGTGCAGCTTCAGAATCATCTCAAAAAAGAAATTAATGCCAAACAAGGGGGGACTGATCTTGCAAGAAAATTCTTAGTTTAGTCGGCACCTGATTATAATTTTTCACCTGTGCTTTTTTTCTTCCTGTTTATACCTTTCAGTTACATGGGTAGTAAAATCAGAAAGATCGCCACTAAGCTACGATACCTTTTAACAAGAAGGCTGTACTTAATTCAGTTCAATTCAATTCAATTTATTTCTCATATGTACATTCTCATCAACAAACATGAGTCATTGAGATGCAGTGCCAAATAGCTTTATGTCAATACATATAAATGTGCCATACTTGATACAATGTGATTAACAGTACATTAAGTAAAAGCAGTGCTTTCTTTGTGCTACAACACAGCCATAAGGCAAGTGGAAATCTATTTCCTTTCATATAAATTCCTTGTGCAATTCCTTATGTGGCACAAACATGACTCTGAAAGTCAAATATTTCATGCCTATTGATTCATTGTGGGATTCACTTAGGTTTCACTGATTTATTTAGCTTGCAAATTGCAATGAATGGAACAAAAACCACATTACACAGTTGCAACAATCCATAGTTCTACCCGGCTTTACCACATAGGGCCAAGTAAATCCACACTCACACACGATAAGTCATTCTTTTGCTGCCATTGTCAGCTGGTGTTTTCACACCTTTTACAAAGACGAAAACCATTTGGTATCATAGAAATCAAGTTTGGACATGAAGTTACTCTTAAATACATTTAGGCCTACAAGTTAATTTCTGAGTTTTCGAGCACCCTGCTATCTACTTCACTATTGTGCAGCCACTTAATAGTTATTGAATACATAAAATCAATACCAATGTAAAAAAAAAAATCTTTTTGTGACCTGATTGTGCAAAGTTATTACTACTGAAACATTTACAGCTATGAGAACCCTGGGACTTGCTTTGTTTCATTGATGTTTCTCTCATGTTTACCTCATGTATTATGTTTGATAAAATAGTTTTTTGTAAGTTTTCAGTTTCTTTGTATAGTCAAACCACAATCCTACTGCTCATACCTCCATGCTATGACAACTACCTACTTTATGGTAATGGGGACACTCCCACATTTTCATTTTACCAATCTCCATGGTCAAACCCCTCTAGCCATTCAATAAACCAGTCCTAGTGAGATCAAGTGGTGGTAGAGGTTAGGAAGGTCAGGAGAGGAATGTATCCTGCTAAATCTCTGTGTAGTGAATGCATCTTTCAGGATTACCTAATCTGGTTACCACTTGATTGAAAACAGAGAGTGGTAATTCTAAAGGCACCCTTGGCAATGAAAAATGGACCTTGACATGACAGATTGATGGCAAATGTGGAGGGATTTACAGGAAAGTTTGGCCTAGGACCTGTAAGGTTATTTAAGGTTAGAAATGCCAGTAATACTCCTGAAAGATGGAATGTAGGGAAGCATCCACTAGGTGACTGAGCTATTTCAAAGCTACAATGAATACAAGAAAATGTGCTTGAAGAGATCTGCAGATTATAAAGGACATACCTGAGTAATTCCTCAAAGATATCCATCAAATGTTTTGAAATATTTAGGGCCAAATCAAGTCAAATCCAATTTGCATTAAAACTTATCTACTTATGCTAAATCATGATGTACATGCAAGGTATCAGGTCTGTGGTATCCATTATTCTATTTTAACACAGCACTATATACTGTACTTGTAAGGGAACTGACAAGAAGAAATTTGATTTATTCAGCTGCTGATGCCCTTCAAAGGGTTGCATCAGTCTGCTTTCCTTACCCAAGATTTAAACCCAGTTCATAAAGATATGCAGAAGACAAAAATCTGTGTCACTATACAAGGCAGCGAAGAATATTTCCTTCCAAGTCACACTTCCATTTCATGATGTGTCACACATCACAAAGTGGCAATCTCTAGATGCTGAAATACAGGCCAGGCACGGATCGAAGGGGGGGCTTTCCTGGGCTTAGCCCCCCCTTTTTCGCCACATCAACAATAACAAATACGCGAAAATTAGCATAATGTTATTCTAAGAGAATATTTGAGGGGGCTTTCAGACCCGCCTTTTCAAAATGTCTGGATCCACGCCTGCAGGCTTACATGTTAGCATAATTATAACAGTGAATATTAGTTTTCAAAAAATTGCAAGGAGTGGCCACAACTGACACTGTCAAGGAATTCTTACAAAATGTTCAATCCCTCAATAAATAACACCCATGAAGGTTGGAAAATGTTCATTAGTGACACTAAGCAAACATGTTTACCATTAAGAGTTTCTAGTAGGCTTTTATTGGTATGTAACATGACAAAGGACACATCAAATTGGTATTCAGAAGGTAGTAGGAAGAGCAGGTAGGGAATTCCAAGAAATATAGGCCCTATAGGGTTTACAGTGAAACTTACACAGTCTGCAGAAACTAATACTATTTGAAAAAAAAAAAGACATCTTATCCAAGATCCTTAAGTGGGGGACAGCTCGATATTCATAAGGTTCATTGTTCATAAGGGTTGTTATTCATAACATGAATGGCAAAAATAAGGTTCACTGTTCATAAGGTTTGCTATTCATAATCGAGAATAAGGTTCCTTGTTCATAATCGAAAAAAGGTTCAATGTTCACAATCAAAAAAAAAGGTGCATTAATCGTAATAAAGAAGGGTTCCCTATTCATAATTGAAAAAGGGTTCACTATTCATAATCGGAAAAAGGGTTTGTTGTACATAATCGAGAATAAGGTTCGCTATTCATAATCCCAAAAAATTTCAACTAATCTCTTTGAAAGGCCAATTACAGCCAATCTAAATAGACCATATAAAAATGTCCTCAACATGTTGTAGACAACACATGGGCCTATCATCCCTGTGACTTTTAAAGGTGTGTCCCCTTCCATGAGATACGGGAAGCCTTTAAAGCTGGAAAAATGCCTCACATATTATGAATATTGAACGATTTGTCCTATTATGAATATCGAACCTTTTTTCCAATTATGAATAATGAACCTTTGATCCTATCATGAATACCGTACCTTTTTTCTGATTATGAACATGAATATCGAACTTCTTTTCCTTTTCATCCCTTGAATAACAAACCTTTTTTCTATTATGAATAACGAATCTTATGAACAACGAACCTTATTTATCATTATGAATAATGACCCCTATGAATAATGAACCATATGACTAAAGAACCATATGAACATTTCCCCTTGTAAGAAAACCTTATAATATCGGGTAGATCCCTGTGAGGTACGCATTTCATGCCTGTCAATATAACATGAACAAGACTTCCACTGAAATAGGCCTGCCCTCCCCATACAAGTCAAAATGACAGTTATGGGATTTTTCACCTCAAAGTTTAAACTTCTCATCCCTTCTATGGTAAACTTTCAAAGTTGTTTGATTCCCCAGTATGTGCTGAACACATTCCAAACTTACTGATACAGACCCATGAGCAGAATTTTTTAGATAAAAAGTCAAAGTTGATTATAAACATGACAAACAGCATCCCAGTCAAATTGATCATCCTGCACAAAGACCAATTTGCACTGCTTACAAAGGCAGAATACTGTCAGCATCCCTACTGTAGTTGGAAAGTATGTTGCAATTAACTGCTGTCATTTTTGTAATACTGAGACCCTCCATAAATATTGCACTCCTGTCCATTATTATGTCAATAAAAGGAATCTTTTATAGTATGACGATTTCAAGATCTAGTGACTGGTATGGTAGTTTGAAGACATAATATTCACAAGCTAAATCTTGCCAGTACATATGCACCCCAAGCAAGGCCAAACTATTGTCACATTTTGTACCCTTACAATAAGCCCATCAACTCATTTATAGTCTAATATGAAAGTGAATTTAAATGAACTGTACAAATTACCTTCATTTTTAGGATCTACCCGCTATTCATATGGTTTTATAGTCATAATTAAGGGTCATTGTTCATAAGGGTAGTTATTCATAATGTGCTCCTTGACAAAAATAAGGTTCAGTGTTCATAAGATTAGTTATTCATAAAAATAAAAATAAAGCTTTACTGGTCATAAGGTTCACTATTCATAATGGGGAAAAAGGGTTCGATATTCATAATAGGAAAAAAGGTTCGATATTAACTATGCGAAAAAGGGTTCACTAGTCATAATGGGAGAAAAGATTTGCTACTCATAATGGGAGAAAAGGCTGATGTTCATATTGGGGGAAAGGGTTGTTTATTTATACTGGGAAAAAGAATCCCACATTCATATAAGGAAATATGCCGCTATTCACAATGGCAATAGAAAGCCCATTTGGTCTATAAAATTGAAGGAAAATGTCCTTATTCTGGAATCCTCACTTGAAAACCCTTGTTCTACCCCTAACACCTTTGCATTACGAATAATGAACCATATATTTTTTGTATGAAGTACAAACCCTTTTTATTATGAGTAACAAACCCTTTTCCCTATTATGAATTGTGAACCCTGTTTTCTTTTATGAACGATGAACCCTTTTTCTATTATGAATAACAAACCTTTTTTCTACTATGAATAATGAATCTTTTTTGTCTATGAATACTGAACCTTACTAATAGCAAACCCTTTCTTTTATCATGAATGATGAACCTTATGAAAATGACCCTTATGACTATACAAAACCTTATGAACAGTGACCCTTATGACTATAAAACCTTATGAATATTCAGAGTTGTCCCCCATTTTTAATAGTTTCTGGTGTACCTTTACCAGCGATTTTCAAAATTCCATCAACTTACAAAAGTCTATGCCTTGGAATAATTCTAGCAACCATTCAATTTTCTATGATCACAGACAAACATGCTCAGTATTTGGGAATGATGCTATAGTAGTTGGAAAAACAAATGTAGATGGAAGATTTTTCACAAATGGGTGAACTGACCTATTGTTCACAAAAAATGGGTGGACAATATTGCAAGTACTGGCCAAGCTAATGTCATTCTGCAGCATAGAGGCATAGGGTGTATGGAGAACAACTTTCCAATCAACATTGTAAACACAGCTGTGATAGTAAACAGTTGGTCTATTTATAGATCGAATGTTCAAAATAAACCAGGTACAGGCCCGTAGCTGTAATTTTTTGTTCCTATAGCTTTTCACATTGAAATTAAAAATATACTGATTGACAGCAATGTTTGCTTCACATTTAATTAAACAAATAACCAGCTTCTACAGATGAAATTCCTGGCCTTTTCGGAGGAAATTCAGGGGAGTATCACTAAAATTTGAGTAGTCTAATTAAAGTGTGTCAACTAAACTATCGTCAGCTTTTTGGTACATACGGTAATTGATAAGAAGAAATTACACCTCACTTTGCAATACATAAAGGCCTTTCTCTGAAACAGGCAATCAATGTTGATGAAAAATGAGCGAGATCCTGCCAAATTTTGATCTGTTTTGATCGAAATGATCTTGAAAATGATGTCATAATAGAAGGGGCTACAAAGCGTATAGCCTGGGCTTAATAATAATTGTGATTGCTCGAGGTCTAAACGAGTCACTGTTACGGCGATCTGCAAAAAATGTCTTCATGAATGATCAGTTTGGTTCTGTATTGAATTTTACTTTTGCAGGCGAAGAAAGGAAGAAAGTCACTAACCTTATTGGTCATCTTTCATATTCCAGAAAGATGATGTTGACCACAAATCCTGTGCACTAAACTTTAAAGAAATTTAGCACCATAATTTATCCAAGTGTGATTTTTCAGTCTAGAATGCACGGCATAAATGGCCCATGGAGAGGGGGGCTACTATCCAATAGGCCTAGGTCTAGTGGCAGTAGGCCTACAAAAACACTGCATCATAAAACTTCATCCAGCTTGCAATGCATTCTTTCTGAGAGCAAAACTCAATGTCGGTGAAGATGAATTTCATCTGTCTGGTTCAGTCCATTCAGAAAGAACAGGAGTACAATGATGTAAGACATTTCCAAGCTAAGATTGCTCATTTGATTCCTATGTAATGAAACCACTAACATTAGGCCCTAACATTATAGGATAGGCCTAATGTTAGTTTGAGTTCCAAGTAACTAATGTTAGACCTGTGCTAACTGTTCTAAGCCCTTCTAGTTTTGATCTGTCAGAAAACTGTCAATATTGTCAGTGCACAGAAGCGAATCAAGTTTTAGATCATCATTGTAGAGACTCCTTCATATCGCAAAAGTGAGAGATGAGCAATTTAATTGCTTTTAATTGGCTCTCTCATGTAAGGTAACTTCACCTCTAAGCTGTACTGACTTAGCGTTCGAAAGCAACGTATTGTTAAGTAGGCTAGACCTAACATTAGCCTAATTCTTTTCAACAACGTAGCAAGCCTAACGTTTATAGAGTGACTTCCTGATGGCAGAAAAGGAGGACAACATTAACTACTATCTAAGCGGTGCACCACCATGAGTTGGCGTGTAGCGTACCAGACAATTTTTGGCTCCACAAGCCCCTCAGATGGCCTGAAACGGCCCTTTCCAGTGTTCTAATCGGCATGATTAGAGCTGTGAAAATTGTTATGTTGTGTCTGAAAATGAAATTACCTCTGAAAATTTGTGCATGAGGGAGGTTTACGGTAGAATTTTTAGAATGGAGGAATATTCAACGTCCGGCGCCGTGTGAACCCAAATGGAGGACAGGGTGCTCAAAAGCTGGAGGAGCCGGCGAAAAGCCTGACGAATGGCCACCCTAAACGTTTATAGTGTGTCAAATGCCACTGTGAGCAAGAGCACCAAAACCACAGATCCCCAAGTAAAGCTTGTTCTCCAAATGCAATTTCAATAGGACTGTCAACAAGTATGTTTCCGATTTGTCAAAGTGAATGGGACAGAAAACTTCATTTCAAATATGACCTCGCTCAAAATTCCCCAAAAACGCTCGTTCGAAAAGAAACAGATGTGACCGTCTCAGGACAGTGTTTTAAACTTTACAAGGCTAGCATACAGTACAGCTAGCAGCAGCTAGCGTGGCATGCACTGCATTTAGCTAGCGCATGGTACGTGTAGCAGACAGCCCGTACTAGTAGTACTCCATTCAAACTATGTAATGTTATGTATGTGTCTGATAGTCGCCATGTACACCTGTACCTAGCCTGCGAAAGTTTACGCAGCTTGGGAGAATAATTCATGATCAAAAAAAATTGTTAAAAAAGAAAGCTTTTTCGCTTTTTGGCTACTCCAAATTAAAGTATTTATGAATGGGAATAAAGTCATGGTGCCCATGTCTCTATATCACGCATATAGGCAGAGACCCTCGGCTGTGCCTCAGGTCTCTCAGCCCATATGCGTGACATCATAGCCTGTTCGAATCTGATATGGAGACATGGGCACCATTGACTTTATTCCCTAATTAATGCAATAATTATAAATTGCCAACAGAAATGAAGAAAAAGGCCTACAAGAATGTAGCTTGAAGAGTAAGCATCATTGATATATCCATGCTAATTTGCACACTGTTAATTTATATCATAGCAGGGTATGAAACCACCTGCAGTTCAATATGATGTGCTGACAGAATGAACTTATGACCAATTTTCCAAGTATGTAGCTGTATTTACATATGCAAGGTCGCCTCAAACATTTCATGTCAATTGGAAATTTGAGAAATTTGTACAGTGGTTTACAACAACTTAGAATGAAATACAACACTAGCAAATGGTGATGGGGGGGGGGGGGGGGGCAACAAAAATTGGGTACTTCTATTTAAGGAGGAAAGAAAGGCAGTAACTACTTAATTACACATTACTGCAAATTAATCTGGTGCAGTCTTAATTACCACCTCTACATATAATACCCATTCATTTTTATTTTTATGTCTATTATTTTTTATTTTCAGTTTAATTTTTTATTTATTTGTTGATTTGTTTGTCTGTTTGTCTGTCTGTCAGTTAGCTGGTCAGTCTGTTTGTTTATTTAGTTTTGCACTGCAACTTACTAGGTTTCAGAAACAGAAAAACTTTTTTAAAAGTTTTTAAAGTCTTTAATTTAGGATTTATGACAACCATTTCTGCAGTGCTTTAGAAAGTCCAACTTTTCACACAGTTTGTATGGTTAGCTGTGGGCAACACTTACAGTTGTCATTTCTCCCAGTACGGTGTTTTTTTTTTTTTCATGAGGTATTGCACTCTACAGAATGATAGTGTAGGAGCAAGCATATTAGGGCAAAATTCCCATAAACAAACATGTAAAAATCATCATAAACACATATCAAGTGATTAAAATTATCTAGTAATCCAATACATTATGCTTGATATATTCCAGGGAGGCATGTTCCAGGGCAGCAATGCCATGATGAACATTAACTTGTGAATCTTAACAGGGTCCTGTTTTCACATACACTCACATACCTGAGCCTCCATTAGGGGTAATAACTGGGTTGACACCAGTGGTAACATTACACCCTGAGTCCCACAGGGTAACCCAATCACTTGAAAGGTGAAACATAATACTGCTCTAGCTCAGTCTATACTAGGAATAAAGTATGTTGGTATGTGCCCTGGCTTTTGACAATTACAGAGAAGATACAGAAACAACCTTCCCCTTGGCAAACATGACATTTGATGAAATCCATTAAAATGGAGAGGTAGAAAATCTAGACACGCCATAGCTGCTTACATGTTTTTAATATCCAGATCAGGGACTGATCTAAACTAACACTGTTTAGAGCTGAAGTTTAGATTCTTTTTAAAAGCACTCTGTCTTAGGTCCATATCTCTACCGCAATTGGTTCTAGTTACTTTTCCCAAAACAAGCTTCCATACCCTTTCACCTACTGCTCTCTTACTGGTTTATAATCTCCTTCCACAAAATAGGGCATCAATTTATTAAAGAAGCCTACAAAAAGTAACTGTTATAAAGACTAAACAATGACAGTTCAGGAGATTCCCCCATTCGGGAGAATCTACTTTTCTCCCGATTGGGAGAAAAATTGGTCATGGACGGGGCCATTTTGTCTATATTACCCACAATCCCATGTGTGTTTTGTGTACATTGCCAATGGCGAACAGGTTTTGGAACCCCCTTGCACAAATTGTCGATCTAATGTAACAGAATTGAATGTATATTAGGAAGGTTTACTGTCATAGCTACAGAAAAGCCATGTCCTTATCGGTGGTTCACCATGCCGTTTTTGAGTTTTTGAGTGGTTTTCATTCTTTCTTAACCTTGTTTTTGTTAGGCTGGCAAGCCTATACAAAGTCTTGCATAAGTTTTCCCCCATTCGGGAGAACTTTGGTTTTCTCCCAAACGGGATGGGAGAATCTCCCGGACTGACTGACTTAAAGTGTGAACAAGGTTTTAGAGTTTAACCTCAACTCCCATGACCTGAGATAACCTTTCATCTACACCAAAACAATAGCATTCTTCCTCTTTATATAAATATAATGCATCAACCTACTAAGTATGAAAATTATTCATGCTTCCCATCAGGAAAATGTTGTGTTAATGTGGCTCATGCCTCTCTGTATGATGCCTTTACATGCTAAGTACAGTAGCGTGTTCAAATGGGGGGCCGGGGGGGGCACTGGCCCCCCACCTCTGAAGCCAGTCGGGGGAAATCTCTTAGTCGGGGAATTTAAGGGTTAGGGGAAGAGAAAAAGATTGAAGAGACACTGAGCACTCAACAGGGATGGCGCCAGGTGGGGGCGGGGAGCCCCATCGGGGAGTCTTAATCGATATGATAGAGTATGCAGGCAGTCCCTGACGGCGCCTGAGAGAGGACAATTTCTCTAATAAGAACCCAAAGTTTTCGGCGTGCTATGCACGCTGTATAGTTACTCCAGGATCTTCAGCAGTTCCATTCCACATTGCTAGAAAGCACATGTCCTGCCAACATTCATCTCGAACATATTTGTAAATCTGCTTCTAGACTAGTAGGATTTGTTTCTCGTTGTACAAATGGGATGCCTCATGATTCTTTCTTACTTTTATATAAGACTCTTGTCTTACCTGTTTTGTTGTATTGTGGTTCTATTTGGCACCCTTTTAATGTATGTCATTTAGACTGTATTGAAGCTGTACAAAGGAGGGCTACCAGAATTTTGTATCAGAGGAAATTTCCAAATGAGATAGTATCATACGAAGACAGGTTAAAGCATTTTAGTATTATCAGTATCAAGCACAATCTTGCATTACAGAGACTTGCTCTTGGTCATAAAATTGTTCATGGGTACTGTCCAGCTGAATTTACTCAATTCATTAGACCTAGCACTCGTGCCCCTGGAAGGCTACTTCACTGGACTGCGAAGACTCAGACTTTCTATAATTCCCCCTTTGTTCATTTTACAAGACTTTGGAATGATCTTCCTCTGGATTTGAGGGAAATTCCCTCTGTGAGGAGCTTTTGTAAGAGACTATCTGATCATTATTTATCTATGTATTAGGTATTCTTAAGATAGGGTAAGGGGTGCACTCACTTCACTGTGTGTGTTTCAGATCTCTGGTCTATACCCACTTACCTGGTACCTTCACTACTGTTTGTTGTTGTTGTTGTTGTTGTTGTTGTTGTTGTTGTTGTTGTTGTTGTTGTTGTTGTTGTTGTTGTTGTAGTAGTAGTAGTAGTAGTAGTAGTAGTAGTAGTAGTAGTAGTAGTAGTAGTAGTAGTAGTAGTAGTAGTAGTAGTAGTAGTAGTAGTAGTAGTAGTAATAATAACATTACATGGAGTATACTGCAAGCGAATGGATGACCCAGATGTAGACACTTGGCAGACAAACCAGTGGCTCCGGAGTGCAGGGCTGAAAGCAGAAACAGGGGGCCTGATAGTAGCAGCCCAAGATCAAAGCCTTGCTACGAGAGCCTACCTACATCGCAAAGTGAAAGATGGCACAAACCCTCTCTGCAGACTATGTGGACAATACAAAGAAACTATTGATCACATAATCTCTGGATGCCCTGTACTTGCACCAACAGAATACACACATAGGCACAACAAAGTGGCGACCTACATCCACTGGCTAATCTGCAGGCATTACGGGATTGAGACCAGTACAGACAAGTGGTATGATCACCAGCCCCTGACTGTATCGGAAAACCAAGATGCCACTATCCTATGGGATATGCCAGTCCACACGGATAGAGAAATCAAGGCAAACCGACCAGACATTGTGGTCAAGGACTTCAAAGAAAAGAAATGTCTCCTTATTGATGTGGCTGTTCCCTCTGACAAAAACATATCAATCAAGACCACAGAAAAACTTAGCAAATATAAAGACCTGGAAATCGAAATATGCAGAATGTGGCAGATGAAAACAGAAACCGTACCTGTTGTAGTTGGTGCACTGGGAATGTGTAAGAAAGGCATGAATGCTTACCTGAACAAACTGCCTGGTCAAATTGACATGAACTTGGTCCAGAAAACTGCTCTGCTTGGAACTGCCCACATACTGAGGAAGATGCTGTCCATAAAATGACTATCACATCATCCATGAAGAAGCCTCAGGCCCATGGGATGGGCCCGGCCCTTCAGAAACTAATTAACGAAAAGAACTTTGAAAATAATAATAATAACCTTACAATGAAACATGAAGGAAGAGAACACTGTTCATGTGGAGGTCGAAAATTTCATCGCATGTCGCTAAGCCTAGTTACTGTTCTCCAATGTGTGTTATGCGGTACGGTCGGTTTGTGAGCGACTCATGGACCAAAGTTTGGCTGTTTCATAGGGTAGTCCAAGTGTTTCTATAATATGTATGTTATCCCTGATATGGTCTAGAACCCCTACAGGTTTTCTTTTTTGTTTTCTTTATGTTCTTGTTCACATATCTTTTTTGTGTAAGCCTACCAAAAATTTTCGCGCGCTTTGCAAATTCAAGTTCCAGATTCGAAAGAACACTATATAAAGTGCGCAACTCGGCTCATGAAGTATTGAGTGATATCATGTAAAACATGTCCTGAAATGGCATGGGATAATAAGTCATATCCCCTTGTCACCACCTCTTCAACAGAGGGGGTGTCGAAGCTTGGGGTGGCTGGCATGGCCCAGCCCTCTGAAAATTCTGTCGCCACCCGTGATCTGTTTACTTATTTTGACTTTCAAAGGGTCATTTCTACAATGAAACCCAGATTTCCGGTACGCTTTGCCCACTCTTCCACAGTTCTGTTACTTATAGCTAAATATAAAATACAAACCATTTCCACCTTTTCAAGTAACTGAAGAAGTAGAATTCATGAATTTATGTAAAAGGTGGGAATTTCACCTCATTTCACGTTATTCAGTTAATGTTCTCTTGGGTTTGTTGTGCGATACGACTATAGTGACAAGAGGAGAGAAATACAATGTAAGTTATGCCCGATAGGGACCAACTGCCCGGACAATTGACCTTTATTAGCTTTTAATAATTATAACGATTCTTTTTAGTGAAGGATAACCCATAAAATTTTCGCTCGCTTTGCAATTTCACACTTTAGATTCTGGGGAAAACATTAAATCAGCCCCGACACTACGTTCCTCTAAGTATATACACCCATTTTTATGAAATATATGTCCCGCAATGGCATGGTTTAGTACACAGATTTTCTTCAGATCCCTCCTCACCATCACCTTGACGGCATCGGGGCTGTCGGGGCTTCAGGTTGCTGCCTCCGCCCATCTGGCCACCTGTCGGGCAAATCCTGGCGCCATCCCTGGCACTCAAAACTTAGAAGTAGCCTACAGAATGATATTAGAAGAGAATTTTTTTTCATTTTTTGGTCGTTTACCAAAGGATAGAGCTCTTCCAATTGTCCTCCAGTGAATAATCAGACAGGATGCTATCAATATCTGTCTCATATGGTGCAGGTAGGCCCACTATCATTAAGTTCCCTTCGCGCTTGTCACTTTAACCATCTGTAATGGTAAACTATATAGGTTTAAGGATAAAACAGCACTGTTAACTTTTGCGATCATCTCAAGCAGCCTTCTTGACTGGCCTCGTGATCTTTAACGTAGTCCTGTCAATGTATGTGACACATACTGTAGCACACTGCAGCTTTCAACGCATAGAGGATAACCTGAACTCTCCGTCACTGACACCAAATTTTACAAAATCTGAAACAAACAAAACCTGATCAATAAGGCCTCTAGAACCAATTTAGGGCGGTCTTATTCGCCCCCTGGACCCCCAACGGGGCTCTGCCCCTGGACCCCACGCATGCAAACTCGTGCTTCGGGCTCGTGGTGCACCTTCAGTGCACTTGTCACACCCCTCCATGTCAGTCGGGGGAATCACAGGTTGTGCCCCCCCACCTTCGAAATCCTGCACACGCGCCACTGGCTATAAGTATGCAAAGTAACATCTATGCTTCCTACCTGGAGACATTGTATTTTCAAGGTTTGAACTCAGTTGACCTGAGATGACCTTAGACCTTCACCAAAACATACGGTTTTCCTCTTTTTGTAATGCAACTTCATGCTAAGTATGAGTATACATGCTTCCTACCTAAAGATATCATCTCAACATTTCAGAGTTTGACCTCTTGTGACCTCTGATGACCTTTGACCCCAATAAAACAATAGGGTTCTTCCTCTCAATATGGGGCATCAAGAAAAGGTTTCCCAAAACTCCCTGGTCACCTCTCCAGGTGACCTTTCCCAGATGTCACCGGGAGCCGCTGTGCTATTAAAAGCTTGCCAGGGACTAAAGCCGCGGTCACACTACAACGAATTCGGATCGGATTCCGATCCGATTTTTGTGAATTTTTATTAAAATCTTCTCCATCTCTGGTCACAAAGAGCCCAAAATTTGCCAAACAGTGTAAATATATGATTTGCATCAGAGGTATATGAAAATAAAATGTTAACTGATTTTTTCGTGACGTCACACTGACAAACAGCATTTATCAGACATGCGTAGTCTGATAAAAGCTGTCTGTCAATGTGACATCACGAAATAATTTGCATAAATTTAATTTTCGTAGTCCTGCGAATAAAAATCATATAATTACACAGGTTGGCAAATTTTGGGTTCTTTCCGACCCGAAATGGAGAAGATTTTAATAAAAACTCACAAAAATCGGATCGGAATCCGATCCGAATTCGCTGTAGTGTGACCACGGCTTTACTGCGAGAAAGTGGGGATTACAAAGTGTAAATAGGAGGTAAGGAGGGGCGAAGTAGATTTTGTGATTCTTTGCCACTTAGATGTGATTTTAGTTCTTTAATTTGCCAAAGTTTCGTTGTGAAGTTATTAGGTAAAGTTTAAAATCTGGGAGTATGGATCACATAAATAATATCATATTAACATGGTCATAAATCAGCTTCTTGCTGTAAAGTATGGATGTGACATGCCAGATCTAAAATCCAAACATGTAACCTACTTGAAAGATCATGGTTACAAGGTTTACACAGATTGACATCTGTTGACTGCAAATGACCATTGACCATTGACCTTCCTTGAGTTAGATAGGTTAGGTTCAATGGCTCAGTTTCCAACAAATTGGATCAAGTTGGGACGGCCACAGCCACAGCCTTTTTTCCAGTTGTGTCTCACTGGCTTGTTTCCCCTACTCCATTGCGTATGCTGAGCACCAAGCACAATGTCAGTAGGTTCCATTTTTAAAGTCTTTGGTATGACCCGGCCAGGAGTCAAACCCCACACCTTCTGACTAAAAGTCGGATGCTCTGACCACTTGATCTTGAGATACGTTTTACAAAAATGTTTACAGTTTGATCTAAAATGACCTTTGGCCTCCACTAAAAACGATGAGGATCATGTACTCAATAAGGGGTATCAATACCAATATGAGATAGCAAGTATATAGTATGAGACTGCAAGATTTTCACTTTGACCTTTGACAAGGTTACCTCCCAATTTAAAGGGTCCAACATGTTGATACTGGACCATTTAGATTTCCCGAACAGTGTGTCTTTGGGGTCTAATGGCAATTTTAAAGGGTCCAACCCAATTTTTGAATTTACACGTAACAAATGCATAATACGCTGTAATAGGGGCAGCGCCACAGGGGGGCAGGGCAGGCATTTGCCCCCCCATGGTTTTTCAACCCAAAAAATAAAACCATCTAAAAAACATGTTAAGACACATAATTTTGTAGGGGGTGGGGTGAGGTGAGGTGTTACAGTATGTCACCCAACTATCACAATATTTGTGAATTGTTCGTTACAAAATACCTGAAACTCGCAATCCCCGCACTCACGCATAACGTTTTCTGTTTTCTCCATTGTTTACATGAATGCAGGTTTAGTATTACATAAACACTAAGGCCATTTTACATAACACGCAAACAAAGAGAGCACATGAACCGAGAGTAAAGCTAAAACAATACAGTAGCATACCCTAACGCCAAGTTATTGTGAGACCTTACACATATGGCGTCACAGAGCAAAAAGTTCTCCCTCTCTTGGAGAAAAGGTGAGAATCATTGCAAGTTACACCAAAATATACAGGCAGCTAATTTGCGCATCAGGAGATATGCCTGATCCATGAATCTCTATCTAACCAAAACCCAACCCTACCCGTAACTCGGAATATATTTTCGTCCAGGGGAATCTTCGGTCTTTAGTGAATCTTAGACCAAGTGAACCTTTCGTCTATGGGTATTCCCCCCGTCTGGATTATGTAATTTTTGGCAATCTCAAACATTTACTGTCTCTCCATTCTCAGCATGTGACCGTTTAAAGTTTAGAACGTGAACATATATATTGGGGGTATCGTGAGTCAATCACTTAACGAACATTTTGACAATAAAAATATAAAAAACATTTAATAAAATGAATTAACATTGAAGTAATATTATATGTCTTCCTTATTGCATAAGTGTAGGAAGCGGGGGTTTGAGGCTAAACCCCGGAGTGAAAAAACTGGGGGGCTGAAGTATGCTTCTGTCCCCAACATCCAAGGCCAAAAACCCCTTATTTGTCTCTTCAGTAAAAAATGTAAAAAAAAGTGCTTAAACTTTTCCCAAAATGTTGCCCTCAAATAGCCAGAAATTTTCCAAAGGACACCCCTCCCCTTAAACCCCTCTCCCAGGACGGCGATCCGAAACAAGGTCCAGCCCCCAGTCTCAAAAAGCTACCTATGCCTATTCCTTATTGTGCTTTATTTTGGAGGTCTCAACTGAGTAATCCATAGAAAACAAATTTTAAATAGTAGGTGCATGGCCGTACACATCACAATCTTTACTGTATGAATAAATTTTGAGTCAATCAGAAAAAGAGCAAAGAAAATTGGGGGTGGCATCACAGGGTTCGGGGGAGACCACCTCCTATCATTTGCCAGAACAGGGGCAGAGAGGAGGAAAAGAACAGGAAAAAGGAAGAAAAGGAAAAATTTAAAGAGAAGAAGGGGAATCGAAGGAGAAAGAAGAAGAGAAGAGGAGGGGTGGGGTAGGTATCTATTTGATCCATACAATTAGTCCAGTGCTTCCAGGAGGCCCTATACTGGTGTCTGCCAGCCTTTAGTTACCCTTTTATCTGTTTATAATGCACATATTAATCAACGAAAATATTTGTAAAAGTTTGAGCTTCTGTCGACTCTATGCACATATTTTTGAGTGAAATCATACCCATACACAAGGGGGGGGGTGGACTTCAGGAGGTTTGTTGACTACATACTCTTCTCTTAGACAACAAAGGCTACTGTCCTCTTTCACTAAACCAAAACTTAAAATTCAATAAATTATTAACACTTTTCAGCCATATATGATCAGCTCAAAAAAATTCCAAAGACATCACCATTTTGCATCTAAGCAATCTTAAATTGATAAAAACTTCTCAAAGGGGAGGGGACACCCTTCCCCAGAAAAGCATCTTTCCCCCAAGCAAAAAATAAAATTCAATAAATTATGAACACTTTCTTCCATATATGATCAGTTCAAAAAATATACCAAAGATATCACCATTTTGCATCTAAGCAATCTTAAATTAATAAAACATTTCTCAAAAGGGGGGACACCCCCTCCCCCAGGATGGCGATAACTCATCTCATGATTTGCCCCCCCCCATCGAAATACCCTGGCACCGCCCCTGCGCTGTAAACAATGCACCCAAACAGTAACCTAGAGATATCATGTTTAAAAGATTTCACATTTTGGCCTTTGTGACCCCACGACCCTTGACTGCCATCAAAATTGACAGGGATTGTTTACTCAGTAAGAAGTATTAGTATTCACATGCAAAGTAGTGGTTTTGCAAGGTGACCCTTCTTGAGATATAGTGTGTATGAAGTTTCACAATTTGACTGCTGGTGACCCCAAATGACCTTCATGTTGAAATCTTTCCCCTATTGATGGTCTGTCCTCTTCTCTCTTTGTGTGAAAGAACAACATCAGCAAACACAAAATAAGAAGTTGACCACACAGTTTGCTCTCACCCTTGCATGCATTTACAGGACAAACACAGACCCACATCTCTGTGTGGATCAACTCTCTCATTGTTTATATAGAGGTCTTGAAGCATGCTTGAGTGACTTAAAGGTCGTGTGACATGAAAATAACATAGTTGGATATTTGATGTAAAAAGCATTAAAAATCCAGAAAATAGCCACAGTTTCCATTAAAATCCATCAAATATTGACCAGTTTACAGGGAAATTTCTATTTCACACTTGTATCATGAATAAACATGACTTAAATATGCAAATATGTGACATCGAAAGAGTGACATACCATATATGGCACATGTTAGCCTTTGTTTTTTTCAACCTTAATTGCTAGGACACTGGGTAGCATTGTTATTCCCTGAGGGGTTTATTATAAAACTTAAAATTTTTTCCTTGAAAAATATTGATAGCACTCACCAAACTGTAATCTATATGATCAGTAATTAAGAGATCATTTAACAGCTCTGAAACAGCTCTTTTTGGTGGGATGTCACATGACTTTTACGCAGGAAGCCGGGTAAAATTTAATCTCCCCACCTAGTCTTTCTTTTGTCAGGTGAAATTCCTTATAGGGAAGGAAATGCGCCATGCTTTGAGCTCCACTAAACACAAAAGGGATCATCTACTGGATAGCTACATGCCAAGTATGATATCCTCAAGGTACCCACTTTGAGATATCGTGCTTGCAAGATTTTCACATTTTGACCTCTGGTGACCCCCAAAAACCTTCTGACCTCCATCAAAAACAATAGGGATCATCTACTCAATAGTGGTATCCATATTCCATATATTAGGTATGAGGTTCCTCAAGGTTACCCATCTTGAGATAACATGTACACAAGGTTTACACTGTTTGACCTCTGGCAAACCCACTGACCTTTAACATCCACAAAAATTGACAGGGATCATGTACTCAGTAAGGGGTACCCACATGCAAAGTATATTTCTCAAGGTTATCCTTCTTGAGATATCATGTTTAAAAGCAGTGTCACATATACAAACTACCTCACAATCACATAGCCTTTTGAGATATTATGTTAACAAGCTGAGCTTTACAAATGCACACAAATATGTACACACATGCACATATATACATGCTACCATGAATGCATAGGCTTCTCTTTTATCGAAACCAAAAACATTTCTTTCTTTCATTCAATAAAATACCCAATCTAGAGTCAATTTTCAATATGTTTCCACCACAGTGACCTATTCGTGCAGACAAATCATATGAATTCAGTGGATTCCATATGTTGTTCAACCTTCAAAACCTGTCTATGCTGGTAAATTCAAAATGAGGTTAACTGTCATGTATACAGGTGGTGTTGCAATTATTTACCTCCATTTTGTGGCATTACCCCAAAAGCTTTTAAGAATAGCCTTATATTTCTAAATATAATTGAAGGCTACACTTTGATTGACATAATTCAAACAGCAGCATCACTCTGACTGCTCAATGATGACATGTGCAGAATGCTGCAGATCACTCAGTGTACTACAGATCACAAACAGTAGTGTGTGGGTGAGGCCTTGAGAAGTTTTAACTCAGTACAGGCTACTGAAGCTTTGTGGAAGAGGTACAATAGACAGTTTTTTCTTTTACATTGGAGTAAGGGCTAGAAGCAAACTTAGCAGGGACTTTTTACTTTCTGGGGTGGGATTTGTTGGCCATTGTGTGTAGGCCTAATATTAAACAAGCTAAAACAGCTAGGAGTATCCGTAACTTAGGCACTCTGCATAAAGGTGTATCTGCAATATCTTCTTTTAAGTTGGATGGTGGGATATATTTGCTACAGTAATGACAAATTGCTTTGGTGAATGAAAATTGTTGATTTCACATTGGTGTTCAACTGCAGTTCACAAAATAATTCCATTCAGATCAGTTCAAGGTTGAACTAATGCAGCAAAATTCAAATGGGAAGATTTTTTTCAATTAATTATTCACTCACTTTATGATCATGAGGTATCTAATGGGATTGGGATTCTATGAGTGACAGGACTCTAAAAGACCAATTAATCAAACTGGAAGGTGGACATCACAAGACAAGTCATTACACAAACCCTGAATGCCCTGCAATGAAACATGCTGACCTTTGATCTTTCCTCACTGGTCAACCATTCCTAACTAGTCTATTGTCCACACCAAATAACATTCCACTAGTCATATGTGATTATACCTGTGCTTGTTTGTTTGTTTATTTATTTTTCATTCCTTCACATTTCCATCAAATCACTTTCAGTTGAACAACTAAGATGGTCAATGGGGAAATTCCCTTCTGTATTCATTTAACCCTCCAGCATATCCACTTACCTTGTGGTTCTATACTACATAATTTCAACACCTTGACAAAAAACCACAAGTGCAGAGCATGATTACCATTCCTTTCTAACCACACATATCAGCAACCTACCTGGCAAAGTGTTTGTAATTGCTGACCTTGCCTAATTCCACTGATGACAAACCACAAGTAAAAAAAAAAAAAAAAAAAAAAATTAGTGGCTCTCAACCAGGGAGCCTTGCTGAGTTAACCAGGTCCATTGACTATGATTCCAAACAAGCCATTTTAAGTAGACAGTAATGGGTCATTAAATCAGAGCTGTGATGGCCAGATACATAAATACAGGAGTACTAAATGTGTGGTGTCTATTTTCTTTTCCATACAAACAGGTCCACCCAAGCTGTTTAATATAAAATATGTGGCAAGAATTGCATAACAGGACAATCATTACTGCAGACACTGATGATATACCTTACCTCAAATCTATTTTATTTTTTTAGTTTCCCCTAAAAAGACACAAATCACTCATGGAACTACAGGCTCTCAACAACAGCATTAAATTTTATGTTTATTGACTAAACCAGTGTACCCCTCTTTCTGTATGTTTGTTCTTGACCCATGTTGTATTAACTTGAAGTGGCAAAGCAGTCTCCTCACACATAGTGCATATGAAAAAGCCTATGGTTTTGTGTACAATACACTCACTTCTACAATATCCATCGCATCAGTACTGGATCATCACTATTGAGTGCATGACAATTGAAACATCAAATTCCCTATAACTTTACTAGTGTGGGTATTCACGAGCCACTATACTTTCCTCTTGCTATATCTAATATCGTTATTAAACCTCACACCGAGAGCCTAAGATAAACGATATTAGATGCAGCAAGGGGTAAGTATATGTCTGTGATGTGAATAGCAGCAATAGCTGGTACCATACTTGCAATACGTTTTATAGCATATGACAGGCATGCATCTTCTCTTCACAGATCGACATTTAACAGGGGTTGAGCATGTAGCCTCTATGTATACCCAGTGACATGTCATCCTCCTTTTTGGTGCATTGATGTATAGGCAAAAACCTGTGTTTGGTTAAAGGCTCTTTCAGCTCAACCAAGACAGTACCAATTCTCTCTACTAAGTTTACTTCAAGCTCCTCCTCCAATTTAAACCAAACCTCCTGTCTATAGTACACCTCTAGAAGTCTAAGAGCATGGAGCTGCTATAGGACAGTGCCACAGTAGCCTGCACTGAGTTTAAATTGCTCGGGGCAGTATTGTCGGGCAGAGTGTGAGCTTGATTGGGAACACTGCAACAGACTGTACAAGTCCAACTCAAGTGAAACTGTATTGTTTGAATATGTCAATCAAAGTGCTGCTGTCAACTGTGTTGAGACCTCTGGGGATATTCTTAATTTAAATATGTTTTGGCAGAGAGTTGCTAGCAACTCCTTGATTTGGGGGGGGGGGGGGATGCCATACCCCCTTATTGTTTTTCAACAGTAAATCACTACATCAGGCACATGATGTGTGTAATCATCAGTATGTCAGGCAAGTAATGGTATAGTTCAACAGCTGAACAGAGGTAGTTTGTGCCCCTGCAATATTAAGCCCCCAACCCCGGAGCACCCCAAGGACCACAAACCCTGATATTTCTGCATTCACATAACTAATGCCTACATAAACCCAGTATATATAAATCAGAGGTAAGAAAATTGGGACTCATAGGATTACCAGACAAGGAAGTTAGGAGAGAACCTATGGCAACTTTGATATTCCTACTAGATACTTCCAACTGACACAAGTCAAAAGAGCAATTACTACTATAATAAAATCCTGTGCAAAATAAAAATTATGGAACGGGCCTTATGCATTTCATTAAAGCAATTATGACAAAACAGTGCTCCATGCCCTTTTTATGCTTTGCCCCTTTTGAAACCTGAAAAGTTCTAAATTGAAATGTTTGAACAAGAATAATGGTGAGGACTTGAATGAGTACAGGTTGGTTTACAGCCAGGCTACATGCTTTTAAAGAGGGATTTGCACCACCCCAAGTATGACTTTTACATGGTGGTTAGCCCCGCCCATAATTGTCTTTACTGCTTCTCCTTGTGCACACACAAACAAAGTTCACTGCTCAAGGCCACATCCTGGTGAGCATAAAAGATCCCATGTGTAATCAAAATGTTCTCTGTGCATACTGTGTAATATGAGCTGCTCTGCATCTTTTGAATTCTGTAACTCTGATGTCAATTGAAGAGTAGTCACCAACTGAGACTTTTGCATACCCCTAACTAAAAGTCATACTTGGGATGATGCAAATCTGTCTTTAAATGTCTGTGGATATGTAACCATAAGCAGCTTGTTTTTCTCAACAATGGTACCCTGATGAAAAATCCGTTGGAAATATGTGAGTATCTTTTACTGTTATCAAGATATACCTCTTCAAAGAGAGGTACAATCTCTGAAGTTTCTCATTAGCTATGCAAAAGTATGATGTGGAATGTTGCACATTGTCTGTATTTCTTTTGTTAATCCTTTATAAATTATCAGTTAGTCTCTAGTTTAGGTTTGATGTAACATTTTCAAAAAAACTAATAAGTACTTTGAAAATAAACACCACAGGGCATGCCAACATTACAACTGTTCTTGGAATGAAGGTTAAACAATTAAACAAAGGAAGACATAGCACATTCTTCATGGTTCCCTCTTTCCATATGTCACAAACATGCATATTTAGCTCATTTTATTCATGATATTAAGTGCAAAACTAGTAACTGATTTGTAAAATGGTCAACAGATTCTGATGAGAATTGTGGCTATTTTCAGCATTTTTAATGCTTCAAATAGGCAAGTGTGACATTTACATGTCCACCTTTAACTTGCAGTGCTCTTTGTGTTCATGCAAAAGCTAACCAACCATACTGGCTTTTTCACCTACAAATCAAATAAAAAAATAAAAGAGGCAGTGAAATCTTGCCGTATGGATATAACAAAGATGAATCACCCACATGACAAGCATGAGATCCCTCACAGTTATCCTACTTGAGCGTTCATGTTAATGAGGTTTTGACCTTTTGAAGTCTTATGACACAAAATAACATCTCACCTCCACATAACACAATAGGGATCACCTACCCTATATGGCCATCTACATGCTAAATATGAACAATACATGAACAATCCACAGGCCAAGTATGAGACCCCTCACCATTATCCTTCTTGACTCTTGAGGCATTCATGCTTACAAGATTCTGAGCAGTGTATCATCTAAGAAATTATCGACTGGGTTAATATACTCTATGTAGGAAATATGGCTCACTAGAATGTCACTTTAGTGGAACTGAGCATATGTAAGGCACACATTATTTTTCACACTGCATCTGAAATCCTCTTCTTTTCATTTTTCCCACAAATATCAGTGCATCAAATTGACAAATCATTGTGTCAAAATCACATCACAGCGGCTTAGCAGAAACACTCATTTTGACCTTTTGACCTCTTGTGACCCCAACTGATCTTTGACAAAGTGTCACATACACACACACACACACACATTGCATAGATTCCTCTGACTAATCAAAAAGCAAAATAACAATTGGTAACACTGGGATCAACAAGTGACAAAAACATAAGACAAAGGTACTTTGTAAAATAAGTACAACAGAAATACAGGAACATATACAACAGGCTTCTACTATCAAGAATATTTGCAAAGCCAGATTTACTCACAGCTCTTCTTTCTTAAAGGGAGAGTGCTGATACAAAAATATAAGGCTGACAAGGGGCTGATATTGCCACAACACAGTGGTTGTTAGTCCTGACATTTAAAATACGCAATCATCACAATATGAATTTGTATATCCTGGTATCCTTTTTCAAGAACGGCTCGTTTCAGTTATGTGACGATATTTTTGTTACTTATTTTGAAAATTCAAGCAGGATAATCAGTCCTTGTTTTACGTTTCATATCCAATAGTAATGTTCAGAAATAATTTTACTGGAAAGAAAGAGAACACTGTTAGATTTCAGATGACTGAAAATATACTTTGGGGGACTACTTATTCCCTTGATGTATAAAAGTAAAATAAGTAGGTTAGGCTAATGTTACCACAATAGAATTTTAAGTTAGTACCACCTTCAAAACATATCAACTGTGAGGACAGTCTTACTGCAGTTATCCTATTTTCATTGTTTTGGTTGATGACTTAGGCATCAGCAAGAGGTCTCTTTAAAGACCCATTCTCTGTTATCAATCTCTCTCATCAAATTCATCAAACTTACATATCTCTCCCAAAGTATGTACTTGTCAGGAAAGGTCAACAACAACTTGTGTGTCAAAGCCTGTCAAGGGTTTCATCAAACTGATATCATCCTAGTGAACCAATACAAAGCTACTGGTAATAAAAATGTGTTTGCAGATACTTTTCTTCACATAGTCACTTTCCTGATAAAAGACTATACTTCACTGTGGGAGTTGCCATGGTCAGTCCAAAACAAAGCGACCTTTGGCCTTTAGTAGTTTGTTATATTAGTTCTGTTTTTGCAAAATCCCCTGTGCAACCACAGGAATACCATCTAACAGAGCACTACCTCACATAGTACTACTTCCATGGTGCAACCAGCCAAACTGCTGCTAACTATATTAAATGCAATTCACTGGGTAAACCACATAATATTGAAACACATTTACTAGAGTGTGAAAGTAATGAGAGAAATTAACAAATTTTTCAACACTGAAGCATATAGGTAAACAGCAGTATTCTTAAAACTAATTTTCCTTCTCACTGTATCATTGGTGGCATTCTGAAGCAAGTTTTGAGAAGCACCTGTTTTCCAGCCTACAGTCTTCACACTAAGATTACTACTATAGACATTCACAAAATCCAAATGGCATCTAAGACAGACATACCTGGCAAAGTGAATAAAGGCAGTGCAGACATGGGCTGTAAGTGAGTCCACCTGATCCATTTCAAGTTCGATTGGCCACCATTCTGGGCCAACTGTGAATCCAGTACCCCTTCCATTCCGAGCCAATTCCAATTACAGTGTCCCTGATTCTGGACCGGCTCTGAGCCTGGACATTTGATAATGTAGCATAGTAATGACAGCATATAAAAGTTTTTTACAACTTTAAAAAGATAGTTCCACTATACAAGGTCACCTAAGGCATCAGTTTTATCGTATGGCCTAACCCTGCAATTTAGTTCACTGTGTGTGGTCATTCATGTATTAAACTGTGCACCATTAAAAATGCAGCAATAAGAAACATTTGTGTAACTTTCATTTTGTGGAACCATCTGGATTCTGCTCTAAGTCCAGTTGCAGCCCATTCTGAGCCAATTCCAGCACCTCCTATTCAGGGCCAATTGTGAATCCAGTGAAGAAAGGTCCAATATTGAGTCTTAGCATTACAGCCCTGGGCAGTGGCATTTGAAGCTATTAATTTATTATTAGGATTCAGTCCCTGGCTGGATCAAAGTAAGGTGGGTTTTTCATCCAAGTGATATCGATGCTTTTTGTCACTTGAAATGGCCTTTCAAAAAAATAAGAAAAAAGAAACAAAAATTTGACCTAAACTGTTTGACATAAAGTTGTAATTTATATGCTTTCTGGCTTCCTCCACATTTGTGGTACCCTGCAGGATGAACACTGTTTGATCAGCCCATATTGTAAATGCTTCCCAAACACCATTTGCCCATGTCCTCGCTCATTATTCATGCTATTATTTCATTGATTTTGTGTACTCCAGCCACAGAAGTCGTAAAACTGAAAGCCTAGACTGTAATCTGATATGTCTGATCACTACTGTGTTGGATGACCACTTGGGCAGTGGGTTACTACCAAAAATGAGGGAGGCATAGGCTGTTGCATGATTTAAACTGGCCCATATGCTGCATTGTTTTGAATATTCACTAAATTTCAACCAGTCTCAGGGCCACACATTTCTATGAACATCCAAAGAATTTATTCGGTGTTTATATGGGCAAGCAGTAGGGGATATGACTGAACAAGGAATATACCGTACAGCCTCCTATGTAGGCAACATTTGTGGCTGTTTAGTGTAACAAAACACATGCCCATTAAGGCCTGAAGAATAAAAACATCATTGGAAACTTCATAAACTTTTCAAAAGTACCCCACTTGAAGAAAAAACTTTTACAATTTCCAGATATGATGTTAAATGGGAATCGAGTAGTTTTCAGCCGAAACGGCATCAATGCAGTATGTACAAGTATACCAGATTATGAAGGTGCCAAGTTTCTGACTGTTTCATAGAGACTAACATACAAATGAAACTACCTTCAATCATCAAATAACCAAAACATCACAACATGGAATCATTGCCATCTTTGCCAACAAAACTTTCTGTACTCAACATTTCAGACATACCAAAGTTACCTGATTTCAATGTTAATCCTTTCTTAACCCTGGAGTTCAACATTGATCCCTCTAATGTCTTCAGGATGGCAGTCAAGTCAGTACTTTGTACTACTTGAACTATTCAGGGCACAGACTAGGCTAATTGCTACTTAGAGTGAAGGACCTTCATCTGGTAAGTCCATCTTTACCCAGGAAATTCCTACCTCAGCAAGGAAATACAGGGAACAGTGAAGAAGGTAGTGTGGCTTTGATGTTTTCTACTGAGCTACACATCTCTTCCAAAAGTGTACAATATTCATCTACCTTTAGTTGAGTCTTACTTCTTAAGCATGAGATTTTGCAGAGTTTCATTTCCTATTCTTAATCATTAGTCATGCTCACGAGAAGTACATGGCCACAGTGCTGTCTCTTTGTCTTGGGCAATCAGCAAAGAAATCAATCAAAGAAATGGCAAACCGTAGGCTTTATGTGGTTGCTATCACAGGACTGACCAACGTGAAGTATCATCATTTAAAATCGAGCTAAATCCACCTTATTCTGCTGCAAATTTAAGAGAGACACATTCTCAAATGGGATCCCAACTACAAAATGTAAGTGAAGTGTTATTGTCCTTGAAGTCAGGTTTTAATGTTTAGACTTTATCTCGGTTGAATGTTCCAAAAACTCTCGCATACTGCTTTATTCAGCCTTCTACACCATGGGCCATGATCCTGGGGGGACAGAGGGATATATCCCCCCCATGAAATTGGATGGGGGCATACTGTACACTATATCTTACCCATGAAATCAACCCAGCAGATTTGGAAATCATGTAAAAAATTTAAGAAAGTTATTAAGAAAACTTAATAGAACAGAAAAATTCCCCAGAACTCCCTGGATTGGGAATCTACAAGCCCCGATACCTCCTATTTACATATGTAAATAGGAGGCAATGAGGGGCGATGTAGATTAGAAGATTACACAAATTCATGCTTTAAAGTGTAACATACAACCTGGAAAGCACCATTTTCGGTGGTCTTGGGGTATTTATGGCCAAAATTTTCTTTGTACGGTCCACGTACGCCAACTGATATTGGCTTGGATAGTGCCACTGAATATATCCCCCCACTTTCAATGGTGGATCCCTGCACAATTGTTCTACACTCTATCTTCAAGCAGACATTCATCACCCCAAATACATTTCACATTTGGAGCATTACCTGAATTCAATACTGGTGAGTAAACTTTTATTGGCAGGAAAAGCGTGAAGTTGCAAATTATGCCACAAGTTTTAAGTTTTCTAAGAGGAATATAAATTAAGTTCACATAAAATTTCCATGCTTCATAGACACCCACATAAGATTTGGAAGAGGAAACTGGCCACAAACTTTAAATAAAAAAAAAAAAACAGTATTGATGAAGTAGAGGTCATAATGTCACATGTGCTGCTTTAAGTTTACTTGGGTTGAAAATGTTATAAATTCATCTGCTACTTTCTTTAAAACATAGAAGATAGGGAGCATATCAGGAACATTCAATACTTGAAACTTGAAAAAATTGATGTACTATACACAACAGTACTCTTATATCACATGAAATAGTCATCAGGGCGAGTCTCACAGAATATCATCCTAATCCTAATAATGCAAGCTCCCAAAGCACAGCTAAGCCAGCTCAAGACAATAAATTGCATCATAAAGTGCTCCTCTGGAGTAGAACTTGACCCAATAAATCACGGCAGTGCCAGCAGGTTTTCAGCCCAGGAATAGCTGTCACATAAAGGAGATGTCTAATTTCACAATATGTCCAACTATCTTTTTCCCACACCCTGTAGTTGCAGAGTTTATTTTTTCAGGCGCAGGTCACAATCAATGGAGCAAAGCAGGGTTAACATTAACAGCTGGTCCTTTGGAAATGATGGCTCTCATGCAGATAAAACAATGAATATCATGGTTGGAAGACTTCAAACAGCTTCATCCCAATTGTTTTGGGGGTTATTGATCATATACAGAAGAATGCTTAGTAAAAAACATTGCTCTGTACATCTAAACTGAATGAAATAGACACTTGTACCAGTCCTTGGGAAAATGAAGGGAAACATTGAATTATCAGACAACTGGTTCCCCATAGAGATCAAAGAAGTCCTGTGATTAAGCTTGATTTAATTCTCTCTTGTACAATACTTAAATTCCTCATAAACTCTTCACTAAAATTTTTAACTGTGATGAAATCAGAAACTTTTGTATTTCATTCTATACTGTACTTACACCTTACAAAATTTGTGAATACCAATATAAGGATCCAGGGGACAACTATTGTGTCACTTTGCAGAGATGTCAAGTTCAATTTTCAGGGACAGCTAGGTATGCTGTTCAACAGCATCTTTTTTACAGGCAGTAAATTACAGCTAGCTGGCCTTCTCATACACCATGGATAGATCTACAGGTTGGGAATTAGGAAAGGGGAGACATTCCAGCACCCCCCCTCCCATGACTCTAAAATATTTTGTTGCTGCAAGCCTAATGTTTGAAAGCATCAAAGGTGTCATGTAACATTCCTGATGCCGGGGAAGGGGACAGATGGGGGAGGGCAGGGGCATGTGCCCCCCAAATTTGCTGTGCACCTGTGTGTCCCCCAAATGAGATCTGGGGCACTAATAAAGTTATATGCACAAACACTCTTTTCACGTACTGACTAGACACAACAACCCGCTGTCACTTTATCAGCTAGTCTACCGAGGGACTGTAATTTTCACAAAACATTCTCAAAACTACATATTGGGTATTAAAGAACTATGCACAAACACACCATTTATTTATTGATAGTAACAAGAGGACCCACTGTCACATTATCAGTCAATTATATGCAGACCCATAGTCAACGAGGGGGGCCAGGGAGGCCAGGGGGCTAAGCCCCCCTGAAATTTTTTGTGCCCCTCTAGAGAGTTTGAATCTTACCATTGACTTAATACATTTGTACACATTTTGCCCCCCTGAAAAACATTTTGTCCTGGAAAAAGTTTTGCCACCCCCCCCCCCCCTGTCCTCCAGTACCTTGTCTGGCTACAGGCCTGATTATGTGGCTCTAAAATTGCACCCAAAACCTAATGAATCACATCCAAGGGTTTCTTTTTCAAAAGTTTCCTGGCTAACCCAGGATTCACAGCTATAGTTGCACCTTTGATGGCTCTGGAGTGAAGGCTTCCCCTCTGTGACATACCTGGAAGGTACTGTAGTTGTCTCAACATTAATTCTTATTGGGCAACATGACTGAATTTATTGCTAAAGCCCAAATTAAACTTTAACATGATTTGTTGTCCCCACTGACAACCCTCCCTAATCATCATAATTCAGGCCTTGAAGGGCAGCTAAGCGGCCACAGAAGTGGGAGAAGCCAATGGCTTATGACTTACAACTTCACGTAAGGTGGCTTACCAACTCAACAATTTAGATCAAATTTAGCTTCTTTTGAAAGGTTTAGTTCAGATGGGAAAACTGTAGATTGCTCTTGGATGAAAAACCCACCTTACTTTGACCCGGCCTGGAATATGATCGAACCCCAAACCTCCCGGTTGCTAAGCTTCATCACTTCAAATGCAACCGCCTTTATCCACTCAGCCACAGCACTGGTCTTTGAGACATTAGGGTGAGAAAGTCTTACAAAAATGGTCAAATTATGATTTCCATTTTGTGGTCTGCTTCGTGCACTTCCAATGCCATCTGGCGATAGTTAAATGCTTTGCCCCATGGACCCCCTACTGGAGTGTTGTCCCTAGCCTGCCAAGGGCCTTAAGATGGGCCACAACACCTAAACAGGACTGTTTCACTTCATCATGAAGCCTCCAGGGATGCTCAATCCCTCATTTTGGTGTGCACCTTTGGCAGAACGTTGTGCCCTCCAGTGCCCCCCTTCGACAGTGTGGCAACATCACTGACTCATAGCCTAGCTAATGTCCTTTTATTTTAAATGCCAGTGCCTTTAAGTTTACAAGGGAAACTTCGCTCCCCTGGGCCACAGCCTAGGCAGGGCCAAGAAGAATCACAAAAGGAATCATAAAGTAGTGATACCTGCATAATGAGTTTAAGTTCTTGCACCAAATTTCCGAAGTGCTAAATACCAGAATTTTCAGCGTTTGGGTTTCAGCGGGCACTGAACACTCTATTTCTCACCTATTACTGAAGAAAATGCAGGAAGTGTGCTTCTTAAAAATATGATTAGATTTATCCCAAACTCATTAAAACATATACAAGGGCTTCTTTTTTCCAAATTTTCCTGGGGAGGCCATTGATCCAACCATGTGGATGTACCTTTTGATGCTCTTAATGTGAGGGGCCTCCCCTCAGGGCCATACCTGGAAGGTAGATGTATCAACACTAATTTCTATTGGGCAGCATGAGTGGAATTATTGCTCTAAAGCCTAAAATGCCTTAACATGATCCGTTGTCCCTACTCACAACCTACCTACTCCCAATCATTTGATCATTAGTGCAAGTTGGGCTGACAAAAATTGTCAAATTGTGATTATTTTTGTGGTCAGCTTAGGGCTTATCCAGTGCCATATGGATATAATTAAATTTAATTCACTCTAATGTCACAATTTTGTTAATACCCCAGAGCTTCCAGGGCTTTATGCCCCTGTACCAACACCAGGGTGTTGTCCCTGGACTGCACCAGGGCCCTACCATAGTCCTTGGACCACAATGCTTAAACTAGGGTGCTTTGCATCACTATGACACCCTAGCACCTCTCAGTCAATATTGGTGTGCCCCCTCCAATGGAATGCGTCCCCCACCCCACTTTCAAAAGTCTGGCAACACCACTGTCATGAAAGAATATATTCTCCAACAATGGAGAGAACATGACTGCATCAATTCCCAGTCAGATTTTGGATGTTCAAAATGCACTTTGGCACAAAGGCTTATCTGAACAAGATCGGCCAAACTATATCTCCATGAAGTATCAATGAAAATAAGAACCTCTACAAATAGTTGTAATTAATCTGCATGTTTCTAGCCATGCAATTCATGTAGCTGAATTGTAAGCATGAAGGCCTACAGCCTATTCAGAGCAGATAATGGAGATATTTAGATGCTCCCACTCCTCCAACTCTGGTAGCCATCCTTTTATCTTACAAAGCCCAAGTTCACGAGTTGGAGAATATTTTGTGACACATACCACTTAGAACCAGTAGATGCTGAGTAAAACTATGTGAGGATGTCAAATGTAAGGATATCACTTTGCAATGTTTTTCCCCTGTAAAAGCTTTTGAAAACTATTTGGCTACATTTTTTCACACATATACAAAATATTCCAACACAGAAGGGTGTTTCATCTGATAGATAAACCTTGCTTATCAATTTGTTGATCAAGTAACTTGTAAGTTAAAGGGAATAACTATACTTTTAAAAACACACTACATTACATTGCAGACAGTCACATGACTCTGACATCAAGTGAAAATTTGTAAAATTAGTATATCGAGCACAATTCTAACTTTATGATAAATCCTTCATAATTACACCATGCAAAATCTGAACAAATGTCAACCCTGTGAAATGCAAATATTAAACCCACCCTGCAAGATGGTGAATGATATTCCCACCGTATCCTGAATAAGTTATCTATTGTGCAATCCTATACACACTGCACAATAAGATAACAACACAATACTGCATTAATAATACAACAGAATGGTAAACTCAATGAAATACTTTCATACATTTTCATAATTAAATCAAACATATCCCGCACAGCCCTGAATTAAACGTAGATCTTGTAACTCTGCATATAAATCCCAAGTAAGGTACAGTATATCTAGCTGCATCTGTATGAGATAGATCTAGCATAATTTGGATACAACCTGTGGAATCCTGAATTGGAAAGACCCTTCATTATTCTGAGAAGGATAAATCCTGCACAATCCTCGGATACTCTGTGCACACTCTTCAGACGGCTTTACTAGCTGAAGTCCATGGTAAACAGATCTATTCCAGCATCCAATCAACATTGAAGATTCATAAACAGTTTCCAGTCTTTGAAATGTGGATATTAAAATGTGACATATGCAATTACCCAGTGCCCCTCCCCTTTGCCCCCCCCCCCCTCCGGTCCATCTCCTCCTAGCTCTCGGTCTTCTAATTCTCATACCGCCAGCATCTCATTCCCAATGTTTCAATGTAGTTTTGACTCTTACTGTTCATAATGATGAATACTTATCAAATACTGAAACATATAATTGAAACATGGGTGACTTTGGAGTAGTATACTGTGAAGTTGGAAGGACTCCATCCCAGGAGGGATCCAAAAAAATGGCCACTGATATGACGTGGTAGATGCGACCATCCAATAGTAGTAATAGGTGAGTAGGATTGAAGGGATTAGTGATTCCATCTTACATTATATTTGTAATTAAACAATTTATTAGTTGACGGTGACATGATTTTAGAACTGGCCACTCAACTGCTGTGGTCCTTAAAACACTAGAGCTAGTGGATAATGTTTCAACTGCCGTCGAAAAAAAGATGCATTGTTGGCATCTTCATAGATCTCAAAAAAGCATCTGATACAATCAACCATTCTTTATTACTACAAAAACTGGAAAATTATGGAATAAGAGGAGTTGTGAACAACTGGACTTCTAGTTAGTATCTTCAAAGAGGCACCAGTTTGTACAAATAAATGTTTGCTCTTCAGATCTTTCAGCAATAAGTGCTGTGTTCCTCAAGGCTCAATCTTAGGGCCCAAACTATTTAACTCATGTATTAATGACATTTGCATGTGTTGCATGTAGTTAAATTCATTATTTTTGCAGATGATACAAGTATACTATTTTATTTTCTGGAAATGATATTCAGCAGTGAAGTTCATGTTTATGTAGGGCCTTAGATGATATGAAAGTATGGTACATGGTTAATAATAAACTATCTCTAAATGTTAATAAAACCAATTTTATGGTGTTCTCAAAATGAAAGTGTGATGAGTTTATTACTATAAAAATTGGTAACTGCAGTATAGAAAGGGTGTACACACCAAATTTCTTCTGTAGTTGACTGTGATTTAAATTGGAAGGAACAGATCAAAAGGGTAAACTCTAAAGCGGCTAAAAGTGTAGCGATCATGTTATAGTTTAAACTTTTCACTGATAATCCTTTACAACTCTTTAGTTTTCCCTTGCATTAATTATTGCTTAGAAGAATGGGAAAATCCCTTCAAAAGTAATATTCAATTGGTCCTTGATATACAGAAGAAACCTATTACATTTGTTTTTAAAGCTAATTCTTTAATGATCATACACATTTTTGTTGATATGAAAATTTTACAAGTTGAAGATCTTGTCAATTTCAAGACATGTCTTTCAATGTTTGAAAAAAAAAAAAGTTAATTACGTACTCGCCGGAAAGATTTGTTTATCAAATTTCTATCTGTACAACTATGAAAGTGATGAGTGTCCACTGACAGCCGAACAAAAATATGGAATAATCTAAATACTGACCTTAGAAATTCAAAAAGTGAATGTGTTTTCAAAAAGAAGTTTAAAGTAGTTTGATATTATGTTCAGAAGCAAGTTTTTGGTAGCTATGTAAGATTAAATAGAAATATATTGATGGAAATATGTTGCTCTGGAAAATTATTATTCTTGTATTGGGGAAGAGATTCTTATAAGTTACTTTTAACTTCTTAACTCTTTCATGATTCTGTTTTGTATGTTTGTAAAGTACTTTTCTTTCCTTTGTTACTGACCTTTATGCTACTGTTGTAAATTAAACTGCTGTAGATTACACGTTACTTATATTGTAATTAAGGAAATAAACTGAACAATTTACGTTAGACTCAAGTTAATGGTTATCATCTATCATAGCAGTACCCAAAACTACATTGTAAACTTGCACTGGCGTTATCAGTCTACTTGTAAACTATACTAAACACTTGATCTGACATTTGGGGAGTGTTCTTAATCTGATCACTCCCATCATCAAAAAATTGGTATCACAGAAACAAAATATTTTTAAAGTCTGTTCACATCATGAGTTTCTTCTTATGACATGATCATCAGGATATGACCAAGAGAAAATATCCTGAACAAGGACTCAAGCAGCTAGAGGAGCAGCAATTGCCATGAAAAGCTTAACTTATATCACTTCTGTGGGGTTATAGGAAGATGGGGGGGGGGGGGGAGGAAACTCTTCTTGATTATCACTGAGAAAGTGTTAGTTTGCTGCAGTGGAAGATGTTGGCAATGACCCCAAAAATTTGTAGTAATGGAATAACTACTGGACAAGAAAATGCACAAATCACTGCTTTGATTTGATGGTTAAGGAGAGCATTGAAAAGAAATACAGATACTACTACGGAATTCAAGTTAAATTAAACACCTGAATAAGGGCCATTTATCCACAGGGCAATCAGGGCAACTGCCAGGCCTACCCCTGACTGAGGTGGGCCCTCATATGCTGTTGAACAACTTAGGCAATTTTGACATCTTGGATGACTTCATAAGCAAAGAATTAACACTGAGGAAGTTACAAGATTCAAATACAAGGGCTTGGAGCCCAATATTCCTGAAAGTTTATCCTGATTTACGTACCCCACTGGCTCCTTACATGTTGAACACCAAACATTTACAATCTCTGATTTTACATAACATCGAGAAGAACCTTCAATGATTTAGTCAGCAAATAAAACCCAAACTGCTATGATGGAATAGAGATATAATGTTTCAGATCTCAGGTGAATTACATTTGACTACCATAAAAGGCAGCAAAGGAACATTCTCATACAAAATATTTTCATACCTTGTTTGATTGCTGACATATCACCACTTTCATTTTTCAAAAAGATGCTTCCATTTTCCACTTGTAGCAAGTGTTTCTTTAAATTTTATTTTGATTTTGGAGGTCTAATTACTATTCAGAAAATGATCTCATGAATTTGCAGACTGTGCATGGCAATTATACCTGGTACCCATGACAAGCACATCCATCCTTGTATTGGGCAAAAACAAAACAGAAAACAAAGAATTGCTTTTTCTCAGACACACAGTAAGGCTGAAAAGCAAAAGCAGACTTGCTACAACCAGTAAGTTTGGAAAAAGGCAATCACCTTGAAAATGATTACAATGGGGAAATCTCCATAAACCAAACAAGATGTGAAAGATCCTGCTTCTCCCCCAATGGGTTTGGACTTTTGCTCTCCCTTTCATTAATGTTGTTGTAATGTGATTGTTTTCATCTCCTTTTCACATCAGTTTGTCACCACTTTTGTGTTTGTTACAAATTCAATTCAAATAAACTTTTTATTATGGTGAACAGTGAAGGTGTTTCCACTGCCTTCTGTGGTAGTACACTTGCCCCTAATTTTCTCCTTTGGCCCCTAGACCTTAAGAGCAATGAGCTTCAGGGCTTCTGGACTACCAACCCGTTTTTTCCACCAGTGAACATGGGTCTCAGACTTGCAGTAGCAGAGGTTTATGTGAGATGGGGGGGGGGGGAGAGATAAAGGGCACTTGAAGCAAACATTACTGTGTCAAAAAGTGAAAATTCAATGGGTGCATCACCAAAATATTTCTGCTTATGGTCTTGCATTAGTCACGAAATGACAGAAAACATGTATATTTGTACCATTTCAGTTATTTATTCACAACAATAGAAAAGTTTGCCTCCAGTGATCTTCTGACACAGCTGTAGCATCAGTAACTACATTACATTGTTGTCTACTTACTCTACTCTACAGCCAGTATGCCATACCTTTGAAACACCAACTGTTATGTACATAGGGGCCTCATCATATGATGTGGCCCTTGTATATATACAAAACAGATTGGTGTTTCATTACTCTGCCAAAGACCCCACAATGTGTTGAAATGGAATGGAAGGCTTGATCTGACCATTTCCATGCCTTGCCCAATGGGCCACTGCTGGTCTGCTTCATGCCCTCACCAATTGTCAGGGTGATTCTGCACCAACATTCAGAACCCAACTTGGGGCTTATTAGTGGCCAAAGTTGTGTTCAATTTGTTGGGGATTAATCTAGAGGCTAAGTATTTAAATGAGCACGACACTTTGGACACAGCATGAAAGAATTACATTGAAAATGGAGGACACAACATATGAGCATGACACTAGACACAACATCCAGGTGACTGAAGCTGACATTTGGGCCCAACACCAGAGCCAGATGTGGACCTGACACCAGAGCCTGGATTGGGTTCTGTCACCAGAGGCTGACATTTGAGCCTAACACAAAAGCTGACAATTTGGCACAACACTGAAGCCTGAAGCCATCAAACATAAGCATTTTAAGTGGACTTTAAGTCTAGAATTACAAGAATATATATTTTAGAGGTTGGAAAATCAATTTTATTCATCCAACTTCCATTTTCATAGCTTACTTTGTTGCTGAGATATAAAATGTTGAATTAATTTTAAACAGTTGATTGCACAATAATCTGTGATTTCCTTCTTGTCCCACTCACAATACCTGCTTTTGTTTCCTTTTGAAATTAAGACAATCATATGACCTTGAACCATTTACTGTTCCCTTGCATAGCAAGTTGTACAGAGAGGACTTTTATAGCCAAGTCACCCTATAACAGTAAGACAGCATTAACATTTTAGCACAAGATACAGTGGCTTTCAAAAAAACAAAGAAAAACAAAGACAGTAATTTGAGTAGTACAAGAATGACAGCACAAATTATGCCGCAATCTACCAATTTCAATTGAGTGAATACACTGAAAACATTTTATATCTCAGCTCAGGAATGCCCTGTGAAGATGGGAGTTGGACCATTTGGATTCATTTTTCTGTCAAGCTCTGTAACAAATATTTTTGAAATTTTTAACTTTAGGTACACTTTCATCCAGAGGCTAAATATTTAAATGAGCACAACACAATCTGACACAAGAGCTGACAATTAAGAACAGGGAAGGCTGGACCTGGAACCAAAACGGGGTTGACGTTGGACCCGACAATTAAGCTAGCACTGGAGCTCATGATGTCAGCTGGCTGACATTGGAGAGGTGACAATCTTTTACTGCTAGAGCATTTCTTAGCTGTTGCCCACAGGGTGTATTACAGTACACAGTCTGCATAACACATACAGAAATCTGGTTTTGCTCCTTCAGGTATTCCATGCGGTCAAATCCTTAAACATACAGAGGATGACAATGAGAATACACAATTTACCATAGACATAATTCATTATGATTTGCACTTATCCAATTTTGCACTTGGCAATAAAGCACTGAAGAAAATATGAATACACTATGAAAGTAATGTACTTCCATCCAATATGAGAGAGTAGGTTGGCTAGTCCAAATATCTTGGAGTACAATTACCAATATGATGGCATCATTTTCCTTCATCACGTTAGGCTTGGGCAGCTCCAATATTTTTGGAGTAGGGTACCCACAGTCCCATTAGTGCTAATTCTGAATGGAGTTGCAACCAACGCAGGCACATATACATCAGCATCTAAAAACTTCCGAAAACTCAGTGGTTTGTGAATTGTAGATATAGGAGGTAAGAGAGGGTTGAATTGTAGAATGTCCATTAATACTATAGACCTAATATGCACTAATATTACCCAACATCATTTGGGAGGGTAAACAATCAAGCACACTGCACACATGACGTAGACTTCGCAAGCAAGAGAAGAAGACTTATAGGCTTGTATTGTATCTGACCGTTACACAAATCAGCTGTCTGCATTTGTTGGTGTAAGTTGCAATGATATGCACTTACCTCCACCGGGTGGGGGGGGGGGGTTACTTCCTGGTCTATGATATCATATGCATAGGGTCTATACCTACCAGTGAGTAATAAATGCACTAAGAGACTCCAAACTACATGCTTCTCAATGGCTGAGATGCAACCAGATTTCAGGTACTATGTGGCAAAATCCTGTTCCAACTAGATTCCACCAGTGCATTTAAAATTAAAATGTACCATGTCCACATTCTGGATATTAGGCACACAACGAATACACACTTTGGGATCCAGCCCAAAACAGGATTTTGCCTGATAGTACCTGAAATCCAGCAGGATGGGGATGAAGTCCAACAGCAAATCTCTTCATCCCTGACAGTTCTAATTCTCCCAATTTTCCCAACTATATTACTGCTAGCCCCTCCCAAAACTGTCTTGCAGGGGCTTATAGAGTTGATATCAATTATTTTGTGGCGAGTATGCAGGAAATCGTAGCATGACAATGTTTCTAATTAGCATCACTACTCATGTATCACTTCCTACAGTTACCAAAATGTGAGAAATTGTAGTTTTTGTGGACAAGGGCTGCATATGATTAATACCTAATGGTAAAAAGTGTCTGGTCACGAATCTGTAATAAATGATTTTATTAATCATTAAGCACCCTATCATTACCATCTCAGTTGTGTATCAGATGTGCAGAATCTCTTTAGTTTGACAATTTACCATCAAGATGTGAGTAAATTTCAACAGGTGTGAAAAAAAAATCATGAATTTAGTGAACCAATTTAGTAAGCTCTTTTAAGCTCCTCTTGGCCCAGACACAATCCTAAGTTATGCTAATATAAAGGCCGTATCCTGGTGAGCATACAAAACCCCATGTGTAACTTACAACACTCTCTGTGCATGTTGTGTAATGTGAGCTACTGTACATCTTTTGAATTTCCTTACTCTGTTGTCAATCAAAGAGCAGCCACTAATTGAGAATTTTGATTTTCCTATCCAAAAATGTAACTGAGGTGATGAGTCTCTTTCTTTAATAAATGGCATGCATGGGCAAGGAGTGGAGTGGTCTCACAGTGGACGGGGTCTACCCGATATTCATAAGATTTTTCGTTCATAAGGGTCAATGTTCATAAGGTTCTGTAGTCATAAGGTTCATTATTCATAAGGGTCGTTATTCATAATCATACAAAAGGTTCCTTGTTCATAAGGTTCGTTATTCATAACAGAACCAGAATGCCAGGCATTCGTGCTCGCGAATCTAAAACTGAAGGGAAAAACAAAATCTATCCATATGTGCTATGATGGGGATCGAACCACCTACCTCTCAAGTAAAAGTGTACTGCCCTATCCAGTGCACCATCAAGATCAACTTGAACAAAAAAAAGTTTGAAGAATATATAAACTCTGTAAAGCACCGTGTGTGAATAAATGCTAACAATTGTGATAGAGTCATGCATCTAGTGGAGGGGTGTCTTTTAGTTATTTTCTTTAACCACGGCAAGTGCTTACTCAAAGATAGCAGTTTCATGTTAACTGAGGATCGTTCAACAGTTCAGCAATCACCGTCCCTTTGGCGATCATGAACGACACAGTACTGTGGAGGCTTTGGCAGCAATAACATGGATGTAGGCATCCATAGGCTAAAGCAGCATTGACTGTTGAGGCTTTCCTCAGTCTGAAAAATATTCCTATGTGGTCAGCACAATAAATGGGCTAGAAGAATCTGCTCTGTGCCTTGCCGTATCATAATCATGGTACAGTATAAGCAGTCAGTTGAGCTCTCTCGGTAATGCATCCACTCTGTAGATTGCCATCACTGATATGAATGTGCAATTAGCTAGTCGCTGGTAGGGTTACATAACATACGCCTTAGAAAACCCTAGATTTGTACAAAATACTCTAAATCAAAATCACATTTTGTGATTACTATGATTTCATTTTTATGATAAACTAATTTATGTATTCACTGAATCCTTCAAAACTTGTTTTTGGGGATTATGAATAGCAAACCTTATTCTTGATTAGGGTGGCCTTTTTCGATTATGAATAGCGAACCCTTTTTGCAATTATGAATAGTGAACCCTTTTTTATTATGAATAATGAACCCATTTTTTTATTATGAACACTGAACCTTTTTTTCAATTATGAACAACAAATCTTATTCTCGATTATGAATAGCGAACCTTCTGAATAATGAACCTTTTTTATCATTTATTTTTATGAATAACAAACCTTATGAACAATGAACCTTATTTTTGCCGCTCATCATGTTATGAATAATTCAACCCTTATGAACAATGAACCTTATGAATAAAAAAACGTTATGAATATCGGGCTGTCCCCCAGTGGACAAGGGAGCTGGTAACTGACTTTGTGATACTTATAATACAGTAGGTCAGTGACCTAGTGTGATTATGTTGGGTTGGGAATGATGTCCCATTTCCAACTGAAAGGACTGAAAAAACCAAAACTGATGTTTCTGGTACTTTTGAACAACAAAAATCCATTGCATTTTACAGTAAATGTTAATAGAAACATGTTCTGCATTGTTGTCCAGAATTATTGTTGGCAATTTGAAAACTTTTACATTATGATAGAGTTGCTCATTTGGGATTATTGTGAACTGCCTAACTTTCACAATTCTTCATTGTCAGCTCCAATAAGTCTGGACATTTGCATAAAAGCTACTCTAACTTATGATAACAATATGAACGTGCCTCACTGCCAGTGCCCCAATTAACATACATGTGAAGTGAATGAACAGGGAATTAATACCTACAGTAACTAGTAATTAACCAGACAGACAGTATGTGCAGATAAAACAACTTGGAAAAAGATTCCTAAATTTATGACATGCCACTATCTTTAAATGAAAATATTTGGGTCAAACTTTAATAAAAAGTTGGCCAGATTCAAAGATCCAGCTGGAACCAAAAGAGCTTATTTTACAGTATAGGTGTATGAGCCCATTGCAGAACTGGGGTAAGGGTGCATTTCTCAGAGTGTTGTCAAATCTGTCTATCAAGCAGACCTTTGGAAAACATCAGGAAATCTCAGGCAAAAAATGTTTTCAAGGGAAAAAAAGCTAACCCCCCAGCAAAAACATCCTGTATGCCTATGTTTTTACACTAACCATTGTACAGTATGGCCAGATCAAATGTTTTGTGCATCCTAATTAGTACATTTAGTAAGGGTGTAAGCAAAACGAAGACTGAAGACGGAAGACCGAAGACCAGTCTTTGGTCTTCCGTCTTCGGTCTTCATTTTGCTTACACCTCATTCAGTAAGCTTGGTTATGTCAATTTAGTTTGAGCAATACTCAATCATGTGAATATGTCTGTTACATACTTACAGCTGGGGTGTAGAACCCTGTCGGACAAACCATCAACATCCTCAACAAGCTAGGTAGGTTGTTATTCAGTGAGAAAGCAAAATAAGATTTTCTGAATTGGCAACTGAATAGTATTCTGAAAGTTCTCAAACCACTTTTTGCAAAAGTTGTATTTCAACTCTGCAAAAAAACCAAACTTGTGATGAAAAATATGCAACTTCTGCTGTGCCAATTCAATCCAGATTATGCACAGTTTTCATTCCCCACAACAGCATGTTACATTTTAAGTCAGTGTGAGCAGCAGTGTATTTAAGTGTACTTTGCATTGGTACCTTAGGTTCTGAACTTCTCTTTTTGACTTCATAAAATCATGGCTCTACTATCACCAGCTAAGATTTGAAAACAAGATCCAAACACTACACACACACACCTACTATAAAGAAAGCCTTGGATCAGACCTTTGACCTCTCAAATATGCCTAATCACAAATGTGCGTACCTTCCCAGGGTGCAGCTGGGACCTCTAGTTTCTCTTCTATATAACTGCTCATCTCTTCCACTACAGGGCCACATTTTTTAAAGCTCCCTGGAAGGCTACATGTAATTCATAGCTACCTCTAAGCAGTGCCTGACTTTGACCTCAGAGGCTCACCAAAGAATGTCATGGAAACAAACTAGATAATGATTCTGTAAAGCCATTCCTGCCAGCTACATTCAAACTAGTATGGCAGTGACTGGATAAAAGGAGCAAATCCTATGGCCAAGGCTGTTTGGATTGACCTTAAACTTGTTGATTTAATTTTAACAATTACAATGAAGTACAGATTCAAAAAAGCAACAACTGAAAAAGCAGCTACAAGACAAACACACAGTCAAGCTCCTTCATAGCAATTGAATTGAAATCAAATCATGAAAACATGTGCTATGATTTGGGAAGAATCACCCAACAAGGTTTCTATCCAATGGAAGGATGAGAGCAATAAACCATTAATATCATACGCTCTTCAAAACTAACTAAAACAATACAATTTCTGCTATAAGGACTTCATTAAACTGAAGATGAAAACAGTGACAAAAGCCTAGAGATAATGGCTGGTGCTAAATACCATCATATAAAACAGCACTGCCTTTGGGAATGATAACACAGTAGTTGTGCTTATGGGCATAACTAATTTTCCCCACACCGGGCTTGTAGTTATATTACAATATTGGGAGGGTGGAGGAGGAATGTAGGGGGAAACTTTTCTCTGGATGAGGAAAAAGCAATGACCAATTTTATGACCTCTTTTTAGCCTTATCTGTGTAAACCAAATTATTGAAAAAGCCTCACCCCCCCCCCCCCCCCCCCACATACCTCATATTCAAGACCGAGCAACACTGGAAAGGATGTCACTTTTCATATTACAAAAGTCAGGATCAAAATACAACATTCATGTCTAGACTTGCCACTTTCTTGCCAATGACAAACATACAACACATGTGCATATCAAAAGACAGGGGATTTCCCTCAGTGAGTTCACATGCACACTGACACTGCTCTAGTGAGCACTCAGGAAAACACCATTGCCACAATATGTCCATAAGCATTCACACTGAATGCATACACAACTAGGGTCACACTTAATGTTCAACAGCCACAAAAATGTCAGTTTCATGAAACCTGGATAATTCATTCCAAAATGTAACAAAATTTATTGCTAGGAAACTGTATAAATTGGAATGACATTTAAGGGCAAATGCAGTTATCCAGATTTGAATAAGTAATACCAGGGTATCCTAATTTATTACCTGTAACTGTTTTTAATCATATGACAAGTCATGTACAGCCACTCCTGCATATGCTTTCAATATGCAATATTTATGTTCTAAAACATCATACAAGATACTTGTAAGAAAATTAACAGGTTCCCTCTATTTAGCTTCAAAATATGGTTGAGCAATTGTATGCTTATATTCAGCAGATGAGAGATCCCTGTTCTGCCAACTTCACAACCTTTCAGTTCACACCCACTGATGCTAATACAGGCCCATAGCCAGACAAGGTACCGAAGGGGAGGGGGGGCGAAAATTTTTTCAGGAGGACCTAATGTGTACAAATGTATTAAGTCAATGGTAAGATTCAAACTCTCTAGGGGGGAAAAAAAAACTTCTGGGCGGCTTCGCCCCCTTTGTCCCCCCTTGACTAAGGGCCTGTGCTAATATCATAGAAACCAGTTCAACTTGTATGTCTACACATAGACATACTGTCCTTGAATGGTGAGTGGTGCTGAAGTAGCAGGCATGAGCAAACAGGGCCATCAGGGAGTGGCAATTACATTCTGTGATCATGTGTAGCACAGGCCCGTAACCAGGAATTCTTACACAGGGGAGCACCGGCACCTCATAAGGGGGCACCGAAGAAAATTATATTTGCAGACAGTAGAGCCACCATATGATTACAGTTTGCGGGAACTACAGGGGATGATATCTCAAGCTTACCACAGACAGCTTAAAGGTATCGGTTTTACATGTGCACATACGCACAAAGCGCACAAAATTTCACTCTTGTGATAGACATTTTCGCCTCCTTTTGCAATATACAAAGACGTGGAAAGTCTCCACAAGTAAAGGGAACAAGATTATGATCACGATGATGCTTCTTCAGCTTCGCAAGCACAGGTGAAGAGTTGAATACTTTGCGAGGGGACCAGGAGCTGCCATTAGGCAGTCTTGGTGTGGTCCAGTATGATTTTGTTAGGACCCAGAGGGAAATTCCCCAAATGTCTGAGGAAATAGCAAAATGGGAACACTAACACGGAGCTTTGAGCAGGACTTTGAATGACAGTGAGAGCACAGAAATCTCTTCACAGATTACAATTCAGATGGTCATTATCGTATTTCTACTTCGAACGAAATTTAGCATGAACAGAAAAAAATAAATTTTAGAATAAATCTGGGTACGATTAAATTTAGCTTCAAACCATACAGTCACCGTGTTATGAATGTTACTCAAGTTACTAGATTACTAGATGAAAACACCGTGATACCCAGCATCTAAGTTTGAGCCTTTACCTAGCTATGGCTAGAATAGTAACTGGAATTTTTATGCTAATAATGTTCATAGGCGATATAACTTCGCTTGCGTGCCAAAATTTTGCAGGAAAATAGTTACCACGGTAAAACCTGCATACAGACTCAGCAAAAGCTGGTGAAAAGGTAAGCCCGACGACGGGACGAAACTGCCCTAAGGGGTCCATCAACCCGAAGCCCTGCTAGAAGCAATGGGTTACAGAAAGGATGCTGAATGCGAAATTTTTGGCACGCGACGAAAAATTTGGGATTCTGTTGACGAAAAAATTAACTAGAATGCAAAAATGCATTGAGGTTTCGATGATATATGTTCTATTACAAATAATGCCATGATGTCCCATATCTTTCAGTCTTTCACTGTGCTATCTTACCAAGTCAAGTGCTATCTTAACATGTTGGAAAATAATTTTAGGTTCATATTTGATCTTGGGAATTCCTGGGAAATTTTGCATTTTGACCACTAATGAATGACTCAAGATGATGATCTTGGGAATTCTTGGGGTAAATTGCTTTTTGACTCCTGGTGAACCCATGAGACGATCTTGGGAACTTTTGCTTTTGATCCCTGTGACCCCAGATGACCTTTAACATGCACCGAAAACGAAAGCATTCATCTTTTCACCATAACGCATCCACATACTGAGTATGAAATCTATTCAATCTTCCTACCTGGAGATATCGTGTTAACAAGGTTTTTAGTGTTTGACCCCCAATGACCTCAGATGACCTTTGACCTCTACCAAAAATGATAGTGTTCACCTTCTTACCATAATGCATCCACATACCAAGTTTAAACTCTATCCAAGGTTCCTACCTGGAGATACCGTGTTAACAAGGTTTTCAGTGTTTGACCCCCAGTGACCTCAGGTGACCTTTGACCTCCACCAAAAATAAAAGGGTTCATCTTCTCATCATAATGCATCCACAAAACAAGTATGAAATCTATCCAAGCTTCCAAACTGGAGATATCATGTTAACAAGGTTTTTAGTGTTTGACCCCTGGTGACCCCAAATGACCTTTGACCTCCACCAAAAATGAAAGCGCACACCTTCACACCATTATGCATCCACATACTAAGTATGAAATCTATTCAAGCTTCCTACCTGGAGATACCATGTTAATAAGGTTTTCAGTGTTCGACCCCTGATGACCCCAGATGACCTTTGACCTCCACCAAAAATGATAGGGTTCATTGTCTCACCATTAAGCTTCTACATACTAAGTATGAAATCAATCCAAGCTTTCTAGCTTGAGATATCGTGTTAGCACAGTTTTCAGCATTTGACCCCTGGTGACCCCAAATGACCTTTGACCTCCACCGAAAACAATAGGGTTCTTCCTCTTACCATAACGCATCTACATACTAAGTATGAAATTTATCCAACCTTCCTATCTTGAGATATCGTGTTAACAAGGTTTTCAGCATCTGACCCCCGGTGACCCCATATGACCTTTGACCTATATCAAAAACAATAGGGTTCTTCCTCTTACCATAACACATCTACATACTAAGTATGAAATTTATCCAACCTTTCTACCTTGAGATATCGTGTTAACGAGGTTTTCAGAGTTTGACCTCTGGTGACCCCAGATGACCTTTGACCCCCACCAAAAACAATATGGTTCTTCCTCTTAGTATGGGGCATCTATGTACCAAGTTTGAGAACCATCGGAGTTTCCCTTCTTGAGATATCGTGTTAACGAGCAAAGTGTCACAAACACATACACACACACATACACACACACACACATACACACACACGAACATACGCACATACATACACACACACGCCATCATGAATGCATTGGTTTCTCTTATCATCGAAACCAAAAATATTTGGTCCTTATTAAGGAAAGTTAGAAACTTTGGGTTTCTGTGGAAGAATTTGCCCTGCTCGTCCTAGACAGTTCCAGTTCCCCCGACTAAGTTACTCCTTCCACAACTGTATTGAGCCCCTTCTTTTGCAGACACCCTTGTGCAGATACAAACCTAGTTTATTGCTTATGATCATATCCTGATGGGCATACAAGGCCATAATATGTAATCACAACATTCTTTGCACATGCTGTGTAATGTGAGCTACTCTGCATCTTTTGACTTTGATGTCAATCAAAGAGCATTCACCACTGACCAACTGAGAATTTTGCTTTCTCTCAACCAAAATGTATGTGGGGTGATGTGTGTCTGTCTAAGAGCAAAACCACCCCTGGACATTGAGACACTTCATGTTTCTTAAAAAATATGTTCATCATGATGTTGAGTCTGAATTAAGAATCTTCCTGATCATAAGAGAAAGAGGATAGAACTTCTCATGGATTCAATTTTGTGTTTTTCCGGGAATCATGCCTATACACGAAAGAACAATAGCCTAATTGTGGAACCTTTACCTTCACATAAAGCCAACATATCTGAAACCGGTGTTAAAGCCATATGTAACTGAAGATGAAACCGTGCGTAGTGCGCGGAAATTTTTGTAACTGTATAACAAAAATGTTACAGAAAGCAAAATACATTCATTATTTAACGACTTTTGGGATCATTTTTAGTCAAAAATCGCCTGGTGTAATACTAGAGCCATCGTTTACACGGTATTTAAATTTTATTTTCGATCGATTTTCCATATGGTGGGGTACAGTTTTGTGCCATGTCAAATAATATGTAAAAACTGGTTTCTGTAGCTCCGTAGTATTATTTGTGATATCCTCCTATACAAAGTTTTAATATTTTGACCTCAAAGAACCTTTGACCTCCACAAAATACTGTAAGCAGGGGCGGTGCCACGGGGGGCAGGGCAGATATTTGCCCCCTACGGTTTTTCAACCCCAAATATAAAATCGTCTAAAAAATGTTTTAAGACACATAATTTTGTAGGGGGTGGGGTGAGGTGTTACAGTATGTCACCCATCGATCAAAATATTAGTTAAACTGCTCGTTACAAAATACCTGAAACTTGCAATCCCTGCATGCATAACGTTTTCTTTTTTCTCCATTGTTTACGTGAATGCAGGTTTAGTATTACATAAACACTAAAGCCATTATACATAACGCGCAAACAAAAAGAGCACAGGAACCGAGAGTAAAGCTAAAACAATACAGTAGTATACCCTAACGCCAAGTTATTGTGAGACCTTACACATATGGTGTCACAGAGCAAAAAGTTCTCCCTCTCTTAGAGAAAAGGCGCATATCATTGCAATTGCATTGCATTTTTTACACCCAAAAATACGAACGCTAATTTGTGCATCAAGGGATATGCCTGATCCATGAATCTCTATCTAACCAAAACCCCAATCCTACCCGTAACTTGGAATATATTTTCGTCCGGGGGAATCTTCAGTCTTTAGTGAACCTTCGACCAAGTGGACCTTCTGCCTATGGTATTCCCCCGTCCGGATTATGTAATGTTTGGCAATCTCAAACTTTTACTGTCTCTCCATTCCCACCATGTGACCATTTAAAGTTTAGAATGTGAACATATATTGGGGCTATCATGGGTCAATCACTTAACGAACATTTTGATAATAAAAAGATAAAAAACATTTAATAAAATGACTTAAACTTTGAAGTAATATTATATGTCTCCCTTATTGCATAGGCGTAGGAAGCAGGGGACTGGGGGGTAAAGCCCCAGTCAAAAATCTGGGGGGCTGAAGTATGCTTCTGCCCTAACATCCAAGGTCAAAACCCCCTTATGTCTTTTCAGTAAAAATGTAAAAAATTGCAGTAATTTTCCTTAAAATTTGCCCAAAATGTTGCACCAATTGTATCTGAGGACCCTCAAATACCCAAAAATTTTCCAAAGGGTAGGGGGACACCTCCCCTTCCTCTTAGACCCCTCCCCCAGGACGGCGATCCAAAACAAGGTTCAACCCCAAGTCTCGAAAAGATACCTACGCCTGTGCTTTATTTTTGGTGTTGTCTCGACTGAGTTATCCAAAGAAAACGAATTTTAAATAGTAGGTGCATGGCCGTACACAACACAATCTTACTGTATGAAGAACTCTTGAGTCAATCAGAAAAAGAGCAAAGAAAATTAGGGGCAGTGCCACAGGGTTCGGGGGGGGGGGGAACCCATCTCCTATCATTTGCAAGAACAGGGGGAGAGAGAAGGAAAAGAACGGGCAAAAAGGAAGAAAAGGAAAAAGTGAAAGAGAAGAAGGGGAATCAAAGGAGAAAGAAGAAGAGAAGAGGAGGAGTGGGGTAGGTATCTATTTGATCCATATTATTAGTCCACAGCTTCCAGGAGGCCCTATACCGGTGTCTGCCAGCCTTTAGTTACCCTTTTATCTGTTTATAACGCACATATTAAGCAATGAAAATATTCCTAAAAGTTCGTTCTTCTGTCGAATCTACGCACGTATCTTTGAGTGAAATCATACCCATACACAAGGGGGTGGACTTCAGGAGGTTTCTTGACTACATACCCTTCTCTTAGACAACAAAGGCTACTGTCCTCTTTCACTAAACCAAAACTTCAAAATTCAATAAATTATTAACACTTTTCAGCCATATATGATCAGCTCAAAAAATATCAAAGACATCAACATTATGCACTAAGCAATCTTAAATTGATAAAAATTTCTCAAAGGGGAGGGGACACCCCTCCCCTTAGACCCCTCCCCAGAAAAGCAACTTTTCCCACAGCAAAAATTAAAATTCAATAAATTATGAACACTTTCTTCCATATATGATCAGTTCAAAAAATATACCAAAGATATCACCATTTTGCATTTAAGCAATCTTAAATTAGTATGAGATCCCTCACAGTTACTCTTCTTGAGATATAGTGTTTACAAGGTTGGAACCTTTTGATCTCTGGTGACCCCAAATGACCTTTGAACTCCACCAAAAATTACACAGATCATTTACTCAATATGGGCAATCCATATGCTTCATATGAGATCCCTCACAGTTACCCATCTGAAGATATTGTGTTTACAAGTGTTTTTACCTTTTGACGTTTCGTGACTCCAAATTACCTTTGACCTCCACCCCAAAAATAAAAGAGATCATCTACTCAATATGGGTAATACACATGCTATGTATGAGATAACTCACAGTTACCCTACTTGAGATATACTGTTTACAAGTCTTTTGACCTTTTGACTTCTGATGACCCCAAATGACCTTTAACCCACCAAAAATTATAGGAATCATCTACTCAATATGGGCAATCCACATGCTACGTACCAGATCCCTCAGTTACCCTTCTTGAGATATCGTGTTCACAAGGTTTCGGCCTTTTCACCTCTGGTGACCCCAAATGGCCTTTGACCTCCACCAAATATAATTGGGATCATCTACTCCATATGGGCAATCCGCATGCTATGTATGAGATCCCTCAGTTACCCTTCTTCAGATATCATGTTTACAAGGTTGGGACCCTTTGACCTCTGGTGACCCCAAATGACCTTTGACCTTCACCAAAAATAATAATAGGGATCATCTACTGAATATAGGTAATACACATGCTATGTATGAGATCCCACACAGTTATCCTTCATGAGATATCTTGTTTACAAGGTTTTGACCGTTTGACCTCTGGTGAACCCAATGACCTTTGACCTCCACCAAAAATAATAGAGATCACCTGCTTAATATGAGCAATCTACATGCCAAGTATGAGATCCTTCAGAGTTACCCTTCTTGAGATATCATGTTTACAAGGTACTGACCTTTTGACCAGTGGTGACCCTAAATGACCTTTGACCTCCACTAAAAACAATAGGGATCATCTACTCAATATGGTCAATCCACATGCTACAAATGAGATCCCTCACAGATACCCTTCTTGAGATATTGTGTTTGCAAGGTTTTGACCGTTTGACCTCTGGTGGTCCTAAATGACCTTTGACCTCCACCAAGAACAATAAGGATCTCCTCAATACAGGTAATCCACATGCTAAGTATGTGATCCCTCAAAGCTACCCTTCTTGAGATACAGCATTTTCAAAATTTTGACTGTTTGACCTCTGGTGACCCCAAATGACCTTTGACCTTCACCAAAAACACTAGGGATTATCTACTCAATATGGGCAATCCACACGTTAAGTATGAGATCCCTCACATTTATCCATCTGGAGGTATTGTGTTTACAAGCAATTTCCAAGGTATTTACTACTTGACCTCTGATGAACCCAAATGACCTTTGACTTCCAAAAAAACAATAGGGATCATCTACTCAATGTGGGTAATGAACAGACCAAGTATGAGATCCCTCAGAGTTACCCTTCTTGAGATATCGTGTTTACAAGGTTTTGACCGTTTGACCTCTCATGACCCCAAATAACCTTTGCCCTCTACCAAAAACAATAGGGATTATCTACTCAATATTAGCAATCTAAATGTCAAGTATGAGATAACCTGGAGTTACCCTTCTTGAGATATCATGTTTACAACCAAAGCGCCTCACACACACACACACACGCACAGTTGTGCTTTACATACTGTTTGAGGACCTCATTGTTTTCTCTATTGTGTTTGCTTCCTTACCCTTAACTTTAACAATAGACTCTCTATTGTTAAACTTCTGAGGACATGAGAAATCTATTGTATTTCCTTCTAAGGACCTGAAATCCATTGTTTAGGTCCTCAATCTGAATGGAAAGTAAGTGCGCACCCACACACACACACATCACCATCACATAGATTCCTTGCCTGCCTAAGGGCAAGGAATCAAAAACAAAAAGGCACAAAATGAACGATATGACTGTTATAATCACTACCAGGTTTTGCAGCAGGATTTGGAGTCTTTTCAAAAGGGCAAACAATATCTTCCTAAAACCTATTATGGAAACCAAAGGTCAAGGTTACTACAATTAGCCATAGAAATAAACTTTTTGGTTTAGGCCCTATAGTATAAATTTATCATAGGAAGTGATGGAGTAATACCACATTTCCACAATATTCCTGTCTTATTGCTCCATTAACTTCTCCAGAATGATCAAAGTATGTTGCCCTGCACTTTCACTATGATGAAAAAAATTTGAACCATGGAATCAAAATCCCAAGGTGCATGGACTGGGGTCTGGAAAATCATACATTCTGTCCAAATGATGTCATATGCAGTGGCAGCGCTAGAGTTTTGAAAGGGGGGGGGACAAATGGTGGGCAGGGGAAGTATAAATCAAGGGATAGAATGTTAGATACCAAAGGATGCTAAATGATCCCCCAAGGGCATGGGGTCAATGGCAATGTCACAGACCCTTTTCCAATTAGCAATTACAAAGGATTATGGGATAGAGTTTTGGTATGGGTCGTTTTTGTCAATGGCATTTTACTGTGGACAAAAACGACGCACACCAAAACTATATCCCACAATCCTTTGTAATTCCTATTTGGAAAAGGGTCTATGGTGGAGAACCAAGGACAAGCCTGCAAAGCCAGCTCTGAGCTTTTTTCAAAATTATGAACATTAGAATGGAGCAAGTATTCTATCTTCAAAGTGTATTTGATGTGCATTAAATTGACCACCAAACCATTACAATTTTTACTTCCACTATTAATGCAATTGCAGCAGTAGGTTTGTCAAGGTGTTTTGAGATTTTTTACTTTTCAGTTGCATTTTCTTGACCGTCTTAAAAGGTACTGACCTGAAATATTCTAAGGATATTGAAGGTGCCAAGGTGTTGATCGATAGTTATTTAAAGTTGCTAAAGGTTATTTTCCAACTATCCCTCCTCCTCCTAGAGACTTTATGTTTGTGCTTGAAACTTGGCACAGTCCTTCACAGGTTCTTTATGCCATGGTCCTTGTTTGGGAATAATTGATATCATAAAAAACAATGCTACTGGGGAGGGAGGGGGGGGGGCACTGGCAGTTTTGAATATTCACTTGACTGTTCTCGGTTGGAAGGAATTGTTCCCAAAAGGAACAAAAAATAAACTGCTCTGAGGTGCTCTTAAAATTTGTCAGTAATTTACTCTGAAGGTTTCATTTAATTTCATCAAAGTATGTTGCAGAAAATACAAAATATATAGATAATCTGGCTATGGTGTGTTGTACACTTGTCCAGACAAAGCAAATCGGTATATCAGAGCAGCAGGGACAATATCATGTTCATCTGTCATTAACGACAAAATAACAAGCTCTTCTGAACTATATTCATCATCTGCATAGTTTTCGACTATGCATGATATGCTCAGGACTGAGTAATAAGCTACCAAGCAATGCCATGTGAGCTTTAAATTGCACAATTGGTATCTTATAGGCAAACAAATTGCTGGCACCAGTACCTGACCATCCATGTCAAAGTTTGCACCAGAGATGCTCCTTTACACTAACCCTGACTCGTACTAACAGCTGGTCTAGTCAAGCTGATGATAGAGGGGTATTGTGAATGGGCACAGGGATGATGGGAGGGATCGCATGGTGCTTTTGAAGAGTTATATCACTCAACCTGTCCTACAGAAAGTACTATAGGTGCAATTTTTATCAAGGGGTTGAGATGGATGCATGTAAAGTGCACCCAAAAGATGCATGTTTTAAGTCACTTAAGTAATCCAGAGTCTAATACATTTGAAGGTATTTTAAATACAAACAATTCCAGTCTTACCCACCAGCTCTGTAAATATCTCACAGATACATCATTTCCTTGATTTTGCACATGTCACCTTGTCATTCTGGCTCTTGCTCTTTCTAGGCTGGATCATGGCATGGAAGTACTTCCTACTTTTATGATTATTGTAATGGATTTCTACTTGGGTGCAAAACAACTGATATCTGCATATTAAAACGCATCCAGAATTGGGCAGCCAGTCTGGTTCACTAACCCGCTAAGTACAGCCATGTTACTCCTTGCTTACGAAGCCTCCATTGGCTCCAGGTACAATTAAAGGTATGTGGACATTTAACTTAAACAGTTCTTTCACTAAAAATGGTATATTAAGAACCCCCTGAGGAAATTCTTTTGGAATTATTTGAATATCTTTTACTGTTCTAAAGATCCATTTCTACAAAGTTTGACCATTTCAGAGTTTTCATTTCTATGCAAAAATCATGTTTAGAGTGTTTCACAGTGTCTGATTTCTATTAAAAATCTTCACAAATTATCTGTTAGTTATACTAACCACCTACTTTCTAATTTGGTTTTTAGTGTGGATATTTCACAGTAGTAAAAAGCTACTTTCAATATAAACCCTTCAGGGCATACCAACTTAATGACTGTCCTTGGAATTCTTCTTTCCCCATGAAGTGTCTTTCATTATACTTCTAAATAAAAATATTGAATATTAAAGGTAAACCAAAGTGTTGTTCTGCATGACTTTAATAATTAAACAAAAAAGTAACAAAAATAGTGTCACATGATTGAAAGAAGCCATTCTTGAATAAGGATATCCAAGTATTCTAATTCAAACTGGGGTGACTGCATTTTCCCTTTAAGGATAATTTGGTTGCTCATGATTGTATTTAAGTGTATGAAGTATGCCCTGCCTGCATGGCTGATTAAATCATGCCTTATTGCCCAGCTAGAGCAATAGAAGTGTTTCAGTGAGTACACTGCTGGTTGACCTGAGAATTGAGATGCAGTCAAGATTTCACCAGAAGTGGCTCTGACTTTTTTAGGACTGAAGCAAAGAAGCAATACTTCAGTCTACTAGTGAACTATTTTTACCCAAGGCCATTTCAGTCCTGCACACAACTGACTGCATTGGCTGGGCAACTGATTTTAATGGTGAGCCCTTGCCAAGCCCTAATGGTGAGCCCTTGCCCTTGGAGAAAAGCTGGAGCACCTGGAGAAAAAACCATGTACAATTGAGCAGGAATTGAACCCATGCAAATGTGAAACACACTGCTGCACAGCAGCTGGAACTAACCTCTCTGCCACTTAAAGGCAGTAGGCAGTCACCCCAAACAGAGTGAGTGTATCCTGTCACTCTAGTTCATGATTGGCCTATTTTGATCATGTGACAATATTTTTGTTAGTAAATTGTGGAATTCAAGGAGAATTTCGCCTTGCTTTACCTATTGTTTGTAACAGTTATGTTCAAACGTCTTCAGAGGTGCTTGTAATACAATAAGAGGAGATTTGCAAGAGTTTGCTGATTTTTCAAAGAAAATTTTGGGGCGACTGCCTGTTGCCTTTAAGGGTCCTCTCAAAGAAGCAGGAACAAGCTAATAAACAGGTTTCTGCATGATTTCAAGCAGTGTGCTGCATCTCTGGTTGGTTGATTACTGTCTAATGAGCAATCTGGTTGGATGGTTTGTCTGTGCTCTGATTGGCCAATTGACTGATTTATCTGTGCTCTGACTGGCCATTTGACTGAGTTGTATGGCTAATTGACTGGTCAGTGTGGATTGCTGAGAGAGCAGAACAGGGAGGACAACAAACTATTCCACATGTGGCTAACCTCTTTGCCACCAATTTTGTTTTAAGCCTGCCATCCATTCATATGTGATCCGTGATCTGTGTGTGCATCCGTGTGCGTGTCCATGTCTGTGTCTGCATGAAGTGAACATCCATTCATACATGAAAACTTGTCCTTGATCACCCACGCTGCAAGCTAGAATGTCACTTTCTGTTGCCCCTCTTTTACTAACACCCTTGCTAACACGATGTCAAGTTCGCTGCATCGCAAGTTACAGGAGCACAATTTCAATTTTTATGTCTACGTGTAGGTATGCCTACAAAATTTTCTACCTTGTACACTGGGTATGTTCAACACCTTAGCAATAGACTTCGACGAGTTGCGAATGAATACAGCATCCATGTGCAGGGGCAATGTAGCGTTGTACATAGCCGGAATGTTTCTCACGATTTCTATTTGCTTTTCACATGTAATTTGCTCTGTCAACCTCACCGCCTTGTGTTTCGACATCGTGCTGGTCTGTGGTAAACTACAATCCAGTGTGACAGTCATGCATATCATGCATCCCTGACCATGAAAAATCGCTCCTCGAGCGATTCCTCCTGGACGCGGACACGGGCACGGATATGGAATGCATGAATGGATGGCGCATAATTTTTTTTATATGGGAGCTATTTTGCATTGACATGGACATGCACGTGGACGCGGACACAGGTCATGGATCACGTATGAATGGATGGCAGGCTTTATATATAGTTGATATTTTTCATTCCCTCTGATCTTAAGAGCTTCTCTTTCAAGTCTCATTCCTGCATGATGAACCTAATTGACAATGCTCCTGGCTTCATCCCATCGTGCTGCCAAAACAGGGATTTCCAACTAAACTTGTGATGTGGCTCTCTTGTGCTCTGCTATATGTACTTTCAACGGTCATATTTTTTTGTGGGGGGGGTACTATTCCCTACAACTACATGGGATAGAGTAAACAAAAGGAGCATGATCTTTGGGCAATGGGTCCTTGGGGTGAATGAGAATTCATGTAACCTTTTTGACTGAGAAAGGGGAGGTAAATAAACAACTTCATCAATGATTAGTATAGTAAGTGTATTGACAAATAACAAAAAACATTAGCCCTTATGTTTTCCATTTTTCGATACCTACAATATCACTTTATAAAGGGACAATTTGTCACCAGTTTTCTCATTCTTTCAAGTGGGCGTGAAGGTTGGGGTTGGAGGGAGAGATGGACTAAGATAGTGCACGAGGGGAATGTGTGCTCCATTTGTTGCAAATTCATTCTGTGAATATTGTAAGACATTCTTTTACACAGCCCTGCATAAATACTGTCAGCAAAATAGTTGGCTATGCTCAAACTTCTTCCAATAGCAGCACAAGGTTGATAATATGTTTCAGTATATTTCTTTTTGTTTTACTTTGTATACGCCTTCTTCCTTTCTACAACATCAGCTAACTAAACAAGTGCACAAGTAAGAGGGATAGGCCCTATAAAAGTATATATAAACAACCTGAGAGCCTTCACCTGCACTGGCACTCATACAGCCCTTGTATTCAAATTACTGTAAAAGTCTGTACTGACACATCCAGAATTTAAAAGTTCAGCAATGATCAATGCTGTACCAATAGTTTGCCTCCAGGCCTATATTATATGAGACAATATAGCCTAGGTGCCAGGGCCATAGCCTGGGGGGGGGGACTTCCTCAGAGATTTCCAAACCATAAATGAAAGTTGGCCTTCTTGACAAAAAATTACTGAAATGCTGGAAATTTCAGTCTAATTATAATTTCAAGGCCCAAAGAACCTGGGAAATTGCATATAATACAGGGTTTCCCCTAGCATTCTTTTTGTGAGGCGGCCGCCTCATAGTTTCTGGCCACCACCTCACAGAAATTTGCTGTAATTGCCACCTGTACTGTACTAGCTATAGAAATATTGATAGTTCTCCCTCAGCATAGTGCCAAAGCTGGCACCATCATACCACCTGACACTCTCTAAAGCCCAGGGGAAACCCTGTAATAGTTTCTTTTTTTCCCAAATTTTCCATGGGGAGGTCCCTGGACTCCCACCATGGATGGGTTCTCTTCCTACCAAAGGAACCCTCTTCCTCTTACAAGATACACAGCTTGACTTCACCTGCATATATGTAGGCTAAAGATAAAATAGCCTATTGTGGCTTCCCCAGTGGCGTACTAAGAGGAAGCAGCCCGCACTTGCTACAAGCCTTGCAGGGGTGCCATACAACAGCCAAAAATGTCCATAAATAAAGTAAACTTCAAATCATGTAGTGGTTTCAAAGCTTCACCAAAGATAACACCATTTGGATTTAGGAAACCTTAGAAAAAGAAAACTTTCTCAATGAGTAGGTTTCGTTCCTCCCTTTAGGCAATGTCCCCTTCAATTACACTTTACGAAAATAGACAAAATCCCAAAATAATGAGGATTCCTAGACATATTCAACACTTTACGAAGCTCTATCAAAGGTAGTACCTTTCTGCATCCAAGCCACCTCACATAGACAAAATTTCTAAATGAGTGGGGGTGTCCAGCACTTCTCTTAGAAAGCACCTCTTGCCTTAAGCCCAGCCAATAGACAGGTACGAAGAATACCACTAAATAATGTCAATTTGCAAAGATATGATCAGTTCAAAGCTGTGTCAATGATAGTACCATTTTTCACCAAAGCTAGGCTTTAGATGTACCACTCCCCTCCATACCCTCCCCCAGGATGGCACTTATTCACAGGTGAAAAAGAAAGAACTGCCCCTAGAGATTCTGCCTAGGCTACTGGCCTAGATGCAGTTACAATTGTATGTATTACATGGCCTATACTATATTTGTAATTACAACCTCACCACTGCGGTCACATTACAAGTTTACTATTTACAATACCTAATAGCCCCTTCCAGATGATGAAAAATTATGACAAAGTAGACACTCAACCAACTGTATTATTTCTTCATGCATTGTTAATGTTTAATTGGGATGAAACTGTACTCTTTGTGCATGCAGTGACATATTTCTTCCATTAAATAAATTAGTTCAATTTACTGTAATTCAAGATCAGAATGCATAGTGTCTAAGCTTATCATGCTAAGATGACCCTGGATGAACACCACTGAGATTCATATTCTAATTTATTCGAGTGTTCAGAGCATAATGAGGCCGGTCTCTACAAATCCCTCCAAGCCCTTTTTCCCCACCTGAGGCACAACAGTACATCTACAATCTTCAGCCATGCACTTCACCAAAGGCTGGGAGCAGGACCCCTGCACTGCAACCTGACAGCTGTGTGAAGGTCTGAAATGGACACCACATGAATCAGACAACACAGACTGCATGTAAGGACACCTAATTTTGCAAATATTTTCAAAGGGAAGGGGGACACTCCATTGAGTCATGTCCTCACTGATGCTGATTTTTTTTTTTTTTAGTTCCTAAAAATACAAAAAATTTTTAACACAAATTTTACTTCAAAAGGTGGCATATGTGGCACCAGATTGCATGTAATGAACCCTAATTTTTCAAAATTTTTCACAGGGGAGGGGACACCCCATTGGGCCTTGGTCCCCATCACTTATGCCAATTTTTTTCGTTTTAGTTCCTAAAAATACGTAAAGTTTTTAACACAAATTTTACTTTAAAAGGTAGCATATGTGGTACCAGATTCCACGTAAGGACACCTAATTTTTCAAAAATTTTCAAAGGGAAGGGGTACACACCCTCCCCCAGAATAGAGATCACACAACATACTGCATGCTCCCCATGAGAGAAATCCTGGCTACGTCACTGCCACGTACACCTGGCAGGAGGCCCAAAGTGTTCACCCAAGCAAGTCAAGTATCCCTCCAATAATTTTAACAGATAGCCGCCCCTGGCTACACCACTGAAGTATCTTGTTAATTAGGTAAATAGCCTTGGAATGTTAATTTCACAAAAAAAAAAATAAATAAATAAATAAAATAAAAAATAAATAAAAGCAAACTGAGTAACAGCTAAGCAATTACCATTAGTTCTGATGTTCTTGAAATTATTTTACTAGATATGATTGTGTAACAGCAATCTGTCCATATAAAGAACCCTTTGTGCTTCTTTAGTGCTATGCAGACAATACCAGAGTAAAATTGTTTCAAGTTTTATTTTTTCTTTTCTCTCTTCATAAGTTTAACAATCATTTCCTGTTTTGACTATAAAATGGTCTCTTATTTCTTCTGTACTTTCTGTTAAACTTCTTTTTTGGTCCAATATGTTTCTCAAGTTTCTTTTCTTTGCACAAAAGTGAAATGAGTTTCTTAATTTTGCCTTTTAAAAGAAATGAAACTAAAACATCCATGACAATATGCAGAACAAACATACAAAACACTCCTTTGCTAATGGCAAATAGGCATGGCATGAGGTGGAAATGAAAATCCATATCTCCAACCTGGCAACCCTACCAGGCAGACCAACACACTAATGAAAAGGACAACAGCTAGGTGGCTATAATCTGAGCAGCCTGGCTGGGTCGTCTCTTCACCTTGTGAATACTGTGCACAGAACATATAACAATGCAGACAGAAATAAATGCTGTTGTAACTGATTTGTTTTTTTTTTTTTCTTTCATTAACAGCCCGAGTGACAACACATCTTACAATATCTTTAGTGAAAATTCTCTCACAAATAGTGGTGCAACTTTTCAAATTATTCCCTTCACTTGAAATTTGATTTCATGGAAAGAGTATTTCCTAACCTATTTCTCTTCACAACCTTATTGGTTGACTGGCCACAGCACTGGAGGTGGCTAACATCAACCCAACCATATGGTAACCCATTTAGAATGTAAGCTAAGTTTCTGTCAGTTCATAGCTATTAATACGTTGAGTATTCAATTCACTTAACTTTATCTCTATGAATGACTCTAGCAAGTCCTCATCACCAACATGGTGCGGACAACTTGAATGTTACACATCCCAAATGTAACAAATGTTTCCTCTATCTCTGAATCATTCAACAACTGAAGGCCAGTATCAAAACCTCTTTGTATCACACCAACCTACGTCTTTGACCTTTGAACTGCAAACTCACACAGGCTGTTCTGTTTTCCTTGAAATGTCAACTACCTGCTCTGATTGTATCACAGATTAATACTAGCTGTAAAATAATTCCCCACTTTTTTCCAAACCATCTAGGATGTTTTTGATTTCACGCCAATTAAATTTGTGTCAACTTTAATGACAGCTTGGGGTAAACTGAGAAAATATCGAAGGGTTAAATTTTTCCGGCCAGTCAAAGGAAAGATTGAGGGATAAATGAAAGTCAGCATACATCTATGGTTGAGGTTATAGATCTTTCAACATCCATCTCACTTGATAATTTGCACCCACTGCCCCTTCTCTGATTCTTTAAATAAGCATGTAAATTTTACAATCTTCTTCATTCTCAATTTAACTAAAAAAGAAACCTAAATGTAAATTTTTCATTTACTTATTAAGTCTTAATTTGTAAAGCAATCCCCAACTTTGGCTTGGGTGACTCTAATGCAGTTAGAGGCAGGAACTGAGTCACAATGGCACTTCTATTGTCTTTCCATTGAAAAGTTCAGCAGCAGGTCTTGAGAAACAAGTCCTATTATATTAAAGTACTCATTTTGAAACACCAGCTAATCTTAAAAATCTCCCTTGATTTTCCTTACAACTTGCTACTTTTATCTTTCAACCAAAAAATTTCATACTAAATGTACACCAAAGAGCTATTCTGCATGAACTTAACAATTCATATCGCAGACACACATGAATTAGGACAAAAGGGGTCACATTTCAAATACAAACCACATTTGCCCTTGGAGTGAATAATCACTTTCATACAACCCTTTTTCAGTAGTTAACCTCAAAACTTTAGGTAACAATAAAACCAGGGATGCTTTTTTTTTTTTTTTTGTTTCTGAGTCCCTAGGGGCGTTCACTTATACTGCTCCTTGAATAAAGCATTGGAGACAATATCAATGATTCCTCAAACAACATCAGGGAGCTAATCAGTTATTTAAAGGATAGTTTCTTCTTCAAATTTAACTGACATCATGTGCTTAAACATGAAGTACCATTAGACAGACTACTACATTGCTATAGCCTGAGGAAACATTAGCTCAGGATGCAGACAGCAATGTTAAATATGTTTCATTAGCTCATCTAAAAAATGTGAACATTAAAAGAAACTAAATGAACTTCTGAAAAGACTTCCATTATTAGTCCTCATCAGATAAAACTGTGAGCTTACAATGCAAGAAAAGAATGAGAACCATCACACATCCCTTCTGTCGATAGTGAATTAATGGCAAACAAGACCAATACCATCTAATGCCTGTCTGACTTTAATCTTTGTTGGCAAAAGAAAATATATACCTTCTCATCAATTTGATTCCTCTCAAGTTCCCATCCCATTAAGAGAAGTGAAAGAGTCAGCCCCGCCCCAGATATCTTTCATGCTCTGATTGATAGGTGGATATCCCTGGCTACATACCCCTCAGGCATACTTCACTGACTGCTGGAACTTTTACCTAAATTATTCATAAAATTTGATTAATTTTACTCTCAAAGGGTAGTCAAGAATCACATGACTCTCGAGGGAACATCATTGTGTCAGCAACAGGGAAGGCACAGAATGGGGCTCTTTCAGGTTTGTGTAAAGTTTAAGTGAACTTAAATGTTGTAGGTATTTACTCTTTCAGACTTCAAAAGTTTAGGGCACCATGCCTGCTTACATTCATAGGTGGAACTGTCTTAATTTAGAGCTGTTGTGTAAGTCCTAGTGTTTGTAATTTGCATGGAGATGCCAGAATGCTTCAACTTGATGTAAATGTCCCCCATTTAACATGCAGTTTTATACATGAATGTGTCACACTTACAGCACATACAGGCTGTATAGTAGCACGGTTAGTTGAATTATTGTGCACTTTTAGCTGTTTTTCATATCTTCGTTGACTCATCATTTATGTCAAAATAATTTCAACCAGAAAATTCTTTAGTTCATAACCTTCAATTTGATATGAAGCCATACTTCAGTGGGATGGAAACTGAGGAAATTATAATAAATTGAAGATATGCTCTTTAGGTAAGATTTCATGTTATTTTTTCCCCTAATTGTGTGCATCCCAGATTTAAGTGATGGCAAACTTTGGTTATGTAATTTCAGAGGTTAGCCACCCATGCACACACATGTTAGTAAACAGACTGCAAACTGCTCGGTCTTGGCTACTTTGTCTGCCCAAGAAAATGGTGGATTTCTGCCACGTCTTACAGTTTTACACAAGAAATATTGCAGAAGAAAGTAAGGTAATAAAACTTTCTAATAATATTTAGCTGAAAACCAATCTTGAGTGGATTCGTTAGGAAGCAAAATGTTCCCAGTTCAATCTTGACAGTGGAAAATCTAGGCTTTTCGTTACCACTGTGATATGGAGTAATATGTATTTGGCTCCCATTCCCAGGGGTGCGCAGAATTAAAGGGAAATATTGCATTTGAAAAAATATCACAAAGTGACACCAATGTAATCCCATTGTAGTCTTTTCCCCTTTCCAAACATGAATCACAAATAACTTGCAGCAAATCAACACTAATCTCACAAAATATGGACAAAAAGATGCACAATTTCCTGATCGAAAGATAAGCCTCACCCACATGCAACTTTCGTACCGCTGCATATGCATTATGAAGAGCGGTTACGTCGGGTCATATTTACACTCATTATGCAATACCTGTTGACCTTGCTTAACCTGTGCTTCACGCTCACAACAAGCTACCCACCGCAGTTCGTACAACCTGTGTTGTACTGTGGGATGTTCACCATGCAGTTCACATCTCACACAGTGTGCGTTAGTCATTACAGGACGGTAAGATCTTGGAAGTACTACCTAGGATCATGGTACTTTATCTGCAGAAGCCTTAATTATATTGACGAGTGGCATCATAGGTTCATAAAATTTTCATTTCCTACTAGGGCCTAAACTGATGGTAGGAGTTACTGAAGCACCAACAATCTCTTTTACATCCTGCTGTTTCAAAGGGGAAGCAACCTGCTAAACGCCAAACAGCCACAATTCAAATTGCAGTAACTATAACTTTGTGTATAGTATACCAGAGAGGTGATTAGACCCCCTTAGTGTAGGCCTACTACCTGTAGTTCAATGCAGACAGTGTCTTAGTAATAATTCTCAGTTTGCTCATATTTTACGAACAGTTTGTATATGCTGTAGAAGGCGTTTGTTATTGTCTGGCGTAATGTGATAAAATGATGTGATTGGTGGATTTCAAATCAGGGGTGATGAAGGTGTGGTTTTGCATGCATAATTGTTTGGGTGAACAAATTTGTCAGTTATCACAAAAAGGTTAATTACTTGTTAATCAGTGCTCACTGGGTAGATTTTTTTCCCACTTACCTCTCTTTCATCGAAAGGGACCTGATCATATGTAAAAGAGGATAGGTTAAATAAAAAGTCTGACAATATTTCCCATTAAGGACATTGACTATATCTGCAGGCTGCTGGAACAACTGATACTTGATGCTGGATTTCCATAAATACACCATTTCATTTTGGGTTTTCCAAAAGAACAAGAGTCACTTTCACCTACTAAGCAAAAACGTGACAAAGACTACCGACCCTACCATGTGCACTTCTATCAGAAGGAAGTAGATACTAGCACAAGCAAGAATTTTTGCACAGTTCATGATTTCACAGACTATGCATATATAACATGCACCTTTTTGGCATCCCGAAGTTCGTTTTCCACACTTAATCAAGTGAGCTTCAGCAAAATGGAACGTGATGCAGGCTATAGGCTGCTGCATTACTTATCACTGAACATTAGTAACTCAGGTTTCTGCATTGCATACTCAAACCATATCGCACGTGTCCCATGCAAAACAGTGGAGGTACATATGTACCTACGTCATTCTATCTTTTGGGTAGATGTATACTTACATTTTTACATGTCACAAAGTTCAGAGTTACACACCAAGTCTTAGGGATGATTATAAAGATGTAAAAACTATATTCATAGTACTTCATTTTCTAATTTTCATCTCTTTTCCCAAATTCAAAGTACTGCTGAAACACAAATATCCCCTTGCAGCTTGTGGTATGGTAAATTATAATTCCTACAACAGCCTGCAGTCTGATCAAACGCCATGATATTATCAGTGAATTGTCTCCACAACTTGTTTTCATGAATATTATAGTGCTTCACTACAAACACCAAAACACCATTTGAAATAAAGTCACCTTTACATGACAGATATGTGTAATGTGTTCCCTTCCTTCCCCCTTACATTCAGCCTGCTTTGCCTTCACAGACAGGAAACATCCTGCACGTATTATGCATGCTGCATATCAAACCTGGATAAATTCACTATAGCCACAGGTTGGATATCAAAGTTGGCTGGAAGAATAGTACTGAACCATAAAAATTTAATTTCCCTTTGATTATTGAAACTTTATATAAAAAAAATTGTAGCCTTCTTGAATTAAATATCAAGGTTGTCTGTGATACCCCCCAGGTGAATCTACACTTGATATGATGAATTTTGTATTCATTTCTTCAAATTTATCAGATATTATGCAAAATACATAGTCAAAGGGCAAAGAATGCTCCTGAGGGTGTAAACTTGCCTAAAACTTGTACAATACAAAGCATAATGCTGTTTGTGCTACAGGTCAATCAACAGTGACAATTTATGGCCCCTATAACACTAGGTTGCATCAAAACAAGGTATAATATGATAAAATCACCCCAATGCAACTAAATAACCCTGCTACATTTCTGCTTTCACATTGCAGGACACAATGTTATTGCTAAATAACTTTTTTATGAAAATAATCGGAAAAATTGTTGTTGATTTCGTATGAACACATTTTTCAGAGCTAGTACAGTAAAACCCCGTTTAGCTGAAAACATCGGGTTCGAAGGTAGTTCCGATAACAAATAAATTCGGATAAACGAGGTTCAAAGTGTTTGCCTCAAGTACAGTACACTGGGTCCATAAGACTAGTGTGTCAACACATTTCCAAAATAATTCTGAAATGGCTAAAAATTGCTGACAAAATCCCCAAAATATTTCGTTACTATTTTTTGTGACCGATGATATGACAAATACACTTTAAGACTTCTAAAACAAAGATTTTATTCTTAAAATTTGAGCCTTCACTCTTCTCAATGACCAATGCTTTCTACACTCTAAATGAGTGTGTGGGCTGAAGAAAAGCTGTGACAATCTGGAGAGGTATCTAGAGTAAAAATTCTGCATATATTTCCAAAAATGTTAGAGACACGTGTAGGAGACTCTCAAACATCAATTCACCAGTGGTGCCAGCATGGGGGGGCATGGGGGGCATGGGGAGCATGTTTCCCCCAATCGATTTCAGAAAATGTTTTTGAAAATTTTAAAATGATCCCCAAAGGAGTTTAAGCTGTAGATTTCTGTAGGGGGTAAGGTGAGGTGTGTTTTTGACCGAGTGATGGATCTATTGTAATCATTTTCTACCACAAATGGTTCTCAAACTATCAGAATTATCGCAAATCCTTCGCAAACTATCAAAATTTTCTTGCACTCCACGCGCATCAACCTAACCTCACTATTGTCCTTATTATGAATAATTTCCGGTAGCAACTCCTGCAGAAGCACAGCAACAAAACTTTGAAAGCTGTTTACAAATTCTCAGGTCAAACATCTGACTGGCTTTGTGGTTGGCATATAGGTTTACTGGGGAATTGAAAGTGTCTCGATGCAGAGTATGAATGCAAGTTTGTCACGGTGATCTTATTTAAAGGGAAATATTGCATTTGAAAAAATACCACAACATCACTCTAATTTAATCCCATTGTGATCATTTACCCTTTCCAAACATGGAACACAAATAACTTGCAGCAGATCAACACTAATCTCACACAATATGGAAAGAAAGAAGCAGCAATTTTTGTATCTAACGGGCTCATTATAGAACGATAAGCCTCGCCCACACTTATGCAACGTCCGTACTGCTGCATATATTCATTTAGGAAGAGTGGTCATGTCAGGTCATATATGCACCCATTACGCAATACGTGTTGACCTTGCTTGCCGTAATTCCAATGGCCCTGCTCACAACAAACTACCACCACAATTTCTGTACCGCCCTGTGCTGTACAGGATATTGGAATTCAAAACTCATACGTGGAGACGCAGCATCATCTCCCTGATTCTCCATGAGTGTGCGTTATAAGTCGTTACAGGAGAGTCACTACAAACGTGTTAATTTATCTTGTGAAAGGCTTGTAGGCCCTGCATATTTCTTTTGTTTGGACAAGGGGCAACCACTGGCATCACAGGTTCGTAAAATTTTCATTTTGTACCATTGTCGAAGCACCAATGGTCTCTTTTACATCCGCAGCTGTTTCGAAAGTAAATCCAACCTGCTAAGGCCCAAGGGCTGCAATTGGAATTACAGAATAAATGTAACTTTGTGTATAGTATACCAGGGATGTGATAAGACCACCTACTGTAATAAAACGGTAATTCCGTTAGGTTGTCAAATAGAAACTCCCTGGTTCAGTTATAAAGACATAATGTAGTAATTCCAGCTAATGTACTGTACTGTACTTAGTTCGTACTTCAGAACTTTTGTACATGCTGTAGAAGGCATTTGTTATTGTCTGACGTAATGTGATAGTCATGATTTGATTGGTGGATTTCAAATCAGGGGTGATGAAGGTGTGGTTTTGCATGCATAATTGTTTGGGTGAACAAATCTATTAGTTGTTACAGAAAGGTTAATTACTCTTTAATTAGTGCTCGGAGGGCAGAATGTTCTTCTTAGTTAATACCTCTCTTTCATCGAACAGGACTAGATTTCCAAGTAAACGAGGATAGATTCAATAAAAAGCCAGACAAACGCAATATTTCCCTTTAATGAAAAATTTTGGCGTGCTTTGTGCGCATTTGTCACGGTTTGCACTCCACTTTATGAGCATTAAGGTTTTAATACATGGAACGATTCTGATCACAACACTTTTCCGAAAGAAAGGAGTACATCTCCAACCTCTGTAGGGGCCTATGGAATCTTTCAACCTAAATTGTAGCATGCTGTGGAAGGTTGAAAGTACGTATTTGCCGTAGTACATTTTTCAAAAATTTTTACCGGATGATTCGCACACAGCCATTACCGGTATAAAAGGTGATTGTTAATACACTTACAACGAAAAAGCATTCTGAAATGCGCTTTTCAGTTCTCAACCCCTTTTGCTACACCCACCACGGAGGTCTAAAATCACCTCCCTGCACCTATAGAGGGATTTCATGTGATGTCACATGCAATGATTTCCAGGAACTGAAGGGCAAACACACGTGCAGTATGCAAACTTGCAGCTTACAGGGCTGGAATTAAGGTTGAAGGAGGGCACAACCATTTGGCCTTGGTTATTCATGAATTTTGGAGTTCACTAAGGCCATCAGGAAGGGCACCAAGCCAAAAGTTTTTGTATGGCAGGGCACCAAGGCAAGAGATGAAAATAATTGATAACAGTACTAAAGTTTCACAGTATTTTCATAACACCGGCACGTACCTGTACTGATACCTTACCATATCACCAATTACAAAGTACCGAAGTATAGCCGAGAACTGCATCCTTCGGTACCCCGAAAACATTTTTTTAAAAATACTACAATTGAATGAAATGATATACTGAAATATAAATAGGCATACTATATCCATTAGATAATCTGCCTTGTGTTGTTTTATATTAAAACATAAACACAAAACGTTCGTTTGATAATCATTTTCCACCATTTCAGTCACAAATTTTCACCTAGGAAAAAGCAAATTTTAACTGCTATCCTAATCGTTAATGAGTACACTAACTTGTGACATTCGTTTTAACTTGAAGGAGAATAAAGTTTGCAAACAGCTTTGTGTTTTATTTGTAACTCATCTAAACTTAAAACTACCATAGAAAATATTATTAACCAATGAAGGATTACAACAATATTTATAACAAATTACCTATGAAAACATACAGCTTTGTCATGATCTGACGTCATGTTTTGATGTTTATAAATCAGTGAAAAACGAAAATAGCTGCATCACAATTGGCACAAACCCCATTAGTAATATCATGGCACCCTTAAGAGTAGAGTTGGTGTTCTATTCCCTTCTACCATACCACCACAGAGGACACAGGTTGGGCAAAGTTCGGGGTAACGTATGGCAGGGCCACTCCATGAATGTTGCCAGTAAGGGTCCAAGGGACCATTAACTGACATCCATGTACCAAGGTTCCAATTTCAATAGTATATAGGCCTAGTTGGGCCAAAGCCAACAGTTGGGAAAACGGCAGTGACAAGATAATGCTATCTAGGCTAACAATTCACAGATCTTTCTGTTCTTATTGTGAGTCAAATCTTCCCTTCTCTTATTTTTTATGTGTGAAAAAATCATGGAATTAATGATTTTTGTATGACTTATTTCATGTCTTGTACTACATTCATGCAGAAAAATATGCTGGCTAGAACATAAGAAGAGTAAAAATACTGCCGCCACACCCCTAGCCTATTTTATTTCTTCTCAGTTTAGACCCTCATCGTAACCAAAGTCTCTCACACAACAAACTATAAATGGAAATACTCTCGAGGCCTTCAGTATTTCAATGCAGCTACTTGGCAATTTCACACCATCCTATCGTGTATTACCTATACATAAACAAAGGTTGTAGGCTCACACCTGTGTTCTTTTAATATCATATACAGTGGTACGTAAAGCATGCATGCACTACATAGCTCTACGTAAATACCTGTTCAATACTGTGGGCAAATCAATGGAGCTAGTATGGTTCCTTAAGTTGACTACATTCGTACCTTACGTAGAAGTCAAGGACGAAATCGAGTATGTCAAACTTTTGTGCATAGCTCATGTAATGGGGGCCACTTTTCAGTCAATGTCGAGTTGCGTAAATCATAAATGTACAAGGTGCACTTTCACCACCACACAAGTTTAACATGCATGCATGTTTTATATATAAAAGGCCCCCACCATTTCTACTGCTGGATATGAGGTAACAACTGAAAATTAAGCAGGACAAGCAGCGATCAAAAAAAATTCTGAACTTCCATTTTCATGTCCTGTCCCGGACATGTTCTTGCGATGTATGCCAACTTCTCTAAAGAGCAGGTGCATAGCCTATGTATGGGTGTTTGCATACAATTACAGACCTAAACATGCACTTAACTGTTCTGCACTTTCATCGTGCTTCACTTGAACTTCTGTACAAAACACGGACGTGGCGTACAGTATCGGTGTTTGCATACATTACAGAACTACTGTATACCAAACATACAATTAATATCTGTGCAAATTCATTTCGCACTCTTCTCGATGGAAAAATAAGGAAGGAAAATTTATTCTCTGATATTGTATGATCCCAGAACATAGTGCATCCAACTTGGGCGGGCATGACGGCCAAGGAATTTGGGAACAATGGCCATCGTGGCCGTGACCTATAGGCGATATTTCAGGGTACCACGGCCATCATGAAAAACAAGACGGCCATGGCCGCCGTGGCTGTCGGGTAATTCCAGCCCAGCTGAGCTCACGCGCATGGTATAACCATAGATACTACTGTGACACAATGGACACGTGCCAGTCAACACCAAATGAATGGGCGATCTTGCCCTTCAAAACAAAAAAGATGCGCGATCTTGCCCTTCAAAATTGCATCTAGTTGGTTAAAGTCACATGACTGAAATCCCTCTATACTCTCCCTCCCATTCCCCACTGTTGGAAGCTGTGCAGCTGGATTTTCGTTCAAAATTAGCAAATATACGACAGCTGTAAAGTGCTTGACATTATACTCTATATTATCATTTGGATGTCAGGTAGGTATGATGTCAGTGCCCCATTTATATAATTAATCCAGCCCGATATGATCAGTTCCAATAACATCCCAAAGATAGCACCATTTTGCATCTTAGCAACCTTAAATTAACAATAATACAATAGGGCACTTTCACTTCATTAAATGCCTCTATATGACTAAGTATGGTAATTTTACATGCCCAACTTTTTAAGATAATTGTGTTTACAAGCTTTTCAGAGTCTCACTACAGGTGAACTCAGATGACCTCTGACCCCACCAAAACCTAGGGTGGCCGTTCATCAGGCTTTTTGCCAGACAGTCCGGCTTTTCAGCACCCTGTCCTCCATTTGGGTCTACAGGGCGCTGGACATTGAATACTCCTTCATTCTGAAAATTCTACCGTAAACCTCTCTCATGCACAAATTTTCAGAGATAACTTCATTTTCAGACTCTTCATAACAATTTCACAGCTCTAATTATGCAGCTTAGAACACCGGAAAGGGCCGTTTCAGGCCATCTGAGGAGTTTGTGAAGCCAAAAAATTTTTGGTAAGCTACATGCCAACTCATGGTGGAGCTCTGCTTAGATAGTAGTTAAGGTTTTCCTCCTTATCTGTCATAGGAAAGTGGTCACCCTACCCAAACCAGTAAAAATGCTTTCTCTTTTATACAGTAAAAACCTGTTTATCCGCACACATCGGTACTGAAGGTAGTTCGGATAACGGAAAAATTCGGATACAGGGATTTCACCGACCTGGGCAACTGGGTCAATGACGCACAACTTTTGATTTTGATGCACAGACACAAAACCTGTGGGGTCAAACTGAAGCACAGCTTTTTCACCCCATATGTGCAAATTTACTTACAAACTGCAGCACTTTCCAGTTCCCAACTTAGTTCTGTGTGACATTTTCCACCTTTCTGTATGTTTTAATAAAAATCTAAATAAAAAACTATCCCTAGAACAGTGCGGAGCTACCGCCACTCCCACAAATACATTTACACCTAATTAACTGCACCCACATACACTTACTAGTTACTTGATTAGACTTGACTTGGAACAATTGCATGAGTATTGTAAAGTGATCACAGATATCAGCATGCATACTGTAAATGATCGGAGTGTTCAGCTGGTGCGTAATTCAATTTCAGTTGTAAACATAAGGCTAGGCTAGGGACAAACATAGCCTAACAAGATCAGCAGTAGATGTTACGCAGGGCATTAAACATTGCCAGTCTCTTTACACTATGTCTCCGGTATTAAATAAAATCCGACTTGCAGCGTTTCACACTGTGTGCAGATATTTGGCCATGTATAAGACAAAGCTGTGCTGTAATCTACATTGATGTAAATGTCAGTCATAGAGTAGTATTATAAGAACTTATGCACAGTGCGTGTTTTGGCAGGAAAACTTTACGATCATAATCCCAATAAATGGGAAGTTTCGAGTTACAGTGTATCATGTAAGCTACAGTCTACACGAAGGTTCTTATTTTGCTCGGTTGAAATCATATTATTTATCAACAGATTGATTATCATATCTTACAAGGAAAAGATAGTGGAAAATCATCATAAATATAAAAAATAAACATAAAAACAGGAATAAAGTTTGTTGCATTAAACTCAAATTTATTCTGACCCCTTCTTTATTAGTTTTCACCCTTGTAAATGTATTCTGAAGGGTTAGTGACTCCTGAATAAAAACGATGGGTGAAAACCCTGGTATAAAAGAGGTTTCAAGTGTTTGCCTTGAGTACCTTACACACGGTCCATAAGAAGGAGTGTTAACACATTTCCAAAATAATTCCAAGAAGGCTAGCAAAACTGCAGACAAAATCCCCTGAAATATTTGGCTACTATTTTTTTGTGAGTTGAACTGGTAATGTAACAAATAAATTTGTAGACTTCTAAAACACAGAGATTTTTTTCCCCAAAATTCGAGCCTACACTCTTCTGAATCACCAATGTTTTCTACACACTAAGTAAGTGCATGGGCAATAGAAGCTGCAACAATCTGGAAAGGTATGTATCTAGAGTGTAAATTCTGCATTAATTTCCAAAACTATTAGAGACACATGTGTAGGAGACTCTCAAACAGCAATTCACAATGTTTTTGTAAGGTCTGCTCTCGTTAATTTTAGGTATGAAGCTTACTACAAAGCTAACTTTTTCGGATTTAGTGAAACTAGGACTTACACTAGCCTAATGTATTTTAGTATATGGGGATACTGAGCCTTTACTGACTCATGGCTCCTAGCAGGAACTTTAAAACAAATACCTACAATTTTTCTCCAAATTTGACAAACAGATAACAGATTATTTTCTATGTCCACATGTCAGCTGTTGTAGTCTTCGTGACATCTCACCGTGACTTTTAAATTCCCCAGAAAAGTTAGTGCATTTCTGCAGAAATTTATGTTAAATTTTGCCTTGTAAAGCATGGAAAAGTTGGTGGATACTACCGTAACCCAGTATAGAAAGTATGGCAACTGCACACCCGAGATTTTTTTTTTCTAGATTTTTATTGCACACTTGAAAACTCACACTGCACACCTGATTTTTTAAACTGATGTCGATTGCCTCGTTTAACACTAGGTATATGTTATATTGACTTGGCCTATTGGATGATCACAAGTCGTGATCATGATGTGCTAATGACTTGATTGAATGATGTATGCAGTGTCGGCCATCACTTGGCCAAGACCCCTGGAGTGAGGTGTATTTGGAACTTTTGATCTGGTATGAAGCCCATACTTTCCACTCTGGATGTTAAGGAGGCCTTGAAGAGTTTGGTTTAAATTTCTCCCAAGTACTTATTTCACACTCGACTTTTCGTGTTCACACTTCAAGCGTGCATTTGACACCTTGTCGCACACTGCACACTTCAATTTTTTTCGTGCACACCCGAGATCAGTTTTTTTTATGGTTTTTAAATCTGACAGCTAGTTGGGGTAAACAGGGTTTTGGATAAATTGGGTTCAGATCAACGGAGTTCTACTGTACTGCATTTACATGCTAATAATAAGAATAACCATGCTTCCTTCCTTGACATATTGTCTTAACAAGGTTTCACATTTTGACCTCTGATGACCCCAGATGACCCTTCAACTCCATTTAAAACAATACAATTCCTCCTCTTTATATAATGCACCTACATGCTTAGTATGAAGAGCCTATATCTATGTTTTTTACCTTGAGATAGTGTTAACAATGTTTTCAGAGTTTGACCTCTGGTGACTTCAGATGACCTTTGACTCCACCAAAAACAGTACGGTTCTTCCTCTTTATTAAATGCAGCTATCTGCTAAGTGTGGAGGATATCCATGCTTTCTATCTTGAGATATCATATTAACCAGGCTTTCAGAGTTTTAACCTCTAGTGATCTCAGATGACCTTTGACCTCAATTAAAATCAAAAGCATTTTTCCTCTTTATATAATGCATCTGCATCCTACGTATGATGAGTTTCCAAGTTTCCTAACTGGAGATATCATGTTAACAAGGTTTTAAGAATTTGACCTCCTATGGACTCAGCTGACCTTTGACCTCAACAAAAACTGATGGGTTTTTCCTCTTCATATAATGCATCTGCATGTTAGGTATTACATATTTTCATGCTGCCTTTTGTGGAGATACCATGTTAACAAGGTTTTCAGAGTGTGACCTCCAATGACCCCTGATGAACTTTGACCTCCACAAAAACACTATAGATCTTCCCCTTGGTGTAGTGCATCTTCATACCAAGTATGAGAACTGTCGGAGTTTCCCTTTTTAACATATTATGATAACGAGTCAAGTGTCACAAACACACACATACACCATCATGACTGCATATAGATTTCTCTTTCATCAAAACTAAAAATGAAACAAACACAAAGACTTTCAAGGGTGGACAAGAATGGGCAGACAAGTTTACAGCTGCTTTTATTCAAGAGGTGTTTGTATCAGGTCCAAGTAAACCACTTGGGAATTTTCTGGTGGATCAACAAATTGCTTAACTGATAACAGTTCGCTATTCGCAGTGCAGATGCAGGTTTGTGGTTGTTGAACTAGGGAAGTTGTCTGATCTTTGTCTGAAGTCTTTACTCCAGTCAGATGTGTGCAGTGGTGTAGACCAATGATCAGTTTGAAATTTGCCAAAAATAGCACCATTTTGCATCTAAGCCAACTTAAATGAATAAAAATTTCTAAACTTAGACCCCTCTCCCAGGGCAGCACCTGCATGAGGGTGCATCCCATGGCAGGTATGCATAATTTACACCGACTTGTGGGGATATCTGGGGTGGGATAACAACATAATCTGAAGTGCCCCCAATCACCAATAACCTGGTGGCACCACTGCTCTGTGCACTAGTCAAAAGAGAAGCACTCATGATCAAAATCGTATAAGGCCCGTATTTAGTCCATGTGACTCGATCCCTGGTCCTGAAACCTTAATCCTAAACCTACTGCAAAGTGCATATTTTATCATTTGTACTAATTCATTTTACCCACATGATTCAAGCATTTCAGCATGTAGCATGTCCCCCTCCCCCACCCCCCACCTCTTACACCTAGGGCAAGGTTTCTTGAAGAATGGGCCTCAAAGCACTGTCTGGTGGCTGTGAAGTCAGCCCCCAAAATAAGGATGGATACACATCTTTTCTTCTATCATTTCTAATACTGTTAATGGAGTCATCCAATATGGATGGATATCTAGTAGTATAAATTGCTTTGTGTTGAAACTTGTCTCGTATACAAGTAAACTCCATTTTTCAGTTACTCCACTAGTGAAAGGTGGTCCTCTAAAAATTTCAACTATCCAAAGTGGGCTTCAAGCAAAAAAAAAATTTGAGAAACCTTGGAGTAGTGGATTTGCCTGTTGTTTATGACTGTACCTATTTAAGAAAGATCATAGGAAATATGTACAGTGATGTGACTGCCTGGGAAGGTTTTTGATTCTGAGGCTTTTGCAATCCATATGGCTTCATGAAAAGCTACAGACTTCTCACAATACTACTCCTACTACATTGCTGGAGAAGTTCATCCACACACACCCCCACCCCCTCTCACCCTCCCCCACCCCCGATACTGGCCTGTTACACTGCAGTTTAACAAGTGTGAAATGGCCTAAGTAAGCATTAGTATTAACACCTTATTTCAAATTTTACTGTGTCATGTCATGTCCCACTGTGACTTAGCTTGAAAGGGCTAACTTAGGGAATTGTGAACAGAACCAGACTGCAAAAGACATTACAAACTTCCTATATCTCTAGCGTGTTAGGCCTCTTTTTCATAGAATGAAAACACCTGCACAAATTCTTTGCACAGACATGTTTCTACCATAGAAATAAAAGTAAGGGAGAATGACGTCAGCCGATCTGGACTGAAGCCATTGATTTGGCTAGGCTGTACGGCAACAGAGCACCTGCGCGTAATACAAATATCACGTCATTGCTTTTGCCCCAAGTATTGGCAAAGAAACTACAAGTTTTCAAGTTAGGAGTATAAAACAAAATACTCAAGGCACCATGACTTATTTCTGTTGTGAAAATTACTCCAAATCTTTCGAAAAACGGATAAAATAAGCTATAACTTCTGCAGCAGAATGCACACTGTACGTACGAAGACACATCAATCAACCGGTCTTTTGCCGTACAACGAAAGCGCCCTCACAATTTTCATGGCTTCACCGGTTAAACATGCATGGATGCATTGTGTCAGCGTTCTCCCTTACTTTCATTTCTATGGTTTCTACAAATAAAAACAACAATAATATGGTATAGAAAGGCCCATTCATTCTACCCTGAAAGTTAAAAGACATGGTGTTCTATTCAAGTATGAGTTGCCATTACAGTGAAAACAATATTTAAGTTTAATACCAGCGTGTCATGTTTTTACATTGCTGGTACAATATTGCATAGATCCTTTATAGACACAACATCCAGTTTAGACACTGATGTGTTAAGTACAAGATCCATCAAATATATAATAACTGCTAAACCATAAGTCACTGTAAATGTAATTCTTAGATAAGGAGGGGGAAATGCTTATTTCCCACCACATTTTCTCCTGCACCCCATCATCCCTGTTCAGGTCCCTGCTCTCCCCCCCCCCCACCCATCAGGCAAATCCTAGTGCCACCCATCTCCAAGTGATGAACATTTCAACAATTTGAGGGAACAGGAAGGGTTGCGAAATTATATTGCGACAATGCAGAGTCTGTTATAGGTGGTGTGATATCTCATGCCAGCTGCAAACTATACAGCTATGCACAATATAGTTATAGATCGACCTGACCATCGCATTGCTATTAATCGTGTAGTGTGCATGGGTCTGCAACTGCAACTATCAGTTTAAGACCAGTTTTAAGTCGTGCCCCCTTCAGTCAGGAAACAAACTTGCTTTTCCCAACTGAAGTTTGCAACAGTCATAAGGTTGAAGCAATATGACCAATCAGGTCCAGCATGTGTGCACAAAGCCAAATGAGGGGTGTCAAATTCCACAGTGCAACCTCGTCAGGATGATCTTGCCAGCCGTGTTGTGTGAAATGTCAATCGTGCGAAATAAAGTTGTGCCAACTACAGGAAACTAGGTTACAACAGTTGGGCTGAGTTGGGTCATAGACCCTCTTGCAAAAAGCAATAACAAAGGATTGTGGGATAGAGTTTTGGTATGCATCATTCTTGGCCACAGTAAAATGTCTTTCAAAAAAATAATGCATTCAAACCTCTATCCCATGATTCTTTGTATTTGCTATTTGATAATGGGTCTATGCAAAGTTGTGTAGGGTGTGGCTAGCTTTACATACACAATGATTCAAAGAATGGTAAACCATGGAGCCACTACAAATGAAGAAAAAGCAGCTAATTGCCCTTCAAGGTTATCATCAGTTCCGACATTCCAAAGCTCAAAGCCCTCATTAGCTGCTATAAAGGGCTATCACTGGGATTTCTACAGGGTAAGCAACAGTTGTAGGCAAGATCTTTCCCCCATCATATTGATCCTAACACAGCCATACTGGTGTTTTTGTACTAAATTATAACTTAGAACTAAAATGATTTTTAAGAATGCACACTTGTGCATGCATAAGACATCAATTTCATTAAGTAAGGATCAAGCTTCATGATTAGCTAAGTCAAAAAGCATCTGGAAAGTGGGAAATTTAATTATAAAAAGTTTCTTCATTTTCATAGTTATAAAAATATTGTCAATGACAAATTGGCAGTATCATTGGACAGTCCGGGAGATTCTCCGTTTTCGGAGATAGTCAATTGTCTCCAAAAACGGAGACAATTTTACCGCCTTTTTTAAATTTACCCACAATGCTATATGGTTTGGATAATAAAAAACAAAAGGCTTTACATTTGAAACCCTCCTGGAAAATTAGTACGTGCCTAGGACAGTCAAAAACTTGATAATTCGTGGTCCTTAGTATCTTATCTACAATTTATCCGTGCACTTATTGGGAGTCCACTGTGAGAATTTTGAGAAAATATCGATTAAAGCATTGACATCTCTCAATGACCCTCATTAATAGACGTTGTACAGCCGCCTCACACACCGTAATTGTGTGTGATCGGTAATTGGTGTTCGCACTGAAAGCGAGTGTAAACGGTAGATCCTAGTATGAAGGCCCTGTATATTGCATTAAAAAAGCTACCATGGCCGGCTTAAACCATTATAATTACTCACAATCTCAAATGCAGATACTCCCAGAAAAACACACGAATATAAATCCTGCCCGCGAGAAGCTCAACCCTATACAAAGCTGCTATGTGTGTAACAGTGCTAACGTTAAACACTACACAGACTATACATATTCCACGTAACTCTAAACTGAAGCAGTGTGGCTGAATTGTTATGAAAAGAGAACACAAATTAACTTACGGCAATCAAAATCACACAGAAGGTAAGTTCTTACCAGTGTAAGTAATCTATTCGCACCTCAGTGTGTAGTGAGACGGTGTTCTACGAAACAACTGTTTATTCACTTTGTTAAACACACTGTTACAAGACACTTGTGTGTGCGGCAACAACGACTGTTAGGAGAATAAGGCTTTGAATATTTATCAAACACTTTGCGTACATTGTCTCCATTTTCGGAGACAATAAGTATCTCCGAAAATGGAGATTCTCCCGGACTGTTGGAAATGAATCTAAATTTTTCTTTACTTTGGGGTCATCTGGTAGGTGTTGAGGTAATTGTAGACTGAACATCTATTCCTACTGAATAAATCAACTATGCACTGTCTTTTGAAAAACTCGTTTACATTTTTTGATTAGTGAATAGATCTATAAAGGTGGAGAAAATATGACTGGGGTGGAACAAATACACCAAGTAAAAGACTTTGCTTTTACTCCATTCATAGTAGCTCCATGAGTAAGCAATTTCTTTTTATTAAACACCACTGCTTTAATAATGATTATAATCAGTGTCATATTCAAGACTGGTTGAATGTTGACTAAACCATTTATTATGCATACCCTTTCTAATTACTGCAATCTTGAAGAAAGTAAAATCAATGCTGAAACAGTGTTCGCACTAAGGCGCGGGATTGCGGGAATCCCGCTTTTGTCTTTGAAATCCCGCACATAATTAAATCTAATGCGGGAAAATCCCGCACACCTTCTCCGCTCCCGCACATAAGTAAATCATAAGCGGGCAGCTGATGTTCTGAATCCAGCCAAAATTCCAGCGCACTTCTCCGCAGCTGTGATTGTACAGAGAAATTGCAATGATAATACGCACAATAAATTGCAATATAGAATCGTTCCCAAGCAAGCGGATCACAACTCCCAAGCCCAAACTGATTATGGTAGCAACAAATACCATCGTAATCTAGCCATTCAGAGTGCAGCTCTTATATGCTGGCTGCTGGTTGTATAAATAAGAGCGAATCTGATTGGATTGAAATTCAGTCACAGTCCCAGGGTTGCAAACGCAACGTTGTGTCGTGTACAGTACGTTTGGTTACACACCTGTAGTGCACTGTGGAGTCTTACATGTGTAATTGTATTGAATATGTACAGTATGTACTTTCTTCATTTTACATCGACACATTCTGATCGTATGTGTATCTCCAATGAAGTTCACTCATATTTTCCACTTCAACTTCAAGTTCACGGATTTATACTCGCTCATTCTTCAGAAGGAAAACACCTAGTGACGAATTGGAGCACTAACGTTAGTGACACGCATTAACTGCCGTTAACAGCAAGTAGTACCTCTTACATGGGGAGTAGTTTTGTGATGGCGACGGAAATCCCGCTCAAGAAAAATTTATGGGAGGGATAAGGTCCCGCCTTGATTTTGAAAATCCTGCACAAAAAAATTTTTAGAGAGGGAATTCCCGCACAGTTTCAATTCCTTAGTGCGAACACTGTGCTGAAATGACTTGATGTGGCCTAACATCCAACTACATGTCTGACATTTACATCAATCTGTATTTCTGAATTGTTTCAGACTCTTCACAAAAATTCATACTTTACAGAGATTTTATCATGCATACAACACTTAAAAGCCCCTCAAGATGTACTTTCAATCCATGCAAGTAGATCAAGCATGCATATTTTCCTTGCAATGCCAGAGTGTACTGTATACTCCAAGCCCATATTACAGTTTCATCTAAAGATTCCTGAAGTGTGTTCTTACTTTATACTATATTTAAAATAAAGTAAATACAATATATGTACTTTTGCAGTTCTTGATGAGACAAAAAGTTCATTTTCTCATTCAAAGTGCTGTTAAGTAAGACAGTACATAATATCAGAATTCGGAAAGAAATCAGAAAAGCTGTGTGACAAGTAGTAGTTCAGATTCTTTGTTCAAATTTCTTTAATCCTGATACTAGTTTGGCCTCATTTTAATTATCACTGGAGGCATATATGCATGCTGAAATAACTAATCCTTTTTATTATTCATAATGATATCCATGTTTGACCGAGATAACATCAACTGTAACTGAAATTTGTTCCATAATTAGAGTACATTAAAACTAATATTTATGCCGACTCCTGTTCATGTTGTTATGTAGGCTATGGTTGCATGAATAAAACAGCCACTTGATAAAACAAGGCAGATGGCAATTAATCCTGTGATGTTGGGAAGTGTTGATTGAAGAGGTGAGAAAATGAACAGATGAAAAAAGAGTCACAACATAATCCTTTATTAACACTGGCAACTGAGGCAATCCTTTAACCTGCTAGCTCTTCTCTTTTTCATTTCTTTTTACGTGTCTTGTTCCTCTGAAGTATTGGCTAGGAGCATGAAGAATAAAGCTCTCTTTTTACACTACATGCAGGCTTGCCAACATATGACAGTTAAAAATCTTACTCTGCCTTTGATGTGGTCACTCCTGGTGAACACCACCCTGGGGGAGGGGTCTATGTACGTACGTAGGTGGAGAGGAAAGCACATTGTAACTGTTATCACACTCTATTGCTTCCCTTTTTTGCACATTCATTTCCTACTTAAAATGGCTGGGCACACATACTGGCAATGTAGAAAATTGCTTGCGTATGAAATACAGCAAAATGTTCAGAAATCATTCTGTTGCAATTTTTAGCCTCCAGAAAACCTAAAAAAAGGAACAAATACGATAAAATCGGACTAGTTGGCAAGCCTGTACATGCAATAGGATACAACACGATAAAAATGTTACCAGCCCTTTCACACTACAAGCCATAGGCATTAACAGGTTGGGAGGGAGAAGAGGGAGGGGACATGTCTCCCCATTTTGAAAATGGAAGGGACTTCCCCCTCCCACTTCACACTTTTATCCAAAACTCTAATGAACGTAGTAGGCATATGTTTGATCAATAGCATGATTCAATGAAAAAAAAGGTGAAAACAGCCATTTAAATGGATTAAAATCATGAGAAATACCTCAGATTAAACCACGAACCTTCTGGCCTCCAAATTTTTCCAGATATCCTCACCGAGCCTTGTATTTCTTGCCTCCAGAGTTTTGCTATTTGTGCTTGAAAAAGCTATGGTCGAAATCATTTGCCCCCCACTTTTGAAAAGCTGTAAAAGCTCCTTTTTTTGCAACCACCAAGTATTTTCAATTCTTTCATGGCAAATTATATGCATATGTACAATTTATGCATGGTAATATCATTTTCTTACATATTTTCATTTTCTTTTTCAGACACAGTGTGGTAGTATTATAACTAAGAGAAGTATCCAAGCTTACTTTCTGTTGTCCTTCTTTACAGCATAGATGAGAAAAGTTTTCAGCAGAAACAATGAAGTTTAGTGCTACACAACTCACATATATACAAATTAAGAGATGAAAAGAAACATTTAACAATTTGATAATAAAGTAGCATCCTAAATATTAATGCTCTTGCTACAGGGGACTTTTTCATAATCTCTCAGCAATATTCCAATGACCGATTGGTCATGTGATCTGACAGGATAGCAATTCTCTCTCATCACTGTTCTGCAAATTATCAGTTAGCAACAAGTGGGTGAAAGTTGAAATTTCTTTGGCTCAATATTATGTACTTGTACCATGTCTAGTGTGAAGGGGTCTAAGTTATAACCTTCTTACCAACATTTTAATTGTATTATATCTTATCGCATCATACCTGAGGTAAACAAGCCTCTAGGGTACATGACAATGATAGGTGCAGCCACATTTACAGCTTAAATATTGGAAGTAATACTCTATGCAAGCTTTCATAGAGATCTGCTCAAGGGCATTGAAAGTGGGTGGGGGGCATGGTTACTCCCAATAATGGTTGGAGCACAGACCACCATAATATTTGCTGATATTGTGAGTGTGAGATGTCCCCTCAAACAGGAACAATAAGTTGGTTGAGGGGAATGGAATGTCTTTGATATTTTGGTAAAAACCATAATATTTGTTGATATTAGTGTGAGTATTAGACCTTCTGATGATTGAAAAGGCCATGCAAAATATTTTTTTCCAGTGTGCTTTCCACTCACCCTCACCAATATTACATACTCGGTGATTATAAAGAAGACATTTGTTGACACACATATATACATTCCCTCTGTAAGAGGGTTGGGAACTGAACTTGATACCTTTGTTTAATTTTCCCTTAGATTTGGTCAACTGAATGATATTTGCTAAAACTGTTGGTACATGTGAAACAGGCCCCTCCAATAATTTGGTTAGTAAGGACAGAAAACCATTAATATTTTGGCAAAGCCTGCAATGTTTGCTTATGTTTGTGAGTAGGCCCATAAGGCATGATCCCTAGCATTTTGGTGAGGGGGACGGAACCAATTTCATCTCCTCTCATTTTTTTTTTTAACAGCTGTAGTATGTAGCTCTATTGACCACAAAAGGTAAAATTTTCAGTGCATTTCAGGCACATCTATTGCAACATACATGCTTGGTGATTACTGAGACACTCTCTGATGCACACAGCCACAAAATGTATTCAACTGCATATTCAGGGCCTTTAAAAGTAATGCACCTCATTGGGATTTTTATGAGTGGGAATTTTATGAGTAAAACACATAAGGTGCTTAAATTTTTCAGCCAGAAGAACTTCTTTGTAACCAGCATGCAAAAATGCATTGAGGTTTCGATGATATTTGTTTTATTCCAAATAATGCCATCTCCCATTTCTTTCAGTCACTGGAAAAATGCTGTTTTAATGTTTTGGAAAAATACAGTTTTGGGTTCATATTTGATCTTGAGAATTCTTACGAAATTTTGCACTTTGACCTTTGGTGACACCAGATGACAAACTTGGTTTTTCAGAGTTTGACCTGTGGTGACCCTAGATCAGGGGTCGGCAAACTAGGGGTCGGGACTCTTTTGAGGGTCGCGAAAATATTTCGAAGGGTCGCGAAAAGGATTGGGAGCGAAAAATAATTGCCAAATTTCTCATTAAAAATAAGCAATGGGGGTGATTCTAATCTAAGAACCAGTGATCTGCTTTATTTACACTGCATAACCAAGTCAAATCAAACTCCCCTCACCGACCCGTCAATTTGAGGGCCACCAAGATTCCGAAGTAGAAAGTTGGGGCCACCAAGCATAAAAGTTTGGAGAGCCCTGCCCTACATGACCTTTGATAGGATTCTTCCTCTCACTATAAGGCATCTACATACAAAGTATGACATTTATCCACACTTCCTACCTTGAGATATCATGTTAACAAGGTTTTCAGGCTTTTACCCCAGATAACTTTTGAACTCCACCAAAAACGATAGGGTGCTTCCTCTTTCTATAGCACATCTACATAAATTTATCCAAGCTTCCTAATTCAGTTGAGATTCCCTTCTTGAGATATTGTGTTAATGAGCAAAGTGTCACAAACACACATACACATATCCACACATACACATATCCACACATACACATATCCACACATACACACACCCACACGCACATAAACACACACATGCCATCATGAATACATAGGTTTCTCTTATCATGGAAAACAAAAAGTAGAATAACTTATCTACGATTGATTAATCTTTAAATTTTGGGCCTTGCAATCACCATATTGGTCTTTACACCAATCAAATGGCCAAAGAAGTTAGATGAGGTTTAATGGCCCATTTTCCAACCAAGTCGAGCCGGCCTTTCTTCCAGTTGTGGCTCACTGGCTTGTTTTCCCTTACTCCATTGCTTATGCGGAGCATCACGCACAATGGCAGAAGGTTCCATTTATAAAGTCTTTGGTATGACTCAACCTGGCCAAAGAAATGAGTTGCGAAGTCTGCAATGTGTTTTCTGATAAAGAAGTTGTAATTAGTGTCAACAGTACGTGGCACTTACAGTGTGCACATACCTACCCTATGCTGTAGCTGAGAGTTGAAATGCCATAAATGTCTTTTTGTCAAGTCCAAGACTACCTGCTGTTCTCCAGCTTACAACCAATTTAACATTTCAACCAAACTAGTTGTCACTAATTTAGATCATAGGTTTTCATAGCCACTAGCATGTTTTAGCTCTACAGATGGCTGGTCACTTTAGCAAAAGGGAGAATATTGAACACATGCAGATATAGCAGTTGGCACAAATTTGGAAATTCACCTGTAGTTATTTATACTCTGCCATGATCTACTTCAAATGTGGCTCACACAAGCATCCATTTTTTCACATCACACTAGGCAGTACTGAATAATCCAGCCAATGTACAAGTTCTACAGAACAATATTAAGGTCAAAAAGTACAGCTCTGATAATAACACCAAGTCTATCAAACAACCGTCATCCATCTTCTTTCGTAACTGAACAAATTATCCTCTTGCTTCTGCTGACAAAGCTCTAATCTGCTGCCTCATCATATCTCTGTCATCAACTCAGCAGCATACAAAAAGTATAGCCAGATGGTTTCTCAATTTAATCCATTCCACAAAAACTTCAAAGTACAATCCAATGAAGATCCTAATAAGAAACATTCAGTCCCACAGTTACTCAATTAACACACTCTTTTATGGTAAGCACAGTTCAACAATACTCCATCATGTTATTAGTTGTGTCTGTCTCACAAGGTTACAAGTAGCATGAAATCGATTATCCCAACTCCCATAATAATGTCTGAAAATATGTGCCATAATTCCCACACTGATAGCAGTGAAAATTACCTCAAACCAATCTGATATTACTTAGGTCAAAACTTCATATTTTTCCATAATTATGTCCATCCATACTTAATCCCAATGTTTTATTTCATGACACTTCATGGGTGCTATCAGATCTTAACCACACAATCAAACTGCATTGTTTTATGCCATGTATACAGAATGCACTCTATTAAACTTGTATACTTCTCTACCACTTTGGTATTGTACATTCATTCTAAAATTTCTGTATCAGATAAGTATTACCATGTACATATTTATCCACTGGATATCAGTACAAGATTAGTGAGCAGACTCAAATGGGAAAAACTTGACTATGTTGGGCTATCAGCCAACCCAAGGCAACGGTGGATCCAGAGGGGGGGCGGAGGGGCAACCGCCCCCCCTTAGGTTGACGAAGAAAAAATTTAAAAAATACATAATTAAAAAAATAAAATAAAAACATGTAACTCACACTTTTAAAGGGGCATTTCCGGTATATGGGGTATAGTAAGGCATGTATATCTCAGTTCAATACAAACTGAATCATCTCTGGGGTACTGACTGTAAGAACTGGACGCTCTTTTAAAATGTCTAAATTCTTAGAAATTCTTAGTTACAAAATAATTTCATACCCTCAATTAAAATTCCAATCACTGCATATAGGCCTATGTGGCTGACTTGAGGCGAAATCAGGGTATTTATAAATAAGGATACTATGCCCTAAAGATGTCCTTGCTCTGAGGAAATTTCATGGTGAATTAAATGTCTGGTGTTAACTTGAGAAGACGATGAGGTTGAGGACAGACTGTCATCTGCCATTGATGCAGGCACGATTCTACTGGGGAAAAGGGGTTTTAGCCCGCAATCCCCCCCCCCCCCAATGTGCACAATTTTTATATTATGGTAATGGTGAAGACATAGATATGCTCAATATGTATACCTCATGGCCCTTTACCAGGCCCGTAGGCAACAAGTTCTGTAACAATTCTTCCTATAACTACAAAAAAAAAAAATTCGGGCGCTAGGTGCGCTTTCATGTTCAGTTTCATCAAGCGGTAATATCCTGCATTTCACTCGATATATTCGACGTTAAAGTTTCCAAAAATACTGTTCTTGCATGTAGTTGCGATTCCATAGAAACACAAAAATGCATCGTTGCATATTTCTAACCTCTTTTTCCCATCTTCTTTAAGGATTCTTTCTTCAGCCTCATCCTCGTGGCAAACATATTTTATGATGAAAATATATTTTATAGTTTAGTCGGGGAGGATTAATTAATGGGTAAGATGAACGTAGGCCTAATCCCCAGCGACGACAATAAAGGCCCCCATTAAATTTCTTGGCTTGCTCTAACAGTAAGTAGGGCAGATTCTTCAATAAAACCCAAAGTTTTTCAACTTTTATTAAAAAAAGCAAAAATATGAAACCTTTTCAATTTCACACAACTTTTTTGGCGCTCTTCGAGCCCCTTATACTTTGATCAAGTATGGCATCCTTTTGGCAACCCAATGCATCTGTCAGGGCTCAGAGTAGCTGGCCCCAGTTAGGGCGCTTGACCCCCATAAAGGCAAATCCAAGGACCATGCTTGGCTCAGCCTGCAAACAGCAATCATTCGGTGTCATCTCTAGCTACACATATGATCTTGTTTGGTGGCAACCTTTGCGGCACTGGTGACACCTATGTTGGAATTCATGGCCACGGGCTTCCTCTTTATGTGGTCTCACTAGGGTCAATGACAACATAGCCCCCAAAATATGTCCCTACAACCGCACCTGCATGCATTTTTGCCTGTGATGAAAACGCGTACCCGTTACTGAAACACCTGCTTACGATTCTCAACTCACCAAGTAAAAGTGGCAACAGGAGAAATTTTTTCTGGATTAAAAAGGTTGAAGACATGGCTAAGGAATAGGATGAGTGGAGAACACTTAAAGGGGCTATGCTGATACATGCGAAAAGAGGTGTTGCAATTTGTAATCTGTAAGTCATAGATCGATACACCAAACGTGGGAATCGTTGTCTAGGATTTTTATTGTGACTTTACGTTCGTGATCCAGAGTCACGCAGGTGGCTAGAAAGCACTCCCTGAGCCAGGAAAAGAAACAACGTGCCAGCTATACCTTACCTTACGGCTCAAGTAGCTTGTGCCCCCTAAGGGTCGTCAGTGTTTTTTTTTTCATGGAATGAAAATGTATTAAGCTATAGTTTTCAAAATAGGTAACTGGGCCACAGCAAATTGTTCTTTTCTGGTACCCAACAAACTAACAATCAGAAAAGCATGGGACAGACGTGATCACATTTTGACAATCTCCAATAATGTTAAGGAGAAGGGTCTTCCATCCAAGAAAATACTGACAAAACCCTAAGTTCCAGGAGCTCACTTGCTAAGACTGGGAAGGGCGATTTCTGGCGACGGGGGGGGGGTATTTTTATCGAAAAATTTTCGGGTACGCTCCGCTCCACTAAGATAGTCTTCCCACAAGTTTTAGCCCCATATAGTCCAAAACCCTGGGCGGGCCACTGCGTGCGGTTTTGAGTATGGAACAACAAAAGTAAAAAAGGTGGCGACGTAAGATCTTGTCCCAAACTTTGGCAAAGAAGAAAAAGGGTGATTATTTCTTCTCCAAAGCAGGGACAGATGATTAATCATGTACCTACATCATTATTAAGCTACTTGGTAAAAACAAATTTTGAAATATTTTTATAACGAAGATCTCTTTAACGGAGGGAAATGAACAGCAAAATTATAATTACAAATAGATTTGTATATGTTTTATCTTAATTTCCCTTAGATGTTTGAAACAGATAAGTTTTACTTTTCTTTTTGCACAACAGTGACATTTTCATATGATTCTGTTAATAACTTTCGTATAAATTCGAGTAACATCTTTTCCCTTCTGTTGGGTTGTCAATATTCGTAAACTTCTGCCACTGACTGGAAAGTATCTTTTACTGAATACGTATCACTCAAAGGTAGAAATGATGGAATCACTGCTAAGTTCTCCTCGACTCTTGTGGCAATTTAAACTAATTTTCTGTGCTTAAATTGTCTCACATTGCGAGAGCTTCCGGGGGTTTCGCCCCCTGGACCCCGCCAGGGGTCCTAACGCGGGCCCCTGGACCCCACGTGAAAATACTCGCGCTTGGCACTCGTGGTGCACCTTCGGTGCACTGTGTCCGCCCCCACTTACAGTTATTCCTGGATCCGCCCTTGACCCAAGGTAGTGCATGAAGGGATCATTCACTTTTCCTTTGAGGAAGAACAAATATAGCATGTGAGACAAATTTCCCCCAAACCCCCACCCCCTAGTTTAGACTTACTACCCCTGGTTTGGGATTCTAAAAGCACTGGTATCTTACCTCCTGTTATGTAATCCTCACTTACCTGTAATTACAGGAGTCGAGAAGTTTGAGGAACAGAGCAAACACAGCGATTTCTCTGTACACTACTCTAACAAATGATGTGAACAGAGAGGGTACTTAAAGAATGTTTCATTAAAGCATGAAAAGTATTGCATATGGTCAAAATAAATGGATGAAGTCTCAATCTTACTTGAGAACAAAGCTCTCTGCAAAAGAATAATGTATTCTGCTTTGTTTATCCTACCATTAATAAAGAACAAACATGAAAATGGAGAAATACAGGCAAAAGTGTTTTGGTATTGGTAACTAACACAGAGGACACCAAGACACAAAGGCTTATAAAATTATATCAGGTAATGAAAACAAGTGAAATATCCAGAGCAGACCTTAGCTATCCTCTTGCTCATGTACTCGTTTCTGAGAATCATCATGCTTACATTAAGTCTGGTACTTGCATATAATTAAAATTAATCACGCTAGAAGAGGCCTAGCTACTGCTAGGCTATGTGCTGACCATAGCCTGGACAATGTAGCCTATGCCTGAAGGCTTACTGTATGCAGGCCCAATGAATTATTTCAGGGGCTTATCCAGGAGGTCACTGGGACATGCGCTCTCCTAGTTGAACAAAAAGGAATGAATAGAAAGAGAATGAAAATAATGAAAAGGAGAAAATGTAAAACACTGTCATTGAAGGAAAATCATGTAACTCAACATTAAAAGTGCTAACTTGTAAGTCATGTCACCTTTAATCATTATCGTAAATTTTACTTAATCAGGGAATATTTTACATGGATATTGTACAAGTCTCGAGGTTCAAGTTTCTAGCATTGTCTCGAATGAATTTTCAAATTAACAGGAGACGTACAGCGCGTCAGGTTCAACCTCCACGTCATTATGGTTAGAGAGTCATTCAATATTAACAGGCATTTATCCATGGCATTAGAGCCCCCCCCCCCAAAAAAAAAAAAAAAAAATGAAAGCAGGGAAGGAAACAGAAAGATGGTAAGGAAAAAGGAAAAAAGGGAAAACGAAACCAGAATGCAAAAAAATGCATTGAGGCTTCAATGATTTATGTTTTATTCCAAATAATGCCATGTTGACCATTTCTTTCAGTCACTGTTCAAATGCTATCTTAACATGTTGAAAAAATAGTTTTGTGTTCACATCTGATCTTGGGAATTCTTGGGAAGTTTTGCATTTTGACCTCTGGTGATCCCAAATCATGATCTTGGGAATTCAAGGGAATTTTTTGCTTTTGGACCTGTGGTGACCCCAAAAGACGATCTTGAGAATTCTTGAGAAATTTGTATTTTTGACCTCTGGTGAACCCAGATAACAATGTTGGGAATTCTTGAGAAATTTTCCTCTTTGACCAAGCTGGTAACTCCAGATAAAGATCTTGGGAATTCTTGGAAATTTTTGTTTTTGACCTCTGCTGACCGCAGGTGACCTCCACTATAAAACAATAAAATTCTTCCTCTCACCATAAGGCATCTACATATTATGCATGAAATTTATTCAAGCTTCCTACCTTGAGATATCACATTAACAGTTTTCAGAGTTTGACCCCTGGTGACCCCAGCCAGATGACTTTTGACCCACACCAAAAACAATAAGATTCTTTGTCCTAACATAACTCATCTAAATACTAAGTATAAAATTTATCCACGATTGCTATCTTGAGATATTGTGTTAACATTTTCAGTTTGGCCCCTGATTACCCCAAATGACCTTTGACCTCCATTAAAAGCAATAGGGTTCTTCTTCTTACTTTAAGGCATCTACATGCTATGTATGAAATTTATCCAAGCTTCCCTACCTCGAGATATTGTGTTACCAAGGTTTTCAGGATTTGACCCCCCCGTGACCCTGATGACCTTTGACCTACCAAAAATAATAGGGTTCTTTCTCTCACCATAAGGCATTTACATATTACATATGAAATTTATCAAAGCTTCCTAACTTGAGATATTGTGTTAGCAAGGTTTTCAGAGTTTGATCCCCATAGACACCAGATGACCTTTGACCTGCCCCAAAACAATAGGCTTCTTTGTCTTACCATAACGCATCTACAAACTGAGTATGAAATTTATCCAAGCTTCCTTCCTGGAGATACCATGTTAACAAGTTTGGCCCCAGTGACTCTACATGACCTTTGACCCCCACCAAACACAAGAGGATTCTTCCTCTCAATTTGGAGCATCTATGTACCAAGTTTGAGAACTGTCAGTTTCCCTTCTTGAGAAATGTGTTTACATATTAATGGTATACAGTAAGCATTTACGTGTCCATCTCATATTTTAATGGAATGATAGTGTAGAAATAGTACAACGTATGTACCAAAACATCTTTCAACATGAATTTAGTGATTGTGACAGCACGGAAGGGCAGTGAGGCACTTGCTCCCATAGATTTCTGACCAAACATTTCAAGTGTGTCAGTCCAGTGCGCAACCTTCCCTGGTGTCGGCTACCAAAGGTTAATAGATTTCGATAGGGAGTAGGGTGAGGTCTTTAGAATGTCTCCCCCTTCCCCAGAAAGAAATATTCTTTACACGTGCCCATATTTCATTAGAAATTGTACCTTTTCCTGCACAGGAGGAGCTCTGTTGTGGAAAGGGACAGAAATTTGGTGCACATCATCTAAAATTGGCCTTATTTTAAGGGGGCTAATTGGGGTTAGGTTGCACGCAGTGTAGTGAGTGTACCTAGAGTCAGTCACTGCTCACTAATGTATCACACTAACACAGTTGAGAATAACACCTTAGAAGTGACTGACCCATGGTATCACAATGCTACACAAATTGCTGTAGTCAAGTGCCTTCTTAAGTTCACTGAGGATTTGTTTAGAACAAGCTACCTGCAGGTGCATGCATAATGGGCACCCTCAATGAGGGAATGTGGAGGTTTTTGAGCTCAGGATTGCTCTTTGGAAAGAACAGGATGATCTTGTGTTCCCTGCTATTGTTTTCAGGAAGTTTGAATGGGTTCTTCAGTTTGGGCCTGGATAACTGTTGCTGACAGGTGAGGGTTGCATGAAAATTTCTAAGGATGTCTAGACTAAAAATTTATAGAGCTAGGGTTAGATAAAGAACCAGAAAGCCAAAAGGCTTAGTGATTCCTTGCCATATGGATATACTGTAACAAACATGAATCACCCACATGACAAGCAAGGGATCCCTCACAGTTTATATCCTACTTGAGATACCATGTTGATAAGGTCTCATCCTTTTGCAATCTTGTGACTCAAAATGACCTACACAAATATGAACAATCCACAGGCCAAGTAAGGGATCCCTCATAGTTATCCTCCTTGAAATATCATGTCATGTTTACTAGGTTTTGTCCTTTTGTGACCTCAAATGACCTTTGAACTGCACAAAAAATAATAGGGATCATCTACTCCAGGGGTGCCCAACCTTTTTTGACAGAGGATTTACTTTTCAAGTAGTCACCCTCCTGAATCACAAAATATACAATGTCATACAGTTACACATGAAAACTTGTTTATTTTTTCATTTTTTCGTAAACCCCTCATGGTCAACTTGGGATCAGTCCATGGTCTATCAGTAGACTGAAATCAAGTGGTTGATCACTCCTGATCTACTCAATATGAACAATCGACATGTCAAGTGCGAGATCCCTCACAGTTATCCTTCTCGAGGTATCATGTTTACAAGGTTTTGACCTTTGGCCTCTGGTGACCCCAAATGACCTTTGACCTCCACTAAAACAATAGAGAACATCTACTCAATATGGGCAATACACAAGCTAAGTATGAGATCCCTCACAGTTAACTTCTTGAGATGTAGTGTTTACAAGGATTGGACCTTTTGTCCACTGGTGACCTCACATAAAATTTGACCTCCACCAAAATCAATAGGGATAATGTACTCAATACAGGCAATTCACATCACATGCTACGTATGAGATCCCTCACACTTACCCTTCTTGAGAAATCAATAATGTACTCAATACAGGCAATTCACATCACATGCTACGTATGAGATCCCTCACACTTACCCTTCTTGAGATATAGTGTTTACAATGTTTTGACATTTTGACCTTTGGTAACCTCAAATGACCTTTGACTTCCATCAAAATAATACAGATCATCTACTCAATATCGGCAATACACAAGGTAAGTATGAAATCCCTCACAGTTACCATTCTTGAGATATACTGTTTACAACATTTTTACCTTTTGACCTTTGGTGACCCCAGATCCTTTGACCTCCACCCCAAAACTATAGAGATCATCTATTCAATATGGACATTACACAAGCTAAGTAACTGTGAGATCCCTCACAGTTACCCTTCTTGAGATACAATGTTTACAATGTTTGGACCTTTTGACCTCTGGTGACCTCACTTGACCCTTCACCTCCACCAAAATCAATAGTGATCATTTACTCAATATGGGCAATTCACATGCTAAGTAAGAGATCCCTCACACTCACCGTTCTTGAGATATAGTGTTTACTATGTTTGGCCTCTGGTGACCCTAAATGACCTTTGATCTCCACCAAAAGCAATAGGGATCATCTACTCCATATGGGCAAGCCACAAGCTACGTATGAGATCCCTCACAGTTACCCTTCTACAGATATTGTGTTTACAGGGTTCTGACTTTTTGACCTCTCCTGACCCCAAATGACCTTTGACCTCCACCCAAAAATTACTGGGGTCAATACACAAGGTACGTACAAGATCCCTCACACTTACCATTCTTGAGATATCATTTTGTAAAATCTTCCTATGACAAAACTTGTCAAGAGTTGTTTTTTATCAATACCAATTAGGTGCTCATTCAAGCATTTGTCAATAGCCCTAAAGGTTGAAATTTGATGGCACTTTATCTCAGATTAAACTGAAAGGTGATCTAACCTTCAATGACCATAGGTAATCTGATCCCTTTTTGCCAGTACTACAAAGTGAATTATAGGGCAGGATTTGTTGTTTGTTGTAATGTAAACCCCACAGTGCTGGGCTACTGTTGTACCAGAATAGTCATCAAAGCTTTTAACAAAGCTGCTGCTCAATGGAGCAGCTAATTGAAGCAATGAACCAGTGGTCGAGTACTTTAATTGGGAACCACAGTTTTCCCCTAAAAACTGCGGCAGCTATAACTGATTCCAGCAAAGGCAAATTTTGCCTAATGTACTGTTTACAAAGTTTTGACCTTTTGACCTTTGATGACCCAAATGACCTTTGACCTCCACCAAAAATAATAGGGATCATCTACTCAATATGGGCAATGGACATGCCAAGTATGAGATTCTTCACAGTTACCCTTCTTAAAATTAAAATTCATGAAAAAGGCATAAATGAGTCGGAAAAAGTGATACAAGTTCCAAACAAACTGTAATACATCATATTTTTGGTTATTGCTAACACATACACGACAATTCCATGTTGGTAGCATGTTTCAAAACCAAGATGGCGGAAATTCCAATTTGGCTGCCCATGTAATTATTATGATATGTTTAAATAATGAAAAAAATATTTATGAAAAAATGTTGGACACACTGACCCTTAAAATATAGCCATGGTTCATGTCAAATAACTAAAAATTATGTTTTACAACATTTCTGTTGGAATTCAGGTCAACCAAGATGGCAGGAAAAGCAAAATGGCCTCTAATGGAATAAACAAAATGTATCATAAAAATAGATAACAATAATCATTGAAAATATATTTTGATTGAAAACCCCAAATATCTTCATAGCAGATTGTACATAACATTCAAAGCATGAGTTCTGATATTTTATGCAGGACCCATACAAGCCAAGATGGTGGAAATAACAAAATGACTGCCAATAGAAGGATGATAACGTATAAAAATAATATCACAAATCATCATTAAAAATCTTTTTGACACAGTTGAACTTAATATCTGGCCAGATTTTATAACAAATAATCCAAAATTATTTTTGAAAATTAATTCTTTGGGGAATTCAGGTTATTCAAGATTGTGGAAAAAGCCAAATTGCTGCCAGCACAATAATTATGTTAATATATTATAATAATAGGAAAAATAATCATTAGAATACTTTTGACACAGGTAAACCTAACAGGTGTCCATTTTCTGTTGTAAATAGTCGAAAGGTATTTTTCTGGACATTTCATTTAGGATCTGGGTCAACCAAGATGGCGGGTATACCAAAATGGCAGCTAATGTTAAAATTTCACTATAACAATAGGAAAAATAACCCTTAAAACATATATTTGTGATAGTTGCTCTTTATATTTGGCCATATTTTGTGCCAAATAATTCAGACGAATTTTTCAAAACATTTTGTCGGAATTTAGGTCAATCATGATGGTGGAAGAAGCAAAATGGCCGCCAATGATATAACTACAATATTTTATGATAATAAAGAAAATAATCCTTAACAGGTTTAAATGTGTCAGAAACATTTTTAATGATTATTACTGTCTATTTTTTGCTATGTTTTCATTATACCATTAGAGGCCATTTTGCTTTTTCCACCATCTTGGTTGACCTATATTCCAACATAATTTTCATTATTTAGCATGAACCATGGCCATATTTTAAGAGTCAATGTGTCTAACATTTTTTTTATAAATACTTTTCTCATTATTTAAATATATTATAATAATTACATGGGCAGCCATTTCAGCCATCTTGGTTTTGGAACGTGCTACCAGCATGAAAATGTCATGTATGTGTTCGTAATAACCAAATATATATATCTAAACATATCACAGTGTATCACAGTGTATCACAGTGTATCACTTGTAGCACTTCTTTCGACTGATTTATATTCCTTTTCATGAATTTTACCATGTTTGGTAACCATTTTGTATGCCATCTTGGAAAAAACCCCTTTCTGGAGGCAAGATTTTCTCAGACTTTCAGTACATTGCTTCTAATGTCATGCACTGCTAAAATCCATTAAAAAACCTTTTGTAACAATATTTTTGGGGTAAAACTGTAAATTGACCTGACTAGTGTTGCAAGAGCAGATTTAAAGATTGCCACTGACAATCACAACTGACACCCACACCTAGAATATTCATTAAGTTCTTTACTGATTGACATGGAAACTAATAATGGTTCGTACAACCCTTGGGTTAGAGTTAAAGGAAAAGGCTATCCTTTCTCATTTACAATTTACCTTTTCATGCACTTCCTGATTTCTCTTTAAGATTTATCCTTACAGTGTTCCCTTCACAAAGGTTTTCTTTTTTATGCCAGCCCTCCTATTTGGAAGCCTTCCCACCTGTCACTAAGGACGTATTTGTAGTTACTTTTCCTTCAAAAGTCAAATTCAGGCTGAAAGCACATGCCTGTCTTTACCCTTTAATGACTCTAGCAGACACCAAACTAGTAATAGCATTTCACAAACACACCATGCAATAAATATATATTTATCTCCTTAAATATTGCACTTTACCACTGAAAACTTAAAACTTAAAAAAACATCTGCACTATGTAAAATGTCATCATTTCTACTTAGTTCAATTTAACTGCTGGTTATTAAATAAAAACAATGTGCAACCATCAAATATAATTTTAAGAAGATATGATATAGCCTACCTACTTACAGAGCAGTTTGGAAAAGTCTGTAGATTTAATTTAGGACAGTTACTTCCCAAATGGAAAACAGCAATACAACTACACACCGTTATAATGTTACACATGGTAATTTAGTAATTATCTGTATCTATCTTTCTTAATTAAGAAATAAAAATTAAACCAGTCCAAGACTGATCATGACAGCATGATTGGTCTACAGATGGAAAGCCCCCAGCTTTCATGAACAATACCACTTTAGGCCAGTATCTCTTGTGTTATGAGAACATCAGTGAGATTATAATCTGGATCAAGACAGTTGCAGAGACTGGATTATAAGGCAACGTAAATAAACTTGACCTTCCAATGCTAATCTCAGCCAGATTGAAAATAGCTAGCTTGGAACTTTCCTCTGATCATGTGGCGATGATAAACATCAGCAAACTAATACCATACTGAAATGTCTCAGGCAAGTTGAGAAGTTATTTAAAACTAATCATCCCCCTCCCTCCCCTTCAATCCACCATACTACAAGAAGATCCATTTAAAGTGTACCTAAAGTCTGAAAATTCAAAAATATATATTACAGAGCATGAAAACTGAATTCCAATGGTCCAATTCCCATCTTCACAGGACTTTCTTAAGCTGAGATATAGAATGTTGAAGTTTATTCACTCGATTTAAAAAGGTAGATTGCGCAATAATTTGTGATGTCATTGTTGTACTACTCAAATTACAATCTTTGTATTTCTCTGTTTTTCTGAAAGCCACCGCACCTTGTGCCAAAATGTAATCGCGTTCTTACTGCTTTGGGGTGACTTGACTATATAAGCCCTCTCTGTACAGCATGTCATACAAGAAAACAGGAAGCGGTCAAGGTCACATAAACATTTTTAATTTTAAAAGAAAACAAAGCATTTAATGTGAGTTGTACAACAAGAATGTCAAAAATTATTGCGCAATGAACTGTTTGGATTTAAGTGAATAAATTTTAACATTTAATATCTCAGCAATGGAATAAGCTATGACAATGGGAGTTGGACCAATAAGATTAATTTTGTAACCTCTAAAATATTTATTTTTGAATTTTTAGACTTTAGGTCCACTTTAATGATTCCACTGTTGTCATTTCTTTAGATTAACAATGTTAACGGATTTATTGAAGATCGGTTCATTATCATGGATAACACTGAAACTAATTTTTGTTTTCTATCCACAATGTTGAACAGTTCAGAGACAAACTACCTGCACTGAACCCAGTGAGAGCAGCTAACCCCCAACCATGGTGAAAGATGTAATGGTAGCTCAAGAAATCAAGTATAAACCAGAAAGCACAAAGGCTTAGTGATTCCTTCCTGAAAGGGGGTGCTTTGTTGCACTGAGGTTCATACTTCAACTTTATACCTTTTTACTGTTTCTTTTTTCCTTAATGTTTTCATAATTTAACCTCTGCTGACCTCACATGACCTTTGAAACCAACAAAAAGTTGAACAAAAAATGACAAAAAGGAAAAAGGAGGGGCTCAAACCCGTGCTGTTTGTATGAGAAACTGCCACCATTCCACTATGTCATCAGAGAGCTCGTTACATGTATGGTATTTCTAATCATGCTATAGTCACAACATCCTTTACATGTGTTCATAACTAAGTTATCAAAATTTGAATTAATACTGTAACAGTTATACTTGTCAAACAATAAATGTTTTCTATAAATTTTATCTTTGGAATGGCACAAAAATTCGTTGGTCTCAAAACAGCGGATACAATTTAGAGGTACCGCCCACTGTCTATGTTACCATTGTTTCAGACAACCTTAGATCTTCAACAAACCCATAGGGTTCTCTCTCTCTTACATTAACAAATCTATATACCAAGTATGAAAACTGGTATTCATCGACCCTGTCTTGAAATATGGCGTTTTTTCAAGGTTTTAAGCTTCTGACCTCTGATAACCTCTGATCTCCACTGAAAACAATATGGTTCTTCCTCTAAATATGGTTAACATATATATCAAGAATGAAAAATGTCCATAATTGCTTTCTTGAGATATGGTCTTTAAAAAGTTTATAAGAATTTATTATTTTTACCTCCAGTGACCTCAGATAACCTTTTACCTGTACCAAAACCAACAAGGTTCATCTTCTGACTATAACGCATCCATATGACCATGTGAAAAGCATCCATGCTTCATACCTAGAAATATCGTGTTTACAAGGTTTTCAGCTTATGACCTCTGGTTGACCTCACGTGACCTTTGACCTCCACCAAAAACAATAGCATTCATTCTCTTAATATGATTGATTATTCTATATTCCAAGTATATGAGGAATCTATCATTGCTATTGAGATAACGTGTTTACAAGCCAAGCATCACAAACACACATACATACACACATAATTCGCCAGTGTGATTGCATGGATTCCCTGTTTGAACAATAAAAATAGTACATTACCCCACGAAGCATACTCTGATTGCTCATCTCCTCTTTGGGGCTTCCCAAACATAATTATGACTGAACAACGAATATGCGGTGCAGCCTGCTACGTAGGCAATGGCAATAGTCGATAATGAAGGGAGCTATTTCGTTGCCCCAGTTACTTATAAACCATTCAATTTCCTTTCAAATATTGTCTTTGCTTTAAAATGCTGTATCGATTTAAAATATAGGATTTTTACGACATTTGCGTGTTATTTTTCTTTCAGTATGTAATTTATACAATCGAATCAGAAATTACAAAAGATTCACATATTTTTAATAAATCCACGGTTTTGGACTGCCTGAAAAATCACTACCCAAAGATCAACCCTCCTCTTGTTAAGAAATCAGCTTGAATGAGATGCCATTGAAGGGCAGTAAATGGCTGTTGACAAGTAGTGTTTTTACATGTAGGCATATTGGGTGGGCTGTCCAAGCGACAGTTTCCGTGTTGAGAATATATTTTCCCATTTTCGAACATCACCAAGTTAAAATTGTCCAGATGTTGTCCAATCACCTTCCAATATGTTAATTTACCAAAATTGCACTGACACTGAAACGCAGATCCAGAGGGGGCTTTCCTGGCTGTAGCAGGTCCTTTTTTTGACACCACCTTTTCTAGACAGTTCTAAAGCTGCTTGGGGTCTACCAGATATTCATAAGGGTCAAGGGTCAATGTTCATAAGATTCTTTAGTCATAAGGTTCATTATTCATAAGGTTCGTTATTCACAATAGAAAAAAAGGTTCGATATTCATAATAGGAAAAGAGGTTTGATATATATATAGTCCAAAGATTACACAAGTAGGGTGTACATGCTCAGTTAATACATTCTTCAATTATTCCAAAATGTAAGCCTATATTTTGCTACTTTTTAATGTCTTTGAGCTTTGACTATCCATTGCCTGTAAGTTACTGAATGGTAGTGACCACTAAAGAATTTAGAGAGCTAAAAACGAATGTACTTCTAATCTCAAATGACTTGCACACACAGTCCTTATATTGCTTGCACTACTGTACTGAACAAGACATCCCATGATCTGTTGCCCGTTTGGAGGGCATATATTACTCCTGCACCTACACTGCCTGCACTCGTAATACCAACATCCTCAAACTTGGCAAAAAAATTGTCAAACTGCATACAAACTGTACGCCATTCATATATATGATCACAACAAACACAAATCACAAATATTCAAGGACAAAACGACTAAAGCAAGCCCGATTACACAGAGACCAAAGTCAATGGAGTTTTTAAGTGTATGACTTCTCAACTTTAAAGCTCACACAATGAAGAAGTACCGCTCTGCAATTCGGTGACTCTTCCACATGCCGCTATAATTCAATAGGCTCATTTAGCCAAAGTTCCCCAGGAAAAGGCCGCTTTTCCGGGTGAAAAATAAAGACGTATTAAGTCGCCTGATGGCTAAATCCTTCTATTGAATTCTAGCCTCATGAACTTAAATCACAGGCAACAGAATAGCTGTAGTAATGTCCAGTTCAGAAACAGAATCAGCACTTTTCATAGCCCCAGAGGGCTGCCAGGATTTGATAATTAGGGGTACCACAGAAGATGATATCGTAACCCCACCCAAGACACACCAGAAAGTCCGAATAAGCATGCATATCTACAATAGTTTGCGACTGGGGTGGAAACTTCCTTTGTCATGGTGTCACCTAGCGTATGGGGGAATGACCGTGAGAGTAAAGGTATAACAAAAGGGTAGTGGATTAGTTCATAATGCATATTTTCTGCAAATGCACTTAATGACCATTGAATAAGCTTGTGCGATTAATAATATACTTCAAATTATGTAGGCCTAGATCTAGCTACAAATGTTGCTCATAGTTACCTGTTTACTGTTGCAAGCTTGAGTGTGGACTTGTCCCCCTTTTTTTTTTTTTTTTTGGAAAATAGTCCTTGCTAGAACAATTCCATGCATTATCGGCCTAAAAATGGTCGTCAGGCATGGAGTGTAAACCGTGAAGAAGTATTCTGAAATTCACATAAGCATACCAGGGAGGTGACATTAGATGGAGATCCATCGAAAATTTTAATTTATGCTAATCCAATCAGCATAAATTAGAGGGGAGACTAAATCCTTTAATTGGGGATTATTGAACTAAAGGGCATTGAATTTCTTTGTCTAATATCTAGGCAACCTCATTCATACCTACAGTGACCCCAGCAAAAAGGATTATTTGGAAAAATGCTTTAATGTCTAGTTGCTGACAGTCAAGAACACAACACTGTTCTGACATTAAAAACGACTGTTTATTGTCAAGGAACCTAATGATGCTGGCAATAAACCAGTGCTTATAATTTATGCAAATGAGCAAAAGAAGTATAAGACTAAACTTTACGGTCCGATTTTGACTTATTTCGCATTCGCTCGCATGATATAAAAGACACACCCATACTGAGCAAGTTATCGGGAACTAGACAAGTATGTTGTAAATAGCCTCAAAACGCGTCAAAACCCTCAAATCAATTTACAACTTAAGCGACTGGCAATGTTAAGGCAAGGGGTTAATTTTCAGATTTGATCATCGAGATGTCACAGATCACGTGTCCTACTTGTACTTAGATTTTAACACCTCTTAAGCCTATTGAATCATCAAGAACAACACACAAGAGAGATTACTGTCAGCAACTTGTAGGGTTCAAAGGAAGAGTTTTCGATGGATCTCCGTCTAATATCACCTCCCTGAGTATACTGTTATGGAACCTGTATCCATATCTTTGAAAAAAAAATAGTTTGGAATTCCTAACCGAGGTTTTGTGAGTTTCTACTGAAGGCGAACTAGGAATGAGGGTAAAAGTGCAAGGAGCGCACAAAAATTTTGATTTATGAAAAGTATGATAGTTTGTGATAGGAAAAGTACAGAACAGCCTAGCAGAATTTTTCACTGCTAAGAAAAGGGGGTCCTGACCCCTTGGACCTCCCTGTATCCACCCTTGACATTCGTAATATTAATTCATGTGGTAGGTACAAACAATGCAGCATGACCTTCTCCAAATGATTACTAGTCATACAGGTAGCACAAGCAATTCTATCAATGCATCATCACATGCAATGAATTGAAAATGTGCAATACCAATGCAGTTAAACAGGACTATGAACCCAACTAGCTTAACCCTTTCACTACTGAAGAGGGTCCATTTCTCCATACTGAGCCATATATGAAAGAAAATCAATATTTAGGCATGTTCTAAACCTCTCTATTTTTCTTCTGATATAGGTATGACAATGGCAGTTACTAAAATTCCCCTCCAGGCCTATTCCATCCCCAAAACACTATTAAACACTGTAGGTTTATACCGAGCTGTTCCAGAATGCAATGAGTGGTATGGTTTCGCAGCAAAACCCTACGTATATAACAGTGGTAAATTAGGATTTCGCAGCAAAACCATATCTAGCGAAAGGGTTAAAGGCTCCCTAATCTCATCCCACACAGTAAAATTCACAATACAACCAACCCAACCCAACCCAACATTACAACACTAAACAGTTGTGTAACATAGCTGTCATCCAGTATTGTTTTGTAAATAAACTCTTGCTGTTTTTGTGGATGGAATATTAGGAAATTGTGCACATGGGTTCAAGCCTCCTTGTGCATTAGCCCAGCATACCCACATCCTTATACAACTGTCAACTATACTGTAAAATAAATATTCCTTTGAGGTAGACCTGGCAAGATCTTGTAAGACATGTTGAGCAATCACACACGCTCTAGATAGGAATAATTCACAGGAACACTGTATCCCTATCACACTTCAACCCTTTTGGCAAAAATACAGTCAAAATAGAAAGAAAACAAATCCAACCTTTAATATCTTGGAGAACAGGACAACTTGATGCTATGATTCTTCATAATTAACGCTGAATGCTGCTAGTGCTCAATAATATCAACCTGCACAAAGTGAACTGCACTGGGAGATAAGTGGGAAATTCCCTTACATGTCAGGAAAGACTTGTGAACCTGACTGAGGTATCAGCCTGAAATCGTTTTGTGATTGCACAGACATACATCATGGAAGTATGTCAAGTGGACTTTGCCAAGTGAACTTTCTGAGAAATATGTCACACTTCCAAACAAGGAAATTGCCCTTGAAATTACATCAAAAGCACTTCCAAATGAACATATACATGGGGGGTAGGAGAGGTGGAAAGGACAAAATGGATTTTTTTTTTTTTAGAAATATTGCCTTAAATTATTTATAATTTACTCTTAATGACAAGGGAAATTTATACTAATATCACACAACTAATCATGATGAGTTTAGAATTCACCAACATAATTTAAGGCATATCAAATCTTAGCACCATGTTGCAAAAATTATGTCAATTTAAAGTGACATTGCACACTGACAGCCAGAGAAGGCTCATGACACAAACATCAATTCTTTCCTGAATGAGAGCAAAATTACTAGGAGGAATACTATTTCTTTGAGTAAAGTTGCATACTTTGAACTATCCCATGTTGCAGAGCTAAAATAACTGAAGAATATACTGGTCCAAGGGACATGCTTTTGAAGGATCTAACATACCGCATGCTTAAGCAGAGGTGGCACCAGGAATTGCTAGAGAGGGGAGTGCGAAGAGGAGGAGAGCATGCTCAGTGATGGAGTGGGTGGCAGCAACCCTCGGTCCCAACAGTTGTGATGGGCTGCTTCCTTCTGGGAAGGATGGCAATGGGAAGGGCATACTGGAAGACAAGCTTTGTATTATACAATTCTACCACAGAGTACATTTTGCTTCTAAGATATGTACTTAGAACTGTAGGGAGTTATGTGCTAACAAAACTATTGTCTTGTGGAATTGCATAGCATGTGATGTAACCACAAATTTTAAATACACAGAACTACATCTAGCTGAGACCAAAAGGTGATCAACTGTGGGGTGGTTGATCCTACCAGGGACAACATGCATAATATTACATTCACCTGTCTGCCTGCTGAAATGGCCAAACCTCCCACAGGGAGTTGCTTATTGTACCATACAACCAGACAACTGTGCCATTAAAGTTGAAATTACCTGTTTAAGAAAAGGAAATACATAACACTACCTTGTCCAAAGTGTTGGAATTATGTTTAAGCAGTGGTCCATCCGAACAATAAAGATAAATAAAATAAAGATCCCTCACAAAACTAGTTCTTCCAATTATTGTTTCAATTATCATAAAAATAACAGCAAAAACTATGTAAATCGAAATACTAATGCTCTAATATATGAATATGCAAAAGGCAGCACAATGAAAGGTGCCCACGTATTATGCCAGCGAACAAGAACTGAACACATGATATTCATGCTATTGCCTAACTACGTACAGTACTTGAAAACTGTATAGTACCATGGAGCTGGAAGGGAAAGGATAGTAAAATTTGTGTAGTAAGTGAGCTTTCGAAGAATGTTTCCTTTTTTTTTTTTTGCATGATTCTGAAGGCAGAGTTAAAGAAAATATGAGTATTTCTTACTCAATTAACCTACGAGACTGGCAGACTGGCTATCGTATAATATGTGAGTAATACCTCAGCGGAATTATACTGAACATTTCTTGACTCATTCAAATCCTCAATGGTCAGCGATATCAGCTTGGAGTCTGACATCTGAGATGCTTACCCTCTGTTGCAAGGTCATACCATGGAGCTACTACCTGGACATACTTTCCCTGTTATGTATCCCAGTTGAAATGTACACAGTTGCCTTGATTCAACCAGGGAGTTCTGAAACAACAGACACAAATTCTTTTACATGTTGGAAACTCTTGGAGAAACCATCTACAACAATAGAAACTGACCGACGGAAAAACCACGTTGATTGCTCACAGAGAAAATCGAATCGGACCATACGATTTTGTGACTACAACTGTTTTGGTTTGGAGTTTATTACGACTATTTTGGTTTGGACTGTCATACTTCAGGTTAGTGCCCCTTGCTAGTGATCAGCATCTACACACATGACACATTTTTTGTCAATTAGTGTAATGTTGTTCAGTTTACGTAGACTATTTAGGCCTTCCTGCATGTACCGCTCAAGGACAAAGACTTGGGAATCGGCAAAGTACATAAGTGTAGAGGTGTAACTGGTTACCGTTACTAGTGATAGTATGCAAGTGTCTTCTTGAATAGTGTTAGGGGGTGAAATTTACTAACCCAGGTATTATGATGAAAACACATGCTTTTGTTTCAAAACCTCAAGTGTGCTATACAGTATACAACTTTGAAAATCACACTAATCTCAGCTAATGCATGAATAACCGATGCAGTATAAGCCCACGATTGCACAGCACTTTGGTCCATGCAGCTGTGTGATGCATTGAATATTTATGTAGTGTTGTGATAGATGTGGTCATGGGCATCCGCAGGCATGGTCAAGGGGGGGCACTTGCCCCCCCCCCTGGAAAATCAAAAATTTGAAAAATGAGTAAAAATTAAAGAAAAAACCAAACAAAACGTGTTTTTCCTGTTTCTATTCGGTAAATAGGCTTAAGAAATGCCATTTCCAGCGATCTGGAAGGCATTTCGGGCCGAAATTTTCTTGCGCTTCACGCCAACTCATGGTCACGCAGAGGTTTTGCCCACCCCTAGAAATTTTTGCCGCCCCCCTGGATTTTTTTCTGCGGACGCCCATGGATGTGGTTAAAGCTAGTTGTGATGAGGACAGTTTTTTCAAAATAGCCTGTAGATTTTGACTGTTTTTACACTGTTTCTTTATATTTTGCCCTTCACACTACCAGTTTTCGTCACTACATAAACACCTTCATCCATGATTAGCATAGTTAGTGTATTGACAAATAAAGAAAAACATTAGGCCTCATGTATTTCCCTTTTTTTGAACAGGTAATATCACTTTAAACTGTTAGGCCAATTGATTGACATTGGAGATTACATACTCCATCCTAACCACTACATACGGAAGCCGAGAACATCGCGGTGGTATGAAATCTGGCATGCCAGTTTTCCCTACCCCTTTCTTCGGTAAACATGAGAAGGAGAAATCAAGACACGATTTCTCCTTACCACCAATAATGTGAAAAGGAGAAAACCAAAGTTAGTTGAGGGGGTACATCAAGAAAGGACCATTACACAGTGTCTATTTTCGAACATCCTATCCAGAAATGGATGCGCCCACACATGGCACGGATTGGCGCTATATAGCTTTGGTTATATTATTACCAACGTGGGATGATCCCACCGTGGTACGGAGAAATCGTCGACTAGCGAGCTAGCTATGTTACTTAAATTGAAAAGAGGATCATTGGACATAGTCCATTTATGGACAGGGTGTACAAAAATAGACACTGTAATGGTCCTTTCTTGAAGTACCCCCTCAACTAGCTTTGATTTTCTCCACTCCACATTATGAGTGGATAATGGTAAGGAGAAATTGTATCTTGATTTCTCCTTCCCATATTTACCGAAGAAAGGGGTGGGAAAACTGGCATGTCAGATTTCATACCACCGCAATGTTCTCAGCTTCCGTAACTACAGCTCCCCAATGAGTATTCAAAACATTCCTCACCCTGAGACAGTTTGAGCCAGCCTTCCCCAACTAAGAGGGACACGCCAAACCTTCCCCACAACTGGTTGAGAGAACACTCATGACTAGTAATCAGTTCAACTAATACATCCTGAGGATGATACATTTGATCACTGAAGGACAACACCACAATACACCTGTAGAGAACAATGAAACCACTACAAAGGGTTCCAGTTCTCCAAAGTGGTATGGTACTACAGTTACTTTAATATACATAATAGTTTTACAGGTGAAAAAAAACTTATCAGTGGCGTAGCTAGGTATTTTTCGTGGGAGGGCAAAAGCAAAAAAGTTCCGACAGATTATTATCTTGATATCTTGATAGTTGTAGGATTCGAAATTCTGAGGACCTTTTTTTTTGCTTTCCAGGCAATTTTGAGACCGACTTTTGATTTTCATGTTGACGTATCCATGTGTAATTCTGGTTAAAAACATAAGAAGTGTTGTAAGTGTTTCAAATGAATTGTTTTTATTTACTTCCGACAGAGGCCTTCGGAGGCTTTGTGGGGGGGACCGCCCCCCCTGCCCCCCCTCTAGCTACGCCACTGTATTATATTAATACCAGTTGTTTACGTTCAATATTCCAAGAAAGAGAAGAAAAATTATCAGAATTGATTGGCATATCAATACCATGAAACAGGCAAGTTACTGCCCTCTAAACTGGCTTAAAGGAGCTATGGCATCCCCCCAAATATATTTAGTCATATCCCCATAGTTCTAAATCCAGTCGGTGACTGTACTTTGATTGGCATTCATTCAAACAACAATAGCATGGAACTACAAGATAACAGCACCACTCTGGTTGGTAATGATGACTTGGACAGTCAGTTGCGTTCCTAATTAGGCTCACAGTCACACACAGTTTGTTTTTCAATATTGCCTCAAGCAACTGAAACTCAGTGCAGGCTAATGTCACCCTGTCTTGGAAGTGTTCTTCTACTAGACAGTTGTCTGTGTTGAAATTGGAGGCAGGGCTTAAGTTTTTAATAGTTGGCAGAATTGTTACTGTATGGGGTGAGCTTAGAGGCCTTTAAGCTTACTTTTGAAGATAAATGTCCCTACACTTTCCATAACTTTATACTCTTGTATCCCATGAGATTTGGTACTCTGCCCATCCAAAGAAAACTCCCCCCACCCCCTTCCCTCTCCTCACTGAAATCTCACCCAGGCCACTACTTTTGGTCATCACAGAAAACTCGCACAACTACAATTTGTTGGAAGAAGGCCATTAATGAGCCACAATCTTGCAATACTGAAAACAACTTTGTCACAACAAACCCAAAATAATGGAATTATAACAGCAATACTGAAAGAATAACAACAACTGGAAAAGTCAGGACAGTAATAAAGGCAACAATCATCACAAATACCAGCATTCCAATAACAATAAAAATACCATCCACAAATGCTTTCACAGTAGTTTATTTCTTACTTTATAATAATTCTGTTTAAGTGTTTATCTCAAGTCCATGATATCTGAGATTTGAGGTGAGAACAGGATGGTGGTATATGGAATAGGTCAGAATACCAACACTAATGTACAGAGTCAAGTAAATGGCAGCACTGTTTTAGATACTGCACTCTTCACTTCAATACACTGGTACATGCACAAGATTCATCACACTCTGTAAATGTGAAAGCAGATTTATATTTTCCATGCAAAAATGATAACAACCATTGCAGCCAGCACAGTACCAGCATAATTGGACACATGTAAGTATCAGACATGTCTGCAACAGCTGGTTAAGAAGTGCCAACTACAAAACAAAATAAGCAAACCTATAGTTTGAAAGGAATCTATTTTCAATATCATGTTTAAAGATACCTTAGGAATGTTACTATGTAAAATATGAAACATTTGGCAGTCCTAGATTATAATATCCACCTCACCAACATGTATCATCTATGTATCAGCTATGCACAATGTACCACAGTTACAGCCCAAGGCTATGATCAACATATATACCTACAGAGATGCTTATGGCACCACCCAGACACATAACCATGGGGGGGGGGATACGTGCCGCCAAAATTTTCAATAAAAGGCCTTGCACCGAAGGAGGAAAACACTTTTTTGGAATACTAATATAGGTTTCGATGATATATGTTTTATTCCAAATAATGCCATGTTGTCCCATTTCTTTCAGTCACTGTCACTGGTCAAATGCTATCTTAACATATTGGACAAATAGAGTTTTGTGTTCATATTTGATCTTGGGAATTATTAGGCAATTTTGCATTTTGACCTTTGGTGACCCCAGATGGCAATATTGGTTTTCAGTGTTTGACCCCTGGTGACCCCAAATGACCTTTGACCTCGGGATATCATGTTAACAAGGTTTTCAGCACTTGAACCTTTGACCCCAGGTGACCTTTAACCTACACCAAAAACAATAGCATTCTTTGTCTAACCACAACGCATATACATACTAAGTATGAAATTCATCCAAGCTTCTTACATCGAGATATCATGTTAAGAATGTTTTCAGAGTTTAACCTTGATGACAATAAATGACCTTTGACTCCACCAAAAAATGATAGGGTTTTTCCTCTCACTATAAGGCATCTACATACAAAGTATGAAATTTATCCAAGCTTCCTACCTCGAGATATCACATTAACAAGGTTTTCAAGGTTTGACCCAGGTGAACCCGATGACCTCTGAACCCCACCAAAAATGTTTTTTCCTCTCACCACGATGCATCTACATACTATGTATGAAATTTATCCAAGCTTTCTATGTCAAGATATCATGTTTACAAGGTTTTCAGTGTCCAACCCTGGTGACCCCAGATGACCTTTGACCTCCACCAAAACAATAGGGTTCTTCCTCTTACCATAATGCATCTATATACTAAGTATAAAACTTATCCAAGCTTCCTACCTCGAGATATCATGTTAACAAGGTTTCAAGGTTTGACCCCCAGGGACCACAGATGACCTTTGACCTCTACCAAAAACAATCAGGTCCTTCCTCCTACCATAACACATCTACATACTAAGTACAAAATTTATCCAAGCTTCCTACCCGAGATAGTGTTAACTAGGTTTTCAGAGTTTGATCCCTGGTGACCCCAGGTGACCTTTGACCCCCACCAAATACACTAGGTTTCTTCCTCTCAGTAAGGGGTATCTATGTACCAAGTTTGAGAACTGTTAGTTTCCCTTCTTGAGATATTGTGTTAACGAGCAAAGTGTCACAAACACATATACATGGACACATGCACATACAGTCATTTGAACTGTAGCCCTTGGCCCTTAGCAGGCTGCTCTGCTTTCGAAACAGCAGGATGTAGTAGAGATGATTGTTGGTGCCTCAGTAACTACTATTCTCGCTTTAGGCCATAGTAGAAAACAAAAAATTTTACAAACCTGTGATGCCACTTGCAAAAAAATTATGTACAAGTCTTCCCCCAGATAAAAGTACCACATTCGTACCATCCTGTAAAGACTAATGCACACTGTGTGAAATGTGAACCGCATGGTCAATATCCCACAGCACAGGTGGTATGGAAACTGCTGTGGTAGCTTGTGAGCATGAAGCAGAAAGTAAGCAAGGTCAACATGTATTGCAAAATGAGTGTAAATATGACCCCACATAACCGCTCTTCCAAAATGAATATAAAACAATACGATACGTTGCATGTGGGCAAGGCTTGTTGTCGTTCGATAATGAGCTGGTTTGATAAGAAAATTGTTGCTTTTTTCTGTTCATATTGTGTGAGGTTGGTGTTGATCTGCTGCAAGTTATTTGTGATTCATGTTTGGAAAGGGGAAGAGACCACAATGGGATTACATATTTACACTGGTGTCACTTTGTAATATTTTTCAAACCCAATATTTCCCCTTAAATACTTTTAGACCGCTTTCCATAAATGGTGTTAACTTCCATGCACACTTTTCATTTATATGCCACAACCGATGGATTCATCAAATCATGGTGTCAACAGGTGGGGGACAGGAATAAATGTTCTTCCACTTTCAAAATGGAGGGATTGTCCCTGTCCCACTTCTTTCCAGAACCCTCATGAAAAGTGTGAAAATGTTTGATTCAATAGCTTGCAACACAATTGATTCAATGAAATCAAACTTGCAAATGGTCGAAACGGCCATTATTAATGGATTACTTTGGTGAGAAAATGCCTCAGATTACACCATAGATCATCTGGCATCCAACTTTTTCAAGGGCCCTTATTAAAGTGAGACCCTGATCCATTGTTTCAAGGGCTTTGGGATTGGCACTTATATAGTTCTGGTCCAGGTCATGTTGTTCCCCACTTCTGGGAAATGTTGATGCTCTTGCACCAAATTAAAGGGAAAAGCATGAAGATGAGAAAATCAAAATCAGATCATTCTCCTCTTGTTCCATTTTCAAACATGGGGGAATAGTACATCTATAGGAACCCCAGCCAACATTACCTTCATAGCAGGTGTCGAATATGTTCTCCTCTTTTGATGTACACACTCTAACACCAGAGAACAATGACAGAAATCATCCAATTTTGCTATATTCATGAGCCCAATTTGATGTTACCCCTCGACTGTTGATTGGTTTCAATATATGAATATTCATATCGCATGATGAAGCTTCAGCTGTAAAGTTCACTTTTACACAATAAGTCAATGGGACTTTACTGAAGTGGGAGAAATCACACACTAAAACCCCACTGAGGATGGTCCTCCATAACAGTATGTTAATCAGACTTGCTTCAGTCAATTTTTAGTCGAATATTTATAATTTGTGTTTGTTGTGATCGTATATATGAATAGTTAATAGCATATAGTTTTTACGCAGTTTCACAAAGAATTTCTTGCGAAAATTCGCAGACGTTGGTATTACAAGTGCAGCCACTATAGGTGCAGGAGTAATACACGTCCGCCGAGCAGGCATCAGCCAACAGTACTATCTCTTATCCACCAAAGGTGTCAGGGAAGCACAAATGCTTTACCTAGTAGGTGAGTTCCAGAACCCCCCCCCCCCCACCACCATTCATGGTGGGATGCAGGAAAGGCTCCAGTGGCTGATATCTTGCAGTTTGTAAATAATAATTTGTGTACTTGAAATGAAGCTTCCAGCTGTGCTCAAATCCACTGGTGGCACTCAAAGTATATTCTGAAGAAAAAGTGTCTAAGTGATTGCAAGTAACCTGTTGACAAAAAGGCCAGGCTTTTTAAAGAGCTGATAGCCTTTAAAAAACTTGTTCCTCATGCGACATGCTAGCAGTGATCAATCAATGTGGCATCACAGAGAAGCAGTTTGTTAGGAAGCCAATTTCAAAAAGATTTGGCATTATGAAAACATGGATTCTACTTGATGTATGCAACTAACAAGTGTGTTTGTGAATTAATTTATGGAGGGGGGAGGTGGGGACATTAGACATGAATTTGTTTCACAGATTTTTCCTTTAAAGTGAAAAACATGAAGGGGAAGTTTTGTATTGTCTCCCCACACCGAACAAAGGAGGGTGGGGAGGGGAACTCACCCATCTCCAACCCCCTCACTTCTACAGAAACAGCCCCTATGCTACAATGACTATCTTAACAGGACTGTTCTTTTCTATTACTTCACATATGTGGCACTGAGTAGAAAATTGCCTCTAAACAGAAATGTTGAATTTCACTGACACTTTATAAAGTAACTTCAAACAGGGAGGCACACAAATTCAGTTCAAATTACTACATTTTGAAATAATGCAAAATGATATCATATTGTAGAAACTGTTTTGACCATGATTAAGAGGGGAAATTGATCTCCCTCAGGGACGAGTTCAATGACTACTGGACTTCCTGAAATAAAGAGTGCAAATAGCAGATCTTTTAGTTTAGTGCCATAAAGAGGAGAGTCTATACTGATGCCTCTTCATTTGCATAATTAACTACGGAGGTAGATACAGCTTTTATGAAATGTGCCTCTAGCAAGAGAGGCTCTGATAAAATAAAAATATAGTAGCTGTTTCAAAAAGGCCATTGAAGGGGTCAGTTCCTAAAATCTAAAATAAAATGCAGTTCATCATGAGACTGAAGCAAAAAGTATTCAACAATTAATAACACATTAGCTGTTCTAAGCATATGAAGAAAATATCATTTAGTTATTGCACATTTCCTTGCATCTCTAGCTTTTAATTTTATGCTTTCTCTTTTGTTCCTAAAAGTCCTTCCTATCACTGCTTTACACCTTCAGTACTATGATAACATAAAATATGTTTTAAGTTCATTACACAGTCAAAACTAGCATATGGCACTATGGGATACAGCTTCAAAAATTAATACTGAAATACTACCATTTAGACAAAGAGAGAGAGCTATACTGTAAAACTGATCCCAGTAATACTGTAACAATGTTTCCAGTACATTGCCCTTCAACTCAACTTTTACCAAGTGTGCAGGTAAAAATATCACATGGAAATGGGCCAGAAAATCACAAAACAGTAAAGTTTCAAATTATTCAGAAAGAATAAGGTTAAGTATTGTAGAAACAGTTGAAAAATTATGAAAAGACAAACAAAAAATGTAACTGCTTCCACCTTTGAAATTTCCCTCAGATAAGATTACTATTGGAGCTTCATGTCTATCGCCACAATTGACAGTTGCAGTGCCTGCCATGCAGGCACCAGCATGAACTAATGTCACCAACACAAAACTGTTAATCTTGGCTTGTCTAAGGATCTCTTTGTAGACAGTTGGTTTTTTCGAAATACGGTGTAGTCCTTGTTGAAGGGATGGTTGTGTTGTTGGCCCCTGCTGATTTTGGTGATGTCATAACCTTTCTAAAGGAGTATTATGGGAACATTTCTTCATTTAAAATGTGTGGGCGGTGTCTATTTAAAAAAATCTTTGAGAATATGGACTCTGGCCTTGCTGTGCCTAATGTGGATGCATTTCCAAATAGCACCATCGTCTTAAATAAGCTGAACTTGTGTCAAATTTCTCGTTTCTTTTCTGGTTAGCAACAACTCATGATCACCATCTTGTGTGCAGGACTCCCTTCATCCTTGCTGAAATGTCAATTTCTGCTAGAGGACACATGAATTTATCCAGGGAGTTTGCACTCCCTGATTTATCTAAGAAAGGGCCAGGCTGTCCAGCCTTTTCAGACCGCATGGTTTCAAGCAAGACTTGTCAATCTTATCATGTCCCTGACCCCCCTCTCTCAGCCCTGTTCAAGGTCTAAGCTATACCCCACCATGGCTAATGTCATGGCACTGCAACTAGTCTAGACATGTGTCTTGTTATCTCTTTCTGGTTCATTTTCAGGCTTAGAAGATCCTATAGATTGTGTAATTCAATGTTAATAATGAAAGATAGTTTTGAAATGTGAAAAGGTCAGATGATCATTTCAAAAATGTCTGTATTCAGCACATATCTAACCAATGTTTTTCACTCTCTCTTCTCACTGTAAATTATTAATAAACTCATGACTGCTCCATAAAATTTTAATGATTTCATTTAACCAAAACTGTACCTACTAAATATAACTTAAAACTTGGCATCCTGATTCTCTCCGCCTGAAAATTTTAATGAAAACATACAAGTATGTATCTTATATTTAATAGACTGACATTTTGAGAGTGAGGCAATCATAGCTTTCAAGCTTTAATACATATGAAACCAATTTTAAATGGTATATAACCAGCAATTCTACTATGAGTGAGCAGACGAATTAGTGAAGGGAGTTAGGATGACCTTTTACAGTAGAAGAAACAACAGCACATTCAATGCCCACAAAATTCAGCAATATTTCCATCAAGGGCACTCAGAAAAGGGGGTATTATGGACACACATCTCCCCTGCCTGCCTAAGAAGGATAATCCATGACTCATTTACTGTGTATATAAGGGAGCAGTATGCAGTAGTTCATAATTACATGATAGATATTGCAAGCTGTTAATATATCTTAAAGTCAAGACTATTACACTCAGTAGAAGATGGGAAGGGAGGAAAAAACTACATGGACACTCTGATTACATTACTAGAGAACACTTGATCAAGCTTATGACTTTTTTTTTTGTTTGTTTCATTATATTGAAGTTGATGGTGGAGTTGTCTTAGTGGTTTGAGTACACTGCCTTGCAATTACTAGAGGTCCACGGATCAAATCCCAATGGATACCACTTAAAAATTTTCCAGCGGACCAAAATTTGCTTCTTCTGCATAGCATTTCAGAGATACCACAGCATTTAAAATGGTGAATTAAAAGTGATAAGCCATGTGGCTTCCAGTTCCTGATCCGCAAATGTTCAACTTACGCTGTTAGATTGAAAAATACTGTAGACTTACCACATAATTTCGGAGATATATCACAGAGTTCATGGAAGGTAAAATGACAGTCTTAACTACCACTGATCTACAGTGGACCCCATTCACTCTTAAAGGGAAAATGCAGTCACCCCAATCAGAGTTAGTATACCCCATCACTCTAGTTCATGAATGGCCTATTTTGATCACGTGACAATGTTTTTGTAAGTGAATTGTGAAATTCAAGGTGAATTTCTCCTTGCTTTACCTATTTTTTGTAAAAATTTATGTTAAAAATGTCTTCAGAGGTGCTTGTAGTGCAATAAGAGGAGATTTGCAAGAATTTGCTGATTTTTCAAAGCAAATTTTGGGGCGACTGCCTATTGCCTTTACATATATGTTTCATGCCCATAAGAGAAATAACAACAAAGCTATCACTAGATTATTACTATTAACATCAATTTCAGACAATACAGTTTCAGATCTGGTGTGCAGTTTGTTCTAAGAATGATACATTTGTCACCTCAGTACATGAAAGTCAAGACTATTCCCACAATTTTGTAATATTCAATGATAGATAAACAGCTTACAAAAATGTTGAATGAGTCAGTGACCATGTTATTGCAAAATTTGAGATCAACAGCACTTCTCAATTATTGCTAATACATGACTTTAAGTGAACTCTACAGCACAGTGGTACGAAGAGCCTGTCCCTTAGAAGGCATACAAAACATATATGTAATTATAACTCACCCCTGATTCTGGTAAACATTTTCCTCCTTAATCCATGTGCATTCCATGTGCATACTTTGAAGAAACAAATATCAACCACAAGTTTCAGATGCCTTAGGTTCAAGAATAGTACCTTGAGTTGGTCCCCCAAACAGTATGAAAGCCCACGAGAGTGATGTCAACATATATTCAATGAAATGATATTGTCACAAAAATATGAAATGATTAAATAATATAATGACACAATTCATCATAATTTGGAGTAATTTTCTAAATAACGTTAGAGGATATTTGGAGTCTTGGAGAATGTGTAAAGTCACTCTACTGTAACACTGAATGTCGGCTAGGCTCGGTAAACTTCTTCTAAAAACAGAAATAAATGTTTATATTTGGTGAATTTTGAGATGTTGACATCTCATGCTAGCCTTTCTTGATTAAAATAGGTTTACTTTCAAACCATAAGATGCCTACCACACATTTTGTTTGCCTTGGACAACTCAAGGTTCCAACCAACTCTAGGTATATTCACAATATGTTATCTTTATTTGAAACTACCACTCAGCAACTCATTAATATCTATACCAAGTGATTAGGGCTCTCAAAAGCAGGAACTGCATGAAAATTTTATAAATCAACTGGACTTAGAATACTGGTAATGTATTTAAAAAGGCGCATTTCACTTAAACTATTTTATCATAGTCCCATTAAGTTAATTGCTTGAGTTTCTGAGAATGACTCCACCATAATATCTATAATTTCACATGTTCATCAGTGAAGCAGCTATGAATAAACTTTATGATCCAAATAAAAAGGTTCTAGCACTATCACTGTGTGCTCAAGGCCAAGGTACACTGCACCTACCCAACTGCAACCCAGATAGCACAATTATGTTGTGCCAACGTTGGAAAATTGGTTGGTCAAACGGTTGGGCTAATGTTATCTGAATGGTTGGGTGCTCATCGGGAAAAGGTTGGGCCTACAATCAATTTATATTGGGCCAACATTTTGCCTACCAAAGGTTATACAAGGTTGGAACAACGTTGACAAATCAATTACCCAACTGTTAGTTCCAACATTTGAATAACGTTGGCTAAATATGTGATGCCAACTGTTGGCTGACAAACATTTGGCAAACGTCTGGAAACATTAGATTGTTCAACAGTATGTCAATAACATTTTGCCAACATTTAACCAACATTGCAAGGAATGGTTGGTACCATGTTGTACCAACTTTCTGTCCCTCGCATTTTAAGACTTCCCTTAATTAATTGCTCATAATGGACATCCATAATGGAATGTATGAGAGAAGTCACCCTCTACAAGTTTTAAAAGTTACCAACATTGCTAGTACCAGCCACTTGAACATGAAGAAGGATTTTGCATTAAAGATTCACATAAAAAGTGATCACATTGGTTTGGCTTATATATATGCAGTAAGACTTTTTTGTTACTATTAACAATTAATAATACAATTTTCTTCATGATATTTCAATGTTTTCTTCTTTATGTTGTATTGCACAACTGAGAAACATGATTTCCTGCAAGAATTCTCCGTTGCCAGTCACAATTTACTTTAATTAGACCTAAATTAAGTGATTAACACAAATCTCATTTGAAAAATTTGGAATGCTCCATTCAGATGAAAGGTAAATAAACCTGGTGTTCCAATAGAATTTAAAAGCATTTTAAACATTTTTCTCACATTCTCTTAGCAGAAATTCCCACTATGAAAGTGAATGTTTTGCAAAATATTCATGTGTATCTAAAATTTATAAATAGCTGTTATTAAAAGAATTGTAAGGTTGGCTTGATACCAAAATGGGTTAGTAACTAATTATTTTTTTCGGCAGTACGTTGGGCCTGTGTTGGGCCACTTACCATTTGTCAACCGAAACCAATGTGAGCATTTAGCAACCCATCACCCTAATCCAGTGTTCAGGTTGCCTGGTCCAGTTATAGGTTGGAGGCCAAGTGTTAAGTGTCCTTCAGGTTCTGCACATCAGTTGAGGGATGTCTTTTAACTTAACTCATTCAATCCAAATACCCTGTTGCTCTTTTATACGGGGCCAGGTTTAAGCATGGGCAGGTGGGGCACGTGCTCAGAACCCCCCACAAAAGGGCTCCCACAAAATTGCATTACTGTATTTTTTGGGGGGTAGTGACCACAACTTTTGCCCTCCTTTCGTGACTTGCTACTGCAGTCTTGTGGAGAATTATAGTCGAAGGGGGCCCACATTAGTTTGTGCCCAAGGCGCCAACAAAGGTAAATCCAGCCTCGCTTTTATGTTGAACATTATAATATCACAGTCTGACAATAATGAATTTTAAACCTCGATTTACTGTTTTGAAAGCCCTAAATAAATTCTCTTGCACTGAATTATTACGGTATTAATGATAATGGTAGAAATGTCAATTGTTTTAGGTGTTGGTCCAATGTTTATTCATTATATGATTCCCAACAGATGGTCACTTAAAACTGCTTCACGTTGGTTTATTACATAATGCCCTACGGTTGGCTAAAGATAGCTGGCTCAATGTTGGTTGAACACATAATGACCAACGGTTGGTTTCATGAAAGTTGTTCAATGTAGGTTAAATGTATAGCACCCAACAGTTGGCTACTTAGAGTTGGTTTAATGTTGTTTAAATGTGTGATGCCCTACAGTTGGCCTATAAATGTTGGTTAAATGTTGGCAGTACATGTAATTTACAATTGTTGGCTGCATATGGTTGGCGAAATGTTGGCCCTGCCTTTTGTTGCCTACACAACATAATACCAACGGTTGCCAACGTTGGCCCAACATAGCGCCAATGCTTTGAGATATCTGGGAACCAAACGCAACTGTCCACTAACCCTCGAAGATGAGGTGGAGGCAACAATGGACACCTAGTCATGTAGAATTCAGGTCGCAGTCACATCGCAGGTTGCCGCAGACTAAGCAAACCCTTCTGATTCACTCACTTTTGTTACACCATCCCTTTGGAGGCAACCATTTTGACTTTCCATAACCCATCACCTGATTCCAAATCCTTTCTTTATTGACTATACAAAAGAATCAGGTCACAATCTGGTCAGTGTCAGCCACTTGCTGCCACTTCCTCACTTATTTGTAACACATCTGCCCTCCACTCCTGATTTGGTCACGACAATGATAGATTGTACAATTGCGGTCATCTCAAGAACAAAATTCAATGGTAGGCCACTGCATATAAAGCTTCACTATGACTGTTCTGTAAGCTTTGGATGTATCATCAGGGAGTTGCTATTTGACCATAAACACACAAAATTAGGATTTCAAAGAATTTTCCTGCATTTCAACCAATTACACTGAGCTAAAATTTTAGTAAAATTTAGCAAAATATGAGTACAAGGTATCTGAAGGTACAAAATGTAATGCGCATTGTATAGAAATATTAACATGATTTCAATTTTTTCTTTGTGTGAGAATGTTGATTCGTGGAGCTCATCTTACTGATAGCTCTGAAAGATGGATTACAACATTACTTTCTAGCATGAAAAGTATTCCAGCAGCTCTATACTGCTTTCAAGTTACAGACAGTTCTTTGAGATGTTTCAGTGAATAATTTAGAGTATTTAGCTTTCAAATTCTGTAACAAGTTTTGAGTTCTTTAACTTCAGCAAACCTTTTTCAAAGTGAGAATAGGTATTATACATTATTTAGTTCATTATATAAATGTGGATATTTAATTTTGCAATAATAGCAGGATAATATAATGTCAACATTCCAAGCAGGAACTTTTTAAGTTTGAACAGGGGATGCAGGGTCCAGGTCTCAGAAGCCACAATTTTAGTTGTTGAGGTGTTTTTGGCACAAAAATGGATTTGTGAACTTGCTGATGGTTTGGTGATAGATAATTAGTAATGTACAGGTAGTATGCAAGTCCAGAAGGCATTACCATGGAAATTCAAAGATGTTGGTAATTTGGTATGCAGTAAAATCTTTGAAAATTATAAGGGATTGAGGAAACTACTCTCACTGTCTTCACAGAGATAGGGAAAACACCAGTATGTAACTGGTTATTACTCAAATGGACAGGAGACTGGTGAGGGGGTGAGGAGAGAGGGTTCCCAGACAATGACAGTTCATCCCCGGACAACTCCCCTGGGACAATTTCCCCAGATAATTCCCACAGACCTGCCCAGAACAGTTCTAAATTTTCTGGGGAGAAGTAGTGTCTGAAGGGTACTTGCCATGGATGGGAATTTTGTAACTGGATGAAACTTTGTGGTGTAAGGCAGATGGTAAATCAAATGGGTGCTTAACTAGACATCACTGACATCATGCATCACATATCTCACTTGTCATATTAAGCATCAAGCATATATCTGCAGTCATGCAGAGTGGAGAGGTACTGTGTAGGCCTACATACCTACTACCATGAGCTGACAATGACATATCTTTAAAACATGAAAAATGCTGAGAATTTTACAATCAATAAGAAGTAGCCATAAAATATCGTATAAAATGAGCACCAAAATAAAAAGACTGCAAGACTTGAAAAAAAAAAGGGGGGAGGGATGAAAGCACAAATATACTGAAACAAAATTATGAATACTTCCCATTGACAAATTTTACTGAGCCAGTTTTCAAATTCTTTTGAAACACAGCAGATGGTTGCAATTTTTAGAAATATTATTAAAGCACGAAGGTCTATGACAGAAACCAGTGACAAGAAAGGCAACATTACCTCTCAAAGATGGCACTGGGGGTTTAAAAAAGAGACTTTGTGGCACCACTGGAGGGGATCCAGTATTTCAATGATCTTATCATTGCCTTCATATTCCTCTCTGCAGTTATCTGTTTCAACTACTTGTCACAAATTTACACACTATCTATTACAGACTGAGTGAGGATGCTCACCTTCTACTTTTATTGCAAATATTAAACTGCAAGTCATACAGCCCTACAGACAAGTGCTTTAAATTGTTATCAATGTTAAATGGCAATGTGAAATGCCAAAAGGCATCTTTTAAAAGTCACCCATACAGCTCCTTTCTTAGAGGGTTGAGTCTAGCTGATTTTGCAGTATCAAATGTAGTTCAACATGGCATGCATATGAGACACATTTATATTGATGTATTTAAGTTTTGGTAGGGTTAATTTAAAACAAAGGATGCATGATGTAAAGGCCCTTTCAAACTAAGCATGACACAACACAACACGATACCATGTGATACTATAAAACTGAGTTAAAATTTTTTCAATTGTCAACCTCTTCTTGCCCAGTGAGTTTGTGTGCATGACCAAAAATGAGACAATTCTTATTTTATTAGATCATATGACTAGTCGGTCTTTGGAATATCATTAGGAAAGCCACCTGTAGTGCGAAAGGGCTGGCGACATTTTTATCATGTTGTATCTTATTGTCATATTGTGTCCCATTGTATCATGTCACGTCCAGTGTGAATGAGGCACAGCTACATCTGCAACTGAAAGAGTCGATGCCATTCTTCACTTCTTAATTTTTGTTTTTAAAATTATCTGGTTACAACTATTCTCAGTTCAATAATTGTTATACTTCACTATGTACTTAATTTGAAACCAAGTTTAGGAGCATCAAACCTTAAACTTGTGTAAAATGCATGTTACTACAGTATGTACATAGCTTCAACTCAGTTTCTGCTTTAAATGCAGTAAATGGTATTTTATCTTGTAGATGGTTACTACATATCATTATTTCTGGAGAAGACATTTCTTTAACAGTCCTCTGATGGAAACAATCTATAAAGCCTTCAAGTTCCACTGAGAATTATCTTGTAGGAAAATTATCCATTCATGCATACAAAAAGACTATGCCTTAAGTGTCACCAAACCCCTGTGGAACAAATACGATAGCTCCTCTAAGTGGAGTGCCTCAGGAAAGAACTCTTCAACAGGATGGTTAGGCCAGGAAATGTTGGCTTGAACTGTACTGACTCCTAAGAAAATGTTCATCTACTAAAATGAACATTTAAAATAAACATGGGAATGACTATTTCAGCATGAAAATAACTTATCATTTTCCTTAACCAGAACACAAAAAACTGAGGTTTTGATGAATTCACTTCAGTAGACTTTAAGCTTCATCAAGAACTACAAAGGCTCTGTATTGTTAATGATCTGAACCAATGTGATGCATCACCTCACCATGCATGAGAAACTGCAACAAAATCTACCTTGAGATATCATGCTCAAAAGGTTTCCAAACTTTGACCTCTGGTGACCTGAAATGGCATTCACTGAACACAAAAACATCAACAACTGAGTTTTGAAATAAACATGATATATACAAACACCATGAACTTTTTAAGTTTGCAGCTGCATTAAGTATGCTGCTAGGCAAGTTCTTCAAATGTCAACAATTAGTGACCTCAGATGACCTTTGACCTCTACCAAAAACAGTAGGGCATTTTTATTTAACATAAGGCATCTACATGGCTAAGTATGGTAAGTTCCAAAACTCCCTCTCTTAAAAAGATTGTGTTTACAAGGTTTTCAGACTTTGGCTTCTGGTGTCCTGGTGACCTCAGATGACCTATGACACCCAACAAAACAACAGGACACATATGTATATATGAAAGTAGTAAAACGTGCTTAAAGTTTAGAAGAAAACTCTGCAACGTTTCGGGTACATATACCCTTCATGAGGCATATATTTTACTGCGTTGTTTTACTGTGTACATACACACTCTGTTAGCAGTGGCGTAGCTTGATATTATTTGTGGGTGGTCAAAAGCAAAAAAACCCCAACAGATTATTATCTTGATCTTGATAGTTGTAGGATTCGAAATTCTGGGGACCTTTTTTTTTTTGCTTTCCAGGCAATTTTGAGTTTTGAGGCCAACTTTTGATTTCCATATTGACATATCGATGTGTAATTCTGCTTTAAAACATAAGAAGTGTTGTAACTGTTGCAAATGAAGTGTTTTCATTTATTTCCGACAGAGACTAGAAATTTCCGACAGAGGCCTTCGGAGGCTTTGTGGGGGGCGACCGCCCCCCTGCCCCCCTCTAGCTACGCCACTGTCTGTAAGTGTGGCCCAAGGACGCATGTGGGACGAGTTGTGTAGGCACGCATTTGCTTGTTTCATTTGAATCGCATTTTACTGATCAGATGATATTTTGCCACCTGATGAAGGGTATGTACCCGAAACGTTGCAGAGTTTTCTCCTAAACTTTAAGCACTTTTTACTACTTTCATTGATCTATACATTTCACAAGTGCTTCGCAGTAATCGACCTTATAATATATATATATATATATATATATATATATATATATATATATATATATATATATATATATATAGTATATAATATATGTATGTATGTATGTATGTGTATGTATGTATGTATGCATGCATCTATGTATATAAATACACAAAACAAACAATTGGATGCTGGAACCCCTGGGTTTCACGCTATGTGATCATCAGCCAACTGCCCAAATAGAACAGGTTTGACACAATTTATTCCCCTTTCTGCTTGGTACGGTTCAGCGGCTTGTATCCATGGCGACAAGTCGAAACGAGCTCTGACTTACTGTTGATGTGGCTTACTTTTGACAGCATTATTTCTAGCTTTTCTTGTAAGCATAAGTTGCAAATGCTGGAATCGCATGTTTCCCAAAACTCCCTGGTTTGGGAATCTACGAGCCCCGATACTTACCTCCTATTTACACTTTGTAATCCCCACTTACTCGCAGTAAGTCCCTGGCAAGCTTTTAATAGCACAGTGGCTCCAGGTGACCTCCAGGAGAGGTCACCTGGAGAGGTCCTCCTTGCGCTTGCATGTCCAAAAAACACCTCTCAGAAAAATTGCGAAGCTAACACCTAGCCCTACAATGACTAAATAGCTATACATAAAAAAACATAGAACCATATCTCACCATAGAAGTAAAGGTAGCAATCCATCGTAGTCGGCGAAAAGACACAATCGGCAGTAGGCAGACAACACGATCGGACAAGGTGTAAGGCCTTCGGTAGGTACAAGTCTCATACATCATGGCAGGTAGAAAGACACTCTGGAGGCAGTCCGGCAATCCAAGGCACCGAGGGGTCGGGAGGCGGGAGTGTAAATAGGAGGTAATCTACTTTGCCCCTCCTTACCTCCTATTTACACTTTGTAATCCGATCTAGCACCAAGAGAGTGGAGGGCGGTCCTGACTTGGATTCGATCCCAGAAGGACAGCTCTACCAAAGGCAGCGTCTGATGAGATGACGTCTGACAGGTAACACGACACAAATGATGAGGGGGTCTTCCAGGGGGCCTCTTTCAGGATATCCTGGAGAGGAACCCCTTTAAACCAGGCGAGAGAGGATGAGTGAGCCTGAATGTCATAAGCATGAACAGTCTCCCCAGGAGTGGTGAAGGGTGAGATGATTCTGACTAACCAGTTGGAAGTTGTGTCCTTAGAAGCTCTTGAGTACAGAGACCTCGGCAGAATAAGTAGAGAATCCGAAGACCGCAGGTTCTTGGTTTTCTCGATGTACCATTTAAGGGCCCGGACCAGGCAAACTAGACGATCTTCGGGAACTGAGGAGGCTGACGACATGGACGGGAGGTAGAGAGGGCCTGGAATGAAGGTCTGTGTGAGATTCACGGTTAGGAACGCTGGGTCGGGAAGGAGTAAGAGTCCAGACGACGAAAAACGGATAAAACCTCGTTTAACTGATAGGGCGTGGACCTCACTTCTTCTACGGGCCAAGGCAGCGGCGACCAGGAACACTGTCTTGTGTGTAAGGGCATCCAGAGGAGCATTATGGATTGGTTCATAAGGCTGCTTTGTCAAGGAGAGGAGGATGTCATTAATAAACCAGGACAGAGCAAGCTGCCGGACTGGAGGTCTCTGGTGGAACACGCCTTTAAGAAGCTGAAGAACCGTGGTGTTGGAGCCAATGGAGGAATAGTCTGCAAACCCTGAGTGGATGGCGGTGATAGCTGACCTGTAGTTTTTAATTGTCGAGACCTGTCTACCTTCGTCAAATAAGGACACTAAGAAAGCACAGGTTTGTTCTAGCGAAGCCTCCAAGGGATTGGTAGAGTTAGAAGACACCCACTGGAAGTACTTCTCCAATCTGGAATCATCATAAGTTGTAACTGTGGAGGGTCGTCTAGCTCTGGTTGCAAGCTGAGCAGATCGTTGTGAAAGGCCCTGAGTCTGGAAGTGTCTGTTGATAATTTCCACGCAGCTAGGTTCAATATGTGGAGGTCTGGGTGGAGGATCTGTCCCCGTTTCTGGGAAAGTAGATGGATGTCCTGCAGAAACTTGAACAGGAAATCTACTAACATCTGTAGAATCGGGGTAACCAGAGTTGTCTCGGCCAGTGGGGGGCAATGAGGATCATGTCGGATCTGGAGCTGCGAAGCTTGAGAAGAACTGTGTGAAGCAGGCACCACAGCGGAAAAGCATGCACCGACAGGTTGTTCCAATCAAGGGCCATAGTATCGACCCACCAAGCTAGTGGGTGCGGGAACCTGGAGCAGAAGGTCTGGATCCTGCGGTTGATGTGGGTGGCGAAGAGATCCATGTTGGGGTGGCCAAACATTCGGAAGACTAGGTCTGCCCAATCTTGGTTCAGGGTCCACTTGCTGTGGTTAAACTGGCCCCTGGAGAGAGCATCGGCCAAAGTGTTGAGTCTGCCGGCAAGATAAGCTCTGATCGTGATATTCTTGGACTAGCAAAGACGGAGCAGGTCCCAAGTTTCTTGACAAAGACGGGCTGACCTGGTTCCTCCCTGGCGGTTGAGGTAGGCAACGGTCATCGTATTGTCTGACTGAACTGAGATGATAGTGTCTGAGAGGTGATTGATCCAGAACTCTATAGCTCGCCGTAGTGCCAACAGTTCCAAGACAATGATGTGGTACGATTTCTCTGCATTGGACCAAATGCCTGCAGTTGATCTGGGTCCCCATGTTGCACCCCAGCCTGCACTGGATGCATCCGTGGTTAGAGTTACTATCGGCCTGTTCTCTTGGAGAGTCTCCCTCTGGAGAGGTTGGAGACCTGGGTTCACTAGAGCATGAAAGACCTCACCTCGTCTGAGACTGGAAGATGACGGTTCAGGGAATGAAAGTTCGGTCTGAAGTGTCGAAGTAGGAAGAACTGACCACCAGACTGGCTGCTTGGCCGAGGAGACGGAGCCAAAGGCGGACTCTCGGGCTGCGGGAGGTGAGGAGCAGGTTGGCCGTCTGTACCATTGAGGTTATCCTCTCTGAAGTTGGAAAGGTCTGGCCGTTGGCTAAGTCAAGTTGTGCACCCAGGTACTTGACATTTTGAGAAGGAATAAGCATGGACTTTTCTCTGTTCAGGATCCAGCCTAGGTTCTCAAGAGTGTCCATGACATGGAGGGTGACCTCGGAGTTCTGACCTTCTGACCTTGAGAGAATCAGCCAATCGTCCAAGTATGCGAATAAAGTCACTCCACGATTCTGGAGATGGGCTACTACAGCTCTTGAGATTCTTGTGAAAACACTGGGACTTGTAGACAGGCCAAAGGGGAGGGCGTTGAACTAATAGTCTACTTACTTGTAACGGAAGGCCAAGTAACGTTGGTGAGCTCGGTGGATAGGAATGTGGAGATAAGCATCCTTGAGGTCTAGAGTGGTTGCCCACATACCGGTTTGAAGAGTCGGGATTATGGAAGCCAGCGTTTCCATCCGGAACTTGACTGGTCTGATGTAACCTTTGTTGAAAGGTTTGAGGTTCAAGATCGGGCGCCAAGTGCTCGGCTTCTTTGGGGCCAGGAAGAAAACGGATCTGTGCAGGCGTTTGGAGTGTCTCAGGTGGACAATGTGAATGGCTCTCTTTTCCAGAAGACTGTGGATCTCCTTTTCTAAGGCGTTTCGTTTGTCGAGTTCTCATGGAACTGGCGTCACCCTCATAAGGCCTTTTTGTGGAGGAGTGGAAGTAAACTCTATGCGGTAACCCGAAGCTATGACGTTCCGGACCCAGGAGTATGGATGGATGTCCTTCCACTTCGATAAGAAGATCCCTATTCTCCCCCCCCCCCCTTGCTGGAGGTGCTATGGGGTGGGCACCCTTAGGGGGCTTAGAAAAACTCCTGCCCCGGCTAGAGGTGGCGCCCTGGGAAGAGCCTCTAGTACGGGCGGGACTGGAAGTTCAGTGCTGGCTGTCTGGAACGACTTGACTGGGTGGCCGAGCGAGAAGACACCTGGAAAGATGGTTGACGTCTGCCATGGATGTCCTTGCCGGAACGGAAAGGGAGATGTACAGGAGAACGTCTCGACGTGAAGCGAGGATTGGACAGGTTAGCTTTCTGGAGGTCCTTCTTTCTTTTGGCCTCTGATTGAAGCATGGATTGGAACTGACCGGCGAAAATGTCTTTCCCCAGAATAGGAAGTTCTCGAAAGCGACACTTAATGCCCTCCTGCGAGAGGCGCATGGACTCAACGATGATCTCTCTTCTATCCGAAATGGCCTTAGCCAAGACTCTAGTAAACTGGTCAGACTCTCCTGGACAGTGGACCCAAGAGAGAAATCAGCGTACAAGCGTCCTTTGTGGAGATGTCATTAGATGGTTGTCTCAGAGATCTGGAGAGAGCCTTGGCAATAAGGAGGAGAGATGACAAGTACTTCATACCAACCCTGGAGGTGGTGTCAATCTGTTGAAAGGACCGGAGAGAATGCCTCGATGGGGAAGACTTGAGTTTCCCATTGGAAGATGTCGCGCCGATAGAACGGAGGTAGTCCTCGGCCCCCTGCGGGACCCGAGGAGTCTTGAACAGGCCTTGCCACTGCTTGTCTTTGACTCTGAAGGAAAGATTCTGAGCTCTCGAGTAAGCAGACCACTTCTGGTTACGATCCGCAGCCATTGCCTTAAAACGGTCAACACATTCAACATCAACTGGGAGGGCTGACTTAGAGGCGGTAGGTTTGTTAAGAATCAACTTCGAGCCTGATGAGGAAGCCAGAACCTCTTCCTCCTGAGAAAAGCCCAAATGACGACAGAGGATCTCCACGGCTTTATCAAAAACTTCCTTCGGAATGTCAGTGCCAAATAGAGGTTGATTGTCTCCCTCGAAAAAGGCATAATCATCAGAAAAATGCGGGTCCTCTTGGTGGGTGACCTCATCTGGTTGGGAAGGATGCTGTTCTGAGTTGGAAAGTGAAATCTCGGAGTGAGCATCAGAAGGAGGTGGGTCCGGGTCAGCAGACTGAGCTGAACTAGAAGATGGGAGGTTCTGTGTCAGGTTCTGGTTCTGGTTGGTCATCAACTGTGGGAGGCTGGACAGCAAATTCACTATCTGGGAGAGAATTTGGGTACTGGTCTCAGGCTCCTGGCGGCTCTTCTTCCCTTGACAAGGAGAAGGAGACGATGACGAGGAAGAACTTCGGGATGAAGATCTATGGCAATGATGTCGACGATGACCCCTGTGACTCCTTTTAGGTCTGGAACGACTATGACTGCGGCGTCCAACACTCAAACTCTGGGTCTGAATCGGGTGGAAACCCTCGAAGTCTCGGTTCCCTAATGAAGCAGAGTCAGAAGACAGGAAAGTCTCTTGCAAAGTCGATGACGGGTCATTCTGGGAGGACGAGCCGATATCATAGAGATGTCGCATGGTTGAAAGTGTGTTACAGTAGCAGGCAGGCTAGACACTAGGTTTACCGATACACCGGGTCTTGACGTCACTGAAGTACTCTGAGAAGTATCCGAGACAAAGGTCATCGTTGACAAGGAACCCGGAGGATTAGAAGTAGACAAAGCCTCGATCGGTAAAGCCTCTGGGGTATTAACGTCGGGAGAAACCACTCCTGGTAAAGACGCCGGGGTATTACAAGCCAGCAACAAGGACATCAGTAAAGACCCCGGAGCATTAACTAAAGTAAGACTAAATAAAGACTAAAGGTCTTTTTGTCTGGCTTTCTTTTTAGGGGCTAGCCAGGCCCACTCCACAGACCACTGATGGTAAATGGAACATCTGGCCCTTGTAGAACACAAGCGGTATTCAGCACAGATCATGGCCGTCCCAACTCGGTAGAAACTGCTTACAGGTACGGCACCTATTGGAAGAAGCACCTGTACAAAAACAGTCAAGCAAAAAAATCATCCAGAGGGCGAAGCCCACTGGATGTACACAAAATGGCACAAATACAAGCATGCAATATGAACAAACAAATAAAAGCCGCCCGGAACAAGGGACATGGCTAAGCAATGAACACAAGTAAGGTGAGAGAACACCCCGGCTAGAACACGGGACGGGAGGCCGCCGCAGAGCGGAAACAGCGCTAAAAACAAGAAATACAAACTAACCTAATGGAAAGAAACTAAAAGGCGGACAGCGAGCAAAAAACCACATAACGCCTAAGGCCTAACAATGAAAAATATAATCATTAAGGCTAGCATAACAAAACCGGTACCCACACTAAAACCTATGGGTAAACACGAGGACCAAACGAGACAAGCACCCCAATTTGCCTAAGGTGAAAAATTGCCTAAAATGGAAAAGGATACTCAACGTGGCCACTGAGATGGTAGAGAAGGATGGTAGAAATTTGGATGGCTGCAAAACAGCTTAGATTCAGGTGGATAGAAACTCCTTTCTACAAGATTCACAATGCCAGGTACAAACTGCGTCAGTCTTTTTGGGCAGGCAAGCAGGAAGGAGGACCTCTCCAGGTGACCTCTCCTGAAGGTCACCTGGAGCCACTGTGCTATTAAAAGCTTGCCAGGGACTTACTGCGAGTAAGTGGGGATTACAAAGTGTAAATAGGAGGTAAGAAGGGGCGAAGTAGATTTGTGTTGGATCTTTTCATGATCTCCCATTGAGTCGAAAAGTTTTGGTTATTTGCTTTTAAATCCCAAATGTAGTTGGAGAGCTCCATTTCCTTTTGGTAGTTAGAACTGCAGAAAGATTTGGCAAGATTGTATATCTTTGCTTAAATGGGCCTCCGGATAGGCCTATGTAACTTTTCCTTGTTTGGTTGGTTGCTACAGTTGCTTTGTAAATGATTGACCAGGCCAAGCACTCCCCGCGAAGGGAACATGATTCTTTGCTCCTGCGCTTACATAATATCTGAGCGGCATCGTGTTTGCTCTGGGTTATAACTCTGGCATTGTGTGCCTTTATTATAGATTGCATGTTAGGTAAACAGTTATAGCTCACTTTGACCGTGTTGTGATTGAAAAATTTGTTTAGTGTGTGTCCTCTTGGGAAGTGCTTACCTATCAATCTTAGGAACATTTTTCCATCAATAGTTTTTATGTTTCGGCTGAAGGGTGGGTTGAACCACGTTACGTGGCGCTTCCTGTTACGGCCTTTTTTTTTTTTGCTGTTGCTAGGTATTCTTCTCGTAGGTTATTTTTCCATTAGGTTATTTTTCCATTATGGTGCTTGGTTGTATATGGGTGTGCAGCTTTTTCAAATATCTCTTCATTGGAAGATAAGGCCGAGATCTGTTTCTCTACAGAGGGGTGTATGTGCTTGAGAATTTCGGGTGGATGGTTGGCTCCAGTATCAATATACAAAGGTTCATCAATAGTTTCCTGTGAGGTTTGTATAAGCTGGTGGACAAGTCCAAGATGACATCAAGGAAGTCTACGTTTTTTAGATATGCTTGCACAGTGATTTTTGGCCCAGTGACTGGAAGATTTTGGTGATGTCCTTTCTCACTTTGTCAAAGGTTCTACCGGTGCCCTTGATTAGGGCCAAACCATCATCACGGTACACCCCTGCGTTTATATTAGTTAACTCAGTTTTGATAGTTTTTAATATGTAGAGCCCTACCAGTAAGTAATGCTGTTGAAAGAAAGCCTCATCAACAGTAAGTCAGAGCTCGTTTTGACTTGTCGCCATGGATACAAGCCACCAAACCATACCAAGCAGAAAGGGGAATAAATTGTGTCAAACCTGTTCTATTTGGGCAATTGGCTGATGATCGCGTAGTGTGAAAGCCAGGGTTCCTGCATCCAGTTGTTGTGTATTTTATTACATTGCTCTACTGTAAACTGGCAGAGCACTTTTGCTCTGTTGCGGATAATTTTCTGTACTGGTTCTACCACTGTCAATGAGTCTTTAATGCAATTTGCTCACATTGTGGGTATCAGGCTCGCATTGCCAATGGGCATTAATCAGGACTGAAATATCAGCTACATGGTTTTCTTCTAGAACATAATGTTCTCTTTAATACACACATACTGTTACACACCAAAGCCCATTGTCCCATTCCACACTCTTTCCACAAACAGTATATATACTAAAAGACTGGCACGAGGACAAATGCTGACATTATCAACATTTTCACATTGCATGGTTTGGTGGTCAGTACAAACTTATCAGAAATGTTGTCATTGCTTTTTTAATTCATTGCAGAATTCCTGACTGCAAATTCATTTTCACAGCTGTGACCTACTTCCAATAATCTCACTCTTTCCAATTAATCAATACTTTAGAAGAGCTTTGTAAGCCTCCTAGGAAAACAGAGAGCTGAGCATTCATTTACATCAACTGTGCAGAAGCCTTAAACTCAACCTGACATTGATGGTTTAAGTCTTACTCCAATTGCTCATTACATGTTGTATCATTGATACTTTTTAATATCTTTTCCTAGCAGATATCCACGACAAAGGCAATTTCACCCTTTGCTACTGAAGCAGGACTTGATCTCTCCTAATTTGAGTCAGTGGAAAGTGTGAAGAACTTCAAACGACCATCATAAATAGATGAACATGTTAATCACTACATATGTGGTTGTTTATTTTGATCAAAGTGATGTATTGTTTGACTGTAGATGTTTTTTTTTAATTTTGATCAAACTGACGTATTGTTTGAAAGTGGCAAGAAGGAACAATGGAAAGTGTTGCAAGAGAGTACAGTGCTACATTCCTCATTAAAGCTCAATCAACACAAGACAATTATTATAGTATTCCTGTAGTAGGATGTAGCATCCACTCTAAATGTAGCAATTAGACCGAAGCTTAAAACTTGATTCAAACTGCATAAACTCATGTTGAAATACAGTAAGCATACAATTTATAATATCCTCAAAACCAATTTTAAAAATCCATGTGTCAGAAGGTCAGGGGTGTGTGCCCTGAATAGGCAGTGACCTTCCCTTACCACACACTTTCTTTGACAGGATCCCACAAGGTTTTGTAAAGATCTCCAGCCTCCATACTGAACTGTTTCAACCAAGGGAGTTAAATATATATATATATATGTTTGCCTTATTCCCCACTCAGGGGGAAAAATGTGCTAAAAACCTGCACTCAGGGGGAAACCGCAAATAGAGCGAAAAATTTTTTCGCCTTGGAATTTTGACACACTTTTATTTGGCAATACTAAATGTACGGTAATATCCTTTTAACCACACAATCTATACCCTGTTACTTCTATGCCAACTAAGTTACAGGCACATATCTCTTAACACATGCGAATGGAAGGCCATTGACATATATCACAAAGATTTGATGTGTATCAAAAAGAACCAAGGGGAAATAAATGCTTACATATTTTGTTATCCTATTTCTGCCATACCGTTAGGATGGTATGGCGGTTTCACCCCGTGTTAGGAATTAGGGTTTTATATAATATATATATGTATGTGTATATATATATTGTAACAGATATCCACATATGCTACACTATTTACCATCGCCTATATACATATATAGATATTATATATATATATATATATATATATATATATATATATATATATATATATATATATATATATATATATATATATATATATATATATATATACAAGAAAAAGTAGACAAGTAATACTCATGCTATGGTTTAAAATTGTAATTGCCCATTTTAAACCATAGCATGAGTATTACTTGTGTACTTTTTCTTGTTACCATTTCCATGCTACACAGAACTTTGTACCGAACTATATATACATATATATATATATATAAGGTTGAAAAATGAAACAGATAAGAGATAACCTTTAAGTGCATGAAATAAATAAAAAAACAGGGATAGTTCCCGAAACTTTGAATCAGTTAGTATAACATTCAAAACTTTTGTTAAAAAATCAAAATTTTTGAATAAAGCCCCCCCCCCGAAACATCTGCGCAAATTAATCGTATTATGAAATCACATTCGCAATACATCTACTCCCCGTTCTTGCGTGACATTAATAACAGTCACCTTGGGATATGCCTACATTGTGCAAAACACAGTCGACAGCCTAACAAGAGTTGCCATAGCCTAACTAGGCCAACAACAATAACCTCACTCCATTAACACCTAGAGTATATCAAAAGAAAAAAAAAACACCTCCATTAATGGTTAAATGTGTCACTATTATGCTAATCAACACTGTGCCATGTGTGAAGTACTGAAATAAGACTGCTGGTACTGTACATATGCATGATAAGTATGGGCCCAACCATGCAATTTCATGCATTTAGTTTGCACCAAAATGGCACTTGTGTGAAGTTTCTGGCAAATTGAAAGGTGCCCGTATGTCAACACGAGACTAGCTATGTCTGCATGTAGGAGTATGGGTGAGCTTGTGGAGTATAATAGTTACTCCCGTGGCAGTAGTACGAATGGATGACGTACCTAGGGATTTCCTTGGCAAACCAATTTTTGGAGTGTGTACTACAAGCAAACAGAGCATAATGGCTCTGGATGCAGGGAAAGGCAGCTCCAGTGTTCATACACTTTTCTCAAGATAAAATTTGAGCACTTTTCAAGGTATAACTAGTTTTTTTCAAGGACATCAAACCGCTTTTAAAGGCCAGGTCATACTTCATTACAGTGCTATAAAGCTGTGTTTAAGGATGTTAGCTGGGTCTCGATATGCCGATGTAAAATTGATTCATACTTCAGTTTTCTCGCATAGCTCAACTTTCGCAGTACTGCCATGCAATGCACAGTCTCCCAATACCTGCCTATGCAAAGGCCAAGTACAGTACATATGTGTATGCAGAGCTACGACAAAGTACACTATTGTTTACCTTGATAATATTAGGGAATACAAGAAAATCCTGCCTTACTAACCTTTACATCTTAATTCGTGGGAAGCAATAACTGTTTCCCTCCATTCCGACAACTCTCACTGTCACAATCAGGCCGCCGATAGTTGCACGGAAACCGAATACATGTAATGTATCAGAAAAGGTCCGCCATTGTTGTCGAGTTGGATCGTGAGCTCGTTTCAAAAAGTTGTTCACTTACCAAGCAGCCAATCACAACCCGTTTCCTTTGCGATATCTCGACAGGCTGAGAGAAAAGTTGAACAATGTTCAACTCCAAGCGATGACTGTGAATTGAACTGACAGCAAAGATACTTTGACCATATATGGTTATTGATCGCTTTATATCGCGAGAAAATTGGAAGTATGAACCGGCCTTAAAACACTGAAAGTTTTTCTTGCATGAAATACTTAAGAACACCTGAGGTTGGCAGGAAACAAAATATTTTGAAGGCTAATTGGTAGCACTATAATGGTAATAATAATCATTAATAATCAATATGAACTTCCATGTTATGCTAACACTCTAACAGGGTATCTTTTCATTTTAAGTAGGACTAGGCTATAAGCTTAGGCCTTTACTCAGAAGGAGTGGATTATATGGTCACGTTCCGTGACTAAGCTGGCCTAGGGCTGATAGTGTCACCCTGTTCAGTCTGATTTTAACAATATTTTGAGGTTGAAAAGCCCTTCCTCTGTCCGATTCATCTTATTCTGGGGTATGTTGAAAACAAGTGTTGCACTTGTCTAGTTACGATCCTGAAGGCATTAAACACTTAATTCACACAAGCGACCTAGCCTAACACACTATAACATAGGCAAAGTGGAGCTTAAAGTTTTGTCGATATTCGTTAATTTCCTAATTGTTTTCTGATCGTAACTCCAAAGGGTTTGGATGGTTTTAAGGGGAATTTGCCACTATTTTAGTAAGATGTCTGTGTATGTGTTTGGTATTAATTACAGGCATCAGTGGCGGATCCAGGATTTGGCAAACGGGGGCCCAGGTCATAGTGGTTTGTATAAAAGTTCTGGGGAGGGGTCTAAGGAGAGGGGGTGTCCCCGGGGGCAGTGCCAGGGTATTTTGATAGGGGGCAAAGCATGTGATGAGTAATCAGTGTCCTGGAGGAGGGGTCTAAGGGGACGGGGTTTCCCCCTCCCCTCCCCTCCCTTTGAGAAATTTTTGTTAATTTAAGGTTGCTCAGATGCAAAATGGTGATGTCTGTGGTGTATTTTTGAACTGATCATATATGGCTGGAAAGCGGTCATAATTCAGTGAATTTTAATTTTTGGTGGGTGAAAGATGCTTTTCTGGGGAGGGATATAAGGGGATACCTCCCCTTTGAGAAATTTTTGTTAATTTAAGATTGCCTAGATGCAAAATGGTGATGCCTTTAGTATATTTTTGAAATGATCATATATCGCTGGAAAATGTTCATAATTTAGTGAATTTTTATTTGTACACTAAATTCACAGTACATTCCATTAAAATAAATTACAAGGCTTAAATGAGACACTACAGGGTAATATTGCAGCAAGTTATAGTTTAAAGCCTGATATTGTCGAAAATATTACTCTAAATATTATAGAATTCTGAAATTCTCTTGAAATTAGAAGCAGTGCTCCCAATGCTGTGGGCCTGGCCGGTAATAGACTGAAGTTAGCAATCCATTAATACAGCACTCATGAGTAACTCCTTGCTATGCCCAGAGAAAGTTACTGAGGCTAATACAAGCCAAAATGTTATCAGCTGAAAGTCAGTAGCAGAGTTATTAAAATAGCACTTATTTTCTGAGGTAGAAAATAATGGACAAATTTGAGTTTCACTCTGACACATCTCATACTGTATGTCTATTTCATTGTAAATGGGCCTTGTCCTTTGTTTTATGAAGTTGAAAAAATCTTCAAAATTTTTTGGAAGGGGGGGGCCGGGCCCCCTGGGTCCCCCTAAATCCACCCCTGGGCATTCATTTGACGTGGTTTTGTAAAATGCAAGTACTTTTCAAGGACTGATGCAAAAGAACAAAATTCAAGTACTTTCAAGGCCTTGAAAATGAATGATTCAAAGTCAAGTACTTTCAAGGTTTTCAAGGACCCATGTGAACCCTGCTGCTCTACATACAGTATGCAGCATGCTCGCTGTTAACACACACATTGTACCGATAGGGTGTACGAAGATTGTCAGTGGAAGTTCCACGGCATGTACAACACTGTGGCACACAAGGATGAAAGAGCAAATTTCACAAAAACATCAAGACCTCTGATTAAGTGAAAGTTTGTCTATGTCTGAACACCTTTTAGTTTAGCTTGCTTTTACGGTCAGAAAACATCACAAAATTCAATCTGAGAAAGTTATAAGCCTTATGAAGTACTCATTTTCTTACTTGGGTATCTTCTCTCACATTTTTTTTAATATTTTTTGGTTTGAAATGAAACAACACGATTTTGTTGTGATAATTTGAGTCTCCTTGAAGTGATTTCTAGCTCTCCGATACAGGTGTACATACCAGGCATGTGTTATGGAGTATATAAACCTATCACAATGAGCTGCTATTTAAGTCACCGTGATACCGGGTACGTAGGTACCTGACAGATATGGCGATCAGGTACCCAGTTCCTGTTTTTTGTACCCATAAAAACTTAAGTTATTTCAATGGTCCACCATCTGTATGTGTTAACAGATATGCGTCCCTAAATTCCCTGACATAGAAGTAATGGCACAAAGAATGTGTGGTTAAAAGGACGTTACCATATGTTTACGTATTCTCATACTATAAAAAGTGTCTGAAAATGCCAAGGCGAAAATATTTTGCGCCCTATTTATGGTTTCCCCTTAAGTGCAGATTTTTTAGCAAACTTTTCCCCCTAAGTGGGGAACAAAAAGGCATATATAGATATTTGGGATTTAGGCGAAAAACCGTATGAAAAAACGTGACTGTTGGGAGAACTCGACCCTTAGGCCAAAAAAATCGTTTCGCCTTAACGTCTTACACACTGTTTTATACAGGAATGCGCAACTCTATACGCAAGTCCAATTTACCACATAATGTTTATGCAATTACTTAGCTGCACACCAACTTACGTGCATGTATCCATTAACACTAAGGACTTACGGGCCATTGAAATAATGTGCATATATATCTCAGAACCAAAAGGGGAAATATAATCTTATGTATTTTATTGTTTTTTCCTTCGCCGGTTGTATTGGCGGTATACCGATTTCGCCTAACAGGTTGAATTAGCGTTATATATATATATATATATATATAAGTGGTAACCACTTAACACTGTCTGTTTTCCTAGCCGAGGTTTATCGTGCCCAATTTTATTGTGTTTGTTTTAAATTTTACGTTTGGCCGTGTCAATGATCAGTTGCATTTTTGCCACCTGATGAAGGGTTTAAACCCGAAACGTCGTGGAATTTTTCACAAACTTTTAGCACTATTCACTACTTCATTTTTACCTACCTACTTCATAAGAGCTACGCAGTACTTTGACCTTATTATATATATATATATATATATATATATATATATATATATATATATATATATATATATATATATAACGCTAATTCCTACTGTACGGGGAAATCGATATATCGCGGTTTCGTTAAGGCGAAGAAAAAAAACAATAAAATACATTAAAAAATATTTCCCCTTTTGGAAACCAGATATACAACAACGCTTTTTCAATGGCCCACCATCCGTACGTGTTAAAAGATACGGGTACGTAACTTGGTCAACATTGAAGTAATAGCATGTAAATCATGTGGTAAAACGGACGTTACTATCCGTTTACGTATTCCTATATAAAAAGCGTGTGATTTCGCAAAGTCGACCTGATTTTTTCCCCTTTTAGACGATTTCCCCTTTAAGGCACGTTTTTTCATACAATATTTCCCCTTAATCCCAAATTAGCAAAATATATATATATATATATATATATATATATATATATATATATATACAGCAATGCTATAATACCAGCCTCCATGACCCCACGTGTCAAATGTGTCAATTTCCTTTCATGTAGATCAAACTTACATTGAACTATCAAGTCAAATAGACTTAGTTAAAAACAGCCTGTTCCAGATACTGGTATTCTTGATTGTCAGAGAAAATGCTCTTGCCAACCTCTCATCAAGCAATGTATTATCTCTTTCTGTACTTGTTTTTTTTATCCCATCTGGTACTTGTTAGATTTGCAGCACTATGGTTGACTGACAATAGATCTGGTTCACATGAGTGCAAACAAAAAATGTTACCATAAAACCCCCTCATAATTGAATTACACCAAACAAATCACCAAATGGCTTTAAATCAAATTTACTGCATTTGGCATTTCATGGTAAACAGTCATGTCACACAACTATCTACCAGCAAGAATTTTTTTTTTTTTGGTTCATTGGCAATGGATACTTGTTACATCAGCCACTTTACCGATTTATACATCAAACAAGGGATGGAAGTTGTATCAATAGTTAATCAAATTATGCTCACAAGTACAGTTCCGGAAACAATTAAATGAACGAACAATCCACTAACTTACACATTCATTCAATATGAGAGAAGATTAAAAACAGCAAGGCTTAAAGTACAGTACATTTTGGAAGGTACTTTCCTAGGCAAATGCACTTTGCAATAGACCCTTTTCCAAAGAGCAATTACAAAGGATTGTGGGATAGAGTTTTGGTGTGCATCATTTTTGTCAATGGCATTTTACTGTGGCATATAAAACAATGCACACCAAAACCCTATCCCACAATTCTTTGTATTAGCTATTTGGAAAAGGGTCTTTGGCAAGCATCATGTTTAAAAACAATACACCAGATAATTGATGCTATAAAATAGTGTTTTCACTACGTGCCAGGGTACTAAATCGACGATGTTACTAACCGGGTAGAATTACTACCCAGGTAGCGTTTTTCTACAGTTTTTTTTTGGTCTTGGCAAAATGGCATGCTTATTGCAACTTCAAAAAGGTATTTCCCTTGGTTACACCTCTATATTCCGGTCTCCCTATATTCCAACAAGTCTACACTGAGGTCAGTGCTAGGATAAGGGTTAGGTCTAACTTAACTCTTATCCTACCACTAACCTCATACAGACATGTTGGAACATAGAGATGTTGGCACAAAGAGACATCAGAACAGAGAGCTGTCCCCATTTCCTTTCATCTCATTCACGATAAGTTGAAATGAAGTTGTTTTTTGTCTTTTGTCTGTTTCCGTGCAACTTAATTAACAAAAGCAACTGCTTTTGTTAATTAAATTTCACTATACAACAGAAACAAGTCATGTTTCTAACCATACATCATGCCCTGCATATACCAGATAACAAAACAACATACTATACTATACATAAGTCTAGCCTATCTCCTTGATAAATGAAAGCACAAAGACAGCTCATAAGTGATGTACATGCAGTGTGTGGGGATCAGGAATGCTTGGAAACTAAGGCCAAGAAGTAGCATGAAAGAAAAAGCTAGATATTTTAGACAGTACATTTAGTTGCGATACAATACATGCACAGATATATGTCAATTTGCCTGATTTTTATGGGACTAGATTTCACACTTAACACTTAAGACGACATGCTTCCATTATCTAAAGAAGTGAATTTCAGTAATACAGTTAAGTATTCATAAGCTATGCACATATTCCAATCAAAATATTCTTTTGTCTCATATCAATCCCTCAAACTTCAGATGTTTGGTGGAGATACTTTTTTGGAAACAAAATTCACTTCATCTGTAGCATCACACACGTTCTTTCATAGGGTACCTTGTGTTGTTTGCAAAGGAAAGAAAAAACTATCTGCTATCCTGCTAGTTGTCCTGATTCCTATCTTGATGTTACTCATAATTTTTCATTGCTATTCAAACTATTTGCAAAATTTTTTGCATCCAAAGTTTCCAAACATATGGCAAAAAAGAGCAAAATATTTTCCTCATTTTCTTTGTATGCCCCATTGCTAAAGTGGAGCGTGCCAAAGTTACATGCACTGTTCGGTACAACATACCGAACAGAGAGCCCAGGCAATCATTACGATCTTTTAAGCCCATAAGGAATTCCACCCGAGACCCCTGTTTTTGGCCAAAAACAGGGGAGATTAAATATCTACCCGAGTTTGTAACATTAGCCTCATTGAATGCTCTACTGCACAAATTGGTTCTTAGATAACCACCAGTTGACTTCCAAAGGTAGTGGACTACAAATGTTCACAAAAGCATATAATGCACAAAAATAGCTTGTACAGTTGGTCAGTATGTCTACAATGACACATGGCTAGGTGCAATTAATTGTGTGCACTCAAGGGTAAATCCTACTACTGGCAGCACTTTTGGTAGTTAGTTTACTATCAAATGTCACATTATTACACCCTCAATGAATCTCAGGACCAATCTTTAATGGGCTGCATTGGCCATCATGATGAACAGGCGTTCATATATAGCAACAAGCACAATGTGTGCCGTATGGCATAGTTGCTACACATGGGTGAAATCTCAGCCCAGGAGATGTATCAGAAATATCGCAAAGCAACAGTTTTGTACAGAGGTAGAGGATTTTTGAGAAGAGTAACAGGAGAGCAGTTTACGAGAAATTTGAACACATGATTGAGGTATTTTATAGTGCATGCAAAAGTTGCAGTGATAAACTTATGTTAACTTTTTTGATTTTTTTTTTTTTTTTTTTTAACGATACACACGTTATGGCGTATTGGAAACAAAGGCACAATAGGGTAATGATAGAACTTCTTTAAAATGTGCCTGACTGCATATCCAATGAATGGCAGTAAGGTATATGGTCAAATTAAATATTTTTGTCTGATTTTCAAACTCACGATATAAAGAACCAATGGCACAAATAAAGTAAATTGAGTACAGCATTGTCATATATAGTTTCTATCAGTTCGGTCTGATCAGAGAAGAGAAGAGGGGCCGATGGGTCGAGTCACAAAATCGAACGTGTACATACAATGCACTGAAGTCAGATGTTGCAAGGTTACGATCAGGTACCAGAGTACCCAATGGGTAATGTGCTCCGGGTGCCTAGGTACGAATTTCCTACCCGGTGAAAGTACTATTATAAGCAAGCGTATATTGGCCGTTGTTGCTATGTGGGGATGACTAAACAGGCAGCTTCTTTATGGGCTGTGTCACACTGAAACATATGTGATTCTAAGGCTCATCACTAAACTAATAGCCTGTGCCGTTTGAAACAGCTAATTCACCTCTGCAAATAAACTTCCTTCTCTGAATAAATACAGTGGCTGTACAGGATAACTGCATGTAATTCATACTTGTAGTTCACATTCAGTTGTTGGACAATCTACACTGTCATCTGTGACATTTTATTTGGCAATAGTACTAGTTGTCATTAATCATCCCATTCTAATAAACTACATCATCCATTTTAACTCTTCTGAATGGATTCTTCAGACAACTAGTGATGGATCCAGGAATTTTCATCTGGAGAGGTTCTTACTAGACAGAGGCTATGTATGGGACAAAGAAGACCTCTGCCCAAACATGACTGGGGCCAGGTTCACAAACTTTTGCATCCCAAATGCCCTAAGATTGCAAAAAACTTAGGTTCATCTGAAATGTCTGAGCACCTGGATATAGGATATTCTATATTCACCTAAATGGAAGTTACTAAACACAAAGCAAGAGATACAGTTACCAGCAGTACAGTACTTGAAAATGTGAAATTAATGTAACTGCTCAGTGTCTGACATACATATTTTGGTATATGACATACAAATGCTCATGTGTACATTCAGTTCTACCCTCATTCTACATTAAACAATGTAAGTTCAATACTAGTTCAATTCTGATAACATCAAGTTCCAAACCACAAAGCGAAAAGGTTAAGTGTGATTCCTTGCAAATACAATTCTAATAAGGTATGGAGTAACTAACATACTCAGTTTAAGTTTCCATTATCATGTGATATCATATTAAGATAGTTTTCCAGTTTGACCACTAGTGACCCTAAATGACCTTTTGGCCATCCACCAAAGCAATAGGAACCATCCACTCAATATGGTCCATCTACATGCTAAGTATGAGATCCCTTACAGTTACCCTTTGTAAGATCCAAACATGTTTCATACTTGACAAATCATGTTTAGATTTTCACAGACTGACCTCTTGTGACACGAAATACCTATGATGTACGTACATACCTACAAATACACTGTACATGCACTTCTGTGTGACTGAGGATCACCTTCCTTGTGGGGGGAGAGGGGGGTTTTACAGTTACCCTTGGGCACTTTGATAAGATGAGGGGATTTATTCACCTGTCCAACAAAGATTGGACATTTATTTTAGAAGGCACAAAATATCTTGTAATGCTATTAATTACAGTCCTTAAAGAAAACATTTGCACTACTCATTGACAGACAGACTCTCATATCAGTTATTTTTCATCCATTTGTACTTATTTTAAAATGTAAATTGTACTACTGATTGGTCAGCAGCATTGATTCTATGGTGTTCTGCATGTAGTCTTAACCTTGAGCCATTTCATGACCACAAAATATTTCCCATGTCATATTACATCTCTATATGGTATTAGTTTGATGTTACACAGCTTTCTTGACACCTCCCTAATACCCACTTCTTTTTTTTTTTTTGGAAAATTTCTTCATAATTCCCCATTTTACCTAAGATAGGCTGGCAGGTTTGAAGATTGTGAAAATGCTTTCAAGAGAATGAAATGGTCATCACAGAAGAGGCCCAGCAGCTTCTGTTGTGTGCACACCAGCCACTTGACTATTAATTATGGATCTCCATGCATGCTCCATGCCACTTTAAAAGCTTCCCAGAAAGAAAAACTCCACAAAGAGAGGTGTAATGCTTTTCATCCATGAGTCAAAATGTCATGCCCTTTGCACAAACAGAGCATACAATTGGTTTTGTCTTGCAAACTGATCACTCAAGTAATGTATATTCATAAAAAAACATGTTACATCACCTTCAAGTCAGCACTTCAAGATGAGACACCTTTTGATTGGGGCCATATTTCAGGGGGTCTTTAAATGGTTTTGAATTTCATTGTGTGCAACAATGTAAAAGGGATATATCTAAGGTGTAACACTAAGCTGGGGTTGCTGCAGACTCCATGAGCCAAATTTACAGGCAAGATAGACTGAAACTTCACATTATGAAAAAAGGGATGTATCAAAACACTCTGTTTGAAAGACCATGTAGCCTACTCCATTAAGACATAGTTCATAAGAATGATGTGCAATGATTGGTACAATGTGAAACTGGTTATCTTCCTTTTCTTGTTTACTTCTCCTTTAGGTCATACACATGACTGTTTCAATACTTTCTTTTTGAGAGGGAAACATATATACTGCAATACAGAGAAATTTTGCAATACATCCTGAAATCAGAGGGAAGGCATGAAAATCAACATTATTAAAAAGACACAAAACATGTACAATAATGTAAATATGGTGTACAGCAATCACTTCCCTACTGTCTCACTTGTTGGGGGCAGGGGGTTGTAGTGGCAAAACTTTAGAGTACTAAGCTTTATTAATAGTGACTGGAGTTCCTTTCACAATGAAAGTTTGTTTCCAACTGTCTCTCAGGAAACTGATGAGGTGACAATATGCTTGGGGGAAAGGAACTCATTTGTAAGGACAATGCCAAATAAGACCTCCAGAGATGTATATAGAATGAACAGTTCAAGAAAATTTGGAAAACAAGGCCTATATAAAATTTACAGGGTTCTAAGAACCTTGCAAATGTAAAAATGAGGGGGGAGGGAGGGGGGGTAACAGATCACTTGAACTTCTACCTCGATCTGCCTCTGCCCTCTTAAATGCACCAAATCTGGACATAGACTACTGGTCATAGACCAGAAGGAGTATAGACCCCTAGCATAAAGGGTGGCAGGGTAGGGAAAAACTGTTAAACAAGGCACATGAGTGCATGCATGCAATATGCTGGGTTCCTGTTTTAGACACTGCACATCAACATGACTATTATTCCAATACTATGATTACCTGTAAACCTATGGTTGCAATGATAATTAGCATTCACAAAAGCCATTAGCTACATGATTATGCTTTATATAATTTGGCAGAAAATCCTAAATTTGCACTATGATCTGAGTTTCAAAACTTAGCCTGGGCTCCCTTGTTAAACAGCATACCTACAACACTAGTCTGTGGGACCATCTGTAAATCCCTCCTTCCTCACAAGAACAGTATATGTCTCAGTGCTACATAAAATGGATTCACAAGTATTCAAGAAACCTCTATATTTATGTTATTTAACAAATCTACTCATATTTTCAAGTGACTTGCAACTTCATGACTTGAGACAAAATTATGCTAAAACTAGCATATACTGAATTTGTCTCCATTGTTTTTTCAATGCATATGACACACAAAGAGAACAGTCAGTCTTTTGCATATCCTTTGACTTCAACCCTGGTCCTATCCCTCTGCTACAGTACTTTATGGTTGCAGTGTAATCATAGCCTTGTTGCAAAAAGGTGAATTTAGAATAAAATGAGACCAGTTTATATAAGATGTCTCTAAAAGGCATAACTATGCCGAAACCTCAACAGCATTTAAGGGATTTAACTACAGTTGAAGGTGCATTAAAACTTACACCTCTCCTAAGGAATTCAAGTTTTGAGTAACATTTAAATTGCTTTCTTTTGGGGGTTTTTCTTAAATTTCTTCTTTACACTGTGCAAAAACGAAAATCAACTCACTCTACCAATTAAACAAAAATTATTTAAAAACCCATTATTGATTATTATGATACCAGTTCTTTACATCAAACACACTATACTAATACCATGGGCTTTAAAAGCTGTTTGATTACACAATGCTGGCCACTGCTGCATCCTTTGACCTCGCTCTTATCTTATAATGAACAATAGAGAAAAAAAAGCTATGGATATCTCTAATTACTACAGCTTTTAAATCAGCCCCCCTCCCCTGTGTTACTTTATGACAAAGAGAACCCTTCAGGTTTTTTGGAAGTCAACATCATCTGAGGTCATCAGAGGTGAAAATATAAAAATTTGTATAGACTGCTTTATTGTGTGTCTTAGGAATGGGCATCAATACCCCAAAATATATCTATAAATATTAAAAAAAATAATGCCAACTTTTGGAGAAGTGAAGAATTTAACTCAAAATGCAAAACAACAACAACAAGAAAAAAAAAACCCTTCTACCCACTTTATTAAGAATTATGTGACTTCTGACTAATATTCACAACTTAGATGGCAACATTTTTTAACCAAAAAAATGGAATGGCTAATTCAGAAAAAAGTATTTTCTGAACGTATGATTAGTTCCAAATAAGCCCAGTCCACTGTATCAAACCCATCTCACTCAAACAGTGTACCAAGTCTCCCTGGACATACATTCATCATATTGCTCATGTAATACATATTCTCATTAATACAGAAAATATGAACTTTCAACTTGTGAAATGAAACATGAAAAATCAAATATAATTTTGAAACCTGCAGCAAGGTCAGGAACCTCAGTCTGTTACACAACTACATACACTGATGCAAGCACACATGTGTTATTTTCATGCTCAACTCAAATAACATTTTGGTCTCAAACTTCAAGAGACATTTGTTATGTGACAATTCAATTCATTCACTTCATGAAGCATGCATTCAAGTCAATGTTCATTGATTTTAAATGTGAAAGCTGTCTTTCCATTCCCTCCAACATAAATTATAACTTGGCTGGCAGAGTCAATGAACTTTGATTACATGTTGGCAACACCAGTTATGCAGAGAATGTCATAAACCTTTCAGTTTGTTCTCAATAATGGAAATGTGTATAAAATATCCAACAGCTCAAGAAGCATCACTTCAGAGACTACACTGTGACGATTTGAATGCTAGGAGCATTTTCAAAGTTTTGAGCAATGCTGATAATGCCCTGTACATTCAGCAGATGTGTGTACTCCACTTCTGAGAAGAGCACTTATATTGAATGGGAATGAAAAAAAAAACAGCTTTTACCAAGTAGGACAATTCAAGGGATGGGGGAGTGGGAGTCTTTCTTTGATAACACTGGGTCATGCGTACCTCATCTGCATGGTGAGTTAACCTTTTCCCAAGTGTACTTCCAGCCAGGGGCGGCGCCAAGGTATTTCGATAGGGGGGCAAAGCGTGACCCCTCCCCATTGGGAAATTTTTTGTTAATTTAAGGTTGCTCAGATGCAAAATGATGATTCTTTGGTACATATTTTGAACTGATCATATATGGCTTGAAAGTTTATAATTAAGTAATTTTAATTTTTGTTTTGGGAAAGATGCTTTTCTGGGGAGGGGTGTCCCCTCCCCTTTGAGAAATGTTTTATTAATTTAAGATTGCTTAGATGCAAAATGGTAATATCTTTGGTATATTTTTGAACTGATCATATATGTAAGAAAGCATTCATAATTTATTGAATTTTAATTTTTGCTTGGGGTGAAGATGCTTTTTTGGGGAGGGGTCTAAGGGGAGGGGTGTCCCCACCCCTTTGAGAAATTGTTACCACTTTAAGATTGCTTAGATGCAAAATGGTGATGTCTTTGGTATTTTTTGAGCTATCATATATGGCTGAAAAGTGTTAATAATTTTACTGAATTTTAAGTTTTGGTTAGTGAAAGAGGAGAGTAGCCTTTGTTGTCTAAGAGGAGGGTACGAAGTCAACAAACCTCCTGAAGCCACCCCCCCCTTTGTGTATGGGTATGTTTTCACTCAAAAATATGTGCGTTGAGTCAACAGAAACATGAACTGTTACGAATATTTTCGTTGCTTCGTATATGCATTATACAAGGTATCTAAAGGCTGGCAGACACCGGAATAGGGCCTCCTGGAAGCTCTGGACTAATTATATGGACCACATATATGCCTACCCCACCCTCCTCCTTTCTTCTTTCTCCTTCGCTTCCCTTTCTTCTCTTTCGTTTTCTCCTTTTCTTTTTCCCTGTTCTTTTCCTTCTCTCTTTCCCCTGTTCTTGCAAATGATAGGAGGCGGTTGCCCCCTGCCCCATGTGGCATCGCCCTGCTTTTCTTTGCTCTCATTCTGATTGACTCAAGATTTCTTCATACAGTAAAGATTGTGTTGTGTACGGCCATGCACCTGCTATTTAAAATTCATTTTGTATGGATTACTCAGTCGAGACAACACCAAAATAAAGCACAATAAGGCATAGGCATAGGTAACTTTTCGGGACTGAGGGCTGAACCTTGTTTCGGATTGCTGTCCTGGGGAGGGGTCTAAGGGGAGGGGTGGCCCCTTCCCCTTTGGAATATTTTTGGGTATTTGAGGGTCTTCAGATGCAATTTGGTGCAACATTTGGGCAAATTTTAGGGAAAATTACTGCAAATTTTTTACAGTTTTTACTGAAGAGACAAATACGGGGTTTTTGACCTTGGATACTGGGGGCAGAAGTATGCTTCTGCCCCCCAGATTTTTTACTGGGGCTTTAGCCCCCAGCTCCCTGCTTCCTATGCATATGCAATAAGGGAGACATATAATATTACTGCAAAGTTTAATTCATTTTATTAAATGTTTTTGATATTTTTATTGTCAAAATGTTCGTTAAGTGATTGACGCATGATACCCCCAATATATATGTTCACGTTCTAAATTTTAAATGGTCACATGCTGGGAATGGAGAGACAGTAAATGTTTGAGATTGCCAAACATTTCATAATCCAGACGGGGGAATACCCATAGACGAAAGGTTCACTTGGTCTAAGATTCACTAAAGACCGAAGATTCCCCCAGACGAAAATATATTCCGAGTTACGGGTAGGGTTGGGGTTTTGGTTAGACAGAGAGATTCATGGATCAGGCGTATCCCATGATGCACAAATTAGCTGTCTGTATTTTTTGGTGTAACTTGCAATGATATGCACCTTTTCTCCAACAAAGGGAAAACTTTTTGCTCTGTGACACCATATGTATAAGGTCTCGCAATAACTTGGCGTTAGGGTATACTACTGTATTGTTTTAGCTTTACTCTCCGTTCCTATGCCCTTTTTGTTTGCGCGTTATGTATAATGGCCTTAGTGTTTATGTAATACTTAAACTGCATTCACGTAAACAATGGAGAAAACAGAAAACTTTATCCGTGCGGGGATCGCAAGTTTCAGGTATTTTGTAACGAACAATTTAAGTAATATTGTGATAGATGGGTGACATACTGTAACACCTCACCCCACCCCCTACAAAATTATGTGTCTTAACACGTTTTTCAGACGATTTTATTTTTGGGGTTGAAAAACCATACGGGGGCAAATGCCTTGAGAGAGTATGTGAGAGTATGTATAATTAATCATGCCAAGAAAACTTGTGATACTGTGATAGAAACTTCACCATCTTGGCATTTTTGAAAGCTGTAAACAGTCATGTAATGTACTGAGGCCAGTCCTGGTAGTCACGGTTAACAATCACAATTAAAAAGCACTTACAGCTAACACATTTACAAATGTAAATATCAAAGCAGTTTCTTCTCTTTGAAGTACATCGGCTGCAACCATTTTGTCGAAGTGACAAAATCTTGGGTACATAACTCATGCATACACTCAAGATTTTACATTCAGAATTTCAGATTTTCATCCATATTAGATATTCAGTGTACTGTACAATCATCACTTAGATCACAGTACACTATCATCACTTAGATCATGAGAATTAGCAGTCAACCCAACCTTACTGTATGAAACATCAATTAATGAAGCGTACAAAAATCATTTTTCCCAGAAAGGTGATTATTCAAAACATGAGCATTGCACTAAAGTTAATACAAGAAATTATTCTGCAGGAAATGAACAATTCAGTAATCAAACTATAGTCTCGTCATCAAAAAGAACCATTCATGAATTTTGTAAGAAGGGTATGCTAATTCAAATCGGGGCGACTGCATTTTCCCTTTAAACACTGTGTTGACTGGAACTCCAGGGGTCTATATCAATAATGTTTTAGCGATTAATTCTCATGCCAATATCCATCATTATCAATCCCAACCTAGCTATCAATTCTGGCAAAAACCAGTCCACAAAACTAAATTCAGTGACTTCAAAAATTGCAGAAAGTTTTTCTACTTTAGTTGAAAACTGCATCTACATGTAGCATTTCAAGATACTAATTTTCAAAGAAATGTACTTTTCTAGAAATACAATGCATTATGGGATATCTGTGATGTCATTGTGACACATTAATTACACACAGCATTGCATTTCTTTTATATGATATTGGCACCATCGTGGGGAATACTTAACAACTTATATGGTATACCCGTCATAGGGTGTAGTTTTAGGCTAGATCTACTTGCAGGCTTCAAAGTGGTCCATCACAGAAATATAGGCGGTTTTATAGGAAGGATACTGATGAATATATAGGATTTTATAGGATTTTTCAAGGAAAATATAGAGTAAATATATTAATGTCACACACCAGCTAACAGTTCTAATTATCTTCAAAATTCCTCACACTTGTGGATGGGGGAAACACAATCCTTAGGAAACTAATGAACTATACTGTTTAAATGATACAAATGTGATTAACAGTATCACAAGTGTCGGACAAATGGCAGAAGAGTGTGGTTCTACCATCAACTTGGAATTAAGAAAACCACCTAAACATTTTGGTGGAAGGGAACGGATAAAACCCATGACAGTGCAATATTAGAAGTTGAGAACACAGAATGTGACCATGATGGTGCTTTGAATGGATGGGTAGTTAATGTGGACATTGGACTGTTGCTAATTAATAATGTCCTAGACAGAATACACCTCAGCTCCAATAATAATGGAGTTGTGGTGACTGTGGGGAAATTTTTGAATTTTGTGCTGCTTAAATAACAGGAAATGGTCTCTTAATACAACATTTTCCTTTAACTATACACTGTATTGCTAGTCAATCTTGATAAGTGTGACATGTGAGTGATGGCAGTATTAAGATCATAGGCCTATGACAACTGTATGGTTGCTATGAATACCTTCAAACTCACTTTCCAGTGGCATAGCCAGGGCTGTCTCATGGGGGGGGGGGAGGGGGCCATGCAGTTTATTCTGTAACTGTCACCCTCCCCCTTTGAAAATTTTGTGAATGATTGGGAGACTTACATGTAATCTGGTGCTACATTTATTACCTTTTTGAAGTAAATTTATTTTCAAAAATTAACATATTTTAGATTACTAAATCAAAGAAAAAATCAGCATCAGTGAAGGAGAGCAGGCATGGCCCAATGGTTCCTTCCCCTAAAAATCCACTCCTCACTTTGAATCTGTACAACTTGGCAGAAGAGTGTAGTCTACACATGTCAAGATGCCTACGGGGTGCAAAACTGTCTGTGCATTAACATACTTAACATTTAAAATCTCACTTGAGGAAGATACATGACAAAATCAGGGAAATGGCGACTTGGCAAGTGCCCCCACTTGCCACCAATGACGGGCACCGCAGCACCAGATCCCATACATGGATTAGATTTCCACTTTGGTCTGTTGGATAAATTGATCTGGCATCCAGAGACCTGCCACATGGCTTCATGTGGAGTTTAGGGAAAGCCTCCTTAGAGATCTGCACATTGTAAACTTGTAACCATTACAGTGAGACTCTTAATTTTCTCAAAGCACTAAGTTCTTTTTCTTTAGGGGAGAATTGTAATTGTACAACACTTTGAACAATCAACTGATCTAATGGCTAACTCAGTTTGAGGAAAGATGGTAGATGACATAGAAAATATTGGTATTTTGAACCATTGTACTAATATTTTGAATTAAAGGATTAGTTATATCACAGAGCAGCTACCTGAGCATGCAAAGCAAAGGTAAGGGTTTTAAAATGTGGAGGACTTCATGACTACAGTACAGGGGATACCAGGCAAAGGACTCTAATCCACCCCCTTGACAATACCACTACAATTCCCTCAGAGAGATGAAATCATAGAGTACTTAAAATCACAGGTGTGAGAGTGGAACATTTATGGGTGGTGAAATAAGTGTTTATTAGTGCCCTATGCAGTTTCACATGAGAATGTTTGTGAATCCTATAACTGGTCTTTGTGTACTTGCATCTAATTAGGATCCTTGGCATCTATACACTGCTACCAAGCCACTCTGAGTCTAAGACACTCTGAGTCTACGACAGCTATCTTGGAACCAGAAAGCCAAAAGGCTTAGTGATTCCTTGCCATATTGATATATTGTAACAAACATGAATCACCCACATGACAAGCATGAGATCCCTCACAGTTATCCTACTTGAGATATGATGTTAATACGGTCAAACGCTTTTGAAATCTTGCGACCAAAGATGACCTACATGCTAAATATTAACAATCCACAGGCCAAGTATGTGATCCCTCATAGTTATCCTCCTTGAAATATGTTTACTAGCTCTTGACCTTTGTGACCTTAAATAACCTTCGACCTGCACGAAAAATAGTAGGGATCATCCACATGTCAAGGGTGAGATCCCTCACAGTTATCCTTCTTGAGTTATCATATTTACAAGGTTTTGACCTTTTGACCTCTGGTGACCCGAAATGACCTTTGACCTGCACCAAAAATTATAGAGATGATCTACTCAATATGGGCAATACACACGCTAAGTATGAGATCCCTAACAGTTACCCTTCTTGAGATATCATGTTAACAATGTTTTGACCTTTTGACCTGTGGTGACCCTACATGACGTTTGACCTCCACCAAAAATAATAGGATCATCTACTCAATATGGGCAATCCACGTGCTAACTATGAGATCCCTTACAGTTACCCTTCTTGACATATAGTATTTACAAGGTTTTGACCTTTTGACCACTAGTGACCCCAAATGACCTTTGACCGCCACCAAAAACAATGGGGATCATCTACTCAATATGGACAATCCACATGGTGAGTACGAGATCCCTAACACTTATCCTTCTGGAGATATCATGTTTGCAAGGTTTTTATGTTTTAACCTCTGATGACCCCAAATGACCTTTGACCTCCATCCAAAAACAACAGAGATTATCTACTCAATGTGGGCAATCCACATGCTAAATAAGAGATCCATCACAGTTACCCTTCTTGAGATATCATGTTTACAAGGTTTTGATCTTTTGACCACTAGGGATCCCAAATGACCTTTGACCTCCACCAACAACAATAGGGATCATCTACTCAATAAAGACAGTCCACATGGTAAGTATGAGATCCCTCACACTTATCCTTCTGGAGATATCGTGTTTACAAGGTTCTGATGTTTTGACCTCTGATGACCCCAAATGACCTTTGACCTCCACCAGAAATGATAGGGATCATCTACTCAATATGGGCAATCCACGTGCTAACTATGAGATCACTCACAGTTATCCTCCTTGAGAAATGGTGTTTACAATGTTTTGACCTTTTGACCTCTGGTGACCTCAAATGACCTTTGACCTCCACCAAAAATAATAGGGATCATCTACTCAATATGGACAATCCACATGCTAAGTATGAGATCCCTCAAAGTTACCCTTCTTGAGATATCATGTTTACAAGGTTTTAATGTTTTGACCTCTGATGACCCCAAATGACCTTTGACCTCCACCAAAAACAATAGGGATCATCTACTCAATATGGACAATCCACATGCTAGGTATGAGATCCCTCACAGTTACCCTTCTTGAGATATCATGTTTACAAGGTTTTGACCTTTTGACCTCTGATGACCCCAGATGACCTTTGACCTCCACCAAAAATAATAGAAATCATTTACTTAATATGGGTAATCCACATGCTAAGTATGAGATCCCTCAAAGTTACCCTTCTTGAGATATAGTGTTTACAAGGTTTTGACCTTTTTACCACTGGTGACCCCACATGACCTTTGACCTCCACCAAAAACAATAGGGATCATCTACTCAATATGGGCAATGAAAATGGTAAGTATGAGATCCCTCACATTTATCCTTCTGGAGATACCGTGTTTACAAGCAATTTCCAGGGTATTTACTATTTGACCTCTGGTGACCCCAAATGACCTTTGACCTCCACCAAAAAGAATAGGGATCATCTACTTAATATGGGCAACCTACCTGCCAAGTATGAGATCCCTCGGAGTTACCCTTCTTGAGATATCGTGTTTACAAGGTTTTGACCTTTTGACCTCCTGTGACCCCAAATGACCTTTGACCTCCATCAAAAACAATAGGGATCATCTACTCAATATGACCAACCCACACACCAAGTATGAGCTACGTCATAGTTACCCTTCTTGAGATATCGTGTTTACAAGCAAAGCGTCACACACACACACACACACGCACACATACATACATACACACACACATACACACACACACACACGACATCACCATCGCATAGATTCCTTCTGCCTTTGGCAAGGAATCAACAAGAATACATCTGAAAATTTCACCCCAAAACACCATATAAAAGAAGTTTTTTGGTAAGATCAGAAAAATATAGGAGAATATAGGAAAACAAGCTCCAAATCATACAAATATAGGAAATATAGGATTTTGGAGAATTTATAGGAAATTATAGGAAATATAGGATCACTTTGAAGCCTGTACTTGGAAAGATACTCAAACATTCCATAACTAACAAATTTGAACACTGAGGACATTCAATTATAAAGAAAAACAAAAGAAGTCTGAGGCAGTGTGCCCACTTTACATTGACCTTGAAGAGAACTATATTTTTTGACAAATACAACCAATCTTTAAAATGAGACACTTGAGTTAGGAATAGAGTATTGCCACAGGGTTTGGAGGGAATGATTTGGAATTTTTTTTTTTTGTTTTTTGTTTTACATGAGGCTCTTGCAAAATGCTACTGGCATATGCCTTTAACTACCAATTTTGTATCACAAAGTTGTGTCTCTGTGATATGGCCTGGTTTTAGTGGTGACTTAAACAAAGTATACACAAATGTAGGTAACTTGATTGTTAAATGCTGAAATTGTCACATGACATTTGTAACATTTTCATCTCATTTGTTTGCATTTCATTTCATTTAGACTCTCAAGGACACTTCTGTTGACTAAAGTTGCAATCATGACTGTGCAGTTGAGGTCTATATTATTAGGGCATTTTGAATGAATCCACTGGATTCTTAGCCCCATTTAGAGAAAACATAAAGAATAGGACAACTGCCCATACAAGTCCATATTTTTGGGTAATGTTAAGTGACTATATGTGACCAGTGACCTTCATTATGTTTCAGTTTCAGTTCAGTTTCAACAACTTTATGTGACCTATGACTTCATAACATTTTTACATATAATGGTATCCATGTTCCAGGTGTTCATGCTGCATCTTTGAACCGACTTAACCAAGTTTAATTGCCATTGAACTTATGCTTTCCAACTGGGACTGATGTTGCATTTTAAGGCTACTTTACAACTGGTCTTGATAAGGCCTTTGACCTTTTGGATGCATCTATATAACCCAACTGAACTTTTCATGAGGAACCAAGTTTACAGTATCACACAGTTTACAACTTGGCCCCATAAGACCTTTGACCTATGTATATAATGTTTTAGGGTACCTAGGGTTCCATGTCCACGTATGACCTTAGTATTGGTTGCCACACGCACAAGTCACTGGACCAAAGAGGTATGGACAATGCAAGAAGTGAGTACTGAAGAGCACTTTTTAATACCATATAATACAACTGATCTTCGTAGTAACTTTTGAACTCATGAACACATACATGTAATCATGTGATATTTATGACCCAAGTTTGGTGAAAAATTGGTCATTGCCCCACACGGTTATGGACAATGCAAAGAGAGTGCACTAAAAGTTTCAAGCATACAAAAATAGTATAGTCAAACACAATGGCGTGTTCAAAGGGGGGGCACAGGCCCCCCCTACCTCCGAAGTCAGTCGGGGGAAAATCCCTTAGTCAGGGGATTTAAGGGTTAGGGGAAGAGAAAAAGAATGAAGAGACACACTGGGCACTCAACAGGGATGGCGCCAGGTGGGGGCAGGGGGTCCGCATTGGGAGTCTTAATACGACAGAGTATGCAGTCCCTGACAGCGCCCAAGAGAGGACATTTTCTCTAATAAGAACCCAAAATTTTCAGCACGCTGCATGCGCTGTAGAGTCACTCCAGGATCTTCAGCAGTTCCATTTCACACTGCTAAATAGCACAGGTCCTGCCAACCTTACCACAAAACATGCAGAGTACACTGTTCATGTAGAGGTTGAAAGTTCCATCCCATGTCACTAAGCCTAGTCACTGTTCTCTTGTGTGTATCATGGGGCATGGTTAGTTTGAGAGCGACTCACAGACCAAAGTTTGGCTATTTCATAGGGTAGTCCAGGTGTTTCAATAAATGTATTTTATCCTTGATATGGTCTATAACCCCTACAGTTTTTCTTTTTTTTCTTTATGTTCTTAATGATCACATATCTTTTTTGTGTAAGCCTACCAAAAATTTTCGTGCTCTTTGCAAATTCAAGTTTCAGATTCGAAAGAACACTTAAGTGTGCAACTCCGCTCATGAAATATTAAGTGATATTATGCAAAATATGCCCTGAAATGGCATGGGATAGTAAGCCATATCCCCCTGTCACCACTGCTGTAATAGAGGGGCTGTCGAAGCTTAGGGTCACTGGCATGGCCCAGCCCCCTGTTGGAAATATTCTGTTGCCATTCATGATCAGTTTACTTATTTTGGCTTTCAAAGGGTCATTTCTGCAATGAAACCCAAGATTTTTGGTAGGCTTTGCCCACTCTTCCTCAGTTCTGTTACTTATAGCTAAATATAGTTCAAACCATTTCCACCTTTTCAAGTAACTGAAGTAGAATACATGAATTTACGTAAATGTTGGGAATTACATCTCATTTTCTCTTGGGTCTATAGTGCGGTACAGGCGTATGGCTACAGAGACACGAGGAGAGAAGTACAATGTAAGTTATCCCCGACAGTGACCAACCGCCCGGACAATTTACCTTTATTAGCTTTTAATACGTACCAGTTCTTTTTAGTGTAGGATAACCCAAAAATTTTTCACTCGCTCCATGCGCTTTGCAATTTCACACTTTAGATTCTGGGGAAAATATTAAATCAATGCCGAAACTATGTTCCTCTGGTATATACACATTTTATGAAATATATGCCCTACAGTGGCATGGTTTAGTACACAGGGTTTCTTCAGATCCCTCCTCACCATCCTCTTGACGGCATCGGGGCTGTCAGGGCTTTGGGTCGCTGCCTCCGCCCGTCTGGCAAACCGTCGGACAAAATCCTGGCGCCATCTCTGGCACTCAAAACTTAGAAGTAGCCTACAGAATCAGATTAGATGAGAATATTTCATTATTTGGTCATTTACCAAAGGATGAAGCTCTTCCAATCAGCCTTCTGTGAATAATCAGACAGGATGCTATCAATATCAATGTGTGGCCCATGGTGCACGTAGGCCTACTACCATTAAGTTTCCCTCACGCTAGTCACTTTAACCAGCTGAAATGGTAAAACTATAAAGGTTTAAGGATGAAAAAGTGCTGTTAACTTTTGCAATCATCTCAAGCAGCCTTCTTGACTGGCCTCGTGATCTTAAACGTACAGTCCTGTCAATGGAAGTGACACATACTGTGTAGCACACTGCAGCTTACAACGCACAGAGGATAACTTGAACTCACATCACTGACATCGAATTTCACAAAATCTGAAACGAAACCAGATCAATAGGGCCTCTAGAACCAACTTATGACGGTCTTATTATCTTATATTGCAGGAGCTTAAAGGGCCTTCACCCCCTGGACCCCCACCAGGGCTCTGCCCCTGGACCCCGCCAGGGGCTAGAGCAGGCCCCTGGAACCCACGTCTGCAAACTCATGCTCTGCGCTCGTGGTGCACCTTTGGTGCACTTGTGAAACTCTTCCATATCAGTCTGGGGAATCACAGGTTGTGCCCCCCCACCTCCGAAATCCTGCACACACCACTGGTCAAACACCCTAATTCTGTGCAACTCCCAGGAACAGGAGCCTTTATACAAATTACTCCATACCACAGTAGCAATGCAAAAGCCTTCCCATTCCACTGTTGAGGCTGAATTGGGAAGCATTTTTTCTTGAAATGAATCTATTAAAGGCCGGTTGTTTATCTGCTAAATTTCATTCAGAAAGTTGAAATTTATTACCTTACTTTCTTCTGCACTATTTTTTTTGTGGAAAACTGTAAGAGATGTGTCACAAGTCCACCATTTCCTTGGGCAGATGAAGTTGTCACAACCAAGTAGTTTTACAGTCTGTTCATTACAGATTTCATCGGGTTGAACTCTGGACATTTACACTTTGACCTTGGTTTCCAAATCCACTGGTGTAGTGAAGCATTTTTGTAGTTAACCTGAAGACACTTGGCATCCGCCTTCAATAAATTTTTAAGGATTGATGTGTATTTCCACGTATGATGTGACTAGAATCAGATTCAGCGGCTAAATTAGTTACCAAATGAATTTTAAATCATGAAAATTGGTTCAGATTTAGTGAAGTTATGCAAGGAAATAAAATTCAACAATCAGTCAAATAAAACTCAATCTATCACAATACTGATATTTGAGACAAAAAACATATCAAATAGGTACTACATGTTCCGAAATTAACGAACAGCATGCTTATCATTACAAACAAGCATTATTTCTTGATATTTTCAGCAATGAGGTACAACCCTAGTCTTTGTTCGGGCTGTGAATAGCTGGTAGAAATACCAAGGTCAGTTTGTTTTGCGGTTTTCTATCGTTCAAAAATCGGCCAAGTCGTGACACTATCGGCTAAGTCATGATGCCCAGTTTCAAGGGGTAAATTTTTCTAATGTTACTAAATTGTTTGTGTTTGCACATAGCCGAAGGAACTAGCCTCCAAAACTATATTACCAAAGTATGCAGTAACTTAAAGGGGATGACAACAATAATCATTTCAGTAACATAACTGTCATATTTGGGGTGATGCAAATCTGTCTTTAAAAAACCTTATGAATATCAAGTGTCCCCTATATGCTAGACACACTGAGTTCTTGTGACAAATCTCTGATAAAATAGTGCAACTTCCTACAATCTAGTATGGTTGGGATGTCAAATTTTCTCCCCATACTGGCAACACAAGCTTGGGACACCAAACCGCAGTGGCAAATTTGCTTTGTAGAGTGCACTTTCCTGCGCTATCTAGTATCATTACGTGATATCACCCTTACTCAAAACGCCCACCACTGAACAGTGCAAAACCCGACCTTCTCTGGGAAAAGTAGGGATTTTACATGATGATCGCACCAACAGATTATAGCCTAAAATTTGAAACAATCAATACAAGTATAAAACCTGATAAGAGTCCCAAAGGCTATAATCTGTAGGTGCGAACATCAAGTAAAATCCTGACTTTTCCCCAGAAGGTCGGGTTTTCCACTGTTCAGTGAAAAGCGATTTGAGTAAGGGCGATATCAGGTAATGATGGTCAAAATGTTCAAACTTCTCACCTCAGCCCCAACCAATTAGTGGGGCTGAGGGACACTCTCATCCCTTACAGCACCAACCGAATCCTGAAAATCGTCACTACCTGCTGTGCAGGCACTTTCAAAGCTCTTAAATAAACAATTCACCCTAAAGAATGAGCTGAATTTTTCCAAACCCTGGGTTCATCCCCATATCAATTCCTTAGCGCTCCTAACCGTGCGCACATGAAAACATCCTCCTCTCCACACAACCTTGCATAGGACATTTACTGTTAATCCCTCACTTCTTTTCGACCAAACTCCTAAACCACACAACCGATTGTCTTGTATAAACCTGATTCTGAAAGCTTAAACTGTTATCTTTACTGTGATGTTTATCATTTTCTCCTTCGAGATTTCTTTCAACCGTCATTTTTAACATAAAGAGAACGTCTCTAGACATTTTACTTTGCATAGGCCCCGTACGTTTTACACGGTAAGATGCAAATTGAAAGTCTCAGCAAAACTCCTTTGCTGAATCCTTAATTTCTTCCCTTTAATAGCTTTTGTTCAACTTGTATAAAACGGATAATCCAAGAAGACACTTTTATCTCCATGGTAATGCCAAAATCGATACTATTTAGTTCATTTTAGCCCCGTCAAAAGGCGAAAGAAGTTCATGGCCGTAGAAAGACTGGAGCACTTTGAGGTATCTGAAATTCACCCATACAGATAATGTGTGTTCATCACTACATTAAAGAGCGGCAAAGAAATTGACTGACATAGTTTCTTGGCTGACTGGGATAACAAAAGCTGAAAAAATACTGATAAAGAGTGGAATATAAGGGATATAACGTCAGTAAATGTTTTTTGGCCAAATTTGTTTCTTTCTAGCTAAAAAAGTCAAGAAAAGTAGTGTCACTTTCGTCGAAGGCAAGTGCTATAGCAACAGTCTTAACGAACGGGCACAGCGCATTTTCGAATAGGGGGTGTCAGTTTTACAGCAGGCAAGCAAGCCGAGCAAATGTACGGTGGAGTCTGTACTATAGGTTATACTTTCAAATTGCTTTCCACTGATTTAAACATAATGGTTTAGGATTAAACCTCATTGAGAAACTTAACTTAGTGTCTCTTAATAACTTTAACTTTGAAAACTGGACTTAATTTCTTTTTGAAAGGTGCTGAACTGTGTAAGAAATAAGCCTTGCTGCAGCGGAGCTGAACACTCAATTTTTTAGCTGAACTTAAGACTTCATAAGTTTAGTTCCGCTGAACATACAGATGCAATTTAAAAATTTGTTTTCGTAAACGTTCATGCTCTTTGAATAAAAAGCATACAACATGTACATAAAGTTTATTTCAATGGATGGTACTTGCTGTAATTTTCGCAACCCTCTGTTCTATAGAAATCTCACCTATAGTGCGAATGGACTAGCCCACACACAGGTTTTCGGGGAATATCCGTGAGCCTGTGTAAGGTGCGGTGAGGTGTAAATGAGTCATCATTGACTGTGTATTTTAACTGCTGAAACAGGTTGAAAATCGTTGGAAAGGAATTGATATGGCTGGCTAGTGGCTACTACAGTACAACAGTGACAAAGCCCATTAACTCAAAGAAACATGACCCGCAGCCAAAAACACTTGAGAACCCCAGGCTGTACTACTGTAGATCAAAAGACAGAGAACCATTTTTGTATCCTTGTTGCACAAATGAAAACCCTGAACTATTACATGTACATAAATGGCACTTTAAAGACCCAACAACTTGATATGACCAGAAGTACATCTCCAATATGACAACTATATATCAACTAACAGAAAAATTTAGAAACTGACTTACTAGTGTTAATGCATCTAATGGAAAGTCACTATCTACGGACCTTTGGCCCTGCACATCAAGCACAATCTGTAAGGCTAAGAAAACATCCCCCAAGCAACAACATTTAACAAGGGGTACTTTACAGAAAAAAATTCCAAAGAAAATATTCCAAGTGAACTAAGTTTAGCTATATCAGTCACCTTCTTGTGCATTGATAATACTACTTGACTACAATAAAAGCCTAAAGAGGTAATTTCAAAAAGAAAGGTTTCAAAATTTCACTGAATGTATCTATTTCATAGAACAGTTACTGTATAAATTACAAGAAGTTCTTTTTTTCACAACTCCTAATTTTTAAGTGATTGTATATCTGCCTAGGTGTTTTGGCATCTTATACTAGTGTAAACTATCACTTGTGGTATCTTGCGATTCCCTTCAGACAACCTCCTGCTTTCCAAATAATATGTATGTTCTGGGTGACCAATCAGCAAACCAAAGATTCATGTAAAAATGAGGAAGCATGTTCACTTCGCACAGGCTTTGTTCAACTACACTACAGCTGTTTGCCATACTGGTACAGACTTCACCTTCAATGTAAACAAGATCTTTGACATCTAACAGCTGAATTGCTTGTACCTGAAGTGACCATTAAAAAGGCAGTGTTCTGGTCTGCCTTGTAAATATAAATAAACCTCCTTTATATTTACAACTTGCCTGCTTTTTATTACACTTCATCTGAGGTACAAATAGCAAAGTTCAAAAGTTCTTAAACAATAATTGAAAGACACCCTGTTTCACATGTAGTGAACAATCCCCTCAAACTTCACTACTGTAGCTATGACAAGACAGGTATTAAAATTCATACTCTTTAGGAAACACTTGTGGTATCCAAAGTGTATGCCTTACTCAAAAACCATGGTGGTTCTGAAATGTTATTTCAGAAGATGATGTCTATAGATACTGATTCAAGAAACACTCCTGGCTCTCATTTCATATAGTTTTGATTTCCACATTAATGGACAAACAATCACATGTTTCATTGTTTGATAGCATAAGTGCATCATTCTTCTTCCAGAACTCTGATATGTTTGACCAAACAATTGATTAATAATTTCAAACTAAAGGAGAAAAATATAGTCTTTTAATGGATGCTACTTCTCTACCTCTTTATTTACAATTTTTTCTACAAATCGCAGTTGTAAAATAATTGTCAAGAGAAAAATATCAGATCAAGTTACCCAATGTCACGGAATAGTTTAAGAGACTTGTTAAGAACAGATGCTCATACTCAAACTGTCGCACATCGTGCTGTACTCAAAAAAGTTGTACTAATGACAACTGCTCTTGCACTCCTTCTTAACAAACATGAGAGTTAAGCACAAGTGCTAACTGCATCATTTTCTACAAAAACTGATAAAAAAGTTGTGCACTTCAACTCATACTAATAAAAAGTGACACTTCACTTGTACCCCAACCAATGTCTGCCACATTACTCACAACACCAATTGTTTACAAGCAAACAAAAATGTACTCAAAGATAGAAATTTTTTTGGCAATGGAAGGATTTTATGTCAGATAAAGAAAACTTTGGCCAGTCAAAAAGCCTTCATGCAATATCATTTGTATTAAAAACACATGCACAATGCTCTTTCCATCTAGAACTGATGGAGGAGAATAGAGACAAATCCTTGTAGGAAAAGGCATCTTATCATGTAAGTTTTATGCAAAATAAAAGAACTTCGTTCTCCACACTTGAAGCCATTTTTCCAGCTGTACAAACTTTCTCCTTTGTTGTCTTATTTTTCTCTTTCTTGATCTCAAATTGTTACCAAAACTAGATTCCAAAAATACAATGAGGTTTTGATGAATTCATGTCACTAGACTTCAGCTTTACCAGATCTAGCCCTTACAATCTACGTGCATACACTTTACACATCATTCCCAACCACTGTTTTGATCACTGTGATTATCCACATAAATAAGACAAGTATCTTTGATCCCGTCCTTGAGACATCATGCTTACATGGTTTTCAGAGTTTGAACTAAATGGATTCATTTTCTAAATGACAAATCCACATATAACATGTATGAAAATGGTTTCTAGTAGGCCTGGGCAACTCTAATTGTTTTGAAAAAAGGTACCCAAGGCCTTAATAGTCATAACTTCCAGTTCCAACTCCTATTATAACCCTCCCCCTGTGGGCTGGGGGTTGTAGAATATGCCCACGGTATTCCCTGCCTGTCGTAAGAGGCGACTAAAGCGGAGGACTTGAAACGAATTTATCTAGTTGACACTATATAACACATTCGTGTTGGTGTGTCGTTAAACATTATCTAACTATAACTAACCTATTATAACCCACATATGAAACACCACTTGTTACAGTCAAATCATATCCTACCTAACAGGCTTTTCAATAGGCAAGGTGCTTTGTGGAACTGCCCATGCGGGAGCACTTTAGCAGTCCTGAAGGGAAAACTAGTGACTGAAGAAAGAATTAGTTAATTATCATCACTTGGCATCACAATTCTTCGTTAAAACTTGAACAACACAAATAGATATTTTTGTGTAAAAACCTTAGACTTTTGAAAACATTCATGACAACACTGAAAATTCTTTGGGAGTCACAGCTCCAAGGAAAGTTGAATACTCTAGTACTAGACTGTTGGCCAGGAGTTGCAACTCTGTAGTAGAGTCAGGCAGGCCCGTAGCCAGACAAGGTGCTGAAGGGGGGGCGAAAAAGCTTCTAGGGGGGTGAAAAATTTTCCAGAGCGGGCGAAACATACTAAAATACATTACGGCAATGCTAATTTTTCATCTTCTAGGGGGGCGAAAATTTTCCAGGGGGCCTTGCCCCCGCCCGCCCCCCCCCCTTGACGGGCCTGGAGTCAGGTGACCCACCAAAGCCTTCTGCCTTGCATGAGATATTCTTAAACAAAATTTGCTTAACTTTTCCTTTTGAGACATCAGATGACCTTTAATTTCAACAAAAAATAAGTCCTTTTAAGTCAGTACAACATACATGCATACTTAGAATGAAAAAGTCTAGATGCTTCCCGTCTAAAGATGTCCTGTTAACAGTACTTTCAGAGTGGAACCCCTGGTGACATCAGATGACCTTTGACCTCCACCAAAAAACAATAGGGTTCTTCTACTCCATATGTTGCTATGTATGGAAATTATCTATGCTTAGAATATTGAGGTAATAAAAGTTTTAAGAATTTGACCTCCATTCACCTTGGATGAAATTGAATGTCCCACCCAAAAAATAATAGCATTCTTCTACTCAATTTAGTGCATATACATACTATGTATGGAAAGTGTATCCTTCCTACCTTGAGATAAAGCATGAACAAGGTTTCAAGGTTTGACCTCTGATGACCTTAAATGACCTTGGACCTCCACCAAAAGCAAAGGTATATTTCTTTCAACACCATATGTCTAAATGCTAAATATGACAAAAGTATCCATGCTTCCTACCTTCACAGATCTTGTTAACAAAGTTTTCAGAGTATGACCTTTAGTGACCTTACATAACCATTGACCTCTGCACAAAATAATAGAATATCTTCTGCTTAATGTGGGCATCTTCATGCTACATATATATGCAAAGTATCCCTGTTTCCTATCTTGAGATACGGTGTTAACAAGGTTTTCATTTTTTGACCTCCAGTAACCCCTGGTCAGTGTTCCCCTTGCCGTTTTGTTCGGGTGCTGCACCCGGACAAAATTTGCAGAGGGTGCTCACCATCCACACAAAAAATGTACCACCCTGACAAAGAGTTGAGCCACCCAGACAGAAATTAGCAATTCAAAACCTTAAAACAGAGCAAACAGCAATAATTCCAGTGTGAACATTGAGTAATAGTAATCAGAAATGCAATTAGTCATCAAAGAGGGCCATAACTAAATTAATCATCTATTTTAGCAAACATTTTTCAAAGAGAGCACCCCCTCTCTTTATAGACAGCGATCACTATCAACCTTTAACCGTCAGAGCACCCGGACAAAAACTGAATCAGTGCAGAACACTGCTGGTGAACTTTGATCTCCACTAGAAATATTATTTTTCCCTCTCTATTTAATACTTCTGAATATGAAAACCATCCACACTTCCTACTCTGAGACACTGTGTTGACAAGGTTTTCAAATTATGACCTCGGGTGGACTCAAATGACTTTTGACCTCCACCAAAAGACACAAGGATTCTTCCTCCCAAAACATGTACATGCTAAATATTAAAAGTATCCATATTCCATATCTTGATGTATCATGTTAATAAGGTTTTCAGAGTTTGAACTTTGATGACCTTACATGACCTCCTCCATCAAAAACATTGCCAATCTTCTACTTGAAGGGGTTTGATAGGGACTAATTTCAATGATTTATACAATGCAGAAAATTTTTCTGTTTCAAGAGAAAAAAAACTGCATCTCAAAAGCATCTAACATTTGAAAGACACTTATTTTCAAAGAAGTATATTTTTTAAGAGATAAAGTGGATTATGGGAAATCTGTGACATCTCAGCACACTGATGTTACATATATAGTATTGTACTTCTTTTACATGAATTTGACACCACTTCAGGGCATATTTAAAAACTTTGTTTGCTATACCCTACATATGGTGTAGTTTTATGCTAGATCTTCATGGAAAGACATTTTAACATTCCAACAGTATCTAATGTCAAGGGATAAACAGGACATTTAATTTTAAAGAAAAACAAAAGGAATTTGAGGCAATGTGTCCACTTTACATTACATTCTGTGACCTTGATGAGAGCTGGAGGTATTTTTTGACAAAACTAACTAATCTTTAAAATGAAATCCTCTTGAGTTGAGAACAGAGTATTGCTATGGGGTTTAGAGTATGTAAACTAGAATTTTTTCGGGACACCCTTCTGAAATGCCACTGGAATATGCCTTTAATGTGGGCATCTACATGCCAGGTATGAAAAGATTCCTATTTTGAGATATCATATAATATAATATAATCACCAAAACTGGCTGGTTTGGGAGCTCCGATACTCACCTCCTATCTTGTTCTAGGGGCCCTCTACTGTTAGGGGATATTAGTTTTTTGCCAGACAGTTATTGCAGGCAATAATGGTACATATCTAAAAAGGAGGTAAAGGGGAGCCAAATAGACACAAACTTCTAACTTTTTGACCTCCAGTGACCTCAGATGACCTCCAACCTACAATGAAAATAGCAAGGATGCTTCCTCTCAATATGAAGCATCTAAATACCAAATATGACAACTGAGTTTTCTTGAGATACTGCACTAATGAGCTAAGCATCACAAACACAAACATACATGCCTTCACAAACACACACAAACATATACACATGCCATCACAAATGCATGGGTTCTCTTTCATCAAAATCAAAAATCACCCCTCCTGCTTGCATTTCTGATGGATCACTGGTGGGTGTATGCTATGTATGTTGCATGAATAGCTGGTATACTCAACATTTTCTAGTGGTACTGCCTGTTCATTTCACAATTCAAACAGCTTACTTTATGTGAAAATGTGTTAATCAAACTGGCATGATTGTGCTTTCTGCCAGATTGGATTTCCTTGAATCTAGCCTTTCAACAAACATACTCTTTACTCTTTAAACTATGCTCTGGAACTCTTTAAACATAAGAAATGCTGCCAGTTTAAGTATCTTTAAAAAACAACTGAAATCTCTATTGTTGGATAAGTATGTTTACAATATTTCACAGTCTCTGTTTTCCCCTATTTTTCCTCTTTCTGAGCCTAATCCTAAGTCTTGTGAAATAGTCACTGCATACTTCTGTACAGTACTTCTAGGGGCCAGACTTGAAAAGTTTTCTAACTTTCTTTCTGGTCCCTTTCCCTCCTCACCCCACAGTGCTGTTTATACTTACTTTGTTATGATCTCAGCATGGATTTGCTCAGTTAACTACTGCTATATTAAAATGTTAATAGTTATGTTGTTAAGTATACTGCAAATATTCTATTGATCAAATACTAATCAATCTGTATAAATTTGGAATGAGAAGAAAGGAAATAAACTGAAACTGATACTGAAACTGGAACTCCCTTTGTTTTGTGAAAATCTGATACAAGAAACCAGTTTCTCTTTTATTTAGCCTTGCAGGCTGCCTACGGAAAAAAGTTATATTTACACATTGGTTACTTTGAGACTGCAATCTTCTTGTATATATGCCATTCCAATAAAATACACTGTTCACTCTTTCTAGCATAAACTTTTTTACAACAGGAGTGCTACCTATAATTTATTGAAAAGTGAAGCTATAATAGGCATTACAAGTTGTACTGGTGACTTCTCAAAGCTATTTAGTTCAGTGTATAAAAACAGTTTTTTCAAGAGTGCATAAATTTCTACTCTATGGTATTGTAAGTAAAACCACAGGTGCATGTAGAAGAGGGAAGGGGTACTGCCTTCCCCCTCCCCAATAGTTGGGAAAAACCACAAATTTTGACAGGCAGAATCTGAAGAAATTTGGGAAAAGATTTTCTAAAAAGGCCGAGAGATTTGGGCAAAAGAACTTGTGCCCCATAATTAAAATGGTCCCATACCCTTATGAGTAAAACCGCACATGTATGTAAGACCATGCAAATAATTACTTATGCAAGGGGTCATGAGGTAGGATATCATCCAGACAGGGATGTAGCTAGCAAAATTTGAGTGCAGGGTAATTGTCTGATCTGGGGAAAGCACCTCACCCCACCCCATGGCATCTACCCCATTTTTCAGCCATTAATTTTTCATTTTTCCCTGATTTTACTTTAGGGAGGAAATTTAGGGCTAGTTTTAGGTCCCAGTAGGCAGATATGTGGTGGGCAGGGGGACGTGTTTGCCTGGAGTGCCCGGCAGAAATATCGAGTGCTGGGTGTCACTGCCCAGCACCGCCCACTGTAGCTACATCCTTGCACCGAGATGGAAGAAACAATGGCTATAATTATTTGGTTCAGTTCAATTTTCATTTAAATATAAATGATGGATCTCTAAGCCTCACCATCCACTTTAATAACTTCCCATAGTACTAGGGTTGTAGCCAAAATAACCAATTGGGGGGGGGGGGGCACATCACTGATGAGTTTTGTCAGCCTGGGGGTGGGGTCTAAGGGGAAGGAGTATGGCCCCTTCCCGTTTGAAAATTTTTGCCTATTTCATTGACTCAAGATGCAAAATGGTGCTAGATTTCCAGTTTTTCTCATAATTGTATTTCAAAAATGCTAGTCTCATAACAACTTTTTCTCCTTCAGTGTAAGACCTGTTAACTGAAAAATTGGGGGGGACATTAACAACTGATTTTGTCCCTCATCCGTAAGCAGCAATAGTTCAGTTAGAACATTCCCATTTAAAAGTGGAACAGTCAGCAGATTGCTCAATGAAACATTCCTTTCTTCGTAGCATTGGAAAACATCCAAAAGTAGCGATATTTCTTCATACAAAACTCATGTAAAAGGTGTAGGACAAAATTGGAAGGTTAGTAACATTGTCCAAAATCTTCCAAAATTCATGTCCAATTTTTCACTGGGATGTTTCTTGAAATTTCATTCTTTTCCTTAAAATATCATTTGTACAAAACAATGTTGCATTTTATCCAGCTCAAAACTCAATACTGTTTTCAAGTTTAGAACATTTCTTTATATGCCCTAATCCACATTTATTCTTTCTATCATATATATGATGTCACTCAGCAATAGACATTCACTATAACTAGACCTGTAGCCAACTGATCAGTTTGAGACTTCACCTTTAACTAAAATATTGCTGTGAAATGCTTGAAGGGGAGAGGGATGGACATACCCTGATATCCCCAATGGACATGGACCCAAAGGTAACTATAACACTCACGAACACTGATTTGTATAGTCTACATATATAAGGCAGGCCCATAGCCAGCATAGGTAATAGAGGGAGCAATGTAACTTCCAGGGGAGAAAACATTATTAGGGGTGTGAGATACACTAAAAATAACTTGGAAATTGTACTCTTTAACTTTCTAAGGGGAACTGTTTTTCCAAGGGTATGTGACTCTGTCCTCTCTGCTCCTCCCCCTCCCCCACCCCCTGGCAATAATAGGCTTGCTATGAGGTCTTAAATGTATTTGACTTCAGTTACAATCTTAGCCCACTTTTCTCAAACTGAACAGATAAACTGTGGCTACTAGTACAATCACAACTTACTAGGATAAATTTTCCTACAAAAGTTACAAAATCCTGCATAAATTGGTTTTATAAAATTTGTTCCCATAAATCAAACCAGTAGGATCTTGACTAGAGGCTGGTAGAAACATTAAAATTAAAATGACAGTGCTGGGAAGTTTTTGACTGCTAGAAAAAAGGGCCCAGTTCTCGACATGTAAAGAAGTGATGTTCTTTTCTTCCCCTGGTTTAACAGAACTCACTTTCTAGTCAGTTATTGCCTGTTTCTGTGTAATTTGCATACTTAGTACTACCACTGGCAGCTGCAGCAATGAAATAGGTGCTGTGAAAAGGAGTAATCTGAATCCCCATAAAATGCCTCATCATCAGTTTAAAAAGAACATCTAAAATACCATTACATGAAAATCTTCCCCATCTGAGTTCAAGAACCTAACTCCAGAGTTCCTTTACAGTACAAGCTGTTATAAGACTTACCCTAAAGTATGCATGCACTTCTTTGAGACAGACAGGTGCAGCAATAACTACATTGAGTGTACTTATATGAGTAACAAAACAAATGCAGTATCTTACTTTTTGATGAACTGGGTACAAGGCACCCTGGGGTTGTCTGGGCACTATTTCTTGTTTCTGCCAGCCTGGAAATGCTGCCACAGTGGTCCTCTCTGCCGGGACCGGAGCTGGCTGTGCCTGGATGTAGTACATCAAGACAGTACTGTAGGATTATGTGTTGCTACAATGTGGCCAAGTATCCACTGAACGAAGGATGTGCACAACAGGGAATGCTATTAACAGTTATTGAGATACACACAACTCTGGAAGTGCTGCCTCAAGTACCACACAGGAATACCAGGTTTTAAGTACTACTAGCTATGCACACAGCCATTATCAGTAAACAACACTGACAGCCAGTTCGGTGAGAGCTGTGTGCAGTTATCTTTCCACCTGACCTTCCTTTGTTGATAACATAAAAAATTGCAGCCCTCCAAAATATCTTGCAATAATTCATAAAAAATTTCTAGAGCTGCAGGTAACTGTGGGTATACTAGTTATACATGTGCAAACCATGCATGCACTTGATATTATGCAGGTTATATGATTATGAGGCTGTTGAAGCATGGCTGGCAGTCTAGAGCTGTTCCACTCCAGTAGTCGACATTTCCCGTCATGTGCACACACCTCCTGTATACTCAATGCTTCCTTATCAGCTGTTCTGATGATGAACTGATCACTCATAAATAAACATGACTATGTTGCAGGAATTAGATGCCTAGGAAATAGCACAGCTTTGCATTTGAAGAGAGATGACAGAGAGAAGACGAGGAAAGAGGCAGAGACAGCATATGCCCATCAATGTAGTCATCAACTTTGTAATCCCTTCAGGATATGTGCAAAGTCTTTCAGAGGTGCTGGAAACACAACCCGCTTACAGACTGTGATATACAAGAGAAGTAGTAAATTGGATGTTATTGCCTGCAGCATGTGATTCCTCCAGATCCAACAAAACAGGAAAAACACAACATTGGTGAAAGTTGCCAACACTGCAATTATGATGATGATCATTTGAATATAACAGACCAAAAATATACATTACAAAACTCTCTTTGGCAGAGACAGCTATTCAAGAGAAGAAATTCAGTTTTCATCATGTATATAGAGCTTCATCTTGCACAAGTGAGAGAAAAGTCACACACTGCATGTAATTAGCAGGGAAGGAAAAAAGGAATATGTGACTCTCGATGCTTGGAAAGTTTGTTACTTAAGAGAGAAATTACGACCATTGTAGGAAAATTTAGGTTTTGTAAATGAAAGTATGTAAGAAGTTGTGTAGAATTTGACTTGCTCCCCAAGTAATAAACATTTTACCATCTCTGGTGTGATAATCACAAGGCACGTGGCAATGTCTGCAATACAAATGGATAGCTAGATGAAAGCTACAACAGAAAACCAGAATTTGACTCCCAGTGACCCAAGTTGACATTTGATCTCCAACAACCAGAATGCAAAAATGCATTGTGGTTTTGATGAAACACACTTAATCCCAAACATTGTGGCATTTCTTTCAGTCACTAGTCAAATTAATGTGTTAGAAAAACACAGTGTTCAAATCTGCCATGGGAATTTTTGGGAAATTATGCTCTTTGATCTCTGGTCACCTCACATGACCTCTGACCTTCAACAAAATCAATATGATTTTTTACTGGATTTAAAGTATCACAATGTGAAATACACAAAGTATTATGTTTCCTGACTTCAGACTGTGTTAGCAAGGATTACAGATTTTGACCCCCTGTGACCCCAGATGAACTTTGACCTCGACCAAAAATGACTGGGTCCTCTTACGTATTATGGGGCATTCACGTATCAAATATGACATGCTACATACCTTGAAATTTCATGTTAGCAAGGTTCTTAGGGTATGAGCCTGGTGACCCAAGATGACATTTGACCTCCACCAATAACATTTGGGTTCTTTTTCTTTACATGGGGAGCTAGGATGAAATTTTTAGGGGGCCTAGGTATCAAATGGGGAGTCACGGCATTGATTGCAGTCCTAATTCTTACACATTGTAGGGCCAATACTGAAATACTGGTTGGCCAAACAGTTGGACTAATGTTAACTGGTGGGAGTGGTGGGTGCCCAATGGAAAAAAGGTTGGGCAAGCAAACACTTCTATTATGGGCCAACATTTTGCCTACCAAAGGATAAGCCAAATAGGTTGTGCCAACTACTAGTTCTAACATTTGGTTAATGTTGGTTTATAGTAAGTGGTGTCAACTGTTAATTCTGACATTTTGCCAATGTTTAACCACCTTTCATACCAAACAGTGGCCCAACGGTTCTGTCATGTGTTATGGTAATACATAGAATAGTTGGCACAATATTGTGCCAATTAAAATTTGCTTCGCTTTCTAGAACTTTTCTGAACTGCTCGTTATGGGAACCCTTGATGATATAACTCAGAGAAGCTTTACTTCCATAAATTTCAAGACCGACTGCATGGTCAAGTGGTTAGAGCATCCGACTTGCAGCCGGAAGGTCTAGGGTTCAAATCCTGGCCGGGTCATACCAAAGACTTTAAAAATGGAACCTACTGCCTTTGTGCTTGGTGCTCAGCATAAACAATGGAGTAGGGAAAACAAGCCAGTGAGCCACAACTGGAAAAAAGGCCGTGGTCGTCTCGACTTGAACCAATTGGTTGGAAACTGGGACGTTAAACCTCATCTCATCATCATCCATAAATTTCAAAAGTTACCAGGACTGCAGATGTTGGCTACTTTGCAGAATGTTGAAGTCCATATATAAAATTTTGTATGTTGATATATGGCATGTTTCACAATAAAGGGGTCCAAATATGGATTAGAAAATAAGTACCTATAAAATATGTTTGAAGGAAAGAGCTACATTGGCAAACATATTATGCTGATCAACACCATGCTTTCTGATAGAAAAAACAACTACTTTGTATTTCCATTCAAGATTTTGAAATTAGGGGGGGTAAATGCGACCAGGATGTGACAAATTGGGACGGACAATACTCCCAATAACTCAAGTGTTATAATAAAGGAATAACAAATAAATTGAAATAATTTGTGGAGCTTTTACATCATATTTACTATTTGGACATGCAATGAATACAATTAATACCATTTATTAGTCTAATAATTTTATAGTCTGTACAGGCTATCTGAATTTAGGTGCTCAATTTTTGGCATTAGTGTCCATCCCCTAAATGGAAAAATTAAAAGTTGTGGTAATTCCCAAATATTGTGATCTATAATGGTTACTCATGTTTGGTTTTAAACTAGGAGTGAAATACTCAATAACAACCAACAGGTCTCAAATGCTGTGAATTTGTGCATTAAAATGAGCTAGACCAAATGTTGCTATTTTAACGTCTGTCCCCTTTGGGTGTTACAATAGCAACAATTTACGTTATCTATTATTCTTCAGATATAGTACTTCAGTTGAATATCTTTATATCATTGCACATCTTACCGAAAGTTCAGTAGCTTAGCAGAGAAAAACAGCTTCGCTCTATACCTTATAGCTATAAAATTGAACTTAAGTGATGTCCGTCCCCAAGTAGTTACAGTAGCAACAAACAATCCTGTACTATTGTACTTGAAAAATTTTAATCCTTTCATCTTGCTTTGGGAAAAACATTTAGGTCATATATGTTGCCATATCAACAAAAAAGTAATTGCCATTTATGTCCAAATATTGTATATAAGACTATCAGTTTTGGACGGACAAGTTACAGTAGCAACAACAGTGCTGTATTGTCCGTCCCAGTTGAATTATCATCAATGTTGAGGCATACATCATACAATTTTATAATTTGTATAATGCTAATATGTTTTACCAATGATACTTATCTGATATAGAAATGAAATTTGAAAAATGTTTTTCCTTTTAGTGAATAGAGTAATAAAGGTAGACATAATGTTGCTATTGTAACTCCACATTATATCAATGCAACATGGTAAGTTGCAGTATTTTGGTACTTTAGTATAGTAAAACAAGCAATGGGGAAAAATGAAGGTAAAGTACTATACAGCATGAGTGTAGTCCTGCTGAAACTATGCCTTTTCAAACTTGTATTTGTGCATGCAACAGCAAAATAACATTGTTCATGCAAACCTGTTCCATGATTTTTTGTCCGTCCAAGAGTTACAATAGCAACACCTATAAGTTTCACAAATATTAATCTGAAGATGGGTACTTTTGTTATTTTCATACTTTTTATGAGGTCTGTTTGCAAAGTGTTAATGGATTATTGCAAATTTATTAACTGTTATGAAAAATAATCTGGAAATTTCAGACAAACATAGGATAATAATTATGAATTTTGTCCGTCCACAAGTTACAGTAGCAACACTTTGTTTGTCCAAAAGTTACAATAGAAACATTGTGTCTAAAAAGATAACAAAAGTCAAAGTTATCTTGGAGAATGTAAATTTTTCTAGTGGACATGTTAAATATTATCATTAGCAAAAAAGTTCTGGCAAAGCACATTTTCTTAATTTTGGTAACTTGTGGGAGTATTTGGACCCCTTTATTGTGAAACATGCCATAAACATCCGTGAGACTCATTTGTAATTATTAAGGACTAGTAACAGTTCTCTTCATGGAATATCAATTTCTCTTTTTGTACACCTGAAAAACATGATTTCCTGCAAGAAATGACAATTGCTACAATTTGTTTCAATTAGACCTGCATTACGCAATTCTCATTTCAAAATTTGGAATGCTCCATTCAGATGGAAGGTGTATAAACCTAATGTTTCTGTAGAATTTCACAGCATTTTTAACATTTTTCTCACATTTTCTTAGCAAAAATTTCCACAGTGTACATGAAAGTTTTGCAAAACATTCACTGTGAATGTAACCTTTAGAAACAGCTGTCATTAAAAAGAATTAATAGGCTGGCTTGATTCCAAACTGACTAGCTTAATATTTTTCTGGTGGTCTACTGTTAGGCCACTTATCATTTGCTAACTGAGATCAATGTCATCCATCTTTGGGCAACCCACAACCAGAGTCCCATGTTGGGCCATTTGTAGTTTGTAGGCTGACTTATAAGTCTCCTTCAGATTCAGCACACAAGTTTAGGGATAAATATTAGACCATTTTCAATCTGCATATGCTGTTGCTGTTTTATATTTAACATGATAATATCATAGGCAGTGCCCAATTTATGGCGGGACCCACCAGGGCCCAGGTCCAGGCCCCCCATATTTAGGGGCCTCCCCACATTTAGGGGGCCCCCACATTTGGGTGTCCAAAAAAAAATGGAGGCATAAGATGCCTTGCCATCCGTCCATCGATGGTCAACATATAATATACGGACCACTTTTCGAAACTCCACACTAAAAAAAGTTCTTTCATGGGGTTACATGGGGCCTGCAAGGATGCATGGTCTTTATTCTATGGCATTTGCATAACTTGTCACACACGTGACACCACACAACCCATGAATTCAGTGTTTACAAATGTAAATTCTATCGGTTTTGTCTGTGTCGGTTTTGGCATCCCTGTAGATATTTGGATGGCGGTCTAGCTATCAAACACCGATCATGTAATTCATGTTCACTTCAGTCACTGTGACCAACCGATAAAGTCTTTACCTCCTGAACCCTGTTTTCATACTGCCATAATCATCGAACAGTCAGTGAATATGAATAGCCTACTTGAATTTTCATGTAGTTAAACTTTATAGTCACTATTCAATCCGAGGAATTAAAATGACATGACCAAGTGCACATTGTGCAAATCGAATTCTAAGAGAGCATTTACACTGACTAGGTCTAGTTCATTTCATCCAGTGTGTCAGCAAAAAACCAAAATTTAAATATTAATTGTTACAAAAGTCAACTTCCAGAACATAAGATTTCAAAATTGAAAATGTTTAGATGCAACTTGCAAGGCCTGGGAAGTGCCATTTCCAGTGATCTGGGAGCATTTCCTGCTGAAATTTTCTTGCACGCTACGTGCCAACCTATGGTGGCGCTCTGCTTTGATAGTAAGCCTAATCGTAAACGGGTCCCTAAACTATTCTGGGCCCCGGGCCCCCCACAAGCTAAATCCGGCCCTGATCATTGGTAAGTGCCTGTTGAAGAATTATGAACCTCAATTTACTGTTTTGACAGGTTTACATAAAGTCCACTACACTGTTATTTTTTTTTTGGTATTACTGTTTATGACCTATAGAAATTTAGTTGGCCTAGGCATTGATTCAATGTATGATGCCCAACAGTTGATCACTCAAAACTGGCTCAGCATTGGTTTATTACATAATGCCCAACAGGTGGCTAACCATAAGTGGCTCAATGTTTGTTGAATACATAATGACCAACAGCTGGTTTCATGAAAGTGGTTGGATGTAGGGTAAATGCAAAGCATCCATCAGTTGGCTTTTTGAAGTTGGTTTAATGTTACTTAAATGCATGATGCCCTCAATTGGCCTAAAACTGTTGGTCAAATACTGGCAATACATTACAGATTTTGTCAGCTTGAACTCTGGATATTTACACTTTGATTTTGGTTTCCAAATCCAGGGGTGTAGTGATGTATTTTTGTGGTTAACCTAAAGAGACTGGGCACCTATCTTCAAAAGATTTTTAAGGTTCAATTTGTATTTCCACGTATGGTGTGACTAGAATCAAATTCAGCCATTAAAGAGGGATTTGCATCACCCCACGTATGACTTTTACTTGGTAGTAAGCCCCACCCATAACTGTCTTTACTGCTTCTCCTTGTGCAGGCACAAGCAGTTCACTGCTCAAGGCCACATCCTAGAGAGCATAAAAGACCCCATGTATAATTAAAACATTCTCTTTGCGTGCTGTGTAATATGAGCTGCTCTGCATCTTTTGAATTTTGAAACTCTGATGTCAATCAAAGAGTAGCCACCAATGGAGACTTTTGCTAACCCCCAACTAAAAGTCATACTTGATGTCTTTAAATTAGTTACAAAATGAATCTTGAACCATGAAAATCAGTTCACATTTAGTAAAATTATGTACAGAAATAAAATTCAGCAATCTGTCAAAAAAAATTTAAAAATCTGTCAAATTATTGATATTTGAGACAAAAACATATCAAATAGGTACTTCACGTTCTGAAATTAACGAAGAGCATGCTTATCACTGCAGACGAGCATTATTTCGTGAAATTTTCAGCAATGAGATACACTCCTAGTCTTTGTTCCAGCTATGAATACCTGGTAGAAATACCAAGGTCACTTTGTTATTTGCGGTTTTCTATCGTTTAAAAATCGGCCAAGTCGTGATGCTATCCGCCACGTCATGACGCCCAGTTTCAACGGGAAGATTTTTCTAATGACATGTAAATTTCAGCTATTGGCTGTTTAAGGTTGGTGAAATGTTGGCCCTGTCTTTATAGTTGCCTACACAACATTATACCAACTGTTGCCAACATTGGCCCAACATAATACCAGTGCCGTGTGCTATATGGGATGCAAGTGCTAAGTGTGAAGTCTGTCCAAGCTTCCTACCTTGAGATATCATGTTAACAAGGTTTTAAGAGTTAAACCTCTGGTGACCCCAGATGACAATCAACCTCCACCAAAAACATGCTGGTTTTACCTCAGATTGGGAAATCCGCATATCAAGTATGAACTCTATCCAGATTTTGTACCTTAAGATATTGTGTTGCCTCCAGTGCGCCCAGATGACTTTTGACCTCCACAAAAACAACAGCATTCTTCCTTCAACCATGAGGCATTTCATTTACTAAGTACAAAATCTACCTAAGCTTTGTACCTTGAAATACTGTGTTTACATTTTCAGGATTTGACCTCTGGTGACCCCAGGTGACCTTTGACAATAGGATGTTTTCTCTCACCATGGGGAATCCACATACTAAGTAGGAAATCTACCTAAGCTTCCTCCCTGGAGATATCATGTTTACAAGGTTTTCAGGGTTTCATCTTTTTTTACCCCAGATGACCTTTGACCTCCATCAAAAACATTAAGGTTCTTCCCTCTTGCCATGAGGTATCAATGTATAAAGTCTGCAAACTGTCAGAGGTTACCTTCTTTAGATGTCAATTTTCTGGGGTAACAAAGGATTTTCAGCCCCAGGAAAAAAAATGTCCCATACACATACCTTTGTTCCATATTTTCCTTTTCAAGCATTACAAAGAAAACTATATTGTAGGCAAATGTATGAATCATACCTTCCCCCTGTATGCATGAATTCTTTCTTAACTTGGAATTTAGAGGAGGGAGATAAGAAACTCTCCAAGAGAGGATCAAACAAAATTTCAACAAAGAATGGAAAAAGAAGTTAAGAGAGAACTTCAATAAAAGTAATGGATAGTCCCTCTTCTACAATGTAAAATGAAGTAAAACATTGCCAAAATGTCTTAATCAGAAAGTCAAAAGACTTAATGAATCCTACTTGCCTCTGAAAATATTTTTCAAGTAATCTGACTTTAAACTGACCAGGGAGGTGATAAGTCTTATCACCTCCCTGAACTGACACAGTTTGATAAAAAAAAAAAGAAGAAAGTCCAGCAGACTATCCCCCACTGCAGGTGAAAACCAGAAACTACTCCCACAAGAATGAAAACCTTAAATTGACACAATCAGACAGCCCTTACTTTAGTAACCAGCAATTTTGTCAAAAAGTCACTACAGCTAGATGCCACAGGGTGAAAACTAAACAGTATCCCCTGAAGGGGTTCCAATAAGCAAAGGAGGTATATGTCCCCTAATGGAAAAGTAAAACTTAAAGTAGCCTAGACCTCAGGTGTCAGACTCTTACATCTGTCAAGCAGAACTCTGTTGCAGACAAGGTGTAAAAGAACAGTGCTTTAATGTAGTGACAGAGAAAACTGAGGTGTACTGCATTAACAGACTATAGAGTATAACAGAGCTTTTAAATGCAATAGGCAGTAGCCCCACAATTGCTTTGAAAAATCACCAAACTTTTTGCTCATCTCCTTTTCTTTTTTTCCTTACAAGGACCTCTAAAAATGTTTTGAACATGAGTATTACACACAAAAGGTAAAGGAACGAGTTATTGTCCATTTATTTCACAACTCAGTAACGAAAATGTTCTCACATCATCAAAAAATAACATCCATAAAATTAGAATGACAGGGTATGATACTGATTCTGATTGGGGGGACTGCATTTTCCCTTTAAGAACTAGCAACATACTTTTCCAAGAAGTCCCTTCAACTAGGTGGATTGGGTGCTAAAGGGCAAATGCCAAATTTCACCCCTCAGAAGGAACATCATATCAGAATATACCACTCCTGTACAGGGGCATAGCCAGGTTTTTGGTGTGGGGTGGCAAAGTCAACTCATCGTCCCCATTTCTGACCACAGTCCTGGGGAAGGGGTATAAGGGGAGGGGTGTCCCCCTCCCCTTCTGAAATTTTTTTGCTGTCTCGAAGGGCTGAGATGCAAAATGGTGCTTCTTTTTACACTAGATTCCAGTGTTCTCCACAGGGCTTTTTAGAGTGGCTCAGGGGTGGCGCCAGGATTTGCCCGAAGGGGGCCAGATTCCCCGACGGGGAGGCCAGCGACCAGAAACCCCGATGCCATCGAGGGGTTGGTGAGAGGGGATTTGAAGAAAACCTGTGTGCTATACCATGCCACTGGATATATTGCATAAAATTTGTATATACTAGAGGAACATAGATTTACTGTTTTTATCCATAATATAAACTGTGAAATTGCAAAGTGCGCAAAGCGCGCGAAAATTTTTGGGTAAGCCTACACTAAAAAGAATCTGTACTTGTCTAAAACTTATATATAGGTCAATTGTTCGGGCAGGTGGGCCCTATCAGACATAACTTACATTTTACTTCCCTCCTCGGGTCACTAGCCGTACCTCACGGCAGACATAAGAGAACAGTCATTAACTAGTTTTACGGAAATGAGATGACATTGTACTATATTTAGCTATAGGTGGCAGAACTGAGGAAGACTGGGCAAAGCGTACCAAAAATTGTGGGTTGATGATCCTTTTGAAAGCCAAAATAAGTAAACCAACCATAGGTGGAGACAGAATTTTCCCGAACAGGGGCCGGGCCATGCAGTGACCTCAAGTTCCGACAACTCACTATGTCGAGGTGGTGTATGGTGAGAAAGGGATTTGAAGGAGCCTAACTACCCATGCCATTGCAGGGCATATTTTGCATAATATCGCTTAACACTTCAAGAGCCAAGTTGCGACTGATATTGTTCTTTTGAATCTGAATCGGGAAACTGCAAAGCGTGCGATGTGCACGAAAATTTCTCCTAGGCTTCCACAAAAAACATATGTGATCATTAAGAACAAAAAGAAAGATAGAAAACTGTAGGGTGTGAAGATCGTATTGGGGATAACATACATTGTATCGAAACCACCTGACTCGCTCACCAACTGACCATGCAGCATGACACACATTAGAGAACAGCAACTAGGCATTGCGATATGGGATGAAATTTACGACCTCTAAATAAGCTGTGTAATTTGCCAACATGTTACTTGGTAAGGTGGACAGGACTTGTGCTATCTAGCTATGTGGAATGGAAATATTGAAGAAAATGGATTGACCCCACAGCGCGCTTTTGGGTTCTTATTAGGGAAGTTGTCCTCTTGAGAGCAAAAAACAGGTAAATCAGTGGGGTGACTGTTGCCTTTGGGGACTCCATGCTTTATCGTATCGACTAAAACTCCCCGACAAAACTGTAAAAATTCACAGATGGGGGGGGCATGGCCCACCTGCTCCCTGTCCCCACCTGGCGCCACCCCTGGAAGGGCGGTCAGCCGGCCCTCCGAGTGAAAATGACATTGACAACCAATATGTTTTCAGGATTTAATTATTTTGTTTCAAAATCAGGATTAGGGTAAGAAAAAAGGGTTAGGGTTCAGTCCCCAAGGCATAATCAGAAGAAGAAAGGAGAACAATTCCGGAACACTGTTTCCAGACGAGATGACATCATTAATATCCAAGGTTTTGACTGACTTTTCGGGGGCTTATGGCCGATGCGTCCTGCATAATATAAATATGCCGCCTGTTCTGCTACGGATTCCACTGTCATTACTCATCCCCGAGACCTAGATACCTACCCCCTCCCACTTGGCCCCACCAACTTCCCATCCCTCCCTCTCGCCATTTTTTTCTCGTTTTTTTTTTTTTTTTTTTTTTGCTTTCCTTCATTTTTTCAACATCGCCCATTGCGTCCCCCAAATTTCTGTGGGGGGCACTCTGCCCCCCTCTGGCTACGCCACTGCTGTGTTTCACAGCCACTCAGACTAGGTCAGTATGAACTAATCACATGCTTGGCAAAAAATTCCCGTTTCTTCCACAATCATTCTTAAAATAAATTAGGGCATTGATTCTCAAACTTTTTTGAGGGTGAGGGCCAAATAGAGCGGCTTGGATGAGGTCGCGGGCCACAGGGGAGGATCTCAGGCACACTGAGGAAAATAATTGGAAAAAGCAAAATCCCTACAGTACACATTACTGTTCAGTTTTTTTTTTTATATAGAAGGATCAAACTACCATGCCACTAAATTTTCTTTGAGATGGTATATTTAACTTGACCATCTTTGAGTAATTTCTGTAAAATACTATCTAATCCATTTCAGCTATTATCATAATATCTATAAACAATAGCTGCGTTGGTAATTGGATCAAAATTTGCAGGATAAAGTCCCCTATTACAATTCCATGATTTCAGATATGATTTGTATGAGGGTGCACAGTACCAGGTTATCACAACCTACCACGTGAGTGGATATCTATCCACTTGTAGCCTGCTGAAAGGTTTAGGCCATGAATGCTGAGTGAGTTAGGTGAGGTGAAAGGTATTGCAAAAGTGCCATTCAACGCAACATGAAATTACATGATAAAACTGGGCTGAAAATATTGCAACTTTCACTCACTCATTACATGGATGGATGAAACCCTCCTTAAAAAAAAACTTTAACCTCCTGGAGCTTATCACACCCCCTCCAGTACCTTGTCTGGCCATGGGCCTGATGCTTGGCAACCATCCATTTGTACCATGTTGTATAGTGTCACACATGCAGTATTATATCCCTACAGTGTTAAAGAGGCTTAAGGAAACTAGAGGTATGGCAAAACATTTTAATCCCCCAAACTACCTGGCAAGAAAGGGCAATGTAGATTAAAAAAACTTCAGACTCCAAACTGCAAGCAGTAATACTGTAAATATATCTCATCTCCCCTCCCCCTTTCTCCATTCAAAACTTTAAGGCAATGTTTAATCCAAATCAACCCATACAAATCAACCTAATCATACCACTATTTTTGTTTTTTATTTTGTTATTAACAGTACAGCAACCTGACCATTCATTCATTACTCATAGGTCTTGGATACCAGATAAAAATGTTGCCATCACACATAGCTGTAAATGATACCACACAAAAAACTGGAAGGAAATCTTGATGACCTTGAGAGGAAGTGATCTACTCATATCACTGCAAAATACATCTATAAACTTGTATGCCACATCACTGCACTTTAATAATTGTAATACTTGTTCTCTTTCACCAAACAAGCATCACATGCTCTGTTACAAATTAGGTAGTCTATCTTCAGGTGACAACTTTTGTGAACAAATACACTAGTCCTATACATTGAACCACCAGCAAATATTTATATTTGTGTAATTTTGTGGTGTTGATAGAAAGAAGTATTTCATTCCTCTTCTTTTTGATTTTCTCTGTGGTTATAAATAGATTTCATAAAGATGTAATTATCTGGACAGCACTTCACTGCAATTTAAACATTGACAGATGGGAATATCATTTTAGCATGGAAGTAATTCCATGATCCAAGGACATGAATATGTAAGTTCTAAAAAGCAAACAGGTATAGAGGTATCAATGATGAACTTCACTGAACATTGAGACATTAACCTACCACTTTAAGAGTACTGAATCATAATCTGGATCTTTTGGTACATACATAATAAGAATATCCACTCTCTACATAAAGGGTAAAGTTAAGAAAAACAATTTATACCTCCGAATACATCCTGTGTAAATATTTGTCAGCACAATTTTCCAGTTTCTAACTGGCCCTATTCCTGAAAACATAGAAAATATACTATGTTCAGGTATAATCTACAGGATGAATTAACAGTTTAATTACATAGTCCTCCATACGTTCCATTGTATAAAAGTCCTTATTTAGATGAATGGGGGAAGATCAAAGCAAACCACTATTAATCACAAATGTGGATAACAAGAAAAAAAAAACAAAACAAAAATGAACAAAAAAAAAACAGGTATTGCAATCTAGCTAATTAAAGGGCAGCTATGTTAAGTGTTAACAATTCAATATTCAGGGCACTATGACATCTACTACCAGTATGTAGTATTGTTACTGAGCAGACCAAGTTTTCAGAACCAAGATTTTTATCGATGCTAAAATCATAGGAATGTGGCTTTCCAATATCTTTGGATTGAAATGATCTCATTTTGATGAATTTACATTACAAAAGATTTCCTTTTAGTTAACTGTTGCTCAATCACATACCGGTACACGCCAGCATACCTGACTAGCTGCCATGATGAATCACAAACATATTTCATTTCATGCTGTGACTATTTCCCCAAGAAAAGAATATACACCCTAGCATTTCAAAGGCAGTATGGGTTATGATCAGCTTTCAAAAGTCATCCCCAGACCCCTGATACATGTTTCATATTGTTACAAAAGATCACATGCACTAATGTGTGTGCATGAAGGTGTGTGTGTGGTGCACAACAAAGTTTGACATTAACAACACTTTTCAGCAATGAGCAACAAAATTAGTACAGCAAGTGCCTGGACATAAACTTTTCAAGATACAATGAACTTCAGTAAACATTAGCCCTGGGCACATGCCACAGGCATTCGAAACATTACATACATACTACACACTATATATATATAAATAAGACGTGGTAAGACATTTCTCACAATATGTACCAAGAAGAGGTAGGCCCAGTCGCACTTCACTGCCAGTGCTTCCACACTCTAAATTCACTTTTCCTGAAATGGAATCTAAACTTACCTGAAATCGGCCATTTCAGGAAAAATGAATTTAAAGTGTGGAAGCACTGTCAGTGAAGTGCGACTGGGCCTACTTCATCTCAGTACATATTGTGAGAAATGTCTTACCTTGTCTTATATATATATATATATATACATAATATATATATATATATACATATATATATATATATATATATATATATATATATATATATATATATATATATATATACATATATAACGCTAATTCGACCTGTTAGGCGAAATCGGTATACCGCCAATACAACCGGAGAAGAAAAAAACAACAAAATACATAAGATTATATTTCCCCTTTTGGTTCTGAGGTATATATGCACGTTATTTCAATGGCCCGTAAGTCCTTAGTGTTAACGGATACATGCACGTAAATTGGTGTGCAGCTAAGTAATTGCATAAACATTATGTGGTAAATCGGACTTGCGTATAGAGTTACGCATTCCTATATAAAACAGTGTGTAAAACATTAAGGCGAAACGATTTTTTCGCCTAAGGGTCGAGTTCTCCCAACAGTCGCGTTTTTTCATACGTTTTTCGCCTAAATCCCAAATTAGCAATACATATATATATATAATATAAGAAAGTCCACGTATGCTCCATGTAACATAAAAATAATGAGTAGAAAACACCACAAAGATGACAATATTAGAGCACAAATACACTAATAAAACAGCGTATATTTCAGACACTCCTGTGTCCTTCTTCAGTGCAAAATTTGAAGTGACAGGTCAATAACATTCTACAGATCATACAATGCATAAGGATTCTTAGTGACGGATATATTAGGTTTAGCCAATCATTCATTCCGAAAATTTGAAATGTGTACTGATTGGTTTAAACTTCTTTTATCCTAGACACCGAAAATGTATGGAGCTCAGCTTAATCCTTAAGTTCAATAAGCACACTATAACGGGCCTTTATAGAAATCGGGCCTACTCAGACATAACACTCACGCCAATGATAACTGAATGATTGATGTTTGTTTTCCTCTTCAGCATAGGCTGTACATTTACTATTTACCCTTGCATGTATTATATATAGGCCTATATATATATAATGTGTGTGTGTGTGGGTGTGTGTATGTGTGTGTGTGTGTAGTATATGTATGTATATGTTTCGAACGCCTGTGGGCACATGCAAATGCTTTAATACTGTTACATAGGTATACCACACATCACCTCTGAAAAGGAGGGTCAGCCTGAGATATAACCTACAGTAATTCAAGTTCACTAGATAATTCTACATATCTGTAAAACATATAGATCTTACCTTCATTTTCCTTTTGGAATATGCTACTTTTTGAGGTAGTGTGGTCCAGTAACCAGTTGGCCTTATAACTAGTGGCCTGCCTTCTACAGTGGGATCCAGTGTGAAGTGTGAAGTCACAGCTAGAAGGTAGAATTTAAATTGCCTTGGAATAATCACAATTTTTTCAAGATATGAAATCAACAGACCAAAAAGGCCACCAGAAATGGACTGAATAAAGTTGTACTTTTGTCCAGGACAGGAGATGGCACAACACAGTTCACAAGAGCTGGCCTTATTGTGCAAGTTAAAAGTCAGTGTGTTACTCAAGTACCTAACTAATATGTACACAGAATGATGCAAGTCTTGGCAATCTTGCCAGAAAAGCACTTTCTGAAATTTAAACACCAACGAAAAGGTAATAAGAGCTCAAAATATGTCCTTCCAAATGGTACAGAAATTAGTCACAAGTAATGCAAGCATGGTTTTGAACAGACTTGTAAGTACTCACAAGGACAAGTGAGGGCTACCATCACATGGTTCAACATGCAATTCTTCTTCCGGACAAAAGGAAGTCAGGTTTGCTTTGAAACCTGTATTAAGGAAATCCTGAACAGCCCTAAATTGCTTTGAACATTTTAAATGCATTCTATACACCACATGATGGAGTACCAGGGTGGCCTAACTTCTGCAGTGTCTAGGCAACAGGTGGGTGAATACGTTTTGTAAACTTGAAGCCTGAGCACCAAGTTCATTGTCGAGGCCAATGGTGTATTCACAGTGACTACTCGTCCATAGCTATTTGTACCCTTTAACACACTTTACATTGCAAAGTTGTTTGTAAAATGAAATTAAGGGGCCAATTCGGTGGTAGATACTACAAATGACCTGTGAAAACACCAGTTCCAGGCAGGAGTTCATAATAATGAAATACTGATTTTACAATATGAAAACATCAGGGCTCAATTTAAACAGTCGTCCAGTCACCCATGACAACCAAAATTTGCAACAGACAACCAAAAAATGGTGAGTTGGTTGTCCACTGGACAACCAAAAAGCATGCAACAAGTAAACAGACTGCTTCTAGGGTTACAGCAAATTTCTTAGTGGACTTCTAAATTTTCTTCTGGACAACCAAAACAAGACACATGTCTAGACTAGTTGCAGTGCCATGACGTTCGTTGCAGTGCCATGACGTTCGTTGCAGTGCCATGACGTTAGTCACCGTGGGGTATAGCTTAGACCTTGAACAGGGCATGAGAGAGTGGGAGTCAAGGAAATGGTGAGATGGACGAGTCTTGCTTAAAAACATGCAGTGCAGTCTTGAAAGATGGGAAAGCCTATCCCTTTCTTAGATAAATAGTTAATATGTCCTCTAGCAGAAATTGACATTTCAACAAGGATGAAGTGAGTAGGACTTGGAACAAGTGAGGTTTTCTATGGGCATACCTTTTGGTATAATATCTGAGGAAGAAAAGTCCCAAAAAACTTGCACTACAACTCGATCCTGATTGCTGGTACTTTGAAACTAATGACTCACAAAACAAGATTTTTAAGTTCTTTGGCATATTTTAATTTTCCTCCTGTTCTGAACATCTCATTTTAAAATAATTATTTCCTCAAGGACGTGGAATTAACATGACACTAGAATCACCAAAACTCCCTGGTTTGGGAGTCTATGAGCTCGGATACTTACCTCCTATTTACATATGTATACCATGCCAGATGGTTATTGCGGGCAATAATGGTATACATATGTAAATAGGAGGTAAGGAGGAGCGAAATAGACTCTTAAACTCGGTTTTAGCCAGCAACGGCAAAACCATGAATTACTGTTTTATAGGCCACATGAAGATTCACCGGCCTCATTGCCAATGGTCCTGCACAAGGGTAACCACCTCAGCCCAAGCCAGCTTAAAATACCATTTCAGGGTCAACAAGTCACATCAAATTCCAGCGCACACTGCAGCAGTATAATTCTCAGTGAAGGCAATCTTTTAGTTACCATGTAGCTCAGGCACAGTCCTGTGGTAACCACGTTGCATATACTGTAAGTTGTATGTGAGTTTATGCATTATCACACCATACACAGTAGTGCAGTATAAACTCAGTGTTATTTTGGTACTCTTGGTAGTGTAATGTCACCTGGAAAAAATATTGGATAAATTTTGTGACAGAGGTTTTTACAGCCTATATTTGTTTGTTTTGGACCTAAGAATTGTGATGGAAACATTTTGTCAATGGATTAGGAATAAGGACTCCTGTGGATTTATGAATGTCAGTACAGTATTACATGTTGGATTAACAGAAGTTCTACCCAGTGTCACTTTTTGGGCCATTCTTACTTTTGGCTGACAAAGGAATTGGTAATGGAGACAAATTCACCATTTTTTTACACAGGACATTTGTACAGGCCATATCCAGGAATAAAAATTGCTCACAAAACGGCAGAAAATTTTTTAAGGGCCAACAGGGGTTGAATAGGTCTGCACATAAAGAGATGGTGAGTTGTTGCGAACGGGGAAAGTAACATGAAATTTCACACGTTCGGCTTATTTAATGCGATGGTGCTATTTAGAAACATCCACATTTGGCACAGCGCAAGGCCAGATTCCGTAGTCTCAAAGACTGTTTTAAAAACAGACAACGCCAACGCATTTCAAATGAAGAAATGTCCCCATAATAAACCCTTACAAAGGTCATGAGGTCATCAAAATTAGCAGGGACCAACAAAACAACCACCTCTTCAACATGGACTACACTGTATTTCAATAAAACCAACCGTCTCAGAAGAGATCCTTAGACAAGCCAAGATTTGTAGTTTTGCGGTGACTTTAGTGATGGTGCCTGAGTGTCAGGCACTGCAACTAAAAAAGGCTGACAGCTTGTCCAATGGACAACCATAAAATTTTCTGAAAATCGAGGCCTGAACCATGGTAACTGAAAATGTATATACAAAAAAAGCAAAACGTTACCACATAAACCACTTCATGAAGAAAAGATGTAACAAACTCAGGCAGAGACTCGTCATTAGTATCTCAATTTTTGAATGAATACAAAGACACACAGTCATGAATTGGATTGGGATAATTTTCTAAATAGGCTTTATTCTTTGCAGAAAAGTCTTTATGATACCTTAATGATAAAAATCATAATTTCATTCACTGCACATGTAAAACAGGAATCAGTCCTGTAAAGCACTTGTCAATTGTAACTACAGCCTCCACCTCCCCTCCTCCTCCCCACCATACCCAGGCTAAAAAGGAGCTGTTGCAACATTTTTGCCAAGAATGTGCCATTTATTAAACCCCACTCTATTGGGTGGGAACTTGAAGATGATTTTAGCTGGAATGTGCATTGTAAATTATAGACTGGGAAAATTGCCGGGACCTGGAGAGGACTTTTCAGCACTTAATTTCAATAATATGCACACACTTAACATGGATATCAGCCAGGATGTGCAGCCAAATGATACCCTGCTCTACCAGGACTAAACATACCTGTTACAACTGCAGGCTTCAAAGTGATCCATAGAGAAATAAAGGAAGTTTTGTAGGAAGGATATTAATGAATAAATAGGATTCCAGGCAAATATAGAGTAAATATAGGACTAAGCGTCTTCAAAGTTTCTCAAAGTTGAGCATGGGGCAAACACTGTACCTGAGAAAATTATACAGTTCAAATAGAAATGTGATCAACAGTATCACAAGTGTGGGTCAAGTGACAGAACAGTGTGGCTCTACCATCAACATGAAATTTAGGAAACCACCTATGTATTCTGGTGAAAGGGAAAGGGTAAATCCCCTGACTGTGGTGTACTTGTAAAATTTTGACCCTGGAATAAAGTGTCCATAAATGTTATTATTAGTGCACACTGAAGATGCAGCAAAAGTTGCAATATTAAAAGTTGTGAACACAGAATGTGACTTTATATGATGATGCTTTGAATGGATGGATATAGTTTAATGTGGACAATGAACTGTTGCTTATGCCCACAAATACACAGGCAGAATTCACCTCAGCTCCAATAATAATAGCACGGAGGTGAGAAAATTTTTAAATTTTCTGCTGCTTAAATAGCAGTAAAAGACCTCATAAGACACAATTTTGCTATTAACTTTACACTGTATACTGTAGCTAGTCTTGCAATCTTGATGTGTGAGATATAGGTGATGACAATAACATCACATAGGCCTATGACAACTGTGCGGTTTCTACTGTCTGTGTGGATACCTTCAAAATCACTTTCAGTGGCATAGCCAGATATGGGAGGCTATGTAGTATGCTCTGTGATTGGCAGCATGGTGGAGGGGGTGTCCCACTTCCCTATGTTGCAAAGTTTTTGAATAATTGGGTGTCCTCATATGCAATCTGGTGTTATATATGTTATCTTTTGTAGTAAAAATTTGTTTTAAAAAATTTACAAATTTTAGGATATTACACTAGGAACAAAAATATCAGTATCAGTGAAGGGGGGGCATAGCCCAATATGGTCCCTCCCCCTTAAAAATGCCACTGTTCACTTTGAATTTATAGAACTTGGCAGGAAATAATAGTATAGTCCACATGTCAAGATGACTGGAAAAGGGCGAATGTTTGTCCAATTTTTAAGAAAAATGATAGCTCTCTCCCATCCAACTATTGCCCTGTCTCTCTGACTTGTATTTGCTGTAAATTGTTGGAGCATATCATTTGTTCAAATCTGATGGATCCCTATGAAGTGAATAAAATCCTTTCCACTAAGCAGCATGCTTTCAGAAAGAATCACAGTTGTGATACTCAGTTGGTGTCTTATTGATGACTGGGCTTTGGGCCTTGGATAAAAATAAACAGGTCGACATCTTTATTTTAGACTTGAGAAGGCCTTCGATACTGTTCCTCATGAACTCCTCAAGACGAAGTTATATTCTTTAGGGGTTTCTAGACAAGTCATTAATTGGGTAGATAACTTTTATTTCTGATCGCTCACAATCTGTTGTTGTAAATGGTACAAAATCTGCTCCCGCTCCGGTACTTTCTGGTGTTCCTCAGGGGTCTGTTCTAGGACCAGTACTTTTCTGTCATACATAAACGACACTGTCCAAGCTGCTTCTTCTGAAGTTAGGTTGTTCACTGATGATTGTATTTGTTATAGGGTCACTGAAGATCACAGTGACTGCAGCGAGCTGCAGAGAGACATTACTTGCCTGGGCCAATGGGCCAAAACGTGGGGCATGAGACTTCATCCGGCAAAGTGTAATGTTATGTCTGTTACTAGGAAACATAGTCCCAGAATTTCTAAGTATACCCTCAATGGGATTAATCTGATGAGGGGGGACTCTATTAAGTACTTGGGGGTGATCATCACTAAGAATCTCAATTGGGGATATCACCTACAGTCTGTTTGTAATAGAGGAAACAAGGTCCTCGGCTTGTTACGTAGGAACCTTTCTTTTTGTTCCAAGGAAGTCAAATTGGCAGTCAATAAAGGTTTGCTTAGGCCTTTGTTGGAGTATGCTTGTTCCGTTTGGGATCCATATCAGGCGTCACTTCAAGATAAACTAGAGGGAGTACAAAGGAGACCTGTTCGATTTACTGCCAATGAGTACTCCTGTAAAGTTGGTTTGTTGACTACCCTTTTGAAAGATCTTGGTCTTGGCACTACTTAATCCGATCGCCGTAGGCATTGTAGTCTTCAAATCCTTTGCCAAAGGTATCCACGGTCAAGCTAATATCCCTGTCTGGCCTTTGTAAACACAATTGTATTACTTGTAACGTGCATGTTTCGCACTACCCCCCCCCCCCCTTGGACTAGGACTAATTGCTTTAAATACAGTTTTATCCCAAACACAATTCGGGATTTGAATGATCTCCCTAGCAGTCTTATCGAGGAGGCTGTTAGTCACCCTGAGCCATGAGCATACAAACAAACTAGCTAATGTGAAGTTTGCCTGTGACTCTGGTGACTGCTACATGACCTTTACAGTGGACCTAAAGTCTAGAATTACGAGAATATATATTTTAGAGATTGGAAAATGAATTCCATTCATCCAAATCCCATCTTCATAGCTTATTCCTTGCTGAGATATAAAATGTTGAAATTTATTCACTTAATTTGAAAAAGTCAATTGCGCAATAATTTGTGATGCCCTTCTTGTACAACTCACATTACCTACTTTTGTTTCCTAATGAAATTAAAATGTTTATATGACCTTGAAACATTAACCGTTCCTTAGCTGCATGTTGTAGGGAAAGGCCTTTTATAGTCAAGTCACCCTATAACTGTGAGACAGTGATCACATTTTGGCACAAGCTGCAGTGACTTTCGAAAAAACAAAGAAAAACAAAGGCTGTAATTTGAATAGTACAAGAATGACATCACAAATTATTGCACAATCTACCATTTCAAACTGAGTGAATAAGCTTCAACATTTTATATCTCAGCTCAGGAATGTCCTCTGAAGATGGGAGTTGGACCATCTGGATGCATTTTTCAAGCTTTGTAACATATATTTTTGAAATTTTTAGACTGTAGGTACACTTTAAAGTTGTTGGGAGTGAATGCTGACTTCATCTACCAAATATCCTATTTGTCCACAACTTGACCTCAAATGACCTCTGATAACCTCCAAATGGCCCCCAGTGACCTCAGATGACCTTTGACCTCCACCAATCTTCAATCTTCTCACCATAACACATCCACATACCAAGTATGAAATCTATCCAAGCTTCCTACCTAGAGATATTGTGTTAATAATGTTTTCAGTCTTTGACCCTCGGTGACCCGAGATGACCTTTGACCTCCACCAAAAACAGTAGGGCATACCTTCTCACTATGGTGGATCTATATACCAAGTATGAAACCTATCCAAGCTTCCTAACTTGAGATATCATGTTAACAAGGTTTTCAGTGTTTAACCCTCAGTGACCCCAGATGACCTTTGACCTGTACCAAAAACAACAGCACACATCTTCCTACCATAACCCATCCACATACTGAATATGAAATTTATCCAAGCTTCCTAACTTGAGATACTGTGTTAACAAGTTTTCGATGTTTGACCGCACAGTGACCCCAGATGACCTTTGACCTCCACCAAGTGATAGCGTTTATCTTCTTACCATAACGCATCCACATACCAAGTAGGAAATCTATCCAAGCTTCCTACCTTGAAATATCGTGTTAACAAGGTTTTTCGGTGTTTGACCCCTGGTGACCCCAGATGACCTTTGACCTCCACCAAAAATATCAGCATTCATCTTCCCACCATAACCCATTCACATACTAAGTATGAAATCTATCCAAGCTTCCTACTTGAGATATTGTGTTAACAACAAGTTTTCGGTGTTTGACTGCCCGGTGACCCCAGATGACCTTTGACCTCCACCAAAAGCAATAGCATTTATCTTCTTACCATAACGCATCCACCTACCAAGTAGGAAATCTATTCAAGCTTCCTACCTTGAGAAATCGTGTTAACAAGGTATTCGGTTTTTTACCCCTGGTGACCCCAGATGACCTTTGACCGCCACCAAAAACAATAGGGCACACCTTCTCACTATGGCGGTTCTATATACCAAGTTTCAGTTTAGTCCAACTTTCCCTTATTGAGTTGCAGCATACCTAAGCAAGTGTCACAGACACACACACATACACACACGCACACACACACACACACACACCAACCTGACTACATAGGTTCCTTTTGCTAATGCAAGGAACCAAAAATGTCTGTGCAATAACATACTTAACAAATAAAATCTCATTTGAGGCAATTACATGAAAAAAACTAGGGAAAGGGCTACTTGGTAAGTACTCGCCACCAGTGATGGGCACTACAGCACCAGACCCGTACATGGATCAGATTTTCCACTTTTGGTCTGTTGGATAAATTTATGTGTCATCCAGGGGCCTGCTATAGAGCCTCAAGTGGAGTTAAGGTATAACCTTAGAGATCTGCATATTGTAAACTTCTATAAAACATAAGAGTGAGACTCAATTTTCTCAGAGCACTAAGTTCACTACGTTAACGGGGAAATTGTAACTGTACACCTTGAACAATCAACTGAACTAAAGGCTAGTTAGTCTGGCGAATGAAGGTTGATGGTAGGGAAAATAATTGGTATTTAGAACCATTTTACTACAATATTTTGAGTTTATTAATTATATCACAGGCCAGCTTTCTGTGCATGCGAAGAGGAGGTAAAGTAAGGGATTAAAATGCAGAGGACTGCATGACCACAAGGGATGCCAGGCACAGGGCTCTCATTGACCTCCTAGACTATACCACTACAATTACCTCAGAGAGATGAAATCATGGTCTTTAAAATCAAGGTGTGAGAGTAGCTAGCACATTTATGGTTGATGAAATATGAGCTTATTTATAGTGCCTACTGCAGTTTCATAAGAGAATATTTCATAATTCTTTAACTGCCACTGTGTGCTTGCATTTAATTAAGATGTATACTTGACACTGGTACCTGTCTGACTAAGCCACTCTAAGTCTAAGACACTACCTTGGAAAAAGAATCCATCTGAAAAATTCACCTCAAATCACCACTGAAAAAAGTTTTGGCAAGATCAGAAAAATATAGGAGAATATAGGAAAACAAGTCCCAAATCATAAAAATACAGAAATATAGGATTTTTTTGGAATATAAAGGAAATTACAGGAAATATAGGATCTCTTTGATGCCTGCAACTCTACAAGAGCATTAATGATGCTGTAGCTCAATTAAGATTTCCCTCACATGCGAAGACTGTTATGTAGTTTCATTAGGGATCCAAGCCCAGGAGTCATGGACAGTCATGACCTAGCACCTGCAGTGCTATAGATGTAAATGGTCACAGCAGTGGCATATCAGAGTTGCCCAGCTTACGGCCGCCTGCTTGGCAGACGTGTATTTAATACTCCTGCACCTATATTAGCTGCACTCGTAACGCCAACGTCCGCAAACTTTTGCAAGAATTCTTCGTCAAATTACGTAAAACTGTACACTGTTAACTGTTCATATATCACGACAAACACAAACCATAAATATTCAACAAAAAATTGACTAAAGCAAGTCTAATTACCAAGCTGTGAGATGATTGGAGTCATTAGGGTTTTAGTGTGTGATTTCTCCCACTTTAAAGCTCACACAATGAAGAAGTCCCACTGACTTACAGTGTAAACCGAGTACATCGTAGAACAACCTTACAGCTAAAGCTTCATCATGCAATATGAATGTTCATATATCTAAAGCAATTAATCACCAAATCCTTATGTTTTGTTTTGTAATGTAAGGTATCACATTTGTGTCTCAAGACGTACATATATGCATGATCTCATGTCTCCAAGTTAGGTTAGGGTTAAAGACATGAGAAAAGGTATAGGGTTAGAAGTCTCGAGACTTCTTCTTTGAATGATATCATGTTACAGATTGGGTGCAATTAACACCAGAAAGGTAACAACTGGGCTCATGAATATAGCGAAATTAGAGGATCCCTGTCATTATCTGTACTACGTATGCCGAAAGAGGAGAACATATTCAACACCTGCTATGAAGGTAAAGCTTGTGGCAACTTTTTCAATAGTTGTGGGCACAATACTGTAGGAAATTTTGCTGACAAAAATAAACTGCTTTTCATATTTTTTCTGCCCATCAAAAATTGATTCCTATGGGCAACATGTATAATACAAAACCAAAACTCTTATGGAAAAGCATTAGCATGGATTTCACCATTTGACCCTTTGTGACAAGACCCCAAACGGCATTTCACATCAACACAAAGTACACCTGTGATGACCCATCATCCACTCAACACTGGCCAACTTTGATAAGTTCAACACAAACCCTAGTTATTCAAAGGGTTTTACAAGATTTCACTGTTTGACCCTCTTTGACCTACTTCTAAAGTACAACTTTGATGACCTGTCATCTACTGAACACTCTGGCAAACTTTGATAAGATTTGGGTATAACCCCTAGGAGTTGAAGGATTTTGAGTGATTTCACTGTTTAACCTCTCTTTAACCCTAAATGACCTTTGATATACTTCAAAAGTAAAACTTTAATGACCCATCATCTACTGAACACTAATGCCAAATTGATAACCCCTAGGAGTTGAAGGCTTAGAGTAAATTTCACTGTTTGGCCTCTCTTTGATCCCCAATTGACCTTTGACATACTTCCAAAGTACAACTTTGATGACCTGTCAACTACTGAACATTCTGGCCAACTTTGATAAGATTTGGAAATAACCCCTAGGAGTTGAATGCTTTTCAGTTAACTGAAATGTGACCTCTCTTTAATCCCAAATGACCTTTGACCTACTTCAAGAGGGCAACTCTGATGACCTGTATTTGACTGAACACTCCGGCAAACTTTGATAAGATTTGTATACAACCCCTAGGAGTTGAAGGACTGAGGGATCTCACTATTTGACCTCTCTGACACTATTAAAATGACTTTTGGCCTACTTCAAAAGTACAACTGTCATGACTCATCATCTACTGAGCACTCTTGCCAAATTTGATAAGATTCAGACATAACCCCTGGGAGATGGAGGCTTTTGTACTATTACTGTACACTGACCTTTTGTTTGACTCTCTTTGACCTCCAAATGACCTTTGGCCTACTTGAAAAGTACAACTTTGATGACTCATTTACTGAACACTCCTATCATGTTTGAAAAGATTCTGACATTCTGTGCACCCTAAAATTACAACGCAGCTGATCAATAAAGGTACTTGGGACTCAAATGTTCAGTCCCAATTTTCAGTGCCCTCTACCAGTACTTTGAACCAGTGTAGTCAACGGCGGATCCAGGGGGGGGGCGACCGCCACCCCCCTTAGATTGACCAAGAAAAAAATTTAAAAAACATAATTAAAAAAATAAAAACATATAACTCACACATCTAAGGGACATTTCCGGTATATGGGGTATAGTAAGGCATGTATATCTCAGTTCAATACAAACTGAATCATCTCTGGCATACTGACTGTAAGAACTGGACGCTCTTTTAAAATGTCTAAATTCTTAGTTTACAAAATAATTTCATACCCTCAATTAAAATTCCAGTCGCTGCATATAGGCCTAGGTGGCTGACTTGAGGAGAAATAAGGGTTTTTAACGATACTATGCCCCAAAGATGTCCTCGCTCTGGCGAAATTTCATGGAAAATTACATGCCTGGTGTTAATTTGAGAAGACGCTAAGGTTGAGGACAGACTGTCGTCTGCCATTGAATGCAGGCGCGATTCTACTGGAGGTTGTAGGAGGTTTTAGCCTGCAATCCCCCCCAAATTTGCACAATTTTTATATTATAGTAATAGTGAAGACATAGATATACTCAATATGTATTCCTCATGGCCCTTTATCAGGCCCATAGGCAATAAGTTCTGTAACAATTCCTCCTATAACTACTGTACAAAAAAACTTTGGGCGCTATGCACGCTTTCATGTTCAGTTTCATCAAGTGGTAATATCCTGCATTTCACTTGATATATTCGACATTAAAGTTTCCAAAAATACTGTTCTTGCATGTAGTTGCGATTCCATAGAAACACAAAAAGGCATCGTTGCAAATTTCTAGCATCTTTTTCCTATCTTTTTTAAGATTTTTTCTTCAGCCTCATCATCGTGGCAAACATATTTTGTGATAAAAATATATTTTACAGTTTAGTCCGGGAGGATTAAGTAATGGGTAAGATAAAGAGTGTAATCCCTGACGACGACCATGCTGACCCCCATTACATTTCTTGGCTTGCTCTAACAGTAAGTAGGGCAGATTCTTCAATAACACCCAAAATTTTTCAACTTTTATTAATAAAAGCAAAAATATGAAACCTTTTCAATTTCACCCAAACTTTTTCGTCGCTCTTCGCGCCCCTTACACTTCGATCGAGTATGGCATCCTTCTGGCAACCCAACGCATCTGTCAGGGCTTAAGAGTAGCTGGCCCCAGTCAGGGGGCTTGACCCCCATAAAGGCAAATCCAATTACCATGATTGGCTGAGCCTGCAAACTGCCATCATTCGGTGCCATCCCTATAGCTACACATATGATCTTGTTTGGTGGCAACCTTTGCGGCACCGGTGGCGCCTACATGTATGTCAGAATTCATGGCCACGGGCTTCCTCTTTATGGGGTCTCACTAGGGTCAATGACAACATAGCCCCCAAAGTATGTCCCTACAACCGCACCTGCATGCATTTTTGCCTGTGATGAAAACCCATACCCGTTACTGAAACACTTGCTTAGGATTTCTCAACTCACCAAGTAAAAGTGGCAACAGGAGAAAGTTTTTCTGGATTAAAAAGGTTGAAGACATGGCTAAGGAATGGGACTGAGTGGAGAACGCTTAAACAGGCTATGCTGATACATGATACATGTAAAAAGAGGTGTTGCAATTTGTAATCTGTAAGTCATAGATCGATACGCCAAACGTGGGAATCGTTGCCTAGGATTTTTATTGCGACTTTACGTGATCCAGAGTCACGCAGGTGGCTGGAAAACACTCCCTGAGCCAGGAAAAGAAACGTGCCAGCCTTACGGCTCAAGTAGCTTGTGCCCCCTAAGGGTCGTCAGTGTTTTTTTTTCATGGAATGAAAATGTATTAAGCTATAGTTTCAAAATGGGCCATGATGAATTGTTCTTTTCTGGTACCCAACAAACTAACAATCAGAAAAGCATGGGGCAGACGTGATCACATTTTGACAATCTCCAATAAAGTCAAGGAGAAGGGTCTTCTATCCAAGAAAATACTGACAAAACCCTAAGTTCCAGGAGCTCACTTGCTAAGCCTGGGAAGGGCGATTTCCGGCGACGGGGGGGGGGGGGGGTATTTTATCAAAAAAATTTTCACGTACATCCTGCTCCACTTAGATATAGTCTTCCCACAAGTTTCGGCCCCATCTAGTCCAAAATCCTGGGCGGGCCACTGCGTGCGGTTTTGAGTATGGAACAACAAAAGTAAACAAGAGCCCCAGGGCACTATGGTTCCTTGTGTTAGAGATTATTTTGTATGAAGGGAGTGGCAAGGGAAAGCATGTGTCCTTTCAACATGATTGACATTATTTTGACATGGTGAAGTTTGCACTTACTATACTAGATCATGTTGACAAGTTGCCTTTCTTGAGGATACAGTGATGCGGTGTTTTTTCTAAGCAATAACAGTTTTGGCTAGAAGTGTGGATACAATTTCAACTTACACAATTTACTAGGCATTCTACCAGTGGTCATATACATTTGGCTTCTGTCAAATTTAAGTGTGATTAGTTATTATATGAAAAACTATTTGGTAACTTCAAAGAAGATCCAAATACTTTTCTCCTGACCCATGAAATTTCCAGTGTACACATACTTTTCACTAAGTGGACAAGGCTGAAGCCTCCATAGCCCTTTTACAGGTTTTACCTCCCATGACCTTCCACTAAAATGTCAATAACTCCAGTTTAGGAACATCCTACGAGGGTAGTATAATTGCCTTTTAGGTTCGTCTCAACAAGACGAATTCCCAAAACTCCCTGGTTTGGGAATCTACGAGCCCCGATACTTACCTCCTATTTACACTTTGTAATCCCCACTTACTCGCAGTCAGACCCTGGCAAGCTTTTAATAGCGCAGTGGCTCCAGGTGACCTCCGAGAGAGGTCACCTGGAGAGGTCCTCCTTACGTTTGCATGTCCAAAATCGCCCCGCAGGAAAAAACCTGCGAATTTAGCACCTAGCTCTATGCAGATAAAAAGCCAAGAGAACGAATAAAGAACCATGTCTTACCCTAGAGGTCAAGGTAGCAATCCGTCGTAGTCGGTGAAGAGACACAATCGGCGGGTATAAAGTCTTGGTAGATAAAGGTCTCAGACGTCATAGTAGATAGGAAGACTCTCTAGCCACAGTCCGGCAATCCAAGGCATCGAGGGGCCGGGAGGCGGGAGTGTAAATAGGAGGTAAGTATCGGGGCTCGTAGATTCCCAAACCAGGGAGTTTTGGGAAATCTACTTCGCCCCTCCTTACCTCCTATTTACACTTTGTAATCCGATTTAGCACCGAGAGAGAGGAGGGCGGTCCTGACTTGGATTGGATCCTAGAAGGACAGCTCTACCGAAGGCAGCGTCTGATGAGATGACGTCTGAGAGGTAGCATGATACAAATGATGACGGGGTCTTCCAAGCAGCCGCTTTAAGTATATCTTGAAGAGGAACCCCTTTGAACCAGGCCAGAGAGGATGAGTGGGCCCGGACGTCATGAGCACGGATAGTCTCCCCGGAGGCGGCGAAGGGTGAGATGATTTTGACCAACCAGTTAGAAATAGTGTCTTTCGAAGCCCTTGAGTACGGAGACCTTGGTAGAATGAACAGAGAATCTGAAGACCGTAGGTTCTTGGTTTTCTCAATGTACCATTTAAGAGCCTGGACCGGACAGACGAGACGGTCCTCGGGAACGGAGGAGGCTGATGACATCGAGGGTAGGTAAAGAGGGCCCGGTGTGAAGGCCTCGGAAAGGTTCTTGGTCAGGAACTCTGGATTCAGAAGAAGAAAAACCCCCCATGACGAAAAACGGATGAAGCCACGTTTAACTGACAGGGCGTGGATCTCACTTCTTCTACGGGCTGAGGCCGCAGCAACCAAAAACACAGTCTTGTACGTTAGGGCGTCCAGAGGAGCGTTGTGAATTGGTTCGTAAGGTTGCTTAGTCAAGGAGAGGAGGACATCGTTAATGGACCAAGATGGAGCCAGACGACGGATTGGAGGTCTCTGATGAAACATGCCTTTGAGGAGTTGACGGATTGTTGTGTTGGAGCCGATCGAAGAACCGTCCGAAAACCCAGAGTGGATGGCGGCAATAGCAGACCTATAGTTTTTTATTGTTGAGACCTGTCTACCTTCATCGAACAGAGATACTAAGAAGGCGCAGATTTGGTCTAACGAAGCCTCCATGGGATTGGTAGAGTTATTAGACGCCCACTGGAAGTACTTCTCCAATGTGGAATCATAAGTTGTAACTGTGGAGGGTCGTCTGGATCCGGTTGCAAGTTGAGCAGATCGTTGTGAAAGGCCCTGAGTTTGGAAGCATTTGTTGATAATTTCCACGCAGCTAGGTTTAACGAGTTGAGGTCAGGGTGGAGTATCTGTCCCCGTCTCTGGGAAAGAAGATGAGCGACCTTCGGAAACTTGAACGGGAAATCTGCTAACAACTGGAGAATCAGGGGGAACCAAGATTGTCTCGGCCAGTGAGGAGCGATGAGGATCATCTCGGCTCTGGAGTTGCGGAATTTGAGGAGTACCCTGTGAAGCAGGCACCACGGAGGGAAGGCATACACCGACATGTCGTTCCAATCCAGAGTCAAAGCATCGACCCCCCAAGCCAGGGGGTGTGGGAACCTGGAGCAGAAGATCTGTATTCTGCGGTTGGTGTGGGTAGCAAAAAGATCTATGTTGGGACGGCCAAACATCCGGAAGACTAGATCTGCCCATTTTTGGTTCAGGGTCCACTCGTTGTGGTTGAACTGGCCCCTGGAGAGAGCATCGGCTAGGATGTTGAGACTGCCGGCAAGATGAGAAGCCCTGATCGAGATGTTCTTGGACTGGCAAAGACGGAGCAGGTCCCAAGTTTCTTGACACAGGTGGGCTGACCTGGTCCCTCCCTGACGGTTGAGATAGGCGACGGTCGTCGTATTGTCTGACTGGACTGAAATGATAGTGCCTGAGAGGTGGCTGATCCAGAACTCTATCGCCCGACGCACTGCCAACAGTTCCAAGACAGTGATGTGGTACGATTTCTCTGTGTTGGACCACGTGCCTGCAGCTGATCTCGGTCCCAACGTTGCGCCCCAGCCTGTGTTGGACGCGTCTGTGGTTAGAGTTACAATCCGTCTGTCGTCTTGAAAAGGTCTCCCTCTGGAAAGGTTGGAGACTTTGGTCCACCAGAGTATGAACGGTTTCACCTTGTCTGTGACTGGAAGATGACAGTTCAGGGAATGAAAGTTCGGTCTGAAGTGTCGAAGTAGGAAAAACTGGATTGGTCGCATGTAAAGACGACAGAACGGCAGAATCTCCACCAGGCTGGCTGCTTGACCGAGAAGACGAAGCCACAGGCGGACCCTCGGGTTGTGCGTGGAGAGAAGTCGGTTGGCTGTCTGGACCATAGCAGTTATTCTCTCCGACGTCGGAAAGGCTCGGCCGTTGACTAAGTCGAGTTGTGCCCCTAGGTACTTGACGTTCTGAGATGGGATGAGCATGGACGTTTGATGGTTTAGGACCCAGCCTAAGTTCTCGAGGGTGTCGATGACGAAATGGGTGACCTCGAAACTCTGGTCTTCTGACCTTGAGAGAATTAGCCAATCGTCTAAGTAAGCTAATAGAGTCACGCCAAGACTTCGGAGATAGGCTACAACGGCTCTTGAGACTCTCGTGAAAACCCTGGGACTCGTAGACAGGCCGAACGGAAGGGCGTTGAATTGGTAGTCTACTTGCTTGTAACGGAAGGCCAAGTAACGTTGATGAGATTGATGGATAGGGATGTGGAGATAAGCATCCTTGAGGTCTAAGGTGGTTGCCCACATGCCTGATTGGAGAGACGGAATTATAGAAGCCAGCGTTTCCATCCGGAACTTGACTGGTTTGACGTAGCCCTTGTTGAGAGGTTTGAGATTTAGGATCGGGCGCCAGGTATTCGGTTTCTTTGAAGCCAGGAAGAACATGGATCTGTATAGGCGTTTGGAGTGTTTCGGGTGGACAATGTGAATGGCTCTCTTCTCTAACAGGTCGTGGATCTCCTTTTCCAAGGCGATTCGTTTGCTGGGGTCCCGAGGCACAGGCGTTACCCTCATTAGGCCCTTTCGTGGAGGAGTGGAAGTGAACTCGATGCGGTAGCCTGACGTTATCACGTTTCGGACCCATGAGTCTGGACGGATGTTCTCCCACTCCGGTAAGAAGCTCCCTATTCTCCCCCCCACGGCTGGAGGTGCGATGGGGTGGGCACCCTTAGGGCTTAGAAAAACTCCTGCCCCGGCTGGAGGTGGCGCCTCGGGAAGAGCCTCTAGTGCGGGGACGGGACTGGAAGGTCAAAGCTGGCTGTCTGGAACGGTTTGACTGGGTGGAAGAGTGAGAAGACCCTTGGAAAGATGGTTGACGTCTACCCCGGGTGTCCTTGCCGGAACGGAAAGGGCGACGAACAGGAGAACGTCTCGATGTGAAGTGAGGATTGGACAGGTTAGCTTTCTGAAGGTCCTTCTTTCTTTTGGCTTCTGATTGGAGCATAGACTCGAACTGGCCAGCGAAGATGTCTTCTCCCAAAATCGGAAGCTCTCGGAAGCGACACTTAATGCCCTCCTGGGAGAGGCGCAATAGACTCCACAATGATCTCTCTTCTATCCGAGACTGTCTTAGCTGAGACTCTAGCAAACTGATCAAAGACTCTCCTGGATAACGGGCCCAAGAGTGAAATCAGTGTTGATGCCTCCTTTCTGGAGAAGTCGTTAGACGGTTGTCTCAGAGATCTGGAAAGAACCTCTGCAATAACGAGAAGAGATGACGAGTACTTCATACCCACTCTGGAAGCAGTGTCAATTTGTTGAAAGGACCGGAGGGATCGTCTCGATGGGGATGATTTGAGTTTCCCATTTGAGGACGTCGCACCGATAGAACGAAGGTAGTCTTCGGCCCCCTGAGGGACCCGAGGAGTTTTGAACAGGTCCTGCCATTGTTTGTCCTTGACTCTGAAGGAAACGTTCTGGGCCCTCGAGTAGGCAGACCACTTCCGGTTACGATCCGCGGCCATGGCCTTAAAACGGTCGACACATTCGACGTCCACTGGAAGAGCAGATTTAGAGGCGGTCGGCTTGTTAAGAGTCAGCTTCGAGCCTGATGAGGAAGCCGGAACTTCTTCCTCCTGAGAGAAACCCAGATGGCGACGGAGGATCTCCACAGCCTTGTCAAAAACCTCCTTTGGAATGTCTGTGCCAAACAGGGGTTGGTCGTCTCCCTCAGACATGGCCCCATCATCAGAAAATTGGGGGTCTTCTCGGGTGATCTCATCTGGTTGGGAAGGAAGTTGCTCCGAGTCGGGAAAGGAAGCCTCGGAATGAGCGTCAGAAGGAGCTGGATTAGGATCAACAAACTGCTCCGAACTGGTAGATGGAAGATTGGGCCAGGTTCTGGTTCTGATTAGCCATCAGTTGAGGAAGACTGGACAGCAAATTCACTATCTGAGACAGAATTTGAGTGTTGGCCTCAGGTTCCTGGCGGCTCCTCTTGCTCCGGCGAGGAGACGGAGACGAAGACGAAGAGGAACTACGAGACGATGATCCGTGGTGATGATGCCGACGGCGGCCCTTGTGACTTCTTTTAGATCTAGAACGACTACGACTGCGGTGTCCCACACTTGAGCTCTGAGTCTGTATCGGTTGGAAACCTTCGAAATCCCGGTTCCCTAATGAAGGAGAGTCCGAGGACAAGAAAATCTCTCACAAGGTTGCCGACGGATCATTCTGAGAGGACGGTCCCGACAGCATAGAAACGTCACACGGTTGTGTATGAGATACCGTAGCCGGCAGGCTGGATACTAAGCTCAAAGAAACACCGGGTCTAGACGTGACAGAAGAACCCCGAGAAGAATCCACGGCCGTTGCTGGTACTGGACCCGGGGGATTAGGAGTAGTCAGAGTTCCGATCGATAAAACCTCCGGAGTATTAACTTCGGAAGAAGCAATTCCTGGTAAAGACGCCGGGGTATTAGAAGTCAACAACAAAGACGTCAGTAAAGACCCCGGAGTATTAACTAAAGCTCCCGGGGTGTTAACTAAAGCTCCCGGGAGATTATGTCCCAATAAAGCAGTTCCTGATAAAGCTCCCGGAGGATTAACAATCACAAAAGGAACGTTTGAATGAGTCTCTGGAGAAAACGAAGAGTCCTCAATAGAAGTAGTAGGTAAAGCTCCTTTCTGAGAGATTAGCAATGCCAGGTATACAAACTGCGACTGGTCTTTTGGACAGGCAAGCAGGAAGGAGGACCTCTCCAGGTGACCTCTCTCAGAGGTCACCTGGAGCCACTGCGCTATTAAAAGCTTGCCAGGGTCTTACTACGAGTAAGTGGGGATTTCAAAGTGTAAATAGGAGGTAAGGAGGGGCGAAGTAGATTCCAGGCATCACAAAAAAGTCACAAAGATCGAAAGGTCAAATGAGGTCAAGTGAGGTCAAAGTAGGTCATCAGATGCACTTCACTTAGAGGAACACAACTTTCCATTATGCCATCCTTCTATGTCACTTGGTTATTGAGTTACTGCACCGCATACCTCACATTCCAATGCATACGACACACACACTACTAACCTCTCACTTAAATGTCAATAACTCAAGTTAGGAACATCGTAGGAAAGTAGTATAATTGCCTTTTTGGTTCGTCTCAACAAGATAAATCCAGGTGTCACAAATAAGAAACAAAGGTCAAAAGGTCAAATGAGGTCAAGAGAGGTCAAAGTAGGTCATCATGTGCACTTCACCGAGACGAACACAACTTTCCATTACACCATCCCCCTAAAATATTTCGTTGGCGAGATATCAATAAAACATTACTTTTTGACCTTTTGACCCTTTGAGATTATTTTGGTAAATGTTACAGTATATGCACCTCCTACCAATCTATCTTATCCCAAAATCCTGTCACAGTTTGAAAAACGGTCACCGAGTTATAGCTACTAAAAGAAATTCACTTTATTGCCTCTAGTGATCCCTAGTGACCTTTGACCTCCACCAAAAACGATAGGGCACATCTACTCAATATGATACACGTACGCACCAAGTTTGAGAAAATTGATCACTTGGCTTTTGAGTTATCGCATCACATACCTCAAATTCCAATGGCGTCACATACACATACCCACACGCCAACCTGACAACATAGGTTCCTTTGTTACACAAGGAACCAAAAAGGTGGCCATGTAAGATCTTGTTCCAAACTTTGGCAAAAAAGAAAAAGGATGATTATTTCTTGTCCAAAGCAGGGACAGATGATTAATCATGTACCAACATCATTAAGCCACTTGGTAAAAACAAATTTTGAAATATTTTTATAACGAAGATCTCTTTAGCGAAGGGAATTAATAAACAGCAAAATTATAATTACAAATAGATTTGTATATGTTTTATCTTAATTTCCCTAAGATGTTTGAAACAGGTAAGTTTTACTTTTCATTTTGCACAACAGTGACATTTTCATATGATTCTGTTAATAACTTTCGTAAAATTTCGAGTAACATCCTTCCCTTCAGTTGGGTTGTCAATATTCGTAAACTTCTGCCACTGACTGGAAAGTACCTTTTACTGAATCCGGATCATTAAAAGGTAGAACTGATGGAATCACCGCTAAGTTCTTCTCGACTCTTGGGGCAATTTAAACTAATTTTCTGTGCTTAAATTGTCTCACATTGCGAGAGCTTCCAGGGGCTTCGCCCCTGGACCCCGCCAGGGGCCCTAACGGGGGCCCCTGGACCCCACGCGAAATACTCGCGCTTCGCGCTCATGGTGCACCTTCGGTGCACTGCGTCCCCCCCACTTACAGTTATTCCTGGATCTGCCTTTGAGTTTAGTCTTAATCTTTTCTTTACTTTTATTCTGTCTTTCTATGTTAACTTTATATAAGCCTTGGCTCTTCCTTTTTACACTTTTTTTCATTCCACATCTTAACACTGTTATTAAGAATTTATACATTATGAGGAATGAATTAAACAAAACCATGAAAGCAGTAATATACACTTTGTAGCACAGTAGATAGGTTTCTTCATATGTGCACTACAGAGATAAAGAGATCTTCAACAACTTATAAAGCTGATTCTATATCACAGGTCATGTAATCCACTGTGCTAAACCACCATGCAACAGCTGGCTCTACAAAAGTAAGCCAACAGTCAGAGATAAAAAAAAAAGGCAAGACAAACGAAAACGAATGTAAAAGGGATTACATGTTAGCCTTAAAGGAGAGGGTGGGCAAGGGATCAGTTTAAGTAACTGACCCTCATGTGAATTGAACTTTTTCTTATGTTAAGACTGATGGGATGAATAGTACACAGCTGAGCCATCCAGTAAGCTTCTCTTTTAATTGAAATAATGCTCCACATTATTGGTGCTATGAATTTCATCAATAACTGTGAAACAAATATTGTATCAAGCAAAACCTTCCAGGCTATCCAGTAACTAATCTTTTCACCCCCATCACTTTGCCCGATACAGGGCTGGATTGTCACGGCAGCCACATCATGCTGAGGTTCCAACCACGATTGTCTCTTGTAGCCAACCGGTTAACCAGAATGCAAAAATGCATTGAGGTTTCGATGATATATGTTCTATTCCAAATAATGCCATGATGTCCCATATCTTTCAGTCAATGGTCAAATGCTATCTTAACATGTTGGAAAAATACAGTTTTGTGTTCCTATTTGATTTTGGGAATTCTTGGGAAATTTGCAGTTTGACCTCTGGTGACCCCAGATGACGATCTTGGGAAATCTTGGAAAATTTTGCTCTTTGACCTCTGCTGAACCCATATAAAACTCTTGGGAATTCTTGGGAAATTTTGCTTTTTTACCTCTGGTGACCCCAGATGGCCTTTGACCTTCACCAAAAACAAAAGGGTCCATCTTTTCACCATAACACATCCACATAGTACTGTAAGTATGAAATCTACCCAGGCTTCCTACCTGGAGATACGTGTTAACAAGCTTTTCAGTGTTTGGCCCACGTTGACCCCAGATGACCTTTGAACCCCACCAAAAATGATAGGGTTCTTCCTCTTACCATAACGCGTCTACAAACAAAGTATGAAATTCATCCAATCTTCCTACCTCGAGATATTGTGATAACAAGGTTTTCAAGGTTTGACCCCCGGTGACCCCAGGTGACCTTTGACCCCCACCAAAAACAATAGGGTTCTTCCTCTCAATATGGGGCATCTATGTACCAAGTTTGAGAACTGTCAGAGCTTCCCTTCTTGGGATATCGTGTTAACGAAGTTTTCAGGGTTTGACCCCGGTGACCCCAGATGACCTTTCACCTCCACCAAAAATGATAGGGTTCTTCCTCTTACCATAACGCATCTACACACTAAGTATGAAATTCATCCAAGCTTCCTAACTCGAGATATTGTGTTAACAAGGTTTTCAGAGTTTGACCCCCGGTGACCCCAGGTGACCTTTGACCTCTACCAAAAACAATAGGGTTCTTCCTCTCAATATGGGGCATCTATGTACCAAGTTTGAGAACTGTCAGAGTTTTCCTTCTTGAGATATCGTGTTAACGAAGTTTTCAGGGTTTGACCCCGGTGACCCCAGATGACCTTTCACCTCCACCAAAAATGATAGGGTTCTTCCTCTTACCATAACGCATCTACACACTAAGTATGAAATTCATCCAAGCTTCCTACCTCGAGATATTGTGTTAACAAGGTTTTCAGAGTTTGACCCCCGGTGACACCAGGTGACCTTTGACCCCTACCAAAAATGATAGGGTTCTTCCTCTCAATATGGGGCATCTATGTACCAAGTTTGAAAACTGTCAGAGTTTCCCTCCTTGAGATATGGTGTTAACGAAGTTTTCAGGGTTTGACCCCCGGTGACCCCAGATGACCTTTCACCTCCACCAAAAATGATAGGGTTCTTCCTCTTACCATAACGCATCTACACACTAAGTATGAAATTCATCCAAGCTTCCTACCTCAAGATATTGTGTTAACAAGGTTTTCAGAGTTTGACCCCCGGTGACCCCAGGTGACCTTTGACCCCTACCAAAAACAATAGGGTTCTTCCTCTTAATATGGGGCATCTATGTACCAAGTTTGAAAACTGTCAGAGTTTCCCTTCTTGAGATATCGTGTTAACGAGCAAAGTGTCACAAACACACACACACACACACACGCACATACACACATACATACACACGCCATCATGACCGCATAGGTTTCTCTTATCATCGAAACCAATAATGAAACTCAGAACCCTTGCCCATAATGGACTAAATGATGCACTCAAACTTTTGGAACTGTTTTGTTGCACGTTTGGTTGTGCCCATTTCATTTTTCTTGCCTACAGTGTTCTCGTTTTTTACATGACTGCCTTGCATAATTTGTCTTATCATGTCATGTCAGCCTTTATTTATTTCACACACTTGCAGTTTTACTGTTGTATTTCAAGCAGTTGCATAGTTTTACTGTATTTAATGTGGTTGCATTGTTTTAATGTGTACATACCCACCCTGCAACCCGTACCAACGTAGGCGCCTCAGTCCAGTTGTGTAGGCACACGGTTTTTTACTGGCTACGATGATAAGAGCAACCTATGCATTCGTTATGGCGTGTGTGTGTATGTATGTGTGTGTGTGCAGGTGTGTGTATGCGTGTTTGTGACACTTTGCTCGTTAACACTTTATCTCAAGAAGGGAAACTCTGACGATTCTCAACTTGGTACATAGATGCCCCATATTAGGAGGAAGAACCCTATTGTTTTTGGTGGAGGTCAAAGGTCATCTGGGGTCACCAAGGATCAAATGCTGAAAACCTTGTTAACCCGATATCTCAAAGGAGGAAGCTTGGATAAGTTTCATATTCAGTATGTAGATGCATTATGGTAAGGGGAAGAACCCTATTGTTTTTTATGGAGGTCAAAGGTCATCTGGGGTCACTGGGGTCACCGGGGTCAAATGCTAAACACCTTGTTAACACGATATCTCAAGATAGGAAGCTTGGATAGATGTCATATTCTGTATGTAGATGCATTATGGTAAGAGGAAGAACCTTATTGTTTATAGTGGAGGTCAAAGGTCATCTGGGGTCACAGGGAGTCAAACACTGAAAACCTTGTTAACAATATCTCCAGGTAGGAGCTTGGATAGATTTCATACGTAGTAGTGGATGCGGTATGGTGCGAAGGTAAATGCCTTCATGTTTGGTGGAGGTCAAGGTCATCTGGGGTAAAAGGGGGTCAAACACTGAAAACCTTGTTATCACAATATCTCCAGGTAGGAAGGTTGAATAGATTATATACATGGTATGTGGATGCGTTATGGTGAGAAGATGAATGCTATCATTTTTGGTAGAGGTTAAAGGTCATCTAAGGTCACTGGGGGTCAAACACTGAAAAGCTTGTTAATACATTATCTTCAGGTAGGAAGCTTGAATAGATTTCATACTTAGTATGTGGATGGGTTATGGTGCGAAGATGAATGCTATCATTTTTGGTGGAGGTCAAAGGTCATCTGGGGTCACAGGGGTCAAACACCGAAACCTATGTTAATACGATATCTCCAGGTAGGAAGCTTTGGATAGATTTCATACTCAGTATGTGGATGCATTGTGGTGAAAAAATGAATGCTTTCTTTTTGGTGGTGGTCAAGGTCATATGGGGTCACAGGGGTCAAAAAGCAAAATTTTAAGAATTTCAAAGATCATCTCATGGGTTCACCGGAAGTCAAAAAGCAAATTTTCCAAAGAATTCCCAAGGTCATCTTGAATCATCAGAGGTCAAAATGCAAAGTTTCCCAGGAATTCCCAAGATCAAATATGAACCTAAAATTATATTTCCAACATGTTAAGATAGCACTTGACCAGTGACTGAAAGATATGGGACATCATGGCATTATTTGGAATAGAACATATATCATCGAAACCTCAATGCATTTTTTGCATTCTGATTTCATTTGAATCACAGTTTTTTGATGAGTTGATATTTTGCCGCCTCATGAAGGGTATTTACCTGAAACTTGGAGTTTTCTCCTAAACTTAAAGCACTCTTTATTACTTCCAGTGTTACATGGTGTGTGAGGGTGTGTGTGTGTGTGTGTGTGTGTATATATATATATATATATAAATATATATATGAATATATATATATATATATATATAGTAGGTCGAAGTTAGGTAGATCGAACGTGGAGTAAGTAGGTCGAAAGTTGTGTTTGGTGTTCGATCATGAAGTTGAAATCAATCCCACGTGCGGGCATAGCCTTTTCACACAAGGGAAAGTACCGAAGAAATAAATTCAGAGAGAAAAATCAAGTCTTCGGTACTTTCCCTTGTGTGAAAAGGCTATGCCAGCACGTGGGATTGATTTCAACTTCATGATCGAACACCAAACACAACTTTCGACCTATATATATATATATATATATATATATATATATATATATATATATATATATATATATATATATATATACACATATATATATGTATATATATGTATATATATGTATATAAATGTATATATATGTATATATATGTATATATATGTATATATATGTATATATATGTATATATATGTATATATATGTATATATATGTATATATATGTATATATATGTATATATATATTTGTATATATGTATATATATGTATATATATGTATATATATGTATATATAATATGTATATATAATATGTATATATATGTATATATATATATATATGTATATATATATACCTAACTGTGGAATAAGGGGAAATTTTTGGTCAAAATGTCAACGTTAGGGGGAATTTACCATTAGGGGGAAAAATTCGTTTCCCCTTAACGTTTTCACACACTGTTTTAATGGGAATACGTGGCTTTATGGTAAAATGCATATGGCTGTACGTAATACACGTGATTACTTCAATGCTGACCAAATTACGGACACGTATCAGTTAACACGTACAACTAATAGGCCATTGAATTTACGTACATGTATACCTTTTTACTTAAAGGCGAAATATACACTTATGTATTTTATTGTTTTTTATTTCGCCTAAACGTACCAAGATATACAAATTTCCCCCTATTGTTCAATCTAGTGGTATATATATATATATATATATGTGAGAGTTCTACCTCCATTGTAATTAACTCCTTCACTAAGCTCTCATTTCTTAATACCTCTCCTAACTGTAGTTTCATTTAGGGCGGGCGGGCAGGCGGTTAGTTAGGTGAGGTTTTACGGCTCAGTTTCTAACCAATTAAAGTCGGGCCGGCCACAGCCTTTTTTCCAGTTGTGGCTCACTGGCTTGTTTTCCCTACTCCACTGCTTATGCTGAGCACCAAGCACAATGGCAGTAGGTTCCATTTTTAAAATCTTTGGTAAGACCCGGCCAGGAATCAAACCCCAGACACCTCCTGGCTGCAAATCGATGCTCTAACCTCTTGACCATGCAGTAAGTCTCTCATCTACCTATTCCCTGGTATAAACCAGAGATACCAAACAGGAAAAGATTCCATTGTTTCACAGATAACAAGCCACTTAACAAGCTTTGTTTTCAACTGTCATGCTGCTCACACTATTAAAATGAAACTAGTATATTGCATTGGAATACATCTGCCAGCTAAACTTTCATTTTACCCTTTTAAGTCAACTTTCACTTTCAAACAATACCAGAAGGACTCCATGGTGTGAAGGACTCCATCGTGTATAGCACTGGAGCACCTTCTGTTTAAGGTTTTCATCACTATAGCATATCAGATCAATATTGCTACAGCTCAATTAGCAGCATGCATATTGTAAATTGAAAATCATGAGACCATTTCTCCTTTCCTTAAGCAGTGTAACTGACATAACATATGGCCCCACAACAGACCCAGATTAAAAGACACACCCCAACTTGAAAGGTGGGAGACAAGCAAATGCCAGTCAATGTTGGAAGACAGCAAACCCACCGGCTGAGGCCTAGACAAACCAGAAAGCCAAAAGGCTTAGTGATTCCTTGCCATATGGATATATTGCAACAAATATGAATCACCCACATGACAAGCATGTGATCCCCTCATAGTTATCCTACTTGAGATATCATGTTAAGAAGGTCAAAAGCTTTTGAAATCTTGTGACACAAAATGACCTACATGCTAAATATAAACAATCTAATGGCTAAGAATGAGATCCCTCATAGTTATCCTCCTTAAAATATGATGTTTACTAGACTTAGACCTTTTGTGACCTCAAATGACCTTTGACCTCCACCAAAAATAATACTGATCATCTTCTCAATATGGTCAATACACAAGGTAAGTATGTGATCCCTCACAGTTACCCTTCTTGAGATATCATGTTTACAAGGTTTTTGACCTTTTGACCTCTGGTGATCCCAAATGACCTTTGACCTCTACCAAATATACTAGGGATCATCTACTCAATATAGGCAATCCACATGATAAGTATGACATCCCTCACAGTTACCCTTCTTAAGATATAGTATTGACAAGATTTTGACCTATTGACCTCTGGTGACTCCAAATGACCTTTGACCTCCACCAAAAATTATAGGGATCATCTACTCATTATGGGCAATCCACATATTATGTATGCCATCCATCAGAGTTATCCTCCTGGAGATATTGTGTTTACAAGGATTTAAACTTTTGGACTCTGGTGACCCCAAATGACCTTTGACCGCCACCAAAAACAATAGGATCAACTACTCAGTATGGGCAATCCACATGCAAAGTATGAGATCCATCACAGTTACCCTTCTTGAGATATCGTGTTTACAAGGTTTTGACCTTCTGACCTCTGATGACCCCAAATGACCTTTGACCTCCACCAAAAACAATAGGGACCATCTACTCAATATGGGCAATCCACATGCTTAGTATGAGATCCCTCACAGTTACCCTTCTTGAAATATCGTGTTTACAAGGTTTCAACCTTCTGACCTCTGGTGACCCCAAATGACCTTTGACCTCCACCAAAAACTATAAGGATCATCTACTCAATATGGGCAATCTACATACTAAGTATGAGATCCCTCACACTTACCCTTCTTGAAATATCGTGTTTACAAGGTTTCAACCTTCTGACATATGGTGACCCCAAATGACCTTTGACCTCCACCAAAAACAATAGGGGTCATCTACTAAATATGGGCAATCCACATGGTAAGTATGAGATCCCTCACATTTATCCTTCTGGAGATGTCCTGTTTCCAAGTAATTTACAGCATATTTACTATTTGACCCCTTGTGACCCCAAATGAACTTTCACCTCCACCAAAAAGAATAGGGATCATCTACTCATTATGGGCAACCTACCTGCCACGTATGAGATCCCTCAGAGTTTCCCTTCTGGAGATATTGTGTTTACAAGGTTTTGACCTTTTGACCTCTTGTGACCCCAAATGACCTTTGACCTCCACCAGAAACAATAGGGATCATCTACTCAATATGGGCAATCTACATGCTGAGTATGAGATCCCTCGGAGTTATCCTTCTTGAGATACCGTGTTTACAAGCAAAGCGTCACATACACACACACATACACACACAAACGAACAGTTGTGCTTTACATACTGTTTGAGGACCTCATTGTTTTCTCTTTTGTGTTTGCTTCCTTAACCCTAACTTTAACAATAGACTCTCTATTGTTAAACTCCTGAGGACATGAGAAATCTATTGTATGTCCTTCTTAGGACCTGAAATCCATTGTTTAGGTCCTCAATCTGAATGGAAAGTAAGTGCACACACACACACATGACATCACCATCGCATAGATTCCTTCAGCCTTCGGCAAGGAATCAAAAACTAGGACTCACAAACCAGTCTAACATAGGGTTAAGAAGACCGACTCAATGGAGGCCTAACCAACACAAGTTCAATGGAGGCCTAATGCCCACACGCCTCCAAAAGGGCAGCAAAGTATTCACTAAACCAGAATGCAAAAATGCTTTGAGGTTTTGATGATATATGCAGTTCTATTTCAAATAATGCAGTGATGTCCCATATCTTTCAACCACTGGTCAAGTGCTATCTTAATATGTTGGAAAAATAATTTTAGGTTCGTATTTGATCTTGGGAATTCTTGGGAAATTATGCATTTCGACCTCTCATGACCCAAGATGCAATCTTGGGAATTCTTGGAAAAATTTGCTTTTTGACTTCTGGTGAACCCATGAGACGATCCTAGAATTTCTTGGGAATTCTTGGGAAAGTTTGCTTTTGATGTCTGTGACCCCAGATGACCTTTGACCTCCACAAAAATGAAAGCATTTACCATTTCACCATAACACATCCACATACTAAGTATGAAATCTATCCAACCTTCCTACCTGGAGATATTGTGTTAATGAGGTTTTCAGTGTTTGACCCCTGTGACCTCAGATGACTCTTGATTACCACCGAAAATAAAAGGGTACATCTTCTCACCATAACACATCCACACACCATGTATGAAATCTATCCAAGCTTCCTATCTGGGGATATGGTGTTAACAAGGTTTTCAGTGTTTGACCCCCCGATGACCTTTGACCTCCACCAAAAATGAGACAGCATTCATCTTTGCATCATAACGCATCTACGTAAGTATAAAATCCATCCACCCTTCTTACCTTTTTGTTAAAAAGGTTTTCAGTGTTTGACTCTGTGACCCAGATGATCTTTGACCACCAAAAAGGATAGGATTTATTTTCTCACAATAATGCATCTGCATACTAAGTATGAAATCTATCCAAGCTTCCTACCTTGAGATACAGTGTTAACAAGGTTCTCAGGGTTTGAACCCCAGTGACCCCAAATGACCTTTGACCTCCACCAAAAATGATAGTGTGCTTTCCCTTATCATAACATATCTACAATTAAGTATGAAATCTATCCAAGCTTCCCACCTTGAGTTATCGTGTTACCAAGGTTTTCAGTGTTTGGCACCCAGTAACCCCAGATGACCTATGACCACCAAAAACAATAAGGTTTTCCTTCTTACCATAACTCATCTACTTATTAAGTATGAAAATAATCCAAGCTTTCTATCTCGAGATCGTGTAAACAAGGTTTCACCATTTGACCCCCCAGTGACCCCAGTTGACCTCTGACCTCTACCAAAAATGATGGGATTCTTGCTCTTACCATAACGCATCTACAGACTAAGTATGAAATTATCCAAGCTTCCTATCTCGAGACATCGTGTTAACAAGATTTCAGCATTTGACCCCCATTGACCCCAGATGACCTCTGACCTCCACCAAAAACAACAGGGTTCTTTGTCTTACCATAGCACATCCACATACTAAGTATGAAATCTATCCAAGCTTCCTACCTGAAGATATCGTGTTAACCAGAAAGCCAAAAGGCTTCGTGATTCCTTGCCGAAAGGGGGGTGCTTTGTTACACTGAGGTTCATCCATCAAATTTATACTTCTCTACTTCATCATTTTTTATGATGTGGTCACAATTTCCTCCCTGCTCACATCAGCTCATGCCACATGACCTTTGAACCAAAACTTTAATAACCAAAAAAATGAAAAAAAGTTTTCGGACTTCCACCTCTGGTGACCTTGAATGACCTTTGACCTCTGCCAAAAACAATAGGGTGCTCCCCCTTGACATGACAAATCTACATACCAACTATGAAAACCGTCTGTCATTCCTATCTCAAGATATCACGATTACAAGGTTTTTGGACTTCCACCTCTGGTGACCTTGAATGACCTTTGACCTCTGCCAAAAACAACAGGGTTCTCCCCCTTGACATGACAAATCTACATACCAACTTTGAAAAGTGTCAGCCACTTCTACCTCGAGATACCAAGATTACAAGGTTTTTGGACTTTGACCTATGGTGACCTCGAATGACCTTTGACCTCGGCCAAAAACAATAGGATTCTTCCTCTTAACATGACATATCTACATACCAACTATGAAAAGTATCGGTCATTCCTATCTTGAGATATCGCGATTACAAGGTTTTTGGACGTCGACCTCTGGTGACCTCGAATGCCCTTTGACCTCTGCCAAAAACAATGGGGTTCTTCCTCTCAACATGACATGTCTACATAACCAACTATGAAAAGTATCGGTCATTCCTATCTCAAGATATTGTCATTACAAGGTTTTTCGACTTTGACCCCTGGTGACCTCGAATGACCTTTGACCTCCGCCAAAAACAATAGGGTTCTTCCTCTCAACATGACATGTCTACATACCAACTATGAAAAGTATCGGTCATTCCTATCTTGAGATATCGCAATTACAAGGTTTTTGGACTTTGACCTCGAGTGACCTCGAATGACCTTTGACCTCTGCCAAAAACAATAGGGTTCTTCCTCTCAACATGACATGTCTACATACCAACTATGAAAAGTATCGGTCATTCCTATCTCGAGATATCGCGATTACAAGGTTTCTGGACTTTGACCTCTGGTGACCTCGAATGACCTTTGACCTCTGCCAAAAACAATAGGGTTCTCCCCCTTGACATGACATGTCTACATACCTACTATGAAAAGTATCGGTCATTCCTATCTTGAGATATCGCGATTACAAGGTTTTTGGACTTTGACCTCTGGTGACCTCAAATGACCTTTGACCTCTGCCAAAAACAATAGGGTTCTTCCTCTCGACATGACAAATCTACATACCAACTATGAAAAGTATCGGTCATTCCTACCTCGAGATATTGCGATTACAAGGTTTTTGGACTTTGACCTTTGGTGACCTCGAATGACCTTTGACCTCTGCCAAAAACAATAGGGTCTCCCCCTTGACATGACATGTCTACATACCAACTATGAAAAGTATCGGTCATTCCTATCTTGAGATATCGCGATTACAAGGTTTTTGGACTTTGACCTCTGGTGACCTCAAATGACCTTTGACCTCTGCCAAAAACAATAGGGTTCTTCCTCTCGACATGACAAATCTACATACCAACTATGAAAAGTATCGGTCATTCCTACCTCGAGATATTGCGATTACACGGTTTTTGGACTTTGACCTCTGGTGACCTCGAATGACCTTTGACCTCTGCCAAAAACAACAGGGTTCTTCCTCTCAACATGGCATGTCTACATACCAACTATGAAAAGTATCGGTCATTCCTATCTTGAGATATCGCGATTACAAGGTTTTTGGACGTCGACCTCTGGTGACCTTGAATGACCTTTGACCTCTGCCAAAAACAATAGGGTTCTTCCTCTGAACATGACAAACCTATATACCAATTATGAAAAGTATCGGTCATTCCTATCTTGAGATATTGCGATTACAAGGTTTTTGGACTTTGACCTCTCGTGACCTCGAATGACCTTTGACCTCTGCCAAAAACAATAGGGTTCTTCCTCTCAACATGACAAACCTACATATCAAATATGAAAAGTATCAGTCATTCCTATCTTGAGATATCGCAATTTCAATGAGTGTCACAAACACACATACACACGCACATACACACACACACACAGGACATCACCATCACATAGATTCCTTGCCTGCCTATGGCAAGGAATCAGAAACGTTTCCAGTGTTTGATCGAAGCTTCCTATCTCTGGATATCATGTTAACAAGGTTTTCAGAGTTTGACCTCATGTTTACTAGGTTTTGACCTTTTGTGACCTCAAATGATCTTTGACCTGCACCAAAAATAATACAGATCATCTACTTAATTTGAACAATCCACATGTCAAGTGTGAGATCCCTCAGTTATCCTTCTTGAGATATCGTGTTTACAAGGCATGACATTTTGGCCTCTGGTGACCCGAAGTGACCTTTAACCTCCACCAAAACAATGGAAATGACCTACTCAATATAGGCAATACACAAGCCAAGTATGAGATCCCTCACATTTATCCATCTTGAGATATGGTGTTTACAAAGTTTTTACCTTTAGACCTCTGGTGACCCCAGATGAACTTTGACCTCCACCAAAAATAAATGGGATCATCTACTCAATATGGGCAATCCACATGCTACATATGAGATCCCTCAAAGTTACCCTTCTTGAGATATGTTTACAAGGTTTTCACCTTTTGACCTCTTGTGACCCCAAATGACCTTTGACCTCCACCAAAAACAATAGGGATCATCTACTCAATATGGGCAATCTACATGCCAAGTATGAGATCCCTCCGAATTACCCTTCTTGAGATACCGTGCTTACAAGCAAAGCGTCACATACACACACACATACACGCACCCATACGCACCCTCGCTGCCTTACCGGTACACGTACACAGGACCCGGTAAGGAATTCACGGGATTTCCCCATGAGCTTGGCTGACCTCCAACTCACCCGGCAGACGTACGTGTCTGGAGGGCGGGCTGCTTGCAAGGCAGGCACATGCAGCCGCGCGAGACTTCTCATTCCAGTGACGGAATTCTCGGGCAGCTACGCCAGTTTCGAGCCGCGCGTGAGCTAGGAAAGACGTGCGAGCGCTTAGCTCTCGCCGGCTGCCTATGTGCCGCTAAGGAGGTATCTGTGAGTGCACACGCACACACACACATCACCATCGCATAGATTCCTTCGGCCTTCTGCAAGCAATCAAAAAGTATGAACAGAGTTTGGGGAAAACCTGTTTCTCTGGCACATTTAGTAGATAAATCAGACAATATTCTTCAATGTAAAGGTTTTTCTTAGGCAAAAACAGCTTGGCAAGGAGAAAAAAATGTCCTTTATGCCCATGGCTATTTATCAATGATAAATGATGAACTAGACTAGTGAAACAGGGTAGACTGTCACAATACCAATGCATATTACACGAAATGCCCATCTCAGGTTTTGAACATGATGACTTTTATTAAGGCAGGCATGTTTGTTTGAAATGGAAATTCCAATGGGTGTGGAACTTAAACAGTAGGTCCTCTGGTTTTCTTTAATTATGGGTGATATAAATTCTTCTTTAAGGAGCCTCAATTAAAGCATTGTTTCCAGTGCACTGTCATTCCCAAATTAAGATTTATCTAACTAAACTAGTTGTCCTTCAGCGTATGCTAAAAAGTGGTGTGGGAGAAGTTACACTGACTTGATATTGTGAGTGTTAATGTCTTAACCTGGGTTTTTTAAACCCTAGTGGACATTTCCTCATGGAATAGGCTCCTCTGAGCTTAAGGACACAGGATCATTCTTTGAAGTTTATGGGATCTCTTGTCAGTTATGCAATTGTGTTCCCTTTGAATCCATTCCCTTTTAGAACTCCATAGTCCCTGTTAGTTGACAAAAGAGCAGATCTATTAAGAACTCTCCTATGAATACCAAAAAGCCTTTCTAAATTGTGAGTCTGAGGAAGAGGTTCAAAAGACACTGATGGTGCCTAAGTCTGCTGACAATGGGTAGACTTTGTTGTCCAGTAGCTGTTTCTATAGTTCTTTCCTTTGAAAGTCACTAAGGTCTAGAAATGTTACTGATTATTAACAGGCTTTAATGTTACAAATGTAACTGTCATATGCTTCCAAGCTGGGGTGTCTGGGGAGCTGCCGTCGCTGCCCCCGATTTCTGGAAAAGTCCTATTTCTCACGCATATTTTGGGGAAAATCTGGCAACAGTCATGTAATACACCTTTTCTCTGGCAAAAACAGCTCTGCCCCGTAGATTAATATCCTGTATGCCTGTGGCAATTGTTGCATTAATGTAATTCATGTTTTAAACCTTGCAAATAAAATTCTAATAAGTTGTAGTTGTTCAGCAATAATAAGGGATCTTCACTCATCCTTGATTTTGAAGCCAGTGACTGATTCTGGATCAGTCTATGTTGTTTTCAAGTTTGGACATGGAAATGCCACATATCCACAAACAGACCTGATTTTATATTTTAAAATATCTGCAGTTCTCAAAACAATGTCTTATTTAAATGATTCAAGGAGGCTTTGTATGGAGGCACTTGAGACTTTACAAATTTCATTGATGCTTTTGCTGGCCTTTTTGTGAAATTATGCAGACAACTTTTAATGACCCCCTTTGAGGATACTAGTGTACATGATACCAATCTAGCATAAATGCCACATCTAGCATTGTGAGGATTTTTTAGGAAATATTGTTACTTCCAAACTGATATTATGATTTTTAAGTAGCAGAATACATCTTTTGTCGAATAACAATCGGAGGCATTAATCATTCAACAAACTTAGTGGTGTTTCTGTCCGGGATGCTTTGCATCAGTGATTCTTTTGGCCTGGCGACAATTTTTGGACTAAGTCAATATTTTCTTGTGCACCTATGTAAATGATTGTCTGAGATGAACTTGGGTCTGAGGGACTGAACATACATTTCTCACTTTCTATTGATTAAGATGACCAGACGTTCCCAACTTTCAAGGACAGTCCAATGTTTTGTCCCTGATGACTAAGTGTTCCAGAATGCATCCCAGACTTAACCAGAGGCCCATTTATTCATAAAGCATCTAGATAATCATTGCAAAAACTAGGCTACTCCCATAACATGAGTGTGGGTTAGCAATGAGCTCAGTAGTACCAAAGCTGTGTCAAAAATTTCGTTTAGCAGAAAAAGCAGAAAAATATGAATGTCTAAAAAATAAGGAAAAGGAACACAACCTCATAAAATACTGGTGACAGAAAATATTTTTTTTAACCTTGAAAGATGTTGCTTTAACTCACCTTAATACTGACAAAAGGTACAATCATTTTGCATTTGCAAACTCCAAAAAATTCCCCTAAATGCCACTAGTTTGAGAATCTCTGAGCTTTGATACTTCCCTCCTATTTACATATGTATATCATTATTGCCTACAATGTCAATCTGGCAAAAACCAATAACACCGCGGGATCTAACTCCTACCTTCTGAGGGTGCCATAGAACTTAACTTTTCATTCTGCATTTTTGCCGCTCCTAGTTAGAGAGGTCTATCAACTTTTTGAGGAAAGACGGAAACCATGGCTGATTGGGCCAGAATGGTGCCACTAAAAGAAGAGTCATCCTGGGTTTCAGAAGCACCCGTTGGATGAGGCACCAGGGAGGAAATGTGAAGAGGCTGTCCCATGATATGGCTAGGCCGTCAGTCACCCACACCTGAGGGTGAAAGGTCCTGGTGCAGAATGTTGGCAGTTTGGTATTGACCAGGGTTGCAAAGAGGTCTAACATTGGCTGATCCAAAATCTCCAAGATGTGGTGTGCCCAGGCCTGCGAGAGAGACTGCTCTGTCTCCTGCAGAGTTCCCCTGGACAGGGCTTCCACCATCCTGTTTTCTTGGCTTGCCAAGTGGGAAGCCCTGATGAGTATGTTAGACCATCTGCAAAGATGGAGAAGTTTCCATGCTTTCAGGCAGAGATGGAGACGTGGTTTACCCTGGCAGTTGATGTAGGAGACTATGGTCAAGATGTTCCTCAGGACTGTAAGATGGTGACCACTGAGATGGTGTTTCCACTGAGAAACTCCATCTCTAGTAGGGTGATGTGTTGGCCCACCTGACTGGGTTGCCAAAGAATTGCAGCTGTGGTCAGCTTCCATACTGCAACCCATTCTGACAGAGAAGAAGCATATCCGTCATGATCATTGAATAGGGACATATCTCTGCAAAGGGTCTCCCTGAGCTTAATTGTGTGGTAGCATACACCACTGGAGATGATTGGGAACTTCTGCACTCACTGGGACCATTTTGGAAAGAGGACTTTTGGTTGTTGAAAAATGTTGATGGAGATGGATCTGGACCAGTGGTGATGAGCAACCTGCAGTAAGGGATGATGTCTACTATGCTGGCCATGAGGTCCACTGGCAGAAGATGAAGTCACAGTCTGGCCATAGCTGAGTGAAGGGATAACATCTGAGATGCCAGGTCTATTAGAGTGTACCCTTTCTGGAGTTGGAGTTCTTCCTGACTGGAAATCCAGAGCTACTCCTAAGTATGTAGTCCTTTGGCTGGGGGTGAGTGAGAACTTAAATCACTGACTGTCCAACCCAGGTCTCTTAGTAGAGAGAAAGAGTGTAATCCATGATGAGGGAAGCCTCCTTGGCTGAACCGGTGATCGAAAGCCAGTCATCTAGGTGATCCCCTTTTTTCTGAAGAAAGCCAAAATTCCTTTTGTTGCTTGGGTAAAAACTCTGGGGGTAGTTGATACACCAAATGACATGGCTCGGAAACTATAGTCCACCCCCTTGTTCCTGAACGTCAGGTATCTGTGGTGTGAAGGGTGGATTGGAATGTGAAGATAGGCATCTTTGAGATTTATGGACATTGCACATGAGTCTGGTCGAAGTGGTGAGAGGATGATGGCTAAAATTTCCACCCTTAATCTTTTTGGGTGGATGAACACCTTGTTTAGAGGCTTGTAGTTGATGACCAGTCTCCAGTTATCTGGTTTCTTGAGAGAAAAGATGAAAGAAGACCAATGTAGGTGAACTGCCGATTATTTGTTGGCGATGTACACTGCCTCTTTTTTTAGGAAATCTGTGATTTCTTTTTCCAAGGCCAGGCATTGGTCCCAAGACTTGGGGACTGGAGTCAATCTGAAAAACCCTCTTATCAGTGGATTCTGGTACATTCTGTCCTGTAGCCTTGTTGAATCACCTGCTGGACCCAGGAGTCCGGTGACAGGATCTCCCAATCGTTTCCATTTTTTCACAATCCCCCTACTGCTGGAACTGTTGAATGGCAGGGTGGGCCTTCCTAGGGCTTTGACTGGAAGCATCCAGAGCCTCAGTAACCACCATGCTGAATCGAAGACACTTAAAATGTTGACTTCCAAACCTCACTTTTCCATTGTCTAAGTGCAGTATATCACATTTCCAACCCCATGGCAGGAGCTCACAAAGGCTCTATTCCACTCAAGTTGCAAACAACATGGTGGATTAGGCAGGATTGTACATGAACCTCATCCAAGCACCTGGCTGTTTTCTCTTTGAAAGCATTTCCTGTGTGTATGTCAACTAGATAAGGTTTCTTGGAGCTGTATTAAATATCAATACTTGGGATATTACTGTCTGCCTATCAGCAAAATGTGTAATTGGGCAAGAAAGGAACTCTACTGGACATTTTCATGTGACCAATTCATCATGACCATGGAAGGAACCTCTTACCAGACAGCGGTTGAAATTAGAGGATGAAGGTGGAACAGAAAAGTTTCTGGAAGTAGCCTCATCTCTCCATCTCCCCGGTGAGATCAGGCTGCATTCGACGGCTGTCTGAACAGAAAGGCGGAGGGTCTTGAAGGACAGCAAAATGAGGATCCTGGAGAAGGCTTTCTAGGTCTGGAAGATGCTGAAGGACCTTGGGGAAGCTCAAGTCTGCTTTGTTGATGTCCTTGCACTGTTTGATTTGGATCAGGAGTTGCTCCTCAAACTTCTCAGCAAAAAATCTGGACCCAAGAGCAAAAATGCCATAAAATAGCACTTGGTTTCAAAGGAGGGCCAATGAACACAGTCTAGTACCAACTTTACATCTACTGCTGGAAGCTCTGACGGCTCTTTTAGCAAACTGATCATAAGACAAGCAACAGACACCAGAATATTGACCAGGGTTCCAGTGTCCTTTTAAGAGTCTTCTTCCATGCCAGTCTGCCTAAAAGACTCAAACAAAACTTCCACAGTTCAGGCATGAGCCTGACATTTCACAAAAAAAGAGGAAATCCACCGGTAGGTGGACACAGCCCACCTCAGCCTCACCATGGTTGGGGCTGAGGTGAGAAAATTTTGAAATTTTGGTTGCTTAGATTGCAGGAAATCAACTCTAGGACAAATTTTTTACTAACTTTGCCCTGTAGCTTAGGCCCGATTTGCAATCTCATCCATCTGCTAAGGCAACATTAACTGTTAGGCTAGATTTTCCTTAATCTGTAATACTTATCGTGTAAACATTAAGCATATCATTACGTGATATCACCCTTACTCAAATCGCCAACCACCAAACAGTGCAAAACCCGATCTTCTAGGGGAAAGTCGGGATTTTTACATAATGTTCGCACCAACAGATTATAGCCTAAAACTTGGAAAAATCAATAAAAATATGATAAAACCTGATAAGCATCCCAAAGGCCATAATCTGTAGGTGCTAACATCAAGTAAAATCCCAACTTTCCCCCCAGAAGGTCGGGTTTTGCACTGTTGGGTAAAGGCGATTTGAGTAAGGGCAATATCACGTAATGATGGCCTAATGTTAGGCCTAACAGCCCACACTGTTCATTTTATAGACCTAAGTTAAGCCTACCTAGCCTTACTAATACCATTAAGTATTGGAGTACTGGCTATGCCTAGGCAAGATATTGTTGTTATGTGTAAACTATGCCTGTGTAACCAAACGTTATGCCAGGTAATTTTACACAGAATTCTTTTACAAGTCGAATCAATGCATATAACGACTGCAGAGAGTAACCGCCAATTTCAGTGCTATTGATGCACATTAATGCGAGACTTTGCCTAACATTAACGAACTGTAAGACAAGCTATATGTCAGCGTTTGGCTAGGCCTAACGTTACATTATGAATCAAGTCACCAAGCCTGTTGTTCACAGGGCTATGTTTCCACTGTATCTATAGTGCACAGCCGTTCTACTATAGCCATGACTAGGACCACTTCTATTTAACAGTTTTGTCAAAGTTACAAACCAATAATCTCTTTTCTCTGAATGATTTGGTAATGAACTCCCATCTTTACACAGCATGCATGCAGTTCAATGCATGCAGTACGGACGGACAATCGTGCAGTCTCTTGCATGATCATTTATGCAATGCTACGTACAATATCGATGCCCACACGGACCTAAGCCAGCTACGTACGTTCTAATGGAGAACGGCCATGCATACTATTACCCATCTTAATGTAAAGATGCCGCGAAGATGTACGCATTGCTATATGTACATAAGTACCTGCGCACATATAAGCACTAGTACATAGACTATCCATAATCTCCCACGTTTAATGGGCTTACTTTTGTACCTTAATTAGCCTACTTAATGCTAACGGATACACTGGTAAGTTTACAAGAAATGTCCACATTTTTCTGCCTGTTTTTACTATTAAAAAAATTTTGATAATTAACAAAAGAGCCGAATTGTAATTTTTCTACCAAACCATGACTAAAACCAGAAAGCCCAAAGGTATAGTGATTCCTTGCCGAATGGGGATGCTTTTGTTGCACTGAGCCTTATCCCTCAAATTTATCTTTCTTGACTACATCATTTTATGATGTTTTAACAATTTGACCTCTGCTGACCTCACATGACCTCTGAACACCACCAAATATAACAAAAAAGGAAAAACGGAGTGTCTTGAATGGGATTCAACTCCAATGGATCTTGGATCTTGAAAATTCTTGGCAAATTTTGCTTTTTGACCTCTGGTGACCTCATATAACTATATCTTGGGAATTGTTGGAAAATTTTGCTTTTTGACCTCTGGTAATCCCAGATGACCTTTGACTTCCACCAAAAACAATAGGGTTCTTCCTTACATCATGAAAAATCTATACACTAAATATCAAGTGTCCTTCATTTCCATCTTGAGATATTGTGATTACAAGCTTTTCAGTTTTTTAGCTCCTGTGACCCCAAATGACCTTTGACCTTCACCAACAACAATAGGGTTCTTTCTCTCAACATGACAAATCTATATACCAAATATGAAGTGTCTGTCATTGCTATCTTGAGATATAGTGATTACACGCCATTTACAAGATTTTTGCAGTTTTACCTCTGGTGACCTCAGATGACCTTCGACCTCTACCAAAAACAATAGCATTCTTCCTCTCAACATGACAAATCTATATCAGCCATTCCTATCTTGAAATACTGCTATTTCAAGGTTTTCGGTCTTTGACCTCTGGTGACCTCAAATTAAATTTGACCTCCACCAAATACAATAGGGTTCTTTCTCTCAACATGATGAATCTATATACCAAATATGAAAAGTGTTGGTCATTCCTATCTTGCAATATTGTGATTACGAGCTTTTCAGTCTTTTACCTCCGGTGACTACAAATGACCTTTGACTTTCACCAAAAACAAGGTTCTTCCTCTCAACATGACGAATCTATATACCAAATATGAAAAGTGTCAGTCACTGCTATCTTGAGATATCGTGTTTACAAGCCGTTTAGGTTTTCGCAGTTTAACCTGCAGTGACCTCGGATGAACTTTGACCTCTATCAAAATCGATAGGGTTCTTCCTCTCAACATGACAAATCTACATACGAAATATGAAAAGTGTCGGTCATTCTTATCTTGAGATATCGTGATTACGTGCTTTTCAGCTTTTACCTGGCCGGTGACCTCAAATGACCTTTGACCTTCACCAAAAACAATAGGGTTTTCCCTCTCAACATGACAAATCTATATACCAAATATGAAAAGTGTCGGTCATTGGTATCTTGAGATATCGTGTTTACAAGCCGTTTAGGAAATTTTCGCAGTTTAACCTCCGGTGACCTCAGATAAGCTTTGACCTCTACCAAAAACAGTAGAGTTCTTTCTCTTGACATGACAAATCTGTATACCTAATATGAAAAGTGTCGGTCATTTTTATCTTGAGATATCATGTTTACAAGCTAGGCGTTACATACACACACACACACACACCCATACGCACATTCTTTGCCTTACGGGGTGCTAGGACAGGACACAGTAAGGAGTTCACGGGATTTCCCCATCAGCCTGGCTGACCTCCAACTAACCCAGCAGACGTACATGTCTGGAGGGCGGGCTGCTTGCAAGGCAGGCACGTGCAGCCGCGCGAGACTTCCCATTGCAGTGGCCGAATTTATGGGCAGCTACGCCAGTTACGAGCCGCGCATGAGCTAGGAAAGACGTGCAAGAGCGGAGGTCTCGCCGGCTGCCCATGTACCCGCTAAGGAGGTGTCTGTGAGTGCACACACCTTCACACACACACGACATCACCATCGTATAGATTCCTTGCCTGCCTTCGGCAAGGAATCAAAAAGCAGAAATCCGTGGAAAAGAGGAAAAAGCTCATGCCTGACAGTTAGAAGGAGAGAGGAAGTGAGCAGACTTCATTCCTGTTCCTGCAGCCAAGCTTATGTCTTGGAGGGATAAGAATTCATTGTCGGGAAACGGAACTTCCTTCTGTGATCAACGGCCCCGAAGACTTCAGTCTGTCAAGGCATAGACCAGGAATCAATGGACAGCAGAAGGAAGCCTTCCCATTATCTTCCTCAATGTGAAAATCAGAAGCTTCATTTTGGGCATGCCACTTTTCAGTTTTGGCCTGAGCTTCAAACTGGTGTAGAAAAGACCTTACAATTATCATCCTCAATGTGAAAATTAGAAGTTTGCTTTTTGGTGTAGGCATGCAGCTTTTTGGGGTAAGCACATCACTTTTTGGCTTTGACCTAATCTTCAACCGGCATATAAGATCTCTGTGGAGCCAATAGTTTGTTGAAGGAGAGAGGAGACTTTCTGGAAGAAGTGAGTTCTGGAGGAGGAGAACTGTCAAATCCCAACCGTCTCCTAGTCACTTCCAGGGCCTTGTCAAAAGCTTCCCTGGAAAAAAACTGTCCCCATTAGCAGACAGAGCAATGTAGTCAGTGTCCCCTGAGTTACCCTCGGAAAGAGTCAGAAAGCCAACACCAGCGTGATCGGTAGGATACTTATTATCATCCCAGGAAAAATTCCCCTTCATCCGACTGAGGGTCCACGGTACCCTATAAAAGAGGACTGGAATGAACACTGGCTGGCCAGTGGGATGGCCCTGGATCCCTGGCACTACACAGACGAGCACCCTGAAATAAATCCTGTGGTATTGGTAGTGCAAGCTGTTCCACGGACTGAGAAAAGAGTGTGCCAAGTTGATTAAGGGCCTCTGCTGGGAGAGCTATAGGATTAGAGCGGCTATGTCTCTTGTGGTGACGGCAACCCCTAGCCAAGCTGGATGAGGAAGATGAGAACGACTGCTGTCTTGACCTCTTCTTTTTGGACTGTCTAGAACAGCTTCTGTCCATGATGGCCTTGAAATATCTTGTCAAATGTGAGTTCGACTTGGAAGAGATACATAAACCATTGACTTCTGCCTCAATCGTAACATCTCCCAAGGGGAGGTATAATGTGCAGCAGTTTCCCTGGAGTGTTGGACAATTTGCATTTGGCCAGGTGTGGTTTTAAGTCTTTGAGGAATGATGTCCAGAATCACCCAGAGAAATTTCCAGGAAACCTGCAGAAACTGTACCTGAACTGGATTCCCTAGAACCAAATCTTTTGAGGTTTGGCTGTGCAGAACCTATGCTGGACTCTCCCAGAATTTGTGTGGTTTAACTGTGCAATGCCTTTACTGGACTCCACCACACATTTTTCAGGGAGGCCTGGATGAGCAAGACCTATACCAGATTTCCCCTTGGAAGTAGCTTTTGGCTTAGAGACATTTGAACCACAGTTTTTCAATTCTTTGTCGGAGATTTAGTCGATCTTGAAGACCGAGAACTCCTATTCTTTTTCTGAACAGATTTGCCTCTGTCCTCTGAATGCTGTTTAATTAGTTCACATTCCTGAGATGACCATCCTTGGCACACCTCACATGGTAGTTCCTTGGAACACTGCTGACAAGCCGGACAGAGATCATGGAAATCCCAGTTGACAAAGGGTTGCAATCTTTGCACTGACTACACTTGCAGGTATCAAAATCTGAACAAAAGTGATAAGGAAAACCAGAAAGCCAAAAGGCTTAGTGATTCCTTGCCGAAAGGAGGGTGCTTTGCTACACTGAGGTTCATCCATCAAATTTATACTTCTCTACTACATCATTTTTATGATGTGGTCACAATTTGACCTCTTCTCATGTCAGCTCATGTCACATGACCTTTGAACTAAAATTTGAATAACCAAAAAATGAAAAAAAAAAAGAAGGGATTTGTCTGTGCTTCCTTCCTTGTAATGACACGTTTACAAAGTTTCAGTTTTGACCTCTGATGACCTCAAATGGCTTGTGACCTCCATGAAAAACAAAAGGGTTTTTCCTTGCACCATAACACATAAACATACTTAGTATGAAATCTATCCAAGATTCCTACCTTGAGATATCGTATAAGGTTTTCAGGGTTTGACCCCTGGTGACCCCAGATAACCTTTGACCTCCAACAAAAACAATAGGTATCTTTCTCTAACCATAACACATCCACATACTAAGCATGAGATCTACCAAAGCTTCCTACCTTGAGATATCGTGCACACAAGGTTTTCAGACTTTGACCCCCGGTGACCCCAGATGACCTCTGACCTCCACCAAAAATGATAGGGTTCTTCCGCTCACCATAACACATCCACAAACTAAGTATGAAAACTATCCAAGCTTCCCACCTTGAGATATTGTGTAAACAAGGTTTCAGACTTTGACCCCCGGTGACCCCCGGTGACCCCAGATGACCTTTGACCTCCACCCAAAACAATAGGCTTCTTCCTCTTGCTATAACACATCCACATACTTAGTATGAAATCTATCCAAGCTCCTACCTTGAGATACCGTGTAAACAAGGTTTTCTGACTTTGACCCCTGGTGACCCCAGATGACCTTTGACCTCCACCAAAAATGATAGGGTTCTTCCTCTTACCATAACACATCCATATACTACATATGAAATGTATCCAAGCTTCCTAACTTGAAATATCATGTAAACAAGGTTTTCAGACTTTGACCCCCGGTGACCCCAGATGACCTTTGACCTCCACCCAAAACAATAGGCTTCTTCCTCTTACTATAACACGTCCACATACTTAGTACGAAATCTATCCAAGCTTCCTACCTTGGGATACCGTGTAAACAAGGTTTTCAGAGTTTGACCCCTGGTGACCCCAGATGACCTTTGACCTCCACCAAAAACAATACGGTTCTTCCTCTCACCAAAACGCATCCACATACTACGTATGAAATCTATCCAAGCTTCCTACCTTGGGATATCGTGTAAACAAGGTTTTCAGATTTTGACCCCCGGTGACCCCAGATGACCTTTGACCTCCACCAAAAACAATACGGTTCTTCCTCTCACCACAACGCATCTACATACCACGCATGAAATCTATCCAAGCTTTCTAACTTGAGATATCGTGTAAACAAGGTTTTCAGATTTTGACCCCCGGTGACCCCACATGACCTTTAACCTCCACCAAAAACAAAACGGTTCTTCCTCTCACCAAAACGCAGCTACGTTCCAAGCATGAAATCTATCCAAGCTTTCTAACTTGAGATATCGTGTAAACAAGGTTTTCAGATTTTGACCCCCGGTGACCCCAGATGACCTTTGACCTCCACCAAAAACAATACGGTTCTTCCTCTCACCAAAACGCATCTACATACCAAGCATGAAATCTATCCAAGCTTTCTAACTTGAGGTATCGTGTAAACAAGGTTTTCAGATTTTGACCCCCGGTGACCCCAGATGACCTTTGACCTCCACCAAAAACAATAGGGTTCTTCCTCTCACCACAACTCATCTACATACCAAGCATGAAATCTATCCAAGCTTTCTAACTTGAGATATCGTGTAAACAAGGTTTTCAGGTTTTGACCCCCGGTGACCCCAGATGACCTTTGACTTCCACCAAAAACAATAGGGTTCTTCCTCTAACCACAACGCATCTACATACCAAGCATGAAATCTATCCAAGCTTTCTAACTTAAGATATGGTGTAAACAAGGTTTTCAGATTTCGACCCCCAGTGACCCCAGATGACCTTTGACCTCCACCAAAAACAATAGGGTTCTTCCTCTCAATTTGGGCCATCTATGTACCAAGTTTCAGAACTGTCCAACTTTCCCTTCTTGAGATATCGTGTAAACAAGCAAAGCCGTCACATACGCACGCACACACACACACACACACGACATCACCATCGCATAGATTCCTTGCCTGCCTTCGGCAAGGAATCAAAAACCAACAGAACAGGAATCACAACAAGACACATGTCTAGACTAGTTGTGGTGCCATGATGTTATTTACGGTGGGGTATAGCTTAGACCTTGAAAAGGGCTGAGAGAGTGGGGGTCAGGGACATGATGAGATGGATGAGTCTTCCTCAAAAACATGTGGTCTTTAATAAAAGACAGGACAGCCTGGCACTTTCTTATACAAATGTGTCCTCTAGCAGAAACTGACATTTCAACAAGGATGAAGTGAGTAGGACTTGGAACAAGTGAGGTTTTCTATAGGCATGCCTTTTGGTGTAGTATCGAAGGAAAAGTTTCACACAACTTGCACTACAACTCCTGATTGCTGGTACTTTGAAAATAATGACTCACAAAACAAGATTTTTAAGTTCTTTGACATATTTTAGTTTTCCTCCTGTTCTGCATATTTAATTTTAAAAAGGGTGTCCTAAAGGGTGTCGAATTAAACATAACACTAGAATTTTATACTCCTTTTAACCAGCACCAGCAAAACCATAAATTACGATTTTATAGGCCACACAAAGATTCACCAGCCTCATTGCTAATGGTCCCACAGGGGTAACCACCTAAGCCCAAGCCAGCTTAACATACTATTTCAGGGTCAACAGGTCACATCAAATTCCTGTACACTGCATATTCTGTAAGTTGTATAGGGTAGAGAAGTAAAAGTGAGTTAATGCATTATCACAGTCGTGCAGTAACTTAGTGTTATGCGGTACTCCTGGTAGCATAATGTCACCTGGAAAAAATATTGGATAAATTTTGTGAGGGAAGTTTTTACAGCCTATATTTAATAGTCTGTTGTGGACCTAAGAACTGTGATTGAAACATTTCGTCGACAGATTAGGAACAACAACTCCCGTGGATTCAGGACTGTAAGTACAGTATTACATGTTGAATTAACGTAACTTCTACCCAGTGTCACTTTTTGGGCCATTCTTACTTTTGGCTGACAAAGTGAGGAATTGGTGATGTGCTCTCTTGGAGGCAAATTCACCATTTTTTACATTAGGTTTACATAGGTAAATAGGAGGTAAGAGAGGGGCGATGTAGATTCACCATTTTTTATACAAGACATTTGTTCAGGCCACATTCAGGGATAAAAACTGCTCACAAAACGGTAGAAAATTTTTTAAGTGCCAACAGGGGTTGAATAGGCCTGCACATAAAGAAATGGTGAGTTAATTGTTGCGAATGGGACAGTAATGTGAAATTTCACACAAGTTCAGTTTATTTAATACGATGGCGCTATTTAGAAACGCATCCACATTTGGCATAGCAAGTCCGGAGTCCGGAGTCTCAAAGACCGTTTTAAAATTAACAACGCCCACACATTTTAAATGAAGAAATGTCCCCATAATACTCCCTTAGAAAGGTCATGAGGTCACCAAAATTAGCAGGGACTACACCTTATTTTGATAAAACCAACTGTCTAAGAGAAAATGCTTAGACAAGCCAAGATTTGTAGTTTTGTGTCGGCGACTTTAGTTGCTGGTGCCTGTGTGGCAGGCACTGCAACTAAAAATGTGATAACAGCCAGCTCCAGCAAACAAAGCTGGATAAGCCAGAAACCTTACTGTTACAGTGTAGAAAGCCGGAAAAGGCCCAGAGTGATAATAGGCATGTAAACCAATAGTATACCAATGTGACCGTCACATCTAAGTTGAAGCTAAACGCAGAACATAAAAATCCAGCAACAAGCTTAGAAAATGGTAACTAAGAAACATGACATAATAACCATACGGTAATATATCTTCAGAATGATGGTAAACATGAAAATATAGCAAACAGCAATAAAAACAACATCAACATGGGGTCAGCTGCAGGAATGTGCAACAGATACAAAACAAGTACCTTCCAACCAAGATGGCCTAGGGGGAACGAAGGGGAGGAAAAAATCCTCTCTTAACTCCCAAAAGGAGGGGGATCTACCTTTGAGGAGTGGGAAACCAAAAGGGAGGGAAGGACCACTTGTGTACCGACAAAGGGACCCGCAAACGGGATGATGCAGAAGAAACAAATTGGCAAGGCGAGACTAGTACCTATACACAAAAGGGTATAAGTGAGAGGATCATGCAAGGTGAAAATCCTTGAACTAAATTAGCCATGAAAAAAGAATGTACAAAATGCCTATAGGAAGAAGGATACTCATTTTCAGGTATGACAAGTTGTCAGATGAGTTCCCATGGTAGTAGAAGTCGGAACTGGTCATTTCCAAAAAAGGATGAAGTAGATTTCATGAAGGTCTTACCAGACAAAATTCAGAAACATGATAGAACAGTGAAGCAAAAATGAAGGAAGAGTTAAGTTCTACGGTACCCTCAGTAGGTAGGGGATTATACAGTGTTAGTAGTTTTTGCCAGACCATTATTGCAGGCAGTAATCATACACATATGTAAATAGGAGGTAAGGAGGACTGATATCGATACAAAAATTTCTCAAAGGAAAGGGGTGTAACTATCCCTTGAAACCCTTCCCCCGACTGTCCATTTTAAAGGGAGAATGCAGTCCCCCCAATTTGAATAAGTGTACCCCATCATCCTAATTTAGGAATGGCTCCTGTCAATAATGTGACAGTATATTTTTTACTTATTTGTCAAATTCATGTAGAATAATTCCTTGGTTTCTTTCCAATAATCAATGTCTTGACACTGAAACATAATTAAAGAAACAGTGTGAGTCAAATCAGAGGAGACCTGTAAGATATAGCAGATTTTTTGAAAATAAACTTGGGGGGGGCTGCTTTGTGCTTTCTCTCTTTAACTTTTAACTACTTACCTCAGATGTCTTTTTTTTTTTAAAACTCTTGTCAGCTTACCTTTAATACTTTGGATCAGGGGCAGGATTACATGTCTGAAGGGGGGGGGTACCCAGGAGGAGCACCAAACTGCATCATAGGGCCCCTTGTAGGGTATAGGGTCAACACTGTGGGTGTCCCAGGGCAAAGCCCTCAGAAGTCCTAAGGTATGTAAAGAATTAAAACCATGAGAATGAAACATTTCACTATCTTACAACTCATCAGATGTGCACTAAACAGATCATGAAAAGCACATGTATTCCAATAGTATCCTTACTCAGAATGACAGGTCGTTTTTATGATGAAGGAGGTTTGGCTTGTAGGTGGATAAAATGATAACTGGAGAGTTTGTACAATGCTAAGAAACTGACAAGATGTTCTACAGGAAGTAATCACAAAAGAATATTTAAACTGAGTGCACCCAAAGTAAACAGCATCACTTAAGACATTTTATTGCATCCTATTGTTCATCTTTACCTTCTCCTACTTTCCTCATGCAGCCACCTATTCTTTTTTATATTTCAGTTTGGCAATGGTCAGGGACAAAAGGGCCTTCAAGATGTTTTAAAGCTATGAAAAACCAGAATGCAACAATGCATTGTGGTTTCAATGATATGTTTTAGTCCAAATAATGCCATGATGTTCCATGTCTTTAATTTAGTAACTGGTCAAATGCTACCTAAACTTGTTTGTAAAATACAGCTTTGTGTTTAAATTTGATCTTGGGAATTCTTGGCAAATTTTGCTTTCGATTCTGGTGACCATAGATGACAATCGTGGAGCGTCTTGGGAAATTTTGCTTTTTGATTGCTAGTGACCCCAGATGATGATTTTGGGAATTCTGGGAAAATTTTGCATTTGACCTCTGGTAACTCAGATGACCTTTGACCTCCACTATAAAGCAACAAGTTTCTCCCCAGTACCAGAAGGCATCCACAAACCCAAGTATGAAATCTATCCAAGCTTCCCACCTCAAGATATCATATTAACAAAGTTTTCAGAATTTGACCCCTATGACCCCAGATGACCTTTGACCTATTCCTCTCACTATAATGCATCTACCTACTAAGTATGAAATTTACCTAAGGTTCCTACCTTGAGATACCTTGTTAACAAGGTTTTCAGAGTTTGACCCCTGGTGACTCCAAGTGACCTTTGACCTCCATCAAAAACAATAGCATTCTTCCTCCTACCATAAAGCATCTACAAACTAAGTAAGAAATTTATCCAAGCTTCCTACCTTGAGATATTGTGTTAACAAGGTCTTCAGATTCTGACCCCTGGTGACCCCAAATGATCTTTGACCTTGCTTCCCAGCCTTGAGTTCCACCACTGTATTAGTCTGAATTGCAGAAGAAGAAGTGCCCCAGGGAACATTTTCCTGGCATTTTTGTGGCATTAGATATTAGTATTTTCATTTTACATTGCAAAATTAACCATAATATTAAAAATTTCCTCAAAATTTCTATGGTCTCGCTTCCTTTAATTCATTTTCGTTATTATATTTACTAATGGTTTAATGTCTGGAAAAAATTGGGGGGGAAAGTGCCCAACCCCCTGTTATCCTGCCTATGCAGGACCTACATATAATTGTTCTGATTCTGGTTTTAGATCATCTTTGAGATTACCTGAGAAACCGATTTCAAATGTAGATGTCTGCGACTTCAAGTATAAGAATAATTAGCTTTAACAATGCCTCACCTTTTGTCAAAAGATTCAACAACTGACGGCTGTATTTGAATCACTGTGCGCAATTTTTCTGCCAGTGTGGTGCAACGCAATACATTGTGTTTGGTAGTTTTGTCAAAGTTCTTTATTTTGGTGGCTTGGAAACAATCCTCCCAGTTTTTGCTGTCAAGTCACAGGAATAAACCATTAAGATTTCAACAGAAAGTTGATGGCCTTTAAAACTTTTATCATACACTATGCATTGTATCTTTATGGTTCTTGTCAACCCTTTCAGACAGTGAGAAGATGGATAGTCTTGTTGATTTATTGGAGGTGTTATGAACTTTCATGACATATAGCTATTTCCTATGTATACAAAAGGCATCTGTCTGAACCTTTTTTTAACCACTGTTTTTGCTTGGGGGGTGGGGATATTTAGAGGGTTTCAAATCGTTTTAATAAGTTTTTAAGTAACTTTATACAATTGTGAACATGCTTTGAAAATTTTGCAAACTGTTGATAAGTCCTCTTTTGCACTTTCAGAAAAATACTTCCTGTTTTTCAAAAAGAGATGTTATCCCACTTATCAATCTTACATAATAGGATGATATTTTGAGCAAATGCAACAGAAAAATCCTTGTATCTACCAAAATCTTCTTATAACCAGAATGCAAACAAGCATTGATGTTCTGATAAATTCATTTCAGTAGACTTGCACTTCATCCAGCAATACAAAGGCTCTATAATGTTAATATTCTGGACCAATGTGATGTCACCCCATCATTTCTGAGAAATTGCTATGATATCCACCTTAAAATATCATGCTAAAAGGTTTCAGACTTTGACATCTGAAGACCTGAAATGGCCTTTCATTGAACACAAAAAAAAAAATCAACAACAGCATTAAGATGGTTAATACACACCCCAGATAAAAGTTTTTCGAGTTTCAAAGCATCAAATATCAAAGTTCTTCAGGTGCTAACATTTAGTGACCTCAGATGACCTTTGACCTCCACCAAATAAAGTAGGGAACTTTTACTCCATATAAAGCATCTATGTGGCTATTAAAGTATGGTATAACATCCTCATTTCTTAAGACAATTGTGTTTACAAACACTTCAAAACTTGCAAGTGACCTCTGGTGACCTCACAAGACCTTCAACCCCACCAAAACCAATAGCATTCCTTCTCTTTATTACTGCATCTAATAATGTAGAGTATCCATGCTTCCTACCTTGAGATACCACCTTAACAAGTTTTGGAGTTTGAACCCTGATGATCAAACATGACCCTTGACCTCCACCAAAGTAATAGGGTCCTTCTTCATGATACAATGCACCTACATGCCTCATATACAGATCATGTAATCATGTTTTATACCTGTATCCCAAACTCTATCAACTTGAGGTTATGAAAAATTAATGAAGCGCAATTCAATTACACTTATAAAGCTATAAACCATATAAACCATACATGAGCATTCACTAAAATGCAAAGTATATGAGATTAAAAAACAATATATGTGGTTCACCTCAGCTTGCACCCAAGCTTAAAAGCTGCAACTGAATGGCATACTGAACATGCAAATTCTATTAAACCACCTTCCTAAAATGAATATCTTTGATGTCTAACTTAATGTCACCTTCATTTGAACCATCCTAAGACTCTTAAGAATGGTACTGATACTCTTCATGGACAATTAAAATCAACATTCACCTTAAAAGGAATTGCTGATCAGCTTATTCATCCCCATTAAATGGAATATAAAGCAGTTATCCTCATGTTGCTTTGAAACATCAATTAAATGTGACAAAACTAACCTTTCTCCACAAGAAGGCAAAGACCTTTTCTGTTTCTGAATGTGAATATTGCATTCTGAAGGTAAAAATTAAACAATTTAACAAAGGTGATTATTCAACAAAAATAAATAGCCAAACATGGGAGACTAATTTAGATTGAGATGACTGAATTTTCCCTTTAAATACTAGTAAGCAAAACTACACTGAAGTTTCAATGACTTGGTTTATACCTCTTCATGTTTCACAACAAACACTACAAGTGTAGCTGGCAAACAGGTAGATATCTTGCTACTTTGTAGTTGTTTTTGTGAAATGTGCACCTAGCTGACTTTAAAATTTATTGAGAAAATCCTCAAGCTGCAAAAGGAAAGCTGACAGTGACCTTTGCCTGTTGCACTGACAGTAAACTTCCCTTGTCATAAAAATGCAAAGCCAAGTTGGCTAGTTAATGAGTCTACTCAAGGGTACTTCAATATGGTGCACAACACAATTGGTCAGCTGGGCAACCTATTTTGATGGCAAGCCTATACTAAGTGGGAGGAAGCTGGAGACTAACTCAAATGGAATTCAGATCCAACCACTTGTGAAACATTTGTGCATAGCAGCCATCGTAAACCAATCTGTCTCCCAAGAGCCTGTGGCACAGGAACTAGTCCATATTGTATGGTATGGATGAGCCATCTAATGCAGATGAATAATGCTTTATAGATAGGAAATGAGTGTAGAAAACAATTGAAGTACAAATCATCATGTTTCTATACTAAAACAGTGCAAAGTCACTTGGCTGCTTTTTTTCTACTACTGTGCATTTAAAAACTCTACAATCTCACCACAACTGTACAAATTCTCCCTACTTAGCTTACTTCTAGCCACTCTTCTTCAATTTAAACAAAAACACTTGTCTAGCACACCTCCACAGACAGAGCCAGAGTAGCCTGCTCTAAAGTTCAATTCCTCCCAGCCATATATTGCCACACAACTGTGTAATCTTAAATGTGAACACAACTGACTGTACAAGTCATCACTGACAACCAGTGTGGAGCTATATTCTTTGAATGAATGTCAATTAAGGTTCAGTCACCAATTGTATGTAGTTTTGAGGGCTATTCCAATAAATCTGGGGGATGCCACAGCCCCTTCAAGGAATTTGAACATCACTTCATAAGCCAGCCTAATGCTTTTTCCAGTTAAAAATTTACCTAGACTGACACCTAGACCCCCTTCCTGCTGAGTCTCCACTCCTGATGACCTGGTTTTGGTGGTCATATCTGGGATGTTCTGCTTGAATTAACTTTGGAATATCTGCCGTTCACCTCATATGCACATAAAAAACATATGCCTTAATGTAGACAGAGATGCTGTCTTTGGCATAATATCCAAAAAAGAAAAAAATGTAGTTTGCATGTAGAAATCTGTTCAAATCACTACAGCATGCTCAACCCTGAAGTAACCAGTTTCACCTCTATGTTCTGACATTTCTTTGATTTGACATTTCCACATTCTGACAAGTCTGCATGAAGATCAGTGTTAGGGATAGGATTAGTTTCTAATCTAAGTCTTATCCTAACAAGACTTCTCTGAATATGGAGATGTTGGAAAAAAGATGTCTGGACAGAGAGCAGTCCCCAAAGCAAACACACAAGTCTGTAGGTACTTTGTGTCCATTGTAATGCAGGAGCAATAGCTGCCTATGCCAAAATGTACCAATTTGTCTTGATTATGTTTCCTTTATCACCCTCATATAAGATGACATCAAATTACCTCACCTATCTTAAATTTCCAGTCCAAAGCATGATGTGAAGTCAAGTGTCTTTCTCTTCAACATCCATAATAATTACATATAAGGCAACTGAAGGGGCAATACTACCATCAAGCATTTTGAAACAACTGTGCGATTAAGATGCACTGTAACTCAGCAGTATGGTATTCTGAATCCATCTTTAAGGCAAATTTGATTTCTTTAAATGTAAAATTAAAACCAATGTCACATCTCACAGCAACTGAAGCCAGAGTTGTTGAATTTACTCTTTGTATGAAATGTCACTGTTGTATTTCTTTATTATATTGACAGAGCTGTAGGGAATACTTAAAGTGGGTATGACACGGCCAAAAGCACGTTTCTCAGTAAACATTCTTTGGGTACAGCTTGAAATGAAGCGAATGTTTTCCCGACTCAACTACGTCCATAAACACGGTAATTCCACCTTGTGAATTCCCAATTACAGGCCAGACTCAGCCATCTGAAATCCAAAAGCGAAAAAAGTATGTGAGCGCGTCTCAAGATCGTGACGTCATTGGAGGCACGGTTAGTAACACTGTACCAGGCAGCTCACTCATCGTTCTACACATCGAATCATGTGCATGCTAACGCGTGTTAGCAGGTACATCATTGCAAACACCTGTGCTATGATACTATACAGCAGCGCGCGTGACCAGTGACCACATTGTGAACTATGCGTCGTTGCGCGGTGACTGCTTACCATTCACAATAGCAACGTTACTGAACAGCTCACTGAGTAAAGGCGCGCTTGTTATGGACTGTCCATACATGTTCATAGCTGTTCTGTACAGCGCGCCCGGACCGCGTTCTTTTTGCACAAAAACAAAGCTGTTTATTATATGCAGGAAAGCTAAAACACAGGCGCATATGCACGCAAACATATTGGCCAATGATATGCTTCGAAGCCCCCAACATGTTCCGCGCTTTGCACTCTATATGTTGGGCGGGTATTGTGATGTAATCCTTTTCATGAAGTTTCTAAGATATGAAACTTTCTCAAAGCGTTGCATTAGTTCCACATCTAGATACACGTCCTTACATAGCGCAGTGCGGGGTGCCACCAATTGCGTCATAAAAGTCAGGTGACCTGTTGCAGCATTTTTCGAAATTGTATTTCTGGACGTTTTTCTTCAAATTCTATTTATGCTGAACTGCGCCGGTTTTGATTGTGTGTGAGATGATACTTTTACAATACTGTACCCAATCTTGCAATACACAAAAGTTATTTTGGCCGTGTCATGCCCACTTTAACTTTTGCTATACCCTAGATATCAGTGTAGCTTTATGCTAGATCTACATGGACAGATATTCAAACATTCCAACAGTATCCCCTTTCAAGGACAAACAGGACATTCAATTATGAAGAAAAACAAAAGGAATCTGAGCAGCCTTTGCATTATATTCTGTGACCTTGATGAGAACTGGAGGTATTTTTGACAGTAACCAGAATGCAAAAATGCATCGAAGTTTCGATGGTATATGTTCTGTTCCAAATAATGCCATGATGTCCCATATCTTTCACTCACTGGTCAAGCGCAATCTTAGTGTGTTGGAAAAAGACAGTTTAATGTTCATATTTGATCTTGGAAATTCTTTGGAAATTTTGCTTCTTGACCCCAGTGACCCCAGATGACCTTTGACCTCCACCAAAAATAATAGCACTCATCTTCTTACCATAACATATTCATACTACGTGCAAAATCTATCTAAGCTTCTTATCTCAACATATCATGTTAACAAGGTTTTCAGTTTGACCCAGTGACCCTACATGACCTTTGACCTCCACCAAGTGTGTTAGGGTTCATCTTCTCACCACAACCCATCCACATACTACCTTTGAAATTTATCCAAGCTGCCTACCTTGAGATATCATGTTAACAAGGTTTTTAGTGTTTGACCCCTGGTGACCTCAGATGACCTTTGGCTTCAACCAAAATCGTAGCATTCATCTTCTCATCGTAATGCATCCACATACTACGTATGAAATCTATACAACATTTTCACATGGAGATATCATGTTAACCAGAAGGCCAACAGGCGTAGTGATTCCTTGCCATATGGATGTATTACAGTAAACCCAAATCACCCACATGACAAGCATGAGATCCCTCACAATCATCCTACTTGAGATATCATGTTAATAAGGTCAAACCCTTTTGAAATTTGTGACCCAAAATGACCTACATGTCAAATGTGAACAATCCACAGGCCAAGAAGGAGATCTCTTACAGTTATCCTCCTTAAAATATCACTTTTGCTAGGTTTTGAGCTTTTGCGACCTCAAATGACCTTTGACCTCCACGAAAAATAACAGGGATCATCTACTCAATACGAACAATCCACATTTCAAATGTGATATCCCTCACAGTTTTGCTTCTTGATATAGTGTTTACAAGGATTTGACATTTGGAGCTCTAATGACCCCAAATGACCGTTGACCTCCACCAAAAATAATAGGGATCACCTGCTCAATATGAGCAATACACATATTACGTATGAGATCCCTCACAGCCACATTACACAAGAACTCCCCTATATACAATTTCAACCCGACACCACACTTTTAGTTGAAAAAGTGATGTTACAGCAAGTCGAACCCGACTTCCAATCATCAGCTCTCTTTCAACAGTGGCCACCATGTCCAGCACTATGCAAACAAAGAGTCCACTGTACAACCTTTCGTGTGCATACAACCTGAAAATCCTAACAATGCTCAGATGTGACATAAAGGCAGAGACTTTATTCAGTGCAAGCCAAGTGGTGGTTGTACTGGCACTGAAGCATGATGAATTAGGTCAACAAACATTGACCAAGTTGGATAGAGGCAGCTTATGCTTAATGATCCTTCTGGAGATATCATGTTTACAAGGTTTTGACCTTTTGACCTCTGGTGACCCCAAATGACCTTTAACCTCCACCAAAAACGATGGGATCATCTTCTCAATATGGGCCATCCACATGCTAAGTGTGTGATCCCTCATGGTTACCCTTCTTGAGATATATAGTTTACAAGGGTTTGACCTTTTGACCTCTGGTGACCCCAAATGACCTTTGACCTCCACCAAAACAATGAACATCATCTACTCAATATGGACAATCCACATGCTAAGTATGAGATACCTCACAAGAACCCTCCATGAGATACAGTATTTACAAGTTTTTGACTTTGACCACTGGTGACCCTAAATAACCTTTAACCTCCACCAAAAATGATAGGGATCATCTACTCAATTTCAGATGGCGTGTGTCGGGACGGCTGGCTGCATGACAAATGGAAGGAGTGATGGAACGTACACTGTTATTCAGACATTCACACTCTCAACCTGTCAATTGGGGGCACTTGCGAGTATCCCGGTAGCAACAGTTACTGTAGGTAACAGGTGGAGAAGCCCCTGTAATGCAAGCCTCACAGATGCAAGCTTCACTACAGCGACAGTACACAGAAACTGTGAGGGTTGTGATCGTTGTGAGCGATGTGATCAGGCACATAGCCACGGGGGGCATGTGCCCTCGAAAAATATTTCAATAAAAGGTCTTGCACTGAAGGAGGAAAAATTTATTTTATTATGAGACCAGCCTTTTTGGAATACAAATGTAGGAAGAAAACTGGGAAAAAAGCTCACCATTTTGCATCTAGAGTCCTTAAAATAGGCAAAACTTTTCAAACGAGAGGGGGACACGTCCTCCCCCTCGGACGGCAAAGTCCAACAGGGATGTGCCCCCTCACAAACTAGTAATTCTGGCTTCGGGCCTGGTTGTGGTAAAGGTCATTTGGATATAAATTACTCCCACAGGGCGAACGGTCACAAGGTTGGATGATGGCACTCCTTGTACTTTTATTCAATCAAATGGCACTTCGCTGAATGTAATTAAGAATGCCTGGTCTCTACAAGGTTTTGACCTTTTGACCTCTGGTGACCCCAAATGACCTTTGACCTCCACCAAAAGTAATAGGATCATCAACTCAATATAGGCAATCCACATGCTGAGTATGACATCCCTCACAGTTACCCTTCTGGAAATAAAGCTTTCCCCCAGACACAGGCTTCAAAGTGGTCCATCACAGAAATATAGGAGGTTTTATAGGAAGGATACTGATGAATATATAGGGTTTTATAGGATTTTTCCAGGAAAATATAGAGTAAATATAGGAATGTCACACATTAGCGGTTCTAATTATCTTCAAAATTCCTCAAAGTTGTGGATGAGGAAAACATGGTACCTTAGGAAACTAATGAACTATACTGTTTAAATGATACAAATGTGTAAACAGTATCACATGTATGGGCTATGTGGCAGAAAAGTGTGGTTCTACCATCAACATGGAATTAAGAAAACCACCTAAATATTCTGGTGGAAGGGAAAGAGTAAATCCCCTGAAGGTGGTGCATTTGCATATTTTGACCCTGGAATAAAGTATCCATAAATCTGATTATTTGTGCATACCAAAAAGGCACCAAAATTTGCAACATCAGAAGGTGAGAACACAGAATGTGACCATGATGTTGCTTTGAATGGATGGGTAGCTGTAGTTAATGTGGACAATAAACTGTTGCTTATGTCCTAAAGTACACAGACAGAATTCACCTCAGCTCCAATAATAATGGGGTTGAGGTGAGGAAATTTTTGAATTTTTTGCTGCTTAAATAACAGGAAATGGTCTCTCAATACAACATTTCGCTATTAACTATACACTGTATTGCTAGTCAATCTTGATATAAAGTGTGACACATGGGTGATGATAGTCAGACCAAGATCACAGGCCTATGACAACTGTATGGTTGCTATGAATACCTCCCAACTCACTTTCCCAGTGGCATAGCCAGAACTTTCTCATTAGGGCCATGCAGTTTATTCTGTGATTACCAACATGGGGAGGGGTCTAAGGGGAGGGGATGTCCCCCTCCCCTTTGAAAATTTTTTGAATGATTGGGTGTACTTACATGCAATCTGGTGCAAAATATGTTATCTTTTTGAAGTAAAATTTAGTTTCAAAATCAGATTTTAGGTTACTAAATTAAAAGAAAAAAATCACCATTAGGGAAGGAAAGTTGGGGCATGGCCCATGGTCCCTCAACCTAAAAATATCACCGCTCACTTGAATCTGTACAACTTGGCAGAACAGTGTAGTCCACATATGTCAAGATGCCTACAGTGTGCAAAACTGTCTGTGCATTAATGTACTTAACATCTAAAATCCCAACAGAGGAAATTACATGACAAAATTAGGGAAAGGGCAACTTGGCAAGTGCCTCTACTTGTCACCAATGATACTGTAGGCACTGCAGCACCAGACCCATACATGGATTAGATTTTCCACTTTGGTCTGTTGGACAAATTGATGTGGCATCCAGAGACCTACCACAGAGCTTCTAGTGGAGTTTAGGGAAACCTCCTTAATAGAGATCTGCACATTGTAAACTTGTAAACATTACAGTGAGATTCTTAATTTTCTCAAAGCACTAAGTTCTTATTCTTTAGTGGGAATTGTACAACATTTGGACAATCAACTGATCTAATGGTTAACAAAATTTGAGGAAAGATGGCAGATGACACGAAATATTGGTATTTCCAACCATTTTACTACAATATTTTGAATGAAAGAATCAGTTATGTCGCAGACCAGCTATCTGTGCATACAGAGCATAGGTAAGGGTTTTAAAATGTGGGAGACTGCATGACTACTGGGGATGCCAGGCAAAAGGCTCTAATCCACCCCCTTACAATACCACTAAAATTCCTTCAAAGAGATGAAATCATAGAGTACTTAAAATCACAGTCGTGAGAGTGGAACATTTATGGGGGATGAAATAAGTGCTCATTAGTGCCCAATGCTGTTTCATATGAGAATAATACTGAATCCTATAATTGACCATTGTGTACTTGCATCTAATTAAGATACTTGGCATCTATACCCTGCTGCCTGTCTGAATAAGCCACTCTGAGTCTAAGACACTCTGAGTCTACAAAACTATCTTGGAAAAAGAATCCATCTGAAATTTTCACCCCACAACACCATATAAAAGAAAAAAGGTTTTTGACAAGATCAGAAAAATATAGGAGAATATAGGAAAACAAGCCTAAAATCATACAAATATAGGAAATATAGGATTTTTTGAAATTTATTGGAAATTATAGGAAATATAGGATCACTTTGAAGCCTGCCAGACAGTGCAAGGCAGCACTTGAAGCTTCAAACAGGTTCTGCATAGCTCCTTTCAAGATTGGCTGAAATGAGCTAGGCATTACATCTTTAAAGAATACCAAAGGGCAACAGTTGATGATCACAAATTCTTTTATTTTCATGATGGATGACTACTTTGTGGATGATGACAAACACTATTTTCATGATAACAGCCACTTTCTGATGATGATCACTATTTCTGTGATGATAACAAATGCTATTTTAATGATGAAGACATAATTTTTATGATTATGGCCTACAGACATCTGAAATAACAAAGAATGCTAGTTTTGATTTTAATAAACATGATAAAGACACAAAAGCTTCATGATGGCAGTGCTAATGCATTTAATAACAATACAGAAATGTATGATGAACCCTTTGGCAACAAATTAGCAAATGAGCAAATGAGCATTACAAAGTAATGCAATGACGGTGCTACTACAGTTTAATAGTAATGACACAAACTTACACTATGAACACTTCAGAAACACCTACGATGCAAATATGTGTAATAACAACAAGATGTAATGATTATGCTATTGCAATAAATGGGGATACATACCTACATAAGGAACACTTGGCTGAAATAATGAAAACTTTTGCATGATAAGTGATGAAGATGATGGTGCCCTTCAGATTTGTAACCCATAATGGAACTCCTTTTGGGTGGAAACTTTCACAGGAGAAAAAAGGACAATGGGTTGTTATTCCTGACCAGTGACAACCACTTGACTTGTATATTGTAGAATAAAATGTAAGGTGAAATTTCTAAAACAAAACCTCCAAAAAAGTCACATTAGGGTAAGCTCACCTTGCACAAGGTATTTAACTGTGCACAGGCATAGTACCCCTTCCCTTACACCTTTTTTGGGGTGGGGGGTTCTTCCATTGAGGTGCCACAGCATAGGTAAAATTAAGTATGAAGTAATCCCTTAAGCATTACAGACATGTGACTGGCAAATCCTAAAAAAGAGGAAATAATTTGGAAGACAAACAATGGCGCATGCAAAGCCCTGCACCCTCTCAGTCAGGGACCAAGGGGTCCACTCAAGGGCCCCTGGTGGCATTGATGTCATTATAATACAGACTTCTAATTGGATAGAACTCTGAGGGCTGTTTGTACAAGTTTAATAGCTGAGATTTATAAAGACATTCATGACAGAAACTGTTCAGTTTTTTGACATGAAAAAGAGGAATGAACAAAAATAAGAGGAAAAGCAGAAACAAAAAAGAGGAAGTAGCACATGCCTGGCATTAGTAAGTTGTACCATGTTAAATTTCACTGGTTTTTTTCACAGTTCAAATTCAGACATACAGTGTAGCTTAACAGCACAACCCCCTTTAATAACAAACAGCATATGCACCCTATACAGTTTTCTATAGTTGTCTGTAGTGGGCACACCACTATTAGACAAACAGTCCTCTCAAAAAAGTAGTACCAAAGTATACCATACCATCAATTTTAGGTCATTATTTGTGAATTACTCATATTAAGATGATCAGTTAATGCAGATTCTTCCTGGATATGAAAGAGGGCATGTTTAGGGTGGCCATTTCCAAATTCCCAAAAAGGAGGACATGACCATCTGTCATGTCACGTCCAACCATTGCCACATGCCAGCATTGTAAACACAGATATGTTACATACATGTACCCACCAGGCTATAAACATCGTACTATTTATTAATCAAACTGAATGCGCATGGAGTGTAGGATTATAATATGGTCACCTGCAAATGTGACTGATAAGAATTGCACATATTTTGAGACAGCTTATATCCATGGTTTTCAGGTCCAGATATTGTATGTGATAGGAATTATTAATTATTTATTAATTGTTAATTTATTCGTGATTGATTGTTTCATTCAAAATTTGCAAGTTTTGTCAATGTGACCTCACAAACCTTCAAAAAGTAGGACAAAACGTCCAGTGTCAAGTAAAGCCAGACAGAGGACAGGCTTCCGAACAGCCGGATGTATGGCCACCCTAGGCATGTGGGTGGTGCAAATTTTAGATTAAAGGTGATTTAGACTTTAAAAAACTGTCGGAAGAAAATGGTAATTTCTGTAAGCTTGCAAATTAATATGGATAGGTGTATACCTACAAACTCCATCCCCTTATAGCTCAAACTTTAAATGGTCATGCTGTGGTAAATTTGTAGGGTCATGATAAACCAACTCATGGGCTTTCATTTGAAGGGTAGCTTATCTGGACTGTGAACTTTGGCAAGGGTGTGGGGAGCATGTAACCAAGACAAAAGTGTGTAGGCTGAGTCAATGGAGAAGCTAATGGTAGTGTTCCCCCTTCACAGAATAACTGATTTTGGTCATTTGTCATGTCTGTGCATCAAATTTAGGCTTGTATGATTCTGTTGAGAGTTATAATCCTGATTTTAACATGAAGTCTCCACATTTCACACTACAGCGATTCGATATTTTGGTAAAAAATGACACCCTCTTTGAGATGGTGAAAATTTCGTTTGCACCATCCCCATCTATTTTGGCAAAGTTTTTGAAAGCAACTGAAATTAAAGCATAGTTGAGCATTCAAATGGTCATTATACACCACCATAGCCTTTCAGGCTCAACTACTGTAGTAATGCAGTACTCGTTTCACGAACAGCTGCTTGACGACAGAATGTATGCAGGTACCATGAATACAGACACTGTGAGTTTGAGTACGGGACTGAGTATGTTTAATTTTACCAGCATTTGCATGTCATGAGCAATGATCTAAGTTGTTGGAGGGGTCATTATCACCAGCTTTACATTTAGCAAGGGCAACGAAGAGTTTAAAAGTACACTTCTAACGGTTGGCTAGGCTAGGACGTTGTGCATTCATTGCACTGTAGTTATGCATGGGCTTGAAAGAATACAGTGAACTAAGGTCTTTGACAAAAAGTACTGTGAGGTGTGGAGGACCCCTCAGGGCAACCTTCTCCCTTGGTGCTGCACCACTAAGACTGCCCAACCCCCCTCCCTCCCCTTCCTCTTCCAACAATTTTAACTTTGAAGTGCCTGCAAACCAGAAGGTTATTTTCTTCAATTTTCCTTTAAGCTATCTTTGTTAAACCATGATGTTGTTTGAACTCCAATTTATGCAATTACATTACTAGCTTTAAAGGGATTTGCCAGTGACAAAAGTCAATGACTTCAAAAAATGCAGACAATTTTTTTCTTCTAGGACGTGAAAACCGCATCTCAATAGCTTGTAGCATTTGGAAGATACTAATTTTCAAAAAAATGCAATTTTTTTCTCAAGATGAAGTGCATTATGGGAAATCTGTGATGTCATCGCGGCACATTAATTTGACAAAGCATTGAATTTCTTTATGATATTAACAGTGTTGTAGGGAATATTAAGCAACTTTGCTTGTTATGCCGTACATATGGTGTAGATTTATGCTAAACCTACATGGAAAGATATTCAAACATTCCAACAGTATCAAATTTCAAGGACAACAGGACATTCAATAATAAAGGAAAACAAAAGAAATCTGAGGCAATGTGCCCACTAATTTACATAACATTCTGTGACCTTGATGGGAACTGGAGGTATTTTTGGACAAAAATAAGTAGTCTTTAATATTAGATATCTCGAGTTAGAAAAAGGGTATTGCTACAGGGTTTAGAGAGTATGAACTGAAATTTTTTTCTCTTTCACATAGGACCCTTTTGAAAAGCCACTGGAAAATGCCCTTAATTGCAGGTGTTTTTGAATGGCAGCAGAGTGCAAGGAGAGTATGGATCCCAGCTGGCAAGCTCAAAATGCAGTACCCTTGTAACAGCCACAGAGTTACTAAGCAGTTCTGCGTAAAGACAGTGTTTGTGTGACACTACATAAAAGTCACCTTTTTGGAGGCCATGTGCAGCTTGTAAATGGCAAGTTCTCTGTGCCTGCAAGTCAATGCAATTTCAATTTTTTTAATTAGTCCTGGACTTCGGAGACCTTAACTTCCCTCAGTAGAAGCCCAGTAGGTGAAGTAGGCGTAACAAGTCAGTCACTTACAAACCTTGACAGGAGTTAGGGATATTTTTACACAATGTTCATTTGCCACTAACTTTTAATTTGAACCATCTATGAGATTCAGCCCCTGCAATACATACAAGGTCTTTAACATTGAAAGGCAGCTGCAGGGAAGGAATATGGTCAAGAAAAGATGACATTTTGTATGTAAATTAGTCTAAGCATTTTTTAAAGGAGTATTCCAAAGGTTGACAACAGTTTATTCCATCTCTCTACCTCACCCACATACTTTGCTGACTATGCAAGCAGACTGTCTACCTTTTTAGCACTGTGATACATTGTATTATCTCCAAGCATTGGCTATGATACTGTACCTCCAAGTCTAGGCAGCTGGTCCTTCAAGGGAGTTGCTATTTGACAAACAGCAACTCCCTGGTCCTTCCACTGGATGTCTGTACTGTTGGGAAACTAGCACCTGACAACTATTTAGCAAGCTTGAAGGAACTATATTAATTATGCTATCCTATTCTAGAACAAACTTACCCTCTGCAGCTAAGCTGTCTGAAGGTGATAGCAGTGGAACTGTTCTACATGATTGGGAATACTCTATGGAATAATTGTCATTAAAGAGACATTCACCAAAGTTTACCCCTGCCCTTAGTTTGTGACTACCTTCCATTCATTGTGTGGGTTTCATTCAGCCACCACTGTCACTGATACGACTATGTCAGAAAATGAAGGCTAAAAATTCATAATTTCCTAGTTTCAGACAATGTAGGAATTATTCTCCGCCTAAAAATTGGCTGTTAAAAGTTGTATGCCAGCACTGAAAATCTGTCAAAGGCAGGTGTTTTGAAGGGCGCCCTCAACTTCACTTTCTTAATAAAATACCCTATTTTTAGCCCACAAGAGACAGTCTGAGCAGTAAGTTTTTCGATGTTGTAATGAAAAACACCACTTTTACATCCCCTCTTTGGATTTCAGGTCAGAAGTTTAAAGTGGCCATGACACGTAAATTGGAGTAACGGGAGACTAATTTAGCCTAAAGTACACAAAAAGCTCTTCCTAAAACTGTTTTCATCACCCTTACAGCCTTGAGCATTAAAAAGAAATTAATGTTTCAAAAAATTGCACCAAAAAATAGACTGTTGAAAATGAGATTTCAAGCCAACACGATAATGACGTCATTTTAGGAACACCAGCCTCCGTATACCGAACCTGGTGTACAGCATAGCCTATACATACGTAAGAGATAGTAATGTTTGTAATTCGAGGCATGTCTTGAATTTGAACTTTATTCTGCCTGTTTGGAGAGTGGTGTCGGTCTGTTACATTTTGGGGCTGCAGATTCATAACCGAAGAACGAAAAAACTCGGCAGTGTACTGTTCGGTTCGGTCTGCAGTAATACGTACAGTGTGTGGACTGGCAGCAGCCAGCGAAATACTGCGCACACTCGATCATAGGTTAGTTCCATGATTTCCACTGACACTTGCACGAAAACAACCTAAAGTTCATATTTTGACTGCCTACATATTACTTTCCAAGCTAAAGTCCCTTTCAATTCCTCCAAATGCTTCTCATTCTCGAATCGTTGTGGTGTTGTACTTTTACCTCACCTTACAGTCTCAAATCGATACGGTCCTATGCGCCGTAACGAATTACTCACCCCATCTGCACCACTGACGTCTAGTTCAGTATCGCCTTCGCCTTTCTGATTTCAAATCCAAGAAAACTCACTTTACCCACAGTCCATCAGGGAGTTGCCATTAGAGGGCAACTCCCTGGCTCAGATCCGCCATTCCAAAGAAAGTATTACATTTGATTTCACATAGTACCTGCTACGAAACAGTGCTGGTGCTACATTGTGTAGTATCAGGTATGTTGTGTACTGGAAGTACTTCCATGATGTACCTATGCTGTTGCGTTGTGAATGTTTGTACGCGGCAGCTACTCATCATGACACCAAGACGAAAAACCTGCATGAAATGCATTTAATTGACTAAAACAACTGGTAAGCACGAGAAAAGGGATAACAATTCCAAAATTTACAACTTTTCACGCAGGTTTTACATTGTATCAACCTTGGTAACCGGTACAATGGAATGCAAACACTATATCAAATGTCTGAAGGATACCACGGCAAACAACGATAAGTTCCTAAAGTGACGTCACATGACGAACAAGATTTTGAAAATTTTCGGGAAGACTAACTTTTCAAGGTTGGAAGAGGTTGTATTTTTTCTCAATTTTTGAGCGGAAAAATAAGTTGTAAACAAACTGAATGGTTGATTTTCGTTGTAGGAAACGTATTCCTAAAGATACCAAAGGGTTTAAACCAATAGTTTACACGTGGCATAGCCACTTTAAAGTTGTCCAATAATTATTAAATTTCCATTTTCATTTGTTCTCCAGACATGGGGTGCAAACTTAATGGATGAGCTGCAACTCCACCCCCTACTGAAATGATCAGACATGCATGAGTATTACTTTATCATTTTTGTATGGAAGATGCTGCAACACAGCAGTAAAACCTCATTAGGGAATGGAAAATAGTGCAAAGAATGTTTTTCATAAGTAATCAAGTGTGAGGTATGTGGAGTTTCTCACCCACCTGTGTATGGCTTGTTAGTGCACAGAATAAGCCATATGCCTTACACCTAGTTGGGTGTACTGAAGATGATAGGAGGAATAAAAAGTTTAAATGTGACATGACTTTTGTTGAAAATTTGTATGGTAATCAGTTTGCAAATTTTGGAAAAGGAAATCAAATTTTCAGATTCTCTTATGGGGGGGGACACCACTTTAAGAGAGACAGCACTCTCGGAAAAAGTATTACCAAAGTGCACCATCAATTTTAGGTCCTTTTTATTTGTGAATTATTACTCATGTTATGATGATCAGTTGATGCTGATTCTTCCTGGATATGAAAAAGGGCATGTTAATGTGTGGGTGGTGCAAAATTTGGACTGATTAAAACTGATTTAGACCGTTTTAAAAACTGTTGGAAGAAAGTGGTGATTTCTGTCACCTTGCAGATTAATAAAGGTGGGTGTTTACCCTCTTAACTTTATCCCCTGACAGCACAAAATCTAAACAGTCATGCCATGGTAAATTTGTAGTGCACTGATAGGCCAACTCCTCAGCTTCCATTTGAGGGTAGCTTATCTGGACTGTGAACTTTGACAAGGCTGTGGGGGACACATGACTGACACAAAATAGTGTGTAAGTCAATGGAGAAGCTAATGGTGGTGTGCCTCCTGTAGGGTTCTGGAATTTCATCCTCAATTGCCAGGCTGCTCTGTTGTATTTCTTGCACCAAGGGTATGGAGAAATGACTCACAAGGTTCAATTGTTCTGTCAGGCAAACAATTCATTACGCCTGTTCATACTTCAAAATCATTAGCGGCACGCCATACGGGCATGGGGGGGCACTTGCCCCCCCCCCAAAAGTTTGCAAAAATAAAAATTAAAAATGAAAAAAACATGTAATTCGAGATGGGTTAGGCCCTCCCTTTTCCTTGAGTGGGCTTAAAATTAAAGAAATGAATAACTTTCCAATGCAATGCAAAGGTTAAACATTAATAAAGTGCTTTCAAAATGACATTTTTCGGCGTGTTTCGCGCACGTTTTCTCAGTTGCTTATTTGTAAACTGATTAGCTTAGGCATTATATTGTCATTTACAGAGTGTAACAGTAATGCTGGAGTTAAATGCCCATAGTTTTGCAGACACTTCAGAGCTATCAGGGTCATTTAGATACACAACCCATTAAAGGTGTTGATTATCATCCACGACTAAAAGCAGTTTTGCCAGGGTGTCACCTGGCCAGATTAGCATAGGTATCTATCTACAAAAAGTTGTAACTGGCATGTAGTCTAAAAGCTACGAGCAGTCTTATGACTGTCAAATGGCCTGTTATAAGAAAAAGGTTCTCCACTTCTGTGCTAAAGTATACCATTTCAATTGATTTAAAATAAACACACAAAACAGTCAGTCTAAGCTCAGTGTGATGAGACTTTTGACTAGTGGCCTAGCTATTTGTATATAGGATGAGACGTCATTTTGAGTTAGGGGAATTCCTCTCCCCCTTTAAAAAATTCGTTTCGGAACGGTACTGAGATCCAAAACACTTAGTGCTATCATTTCATCGTTTTCGAGTTTCTTCATGCTCGAAATTTTTGCTACTTTAAGAAAACAATCCAGAAAACCAACATTTTATGGCTTCTTGGCAAAGCTGAAACATATTGTGACACTATGAAAGAAACAATAAAATATTTAAAGGTGGGGCTCATTTTATACAAATGGATCAAGCCGCTTTGCCCATTTCACCTGCCTCTTACTCCACCCCTATGGTAGTACGGAAGCGATCGGTTGATATGTTGTATTTATTTTTAGTCAGCTCGTGACTAACTGCCTGAAATGGTTTTTGAAGAGCTTTTGAAAACTACATGGGTGTCGCTGTAATCACTGACGCCGATTTTTTTAGGACCTAAAATAAAGCACAAAATTTTACTTCAAAGGTAGCATATGTGGCACCAGATTACATGTAAGGACACCTAATTTTTCAAAAATTTTCAAAGCGGTAGGGGGTGATGCCTATTTTTTTCTTTTAGTACCTAAAATACGTACAGTAAATTTTTTAACACAAATTTTACTTCAAAGGTAGCATATGTGGCACCAGATTGCATGTATGGACACCTAATTTTTCAAAAAATTTTCAAAGGGGAGGGGGACATCCCCTCCCCTTATACCCCTCCCCAGGCTGGCAGTCACACAACGTAGTGCCTGCCCCACCCCCATGAGAGAAGTCTTGGTCACACCACTGATTATTATCATCATTATTGTAACGACTTCCCCCAGAATTATAACCAATATGGAATAGGTAGTAACTGGCAAATTATTGTATGTAATTGGAATGCGGTGTGATAACGGATGCATGCCTATATGATATGTACAATAACATTTTGAACGCGCACGGAGAGTGCGGAAATTTTTGTTTCTATTTTTCGGACAGATCGTTACAGCCCCCCCCCCCCAAATCAATTTGGGCCCCTACGCGTATGCATACTCCTATTGAGGCTATTGTACTATCTGGAGCTGACCATTAATATTGCAGGGGGTCTACCGAACCTCCCTGAATACGGATTTGAGTTTGCCCCCCCAAACAAAATTTCTTAGAGCCGCCCATGTTCAAAATCTTTGCCCTATTAAACTATATGAACCATATATGATGGCCATCCTTTGCTCTTCTGGGCCAATTACAGACATAGCTCATTGTTGAATGTTGTTCAGCTTTCATTGCTTTATAGCTCTATATTAAAGTATGAACTTTTAGACTTGATATGAGTTTCGCTATCCACTATATTGGATCTACTTGGCCATGCATAAAGGAAATCCAGGAATATGTATCCTATACAGTCATTTCATTACACGGAGGTTCAAAACATAAGTTGCTATAATCAAAATTATTTGGGGCCACATTTTGGGAATGAATGTATATAGATGAAACTTGGGCCATGTTTAGTTAAGCTAACATCAAAAGAAGGCTTAGCTTAACACTTGTCACAAACATTTTGTTCAGTCTGTCAGTTCACTCCTTTATGATGCATTTTATCATTGCACCTTTTTGTTACTCAAGTCAGGCTAAGCACAGGTAAGTTCCTCGTGTACAAAACTTGAAACACCTAATTCAGATGATAATAACTTATCTCAGATCGTGCTCCCCCTATAACCTAACCCCCCCCCCCCTTTCACCATCAAATCCCTCAACTACCAGTTGGGAGTAGCCAAATCCCTGTATAACTGATCCCATACTGGCAATGCAATATGCAGCTGCAGAAAGCAAGACGGGCCAACACACTTAAATTTTCCATGCAAAATAAGTTCCAAAATAAATAAAAACAAAAACCATGAAGAGCATCATCATCTTCACTGCTTGAAAATTAGTCATCATCATAAATGCTTATACTGCCAAACCAAATGTCCTCCAAGATGTCTTGTATAATCAATCATTGACTGAACAATAGCCCTGTCATCACATAACTTTCTCTGATTTCTTCATGTTAATTTGCATCTTCAGTGTCAAAATTGTTCATAGAACAGTTTTATACCATCATTAGCTGAATTAGTAAGGCTGTGCATATGCGGTTAACTCACTATCCGTTTAACGGCTTTCATTAATGAAATGGTTAAACCGCTAACCGAAAATGAAAAATCAAATCAAGGTATATCAACAAAATCAACATTGTGGAAAGCACCATTACTGTAAAAACAAAAGTTCATACTCTTGAAATGCAGCGTTGTAACGAGTCACCCTTAGGTCGAGTCACAAGTCAAGTCAAGTCATTCGTTACATGCTCAAGTCAAGTCAAGCACATTTTCAAGTCAAGTAAAGTCAAGCACGTTTTCGAGTCAAGTCAGAAATTTTGGTCAAGTCAACTCAAGTCAGTTGCTGGTGTCTACAAGTAAACGCAAGTCACACTATCACACATAGTCATTCTTTTTTCTTGAGACCCGGAGTCAACTGGTTTCTCTCTGCCTCTTCTGAAGTGTACCTGTCACTGACCACAATCTTTTTCCATTGGATGCCACAGGTACATTGTATTCACATGACCTAACATGCAATTTGCTATTAGTATGTTGCACATACCAGGGTACCACAGTAGCTGGGAGCCAACACACGAATGCTTAAACTACCCAGTGAATTAAGTAATGTTAATGTTTCATCTTCTGGCATGGCACAATCTCACTTTCACTTTGCGACATAGGCCTAACGTTAGATGTCCCAGGATCCACAGATGGCAAAGCCATGGTGTAACCATAGTTAATAGACACATCCCTGGTTGGGAAACTCGGCGAACTGCACTGTCTATGTTGAGATCCTGATTTTCACTAGTTACGTGACGCTAACCGTGCACAAGGCTGGTTGATTAGCTCTACTGCACGTGCGTACTTGTAGCACAAGGCGTTACATACACCACTATGGAAGTACTACCTACCTACATACCTCCAAAGTGGTACTTCTGTAGCACTACTTGTGAACCTTTATCAAACGGTAATTATGAATTTTTTTTTGTAAAAGTTTGGGTTTGTTACTTTTCAGTCTTAAACCCCGCAAGCACCGACCGGTATTTGCGGCTGGAGTTACTAGCTATAGTTAGTAGCCTACATACACTGCCAACTTTACCGATAAAACCTCCACAATTGTCAACAGACCAAAATAAGGATATATAAATTTTTCAGGGCAAAAAATAGCCAGATTAGTGGGAAATTAGGAAGATTGAAAGATTTTCATCCAATGTAGCCTTAAAGCCAACTCAATTGATCATACGGTCGTATACGCCACGTTATTCGCTAATGCACAGTGAAAGTTGCCCTTGTATTTCCACGTTCGTTGCAGCTACTGGTACGCCGTATTGTATGCATATCTCACTGCCAGGAGGTGTCGGCGTGCGAACTACCGGAGTCTCCCAGTAAAACCGAAAGGGGAAGTTGGCAGGTATGTGTCAGTTTGAGAACGACTCACTTTCTTCCTAAAGAGTGGAATTTAGTGCTTATATTAAGTATATATCATGATTGGGTATTTACCCTAAAAATATAACAGTTAACTGACTTGGTAACGTCAGATAGTGAACCGTCTTTTACTTTCACACGTGATAGTATTTAGCTCACGCTATACATCAATGCAAAATTGCAGAGTACGGTAGTTTAATTCTACTCAAACAAGAAACGTGGGGGTTTATGGGCCATGGTTTTCTTCGTTCATTTGAACGTTCACAAATACTTACTGATTCGAAAGCTTCCTGAAAGTTGAAACCCTTCCAACCCTTGAATCAACTTCAATTTATTTCCATGAATGACTGAACAACACAACACTCAATGTAGCCATATCGCTACTCGATAGATCGTGTGCACGATCAATGTCACGTGATGCACTTTTCTGCACGTCTCAACATAGCTACTCGGCTTATACGTGGTGTGTATAGGGTGTACGTAAAGTTTCCTAACCAGGGATGTGTCTATTGACTATGGTGTAACATACACTTTAATTGAATGAAGTGGTCAAGGACCTAGAAGTAGCACTATGCAACTGTCAGAGATAAACTCTTTCCATCAATAACGAATGAAAAATGGCCGCAGCGACCAGGGGCAGGATTTGATGTCTGAAAGTGGAGGCAAACCGGTGTGGACTGCCAAGCGGCACCGAAGGCTGGGACTTTGGAACAATAATTTTATAAATCTGAGATCTAGAACTCTGATTAGGTACCCCCGAGTTCTTAGTCCTACCATAAGCCATCTGCATAGTAAGTATGAAATCTCTCCAAGCTTCCTACAGTACCTTAAGATACCGTGTTAACAATGTCTTCAGGGTATGACGCCTGGTGACCCCAGATGACATTTGACCTCCACCATAAACAACAGGATTCTTTGTCTAACCACAATGCATCTACATACTATGTATGAAATTCATCCAAGCTTTTGACATTGAGTGTTAACAAATTTTTCAGAGTTTGATCCCCAGTGATCCCAAATGACCTTTGACCTCAACCAGAAATAGTATACTTCTTCCTCTTACTATAAAGCATCTACATACAACGTATGAAATTTATCCAAGCTTTCTAACTCGAGATATCCTTTTCACAAGGTTTTCAGATTTTGACCCTTGGTGACACGAGATGACCTTTGACCTCCACCAAAAACAATAGGGTTCTTTCTCTCACTACAATGCATCTTTATACTAAGTGTGAAATTTATCCAAGCTTCCTACCTTGAGATATTGTGTTAACAAAGTTTTCAGGCTTTGACCCCTGGTGACCCCAGATGACCTTTGAACTACACCAAAAATAACAAGTTTCTTCCTCTTTCCGTAACGCATCTACATACTAAGTATGAAATTTATCCAAGCTTCCTACCTTGAGATATCGTGTTAACAAGGTTTTCAGAGTTTCACCCCCCAGAGACCCCAAATGACCGTTGAACTCCACCAAAAGGTATAGGATTCTCCTCTCACTATAAGGCATCTACATACAAAGTATAAAATTTATCTAAGGTTCCTACCTTGTAATATTGTGTTAACGAGGTTTTCATGGTTCGACCCCCACTGAGTGACCCCAGGTGACCTTTGGCCTCCACCAAAAACAAAAGGGTTCTTCCTCTCACTATAATGCATCTTCATACAAAGTATGAAATTTATCCAAACTTCTCACCTTGAGATATCATGTTAACAAAGTTTTCAGGCTGTGACCCCCGGTGACCCCACATGACCTTTGACCCCCACCAAAAATGACATAGTTCTTCCTCTTTCTATAACACATCTACATACTAGGTATGAAATTTATCCAAGCTTTCTACCTTGAGATATCATGTTAACAAGGGTTTCAGAGTTTGACCCCAGTGACCCTTAATGACCTTTGAACCCCACCAAAAACAATAAGGTTCTTCCTCTTACTATAATGCATCTACAAACAAAGTATGAAATTATTCCAAGCTTCTTATCTTGAGATATCTTGTTAATGTTGTGTTCAGGCGTTAACCCCAGATAACCTTTGAACTCCACCTAAAACAACAGGGTTCTTCCTCTTCCCATAACGCATCTACATACTATGTATGAAATTTTCCAAGCTTTCCACCTTAAGATATGGTGTTAACAGTGTTTTCAGGCTTTAATCCCCGGTGACCCCAGATGACCTTTGACCCCCACCAAAAGCAATAGGGTTCTTCTTCCCAGAATGCATCTACATACTAAGTATGAAATTCATCCAAGCTTCCTACCTTGAGATATCGTGTGAACAAGGTTTTCAGAGTTTGACCCCCTGTTACCCCAGGTGACCTTTGACCCCCACCAAAAACAATAGGGTTCTTCCTTTCAATATGGGGCATCTATGTACCAGGTTTGAGAACTGTCAGTTTCCCTTCTTGAGATATTGTGTTAACGAGCGAAGTGTCATAAACACATGCACACACACATACACACAGACGCACATACACATGCAATCATAAATGCATCTAGGTTTCTCTTATCATCGAAACAAAAAATGGGTGCACGTGAATCGCGCCGAATTAAAAAAACACGTTCAGACATTTATTTGTAGGCTATTGGTTTTCTTTATAGTTTTAAATGCAGTACTGTTCATTACATACAAAAAATTCCCACTTTCCTCAGGTACCTGTTCTTTCCATAAAGCAGGATTAGGAACCTAAATCTTGCTCTATGGTTCTTTCATGTTTTATTTTTGTCAATAGTCTGGGACAATCCCCCTCAACCTTTTTATTAGTTTGAACATTATCAGTTTATAGGGTATAACCAAGATAATTTAAACAAGAATGCAAAAATCCATTGAGGTTTTGATGATATATGTTCTATTTCAAATAATGCTATGACGTCCCATATTTTTCAATGTCCAAATGCTATCTTACCGTGCTGGAAAAATAGTTTTGTGTTCCTATTTAATCTAGGGAATTCTTGAGAAATTTGCGGTTTGACCTCTGGTGACCCCAGATGATGATCTTGGGAAATCTTGGGAAATTTTGCTCTTTGACCTCTGGTGACCCCACATGAAACTCTTGGAAATTCATGGATAATTTTGCTCTTTGACCTCTGGTGAACCCATGTAATATTCTTGGGATTTCTTGGGAAATTTTGCTTTTTCACTTCTGGTGACCCCAGATGACCTTTGACCTCCCACAAAAACAGTAGGGTCCATCTTTTCACCATAACACATCCACATAGTAGGTATAAAATCTACCTATAGATTTTATAGGTTCCTACCTGGAGATCCAAGGTTCCCACCTGGAGCTATGTGATAACAAACTTTTTGGTGTTTGGCCCATGTTGACCCCAAATGACCTTTGACCTCCACCACAAATGATCAGATTCTTCCTCTTACCATAAGGCATCTACATACAAAGTATGAAACTTATCCAAGCTTCCTACCTTGAGATATCATGTTAACAATGTTTTAAGGGTTTGACCCCGGGTGACCCCAGATGACCTTTGAACCCAACCAAAAATGATAGGATTTTTCCTCTCACTACAAAGCATCTTCATACAAAGTATGAAATTTATCCAAGCTTCCTACATCAAGATATCGTGTTAACAAGGTTTTCAAGGTTTGACCTCCAGTGACCCCAGATGACCTTTGGCCTCCACCAAAAATGATCACAAGTATGAAATTTAGCCAAGCTTCCTACATCGAGATATTGTGTTCAAAAGGTTTTCAGGGTTTCAACCCCAATGACCCCAATGACCTCTGAACCCCACCAAAAATGATGGGGTTCTTCCTCTTAATATGGGGCATCTATGTACCAAGCTTGAGAACTGTCAGAGCTTCCCTTCTTGAGATATCTTGTTAACAAAGTTTTCAGGCTTTGACCCCCGGTGACCCCAAATAACCTTTCACCTTCCAGGCTTCAAAGTGGTCCATCACAGAAATACAGGAGGTTTTATAGGAAGGATACTGATGAATATATAGGGTTTCATAGGATTTTTCCAGGAAAATATAGAGTAAATATAGGAATGTCATACACTAGCAGTCCTAATTATCTTCAAAATTCCTCAAAGTTGTGGATGAGGAAAACATGGTACCTTAGGAAACCAATGAACTATACTATTTAAATGATACAAATGTGATTAACAGTATCACAAGTGTGGGCTAATGTGGCAGAAAAGTGTGGTTCTACCATCAACATGGAGTTAAGGAAACCACCTAAATATTTTGGTGGAAGGGAAAGAGTAAATCCCTGATCCCTGCATATTTTGACCCCAGAATAAAGTATCCATAAATCTTATTATTTGTGCATACCAAAAAGGCACCACAATTTGCAATATCAGAAGGTGAGAACACAGAATGTGACCATGATGGTGCTTTGAATAAATGGGTAGTTAATGTGGACAATGAATTGTTACTAATGTCCTTAAGTACACAGACAGAATTCAGCTCAGCTCCAATAATAATGGGGTTAAAGTGAGGAAATTTTTGAATTTTTTGCTGCTTAAATAACGGGAAATGGTCTCTCAATACAACATTTCACTATAAACTATACACTGTACTGTTAGTCAATCTTGATATAAAGTGTGACACATGGGTGATGATATTCAGACCAAGATCACAGGCCTATGACAACTGTATGGTTGCTATGAATACCTTCCAAACTCACTTCCCCAGTGGCACAGTCAGAACTTTCTCATGGAGGTCATGCAGTTTATTTTGTGATTACCAACATGGGGAGGGGTCTAAGAGGGGGGGACAAAAATTTTTTGAATGACTGGGTGTACTTACATGCAGTCTTGTGCTAAATATGTTATCTTTTTGAAGTAAAATTTATTTTCAAAATCAGATTTTAGGTTACTAAATTAAAAGAAAGAAAATCAGCATTAGGGAAGGAAAGTGGGCATGGCCCAATGGTCCCTCAACCTAAAAATGCCACTGCTCACTTTGAATCTATACAACTTGGCAGAACAGTGTAATCCACATATGTCAAGATGCCTACAGTGTGCAAAACTGTCTGTGCATTAACATACTTAACATCTAAAATCTCAATTTAGGAAATTACATGACAAAATTAGGGAAGGGGCAAGTGCCCCTACTTTTCACCAATGATGGGCACTGCAGCACCAGACCATATATGGATTAGATTTTCTACTTTGGTCTGTTGGACAAATTGATGTGGCATACAGAGACCTACCACAGAGCTTCTTGTGGAGTTTAGGGAAAACCTCCTTAGAGATCTGCACATTGTAAACTTGTAAACATTACAGTGAGATTCTTAATTTTCTCAAAGCACTTAGTTCTTATTCTTTAGGGGAAAATTTTAATTGCACAACACTTTGGACAATCAACTGATCTAATGGTTAACAAAGTTTGAGGAAAGATGGCAGATGACAGGGAAAATATTGGTATTTCAAACCATTGTACTACAATAGTTTTAATGAAAGAATCAGTTATATGGCAGACCAGCAATCTGTGCATACAAAGCACAGGTAAGGGTTTTAAAATGTGGGAGACTGCATGATACAGGGGATGCCAGGCAAAAGGCTCTAATCCACCCCCTTACAATACCACTAAAATTCCCTCAAAGAAATGAAATCATAGAGTACTTAAAATCACAGGTGTGAGAGTGGAACACTTATGGGTGATGAAATAAGTGTTCATTAGTGCCCAATGCTGTTTCATATGAGAATATTTCTGAATCCTATAATTGGCCATTGTGTACTTGCATCTAATTAATATACTTGACATCTTTACACTGCTACCTGTCTGAATAAGCCACTCTTAGTCTAAGACACTCTGAATAGTCTACAAAACTATCTTGGAAAAAGAATCCACCTGAAATTTTCACTCCAAAACACCATATAAAAGAAAAACGTTTCTTTGACAAGTTCAGAAAAATATAGGAGAATATAGGAAAACAAGCCTAAAATCATACAAATATAGGAAATATAGGATTTTTTGAAATTTATAGGAAATTATAGGAAATATAGGATCACTTTGAAGCCTGCCTCCACAAAAAGTGATAGGGTTTTTCCTCTTACCATAACGCATCTACATACAAAGTATGAAATTCATCCAAGCTTTCTACATGGATATATTGTGTTAACAAGGTTATCAGAGTTTGACCCCCGGTGACCCCAGGTGACCTCTGACCCCTACCAAAAACAATAGCGTTCTTCCTCTCAATATGATATCATGTTCACGAGCAGTGTCACAAACACACACATACACACACAGGCTTACACACATACACACATACGCACACCCATACTCACCCTCGCTTCCTTAGCGGTACGCGGGAAATGTACCGATAAGGAAATCGCGGGATTTCCCCATTAGCCTGGCTGACCTCCAACTAACCCAGCAGACGTACGTGTCTGGAGGGCGGGCTGCTTGTCAAGGTAGGCACGTGCAGCCGCACGAGACTTCTCATTGCAGCGACGGAATTTTCGGGCAGTTACGCCAGTTTCGAGCTCCGCGTGATCTAGGAAAGACATGCGAGAGCCGAGCTCTCGCCGACTGTACCGTGTCCTGTTAAGGACATGTTGCTGAGTGCACCCACAGCCACAGGATCGCTCACACACCGCGGGTGCACCCACGCACGCACACACACGCACATACACACATACATACCCACGCCATCATGAATGCATAGGTTTCTCTTATCATCGAAACAAAAAATCAATGAAATGTTTTATGGGTAGTTTTACATGGACATGGCTTAGGCCATCGGCAGTCTGTTAAATGCTATGCACAGAAGTAATTTTCATAGGAGGCTGCGGCCAGCGAAACCTTTAACCACGAGTGCCATAGGCGAGTAGCCAGGGGCTGGATGCTGAGGGTCCTCCCGAGTGTTTGTTTTTAAAGTTGACAGCCTCTGCAGCTATTTTGGACAATTTCTTGAACAAATTCTGCTTCTCCGCATGTAATTTGAAATGCTGATGAAATAGGTTTCTTATGACAATTGTAAATTTAAGATGGTGATGGGTAACCGTCTGTCAATTTGCTGAGGATGGTGGTAGCTGGTGGGAAAAGTGGACAGGAAGAGGTGTAACAACGGTTTTGGAAATAGTAATTTACCCAAGCATTCCTACAGGAAATGGTAACAAGTCAATTCCACCTAAGTTTTCCTATGCACAGCCGTACAGCCCTACTAATGAGACATCAATTTATATCAGGCTCACGTGAAGCATGCCGACAAATTCATTGAGAATCCTGATTCCCTATACATGGGTTGAGTTTAAGATTTTCTTTGCAAAGACCAGGGTGCATTTAATGACGTAAAGTACATTCAGTGATTCTTATTTCAGAGTTTCAAGTCACAACAGTGTCGCGTTGGAGACTTCCATGCTTTGAAAGTAATTTTACGGTAGCAGACAATATTTTCAGTTGTATCAGTCAGTTTTTCTCTGGGGGTGTGCGCAAAGCGCTCAGAGAAAAATCTTCGTAGCATTTTTATGGTATTTGATGTTAAGATTTCCCTTGATTTAACATTGCAAAATTAAATCATAATAGGCTATTGAAAATTCTCTTTTCTCTTGTCTTGCTCCCTATTTTTTTAGAATTTTTTTATTTTTTAAGCTGTGGAAGGAGGTGGTGGAGGGGGAAGTGCCCCCCTTGCCTCCCGTAATCCCGCCTATTACAGCAACAGTTGGCTTTTCTTGATGGATGTATGCGCACTTACGTAACATACACGGACCGGCCTGCTATCGTCGGTACCGGTTACTGTGCAACAGTGTGACAATGCCACCTGATGAACAATGCATTTCACAGAGTGGCAAAATTACAACCAGCCCTAGTCCTCAGTAAAGGACTGTGTGGTCGTTCGCTGCGAGCAAACTATACACATTCCTTACCATGACCTATGAAAATAGAGGGGGGATGGCAGATCGGAAGTCTTTATTATGGTTGAAATTGACTTTCTTCTCTCAGCAAATTTTGGACGTAAAATCTTAACGTACTACCATAACTTTTCTTCTCCAGATCTTACAGAAGTACCATATTACAGTATTGTTTTTGATCACTGAGATCTTTTCGAAAGGGCCAAAAACTTGAAATGAAATTAAAAACTTTTTTGTGTCTTAATATTTACTGTGTGATTAAGGAACTTTGTTTACATCAGTATGCTAGTAAGCTACATTGTTACAACAGTATGGAATGTTTGCAGAGGCAACTGCCACAGTGTATGTACATAGGAACTACAGTAATAAAATGTTGTATGTGATGTCACAATGTAACCCACACGGCATTTTGACATCAACAAATATTTTGAATGCTGCAGTAAATTTTACGGAGTGGCAAAGTTGATTACTTTATTTCAAATATTCGGAACTTGTGAGCAGTTTAAAGTGATCAAAAACATCTGCAATATCAGTTAATGATTTGGAAAAGAAAAGTCATGACAATAAATGAGGACTATAGGTCCTAGCTTTGCCATATGTAAAAATTCAATCTCCACCAGCACTGTGCTGGTCGAAGATCCCGGATTTTCAATGGGTCGTTGTATGGACCGTGTGTATGGAGCTATCGGCAACCGGCTATACACGTGCCTTTACTGAGTACTAAACCAGTCCCATCAGAGTTGCACAAGCAATATTATTTGAATTCTTCTTCATGCAGAGGCAACAAAATTATTATCTTGGGGGAAAAATGAACAGACTAATATTTTAATAACTTCATTTTGAAATATTGCGGACACTGGTATAAAAATCACATGCAACGCAAGTCCTTGAATCCGACCAAGAATTATCCAGATGGCAACCCTGTCTGTGAAACATGTTGTTTTTCGATCGAAACCACTAAGATCGGTGATCGTAATGGTCCATGCCTGTCATGCTGCATACATAGTTTGATCATGGAAGTACTACCTCAGATGTACTTTCATGGTCTGATATGACATGCTTCTGCAGCAGTTAGTGCATGCGGATTTGTCAAAATGCCCGGTGCGGCCCGTTTTTGTCAAGTGACAATATAGGCATGCAGTGCTGGTATTGATTACACACGAGCACTGTTTGTTGCACCAAGTCTACCTCGCGATATGCATGTGCATAGTCCAGAGTTGGGTACATCAGAGTCGTGTCAAACGACTCGAGTCACAGCAGGGGACTCGAATCATTTTCCCTGACTGGAGTCTTCAACTGGATTCGAGTCATGCTATGCTCGAGTCCGAGTCAAGTCAAGTCATTTTAGGAGGTGACTCGAGTCAAGTCATTTTGGCTAATGACCAAATCGAGTCAAGTCAAATATACAATTCGAGTCAACTCAAGTCCGAGTCAGTGACTTGACTTGTTACAACACTGTTGAAATGGCACCACAAGTGATGTTTGCCAATGTAGCAGACTTTTTAAAACATTTGCATTATTCGTGAAATTTTGGCAATCAGTTCAGGAGCAAAAGCAAATCGTGTACATGTATTTAATCAAACTTTTCACAAATGTGCGTACATTTTGTTATTCTATCGATTGCCGTTTTCAAGATTTTTGCAATCTTACATAGGATTGTAAGATGACAAGATGACAAGCCTATGCAAATCACTGGCATTATTTCAGTACCATACTAGACACACTTCTCCGGCTACAATGATACTGTATCACACACATCTAGAGCACATAAATGTATGTAGAGTTGAGTACAAACAAACCAGGCCTTCATTTATATAAAATCCAGGACAGCACTGAATTACTCTCCTGGGATCGTCAACACTCTAAAATTACTCTCCTGGACAAAACTTTCCCTGAAGCACAAATTCTACTTTGCTCTCCTGGAGTCTTTCATGAGAGCAATTTGCTCTCCTTAACATTTGTACAGCTTTAATATAAATAGAGTAGTTAGCATATAAGACTGAAAAGCTCCCAATGAATGTACTGTATGCAGGATATTCATATTTTTAAAATGATAAAACACATTCAAAGTCTTTGAACCACTCAACATTTGTTACTCTGATAAGTTAGCAATATGATGCCTACATATTTTCTTTAAAAAAAAAGAAAAAAAAACAGAGTATAGTATGTTAAATGCAGTCATTCTGTTTGAAGAATGACAGAAAACTCTTAGGAAGTTTAAGTTCCAGGGACTGCAGGGCTCAAAATAAGAATCAAAAAGGGCACAGCCAAATGGCTATCATTTTTTGTTAATTTTAGAGGATCAATTATGACAATCAACCCTGTTACTGAGCCTGACATATGTGCAGACTGTCATGAACAAGTCTGTAACATACATGTACTACCCAACCATAAATTTTGGGACTAAAATCTCACTCTGTAAGAAGTCAAAATTTATGTTTGTATTTACAGATTCCTTAAACTGCCACTGCTAGAATTTTTGTTTCATAATTTTTAATTTTTTAATCCATTTTGAAGTTATATGGTCTTGATGGAGCTTCTGAAGGTTTCAGTAAGCTGCAGTTTCTTGTTGGAGCTATGTGTATACTTACTCAATACTGTCATATGCCAATGAAGACACACACTTGCATTAGATCTGAGTGTGAATATGTCTGGCATAGTGTATGTACGTAATAAAATGTTTCAATGTGCTTCGATCGTTTAAAATTCTGTAAAGAAACATACGGTATTTACAATCTCTTTGAATTTCTGGACCCATTGTTTTTGCAAAAACCAAAGAATTTGCTGAAAAATTAGCAAAATTATATTCTTTATATGAGACGGTCACCAATAGCCATGCACAGAAGGGCACTGCAACAGTTTTGGCAGCCGGTGAAGGTTAATTTTCAAGCAGCACCACAGCCATCGGCAAGGACACAATAGCTACTGCCATTGGTGCCTTCAGTTATTTTCAGCCCTGGGACAGTCTGAATTTTTTTTTTTGGAGCGCAGTCTCATCGCTCTCCTACAGAAATTAAGAAGTTTGACTGCACGCCAATAGTTTTTCAGGAACGAGATGCACTGCTCTCGCTGGGCTAATTTAAAGGGAAATACTGTGTTTGAAAAAATACCACGATGTGACTCTAATTTAATCCCATTGTGGTCTTCTACCCTTTCCAACATGGAACACAAATAACTTGCAGCAGATCAACACTTATCTCACGAAATATGGAAAGGAAGAACCAGCAATTTTTGTATCTAACAGGCTCATTACAGAACCATAAGCCTCACCCACACTATGCAACGTTCGTACTGCTGCATATTCATTTAGGAAGAGTGGTCATTGCCAGGACATATATGCACCCATTATGCAATACGTGTTGACCTTGCTTACCGTAATTCCAACGACCCTGCTCACAACAAACTACCAACACATTGCAGTTTCTGTACCACCCCATGCTGTACAGGATATTGGAATTCAAAACTCACACATGGAGACGCAGCGTCATCTCCCTGGTTCACCGTAAGTGTGCGTTATTAGTCGTTACAGGAGAGTCACCACAAACGTGTAAATTTATCTGGGAAACTCTTGTAGGCCCTGCATATTTCTTTTGTTTTGGATAAGTGGCAAACCACTGGCATCACAGGTTCGTAAAATTTTCATTTTGTACCATTGTCGAAGCACCAACAGTCTTTTTAACGTCCGGCTGTTTCGAAATTACATCAAACCTGTTATGGCCCAAAGGCTGCAATTCAAATTACGGAATAACTGTAACTTTGTGTATAGTATACCAGGGATCTACTGCAGGGGTGTGCAACCTGCGGCCTGCGACTTCCTCCTGTGCGGCCCGTGAACCAATTTCAATTTGACTAATTTTTGGCCATTGTACTACTTGTTATTTGACCACAACTTAAACTTGACTTAAGTACAGGATATCATGAAAACAAAGAAATCACTTTTTTTGATGTAAGGTGGATATTTTCGACCATTTATTTGGTAAACTAAAGAATTCACTTGTGCAACGCATTCTAAATCTGAATTAACATACTTGTCGACAAAACAGAGATGCAATACACGGGCCAAGTTTCGCCAACAATTAGTAGGCCCATACTACAATATTATTCTAGTGCATGTGGGTCTGCCTAGATGGGCACATTGGTCATTAACGGGGAGGGGATGGGGAAGGGGAAAAGGAGTGAGGGAAGGGGTGAGGGTGAGATGCCACCCTCGTATACACATCTCTGTTCCACTGCGGCCCCCAGATGGTTACAGCAACATGATTTGGCCCGGGTGTTCGAAAAGGTTGCACACCCCTGATCTACTGTAAATTAATGGTAGTTCCGTTAGGTCAAGTTGTCATATAGAAACTCCCTGGTTCAGTAACACAGACATAATGTAGTAATAATTCCCACTAATGTATTGTACTGTACTTAGTTCGTATTTTCCAAACTATTTGTACATGCTGTAGGGGTGTTTGTTATTGTCTGATGTAATGTGATAGAAATGATTTGGCCCCCTGTGGCCTGGGGGTTGTAGAATATGCCCACGGTATTTCCCGCCTGTCGTAAGAGGCGACTAAAGGGAAGGACTTGCACTGTATTTAAACTTTGCTTGACACTATATAACACATTTGTGTTGGTGTGTCATTAAATTTCATCTAACTTACTTACTAGAAATGATTTGATTGGTGGATTTCATATCAGGGGTGATGAAGGTGTGGTTTTGCATGCATAATTGTTTGGGTGAACAAATCTATTAGTTGTTACAGAAAGGTTAATTACTCGTTAATTAGTGCTCGGAGGGTAGAATGTTTTTCTTAGTTACCTCTCTTTCATCGAACGGGACCCGATCACAAGTAAACAAGGATAGATTCAATAAAAAGCCAGACAAACGCAATATTTCCCTTTAAGGAGAGCGATCAGGGCTCCTTATAAATGAAGCCCTGCATACCACATTAAACTGTACTACATTGTGCCTTTCGATGTTGTTGCAGTTAATACATAGTATGTGTGTGGGCTAAGAATTTTTAGGCCTGTAATGCGGTAAAGGTGTGAAAATACCCCTATATATTCCTGTATGCTCTGTAAAATAGTGTACATTGTAACGTTGTATTTCTATCTGCCTTAAATTGCTTGCCTTTGTACTTAATACCTACTGAAATCAGAAAGCCCAAAGGCTTAGTGATTCCTTGCTGAATGGGGATGCTTTGTTGCACTGAGGTTTATCCCTCAAATTTATCTTTCTTGACTACATCATTTTATGTTTTAACAATTTGACCTCTGCTGACCTCACATGACCTTTGAACACCACCAAATGTAACAAAAAAGAAACTCTGAAGTGTCTTGAGAGGGATTCAACTCCAATGGATCTTGGATCTTGAAAATTCTTGGAAAATGTTGCTTTTTGACCTCTGGTGACCCTAGATGACGATCTTAGGAATACTTGGGATATTTTGCTGTTTGACCTCTGGTGACTCCTGATGACTATCTTGGGAATTCTTGCGAAATTTCATTTTTTGACCTCTGGTGACCCCATACCATGATCTTGAGAATTCTTGGGATATTTTGCTTCTTGACCTCTGGTGACCCCATATAACAATCTTGGGAATTCTTGGGAAATTTTGCTTTTGCTTTTTGGCCTCTGATAACTCCAGATGATGATCTTGGGAATTCTTGGGAAATGTTGATTTTTTTACCCCAGTGACGCCAGATTACAATCTTATAAATTCTTGGGAAATTTTGCTTTTTGACCTTTGGTGACCCCATATAACAATCTTGGGAATTCTTGGGAAATGTTGCTTTTTGACCCCAGTGATGCCAGATTACAATCTTAAAAATTCTTGGGAAATTTTGCTTTTTGACCTTTGGTAACCCAAGATGACCTTTGACCTCCACCAAAACAATAGGGTTCTTCCTTACATCATGACAAATCTATATACCAAATATGAAAAGTGTCGGTCATTTCTATCTTGAGATCCTGATTACGTACTTTTCAGCTTTTTACCTCCAGTGACCTCAAATGACCTTTGACCTTCACCAAAAACAAAAGGCTTCTTCATGTCAACATGACGAATCTATACACCAAACAAGATAAGTGTCGGTCATTGCTATCTGGAGATATCGTGTTTGCAAGCCGTTTACGAGGTTTTCGCAGTTTAACCTCTGGTGACCTCAGATGACCTTTGACCTCTGCCAAAAACAATAGGATTCTTCCTCTCAACATGACAAATCTATATAGGCTATTCCCTTCTTGACATATGGCGATTTCAAGGTTCTGGGTCTTTGACCTCTAGTGACCTCAAATGACCTTTGACCTCCACCAAAAACAATAGGATTCTTTCTCTCAACATGGCAAGTCTATATATACCAAATATGAAAAGTGTCTGTCATTCCTATCTTGAGATATCGTGATTAATGAGCTTTTCGTCTTTTTAACTGCGGTGACCCGAAGTGACCTTTGACCTTCACCAAAAACAATAGGCCTCTTCCTCTCAACATGACAAATCTATATACCAAATATGAAAAGTGTCGGTCATCCCTATCTCGAGATATCGCGATTACAAAGTTTTTTGGTTTTTGACCTCTGGTGACCTCAGGTGACCTTTGACCTCTACCAAAAACAATACGGTTCTTCCTCTCAACACAACAAATCCATACAGGCCACTCCTATCTTGAGATATCATGATTTCAACATTTTCGGTCTTTGACCTCTGGTGACCTCAAATGACCTTTGACCTCCACCAAAAACAATAGCATTCTTTCTCTCAAGATGAAAAACCTATATATCAAATATGAAAGGTGTCCGTCATTCGTATCTTGAGATATCGCGATTACGAGCTTTTCGGCTTTTTACCTCTGGTAACCTCAAATGACCTTTGAACTTCACCAAAAACAATAGGGTTCTTCCTCTCAACATGACAAATCTGTATACCAAATATGAAAAGTGTCGGTCATCCTTATCTCGAGATAACGCGATTACAAGGTTTTTGACCTCTGGTGACCTCAGATGACCTTCGACCTCCTCCAAAAACAATAGGGTTCTTCCTCTCAACATGACAAATCTATATACCAAATATGAAAAGTGTCGGTCATCCCTATCTCGAGATAATGCGATTACAAGGTTTTCGGTTTTTGACCTCTGGTGACCTCGGATGACCTTCGACCTCCTCCAAAAACAATAGGGTTCTTCCTCTCAACATGACAAATCTATATACCAAATATGAAAAGTGTCGGTCAATCCTATCTTGAGATATCGCGATTACAAGCAGCATCACAACCACACATACACACAAACACACACGACATCACCATCGCATAGATTCCTTGCCTGCCTACGGCAAGGAATCAAAAAATACCTGTTTCTTCATTCTGTATATATGTGTATATGTATATATATATACACACACACACATACATATACACATACACATACACACACAACACTTACACCTATACATACGGAAGTGTAGATGTGACGTTGCGACTTCTAAATATAGAAACTGAAGAATGGTGGGAAGCGACTGTGTCCCCTTCCCACTATTCTTCAGTTTCTATATACATATATAACACTGAATTAGAACGTTGGGGGAAATTGCAATACCGTGTTTGCATGAAGGCGAAAATGAAACAACAAAATACATAAGCATATATTTCCCCTAAGGTAAAATAAACTGTTTAAAGACATAATCAACGTTATTTTAATGGCTCACCATCCGTTAGTGCTAACGGATAGGTATCCGTAAATTCGTCGATATTGAATAGTACGTAGAATGTGTGGTTGAAAGCAAGTTACCATACATTTACGTATTCCTATATAAAAAGTGTGTGAAAACGTTAAGGGGACACGATTTTCCCCAAATGTACATTTTCCCCCTAATGTAGGTTTTTTTCACACAATTTTTCCCCCAAGGTGGAAAATAGGCTTATATAAAAATATATATATGTGTTTGTAGATAAATGTGTCGTAGTAGGCTAAGAGATGTCGTAGTTGGCTTAGATGTGTCGTAGTCGGCTGTAAGGGACAGCTCTCCTCAGAAGTAGAGTTGTGATCCAAAAAGCTGTCTGGTGCTTGAAGATCCCATCGGAGTCCATGGGGCCGGGAGGTGGGCTGTAAATAGGAGGTAAATATCGGAGCTCATAAACTCCCTAACAAGCGAGTTTTGGTGAGTCTATTTCACTCCTCCTTACCTCCTATTCACATATGTACCCAGATTAGCACTGCAAGGATGGTGGGTGGTCCAGACAACGACCCGGAACCCCTAAGACAGCTTTGGCAAAGGCACCCTCTTCTGAAATGACGCTTGTTAGGTAGCTGGCTACGAAGGTTGAGGGGGTCTTCCAGGCGGTGGCAAGTAGGGTGTTGTCCCTGAGGGGGAATCTGAAGGGATGGTCGGTTAATATTTCGAGAAGAACCGGGAACCAAAGTTGATTGGGCCAGCACGGAGCCACCAGGAGCACTCCCTGAGTTTGAGAAGGACTCGATGGATGAGGCACCATGGAGGGAAGGCCTAGGCGTATAGATTGTCCCAAGAGATTGCAAGGGTGTCGGTTGCCCAGGCTTGAGGGTGGAAGGCTCTCGTGCAGAACGTTGGGAGTTTTGTGTTCGATGGGGTTGCGAAGAAATCCACCACTGGTTTCTTGAAGATCTTGAAGGCGTGGATGGCCCATACTTGAGAGCTAGACCATCGTTTCGAGGAGAGTTCCTCTGGACAGATCATCCGCCATGATATTCTGTTGACCTGCTAAGTGGGACGCCCTGAGAAGGATGTTGAATCAGCGGCAAAGGTGAAGAAGATCCCAAGTCGACGCAAAGGGAGGGGGGATCTCGTCCTGCCCTGGTGGTTGATATACGACACTGTCCTGGAGTTGTCGCCTAGGATTGTTAGTTGGTGGTTTCTGAGTTCAGGGCCCCATTTGGAGAGAGCCAGATGGACTGCTGACAGTCCCAGAAGGTTGATGTGGAGATTAGAGTCTTCCGGGTTCCACGGGCCCCGATAGTGTTTTCGACTCCCAAATCGCTCCCCACCCCAACAGGGAGGCATCTGTTGTGATCGTTGATTTTGGTCTGATTTCCCTGAACGGTCTCTCCAACAAAATATTCTGGAAGCGTCCACCATGACAGGTGATTTAAGATGTCCTGAGATGTGGGGATCTTCTTTGTTATAGGACTTCGAGATGGAGAGAAGTGTTGGAAAAGATGAATCTGGATCGGTCTCATGTAGAGTGTGAAGTAGGGGATTACATGGACCATGTTGGCCATAAGTCCTGGTAGGCGGAGCCATTGTCTGACCGGAGCGAAGTGTAGAGAATGGAGATGTGACACTGCCTCCATGATGGTGAGAACTCTCTGAGGGGAAGGAGTTGCTGTCCCGGAGTGGAAATCAGTGTAAACTTCGACACTGGCGGATTCAGGATTTCAAGCACAAAAGGGAGGGGACTAACTCCATAAGGCAAATTCTTAGCTATGAGCACCAATTGTATGACGCCTTAAAAGATGTAGTGGGGTGGTCTAAGGAAAAAACTAGAAATTTGTGCACTTGATTGGTATTTATTCTGACATCTGGCAATTAAAATAAACACCACATATTGTCAAGCAGCTTTAGGACCATCTAAAAAAGGTGGTGTCGAAAAAGGGGCTCCCTTCATCATGGACTATTGCCATTGCCTACATAGCAGGCTGCACCGCATATTCGTTGTTCAGTCATAATTATGTTTGGGAAGCCCCAAAGCAGTGGCATAGGAAGATGTTTGACATTGGGGGGCCAGACCAGATGCGATTTCTTGACCTTGATACCCCTTCCCACACCAAAACATCGTATTTGCTCATTATAATTTTTCCAATTTTAATTTAAGCAAAATAAAAATATTCAAAGGAAAAGGAAACAACTACAACATCAAAATCATGCAGCCGTGGTATACCTAAGATTTTTTGGTTTGCAAGGCTCTGGAGGACTGGAGTTATTTTTGGGGGACTCCCGTTTACAATCTATGCAAAGCGCCACCATAGGTTGGCGCGGAGCATTTCAAGAAAATTTGAGACTGAATACATCCCAGATCGCTGGAAATGGCACTTGCCAGGCTTGATAGCAGCCATCAAGTTGTGCAATTTTTGTGAATAAATGTAAAGCTTGATTCGATTTTATTCTAAAAACACATTTCTGTGAGGACGGATTAGCTGAGCTGGCTGGACTTGGGGTCCGAGGATTGCAAGTTTGAATCTCATTTATTATCTATAAAGTGGAGCGCCACCACAGGTTTGCTTGGAGCAAACTATGAAAATTTGAGCTTTAAATACATCCAAGATCGCCGGAAATGGCACTTGCCAGGCTTGATAGCAGCCATCAAGATGTGCAGTTGTTGTGAAAAATTTTTAAAGGTTGATTTGAATTTGTTCTAAAACACATTATTAAGTTTGTCACAATCTATCCGACTTTATTCAAAATTATTCAAAGTGGAGTTAGCCCCATGGATTTTGGTGAACTGATTGGAATGGAGATTTTCCACAGCCAGAGTCTACTATTATTAAGTGGGTGGCACCAAGATTTGCCGGACGCGGGCCACCAACCCGAAGCGTCGACAGCCCCAATGCCGTCTGGTATAAGTGTAATTTGAAGAAAACTGTGTACTAGACCATTTCATTCGGGGCATATATTGCATAAAATTTGTATGTACTAGAAAAGCATAGTTCCACTTTAACTGTTTTCCCCGGAACCTAAGCTGTAAAAATTGCAAAGCGTGCGAAGCGCGAAAACATATGTAAACATTTAGAACAGAACAAGAAAGAAAATCTGTAGGGGTTCTAGACCCTATAGGAGATAATATGCATTGTATCATAACAACCTTACCTATGTGACGAAATAGCCAAATACTGCTCCGTGAATCCCTCACCAACTGACAGTACCGCTTGACACACACAAGAGAACAGTTACTAGGCTTTGCGATATGGGATGAAATCTGCGACCTCTACGTAAACTGTGTACTTTTCCTACATGTTACTTGGTAAGGTGGGAAGGACTTGTGCTATCTAGCGATGTAGAATGGAATTACTGAAGAAAGTAGAGTAGCTCTTCTGTGCACGTAGTGCGCCATAAATTTTGCGTTCTTATTAGAGAAATTGTCCTTTTGCAAGCAAAAACGGGTAAAACGAAACTGTAAACTGTCGCAATATTGGGGGGACCAAAATGACATTTGGCCCCCCACAAATCATATTGGGGGCCATGGCCCCCTTGCCCTCCCCCCCCCCAGTTCCTACACCACTACCCAAAGAGGAGATGAGCCAACAGAGTATGCTCCATGGGGTACTATTTTCATTGTTCAAAGAGGGAGCTGCTACTCTGTGCAGGTAAATAGCAACTCCCTACTCTGTGGCAGCTCCCTGGTTCGAATTACCCTGTGCAGGGAGTTGTTACATAACAACTCCCTGCTTTGTGCAAACACTAGAGAAATTGCAAACAATGCATAGCTTTGTGTAGCTTTGCTTTGTTTGTAAACAGATGGATTACTCAAGGGAGTCCTGTGTTTCTACCATGGGTACATCAGCAGGGAAGATGGTCACTTGGCAAATTCGTGCGCGAAATATACAGCTAAACTGAATGCCAAATGAATTCACTTGGCGTTGTCTTGGCGGTCTTGGCTTCAAAACGCCAAACAAGTGCAAATTCATTTCGGATTTTCTCCAATATACTACCATGAAATGAAATGAAACTTGCAGACAAGATTACTAACAAGATTTTAAAGCAACTGGCACCAGTTAATTTTTTATTTTTTTTTACCAATCAGTAGTAAATCCTACCAACGCAGAACGGTCTATTTTCAATTCAAAATTGCCCCCTAAAAACATTGTTTCTCGTAATATCGATTATTCCTAAAAAAGATATGAACTAGTGTGCAAACTCGCGGGCACAAATATCAAAATCCCTAGAGGAAGATAGGTTTTATGGCCAAACATTGAAAGATAAGCTCTACAGACATCATATAACCATCAATCAACACAAAATTTTAGTGGTAAAATTTATGTAACATGTTGCACATCCTCTCCAAATTTCAGATTCATAGCTTACAAAACAGCCAAGAAAATGCAATTCAAAGACAAAATCTCTGAAGGCCTTGACAAAAACCGCTGTGACAATCGCATTACTTGGACTAGAAGTCTTCTAGTTGAAGTAATAAGGGATCCCAACCCAACAGTCAAATCTATCTCACTTTCCTTTTTAAGAGACCCACAAAAATTTCAACAGTGGGAGTTTTTGTGAGACACCCAAACGTATTACCACAAGATTGCTAAGTGTGAGTTGGTACAAGGATGATGCTTATATTAAAGACAGGTAAGGTGTGCCAAAGTGACCACTTGATAACCATTGACATTTTATTCCCCAATACCCCTTATGAAGCAGTTACATTAAAAAGTTATCACAATGATTAACACCCAAGACTGTCACTGCATGGTGGAAAACATTTTTCCCATTTTTAAACTGACCTCAAAATGACCCCTAGATGACCCCTAGATGACCTTCTACTCCAATTCCCTGACCACCACCAATTGCCCATTATCACAAAGTTACCGAGTCCCAAGTTTTATAAAAAAAAATGTGCCAAAGCCATGTGCTCATGGGGTAAGCACTGATTTTTTGAAGCAGTTACACTAAAAAGTTATCACAATGATTAACACCCAAGACTGTCACTGCATGGTGGAAAACATTTTTCCCATTTTTAAACTGACCTCAAAATATCCCCTAGATGACCTTCTACTCCAATTCCCTGACCACCACCAATTGCCCATTATTGAAGTTACTGAGTCCCAAGTTTTATAAAAAATGTGCCAAAGCCATGTGCTCATGGGGTAAGCATTGATTTTTTGATACTCTGTCGTAACACTATTATATACAGTATAGCCAATAATACCAAAAGCTTACTACGAGAAATTTAGATGAGTAGCAACGAAATCACATCATTCATTAGACTTTGTGACCATTTACAATTTCAAAGGACAAATAAGACAAAAAATGCAATAATTACTGTTGAAAGCTTTTAAAAAAGGGCCGTTTAGCACTAGGTGTGGACCTAGAACTATATGAACTACAGAGATACATGTAGGTTAGGTTCTTCGTATCATATGTACTACATGTTAGGCAATGGCAAAAGTCTAAGACTCTCTGGAGAAAGCTGCCCTGTAGAGAAAGACGTTTGTACCGAAGCTTGTGAAAATATTTCAGATTGTTCTTTGAGATTCCTTTGCACATGCCAGGTCCATGTTTAGACCATATTTTGACTACCTACATTATTTGGATCAATTACGACGATCAATCCTGCTATCAAGCAACTGACATATGTGCAGACTGTCATGAACAAGTCTGTAACATACATGTGCTACCCAACCTTAAATTTCGGGACTAAAATCTCCCTTTTAAAAGTCAAAATTTATGTTTGTATTTACAGATTCCCCATACAGCCACTGCTAGAATTTTTTGTTGTATAATTTTTAATTTTTAATCCATTTTGAAGTTATATGGTTTTGATTGAGATTCTGAGGATTTCAGTAAGCTGCAGTTTCTTGTAAGAGCTATGTGTACTGCAATTGGGCCATGCCAATACTCAATACTGCCATATGCCAATGAGGACACACACTTGCATCAGATCTGAGTGTGAATGTATCTTGCACAGTGTATGTACGTAACAAAATGTTTCAATGTGCTTTGATAGTTGATTAAAAAATTCTTTAAAGAAACATGCATGGTATTTCGAATCTCTGAATTTCTGGACCCACTGTTTTTGCAAAAACTGAAGAGTTTACTGAACCAGAAAGCCAAAAGGCTTAGTGATTCCTTGCCGAAAGGGGGTGCTTTGTTACACTGGGGTTCATCCATCAAATTTATACTTCTCTTCTACATCATTTTTTATGATGTGGTCACAATTTGACCCCTGCTCACATCAGCTCATGTCACATGACCTTTAAACCGAAACTTGAATAACCACAAAAAAATGAAAAAAAATAAATAAAACGTATGAGAAGGGATTTATCTGTGCCTCCTCCCTTGTAATGACATGTTTACAAAGTTTCAGTTTTTGACCTCTGGTGACCTCAAATGGCTTGTGACCTCCACAAAAAACAATAGGGTTTTCCCTCGCACCATAGCACATCCACATACTTAGTATGAAATCTATCCAAGCTTCCTACCTTGAGATACTGTGTAAACAAGGTTTTCAGACTTTGACCCCTGGTGACCCCAAATGACCTTTGACCTCCACCAAAAACTATACGCTTCTTCCTCGCACCATAACGCATCCACATACTTAATATGAAATCAATCCAAGCTTCCTACCTTGCGATATGGTATAAAAAAGGTTTTCAGAGTTTGACCCCTGGTGATCCCAGACGACCTTTGACCTCGACCAAAAATAACAGAAATCTTCCTCTCACCATACCACATCCACATACTTGGTATGAAATCTATCCAAGCTTCCTACCTTGAAATATCATGTAAACAAGGTTTTCAGACTTTGACCACCGGTGACCCCAGATGACCTTTGGCCTCCACCAAAAATGATAGGGTTCTTCCTCTTACCATAACACATCTACATACCAAGCATGAAATCTATCCAAGCTTTCTAACTTGAGATATCGTGTAAACAAGGTTTTCAGATTTTGACTCCCGGTGACCCCAGATGACCTTTGACCTCCACCAAAAACAATACGGTTCTTCCTCTCACCACAACGTATCTACATACCAAGCATGAAATCTATCCAAGCTTTCTAACTTGAGATATCGTGTAAACAAGGTTTTTAGATTTTGACCCCCGGTGACCCCAGATGACCTTTGACCTCCACCAAAAACAATAGGGTTCTTTCTCTCACCACAACGCATCTACATACCAAGCATCAAATCTACCCAAGCTTTCTAACTTGAGATATCGTGTAAACAAGGTTTTCAGATTTTGACCCCTGGTGACCCCAGATGACCTTTGACCTCCACCAAAAACAATAGGTTCTTCCTCTCACCACAACGCATCTACATACCAAGCATGACATCTATCCAAGCTTTCTAACTTGAGATATCGTGTATACAAGGTTTTCAGATTTTGACCCCTGGTGACCCCAGATGACCTTTAACCTCCACCAAAAACAATAGGGTTCTTCCTCTCACCAAAACGCATCTACATACCATGCATGAAATCTATCCAAGCTTTCTAACTTGAGATATCGTGTAAACAAGGTTTTCAGATTTTGACCCCCGGTGACCCCAGATGACCTTTGATCTCCACCAAAAATGATAGGGTTCTTCCTCTCACCACAACGCATCTACATACCAAGCATGAGATCTATCCAAGCTTTCTAACGTGAGATATTGTGTAAACAAGGTTTTCAGATTTTGACCCCCGGTGACCCCAGATGACCTTTGACCTCCACCAAAAACAATAGGGTTCTTCCTCTCACCACAACGCATCTACATACCAAGCATGAAATCTATCCAAGCTTTCTAACTTGAGATATCGTGTAAACAAGGTTTTCAGATTTTGACCCCTGGTGACCCCAGATGACCTTTAACCTCCACCAAAAATGATAGGGTTCTTCCTCTCACCACAACGCATCTACATACCAAGCATGAAATCTATCCAAGCTTTCTAACTTGAGATATTGTGTAAACAAGGTTTTCAGATTTTGACCCCAGTGACCCCAGATGACCTTTGACCTCCACCAAAAACAATAGGGTTCTTCCTCTGAATATGGGCCATCTATGTACCAAGTTTGAGAACCATCCAACTTTCCCTTCTTGAGATATCGTGTAAACAAGCTAAGCCGTCACATACACACACACACACACACACACGACATCACCATCGCATAGATTCCTTGCCTGCCTTCGGCAAGGAATCAAAAATCAGTAAAATTGTATTCTTCATATGAGAAGGGCACCAATAGCCATGGACAGAAGGGCACTGCGGCAGTTTTGGCTGCTAGTAAAGGTTAATTTTCAAGCTGCACCACGGCCATTGGCAAGGGCATCATAGCTTTTGCCATTGGTGCCATCTGTTATTTTGAGCTCTGTTACTGAGTTTCTTTTTTTTTTTTCTTTTTTTTTTTTGAGGAGCCCAGTCTCACTGCTCTCCTACAGGAGTTACGGAGTTTGACTGCGCGCCTGAGTTTTTAGGAGCATGATGAATTGATCTCGCTGAGATAATTTAAGGAGCGCAAAGGAGCGAAGGAGTGCAATCGCACTGGCGCTCCTTATAATGAAGCCCTGAAGAAATAGTTCATGCACCTCTACAAGGATGACACACTGAATCAACTATGGCATTTGAATTCATCAAGGCACAGTGAAAATTAACACATGGTAACAGCATCTTGACTAAAGCATACCATATGATGACAGTGTTACCGTACCATCACATGCTTGCTCTAGATTCTAAGAACACCAAATGTCACTTGCTCTTTACTGGGTTGATGAAGATGCATGGACAAAGTTTAAAATAACAAGTACAAGACAGCTGCAGGCAGACATATTTCCAACAATCCTACCTTATATCACTGCAACATGCATTACTCGTTAGCAATTAAACAAAACAGTGGGGAGTTTCTTCTAAATGTCCCAAGCTGTTCAAACCTTACATTCCTACTGGTTCAAAAAACAGCACACATTTGCATAACTTTACACCACAGCAAAAGGATGTAAAGCTTTTTATGTGCTCTCCCTACTCACATGGAGTCCAGGGGCTGCCTCAGAACCCCTGAGCCCTGATTCATAAAGAAATACACTCAATATCCAGTTTGATTCCAACAGGGCAACTGCATGACAGATCAAACTTAAGAGCTCAATCTTAACTCTTGATGAAACAGTGCCTCAGTGCGGTTCTAGGACAACACCCCAGTTGGGACCAAGGGGACCCTCTGGAAGTCTGGTTATTTTCAAAAGTATGAACATCTCACAGATATCAGTAGAAGCCAGCATCCAATGACTACATATGAAGTGTTGAACAATACAAAGCATATTAAAACAATCTTCAATGGCATTTGATGTGTGCTAAACAGACCACCAAAATCACTATTTGAACATATTTCGTTTGTTTTTAACAGCTCAACTAATGTACTAATAACCAGTCAGTTAATGACTTACAGGAGTTGTGAATGGGGAGAATGGATGATGGTAGGGGTTGTATGGGGCTTCTTGGGAGTGGGTGCAGAGTTAATACTGAGGGCAAATGCCCCTTCACATTGCCTCTCCTCCTATTTTTGACCTTATGTGGACTCTACAATACAATTTCACTCTGATAAATTGTGTTTGTCTCCTGAAGAGCATTACTCAGAAATTTCATGACCAACATTACTGCCTCCTCAGGTACAGTAGAAATACCACTTACTCCAGTAGATGCATGAGGATGACTAGGTAAAATTGTGGCTAAACTTATACACACTGTAACCTTTTTTGTGAAATGACAAATTTCCTGAAACCATGAGGATGTGTATTACATTTCTTTCATCACACATATGCTCAATTTACAATACCTAGCTGTATTTACACACCTAGCTCATTTTATAAAATTAGAACACCTGCACCACACCTAAATAAACCCTTACCATCATATCTCCTGGATAACTTGAATAAAAGTGAAACAAGATATGACAAAGTGATTTATCAGAGTGCAAGAGGGCTTTGCAGTGAATTTTTACCCCGGGAATATGACTTTAGTCCTGCAGTTGCAAACTGACACAGTTAAAGATATAAATTACTATTTTCAAATTTAATAAACAGTATGCTGGAGATGCAAGTGCACAGATAAAACAGACTGAGATCATCTTATGGTCAAAAGTTAATTTCTTGTTTTTAAATTTGGGCATTACATATGTCAGATACAACATCCAAATGTGTAATTTTGATAAATCCTATAATCAGTTTGACATAAGGTGACCTCAAATTACATATGACCTCCATCAAAGCAGTAGTAGCATTTTTCTATTAAAAAATACACAGACCAGGGATTTACTAAAGAAATTCCCTGTTGGAACTTGTCAAAGTTTTTCTTTTGTTATGTTGTTTTTTTTATGAGATAAATTGTACCATTATATTCTAAGACAAATATTTTGGTAACTAGATCTGATTAGAATCTCAGAACTGACATCATAAATTAATAACCAACATTATCCAGATCTGTATTTTAATCCTCAATGTCTCTATATGTCAACCCAAAACCAATCTATTAACCAGAAAGCCAAAAGGCATAGTGATTCCTTGCCATATGGATATATTGCAACAAACATGAATCACCCACATGACAAGCATGACATCCTTCACAGTTATCCTACCTGAGATATCATGTTATAAGGTCAAAACCTTTTGAAATTTTGTGACCCAAAATGACCTACATGCTAAGTATGAACAATCCACAGGCCAAGTATGAGATCCCTCATAGTTACCCTCCTTGAAATATGATGCCTCATAGTTACCCTCCTTGAAATATGTTTACAAAACTGACCTTTTTTGACCTCAAAAGACCTTTGACTTGCACCAAAAATTAGAGGATCATCTACACAATACGAACAATCAGTTATCCTTCCTGAGATAATGTTTTCAACGCTTTGACCTTTTGGCCTCTGGTGACCCCGAATGACCTTTGAAATCCACCAGAAACAATACAGATCATCTACTCAATATGGACAATACACAAGCAAAGTATGAAATCCCTCACATTTACCCTTCTTGAGATATAGTGTTTACAAGTTTTGACCTTTTGACCTCTAGTGACCTTACATGACCTTTGACCTCCACCAAAAATAATAGGGATCATATACTCAATATGGGCAATCCACATGCTACGTATATGATCCCTCAAAGTTACCCTTCTTGAGATATCATGTTCACAAGGATATGACCTTTTGACCTTTGGTGACCCTAAATGACCATTGACCTCCACCAGAAACAATACAGACCATCTACTCAATATGGGCAATCTCCACGCTACATATGAGATGTTTCATAGTGACCCTTCTTGAGATATGGTGTTTACAAGGTTTTGACCTTTTGACCACTGGTGACCGCAAATGACCTTTCACCTCCACCAAAATTGATAGGGAACATCTACTCAATATGGGCAATCCACATGCTAAGTATCAGATCCCTATCGTTTATCCTTCTTCAGATATCGTGTTTACAAGTAATTCCCAAGATTTTACCATCTGAACTCTGGTGACCCCAAATGACCTTTGACCTCCACCAAAAACAATAGGGATCATCTTCTTAATATGGGCAATCCCCATGCTACATATGAGATCCTTCACAGTTACCCTTCTTGAGATATGGTGTTTATAAGGTTTTGACCTTTTGACCACTGGTGATCCAAAATGACCTTTGACCTCCACCAAAAATGAAGGAATCATCTAATCAATATGGGCAATCCACGTGGTAAGTATGAGATCGCTCACATTTATCATTCTTGAGATATCGTGTTTACAAGTAATTCCCAAGGTTTTACCATTTGACCTCTGGTGACCCCAAATGACCTTTGACCTCTACCAAAAACAATAGGGATCATTGATTTAATGTGGGCAATCCACATGGTAAGTATGAGATCCCTCATCCATCTTGAGATATCATGTTTACAATTAATTCCCAAGATTTTACCATTTGACCTCTGGTGACAGCAAATGACCTCTGACCTCTACCAAAAACAATAGGGATCATTGATTTAATGTGGGCAATCCACATGGTAAGTAGGAGATCCCTCATCCATCTTGAGATATCGTGTTTACAATTAGTTCCCAAGATTTTACCATTTGACCTCTGGTGACTGCAAATGACCTTTGACCTCTACCAAAAACAATAGGGATCATCTTCTAAATATGGGCTATCCACGTGGTAAGTATGAGATCCCTCACATTTATCCATCTTGAGATACCATGTTTACAAACAATTCCCAAAGTTTTTACCATTTGACTGGTGACCCAAAATGACCTTTGATCTCCACCAAAAACAATAGGAATCATCTACTTGATATAGGCAGTTTACATGCTACATATGAAATCCTTCACAGTTACCCTTCTTGAGATATGGTGTTTACAAGGTTTTGACCTTTTGACCACTGGTGACCCCAAATGACCTTTGACCTCCACTAAAAATGATAGCAATCATCTACTTTAAATGGACAATCCATGTGGTATGTATAAGACTGCTCACATTTATCATACTTGAGATATCGTGTTTACAAGTAATTTCCAAGGTTTTACCATTTGACCTTGGGTGACCCCAAATGACCTTTGACCTCTACCAAAAAATAGGGATCATTTAATCAATGTGGGCAATCCACATGGTAAGTATGAGATCCCTCACATTTATCTGTCTTGAGATATTCCGTTTACAGATAATTGCCAAGATTTTACCATTTGACCTCTGGTGACCTTAAATGACCTTTGACCTCTACCAAAAACAATAGGGATCATCTACTCAATTTGGGCTATCCACGTGATAAGTATGAGATCCCTCACATTTATCCGTCTTGAGATATCATGTTTACAAACAATTCCCAAGGTTTTTACCATTTGACCTCTGGTGACCCAAAATGACCTTTGACCTCCACGAAAAACAATAGGAATCATCTACTTAATATGGGCAATATGCATGCCAAGTATACCATTCCTCACAATTACCCTTCTTGAGATATGGTGTTTACAAGGTTTTGACATTTTGACCTCTGGTGACCCCAATTGACCTTTGACCTTCACTAAAAACAATACGGATCATCTACTCAATAAGGGGTACCTCCATGCTAAGTATGAGATCACTCACGGTTACAACTCTTGAGATATCGTGTTTACAAGCAGCATCTCATACACACACAAACACACACGACATCACCATCGCATAGATTCCTTTTGCTTATCCAAGGAATCAAAAATGAGTGCCCTGTTGATCATGTACACAAAACTGTACGGAACAGCTTTCACTGGAAAGTGTAAAATGTTTCTTGAAAGTAAAATATTGGCAACTAAAGTTAGACAGGAAAACAGCACAACCTTGTCTCCAAGGTCAAACTTCAAACTCTAAAAGTACAATTTGTTACTTTCTAACTTTCAATTTACCTCTAATTTGCAAATATGGGAGGGGTTCCTTGCCTCTCTAAGGGTTTAATCAAAACACAACCCAACTAGCTTCCTTCGTCCTTCAACACTATAACTTTTCCAAAACAGGCTGATAGTTTCAGATATTTTTTAGAGTTGAGTACCCACAAGCTAAGACTTGCAACTTGAAGCAGAGCTGTATATGTAGTAGTTGCATAGTCTGAAAGATAAAAAGGAATGGGGTATAGTACTCAAAAAGGTGCTCATGTTACTGTGACTTGTTATAAGTTACACAAATTAAGCAATCTGTAGTTCATAAGTTTCTGGAATCAATTTGTGAAAAAAAGAACCCACTTTTGACAAAAACTGGTAATAGTAGGATTCACTGTATGTATCTAATTTACTGTAACCCACAATTGTGACCCCCTCAAAGATGTAACAATGCATATCTACAATTATTACAAAGCTATACCACCCTGACTTCTCCCTGCTATAACAGCTGTCCTAAATTTGGTGTTACATTTCTTCAAAAAATCATTGGATAACAGGGACCAGGAATAAAGGACCTACACTCCAACTGTTTTTTTTTTTTAAATAATGAGCACACCTGAAAAAAATACCATTCATTTTAACAGTGTCTTCTGACTGTATCTATTATTGTTATTACCCTGGCATGTCAAAAGGGGAGATACCACATATTCTAGTGACATAACTGTGTCACCTTGCTGGCAAAAATGCTGCCAGTAATGTAAGGGCTACACTGTAAAATTTGACCTCACAAATCACATTATATGGTACATTGTAATGGCTTTATGAGTTCACAGTCTACTGTTGATAGGAAACATGAGAGTACAGTCGGCTCTGAAGCACCAGCATATGGCTTCAGAAATAATAGATGGGGCTATTTGACTACTTTTTGTTTCATCTTATTTCAACCTGAGACAGATGTAAACCCATGTTGAATTTTGTTTTAATGCCTGAAATGGTTGTACCAACTGACACTAGTTTGTGAACAGAGAACAAATGCAAATTAATATACTGAATGTACAGGCCTATAGGCTTTATTTCACACTACAAGGTTCAGTTTCAGTTTATTTCTCCATACATTCTCTTAATGAGATATAAGAGGCACATACAACAGTATAAATGAAAATAAAAAAAAATGCATTAGATATGTAGATGGCAGTCATATGAGAAATGCTTAACAGACAGAACTACAGAATGCTACTACGGAAATGACTAAAATGGTGGCACCAGCACCAGGTAATGGGCTGGGTAGTGTAACTGAGTAGAATTTATGGAAAGGTTTTGAAAATCTTGCAATAAAACAAACTTAAAATATTAATCAGGCCAGGGGTAGGGAACCTTTTTCCTCTGATTGTCTGTTTTGATAGTCATAATCCACTCACTCACAGGCCACAAACAGCGAGCAGGGTTTCCGTCAAGGGGGGAAAGGGGGGGATTTGTCCCCACCTTCCCAGAAGAAGGTGGGTAAAATCCCCCCCTTTCATTTCCATAAAAACATAAAAAATTGTCAATATCTTGGTTTCTTACTTGAGAAAAAGATACTTTTGCAACAATGTTTAAACTTACATAAATAAATTGCCTTTAAAACCCTTCAAATTACACCAAATAGGGGCCTTGAAGCAAGCTTTTCTCCCCCCCTGAACCCACTTGTAACTTTGACCTAGGTCATCATCAAGTTGGACTCAGGGTTTAGCAGTAATAAATCCCCCCCTTTTTTGAGTTTCTGGCGGAATCCCTGGCGAGGGTGCAACAAGCTTTCTCCATAGTGCGCAGGACACAGGGCCCAAAACAGGACCTGGTAGGTCTGGACTGGAAAAGCCCTGGAAATGGGGTAAAGTCCCAGGAGATCTGGAGTTTGTACATATTTGTAGGCAACAGAATGTTCATCCACTATCTTTAAGTGGCATTAAATGCGCAAGGCTACACAGATTAGAAGTAACGCAATAAGACCATTTGTCTTTTTATACATAGTATAAAGTCACCTGGAAATAAACAAGAACATATGAAAGTGTGCGCAGGCCTCAATTTTAAGGAATTTTTATGGTTGTCCGTCCCACAACCATGCTGCCTTTTTGGGTTTTCTGGAAGGAAATTTGGTTGTTCAAAAGGGACTTACAAGGACTTCATTTCATTCACCATAATGTTGAAATGAAGTTGTCTCTTCCCGTACCTAGCATCTCTTAAATTGCACTTCATACCAGAAACAAGTCCCACAATGCGTGTTTCTAACGAGACATCAAGACGCGCCCACACCAGAAAACGAAACAACATACTGTACTTTACTGTACATTTGCCTAGCCTATCTCCTTGATAAATGAACAAAAGAAGACAGCTCATAAACAATTTGCATGCAGCGTGTGTGGATCAGTAAACTAAGGCTGAGAAGTAGCATGAAAGAAAGTGCTGGAAATTTTAGAGAGTACATTTTGTTGCCGTATAACACGAATAGATATATGTCATGTGGCTTGACTTCTATGTTACTAGATTCTATACTTATCACTAAAATTAACATGACATGCTTTCATTATCTAGAGAAGTAAATTTGGGTAATATAGTTATGTATACATAAGCTATGCACATATTTTAACTAAAACAACATTCACTTGTCCCAAAGCCACAATAGGTAATGGTAGGACTGACTCAGTATCCGAAACATTTAACATCCTGTAGTCTGCATTAGCTGTGCGTTCAGTGAGATCCGTTAGAGGTGCGCAGCCTCTGATCGAAGGCCGCGAGTGCATGACCAAGGGATTCAGTTAAGCAGAAAGCCAAAAGGCTTAGTGATTCCTTGCCGAAAGGGGGGTGCTTTGCTACACTGAGGTTCATCCATCAAATTTATACTTCTCTGCTACATCATTTTTTATGATGTGGTCACAATTTGACCTCTTCTCATGTCAGCTCTCACATGACCATTGAACAAAAACTTGAATAACCAAAAAAATGAAAAAAAAAAAAGAAGGGATTTGTCTGTGCTTCCTCCCTTGCTATGACATGTTTACAAAGTTTCAGTTTTGACCTCTGATGACCTCAAATGGCTTGTGACCTCCATGAAAAACAATAGGGTTTTTCTTCACACCATAACACATGAACATACTTACAGTAGTATGAAATCTATTCAAGATTCTTACCTTGAGATATCATATAAGGTTTTCAGAGTTTGACCCCTGGTGACCCCAGATAACCTTTGACTTCACCAAAAACAATAGGTATCTTTCTCTTACCATAACACATCCACATACTAAGTATGAGATCTACCACAGCTTCCTACCTAGAGATATCGTGTAAACAAGGTTTTCAGACTTTGACCCCCGGTGACCCCAGATGACCTTTGACCTCCACCAAAAATGATAGGGTTCTTCCTCTCACCATAACACATCCACAAACTAAGTATGAATATATCCAAGCTTCCTATCTTGAGATATCGTGTAAACACGGTTTTCAGACTTTGACCCCCCGTGACCCCAGATAACCTTATACCTCCACCCAAAACAATAGGCTTCTTCCTCTTGCTATAACACATCCACTTGTATGAAATCTATCAAAGCTTCCTACCTTGAGATACGGTGTAAACAAGGTTTTCAACTTTGACCCCTGGTGACCCAAGATGACCTTTGACCTCGACCAAAAACAGCAGCTATCTTTTTCTTACCATAACACATCCACATACTAAGTATTAAATGTATCCACGCTCCCAACCTTCAAATATTGTGTAAACAAGGTTTTCAGACTTTAACCCCTGGTGACCCCAGATGACCTTTGACCTCCACCAAAAATGATAGCATTCTTCCTCTTGCTATAACACATCCACATACATAGTATGAAATCTATCAAAGCTTCCCACCTTAAGATACCGTGTAAACAAGGTTTTCAGAGTTTGACACTTGGTGACCCCAGATGACTTTTGACCTCCACCAAAAACAATAGGTATCTTTTTCTTACCATAACACATCCACATACTAAGTATTAAATGTATCCACGCTCCCAACCTTGAAATATCGTGTAAACAAGGTTTTCAGACTTTGACCCCTGGTGGCCCCAGATGACCTTTGACCTCGACCAAAAACAATAGGTATCTTTCTCTTACCATAACACATCCACATACTAAGTATTAAATGTATCCACGCTCCCAACCTTGAGATATTGTGTAAACAAGGTTTTCAAACTTTGACCCCGGGTGACCCCAGATGACCTTTGACCTCCACCAAAAATGATAGGGGTCTTCCTCTTAAAATAACACATCCACATACTTAGTATGAAATCTATCCAAGCTTCCTAACTTGAGATATCTTGGAAACAAGGTTTTCAGACTTTGACCCTCGGTGACCCCAGATGACCTTTGACCTCCACCCAAAACAATAGGCTTCTTCCTCTTGCCATAACACATCCAAATACTTAGTATGAAATCAATCCAGCCTTCCAACCTTGAGATACTATGTAAACAAGGTTTTCAGACTTTGACCCCCCTGTGACCCCAGATGACCTTTGACCTCGACCAAAAACAATCGGTATCTTCCTCTCACCATAACACATCCACATACAAAGTATGATATCTATCCAAGCTTCCTACCTTGACATATCGTGTAAACAAGGTTTTCAAACTTTGATCCCCCGTGACCCCAGATGACCTTTGACCTCCACCAAAACTGATAGGGTTCTTCCTCTCACCATAACATATCCACATACCAAGCACGAAATCTATCCAAGCTTCCTAACTTGAGATATCGTGTAAACAAGGTTTTCAGATTTTGACCCTCGGTGACCCCAGATGACCTTTGACCTCCACCAAAAACAATAGGGTTCTTCCTCTCACTACAACGCATCTACATACCAAGCATGATATCTATCCAAGTTTTCTAACTTGAGATATCGTGTAAACGAGGTTTTCAGATTTTGACCCCCGGTGACCCCAGATGACCTTTGACCTCCACCATAAACAATAGGGTTCTTCCTTTTACCACAACGCATCTACATACCAAGCATGAAATCTATCCAAGCATTCTAATTTGAGATATCGTGTAAACAAGGTTTTCAGATTTTGACCCCCGGTGACCCCAGATGACCTTTGACCTCCACCAAAAACAATAGGGTTCTTCCTCTCACCACAACGCATCTACATACCAAGCATGACATCTATCCAAGCTTTCTAACTTGAGATATCGTGTAAACAAGGTTTTCAGATTTTGACCCCGGTGACCCCAGATGACCTTTGACCTCCAACAAAAACAACAGGGTTCTTCCTCTCAATATGAGCCATCTATGTACCAAGTTTGGGAACTGTCCAACTTTCCCTTCTTGAGATATCGTGTAAACAAGCAAAGCCATCACATACACACACACACACACACACGACATCACCATCGCATAGATTCCTTGCCTGCCTTCGGCAAGGAATCAAAACCAGGAAGCCCAAAGGCTTAGTGATTCCTTGCCCAAAGGGGGGGGGTGCTTTGCTACACTTTCGGTTCATCCCTCAAATTTATACTTGTGTACAACATCATGCTTTACGATGTGTTCACAACTGGAACCCTTGCTGACCTCATATGATCTTTGAACCCCACCAACACCTGAATCACAAAAAAACAAACAGGTCTTAGAAGGGATCTGTCTGTGCTTCCTCCTTTGTAATGTCATGTTTACAAAGTTTCAGTTTTTGACCACTGGTGACCTCAAATGAATTGTGACCTCCATCAAAAACAATAGGGTTTTTCCTCTCAACATGACAAATTTATATACAAAGTATGAAAAGCGTCATTTATCCAAGCTTCCTAACTCTAGATATTGTGTTTCACAAGATTTTCAGGGTTTGACCCCTGGTGAAACCAGATGACCTTTGACCCCCACCAAAAAACAATAAGGTTCTCCCCCTCACCATAAGGCATTTACACATTCAGTATAAGATTTATTCAAGCTCTCTACCTTGAGATACTAAGTTAACAAGGTTTACAGGGTTTGACCCCTGGTGACCCCAGATGACCTTTGACCTCAACTAAAAACAATAGGGTTATTCCTCTCACTATAATTCATCTACCTAATAAGTTTGAAATTTATCAAAGCTTCATACCTTGAGATACTATGTTAACAAGGTTTTCAGAGTTTCACCCCTGGTGATTCCAAGTGACCTTTGACCTCCATCAAAAACAATAGCATTCTTCCTCCTGCCATAAAGCATCTACAAACTATGTATGAAATTTATTCAAGCTTCCTACCTTGAGATATCATATCAACAAGGTTTTCAGAGTTTGACCCTGTTGACCCCAAATGACCTTTGACCTCCACCAAAAGCGATAGTAGTGCTCCCACAGCCTTTTCAACAAAATAAAGGTTTTTTCAAAGGTTGTAAAATATAAAATAAAGGTTTCAAAAGGTTGACAAATGCAAAATAAAGGAAAATAAAGTCCTACATTTTAATGAAATATCAAATAATAAAATACTTACCGACCTAATTGACTTTACTTACATCAAGATTCCCTCTCTTTAAATAACTTATCTTGAATCTTTGAGCCTGTTTTGTGTTATGGATCATGCCTAGCTGTCCAAATATTCACTTCATCTGAAAAAAAATTTAAATTTCCTGTTAAACTTTTCTTCAAATATTGATAACAACAGCTGGGTGCTTAAAAATATTATGATGGTGCAAACTATACATATAAGCACTGACTGGGTGGTGGTCTTGGTACAATGTATCAAATGCTCTCTTCATTGCTACTGCATACAAATATACTTCCAGTAAGGCATTTCCACTTCACACAAACAATAAAAATGTTTGCCACCTTGAACCAAATCAACATGTACCTTTTTGTTGGATTAGCTATCTAATATACTTAATCAGAGGTAAGGAGACTTCTAGATAAATACTAAGCAGATATTCTCTTTAATATCAAGACCATTACTCATCTTCGAGCAGGGAAATCCTTATTCCAACATACACAAGCTTGATTAATGTATACATATGCAACTCAAATTTGGAGTTCCTATAAAACCTAGAAAAAAAAAGACCTGTGATTCAGGTATGGACTCTGGAGTCATTCTGGATTTACTTATGTTTTCTTTTTAACATACTGTACAAGCATCATCATATTTAAAAGCAGAAATTTCTGTTTGGTTGAAATAGAAAGGAACACTTCTTCCAAAGAACACTGATTCCAATTATCCACAGGTAATTAGGTTTACTGAAAGAATTTACACCACTTTTTACAGTTACCTGTACACATTTAACATCTTATGCATTTACTTCAATTTATACACAGCTTAAGAGGTCTGAATGTCAATTGAAAAATGTGTACTATACCATGTCCTACTAATTTATGTTAACAGAGATGCTCAACATTTCAAACTTCTTTGTATAAAGGCACAACTACTATAGTTTAAGCGTTGTATTTTATGCTCATAGTAGCACTCAAAGAAGAAACAGTTAAATATTTTTTATTATGCTATTATTGTACTACATGCTTCAAGTCTCAAAGTGAATAAAATCTAATGGACACTCCTGCAATTCATGAAACTTACAAACAGGTTTTTGTTGAATTTCTTAAAACAATTAATTTTCTCAACACAAAAAATGGTTTAATGTGAATAACATCTTGCTGCAATATGTCTAGTCCTTATGCTAAATTACAATTTAACTTTTTTTTCTTCTTTGGAATAATCTGATATTAGTTTCTTTTTTGTTGGCAACAGTCCTCCCAGTTTGTTTACATTCTTTTTATAGTTTTTGTCCAGCAATCTGGAGAAGCCCTGATGCTACAGATATTTTCATTTTCTGAAATAAACTTTATACAAATCAAGTATGACAAGGCAATTCTTTTAAAAGTCATTAACATGATCAAACCTAAAGGATCATTACTAACAGTCACAATTAAATCTGGATGACTAAGCTGCCAAGTGAAAGGTAAATGATTGCATTATTTACCGTGCATTGCAGTTGTAATACTTCTTAGTGACAGTGGTAAAAATATACAATTTAAAAGCACACTTAGATCAAGTAACCAGGACATATGTTTTTGACATGATTATTATTCCACAAACTGACTGACTGAAACTTGATCTTTTTGGTCTAATTACTTTAAACAATCCATGCCTGTTTTTAACAAGCACCCCTCAAAGGACATCATTGGGACAGACAACACAGAATGTCTTAAAATGCTCACCATGTAACTGACATGTGCCACCTCTGAAGTGAACTTAGCCAGGAGAAGATCCTCCAAAACAGGCTCTGAAAGACTCAAAATACTCAATATGTTTAAAAAAAACTTCTAAGCTGTATTTTACTACAAAACTTGTTGACTTTATCTGTAACTAAAAATGAAAATAAAGGTTTTTAAAGGTTTTAAAGATTTCTTTCCAAAAAATAAAGAGCCACTTTTGCAATAAAGGTTTTTTAAAGGTTTTACAGGTTTTAAAGGTTTCCGTGGGAGCACCGCGGCAGCGGGCCCTATAGTGTTATTCCTCTCACCATAATTAAAGGCATCTACATACTATGTCTGAAATTTATCTAAGCTTTCTATCTCAAGATATCATGTAAACAATGTTTTCAGGGTCTGATGTCCCCTGACCCCAGATGACCTTTGACCTCAACCAAAAACAATCACATTCTTTGCCTTAACATAATGCATCTATGCCTACATACTAGGTATGAAATTTATCCATGCTTTCTATATGGAGATACAGTGTTTACAAGGTTTTCAGGGTTTGACCCCTGCTGACCCAAAATGATCTTTGACTTCCACCAAATACAATATGGTTCTTCCTCTCACCATAGGGCATCTACTTACTAAGTATGAAATTTATCCAAGCTTCCTACCTCCAGATATTGTGTTAACAAGGTTTTCAGGGTTTGACCCTCGGTGACCCCAGATCACCTCAGAACTCCACCGTATCGATACGGTACGGTACCACCAATTACAAGGTACCGAAGTACCGCGGAGAACAGTACCCGACAATACGTCAAAACAAAAATCTAAAAATACTGCAATTGAATGGAATATAACTGAAATATAAATGCTATAATCCATATGATAACTGCCTTGTGTTCTTTTAAATATAAAAATGTAACCATGAAACGTTCATTCTGTAACCATTTTGCATCATTTCTGTCACAAATTTCCCCTCGTAATTTTGGAAATTGCCCTTTAACTGTTATGTATGTAAATTACCACGTGTAACCGAAAATTTCGCCCAACCAATACTTCCCACACTACAGTAACTTGTGGCTTGCTTTCTTTCGACATTGTGTGCAGTTTTCGAACGATCGTTCGTTATCAGCACATACATTTGTATTATGTACTAATAGCAGTTGGTATCATTCACTTTGCCTATGCTTACACAAGGCATCGTATCATTAAGAAATTCGTTGTAAGCTTACGAAGAATCATTGCATCGCTGGCTCTGACATGAACGTTGTTTCAACGATATCTAACACAGTAAGATAATTGGGACTTCTCCATTGACATAACTGTGTGTGAGAGAAATCTTCGGAAGAACGTTCTTTCAACAGTTTGTACAGTGAGTCAATGGGACTTGTCCATTGACTTAACTGTATGTGAGAGAAACTACACAGTAAAATCCCATTGAACGTTGTCGTCGTGGTCGCGTGAATTCAGACTTGCTTAAGTCGATTTAGATTTTTTGAGAACTCAGTAGTACGGCGTTCTCGTATTTTCGTGCAGTCCCAAAGATCGTACAGAACGTACCTATATCGTTAGGCCTACATCTATGTGAAGCTGGCCTATCTGCACGAAAGTAGGAGTCCCCATCCTACGAGTGTTATATCAGTAAATGATTTACGCGGGTAAAAGCTAGCTAGATTGCGGCGCTATCATACTGTTAGTACAGTTTTGACGTCAAAAGCAAAACTCACATACAAACACATACATGCACACCAATACATGCACACACACACTATCATGAATGCATAGATTCCTTGCCTGCCTTCAGCAAGGAATCAATAAAAGAATGACACACATAAACAAACCTCCTGGTAAGCTGGTAAATTAAAAAGTTTATTTCTTAAAGGTTTGTTGCCTAGGTGCTCTCTTTGATAGCTGTACAGAAGCAGTACACATGACTTTGGCACACTCCACTAGCAAAATGGGAGGTACACAAAAATGGGAAAATATTTTGCCCTTTTTTGCCATATATTTGGAAACTTATAGTTTGGAAACAAATACTTTGAACAGCAATGAAAGTTATGAGCAACATAAAGGTAGGAATCATTTTAGTATTTAAGGCAGTAACATGATAGATACTGTAGGACAGGATACAAGATTTTTTCTGCGCTCACAGCGCAATATACCCCTGGAAAGAATGTGTACGATGCTAGAGCTGATGACAGGGCTCCATTCTAACAGTCGTCCAGTCACCTGTGACGACCACAATTTGTGACGGACAACCAAAAAATGGTAGGTTGGTTGTCCACTGGACAACCAAAGTTCAGGCAACGTGTTAACAGACTGCTTCTAGGGTTTCTTGCAAATTCCTTTGTGGACTACTAAATTTTCTTTTGGACAACCATAGGAGGCAGACAGGTCGTCCAATGGATGACCATGGAATTTCCTTAAAATGGAGGCCTGGATGAAGTGCATTTTGTTTCCAAAACCAGAAAGCCAAAAGGCTTAGTGATTCCTTGCCATATGGGGATGCTTTTTTGCACTGAGGTTTATCCCTCAGATTTATCTTTCTTGACTACATCATTTTACGATGTTTTAACAATTTGACCTATGCTGACTTCACATGAACTTTTAACCCCACCAAATATAACAAAAAAGAACCAGAATGCAGAAATGCATTGAGGTTTTGATGATATATGTTCTATTCAAATAATGCCATGATGTCCCATATCTTTCAGTCAATGGTCAAATGCTATCTTAACATGTTGGAAAAATACAGTTTTTTTTGTGTTCCTATTTAATTTTGGGAATTCTTGGGAAATTTGCAGTTTGACCTCTGGTGACCCCAGATGACGATCTTGGGAAATCTTGGAAAAATTTTGCTCTTTGACCTCTGCTGAACCCATATAACACTCTTGGGAATTCTTGGGAAATTTTGCTTTTCTACCTCTGGTGACCCAAGATGACCTTTGACCTCCACCAAAAATGATTGCGTTCATATTCTCACCACAATGCATCCACATACTACGTATAAAATCTATCCAAGCTTTCTCCCTTGAGATATTGTGTTAACAAGGTTTTCAGTGTTTGACCCTCAGCCACCCTAGATGACCTTTGAACTCCACCCAAAACAGTGGGGCACATCTTCTCACTATAACACATCAATTTACCATGTATGAAATCTATCCAAGCTTTGTACGTGGAGATATCGTGTTAATAAGATTTTCAGAGCTAAACCCCCAGTGACCCTAAATGACTTTTGACCTCCACTTAAAATGATGAGATTCTTCCTCTTAATATAAGGCATCTACATACAAAGTATGAAACTTATCCAAGCTTCCTACCTTGAGATAACATGTTAACAATGTTTTAAGGGTTTGACCCGGGTGACCCCAGATGACCTTTGAACCCAACCAAAAATGATAGGATTTTTTCTCTCACTACAAGGCATCTTCATACAAAGTATGAAATTTATCCAAGCTTCCTACCTCAAGATATTGTGATAACAAGGTTTTCAAGGTTTGACCCCGGTGACCCCAGGTGACCTTTGACCCCCACCAAAAACAATAGGGTTCTTTCTCTTAATATGGGGCATCTATGTACCAAGTTTGAGAACTGTCAGAGCTTCCCTTCTTGAGATATCGTGTTAACGAAGTTTTCAGGGTTTGACCCCCGGTGACCCCAGATGACATTTCACCTCCACCAAAAACAATAGGGTTCTTTCTCTTACCATAATGCATCTACATACTGAGTATGAAATTTATCCAAGCTTCCTATCTTGAGATATCGTGTTAACAAGGTTTTTAGAGTTTGACCTCTGGTGACCCCAGATGACCTTTGACCTCTACCAAAAATAACAGTGTTCTTCCTCTTTATATGAGGCATCTATGTACCAAGTTTGAGAACTGTCAGAGTTTCCCTCCTTGAGATATCGTGTTAACGAGCAAAGTGTCACAAACACATACACACACCCACACTAACACACACACACACTCACACACCAAAACATACAGCTGTGCATAATCGGCACCTAGGCATATAATATCCTCAGTAAATGAACACAGCATCTTGTACAAAGGCAACTTACAAACACTGTGCAAGCTGCAGGAACAGTATGTAGGGATGGACAGGCTGAGAAGCTAAGTAGAGAGAAGAAAGTTCCAGACAGTTTCGAACGTTCATTTTGTTGCCGTACATACATATAGACACAAAACTGGTGGGAGTATTTAAACCAGTACATTTCCTTGTTATAACTAAAACTAAGATGACATCATTTCGTTCTTTACAATATAAGTAATTTACTAGAAATACAGTTATGTCTCATTCAGCTATGTGCATATTTTTTTCAAAATAATGTCATTTTGTCTCAAGTCAATCGATAGTTTTTTGGTAGGTGAAAAATATTGTTTGGAAAAGGAATGCACTTTATCTGTCATTTCAAATGTACTCTCCCAAGGAGGGCATGACGTACACCCTGTATACAACAATTAAAACTATTTCTACACTTTTTTCACTTAAATATTAAAACAAGTCACACCTCTACGTTGCTCACAATTTTTTGTTGCTGTTCAAACTATTTGCAAATTTTTGCACCATAACATATGGCGAGCAGTGAGATATTTTCGTCATATTCTTTGTCATCCCCATTTTTGAAATGGAGCATGCCAAAATTTTTCTTCACATTTGACTCCGGCTGAACTGGCTACATGTTTTATATGCAGTACAGTACTAGATACTAAATAGAGCACATAGGCAAACCAACGAATGTTCGTTTGTTGTCGGTATTTCTATGCATGTAGAGTATGTGACCACAGCCACATCATGTGCATAGTACTCACAGTCAATGCACTATAGTACTGCAAGTTACTATATCACACGTACACATGTGTATCACAAATTACCAATTACTAAAATTACATACTTCAAAATGCCTTCATTGTAGGACTTTTGTGTAATTTATATCAAAACTAATCTATCGTTTAATGTTCATCAAAAGTTTTCTAAAACAATGCTTTGAAAAATCGGTTAATATCTATCGAAATGAACAGGCTTGTAAGCAATTTTCAACTGAATTCATGTACAAGAATTTGTCAGCATCTTGACATACAGTACATGTCTATTTAATGATGTTCAATTCACCAACAGTTTTGAAACTACATGGAGAGGCCTCATAATCAGCTTTAGCAGGGAATCCATATGTACTTAGCATTACTGTGGTCTTTTGTTTCTGAAAATGAAGAAAAGCACCGGACTAACATACAAAGTAACACCAAAGTACAATAAGAAACCTCCCAGCATGTTCTGAGGAGTGCGGATTGGTTTAGATTAATTTATTGGAAGGATGTTAAGGAGTGCTGTGAACTGTGCTCCTGGAACGATTTTTGTGAAAATAAGGAGCGCAATCGTGTCAACGCTCCTTATAAGGTCTGCAATGGGAACATCTGATTCTAATTTATCTTCATTTTATGAGGCATCAACAGTTGATTAAGAAGTCTGTTAACTTTTTGAGAAGTTTTGGCATAAAAATGGACTAGAAATTTGCAAACATTACCAAAAATGGTGACCATAATGTCTTTGATGAAGTTTCCAGTTAAAGTTTTGATAGGAAAGACATTTTCTTTGTTTATTAACATTATTTTTCTTAAATGTGGTACTTGTATTTTATTTGCTATTTTGCTGTAGTGGTTGACTCAAGATTCCTTCATAAACATTGTGATGTGTACTGCCCACAGAACTATATACCTAGAACTGGCTTTATCCCTGTAGTGTGCCGCAAATTGAAGATCTGCAATGCACCCAAAAGTAATATCCTACACACCTGTTTTGCATTGACCGTGAACGTTAATTAACGGAGTGACATATAAATTTGTCTTAGTTCGAGAGTTGAGGGGACTTAAAAAAATTGCTTTCAACGAAAAAAATTGTATCACTATTGAAAAGCATATGGAAATGAAGTGTGGACAGAAAATAGTTCCATTAATTTTAAATGCAAGAAAATTTAGTTCTGCAAAACAAATACTGCATTAGGATCTTCACTGCCCATAAGGAATACCAACCAGAGTCCCCTTTTTCAAGTTGGCCAAAAACCGAGAAGATTAAATATCTACCCAAGTTTGTAACATTAGCTTCATTGAACACTCTACTGCACAAATCGGTTCTTAAGTAACCACCAATTACCTTCCAAGAGTAATCAGAGACTACAGTGCACAAAAATAGCATACATAATGCACTAGCTAGTACAGTTGGTTTATAGTATTACAGCAGATGCGTCTACAATCATACAGTGGCTGGGTCAATTAATTATGTGCACTCAAGCATAAATCCTACTACTGGCAATACTTTTCATAGTTAGTTTACTATCAAGTGTGTCAAATTATTACTCCCTCAGTGAATTTTGTGACCATTCTTCAATGGGCTGGGTTGGCCATCATGTGTGCATACCTATGTATGTACTACAGTACCAATGGTAACGTTACTGTGACTTGATCCCATAATGTTGTGACAAATATCTAATCACAGTGGTTAGCATATGACTGGCCCAGCTATTATATGCCTCATTCTAAGTTAAAAGGACCAAACAGATCGTGCTTGACATTTCTTTTTATGTAGCCAGTGGTGTGGCTAGAGTTGACAGTAGCTTAGCTACTGTCTGGAAACTGAATACGAACAGTGCTTAGGGTTAGGGTTAGGGTTAGATGCTTAACATAGAAAATGATGGGGCCAAATGATTTAATTCAGGTATTGAATTCTCTTGACGAGTAGCTGGCAGGCACTGAAGGTGCAAGATCTGACACCAGCTGCAGGCACAGTGCGCCTGGGTGAGTGCCTTTTTTAACTTTTCTTTCAACTAATTTCTGCTTGCTGCAATCCTTTGCCTCGGAAGTTTAAGTATGACATGCATATGAAATAATTAAGTTGTATAGATGGTTGCAATAAGGCTTGGACCGATATTTGTAATTTTGCTTGAAGGTCCACCTACCAGCAAGCCTCATCAGGGTTCACCTTACTGGTAGGGTACACCGGTACAGTACAGGGTACAGGACAACATACCCACTGGGGTTCAGGGGTCTAAAATACCTTGGGGTATTGTCAAACTTGGGGACTTTTCAGACCTTCTTCCCCCTCCCCAGCTAAGAACAGTTTCCAATGCCAGGCTGTGTCCCTGGTGTGCCTTAAGCTTTCAGTTTGCCTGCAGTTTTGATTGCAGACGTTTTGCCAAGTCAGCTAGACAAAATTTGTTCAGATACTCCCTACTGCCGTGCAGGCTTCAATATTTACTCCTCAGTAAGGAATAGTAGCAATTACAGTATATATTTCAACATGTGCAGCATTAATCAAAGTTGCTGGGTAGTAACAGGATATGTTAAGGTGTGCTTTAAACGTACAGTATGCTGTACATGTAATGAAAAGTACTGTAGGCATGTATCTATTCTACCTTGTCACTTTAATTCAAATTACTAGTACATGAAGTGTTTATGTAATACTTTGGCAAATGGTCCATAGCCTGGCAAATCTAGCTCATTCCAGAAGTGCAGCAGTGGGGTGGTCTAAGGAAAAACTTGAAATTTATGCCATTTCATTGGTATTTCTAGCATCTGGCCATTAAAATAAGCACTACATATTACTAAGCAGCTTTGGGATCATCTAAAAAATGTGGTGTTGAAAAGGGAGGCTACAGCGGGGAGAGGCCCCCTTTGGATCTGCGTCTCAGTGTTAGTGTAATTTTGGTACATTAAATATATTGAAAGGTGACTGGACAACATCTGGACAATTCTAACTTGGTGACATACGAAGACAGGACAATATATTCTCACCACGGAAACTTTCCTTTGGACAATCCACCCCCAGTTGTAGGCCTATATGAGAAAACACTTCTTGTCAACAGCCATTTACTGCCCTTCAATGGCATTTCATTCAAGCTGATTTCTTAACAATACAAAGGTTGACCTTTGGGTAGTGATTTGTCAGGAGGTAGTCTAGAACCCTGGGTTTATTAGAAATATGCACATGTATACATTTTGTACTTCTTGATTCCATTCCATAAATTATATACATCCTGAACAACCAATTATGTGCAGATGTCGTAAAAATCCTGTCAATATTTGAAACTGATACAGAATTTTAAAGCAAAGACAATTTTTGAGAAGAAATTGAATTGTTAATGAGCCTGGGCAATGGAATACTATCCCTCGATACCAGTCTAACACTACAGTAGCACAGGATTCACCTTCCATTATTGACTGTACTGTATGGCATATTCGTTGTTTAGTCATAAGTTTGGGAACCAAAAAGAGGACATGAGCAAACAGAGTCCACTCCACAAGGTACTATTTTCATGGTTCGAATTACCCTGTGCAAACACTAGCGAAATTGCGAACAATGCATACTGTAGCTCTGTGTAGTGTGTAGCTTTTCTTTATGTAAACATATGGATTACTACAGTCCTTTTGTTTTATCATGTGAACACTGGCTGGGAAGTTATTTGTTTGGCCAATTCATGCATGCACGAAATATGCAGCAAAACTGAATGCCAAACGATTTCAGCTGGCGTTGTTGGCTTCAAAATACCAAACATCTGTTTGGGCTAAAGCAGAATCGATTCTTTCTGACAAAAGCGAATTTTCTTGCATATAAGTTGATAAAATGGAATGAAATTTACAGAGAAGATTACTGACAAGATTCAAAAGCAACTGGAACCAGTTAATTTTTTATTTTTCGTTCCAATCAAGAGCATATCCTCCCAACGGGGAATGGTCATTTTTCAATTCAAAATTGACTTCTTAACACATACTTTCTCGTGATATCGATTATTCTTGAACAAGCTATGAGCATGGACAACCTGTGAACTTGTGTGCAAACTTTCGGGCACAAATATCAAAATCCCTAGAGGAAGATGGGTTTTATGGCCAAACATTGAAAGAAATCTTTAGCGCCTTCATATAACCATCAATCAAAGCAAAATGTTAGTCTTAGAATTTGCGTGACACATTTACACATCTTCTCCAAATTTCACATCTGTAGCTCTAACAAAACAGCCAAGAAAATGCAATTCATAGACACAATCTCTGAACACCTCCCTGAAAACTGCTGTTTCAATCACAATACTTAGACTAGAGGTTTTCTAGTCAAAGTAAAAAGGTACCAGACTCTTTGGATGCTTTAAAATTTTAACTTTTTACTGGAACCAGTCTTCAAAGTGGTCCATCACAGAAGTATAGGCAGTTTTATAGGAAGGATACTGATGAATACATAGGGATTTATAGAATTTTTCAAGGAAAATATAGAGTAAATATAGGAATGTCACACATAAGGCTGTTCGGTTTTCTGAAAAGTGGAAACCGGTTTTTCGGCAAGCCAAAAACCGACTTTTAGTCAAAACTGGTTTTATGTCACAACCATGGCTACACATACACATGCAGCACATACACACAATGGCACACACACTATAATTTCACGTTATAGCGGCATTTAATGTAGTTGCCTGCAAACGCTGAGTGATAATAAAAGAAATAGACTGCTTAAATGAAAATCCTGTTAACAAAATGTAAATTAGCATGTGAGTTAATTAGTGGTCAAAGTTTTACCATTAGTGCATGTTCAAAATTATTATCGGGCTTGGGAATAGATTTACTGTCAATAACGTTTCCAAGTTCAACTTGAAATCATACAACAGAAAAATCTGGCGCCCGAAGTTTGATTTTCGTTTGCCATATCCCGCCCATTTTCTAGACTCTACGGTAGCTCCGATGAAGACTTTAACAAATTATTACTCAAAAATTATTCAAGTGCAAAACGGAAAGCTTTGCAAGTTCCCATAACTGTGTCAAACTGATTTTGGTTGAAGTGGCTGAAATTTATGAATATATACCAATTGTTGGATTCATACTTAAAGATTTGTAGGTGAGTTACGTAGGTTCGGTTTTTCGGTTTTATATTTTTCCTTTAACCGAACCGAAATCGGTTTTACCCGGTCTTTCCCCAAAAACCAGTTTTCGGCACAGCCTTAGTCACACACTAGCGGTCCTAATTATCTTAAAAATTCCTCAAAGCTGTGGATGAGGAAAACACGGTACTGTACCTTAGGAAACTACTGTAACAAACTATACTGTTTAAATGATGAAAATGTGATTAACAGTATCACAAGTGTGGGCAATATGGCAGAACAGTGTGGTTCTACCATCAACATGGAAAAGAAAACCATCTAAATATTTTGGTGGAAGGGAAAGGGTAAATCCCCTGAAAAAGGTGTATTTGCATATTTTGACCCTGGAATAAATTATAAATGTTATTATTTGTGCATACCAAAAAGGCACCAAAATTTGCAATATATGAAGTTGAGAACATGGAATGTGACCATGATGGTGCTTTGAATGGATGGGTACAGTAGTTCATAAGGACAATGAACAGTTGCTTGCTAATGTCCTAAAGTACACAGGCAGAATTCACCTCAGCTCCAATAATAATGGGGTTCAGGACACAGAAAATTTTGAATTTTTACTGCTTAAATAACAGGAAATGGTCTCTTAATATAACATCATTTTGCTATAAACTAAACACTGTATTGCTAGTCAATCTTGATAAGTGTGACATGTGGGTGATGACAGTAAGATCATGGGCCTATGACAACTGTATGGTTGCTATGAATACCTTCAAACTCACTCCCCAGTGGCATAGCCAGAACTGCCTCATGGGGGCCATGTAGTTTATTCTGTGATTGCCAGCATGGGGGAGGGTTCTAAGGGGAGGGGGTGTCCCTCTCCCCTTTGAAAATGTTTTGAATGATTGGGTGACTTACATGCAATCTGGTGCTACATATGTCATCTTTTTGAAGTAAAAATTTATCTTCAAAAACTTACATATTCTGGGTTACTAACTTTAAGAAAATATCACCATCAGCAAAGGAGAGAGGACATGGCCCAATGGTCCCTCCCCCTAAAAATGCCACTGCTAACTTTGAATCTGTACAACTTGGCAGAACAGTGTAGTCCACATATATCATGCTGTCTACAGTGTGCAAAACTGTCTGTGCATTAACATATTTAACATCTAAAATCTCACTTGAGGAAGTTACATAACAAAATTAGGGAAAGGGCGACTTGGCAAGTGTCCCCACTTGCCACCAGCACCAGATCCCATATATGGATTAGATTTCCACTTTGGTCTGTTGGATAAATTGATGTGGCATCCAGAGACCTGTCATAGGGCTTCTTGTGCAGTTTAGGGAAAACCTCCTTAGAGATTTGCACATTGTAACCTTTTAAATATTATAGTGAGACTCTTAATTTTCTCAAAGCACTAAGTTCTTTTTCTTTAGGAGAGAATTGTAATTGTACAACACTTTGAACAATACTGATCTAATAGCTCAGTTTGAGGAAAGATGGTAGACTGTAGACACAGGGAAAATATTGGTATTTTGAACCTCTGTACTACAATATTTTGAATTAAAGAATTAGTTATACTTTATCACTGACCAACTACCTGTGCATGCAAAGCATAGGTACAGTAAGGGTTTTAAAATGTGGAGGGCTCCATGACTACAGGGGATACCAGGCAAAGGACTCTAATCCACCCCTTGACAATACCACTACAAGTACAATTCCCTCAAACAGATAAACAGAGTACTTAAAATCACAGGTGTGAGAGTGGAACATCTATGGGTGGTGAAGTAAGTGTTTATCAGTGCCCTATGCAGTTTCATATGAGAATATTTCCAAATCCTATAATTAGTCTTTGTGTACAGTACTAGCATCTAATTAAGATACTTGGCATCTAGACACTGCTACCTGTCCGACTAAGCCACTCTTGAGTCTAAGACACTCAGAATCTTAGACAGCTATCTTGAAAAAAGAATGTATCTGAAAATTTCACCCAAAAATACCATATATGCTAAAAGAAAAGTTTTTTCACAAATCTATCAGAAAAATATAGGAGAATATAGGAAAACAAGCCCAAAATCATACAAATATAGGAAATATAGGATTTGGGGGAATTTATAGGAAATCATAGGAAATATAGGATCACTTTGATGCCTGTCAGGAACTTAACAGAGAAACTTGCTATGTAGGCTACAGAATTTTAGATAATTTCAGATGACTATGTAGGAGGACATGGGCGATTTCCATTCTCTTGCAATTTAAACTTGACCTGGGAGGGTGTGGATATTTACAAACCTAAAATGAAAAATACAGTGTATGCTCCACTGTAGTGTAACTTGTTACTGGTTAAGGGTAATACACTGATGCACATTCTCTACTTTCCCATGTCTCTTCATGAATTACTACCCAATGTCATCTCAGAAGGTAAAGTACAGTGTCTACCCCTTGGGTACAGTATACCTAGGGTATACATGCACTCTACCATTTAGTAAGATTGGAGCTCAATAGTGTTGCCTCAAAGTAAGTTTACCGGACCTGGACTACAGTCAGTATTATTTTTGCTGACCAAAGTACTTCTTCAATTTGCCCTAAGGCTTCCTTTGAGGCTTTTAAATTGCATCAGCCTCTGAATGTACTCGAAATTTTAATTTCCACAAAAATTTGGCAGGATTTCAAATAAAAACTGATTTATTGTGGATAATTCAAGCAAATTTTGATGCTAAGAGCAGACTTTGTCAAATCCATGTCAGTACAGTATAACACTGAAATCAAATCTGTAACATGTTGGTTTTGGGTAGATACTGAATTTGTTCAAGTCTATTTAATTCGCTGCATAATTTACTACAGGCATTGTGTGCAATACCACTTCTAGGTATGTATTTCTGAGGAACTGCCACCTACACCTACCTTTCAAAGTCTATTTCCTACGTAAAGATTACTTAATCCAGACAACATGAAAATATTGCAAAATGAGGAAAACACGTTAAAAAATACAACTGCAAAGTTTTATCAATTTTCATAAATGTTTTTACATCTTTATTGTCACAATGTTCGTAAAGTGATTGACTCTTTATACCCCCAGCATACGAGTTGACCATATTCGGGGGTTTGCGGATGACGTCCTCTCCCTTGACAGCTTACCAGTTAAAACGTCCCTTTAATACCAAAACATCCCCATACCAAAACCTCAACTAACCAAAACATCCGCGGATTGAATCATTTTTTGTTTTATGATAACTTTTTCAAGTATCGGTAAATGTTTTTATTAATGTTAGAAGGCTATTTTCTGTTTATTCAAGTAAAATGAAATACTAATGGCAATTTACTTTACAACTCACCACCTCAATACTTTAAATATAGTGACATGACCTAATAAGGCCACTTTCGGATGTTGTGCATCAATACAGTCAACAAAGCGCGTCAAAACTGCTGTCACAATTAGTGCGTCAATTTTTGATGCAGAAAGTGCATATAGCAAACTCCCTTGCTAATGCGCGTGAACCTGTTTTTCAAGCACTTGCACGCTAAGATATGCAGCTCAAATTGAACGCACAAACTGCCTACACTGAACCTGTACATATAGCCTACGTAGCGCCTCTGTGGCTGCCGCCCCTTTTGCAGGCTGCCGCCCCTCAGTTTGTTTTTGGCAGCGATGAGCTGAATGAAAAAACTTCGTCCGTTCCGCGGAGTACTGTACATACAGCTCTGTACAAAAATTGTAAACAGCGCCCGCTGGCCTTATTAGTTTACTTCTGATTTTAGGCTTGAGCTGGAAACGCTGAACTTGTCGTAATGGTATCTCTTGAAAGGAAAAATCTGTGGTAAAGATTTATAGCTCTCAAATAAGGTCAAGTCTGCCAAAACTTTTTCAGGTACAAACAGATTCACATTCTTTTGTCTTGTTTTTTAAAAATGAAAACTTTCTTAGAGTGGCCTTGTTAGGTTGTGCCATCATACTTCATATGATGCTGGTATTGCAGATGGAATGTAGGCCTAAGTGACAGGAGTCTGTAGTTACAGTCAGAGTGGCACTAAGTATTTTTTTTTTTTTCGGTCATGATCAATTACTGTTCCAAACCAAAACAACTAGGCCTATTAATGATTTCCCAAGTACCTGCAATAAATTAATTGCAATTAAAACTCTATTATTAAGAGGTTTTCTCATACCTATCATTCATTGAGGGCCCGGCCCGACGTTTTTGTATTACATACCCTAGCCTATGTAATAACACGGGGACGATTTGGTAGCTAAAAAGCGGGGACAATTTGGTAGCTAAAAAGCGGGGATTCTGGTAAAGGGACGTTTTGACTGGCTCCCCATTGATGCAAAACAGACCTTATCATTATCCCAAATAAAGAGTAGAGGGTACTTTGAAAACTGCATTGTGGGAACGATTGTTCCATGAACAGCTGGACCGAAAGTAGGCCTAGATCGTTACCACTGGGAACTTGGATGATGGTCACAATGCTTAAGCTCACGGATTGGAATTATTCTTCCCGTGCTTCACCATCTGCTATTTGGCAAGGTCTATGGTATCCCTGACAGTGTTAATACTTTTGAACATTTTGTTCAGCCTTTAAAAAAAAAACACGGGAATTTCAGCTTCGCAGTCACAGCAAAAAAACTTCAACTGGCCTAGTAGGAGTAACACTGTTTACCATACGGACCTAGCCTAGTTGGTGAAATTATTGAGACAGTGCGAGTAGCCTAACTAACGTTGTAAAGTTAGTTTTTAACCAAATTGACGAACGTACCCTAACAGTCCGCAATTTTACTTCTTCGCTTCACGGTCCCAAAAATATGCGACATTTTACTACAACTGAAAGCAACTGGCCTTACCATGTAATTCAGAGGATATTATCTCTTGTGTACCATGCTGCAGTCCACTTTTCTTTCCAATGGCCTAAATCAAATTTTATAGCAACATCTATAATTCTTCGTTCGCAGTTTGGACAACTTTAATGCGTGCTGCAACGTACACTGTGTACGAGGGTATGTGGCCGGCCGGTCGGCAACATAATACTTACTGCAGCGTGTTGCCGCCAACTCCCTGCTACAGGTGCATGCATAGCGCAATAGAAGAGTTGGGAAATAACATTTTGCCGTTAACAAGTACCACAGATGGGCAATTCCACATCAAAGAGAACACGAGCACTTGTCATTACTATTTCCATCAGGGGCGTAGATTTCTTTTGGGGTACATGCGACGAAGCCCCCCGGAAACTCCTGGGTTTTAATGCCTCAAAGTGCCAGGAAGACTGTTTTAAGGGGTTAATTTTACCGTTTATGTTCTTTGGTAGGCTATTGGTATGCTATTTTGAGCACAAAACTCGTTGATAAGCTGCACTGGATTGAAATTGTACAAGAGCAACAATGTCCTGTTATCCCTAAAAAGGCAGGGATGATGGATCAACATATAGGGTCATCCCAGACAACTGGATTTTTAATTCGGAGATCATTACAAGACCTGCAATTGGCTTGAAATCAGTGGTGTTGCCAGTTTTTTTTTTTTTTTTTTTTTTTTTTTTTTTTTTGATTGGGCGCATCTTAGATGATGTAATAATACCCGGTTCCTCCAAGTCGGCGTAAATTACACCTTTATTTTTCATGCGTTCCTGCATTTGCATGCAGCAGTTTTGATCTTTTGAGTTTGTCACGACATGAAGGTGTCGTCCTGTGGAAGGGGTTCCCCCTCCCCTTTAACATTTTTTTTATTAATTTAAGGTCTTTTAGATGCAAAATGGTGCTATCTTTGAGATGTTTTTGGAACTGATCATATATGGCCTGAAAATGTCCATAACTTAGTGAATGCAGGCTAATTTTTGGTAAGGTAAAAGAGGAGAATATGTTGTCTATTAAGAGACAGATACGTGGCAAATTTCCTGAAGCCCCCTCCCTTCTGTCTATTTTACTGCCTTCCATTTCAGGAAAGTTTTTACACAAAAATATGTGCGTGGAGTCCTGACAGAAACATTCTTGAGTTATTACGAAATATGTCCTTTCCTTCATTGTGCATTATGAAAGGGGGCCTCCTGGAAGCTCTGCATTAATCATATTAAATGGGGCGGGGGGGGAGGACAATGACATAATGCGTATACTACCTGACATCCAAATGATAATAGAGAGTACGACGTGGAACACTTTACAGCTATCGTATTTTTACTACTTTTGAACTAAAATCCGGACGAACAGCTGCCAGCAATGGAAAATAAGAGGGGGGAAGTATCGGTTGCAAGGAGGTGATATTAGACATCCCTGATAGATGTAGCAAAAGGGGTGAAGGACTAATAAGAGCGTTAGTTACAGAGTGCTGTTTTCGTCATAAGTGTATTAACAATCACAATCTATACCGTATATGGCTCAGCGCGAACCGGTGAAGCTCTTGTAAAAAATTTTGAAAAATGTATAACGGCAGATACGTACTTTCAACCTTCTACATCATGCTATTTATTAGATTGAAAGATCCCATATTGATGAAGGTCCCCACAGATGTTTGGAGATGTATCTCTGTTATTTGAAAGACAGTCGTGGTCAGAACTGTTTCGTGTATTATTACCTTAATAATGGCCATGACATGGAGTGTAAACAGTGACGAATAATATTTCCATTACCTGATTACAAAACCTGCATTCAGACTCTACATCGAGACACTTTCAATTGCCCAACAGACCTACATGCCACTGCCATAAGCCAGTCTTTTACCAATTAATTCGTAAACTTTCAACTTTTAGCTGTTGTGCTTCTCCGAAAGTGGCTATCGGAAGATATTGATAATGTGAATGACACCATAGTTAATGTGTCACGGTCTATTAACTATGGTGACACTGACGTAAGGCTGGGAGCGCGCGGAGCGCGCGAAAATTTTGATAGATTGCCAACGATTTGCTAAAATTCTGATAGTTTGACAAACACTTGTGATAAAAAGTGAAGCTAGATTGAAAAAAATTTCTTACGAAAATGAAAAATAAAATATACTTTCCATCATACACGTATCTGTAGACTGAAAAGTGGAGGGGGGGGGGTGATTACATGGGCCATCTCCCCTTGGGATTTACGCCCATGATTTCCATATTCAGTACATGACAGGTACCAGTGTTTAGAAAAGTGAGAAACTGCAAATTTCCAGTTAAAATACCTCCTGCAGTCCCATGGGCGTCAATCCTGGGGTAGGGGAGACAGGGGGACAAGTCCCCCACGTTTCGATGGGTGGGGGACACAATATCAAATACCCCCACACACACACACACACACACACACACACACGCACACACAAACTTCCTAAAGAGTAGTGTCGTGGCTCTATATGACTGGCTTTTTACATGAAGGTTTGTTGAAAGTGTCTCGATGCAGAATCTGAATGCAGATTTTGTCAGAAGAATCTCATTTAATGACAAATTTCGGCGTGCTTCGCGCGCATGCGTCACAGTTTGCACTCCATCTCATAACAATTAAAAAGGTGGTTATACAAGGAACTATTCTGATCACAACACTTTCCGAAAGCAGAGATACATCTCCAAACATCTGTATAGGGGCCCCACATCAATATGGGATCCTTCAATCTAATTTGTAAGCATGATGTTGAAGGTTGAAACTTTAAAGCACGTTGTTGCCGTTGTACATTTTTTAAAAACTTTTACCGAGCGCTTCGCGCGAAGCCATTATCGGTATGGATGGTGATTGCTAATACACGTGCGAAGAAAAAGCAGAAACGCGGTTGTCAGTCCTTCACACCTTTTGCTACACCTATCATGGAGGTCTAACCAGTGTTGTAACGAGTCACCCTTAGGTCGAGTCACACTTAAGTCAAGTCAAGTCAACGGTGGTCGAGTCGCAAGTCAAGTCATTCGCCACAATGCTCGAGTCAAGTCAAGACAGAAGCCAAGTCAAGTCAAGTCAGACATTTTGGTCGAGTCAACTCGAGTCAGTTGCTGTGTCTAAAAGTTAACGCAAGTCACACTATCACATAATCATAGCAAATTTAAAACTGGTAGGCTATTTATTCTTTGGTGTGACCTAAGTTGAGATAACTGGTTCCTTTCTGCCTCCTCTGAAGTGTACCTGTCACTGACTGCAATCTTTTTCTATGGTATGCTACAGGTACATTGTTTTCACATAACTTCAAAGTTATTTTTCCATGTAAAGGAGCACCCTGCACATACCAAGGTACCACGCGTAGCTTGCGCCCAACACAGGAATGCTGAAACTACTCAAGCAAACAATGTTAATGTATATCTGCTGGCACAATCTCAGTTTCACTTTGCAACGTATAGGCCTAACGTTAGATGTCGTCGACCTAGAATCCACAGATGGCTACGCCATGGTGTAACTTTCACTTTAATCGAAGTAGTCAAGGACGTAGCATGTAGCACTATGCAACTCTCGGAAATAAACTCTCTCCGACAGTAACGAATAAAAATGGCCACAACCGACAACAACCGGGGTTATTTGATGTCTCAAAATGGGTGCGCAAACCCTTGTGGACTGCCAAAGCGACGCCGAAGGCCGGGACTTTGGAGCAATAATTTTATAAATGTGAGATCTAGAACTCAGAGTAGGTGCGCGCGAAGCGCATTTAAAGAATCGCAATCATTGGCCTTTTAGCGATATGAGTAATAAAAAAGCTAAGAAAAGCATCTTAAAGGAGAGGACTCTTGCACCCCCCCCCCCCCCCTTCGCTAAGCGCCTGTCCCATATTACGGTACCGGAAATGACACTTTCTCGGCCCTTACAACTTGCATCTATAAACAATCTTCAAAAAGTCGGTAAATTTACACAGATCAATGGTGATAAAAAATTTGCTTTGACAATTTCTGGGGGAGGAGAACTTCCCCTCCACTGCGTAAGGCCATGGGGAATTCAAGGGTTTCAAGGATAATGGAAGAGTATGTGCGAAGCAATGAAAAGCCGGATGTTCTACAGGAAAAAACCCGAAATCCCAAAACAATATTTAAAACGTGTGCCCGTGAAGCGCTCCGAAGAAAACACATTGAGATGTTTAATTGTAGCCTATTTTTTTTTCTTTGATTTTAAATGCAGTATTGTTTATTACATTAAAAATCCTTACTTTCCCCAGGTGCCTGTTCTTTTCATAGATCAGGATACAGGGTCAGTCCTATATATCCTGTTCTATGGTTCTTTCTTTCATGTTTCATTTTTGTCGATGGTCTGGAACTGTCCCCCTCAACCGTTTTTATTAGTGTGAAAAATAAGGTAGTGTCGATTTTGAAGGTTATCAGGTTATAGAGAGTATAATTATGATACTTTAAAAAAAAAACAATGAAATGTTTTACTGGTAGTTTTAACATGAACATTGGCTAAGGCCGTCGGCAGTTTAAATGCCATGCAGGGAAGTAATTTCCATTGGAGGCTACATCTTGGGAAGATATGGCCGGCGAAACCTTTAACCACGAGCGCCGAAGGTGCGAAGCCGGAGGCTGGAGACTGAGTAATTTTTTTTTAATTTGACGGCTTTTGCCGCAATTCTGGACAATCTCTTTAACAAATTCTGCTTCCCCATCTGTAATTTGAAATGCTAATGAAATAGGTCTCTTACAAAAATCTCAACTTAAGGAGGATGCTGAGAATGCATGATGGCAGTTGGTGGGGAAAGTGGACAGGAAGGGGTGTAGCGAGGGTTTTGGAAATAGTAATTTACTCAAGCTTTCCTACACTGTTAAAACACTGTTTAAAATTGTAACGAGGCAATTCCACCAAAGTTTTCCTACGCACAGCCGTACAACAGTACTAATGAGACTAATTTATATCCGGCTCATGCGGAGCACGCCGAAAAATTTATCAAGAATTGTGATTCCTTATACATGGGTATAGTGTTTGGGATTTTGTTTGCAAGGACTAGGGTGCATTTAATGACGTGCAGTACCTTCAGTGACTTATTTCAGAGCTTCAGTTCCCAATAGTGTGGCGCCAAGGAGACGCCCACCCTTTTGAAAGAAATTTTACGGTGCCAGACAAAATTTTCAATTGTATTAGTCAGTTTTCTCTGGGGGTGCGCGCTGGGCGCTCAGAGAAAAATTTTATGGTATTTGATTTTAATGTTTTTCTTCATTTAACATTGCAAAATTTAATCATAATAGGCTGTTGGAAATTCTCTTATAGTTTCTCTTGTCTCGATTCCTTTCGCTTCTTTTTTTTATTATTTTTATTATTTTTTAAGCTCTGGAAAAAATTGGGGAGCAAGTTCCCCATTGCCCACCGTAATCCCGCCTTTGACAGTGTCAGATGGCTTTAATTGCTTGATGGATGCATGTGCACGACATAACATACATGGCCTGGACTGCTGTCGTCGGTACTGTGTACTGTGGATATCACCCTGACAAATTAACGCAACCTGATGAACAATGCTTTACACGGGGTTGTGAAATTACAACCAGTCCTAGTCCTCAGTAAAGGACTGTATGGTCGTTCACTGGGAGCTCACTATACACAGTCCTTACAACGACCTCTGAAAATTGATGGGAGGGGGAGGGGGTTAGGCCGTTTTTATGATGTTGAAATTGACTTTCTTCTCTCAGCTAATTTTGGACATAAAATCTTAATTTAATAACCTGACTTTTCTTCTCCAGATGTTACAGGACGGGTTAATACAGTTTTGTGTTTGATCACTGATTAATTCAAAATTGTTACAGATTTGGAAGTGTTGGCCCAGCGGAGTATTGCCTTTTCTTATTTCTTGTCTATGGCCGCGGTGTCTAACACGTAATTCACCTCCCGTTTCACCCACGTACTGTTTCCCACAGTCCTTACAGTTGATTAAGTAAACCACCCCTATCGACGTACAAGTTATATTAATAAAAATGGTGAACCTTTCTCCGGCGGTAGCATTGCTGTAAACTTTGTCAGTTTCCTGTAGGACATTACAAGTGACACAGTTCTTGAAATGGGTCTTATAGCGCTTGCAAACGCTTCCAAACATAAACGGGGGCCATAGAACTCAGATGGATTTATAGACTTGGTAGCCTTTCTCCGGTGGGCATCAATGTAAAAGATGTGCGTACGGTGAGATAATCCTCTCTTTCAACTTTTCAACTTTGCTTTGGTTCTTTCTTTTTTTCTTAAATTTTTGGCTTGGGCTAAGTCTTTGTTTGTATTACGGCCTTATTTGGAGCAGCTATGCTCAGGACTTTTTGTATTATTCGTTATATAGTGACCAAGGATAGCAGATCTATTCGAAACGTGTACTTTTTAATAGCGGTCTTCAGGGTAATTGGGTAGATCTACAGGAACTTTTCCTTATATATATATATATATATATATATATATATATATATATATAAATATATATATATATATATATATATATATATATATATATATATATATAATAGTACACACGATGTAATTACAGCTTTTTGCTACTCTGAGTTTCACGCACTCTGTATGGCGATCATCAGGCAAATGACTGTAACAAACTCCTAGTACATCTCAACACTACAAAAGCTATCTCTTTCTTAAAGCACGGTTCGGTGGTTTTCCTTTGTATGTGCTACCGTGTCGACACGTGGAGACGAGCTCTGTCCTTTTGTTAAGGTTGTTTTCGCTAGAACGGATTATTTCTAATTTCTCTTCGATGCAGAGGTTGCAGAGGCCTGAGTGGCTTTTGAACGTGTTTGATTTTCTTAGAATCTCCCATCTGATCGAGTAGTCTCTGTTTTTTGCCTTTAGCCCCCAGATATGTTTGGAGAGCTCCGTGTCGTTTTTGTAGCGGCTGTGTCTAAATGATTTGGTATGGTTGTTATACCTAGATTTGAATTGGCCGCTTGCAAGGCCTACATACGATACGTTAGTATTGTCTGATGTGACTGTGGCCTTGTAGATGACGCCACTGTTAAGGCAATTCCCTCGTAAAGGGCAACTGCTTGGCTGTCTGCAATTGCACGTTTTTTGCTGGGGTTCCTGATGGGCTCTTTTTAAGACGTCTGAGTTGTGTGATTTGATGATTTGTTGCATATTTCTCATTCAGCTATAACTAACTTTAACTGTGTTTTTGTTGAAAATTTTGTGCAGCTTGCTGCCCTTTGGAAAATGTTTGCTTATTAGCTTTAGAAAGTTTGCCCCAATATTCGTCTTCACATTTTTGCTGAATGGGGGTTGTACCATATAATTTTTCTTGACCTGTTTTTCTTCCCCTCCCTGGTAGCTGAAGTATCCTGGTATTCAATTTCTTGGTTGTACCCGGCAGATTTTAGGGCCTCGTTGTAGGCAGGAGCGGTGTTCTTGAAGGCCTCTTCGCTAGAAGATAGTTCCGAGATCCTTCTCCCTATAGCTTGTGGTATGTTCTTTATAATGGTGGGTGGATGGTTGGAGAGGCGGTTAATGTAGATCGGCTCGTCATCTGGCTTTCTGTAAGGTTGGTATGACGCAGTGTCCAAGTTGAGGGTTACGTCTAGAAAGTTGACGGATCTTAAGTTCGTTTGGACGGTGATCTTTAGCCCACATGATTGGAAAACCTTAACTAGGTCTTTTCTAACGCGATCAGCGTTGCTGCCAGAGAACGATCTCATAACGGCCAGTCCGTCATCTCTGTATAGCCCCACGCTGTCAACTCCAAGCTGGTTTTCAAGTTGGTACAGGATGTATAACCCCACCAGTTCACAAACCTCTGCTCCGTCATAAGCGCCCATGGAGACATCAAACTGTTCGTGTGTCTCCCTCTTCTCCCAAGTGTTGCCTTTGTGGTCGTATAGGAGTGAACGCCTTGCGTTCAGGATAGCGCTGTGCTCAGTGTTACTGATACTTGCGTAGCGCTTAGCCCATAGTAAACACTTGCTTAAGAGTTCTTCGGATATGGAAGGGTAAAAGTCTACGATATCGAATACCAGGAAGGTGAGGTTGTTCTTTTTGTCTAGATTGGTGAACCATTTCAGAACAGAAATGGTGTTATATATATATATATATATATATATATATATATATATATATATATATATATATATATATATATATATATATATATATATATATATATATATATATATATATATATATATGACAAGTAAAACGGGTAATGCCTTTGATTCCAACATAATCTTTAATGAATACACAATTCTGCACAAATTTTCGGACCCCTGGTCCTTCCTCAGGTGCAAAAAAATAAGAATGGAAAGTTTACTAGCTCGTATGTTTACTATTTGTAAAAGTTGAAACCAGAGAGAAAGCTCAAATCCCTATTTAATCCGTGCATATATGTGCCGGTTCTGTCTATATGAACCGGCACATATATGCAAATTTCAGATACTAACCGTCGATGATGTTTATGAGGATGGTGGTCTGGTGAAAGCGAACAGCCGGAGGGGTTGAAATAGTAATTTAAAGCACTGATCCTACATGAAAAAATAACGAGACAATCCCAAAATAGTTTACTACGGACTGCAGTACTAACGAAACACCTACTTCTATTGAGCTCAAGCGAAGCAAGCAGGAAAATTTATTGAGAATCGCGATTCCCTATGCAGGTAGGTTTAGGAATTGTGCATGGAACGACCATGCATGTTGCATGTAATAACGAACATTTAATGCTCTGAGTGACCCTCTTATTTCAGTGTTTCACGTCATAAAAGTGTGACTGACGGAGAGCCAACTCCAACATACTTTGGAAAAATTTAAATGAAGTACAGTACCTAACACAGTTTTCAATAATAGTTGCCCCTTGCCTCCACACCTTTGAGCTCCGCCACTGTATAAGTATTTACTACGGATGCGTGCGAAGCGCACCAAAAATTAACGTTAACCTTCAGTTAGCATTGCAACATTTACCATAATATTAAAACTTCGCCCATAGTTTCTCTGGTCTCTCTTCCTTCCGTTCATTTTTAAATTATTTTTATTATTGTCAACCCCTCTTAGGTTGGGATAACCTCTCACAGAGCTCATAAGGCTAAGGAGCGGTCGGGTTCGTTGATTACTCGGTACAGTCCTATTAAAACATGTCAGTCATACTCAGAGACTCGGAAAAATAATTCAAACACAATCTTCTAAAGTAATGTAGTAAAGTGGAATTTTTACGTGTTTGGCGTTCCTTGGGTAGAGTGAGTTGTTACCATGGAAATAAAAGTAAGGGAGAATGACGTCAGCCGATCTGGACTGAAGCCATTGATTTGGCCAGTCTGTACGGCAACAGAGCACCGGCGCGTAATACAAATATCACGTCATTGCTTTTGCCTCAAGTATTGGCAAAGAAACTACAAGTTTTCAAGTTAGGAGTATAAAACAAAATACTTAAGGCACCATGACTTATTTCTGTTGTGAAAATTACTCCAAATCTTTCGAAAAAATGCATAAAATAAGCTATAACTTCTGCAGCAGAATGCACACTGTACGCACGGAGAGACATCAATCAACCGGGTCTTTTGCCGTACAACGAAAGCGCCCTCACAATTTTCGTGGCTTCACCGGTTAAACATGCATGGATGCATTGTGTTAGCGTTCTCCCTTACTTTTATTTCTATGGTTGTTACGTAATGAAGCCTTTGTCCCATGCCGTTGACATGTGTGTGTGCAGAATGTGTAGTCAGATCAGACCTGTATGCAGCCGTCGTGTTTGGCAGATGTGCCTGTTAGCAGTCTCCTGCGATTCGTCGTCGTGATCCCGTTTTGTATCGTAAAAATTGCCACTGTGATGTCCAAGATGCCGCCACAACCCCTTTGGTATACAGCAAAATGTATCTGGAGCTGGTTGAATCATTAACTGGACTGGTTAAAGTCATTTCATCTTGACAGTAAAGCCTACGTAATCACCCTGACTGGTGACGAGATGTCTCTGAGGCAGTGTTCCTGTCCGGTAGGCTATTGAGCCTAGCCCGATTGTGGTGATGGAGGTTTGCCAAGTGGCCGAGGCCTCTCCGGTTGAGCCACAGGCGTTCGAAACGTTACATACACATACTACACACTATACATATATATATATTAACAAGGTAGGGCATTTCTCAGTAGCAAGCACGAATTTTGGCCAATTTTTTCACTCTTACTCTTACCGCGAACCTCAAAAGACTTTGTTAATCACGTCATCTGTTCCAGTAGAACATCCAACACCTCATCGGATACAATTTTGTGCATAAGATTAACTCCAAACAGTAAAAAATGTGAGAAAATAAAATTTGGAGCACAAGCAGTCGCCTCGCACTTCACTGCCGCGATACATATGATAGTAGCCTGCGTAGCTATCCATATCATCTTTTGCTTTGCTTCATCATCCGTTACGTGTTTCCGTGAGAAAGACGGCATAGATAGCTACGCAGGTTACTATCATTTGTATCATATTTGTATGTCATATGTGTGTTGCATAAAAAGAAGTTCCCTCGTATTGCATGCTTCTGTAGTAACCTTATTGTAAGCCAGACTATATTTCACATATTGTGATTTCATGTTGTATGTATTTACCGCTCACCTTTTATACTCAGAAAGAGAGAACTTCAGCTGAACAATAAACAGATTGGTTGTTGTTCCATCGCAAGAAAACTCTTGCTGTCGTTATTTATAACTTATAACGTCGGAGCCTACGGACCTTAAATCCTGCAGCGTGCATATTGCCCTGCCCCGCCAAATACGGGATTATTATTATTGTTATTATTATTATTATTATTATTATTATTATTATTATTATTATTATTATTATTATTATTATTATTATTATTATTATTATTATTATTATTATTATTATTATTATTATTATTATTATTATTATTATTATTATTATTATGATTATTATTATTATTATTATTATTATTATTATTATTATTATTATTATTATTATTATTATTATTATTATTATTATTATTATTATTATTATTATTATTATTATTATTATTATTATTATTATTATTATTATTATTATTATTATTATTATTATTATTATTATTATTATTATTATTATTTATTTTTTTTTTTTTTGTCTCGTTTTTTATTTTATCCTTTGATGCAACAATATATGTACAATTTACATCACGTGTCCATTCTTAACAAGGGTAGAATCTATAAATCATATAACATACTCATAGAATAAACATTTCTTTGAAGAGTGTGATGCGAGATACATTACTAGCCTTGCTTAATATGTAATATTCAACGTTTAGGTAATACTTAAATTTATAGGAAAAAGCAATGGCATCTGGAATATTATTATTTAACTTGCAATTAAAAATATAGTACTTTCCATGTAAAATAAAAAAATTGATTGGATGTTTAGCATCCTCGAACTTCCCAAACTTAATATAATTAAAATCAATTTCAAATGTACTTTTTAGACACAGGTTACATATCTCTGACCAAAAGAGTTTAACGTAATCACATTCCCAAAAGAGGTGCTCCAGTGTCTCATTAACTTCATGACAGAAAGTACAAAGCGAGCTTTCTTTAACCTTTATCCTATATAGAAAATTATTTACACCAAGTATTCTTTGCAAGAAACGGAACTGAAAATAATGCAACTTCGTATCTCTCACAGCAATATAAGGTAACATAAATATTTGATTCCAGTCATACACTTTGTTATCAATGTCCTGCCATTTAAAGATTGCCTTTGGAACTTGTGATTTCTCCTTAACTAAATAATTATATACATATTTCGTGATCTTTGGTAAAGAGATGGCTTTCGTGAGCCGTTGCTCATTTTCATTTTGAATATGGACGCAATTAATACTTTTTTTCCAAGACGACGGAATTGCAGAAAGGATACCAAAATAAAGAGTGAATGGAAAACGGTTCAAATCATACTTCATACAAAAAGAGTTATAATCCAATGCATTACCATCTTGGTCGAAAAAATGATGTAATTTGAAAGCCTCCTTACGTCTGAGAATATTAGAATAAATAAGTATGTTATCAATTTTTATAAAGGAATTGTTCAAGACGCTCTGGTTTCCATAAAAGTTACTATCTGGAGATCTAAAATTGAAGTCGGACCATGCATAACAAACGTCACGAATAAAAACATTTGAAATATTGATATCTTTTTTAGAAAAATTGCATTCAAATAAAAAACCTTTACCATATTTTTTAAGTTCTTCATCAAACAAAACCTTCCACAAACTATCATTTCCATCAAGATAAAGTTTAACCCACTTGCATTTTAAACTTATTGCAAATAACCTTACATCAATCATACTTAAACCACCTTTAGATTTACTATTGATTAAAACATTTCTCTTAACTTTGTCCGGTTTTTTAGACCAGATAAAACTGTAGAAAAGGCACTCAAGATCCTTAAAATATTGAATACTTGGATTTGGTAACACAGAAAAAAGATAAACTAGTTGAGATATAAGAAAAGTTTTAATAAGAACAATTTTTCCAATGGGAGTAAGGTCCCGGGAAGACCAGAGGTTAATAATTTTTTTAATTCGAGATAATTTTGGAACATAGTTCAGCTGAAAAAAATCATCATGATGATGCGTAAATGAGATACCTAGATACTTGACGGATTCGTGGCTAATGACAAAGTCAAATGTTTCAAAATATGGGGGTGGGTAAGAGAAAAGAGGGCCAAGAGGGAAAAGAGAGGATTTGTCTAAATTTACATTTAGACCAGACGCTTTACAAAACTTTTTAAGTACACTCACTGTTTCAATAATATCATTCAATGACCCATCTGTTATAATAACTGTGTCGTCTGCATAGGTAGAAATTTTAAAAACCGAATTTGAGATAACAATTCCATTAATAGTGAAATTAGATTTGATCATAGCAGTGAAAATTTCGGCACATGTAATAAATAAGTAAGGACTGAGGAGGCATCCTTGACGCACACCCCTTGAAATCCTAAAATATTCAGTAAGGAAACCATTATTTATCACACACGATGAAGTATTATTGTACAATGTTCGAACCCACAGTCTAAAGTCACTACCAAAATTAAAATAAGCAAGGGTGTTTTGAATAAATCCCCAGTCAAGTCGATCGAACGCTTTCTCGTAATCCAGAAAAATAAGTGCTCCAGGGATATCATGATCATTACAATAACTAATGAGGTCAAGAATTAATCTAACATTTTCCCCAATGAAACGACCTTTCAAGAATCCGGTTTGTTCTGGGTCTATTAAATCAGTGAGCACCGTTTTCAATCGTGTAGCCATACACTTGGCAGCGATTTTGTAATCTACGTTGAGTAGAGCGATTGGACGCCAATTTTTTATAAAGCGGTTGTCTTTATTTTCTTTTGGAATGAGCGTTAAACAAGCTCTACCTTATTCATCAGAAATAAAGCCTGATTGAAAGGCATAGTTAAATGAATTTACAACAAGTGGACCAACCTCGTCCCATAATACACGGTAAAATTCAACAGGGATTCCATCGGAGCCTGGAGATTTGTTCAAGGACATTGAGAATAATGAGCAACTACATTCCTCGAGGGTGAGAAGCCCCTCACAACTCTTTGACTGATCCTCAGAAAGTTTGGAATGCGAAATATCTAAGTTGTTAAAAAAAGTGTCTGACTGAATGTCATCATCTTTTGTATAAAGACCTTTATAGAAATTTTTAATTGTTTCTAAAATATCCTCAGTACTTTCAACCTTTGTATTATTATCTAAAATTAATTGCTTAATAGAGTTGAATGACTTATTCCTTTTCTCCAAATTTAAAAAATATTTAGTATTCTTCTCACCTTTTTCTGACCAACGGGCTCTTGATCTTATAATAATACCTCTTACTTTATAATCATACATTGCATCTAACTTAGTTCTACATTCTTCGAGTTCATTTTTAACATTTACAGATGGATAAACAGCATACTTTTGCTCAAGATGAGCAATTTTTTCTACTAATTTCTTTTCGTCTAATTGTCGCTTTCGAGTTACACGTTTAGAATAGGTGATCGATACAGATCTGATAGCAACTTTACATGATTCCCACAAGAGACTTGGGTTGAAAGTGGGGTGATTAGCGATAACCTCCTTAATTGCATCTCTCACAGAACAAACATAATCTACGTCATCTAAAAGTGAAGTATTTAATTTCCAAATACCATTACCACGAGGTGTACCAATTAAAACTTTTAAGGTTACACACGAATGATCTGAACCAAAAAGTGGTATAATAGAAACATCGCTCACAGCATTCTTTAGATGATTGGATATGATAAAATAATCTAACCTACAATGTATGGAAGTATCAATATTGGAATGCCATGTATACAGTTTAACACTGGGATTTCTCTCCCGCCAAATATCGATTAGGTCAAAGGTTTCCATCATCCTTAGCACTTTATTACGGGCATTGAAATTTGTTTGAGCTCTTCCTCCTCCCTTGTCCAGAGCTAAATTCATCACAAAATTAAAGTCCCCTCCCCATATAATGGCGTCCCAGTTGTGAATAACAAAATACCCCTCCAGTTTTGAGAAAAGTGAAACATTGTCAACATTATGGCCATAAATATTGATCAATTCAAGTAATATATTATTGCAATTAACAATTAATATT